>CM070873.1:111689568-113019568 GCA_036365515.1 Torymus aiolomorphi
TATTCTAAAATGATTTTCGTTAAATAATTTACTTATCTGAATGTTACTTTTCTTTGCTTCATGATTCACGTGGTAATTAACCTCAATGTTTTGTTTTAAAACATCATATAGTTTCTGCACGGAAGGCTGCGGACAAGAAAATTGGAAACCGCGTCGATCGCGTAATTTCAATGCTGCCAACTTGTACACTTTTCAAACTGTGGTTGTGAGTCGGAAGAAATCTGACAAACCAAAATGGTGTTATATAGTCAGATAGTCTATAAGCTACGTCGACATTGTTACCAACGGTGCACGCGCGCTGAACACAGCTAAAATAACAATGGACTCAAAGCTTGCACGCCTGCGCTCGACTTTGAGTTAATAATACTGTTATCGGGCAAAAGTGAAAATAAATTATTATAAGATTAATAAGTAATTTATGTGTTTAAAATGCCGCGAGTGAGTGAAGTGTTTCCAGACTATCTTTTATCGAAATTAAAGGAGTAGCCACTTTTTAATAAAAATTATTTACTGAAAGGCGAAAAAGATTCTGCATGGGAAGAAATCAAGAAATCTTTGAATTTAAAAATGACTGCTAAGTCATTATTTTTATATGTGTATAAAAATAAACACAATTGTAAAAGTGAACTGGAAAAGTTATTCAATATTCCAATTAAAAATAAGTTAAGTTTCTGAAAAGGATGAAAATTATTTACCAGATCAAAAACTGACAAATCCACATAATTGTGAAATTCTAAATGTTGAGATAACCATACCAACAGATAAAATAATTGATATTCAAGTCAAAAAGAAAAAAGAAGGGTGGACCGATGAAGCGGCAAAAGAAATCTGGAAAACAGACAGTTTAACTTGTGCTTATAACTTTAAAAATAGTTACTTAACTAAAAATAAATGTAAATTTAATGGATGTTGTTCTCATTGTGGAAGTGGTATTAATGGAGAATGTATATTGGATGAAAAATCTTTGAAATTTAATATAAAAGCACTTGCTACATATGAAATACCTCACAAATAGAAAAGAAAACTTGTTGGTCGTAGAAGGAAAGCTGTAAAATATATCCTGAGTTATAAAACTGCCATGGAGGATCGTGAGAATGTATATTGGATGAAAAATCTTTGAAATTTAATATAAAAGCACTTGCTACATATGAAATACCTCACAAAAAGAAAAGAAAACTTGCTGATCATAGAAGGAAAGCTGTAAAAGAAATCCTGAGTTATAAAACTGCCATGGATTATCGTGATGAGCAATTGGAAGTCGTGGAAGACAAAGTTGAACCACCAGATTTAAATACCACACAAACATTGACAAAAGCCAGAAAAGAGATTTTAAATTAAAAACTTGGATTTAAAGAATTCAAAGGCATGTCCATTTCAAATAAAAAATTTTTGAGTTTTTGTAATGTACAAACAATGTGTTTAGATCCTTTTTACATAATGTATTGGTCTCAAGAGCAAGTAGAGCTATGGAATATGTTAAGAAATAGTAGTTTACCATTATCATTCGATTCATCTGGTAGCGTGGTAAAAAAATATAGCTTTTATAGGATTTAAAAAAAAAATCATACCGTTGGTACAAGCAATTTTATCTACACATAGTGTACTAATTATTACAAATATTTTAGACACATGGCAAGAAAGTGGAGCGAAAGTACCAAAGGAATTTGTTACTGATCGATCCCTTGCATTAAAAAATGCAGTATGCTTATCATTTAATGGAATGACATTTAAAGCCTATAATTTAGTTTGTTATCAAATATTGATAGGCACAAACACAAAGATACCAGGATGCTATTACCGGCATGATATAGCACATTTAATAAATACTGTTAGAAATTAGAAATGTTTTAAAAGTAAAAATATAAACATTATTAACTTTTATTCAAGATGTATCGGATACCTGAGCCAAATTGAAAATCTTAAAGAGTTGAAAGAAATAGTCAGAGCAATTTGTCTGATTTGTAATTCTGAAGTAGAGAGTGAACATTGTGTACAAAAAAAGGAACAATTAATAACATTATTTAAAAGTTACAATTCTGATGTGTTAAATGAGTCTATAACACAAAATAAACTAGTCAAAAGCTATAAAATTAATCCTACTGAGACGGAAGAAAAAGCAAGTAAATTAGAGTCAAAAAACGAATTAATATCTTTCGTTGATGAATTAATGAGTGACTCCACAGTATAACAATCAGATGAAAATGACATAATGACTGATGAGCTAAACTTTTATTATTTCCCACAATTCATAACAAATTTTAAGGATCTGTGTTACACTTTCCCATCATGGACGAACATTATGAGAAAATATTTTCATTCGCCCAACATTGCAGGGACGTCCTCAAGATCTGAAGCATATTTTAGAATAATTAAATCTAAAACTCCACATCCTATTTCAGTGCAGAAGTTTATATTGAAGGACAATAAAAAAATCAAATCATTGGTTAAATATGCCTCATAAAAAATTAAAAAAAAAAAAACAAGAGAATAGGGAAACATGTATAACAATGTAATTACATAGTTATACATGTTTACCTATGGCGATTTCGATTATTTAATGACAATTTTAATGCAATATTTAAAGCTTATTATAAAGTTTATTATACCACAATGTTTCTTGTTCAACAAAAACAGTGTTATCAATGCAAATTACAAACTAGTACCGTTACTTATAAATTGAAGAAATATTTTTGTATTGAATTTGAACTACTTATTTTATTCTGATTTAGAAACAAGTTTAAATGTTACCCCAACAAAGTTTAAAGTATTAAAAGAAGAATGCATTCTTGATCAAGGTTTAATGCACTATTAAGACCGAAATAGTTATGAAACAAGTAAAAAACAATTAAACATGCTCTATTGTTTTATACCCGGCTAAGAACAGAACCTTTCTTACAATTTTAAGATATCACTATTTATGTACATCATTGTCAATGTAGCATTACAATTTTCAAGAATTAAAATTTTATAAACAAAAATGTTAAATTCAAAATATTGATTTATAAAAAAGAAAAATAAATAAAAGATTTGTTTGACATCATTTTGTTGTAGCTTTTAGAATTAATAAATATAAAACCCAACATCCCATATCAATACAGCTATATTGAAGGATTTCTATTATTTATAGTGAAAAAAATAGAATGTTTCAGATGACTTTGATAGTTTTATTGAAACTGCAAAATAAAATATTCGTCTAGTTAGTAAAAATCATATCACACTATTGTATGTACATTATCTTCATGCTGGCCAGCGCAAAACTTTGAATAGTTTAAACGTATGTACGGGAATATTTTCAAGTTTGATAAAACATTCAAGAGAATGTCAATTAACATTCATTCCAATTTTATAAAAAATTTTGATCGTGATTTGTGTACTCTTTAAAGGAAGAATCTGTCAAGAGAATGTTTTTGATTTCAAGTGAATTCGTATAAAGTAAGTACGCAAGGGACATTTTGAAAATCTGAGTGATCGATGTTAATAAAAATGCAAAAATAATAACTGCAAATCAAACTTTTAAGATGTTCCATGCGACTTATTTTATATGAGCCCATCAGAAACCAAGTACTACATTCTCTTTTAAAAATCACTCCAAATTCTTACAAATACTTTTTTTTTATTATTTTGAAACCGTATAAAATTTTCTTGAAATCGCCAGATTATTCCATTAACCTCATACAGTAACAATTTTGCAGTACCTAAACGCTTTAACATGCGCATTATTTGCAAGTGCGAACAGTTAAGTCGATGGCAATGCTACTACAAAAAGAAAAATAAGTATTAATATTATCTCACAGTAAATTTTTATTTTATATACAAATTACTTACTCCACCTTGGAATTACGTTGAATAAATCATACTGCGACTGGATGGAAAAAATCCTTCATGCACAAGAGTGCGGAGCACTGCAAAAAGAATCATAATTATTTAGACATTAAATACCGTATTTAAAAAAATAGCTTTAGTTGCAATCCATAAATTTATCAATAAATAAAGTAATTTATAAAAAACGTTACGCCCTTATTTTTTGTGCCACTGTAATGTGTCGACGTCCATGTCAGCGATTTCAATAAATATTGAGTGCGACGACGAGGCTCTGTACTTGCATGGTGCACCTAGTATCCTTTCAACAGTAAATTGAAGTCGTTGGACGATAGTACATTGAACAAGCTACATGACTATTTTCCTTATCCATCATCAGTAAACTTACATTTCTTAATCTGTAAAAACATCATTTATTTATAAAAAGAATGGTATTTGCATTTATAAAATTATAAATCAATACCGGAAGCGTTTGTCATAGTCGAAACCGGCATTTATCTGCAGGATCAAATCACTTGGCTTGGTGCAGTTGAGATTGAGCGGAGCCAATCGCCCGTTATGCATTGACGCCTGCCGCAAGCTCAACCGGTTGTTCTTAGCTTATAAGGCTTGCGTATAGTAGTCGTTCTTAAGATTGACCGTACTGCGTCGCAAACGTTACCACATTAGTGCAAAAATTTCTAAAGTTATTTTTTAACTTAACCTCGGCGAAGTAAGCATCATTCTCAGTCTGCAACGAGAGATGCTTGGCTTCCGGTCTGACTATAAATTTGCGTAGCAGTTGCGCCTCGATCTTCGAGTCCCTGAGATTGAGCTTGAGGCTTTTCTTCTCCTTTGAGAGACATTTTTCGTTCAATTATACGTCGATGTCCCTTTGTAAGTGGAAGTAGACCAACTGAAGAGCAACCAGCTGTGGCTTCGGTGAGGTCGTCTGAGATTCAACCCGACTGGCATGCGCATGTAAAGTCATCATTTTCAACTGCGTCACTTTCGAAGCGATCCAATGTAGTGTTACATTCAGCAGTTTTAATACACCATAATTTCAATAAACCATCTGCTCCTGAAGAAATAATCTGTGTACCACGTGATAAGAATTCCATTATAATAGAGCAGAATCATGAGTTTCAAATATCTGAAAATAAATAATTAATTAAATACAAAAATCATATTATTATTCTATAAAAAATTTAATTTTCACATAGTTTTAGAATATCTTTACCAAGTGTACTTATACTGTTCCATTTATTTTATAAAAATAAATCTTGATAAAGTCTTGAATAATTTTCAAGTTTAAAATAGTTTTAATGTATGCATAAAGTAAAGTATCTTTAAGAAATTTAGTTCGATAAGAGACCAGAATTTAATTGTGCAATAAAATTTTGAATCATCGGCAGACCACAACTAAAGCATTAATATAATCATTAGGTTATAATATCAATAATACAGTTAAGCAGAAACGTAATATACATAATATTTAAAAATTAAATTTTTTCAACTTAATTAAGAGGGTAGGTATTACGGTTAAAAATTTTTTTTTTTTGATTCACCTAAAAAGTATAAATTTTGATCAGTAATGATACTTCATAAATATATCAATATATGAGGCGTTTCACGTCAGCTCTCCAGGCGCGGCGCGCGAGCGCGAAATCATGCTGTTTTCAGCTTGTGTTTGAAGGGCTAAGATGTATCTAAAAAAAATAATCCCCAAGTGATTTCGATGTATTTTTTCCTCAGCTTTCCGATGGTGCTATTAGTTTCTCAAAATTTTTCAATTCTAACCTCAAAAAAAAATAAAATGTGTTATATCTCAAAAACTATATTTTTAATATTTTTTTTGACCTGCTAGATCGAAAGAGGAGGAAATTTTACATGGATACAGCCTTTTTCTACATAGGGGTTTTTTTATTTTTTCGAGATATTATTCAAGAAATACTTAGAATTGAAAAATTTTGAGAAACTAATAGCACCATCGGAAAGCTGAGGAAAAAATACATCAAAATCACTTGGGGATTATTTTTTTTAGATACATCTTAGCCCTTCAAATACAAGCTGAAAACAGCATGATTTCGCGCTCGCGCGCCGAGGATGGAGAACTGACGTGAAACGCTTCATATATATTATACAAATATAGTTTACTTTTGATGAAATAGGTCCTACCAAATGTCTGTAATTGATCCAAATGCATTTGGTCCAAAAATATTGAGATTTGAAAATTTGTGCCCTGCCGCAAGCTACAAGCTGAACCATTTGATAGTTTTTAATGAGATAGGGGACAAAATCTTTGATTTTTATATCTTTTTTGATATAATTCAATGACGATATAAAAATCAAAGGTTTTGGCACACAAATTGTAAAATCTCAATATCTTTGGATCAAATTGGTTTACAGACCTCTGGTAGGGCCTATTTCATAAAAAAACTATATTTATATACTATTTATATAAAATACCATTACCGAACAAAATTTATATTTTTTATTGGTGTATAAGGAAACAAAATTTAAGTGATACATAAAATTAAAATAATACCTTTGCAATTTTATATTGACAACCAGTAGCAATTAGTTTATTATTTGGTGATAATGTAAAATTGTTAATATCCTTGTCATGTGTCACAACAGTATGTTAAGTGAACTCTCCCTACCTTTAAGGTTGAATACATAGGTATACATTTTGCAAAAATATAATTGGTCATAAATAATTGATCTACTTTTCAATATAATTAAGAATTTACCTGTCTATATCAAACTATCTGGTAAATCCCATAATTTTAAACAGGAGTCTTGACTCACAGAAGCAAAAAATTTAGCTTCTGCTTGAGAAATATTAACTAAGACCATCCCATTACATAAAATTGAGATGATGTTTCTTTCATAATTTATTGTTGTTTTTACACTACAAAGATGTTTACTGATGAAGAGATGTTTCTTGTTCAATAATTTTTCAAAGACTTTTATAAACTGTTGTGCTATAACTTGAGATTCTTGAGCCGTAAGACTAAAAAAGACGTTTTCAAAATATTTTGCTATGCTACATCATGACTTAAGACTAGATGGAATCCAGAAAGTGAAATAGAACAAGTACGCTAACATATTCAAGCAACAGATTTACCTACACGGCTATTAATTTTCTAGCTTCAATTACTGTCATTTTTTGGCTCGTTTCTGAAAGTTATTTTATATTAATTCACTTACTTATATTGTATGAGTAAATGGTTTTATGAAGGTAAAATGTCATACTTTTTACCTTTCAAATTTTTTCACAAATTTATTTTTGTTTTGACTCATTTTCTTCTTTTTAATCAACGTATATTTATTTTGCGTGTTGTGTGTGTGTATATATATATATATATATATATATATATATATATATATATATATATATATATATATATATATATATTTCTCGAAAGGGGTTTATAAAGCCCGTTTTTTATATAAAGGGGTTTATCGAGCCTGATTTTGATTATACAGCCCGAGCTTCATAATATTTCTAAATATAGGGGTCCATGCGGCCCGACCTAGAGTCTATAACCCCAGGGTCCATTACTTCTTTAGTCACTTGCCATAGGGAACTGTGGACTGTAGGTATTAATATACAGTCTTGGGCTACATGAACCTCGATAAGTGTGTGTGTATATATATATATATAATTATGTGGGCGAACCGTTTTGGCGAGCTATAGTTTTTTCAGCCAGAGTCTCCTATGCTTGACTAAAGAAATAATATCCCTCTCTAGGGCTGAGGTATTAATATAACTCGCCAAAAGTGGTCTTCGGTATCTTGGCTGTTTTGGCGAGCTCGTCAAAAGCGTGCCAAACTCGCCAAAACAGTCGTTCCGTATATTTCTAGCTCGTCAAAACATGCCAGATGTATAATTATATGCATATATATGTATATAATATATACACTTATCGGGGTTTATGTAGCCCAAGACTGTATATTAGTACCTACAGCCCAGAGTTCCCTATGGCAAGTGACTAAAGAAATAATGGACCCTGGGGTTATAGACTCTAGGTCGGGCCGCATAAACCCCTATATTTAGAAATATTATGAAGCCCTGGCTGCATAATCAAAATCGGGCTCGTTAAACCCCTATATATAAAAAAACGGGCTTTATAAACCCCTTTCGAGAAATGCATATATATATGGGTCGTTCCTGTACTTTTTTTAAAAAGTGTGCGCGGGGGGGTCGTCGATTTTGTCGACGATTTTTTTTATGAAAGTACATATAAAAAAAATAGCTTGTGCAAAATTTCAGCCCCTTATCTTATTTCTAATTCCTGCTGGAATTTTTTTAAACCCTGATTTTGACCTGTTTTTAGCCAGTTTTCAAAAAATTCTAATAGGCTGAAATTTTAACAAAATGAGGTCGGTGAGGTCTCATTTTTTTTTTGTCTTTCTTCAAATTTTAAGAAAAAAAATACACTGATATGAAATGATGTTTTAGGTTTTATTGGCGATCTGTGATATGGCCATTGCATTTCATCATTTTTAGATCATCTTTAAACCTCTATATCTCGTAACTGGTTCCACATTTTTGAGCTCACTAGGTCTCATTTTTTTTGTCTCAACGAGACCTTTAATTTCTTTTTTGAGGACCTAAATTTATTTGAATAGACTTCAAGATGCAGCCTTTTGAAGTTGACGTTTTTATCAAAAATCGCGAAAATCAACCGTGCTCATGGTCACAGTGTCAACCGAATTTTAATTAAAAATCATTAACAAAAGTATTTTTCATTAGAATATGATGTTATCTAACTATACTCTTTTCCTATCATAGGAAAAAGTCAAAAAATAATTTTTTGTCGAGCATTATAATATCTAATTTTTCGATACCTAAAATAATCAGAAATGGCTCGCTACTGATATGAATTCTACCATCTTATAATTATTTTTGACACGTATACGTAACATAGATACAAAGGTGGTTCCTAGACCTTTAAAATCCGTAGTCGCTGATTTTTCTAGGACCACTAGAGCCAAAGTCATAGCCGTTTTTATAAAAAAATATTTTTCAAGTGGTAAAATTAGAGTTTGTGAAATATAGGAAAAGTTTTATTTACAAGATCAACCATAAGTTTGGCATAATTGTCCTAAAAAAAGTGCTGTGGCTGCATATTTTGAAGATCTTAGGCCGTGTCTACACTATGCGAGAAGCACGTGCGATCAGCCCAAGCGATGCGAGCAAGCCATGCGCGCATGCGACGCGAGCAAGCGATAGTAATGGCTTTAGGTTGATTAAATTACCTATGCAGACTTTATAGATAATTAAAGTTGAAAATAAGAATTTAAATTAATTTTTTTTTTGTAATATTCATTTTATTTTAACTATTTTAGAATCATTATCAAACGAAGTAAGTTTTGCTTTTAATGTTGAATCATCAATGGGTATAAAGCAGTGATATTTTCTTGTATTCTGTATAGTTCGGGTCAATTTAAAACGGCATTCTAGTACTTTACGCCTTTTCTCCATTGTTTCTTGACTCACCCAAATAGATCTAAAAACCAAATATTCTATATTTTTATAACACATAATGATTTATTATTCAAATACATAATCAAATAATATAGTCAAAAAATCTAAATTATATTATTTTTACCTTATTCCATCAATATTTTCACTAACGTAATCATGCATGTCTTTTAGATTTAAAATTGGTTTTTCTGATGTTCTTTGTAAGGATGCCCTGCGTACTGTTCGTTTAACCACTGCTCCACATCCATCACACGGACTTTTCCCATGGCTAGTAGAAAAAAAGTTGTGCGACTTAACTTTTAAGCCAAAATCCTCCTCATGATGCCAGATATTAATGAAATTGTTCCTACAGTAAATAAATACTATCTTGAAGGTAAAAATTATAAAAAATAAAATAAATCTGTTTAATATTGTGTACATAATAATACAAATTATTTGAACTTGCATCGTAGAAGTTGTTGCTTTTTTTAAATTTGATATACAGAAAAAATAAAGAACTGTTTTAGTAATTTTATCTTTAAAGCTGTTTTCTACATAATGTAAAATTTTAACTCGGGTGTAACCTGCAGGTCCAGGATCTTTATGGATTTTGATGTTCTGGGTCTCAAAATAGTTTTTCACACAAATTAAATATACTTTCAGAATATTACTTTGACATATTCTTAATAATTAAAATTAAATTGTCATTTAATGAACAAAAATCTAAAGGTGTCTATTTTGTTCATATAATACGTATTAATATACTACAATAAAAGTACTCTTACTTGTTTTTGTATTGGGTAGGTGCTCCATCTGACATATAATGTACATTCTCAATAAACGGAAAATCTCGTTTTAGAAGTGCAATGAGTTGCCCTTGAAAAGTGTTAACTGCACAAGCATCATGTTTTAAACAATCACTAATAACACATACAGATAAGGTTTGTCATTTGTCGTTATTGTCTTCTTTATAATACACTACAAACTGGTGTACAGTTGCTTGTGTATTATTAAAATAAAATGCTTGGATCGAGTCTTGACAAACAAATAAGAAATTTTCAGCAAAATCTTGAAGTATAATACATGTATCTGGAGTAATAATTGTTTTGCAATGTTTTAAATAACATTTTTGCATTTCAGTCACATAATGATGCTTTTTTAACTCCCATAAGCCTTTGGCTAAATTTATAATAAAATTTCTTGTAGGTTCTTTTACCATAATAAGACTGACTCTATTATTAGATTGTGAATCAGCATTATTTACCCAATTATGATTTTCAATCTCTGGAACATCTTCGCATGAGCTTGATTCCAATATTTTCAGAATTTCTGCTTTACCAGGACAGTTTTCACAAAGATGTAGCATACAATTGCTCCAATCTGTTGAACAAACACAGTCATTTAAAATTACTCGGTAGGCTAAATTTTTGTTGATGGCAGACAATTTTAATTTGACATTTTGGTGTATAGGACATAGACAAATTGTATGTGTACCAGGTGCTCCAGCACTAATACATTCTGTTGGCTTTAAAGAAGCAAATATACTGAAACCTGGTTTGCGCTGATCTTTAAAATGCTGTTCATATTCCTCTTCCACCCAATTGTTGTATAGATCCTTCAAATCATACATCAACAGTCTTTTTTGTAACTTCTCTGTGATATTAGTAATAGGATTTTTAACACTGATGCAATCTTTAATGCCGCTACATATTCTACTATTGTTTTCATCTCTATAATACTGAGTTACAGATTGTCTAACTTCATTAGAATGAATGCTGTACACTTTACGCTTAATAGTTCCTAAGACACCTGGAAAAATATATTTTGAAATTAATTTCAAATAGTGTATACTTAATCACGAAATAAAATCATAATAACAATATTATTTTTTTTAATTTAAAGATTATCAAGACGATAAAATTTAGCTCAATGTTTATTCTATTTTAATTACTATGACTTGTTATATTGGAAGAAAATAAATAGTTTAGAATTAATTTATTTTTTTTATTTTTTTTTTTATATTAATTTTAATAGTTCTTTTAAAATCCAATAATTACTTTATTATTTTTTATCTAATAATGAATAACGAAGGGTACCTTATGTTAAGATAGGCAAAATGCCACTATTAATGAAAGCGAAAAATGACAGTGATTTCATAGAAGTATACTAAAAAAAGAATTTTCTACGATTTTTCCGGGGACCTATCTCCCCTCCTTATACCAGTAAGGCCTAAAAATCGCATTTTTTGGAAATTATTTTTTTCTCCCCTTCCTCAATGTTAAAAAATTAAAAAAAAATATGAGATTACAGCTTGTAAACAAAGAGAACATTGAGATTTCTCAAATATAGATTCTTTCTAATTAAATCGGATTTCATTTAAATGTTTAAATTACAATTCATGTATTATTTTACTTAATCCGTAAACAATACTTAAGCAATACGTAAGCAATACGTAAGTAATACATAAATAATAATACTTAAGTAATAATACAAGAGTAATATAAATAAATAATTATGAGGATTTTAAATTAAATATTTTATAGGGGTACCCTTTATCATTATAATTGCTTGAACAAAAATTACATAGATTTTAATAAATTAAACTAAAATTTTCTATTAATAATTCTCAAGTGTAACATAATATATGTAACCTAATGTATAAAGGATCATCGATTCTATATGTTTACACTATGTCTATAATCAAGATATTAAGAATTTATTACAACCCATTTTTTAACTTACCTACAGTAATTTTAAGTTCTTTTGCTTTATTAAACATATAACGTGAACATTGGAAATAATGTTTTGCTTGTTCATATTTCCAATGATTTGGAAGTAATGTCAATAACGATATTTTTTTACCAAAATTAGTTTCTTCATTATAACACTTAATTATGTTTCCAATCATTCCGTGAAATGACATACTATCCTCTTGTAGCTGTTTAAGATTGCATTGAGTTGGCAAATTAAGATTCAATGTTTTATTAACTGTTGTACAAAATTTCGTATTCATTGATTCTAAAACACTGTATGTTTTATTTTCCAAGCGATAATCACTAAGTTTCTCTCGTTTAAGGGGAGGTTCATCAAATCCATCGAGCATTTTATTTAAACGTTGAAATCCTTGGCTCAATAATATATCTTCTGAACTTTCTGATGTACATACTTGGCTACTTGAAGAAACTTGACTACTTGAAGAAAGCTGCTCATTATTATTTACATTTAAACCATCATTCCCAGTGTTTTCATCTTTTTCTGCATTTGTTGTTATTATTGATGTAATTTTGAACTCACAGTTTTTACAGTACTTATTACCTGGATCTAAATTTATATTACAAATGTTACGAAATTTATCACATTTATCAGCACTAGTCATTACTAAATTATTCTCAATGGATTTTGAATGATTATTAAAACAATTGCAACACTTCCTTTGTCTACTTGTATATCGAGTATCATATTTATGAAGATGATGGTCGCAAATAAATTTATTTTCTACATTAATATCAAAATTTTTAATCCTAAATGATAAATACAGCTTTAATTCATTACTAAGATTACTAATTAGATTAAGAGATTTATTTCTTGTATAATGCTCTAAATGACATTTATCATCCTCATGCAATTCACCAATATAGCAGTGAAATGATATTATTTATCATTTTAAGTATTTTAAATATTTTGTCCAACACGCATTGCTTGCTCGCATCGCTTGGGCTGATCGCACGTGCTTCTCGCATAGTGTAGACACGGCCTAAGATCTTCAAAATATGCAGCCTCAGCACTTTTTTTAGGACAATTATGCCAAACTTATGGTTGATCTTGTAAATAAAACTTTTCCTATATTTCACAAGCTCTAATTTTACCACTTGAAAAATATTTTTTTATAAAAACGGCTATAACTTTGGCTCTAGTGGTCCTAGAAAAATCAGCGACTACGGATTTTAAAGTTCTAGGAACCACCTTTGTATCTATGTTACGTATACGTGTCAAAAATAATTATAAGATGGTAGAATTCATGTCAGTAGAGAGCCATTTTTTATTATTTTAGGTATCGAAAAATTAGATATTATAATGCTCGACAAAAAATTATTTTTTGACTTTTTCCTATGATAGGAAAAGGGTATAATTAGATAACATCATATTCTAATGAAAAATACTTTTGTTAATGATTTTTAATTAAAATTCGGTTGACACTGTGACCATGAACACGGTTGATTTTCGCGATTTTTGATAAAAACGTCAACTTCAAAAGGCTGTATCTTGAAGTCTATTCAATCAATTTAGGTCCTCAAAAAAAGAAATTAAAGGTCTCGTAAAAAAAAAAAATAAAAAAATGAGACCTAGTGAGCTCAAAAATGTGGAACCATTTACGAGATATAGAGGTTTAAAGATGATCTAAAAATGATGAAATGCAATGGCCATATCACAGATCGCCAATAAAACCTAAATCATCATTTCATATCAGTGTATTTTTTTTCTTAAAATTTGAAGAAAGATAAAAAAAAATGAGACCTCACCGACCTCAATTTGTTGAAATTTCAGCCTTTTAGAATTTTTTGAAAACTGGCTAAAAACAGGTCAAAATCAGGGTTTAAAAAAATTCCAGCAGGAATTAGGAATGAGATAAGGGGCTGAAATTTTGCACAAGCTATTTTTTTTATATGTACTTTCATAAATAAAATCGTCGACAAAATCGACGACCCCCCCGTGCACACTTTTTAAAAAAAGTACAGGAACTACCCATATATATATATATATATATATATATGGTCTACTACAAGAGCATGCTGCATCTATAAAGGCCAACATCCAGTTGGAGGACCGTGTGGACCTAGTGGCAGGATTTGATGCCTAGCAGATCCCTACAACCCCACTTTGATGTCGAGATCACTCTCCAAAGCTGAACGATGCGGATCCCCAGTAGCAACAGGGAAAAATGCACGATGCCGGGTGATGGTGGCTCGACTCTTGCTTCCTGGATGGGTATTAGTTGATGACACCTGAGTTTCCCTGTTGAGGTGGTAGACGAGGGGCACAAAAATGCAACCTAGGAAGGATTCAAGTAAGGGAAAATAGAAACGGAGCCTTAACTTGGGAGGTGAGTGTAGTTATAGGAGGATCCCTCCTTGCCCTCGCTCAGCACTGCTGGATGCTCGCCTCCGCTGCCACCCCGTTACTAGGTAAGCGAGTAAGTATTTTTCGATTGGACCAATTAATTAATACTTACTGTTAGGGGTCGAATCCGAGAGATATCTGCGGAATTGGCTGACACTGATTGTTAGCTAATGTACAATAACAGACTAGTCGAACTTGCCTCGGCTGTTACAACACTTAATAATTTAATCTAACAAAAAGGAAAAATGACAATGTTCTAAACAGCGTTATTTATTTCTTTGGAGGTATTTCATCCTTGGGATACCTTTATTGTTTCTAGCCGATGAAATTTGATACCTTTTCTACTTTGAATTAGACACTTGTAAAAACGAAGGGGGGTGGGGGTAAGTTGAGTATATTTAAACTGGCCACGGTGATTAGTATAAATGGATATAATTCGACTAACAGTATTTTATGGAATCGTAATATAATGCCCTGTCGTAAATTATAAATGTTAATAACAGTTAATAATTGTTAAAAATTATTTAAAAATGTTTAGAACTGTTTAAATCCTTTTATAATTGTTACAAAATATAGGATCTTAGACACATTTTTTTTTTCATATTATAATAGTTTGTAACAGCTTAAAACATTTTTCCGGCAGCTCTAAACATCCTTAAACAACCTTTAAATTTGATATTTAAGAAAAATCCAATCATTTATGAATTACTACTATCAATAATAATAATTGATAATTATCAATTTTTATATAGCCATATTATTATATTCATAATAATCAATTAATAATTAATTATATAAGTTAATAACTTTAGTTTTTATGTTTTTCTTAATTATTAATTACTAATAATTAATTATTATCATATTAACAATAATAATTGATAAATAATTACTATTATATTAATAATAATAATCAACAAATATTTAATAGCAAAATTAAATAATTGAATAACTATTATTAACTGTTAAAACTGCTAAAAAACGTCACAAATAGTTACAAATAATTATTGGCGTTCAAAATCACCGAAATTTCTTACAGAAATGAAATGGCACAGTGGATCGAGTGCTTTCAATGACAATGGTCTCACTGGCAAATTTTCTGGAGGACTTTAGTAACCGTAGGAAATTTATAAAAATACAACCTGGTTGCAAAATCTTGGGGAATAGAAGAAAAGGAGGAAAAGTATTGGCAGTTATAATTTCGTTTAAGCCGTTCAAAAGACACAGGAATTCTTCTTGCTGGATAGGACTCGGATTCTATCAACGTCTTCACGAGAAGCAAACACGACGCATGACTACTTTCCTTTGTACGTGAGTGCACACGGCCGATATACATACATGGATCTATGTGTACGCGCAGTGCGAATAATTATTATCGGTTACTTGCTAGGATAACTTACTGGTTCGTTTTGTTTAATTATTGATCCTTTGTAACCGTATGGGACTTTATTGTGAAATCAGTGATCCTGGGGCGCTTTGCAAATATAATTGTTTATTATTGGATCCTGGTTAATGACAATATTTCCCAAATGTTAATATTCTGTATAACTTTTTCAAAATTAATATTCTGTATAACCGTATAGATAATTATCCCTATGCGAGTGGATATTGAAAACTTAATTAGAACTTAAACACTCTATATACTTCTTTGGCTGTAACTATTACTTAAGGCACCGTGCGCTTAGACTTAAAGCTTCAGACGCTTGGCTCTGACTAAAGTCATTTGCCGTCGACGACGCTGTCGCACCGTCAACGCTCTCCCCCGCTCGATGTGCTTTCTCTGTTGCACTCGTGGGTTCCATAGCCCCGGGCAACAGTGTTGCGTCGATTAGGGGTTTCCCTCGCACATGGAACTCCGAGAGGGGTGAGAGTGCTGAGTGCACATTTCTTCGCACGAGTTAGCGATAATATTCGTTCTTTGTACGAATGTATCATCGAAAGACTTATTAAACGCGAGAGAATTATTTGAAATGTGAATTATGAATAACTAGTAAAAGAAAAAAAAAATGAAAATTTTAACGCGAAAAAATGTGTCACTTAACAAATTGTAGTTACCAAACTTAATCACAAGTATAAAACCTGAATTTTGTAACGAGTTAACCATTGACAAGCGGAGTGTCTGCCCGCATAATTAAGTCGACCATTACGTTCTCATATAAGTTTTTTTGCTCTAATCATATTATTTTTGTGATTCGATTTATTGTGTTGCGTTAATATACATGTAATAATGTTTTGTATTTAGTTTCCTGATGAGGGTCATCAATAAAATGTCCGAAATATCGACTTAGAAAAATATAAATGTGATCTTTTTTATTGCAATCCCTGCCATAAATAAATACATTATTTGGTAGATTTGCCATTAACATCAATTAATATAATTACAAGAATTCTACCATTAACTGCAACAAACAAGCTAATTAATAAGTTACTTTCTCGAATCTCGAACTTTGAAGATCAATGACCGTTATTTTCTAATAGGATCTTTCTACCCAGTTAGCACGAGCTATTTGTAGATATCTGGTAGGCAACATAAAATGATAACTTGAAATGGCATCTTTAAGATATCATTTGGATACCATTAAAATTCATTATTCGTATCAGGTATAAGTTAAAATTAAATATCTTTTAAAGGCATCTATAAGATAACATAGTATAGTCAGCAGTACAAAAGAGTCTTTGCATCAACCCACTCGCAAGTAAAATTGGTAGCAAAATATGAGCTGAAAGTGTATGTTTGAGCACGTAAGCAAAGTGGTACAGCAAATAATACAAGAGCCTCTCGTATTATTGGCAAAAGTAGTATAAAGCAAACAAAGCAAAGTAAAAGTAATATATTGATAATACGAGAGCTTGTATTACCAGTAAAAGCAAATGAAAATAGCAATCGAGCAATAAGCAAAGCTAAGTGTAAGTGTAAGTAAAGCAAAATAATGTTTGACGATTAGGTCGAGTGCGTGCCGCAAGTCTTTATATGTACACTCGGAGTGATGTTTCTCATTGCAAGTTGGTATGCGCCATCTAGTGGTTCAGTCGGGTATTAGAAACCCGAATAGTTACTGTGTACGTAAGTTAACTCATTGTAGATATCTGTAATAAGACATAAAAACGATATCGTTTTGTGCAGACGTGCAGTATATGCATCGCGTAAAGCAGTCAAGCAGATCTGAACCTGATGCAAATTCTGTCGAATTTTTTGTAAATAAGGTAATTATAAAACAAACAGAACCGGTGGTAGCCATCATAATAATTTTTCACTGCTAACCAAAATTCTTATTAAATAATCGAATTAAAATCATTGCTCTTGATAAAAATTAAAGAAACAAAAACGTTCAAAGCTAATTTGAAGCTGATTTCAAGCGATTCCCAGGCTAAAATTATTCGTTATATCGCACATTGAACTATAGGGGGTCTCTCCATTAATTTGGCGTAGCATTTATTGATGGGAAAGATCAAACCGAATATATTTTTAGACAGAAATGATGACTGTCTACTTTATAGAGCCAAAAAGTTATCGTAAATTCACTAGAATATGGTGTTTTCGAGATTTTTAGGCCAGAATTATCGTACCTTAAACTTCCGAGTTATATCGTACCTTAAACTTCCGAGACATCTCCTTATTAATTTTTTACTGCATATATCACTAGAAAAAATCAAAATAGGTGTCTTCATAGCCAAAAAAGTCTAAGTACCTTTTAAGGCCCAAACATTACCAAAAATTCACTAGAATATGGGTTTTTCGCGTCTTATGGACCGGAATTATTCGTTTTCTGTCGTACTAAGCTATTGGAACAGCTCTCAATATTTTTTTATTTTATCTCTCAATGAAATATAATCAAGTAAATAATTTTTTTAGTGAAAAGAAATAACTATAACCTTTTTGAAGCTCCATAAAAGCCTAAAAATGGCGAAAAATTGCTAAGAAAGTGGTTTTTTCGATTTTCGAGGGTGGCGCACCGCTTGATTCATTTTTTCTCCAAATGGAGATGTTAAAACATATCAAAATACATTATTTTCAGGAAAAATTGGAATCGCAGCCCCCGAGGGGTTCTAGATATAACGATTTTCGACCTTTATGAATTTTTTAAGGAGACTTAAAAGGCCCCTCAGGCCCCAAAAAAATTCAAGAAAATTCTCTTACACATAATATATTGTCGGAAGTATGCGCGCTTCCCGCGTATGTGTGTGTGCGTATGCATGTGTGTGAGTGAGGGAGCGCCCTCCCTTCGCACTGCGTGCGGCTGTCTCCGCAAGCACCACTTCTCCCAGAGCGCCGGACCTGAAAGCACGTGTGTGTGTGTGTGTGAGAGAGAGAGAGAGAGAGAGAGAGAGAGAGAGAGAGAGAGAGAGAGAGAGAGAGAGAGAGAGAGAGAGAGAGAGAGAGAGAGCGCGATAGAAAGCCTTGTTGAATAAAGAACAAAGTTTAATATATATATACTGTGTATGCGACCTGTTCTTTTCTACCTCATCCTAATAACTACAACAGGTTATGGACACAGGACGCTTGACTGCGCCGAGCTAGGAGGCCCCGGAGGCGATAACATCTAAAGGTATGAGAGTGAAAATAACCGGGTCGCGAGAAAAGGTCTTTTGTCCACAAAGACAAAAAACTATAACTACTGCGCGTCGTGCGTGGAGAGTTGCGCTCGGGAGAAGAAAACTGTCGAGAGTCAAAGAAATAGAATAGTGTCGAACGCGGCGAAAGTGCACACGAAGTGTATCGAAAGTTTGTTTAAAAATGTCGTACGCGAGAAAAAGTAAAAGAAAAGTCTAATTTACAAGTTACAACCTGTGCGAGTCGGGAATTTTATTTTGCTAGAGGAGCCTGCATAGAAAAGTGTTGTGAAAAATAAAAGTAAGGGAAAGTCGGAAGATATAGTTAAAATTATAAAATTAAAAGTAAATGATGTATAGTAAGAGTGATTCGGAAGTTATATATAAAAACGTAAAAACGAAAAGTAAAGTATATAGAGTAAGACTAATTCGGAAGCTAAAATTGAAATAACTAAACTGTCTAAGTTCATGGAATCTCAAATCACGGTATATTGTTTGTATCGGCCGAGCGTGTTCGAACAAGAGTTTTCGGTTGTTTATAACGGTGACGGAGGCGTACGCGTTTCTCGGAATCGGCAGATGCTACTCGATGGGTTCTCGCCGGCATGTAAACACAGATACGATTGCGATGCGACGGAGCATGCGCGGTTGTGTCTGATCAACACGGCCGTGCACCGGCTCCTCGCGCGAACATCGGAGGGAGCGAGAGAGACAGAAACGGCAGACGCGCGCAAGTGCAAAGCGGCCGCGAGCCACAGCGGCAGACGCGCAAGTGTATAGTGGTCGTGAGCCACAGCGGCAGGCGCGCGAGTGTATAGTGGCCGTGAGCCAGAGCGGTAGGCGCGCGCAAGCGTAAGGTGGTCGTGAGCTAAAGCGGTGGGCGCGCACAAGTGTATAGCGGCCGATAGAGACGAAACGGCAGACACGTGCGACTGTAACAGCTGATGGCGCGAAAGACGTCGCGCGCGCTCACTCATATACACGTATGCCTTGCGCTAATGCAGACATGCGCGAGACGCCGTGCGTCGCGGAAGTTGCAAACGGTGCGAGCATGAAAAAGTGGAAGCGTGTCGTATGCGAACGAAAAAGCAAGATAGTGAACGGCGCGAACAGTATATATACACACACATATATATACATATACATAAGCATGCATTGAAATACTCAAACCGAAAACTGGCTGCGCAGTCTAAATGAATAAATTAAAATTAAACACGCATACAATTCAATGTTCTGAAACAATTTACCGATGATAATAATAAATATATGCATATATGATGAAATTGATTTGATCTATTTCATAACAGATGACACTGTCTTGCTGCTGTTTTTAAAAACCCAGGAGGTTATCCACGATTTTCAGAAAAAAACACTCAGACGAGCGTATGTGGGTAGAATTAACAGACAAAGAGATTATATTTATAGCTGAAACAGGAGTGTCATATAAACTTGGTACGACTAATTTATGTTCGATATGACTTGTGTACAGTAAATCGAATAATAATAATAATCTAACTCTCTTACAGTAAAGCATTTTATATCAGAAGAGGAAGAAAGGTTGGTGAAGAAGGCAATAGGAGATGGATCGGAAGGGCTGTATCTGCCTTATTATATAGATAGGGAGTTAGAATGTGCCAAAATAAAAGCGAAAGAGCGTAATGAAGAAAAAGCGAAAGAGCGTGATGAAGAAAAAGCGAAAGAGCGGGATGAAGAAAAAGCGAAAGAGCGTGATGAAGAAAAGGCGAAAGAAACAGAGAAACCAGAGGAAGTAGCGAAAGCAGCGGCAGCAGAGAAAGCGGACACCACATCGAAAGAAAAAATTGCAAAACAAGCGGAAGAAAACATTGAAATGAGCGAAAGCGCAAATGAAAAAGTGCTCGCAACTTTGGCAGAAATCCAGCGCCAGTTGACAGAAATGGACAAGCGAATGAAACGAATGGAACTAAATCAAAGGAAGTTGGCTGACAAGGTTGAGACTAACCACAACGAAGTATTCGAGCACTTAGATAAGGAGCTAAACACAATGTGGAATGAACTGAATGACCAGGTGGGAGAGGAGAGAATATCTCTAACGATAATGAAAGTGAAACAGTCAATAAACAAACGTGTTTTAGTTTCACACAAATGCCTTCTGATAATGTTAATAAAACAGAAGTGATTCAGTTAGTTAAAGACGAATTGCGAAAGATAAATAAAGTAAATGATTCAAAGAACGGAAGTTTTATTAATGTATCGAGAGAATTAACAGAAACGTTAAAGTCCGGGCTATCGGGAAAAGGATCTGTATTAAAAAGGGATTATAAACTAACGAAGCAGACAAAGTTTGAATATTTCTTTGATTTCTTTACGTCAGAATTAAGAGTGAATGATATTTTGTATGTAATCGATAATTCTGTCAAAGCAAATGATGATTTAAGCGAATCACGGAAAGAAAAACACAAATTTAAGGTGCGAGACATTTTGATAAATCACATTGACAATGAATATCATGCGAAAGTAATGGATATTAAAGATCCAGTTATATTGTTAAATAAAATTAAAAAAATTAAATTGAGTGAAGTCAATATTACTTCTTCTATATTAAGGAGACAGTTATACAATATGCATTATAAACCGGAAAAAGAAAGGGCAATTGATTTCATTGATAAATTCGAAGAAGTTGTTCGTAATTATAACAATTTGTCAGGAATTCAAATTTTGTCTGCCCATGAAATACGAGATGCATTTTATAACGCTGTGGGTGGATCAAATAATAAAATACAAAGTGTTGACTTTGTGATGAGAAGTACAACCGATAATCCTCTCAGTTTTGATCAGACAAAAATACTTGTATTACAGATTGAGAGCGTAAGAACTCAGGCGAAAGATCAAGCGAAAGGACAAGCCACAGCAATGGCAGCAAATCTTGAGGTAATCACCACGCCAACCAAGTGTTTCAACTGCGATGACTTCGGGCACTTGGGAAGGAACTGCCCACATGCCTGTACAGGACTAAGAATCTGCTTTGAGTGCAAGCAACTCACCAAGCACATCGCTGCTCACTGTCCTCAGAGACTGGCAAAGGAAGGTCGGAAGAACTCACAACAAAGGTACGAAAGTAGAGTCTTTCATAATTATAATAGAAATAGAAGCGAAAGTAGAGGAACTAAGTGAAAGAATGAAAGGCAATACGAAAATAGCGCTAAGAGATATAGACCAAATAACTTCGGAAACAACTATAACGACAATAGACAATATCGATAAAATACAAACAGAGGAAGAAATGGAAAATCAAATAGAGGCAGAGGCGGACGAGGCAATGGAGGTCAAAAACCGAAAAATCCCAAAGACAGCAACAATAAAGAAAATGGTAAGTACTCGAACTTAGAATTAGTGGGTAGGAGGCGAAAGTTAGAAACGGAGGAAAATTATGCTCTTAATGTTGTGACGTAGTGCTTTGTTATACCCACTAAATTGAGCTCGTTTATCAAAACGACCCCGAAACAAGCACTAAACCACCTTACCTTCGTGCCACCGGTTGCCACCGGTTAGGGGTGTGACTCCTAACCGAGTCACTCTCTCTCTCGCGTGTCATGTTGCCGCTCGACCCGGCCATGGTGTTCAAGTGTGTGTGTGAGTGTGTGCGCAACCCGCTCGACATCCTCGCCGCCGGCGCGCACAACATGGCGGAGCCGGTCGAGCATGTGTTCGCAGCTGTTGAGTCTGCCGATACATGTGACATCGTCACAATACCCCCCCCACTAAGACGATGATTACCCTATAATCATTGGCTTACTCGACCCCATTACCCTCCGTTCCTGCGATCACTCCAGATCATTATCTTTATTACTCGAACTATGAGCTACTCACCTTATTGGCTTTGGACCATGAAGGCCCGCAACAATGCTGCCTGCAGATCACCAGGCAGATGACGAATACTTTGAAAATACTCCAGGATAGACGGGCTGGTAGTTGCCATTCCTGGAGTACTGCTTATGGCCACCGGTTTCGGTGATGATGGAATAGGTGGTGGGTCGGCTCTGGTGGCTGACAGCGATGGACCTGCTGGTTCTGCCGGCTGATCCCACCGGCTCGGTCGCCGCCTCCCTGACTCTTGGGAAGATCCCCGGCTAGCCACGGTAGGCTGATCCCGTCCCGGTGGTTCCCTTCCTCCCGACGCCTGAGGTGGTAGTGGAGTGTACCTCCTGGTTCGTTACTTCGGTTCAAGTCCCGGCCGCGGAGGTAGTTTAGGTGCTCGTCCGCACACCGTGGAAAGTTGCGCAATGCACGCCGCGTCGGCCACAATTGTAGCAGAATAGGCTTCGTTCCGCAGTACACACGAATCGCGTGTGCCCCTTCTGCCAACAATTGAAGCAGACGCCATCCATAGGATCTACGCTCCTGTCCACGGGCACGGAACGAAGATGCCCAAACAGTACTCCGCGGGCCGGGAAAAAACGGGAATCCGGGTACCGGTCTGGAGATGGTTGTCGAGGTGATGGATGGGGGGGTTTCCCCAATTGCTCGAAGGCCGTCCGCCGTGCCTCTTCCTCCTGATGGAGCTGGCGAGATTGGGAATACACTGTCCTGTCCCGTGGGTGGAGTATTGACCCCTGACAGGGTCCCGGTCTCGCTCTCGGGTGGCTCGACGGAGACCTCCTTCTCGAGATTCACCGAGTCAGCTTCTCCCCCGTCCTCAAATCGCCGCGGGTTGAATCGGACTCGCCGACCTTTCTTCTTCGGCCAGTTGGACAAACGGATAAGGGGACTCGGTGATGGCTCATCGTTATCCTACTCCGCGATATCTGTTGAGAAAGGCTTAATGGATGGGAAGGGTAAGGTGCAGAAAGCCCCCTCACATCGTACCTGCTCCGCCACAAAATGCGGCCTTCGAAGTGGTCTCGATTCCCCCAGTACCTCGACCCCAGACTCGAAATATGTGAGCGGAAGGGTTTGGGCAATCTTCCTCAAGCGGCCATGATGAGTGGTGTGGTGAAACTTCAGTCTCTCCTAACCACTCGTTTAACTCCGCCGCGGCCTGGTCACTGAGGAATCCGGCCCAACCTCCCCCTTCCCCTCCCTCAACCCCGGATCCCCCCACATCAACTAGCATTTCTTCGATGAGCGATTCTGCCTCACCTATAGCTGGCCGCTTCACTCCCCTGGCAGACGGAGCCGAAGATGAGTCGGGCTCGATCTCGACAGGGTCGATATGTATCTCGAGGACCGGAGACCCCACTCGAACGTTGTCCTTCCTCCGTGGTATCTTTGGGGCTTGTGCCACCGCCACCTTCCATTTCTACTCTGGCTCCATATCATCCAGTAAGGTCCTCTCTAACCAGTCAGCTTGACTGCCGTTAGCTGGGGAAGAGCGAAGCGGAGACAGGCTGAGTGCCGGGCTCAGGGCCTGGATAATAGGTGGGGTACTGTCGACCATTCTTGACATTGCTACAAGTCTGCGTAGTAATTAAACAAATTGATAAAACTTTCCTAACCTCGACTAGAAAATAATATGATAACTTGATAGATAAAACAATCAACACTTACCCCTGACATTGGAATTAATACATCAATTGCTATTGTTTAGTAATCCCCTTTACACCTCGACCCTCTCGATACTTCTTAAGTTCGCTTACATGCACTTCCGGGTTTTTTCGTTCATTCCCCATTTTTAATATATAAACATTCGGTGGTTTGATCTCAATTATCTCAAAGGGACCCTCCCAGTCCGGAGTAAGCTTAGCGGAAAATTTCCGCACCCCGCATGACAACACGTGCGCCTTGCGCATGACCAAATCTCCTACTTGTAACTGAATCTCGCGCTGACCCTTATTATAATATTCGGCCTGCCGTTGATGAGACTTTTCGATATTTCTTGTTACCAGATCTCTCAATGCGTCCAATCGCTTCACTCGATCCCCCCAGACTTCTGGCGGAAAACGTACCTTCGGGCCTTTCGTCTCGACCTCGCGACGCAAACTTTTTACGGGAGCAGGGTGACGTCCATAATTTAAAAACGCCGGCGAGACTCGAGTGCTCGACTGAACCGCCGTATTCATCGCATGTCGCAGTTCATGGAGGTGTTGATCCCAGTTGGAGTGGTCCGTCTTGACGAATGTGTTGATCATTGTCTTAATTGTTCTGTTGCTACGCTCTACGGGATTGGCTTGGGGGTGATATGGAGGTGTCGTTACTCGTGTCACTCCATATACCTCAAGAATTCTCCCTAGGTCCTTATTGTCGAACTCCTTCCCGTTGTCGGTTAGGAGGTAGTCGAAAGTTCCCCATCGAAAAAGGACTAACTCCTCGAATGCCTTTGCCACCTTTTGACCAGTGGCCGCTCGTACTGGCCGCATCTCGATCCAGCGAGTGAATAGGTCCTGGAAAACAATGACATACTTGTACTGTCCCTTACTCTGTGGGAACTCCACAAGGTCTGAGGCCACTACAGCCCATGGACGCTCGATGACTCGACCCCCAATTAGCCCCTTTGGCGCCGTTTGGTCAGGCTTGTACCTCTGACATTCGTCACATCTCTGCACGAACTCATAGACGTCATGCCAGATCCCCGGCCAATAATATTCTTGGGCGATTCGTTCGTATATTTTCTCAACTCCAAGATGGCCCGCCGTCACCTTACAATGAGCACCCTTCAGCACTCGATCTCGATACTCAACTGGAACTACCAATTTCCAGGTCCCCTCCTCCCCAGTAATTGGACCCAGTAGAGGATCGATCCGCCGCTTGTACACAAGTCCATCAGCCACTCGCCACGACTTGTACTTGACCGGATTACCTTGAATTTCTTCAATACGCTTCAAATACCACGGATCCTTCACTTCCTCGAAGGCAGCAATTTCGATCTCGCTAGATTCCTCCTCAAAGTTTCTCGATAGTGCGTCTGGAACTCGATGCATTGCTCCCTTCCGGTGTACTATTCGGACATCCCATTGTTGCAATTCAAAAGCCCATCGAGCTAACCGCCCCGTTGGTTCCTTCAGACTCTGCAGCCACCGCAGTGCGCTATGATCAGTGATTGCGGTAAACTTGTACCCCTCGAGGTACGGTCGCAGCTTTTTAATAGCCCAAACCAATGCGAGGCACTCCTTCTGCGTTGTGGAGTAGTTCCTTTCAGCGCTTGAGAGTACTCGATGTATATACACAATCGGGTGTTCTCCATCTTCAAACTCTTGAGACAATACCGCGCCAATAGCATCATTACTAGCGTCACTGCACCGTGAACTCTCGAGTGAAGTCGGGCCTTGCCAATACCGGAGCTCTTGTGAGCGCCAATTTTAATTGTTCAAACGGGTCTTGCTGCTCAGCACTCCACTGCCATGTCTGCGTTTTCTTGATTAGCTTCAAGAGGGGTAGTTTAATCTCACTCTCCTTCTCGATAAATCTTGAATACCACCCCACCATTCCTAGAAATCGCCTTAACTGCCTCTTCGTGTTCGGAACTGGGTATTGTAAGATTGGCTCGACCCTTTCCATATCTGGCCGTAACCCATCTCGATCTAATAAATACCCCAGGTACCGAAATCTCGAACAACCAAACTCACATTTATTCCAATTGACTGTAAGTTGAGCATCTCGAATTTTTGTGAGAACTATCTCTAGCCATTTTTGGTGTTCCTCGAACGAGTCAGTAGCTATGATGATATCATCAAGGTAACCAAACACATGTGGTTCCATCTTTGGACCGAAAAGAGCATCTATCAGCCGTTGAAATGTAGCTGGTGCATTCGTTAAACCGAATGGCATTTTCTTGAACTGCCACAAGCCCGAACCAGGAACTGCAAAACCTGTATATTGCCTACTCTCTTCATCTAACTCGACCTGGAAGTAGGCGTTTTTGTGATCGATTTTGGAAATATATTTTGCCCGTCGCAACTTATCTAAGATTCCATCCATATTTGGTAGCGGATAAGCATCTTTTTTGTTGCAAGCATTTAAGTCCCGGAAGTCGATGCAGAAGCGGAATTTTCCATCCGACTTTTTCTGTATCACTGGTGCATGACACCACGCGCTTGCCGATCACTTGATTATCCCTGCCCGATGCATTTCTCGAACGGCCTCCTGGGCTACAGGCCACATTGCTGATCGACGACGTCTATTAAGCTAGCAGATCACTTTTATGACCCGGGCTTATAACCAGTACCATAATTTGTTGCTAATTTGTTGCTAATTTGTTACGCCAAACCTAATTTTGTTGCTCCAGCCGTTTCCGAGAAACAAGCGATCTGCTAGGTTAATATTAAGCTAGCAGATCATTTTTGGGTATCTTTGCGAGTTTTTGCCGTAGCGACTTCGGAGAGTGACCATATTTTGTTGCTAATTTGTTGCTGCAAGATGGTCAAAAGGAAAAATTCAAAAACACCTTCAGCGACCCGTTTCCAGAGTATACGTCTTCGCCAATGACTTCAGGGATGAGAAAAAATCGATTATTCGTTAAAACAAACACGGAGTATTTTGTTGCTACTTTGTTGCTAAATTGTTACGCCAAACCCGATTTTGTTGCTCCAGCCGTTTGCGAGAAAAAAGCGATCTGCTAGGTTAGTAATAAGCTAGCAGACCATGTTTCCCTATCTTTGCGAGTTTTTACCTTAGCGACCTCGGAGAGGGGGCATATTTTGTTGCTAATTTGTTGCTGCAAGATGCTCGGAGTGAAAAATTCGGAAACCCTTCAGCGACCCATTTTCAGATTACACGTCCTCGCCAATGACTTCAGGGATCGGAAACAATGAATTATTCGTTAAAAAAACGTAGTATTTCGTTGCCAATTTGTTGCTAATTTTTTACACCAAACCCGATTTAGTTGCTCCAGCCGTTTCCATGAAACAAGCGATCTGCTAGGTTAATATTAAGCTAGCAGACCATTTTTCCCTATCTTTGCGAGTTTTCACCTTAGCGACCGCAGAGAGGGGGCATATTTTGTTGCTAATTTGTTGCTGCAAGATGCTCGGAGTGAAAAATTCAGAAACCCTTCAGCGACCCATTTTCAGAGTACTCGTCCTTGCCAATTACTTCAGGGATAGGAAAAAATGAATTATTCGTTAATACAATAAAAAATCGATACTTTTTGTAATCATTTTCATTTTCAGATTATACAATTCTGTCTTTCGTGAAAACTAATGTTATTGAAAATAATAAAATAAAAGAAACTGAGTCAAAATTTAGTTTAGCGGGGATAATTACTATATAATATGGGGACTCAAACTGTATTAATGATAGTCATTTTTGTTATCACCATCCTCCAAAAATTGTATAAATTTTATTTTTGGTGGTATAGCATGCTTCTGGATGTTAGATGCAATTTTGGAATATACTACTACTGGACGTATTCCATCAGTCTTCATAGAGGAAGAAAATAGGATTAAAAACAAAAAAAATATTATGGCATAAGGTGTAACAGCCCTTCCCAAACGCATGGAAGATAGCCACCTCAATCGTCATAGTAAAGTATTCAAACCACTAGGTTATCAAATACTCCCTTTGTGCCCATTTTCAACTTTGGCCACACCAGAACCAGTTAACGAAACTGCACCAGTGTATATATATTTGAATAATCAAAGGTCTCAGGAAGTCGACTGATTAAAATAATTATTATTTATGAGCATCAATGCGGTAAATCAATTTTTTTAGATAAGTATATTAAATGGCTAAATGTTAAAGGCTAAAATTATTTTAAAACATAAAAGAATCGATACTTTGTGAGAATTTTTTTATTATTTTTTAGAGATATATACAAGAAGATTTTTTTGGAATCATTAAAATCTCACAAGTGGATTGGAAAAAGAATCTATAAAAAAATCTTTGAATGAATACCAATGGGCAATATCGATCATGTGTCTTGATAGTATTAGATAATGTGGGATGATAATATGCATTGTTTTTGCAAAGCTTTCTTTATTGCAATGTCTTGTGTCAAGTGAAGTGAATCTGTGAGCTTTTCTGTGTTCATCTTTGTTTTTTACTTAAAGTAATATTTGATACAGAGCATAAATTTTCATTAAAACATGAGATAATCTATATGGATTCAAAATCAATACGACAAGAATTCCAGCAATGAGTTCATATTGCATGTGAGCAAATGTTAACAAACAATGGAAATTTTAGTATAGAAAAAGAAATATCGGCTATTTGTGAAATAACTTGTTTTTGTAACATAAAACCATGACGTTTTCCAGTCAAATAAATTTATGGACTTTTATGTCAATAAAAAGTACAGATCATTTTGCATATTTAGATAAAAGTGTTGTTTAATACAGAGCATAAATGGCTAAAATAAAAGAAGTGGATAAATAAGTGAATTTATTAAAAAACGTATTGAAAATAAATTGATACTGTGTCTCTGTTAAGACTGTATCTTATTTACATAGATAACTAACTTTAATTGTTTGTGATTTAAGTTAGTTGTTACGATAGGAGTTGAACATGTGATGGTGTGAATCAATTGTTATTATGCATTGGGGCCACCAAAAGATTATGTTCAAGTCTGTAAAAGCACGCAACCTCCTGTAGTAAAGACAAAAAGAAATTTGTTGCAGATATTCTTCTAGCAGAGCCTTGTTCTACTTTATGGTGTTTTATTTTTTGATGCTTTACTGGCCCTATGATTTCTAAAGGTAAACTAGCTTTATTAAAACCCAGAAATAGTGAGATGTAAGATTTTCTTAGATGTTATTTTTTAGAAGTACATCATGCTCAAGTATTTTATATCAAAAAGTTATATCCATACAAGAATGTCAAAAAAGCTTTTATTCTTAGTGATTTTTAGTTTATAGACTGGTTGTGATTTTTTTTATTTACAAGATTATGTGTGGGTTATTAATTTAAGTAGTTTCAATCAATAATAATTTCAAGAAGTTATATCTGCTATAAAAGAATATCGAGAAAGATACTGCCTGAAGAAATGGAAATCTACAAGCGTCATCTACAAGAAAATAATGTAGAAATATCCTGATCCTGATTTCATTCTCCAATGTGATATACATTCAATAGATTCTTAAATTGTGACAAAAGCTGTTAGGAAGCTACAACTAAGATGTTTTGGACGGTATTGCACAAAAAGTGTGAAAAAAGTATTATGAAAATGAAAGAATTAGTTTGATTAGAATACAAGTTTTTATCATTAAAAATATTACTTATGTCGACTGCAATTTAATATCAACTGATAAGAATTTTTCCATCGGTCTTACAGTCTTACAAATTAAATTAAAATAATTAATATTTATGGCAGTCAGATTGCCCTTGTTTATAATCACCCCCGCAGAATCTGAAATAAAAACTTAATTAAAATCTGGAAAAAACTTTGTTAGCAAAGGACGATCTGACTGCCCACCACCACCACATTGTCCGACGTTTCGAGCCTGCTCCGGCTCCTCCTCAGGGACTGAAATAAAACCCGCGATACACCTCCTTATATACCATGCACCCATACCCCCTTCTTTTCTCTTACCCCACCACCCTCCACATTCACCTCTCCAACTTGCCATTCTCACTTAAATTAATAAAGAATGATAAATGTTATCTAATTTACTTGACTCTATCATTAAATTTACATTATTCCGATTTCTTAGAATGTGAATACTTTCAAGGCTTTCCCTCTTATATTTATTCTTAATCCCCTGTTCCAAAATATCCACACTCCCAAAATCGAAAGAATGCAAACTATTTAAACAATGTTCTTTCAAACCCGATGTACAACTTGAGCTGCGTAAACTATATTGATGTTCATATATTCTCTTTTTCAAATATCTACCCGTTTGACCAATATAACAACCATTACAATCCCTACAATTAATTTTATAAACAACTCCCGATTTCAAACATTTATCATCCTTGTCTTTACAATTACTAAATAACCTTTCTAAATTATTATCATTTCTAAAGAAAACTTGAATATTATGTTTACTAAAAATCCTTCTAATCCTTTCCGACAAACCTCTAACATATGGTAAACTAAAATATGCATTCTTTCCATTTCTATTCCTTGTTTGATTATCTACCCGCTGCTTCAATCCACCATTATAAATTTCCCACACTCTCTCATCAATCATTTTATCAATAAATTTTACGGGATAACTATTTTTAATAAATGTTTCTCTAACTAAATTTAAATTCTTTTTCCTAAAATCTTTATGTGACAATTTAATCGCTCTGTCAATGACACCTTTGATCGCACCTGTCTTGTTTCCGAATTGGTGGTGAGAATCAAAATTTAAAAATCTACCTGACCATGTAGGTTTTCTATACCAATCTAATTTCACTCTATTATTATTACCTCTAATGACTCTAATATCTAAAAAACTCAATTGATAATCTTTCTCAACTTCTTTTGTGAATTTAATTCTATCATGGATAGAATTAAACACATCCACCATTTCATCCACAAAACATTCTGGTACAACTGCAAAAATGTCATCAACATATCTTTTAAAAATAATTGGCTGAAAAACCAACTTAGACAAAGCAATACTTTCCAATTTTTCCATTACTAAATTGGCTATAACAGGTGACAAAGGTGATCCCATTGGACAACCATATCTTTGTTCATATAGACTATTATCAAAAGAAAAAATTGTGTTTTTAAAAACCAAATTAAGTGCCTTTATAAATTCATCTTTTGTTAAACTAGTATGTACTTTAATTTCAGACCATTTATCTTGTATAATATCATTCAACAACTCTAAAGGTATATTTGTAAACAAAGATACTACATCCAATGAAACCATCCTATGATCATTCGGAATAATAATATCTTTCATTATACCATAAAAACTCCAACTATCTTTAATATATGAATTTGTTTTACCCACTATCTTGAACAATATATTAGACAAAAATCTAGCAAGTCTATACGTCGGAAAATTTATCGATGATATTATTATTCTATATGTCAACTGTTCTTTGTGAATCTTAGGAAGCCCATAACATTTAGCTACAGTGCCATTTTCACATTTTAAATATTTAAACATACTATCTTTAATATAAGCTTTTGTTTTCCAATGCATCAATAATTCTTTCAATTTATCTTGTAGTCTATTGATATGTGGATTCCTAATTTTCACATAAGTGGTATCATCCTCCAACATAAGTTGAATTTTATTAATATAATCCCTTTTATCCGAAACTACAGTTACATTTCCTTTATCTGCTTTTTGGAAGATCATATTCGGATTCTCTCTCAAGAATTTCTTCGTTATTTTTAATTCATGGAATAAATTACTATTCAAATAATTATCAAATCTATGTTCTCTTTTAAAATTATCAACAACTTTAACTAAAGAACGCCTACATTCTTTTTTAAACTCCAGATTAAAACTACTCATACTACTTTCTACCTCAGCGATGATATTCTTGATCGGAAGAGATTTACTTGAATATGATATTCCAAATTTAGCACCCTTTGACATGATATTTACCACTTCTTCTGGTATTACTTTGTCAGTTAAATTTCTAAACCAATCCTTATTAACATTGTTAGTTTGATTGACCTGAGAGTGTTTTCTATGCTTTAAATATTCAAATTTTCTTTTTAATTTACTCCTATGGTTATATTTTACTTTTTCAAAGTGCCTCTTTTGACCACGAAAAAATTCTTGCAAATCATTCTGTTCTATTTTATTATATAAATATCTTTCAAGCTCTAATAAATATTTATTCAAACGATTAATTTCAAAATTCAAATCTCTAATTTCTAAGTTAAGTAATTTATTTTTGAAAAAGAAAATATTTTTCCGTAGATCATAAGAAACTCTTTTATTGTAATCCCGATAAAAACCCTTATCATCAAATTTTTTTCCAATATGTTTAGGAAAAATATTTGATTTTTTACACCTTAGAAGAAAAGTGAGTTGCTCCTTTAAAATTACAATCCTTAAAACCATTTTTACCCATTTTGAGCAATAATCTTTTACCACCTTCCCATAAATCCCATATATATCTCTAAAAAACATTTTACCCCACCTTTAATAGACCTTAGTTTTATCATTAAAAATATTACTTATGTCGACTGCAATTTAATATCAACTGATAAGAATTTTTCCATCGGTCTTACAGTCTTACAAATTAAATTAAAATAATTAATATTTATGGCAGTCAGATTGCCCTTGTTTATAATCACCCCGCAGAATCTGAAATAAAAACTTAATTAAAATCTGGAAAAAACTTTGTTAGCAAAGGACGATCTGACTGCCCACCACCACCACATTGTCCGACGTTTCGAGCCTGCTCCGGCTCCTCCTCAGCGACTGAAATAAAACCCGCGATACACCTCCTTATATACCACGCACCCATACACCCTTCTTTTCTCTTACCCCACCACCCTCCACATTCACCTCTCCAACTTGCCATTCTCACTTAAATTAATAAAGAATGATAAATGTTATCTAATTTACTTGACTCTATCATTAAATTTACATTATTCCGATTTCTTAGAATGTGAATACTTTCAAGGCTTTCCCTCTTATATTTATTCTTAATCCCCTGTTCCAAAATATCCACACTCCCAAAATCGAAAGAATGCAAACTATTTAAACAATGTTCTTTCAAACCCGATGTACAACTTGAGCTGCGTAAACTATATTGATGTTCATATATTCTCTTTTTCAAATATCTACCCGTTTGACCAATATAACAACCATTACAATCCCTACAATTAATTTTATAAACAACTCCCGATTTCAAACATTTATCATCCTTGTCTTTACAATTACTAAATAACCTTTCTAAATTATTATCATTTCTAAAGAAAACTTGAATATTATGTTTACTAAAAATCCTTCTAATCCTTTCCGACAAACCTCTAACATATGGTAAACTAAAATATGCATTCTTTCCATTTCTATTCCTTGTTTGATTATCTACCCGCTGCTTCAATCCACCATTATAAATTTCCCACACTCTCTCATCAATCATTTTATCAATAAATTTTACGGGATAACTATTTTTAATAAATGTTTCTCTAACTAAATTTAAATTCTTTTTCCTAAAATCTTTATGTGACAATTTAATCGCTCTGTCAATGACACCTTTGATCGCACCTGTCTTGTTTCCGAATTGGTGGTGAGAATCAAAATTTAAAAATCTACCTGACCATGTAGGTTTTCTATACCAATCTAATTTCACTCTATTATTATTACCTCTAATGACTCTAATATCTAAAAAACTCAATTGATAATCTTTCTCAACTTCTTTTGTGAATTTAATTCTATCATGGATAGAATTAAACACATCCACCATTTCATCCACAAAACATTCTGGTACAACTGCAAAAATGTCATCAACATATCTTTTAAAAATAATTGGCTGAAAAACCAACTTAGACAAAGCAATACTTTCCAATTTTTCCATTACTAAATTGGCTATAACAGGTGACAAAGGTGATCCCATTGGACAACCATATCTTTGTTCATATAGGGGTGATTATAAACAAGGGCAATCTGACTGCCATAAATATTAATTATTTTAATTTAATTTGTAAGACTGTAAGACCGATGGAAAAATTCTTATCAGTTGATACAAGTTTTTAACAATAAGTTTTTCAAAATAAAATAAGAAAATTGTCATTTTAATAGAAGAGATCATCTATCTAGTTGGAAATCATATTAGTACGTTACACTAAAATATTAAAAATATTATTATGATGAAATACTAAAAAATAATTAGAACCTGCACAGATACATATTGTAAGTATTGTAGTTTTAAGCTTTATCAAAATTATCAGAAATAGTAAATTAGTGAGGTTAATAGTACTATAATACTAACAAGAGTTCAAAATTATAATTTTATTTTATTGAATATATAAAAAATGCGTGAAAGCTCATATTTGGAAACTGAAATTGATAATGTAATATATTAAACTTTGGAAAAATATGAGAGTAAATGGATGAGTATTTTGTGAAAAACTTTGTATGAATTTCTGTTGTGGAAATTGTAGTTGGTATGAAAACTAAACTTTTTAGTCAACTTTAAGTTTCAAGTTTTGTAAAAGCTAGAGGATCAAGTGACGGCAGAAATTTAAATTTAAATTTTGAAAACTGGGCTGTCGTAAACGCAGCATTGTCAGCTGGCGTATACCCAAATAAAATTATGTGTAGACAGGAAACGCGTTCAGCTCAGAACCCAGTATATGTATTAAGGAGGTATGGAGTATTATTTGCCACGCCTTTTCAATCATCAAAAAAACAAGCAGCAATGGTTACTCGTAAAGAACTGACCATATGACTGTGTTCAGAACTTTTCAAATTTGATAAAATAAAAGAACAAAAGTTGTATCTGCTACTGTTATCAAAATGGTAGGTGATATGAGAACTCAACTTCTTGGCCAACTTTGAGCTTCGAATTTTCTAAATGCTCGAGAGCCAGGGCATATTTTCTTTATATCTTTAAATAAATACATCTGCAATATATAGTAAATATAATTACATAAAACACATAGTGCTCAGATTCAAATCAACTTTTAAAGAAAGCAGAGATGTGCTGGTATATAGAAGTATGTACATTAGAACCTTTTTTTCTGTCAGAAAGTTATGCAGTGAATTTATGAGTCATGTGATGTGTTGGTGCTATAAGCTTTTTATGAAGCATTTGGCCATAGTGATACTGGTCTGGTAACATGCATTCTAGAGTTTGGATTGCATGCATAACATAATCTACATTTCTCTCTGTATAAGTGTATATACACGGAGAAAAATTGTGTAGGAAAAATTACTATTTTCTATAGTATCCGTGGGACAGACTCAAATTTTCATGAAAATTACTATAATTTATATTAAAATTTGCTATGATTTTGTAACTTTTACTATACAAATACCAATTTTTACCATACATTGTAGTAATTTTCATAAAAATATGAATCAATCCCATGGTTACTATATAAAAAATAATAATTTTTCCAACACAATTTTTTTTCGTGTAATAATCTAATATATGATGAGAGATAATTCATAAAGGCTCTTTTTAAAAATTTTGTCAACATTGTAGTACATAATTCCAATTTCTATTTTTTCTCTATTTATTATTGTACACCCAATGGACATTGATTCGTGTCCAACGTGCCCCGTTAGTGACCGTCATGCATAACCTTTTGAATGTTAACATACATAAGAAATGATAAAACAATTGAAATGGTTTGCGTGACGGTCACTAACGACACGAATCAATGTCCATTGGGTATACAATAAAGAAAAACAAGAGGTATGAATTGACACATTTAGGAATAAGGCGCGGTCTCCAAGCTTCCACGCCACGCTCCACCGCCACCGCCACCATTGTAGTTCGGGCGTTTCACTACGTTCCAATTTTCTGAAGAGTTGTACCTTACCGATCCAGTATGATATACTATCATGCTGGATCGGTAAGGTAGAACCCTTAAGAAAATTAGAATGTGAGACGCGTGAAGTACAACAGTGGCGGTGGTGGTGAAGCGTGGCGTGAAAGCTTGTGGACCGCGCCTAAGGGGCAATGAACATAAGCGCCGTTCTGCTCTGCTCTGCTCTGCTCTGTTCTGTTCTGCTCAAACTCGGTCCAATTTCAGTTCAGTTCTATTTGTAAGCGACTTTCCCTTTGCTTCTTTCAGAATTCTGGAACGGAGTAGAGCGGAACGGAGCAAAGTAGAGTAGAGTAGAGCTGAACGGCCCTTAAGTACATTGCCCCTAAGTAAGGGAAACACATTTATACGAGTACGTGCTACATACATGAGCTTATTCCATTTTCGTTTGTCTATCGATATAAACAAAACCGTAAGATATAGCAACAGGAATGTGTATGTAAAATTTTGAATCATTATAATTTAAATCATTAAAATTTGACTGCTTTCACTTAAATAAATTGATAAATCGTATCATAAATTTTCGCATGGATACCCCTCTGAAAATTTGAGGCTATAAGTTTTCATCTAATTCCCCAATTTGCGGCTTTTTACTGTCGTTCCTTATAAAACGATAGCCTTGTTTAGGTTGTGACATGACCTTTAAGGTATTAATTTCAAGCTTACTTTATATCGTTTCGACAAAATTTTTATGAAAACAAATGCTTTTTTTAACAAATTTTATTTTGAAATATCTACAGAATCTTCGAAAAATGTTTCCTCCAAAAAGAAAGCAATTAACATTTTTTTCTCGAAAATATTTGATTTATACATTTATCTAAACTAATTTAAAGTAGAAATAATAAAACTTTCTACGTAAGTATAAAATAAGGCAAGTATAAATTTTTCCTGGAATTCATAAAAATAAAAAGAATTATTTTCATGACTTAATAATGTTTTCTCTTTTTCTATAATTTCTTCTACTTTCTGTCTTATTTGTTGGACACGAGCTTTCATTTCTTTCTCCAATGCCCGTTGCTATCTTTTAAGTTCTTGTTTCTTGCTGTATGGGTCATCATTGTTAATGTTGTACAGCGTTAGCTTCGATTGTCTTAATACGTCTTTCTAAAATACACCTGTTGAATTTTTTACCATAGCCAACATGGCGCAGATATGTCAGTTCTATAATACAGCGTTAAAGCCTGACTAACGATAGTTCACCTCGCCACCATGAGGGTAACATGAAAGATGTCAAATCCCAATAAAGCAATAAGCATGGTACTCAGTGGAAGGATGTTTTTTGTATTAAGTCAAATTGTTTAACAAAAGAAGACAGTTTTATTATAATAAAGTATTGTTGTGAAAAATTTACTTTTGTTTCTTAAATCTAAAAAATGGAATCGATAAATTAGTTTGAGGAAGTATCTAGCCAATGAATTTGCTAATGTGTAAAATCTTACACCCGTCGTATAAATATAAAACCTTTTTCTTGTAAACATATTGTGGATCCTTTACGAAACGATGGTACATAGTTAGCATCCCTATTTTCCTTTATTCTTTCTCAATTTTGAGCTTTCTATAGTATAATATTACGCATCTCGGGAGGACAATAGTACTTCCATATATACTTGGCGAGCCCGACGGTTTGCAGTTTAAGACGTAGACATGGTCATTTTCATGTAAATATTCATATGTTTAAAGATCAGGTAAAAAGTATAAATGGATCGCTTCTGGATATTAAATACTGATCGGTGAATCGATCACTGTTTGTAAATAGATAGTGCAAAATGATACAAAGAGGTTGCTCATAAAATGGTTAGTAAAGTGTAAGGCCCTTTTCAATATAAACTATAAATTTATATGAATTTTTTAGCATTTAAAAAAATACGGACTCAAGGATAAATATGTTAGGTAATAAAAGTAAATCATAATTCTGCACTCAGTACATGTAAGAATACTATACTTAATCGGAATCAATTAAAAATTAGAGTAAACGTAATTATTTATAGTAGACTCATATAAACATTGTTAATACATTTATGGAAATAGTCCACCTGTAAACTGCAAACCGACGGGCCCGCCAAGTATGTATAGGAGAACGAAGGACCACCCCTGCTATAGAGCAACTGTAGACTTCTCTTGTCCTCCCAAGATGCGTAATATTATACTATAGAAAGCTCAAAATTGAGAAAGAATAAGGGACAATAGGGATGGTAACTATGTACCATCGTTTCGTAAAGGGTCCACAATATATATTTACATGAAAAAGATTTTATGTTTGAACGACGGGTGTAAGATTTTACACATTATCACAACGTGGACGTAAAATGTAATTTTACACCGAGGTACGAAAAGTTCTATTATGTCATTTAAGTTAACTTACGGATACTTGACTACAATAAATTGATATCAGTACTTTCTTGTGTTTAATTTGTATAGAAGAATGAACAAATTTGAATACATTTCTGAGAACAGTAATACAGTTATTTTTCATAACTGTTGTTTGCATAACTTGACTATCGATAATTGATATCACAACTTTCGATTGTTTAATTTGCAGGGAACAATGTGAATGTAATTAAATACAATTGGTTGAGGATATATTGGCTCGAAGAAGTAAAAGACTTTTTCACCGGTATTTATTTGATTTCTTTTAAAAAATCATAAATATTATTATTGTATAGACAAAAAACTTCTATACTTGCCTTATTTTATATTTTCGGAAAGTTTTATATTAACAATATTATTATATGTACAGTCATGAAAAAAAACCGCTGCCAATTCATTGGCAAGATGTTTCCTCAAACTAATTTATCGATTCCATTTTTTAGATTTAAGAAACAAAAGTAAATTTTTCACAAGAATACTTTATTGTAATAAAACTGTCTTCTTTGTTATTCTTTGTTGTTTGTTAAACAATTTGACATCTTTCATGTTACCCTCGTGGTGGCGAGGTGAACTATCGTTGGCCAGGCTTTAACGCTGTATTATAGAACTGACTTGTCTGCGCCATGTTGGCTATGGTAAAACATTCAGCAGGTGTATTTTAGAAAGATATATTAAGATAATTGAAGCTAACGCTGTACAATATTAACAATGATGACCCAAACAGCAAGAAACAAGAACTTAAAGGATAGCAACGGGCATTGAAGAAAGAAATGAAAGCTCATGTCCAACAAATAAGACAGAAAGTAGAAGAAATTATAGAAAAAGAGAAAACATTATTAAGTCATGAAAATAATTCTTTTTATTTTTATGAATTCCAGGAAAAATTTATACTTGCCTTATTTTATACTTACGTAGAAAGTTTTATTATTTCTACTTTAAATTAGTTTAGATAAATGTATAAATCAAATATTTTCGAGAAAAAAATGTTAATTGCTTTCTTTTTGGAGGAAACATTTTTCGAAGATTCTGTAGATATTTCAAAATAAAATTTGTTAAAAAAAGCATTTGTTTTCATAAAAATTTTGTCGAAACGATATAAAGTAAGCTTGAAATTAATAGTTTTATAAGGAACGATGGTATTACAGACTATAATTGATTATATTACGCAGAAATATGTTGTTTTGATTATTTGATAGAAGAGTTATTATTGACTAAAATATGGTTTTTGAAATTATTAAAATTTCAACTCCATTACAGGGTTGCGAAAATCTTAATTATACCATCATCAATTAAGAATTCGAATTTTAATCGTTAATTAAACCCGCACTTAATTAAGAATTAATATTTCAATCGTTAATTACATGGGTAAAATAGCATTCTTGAGCATGATATAAATGAAAAACGCGTTGCCGAAGTCGGGGAAATTTAGGAAATTGCGAGTATAGTCTACGGGACATGATCCTGCTTTTGCAATGGATGCACGTTCCTACCGTGTAGACTATACTCGAGTTTTGTTAAGTTCCCCCAATTTCTGCGGCGGCTTTGTCATTTATATTATATTACAGAATAGTACTTAAAAACTCTAGAAAATGTCCTTGAAGCCTCCTTCTAGAAAATCGGGTCTGGAAACGTTAATTTGGGTCTACGCGGCACGATCGCATAATCGCTCCAAAAGCAGGATCGTGAATTTTTCGTTCTGGCCATCTTGCAGCAACAAATTAGCAACAAAATATGGTCACTCTCCGAAGTCGCTACGACAAAAATTCGCAAAGATACCCGAAAATGATCTGCTAGCTTAATATTTACCTAGCAGATCGCTGGTTTCTCGGAAACGGCTGGAGCAACAAAATCGGGTTTGGCGTAACAAATTAGCAACAAATTATGGTACTGGTTATAAGCCAGGGTCATAAAAGTGATCTGCTAGCTTAATAGACGTTGATCGACGCTTTTGTGCATGGCGAATCGAAGTGTAGTCTGTCAACTCGATGTGGTGTTCCGTTAAATGGCTAGATGGCAGATAGTCTACGGTTTGTTTATGGACTAATCTATCCACAATCTCTTTAATGCGTTCGGCTTCGCTCGGCGTCAGTTCAGTTAGCCCAGCACACTCCGCCGTTATAGCAGGGGTGGAGTCGTCGACATTCTTGTCAAAGGAATGCCACTTCCCTTTATCTCCACACTTCCACCGTTTGTCTCGAAGTTGTAACGATAAATCCCATTCGACTCCGAAATCCATGCCCAAGATGATGTCATAATTGATTTCCTCGACGGCTCTGAACTCTAGCAGTCCTAAATTGCCATCGACATCAATCGATATTCGTAAGTTACCTTGAATCTTCATCGGGAGTCCAGACACTCCCCTCACTTGGCCACTCGATGGTCGTAATCGGTCTCGATATTTATCCAAAATTCGCGGACCAACTAGGGATATGGTCGCTCCAGGATCTAGTAGTGCAAGTTAAGGCTCGTTGCCAATCATTACTCGAATAAAGTTTCTATTATCCAAAGCGGCTGCTTCTACGACATCCTAGACCCCACCCACTCTCGTAACTTTACGCTATTCTCTGGAATAGCGTCCTCCCCCATGCTTAGACCATTGCTACCCCCGCTCGATCCCGAAAGCCCTCCTTCCAGGTTTTGCGATGATTGATTACCCTTGCCCACAGGTTCTGCTGCCGTAGCTTCAGATTCTGCTGTGTCCCCCAGCATTATGTCCACGGCTTCTTGAATTTGTGGTAGCAGAGCATAATCCTTCTCTTCTTCTGGATTTCGTAACGTCCAATCTTCCTCTTTTTCGGATCCACTGTCCTCTTCGCTGCTTGACGGTACCCAGCTGACCCGATTTCTCCCCCATGGCGAAGTAGCATCTGGTGGTTGTTCTTTCTCTTCTTGAGCAGTTACCTTTGCTAATTCTTCGTCCCTCTCCTTCTCCTTCCTCGAAACCGTAACACAAGGTTTCTCCACTTCCACTACCCGAGCCGTAACACAAAGCTCACTCGAAACCGTTGCACCAGGTTCCTTCTCATACCCTACTCGAGCCGTAACACAAGGCTCCTTTGCACTTGAAACCGTCGCACCCGATTTCAGTATACTCTCCACTCGATGTTTCCCCCCCACTCGATCCCAACTCCATGTCGTTGACGTCCTCCTTTAACTCTACTACTGCGCTTTGGGCCCCAGTTACTCCTGCGCAGGACGCAGGGGCCTCTATTGCGTCCTGGCGGGCCCGATTCCCAAAGCTAACACATTATGGCGGCAATTAGGGCACTCCTTTAGTGTTGTACCCTCCTTGCCACACACTTGGCACTGCTGCCCTTGCTTTGCTGGACAATCACGAGAAAAGTGTCCTTTTTTCCCGCATGTATAACAAGCTCTTTTTGGACAGTCAGCTGCTCGATGACCTACTAGTTGGCAAATAAAATATGGTCCTACAAAACTCGAGCCCCTCCCCAAAGTTCTCGAGTTCTCCACTGGCGCACAGTACGGCGCCGGTTGACTGGCTTATCCAACCGGCTTTGTTGTCTCGTTCACCTGAGTCTTTCCTCTAGGTGGTGAATCGCTTGATACTTGAGTTGTTTGGACTAAGCTCCTACCCTCCTTTCCATTGGACCGTCCTGGGACGGCAGGGTTATTCAATGCTGCCACTTCTCCTTCCGCTCTCTTTGCTCCGTCCTTTTTATTTTTCTTTTTACTCTTCCCTCTCTCCGGCTGGCTGCTCTCTCCTTCACTAGAAGACTCCCCCACCGCCGCTACTTTATGTGTACTGCGGTGCGCGCCACTGCATGTTGTACCTGGAATTCTCGATTTGTCTCGACGAGGCGGAGAGTGATATCTCTCCTTAATCGCCTCTCGTCTCTCAAATTCCCTACCAAATTTTGCAATTGCCTCGAAACTATCTAACCTCTTATCCCATAGATAATCTTGATACTCTGGTCGTAAATGGGAGAACGCCAAGTTCAGTTGTTCTCTTAACGAAGGTGGTTTCTTTAAGAGAGCAATGATTCTCCGAAATTTTGTTAAGAACAGGGACGCATTCTCCTTCAGACCTTGGTAAAGTGCCCTCAGTTCTTCCACGATGTCGTCCTCATGTAGCTCACCAATAAATTGGCGTCTAAAGGTCTTCTTGAAGGTCGCGAAGTCCCATAGTTCTATGTCTTCCTGATATACATCATTCCAATCACCTGCTTCCTTGATTAGAACGCTTGCAAGGCATGGCAGAAGCTGTTCACCACGGACTCCAGTAGCACGTTTACATGCCTTCAGGCGTGACAAGAACTGCTCTGGTGAGTCCTTGGCATCACCCGTGTACCTCAATCCCCAGCTCTTCAAGGTTTTTATTACGTACAAACTGTTATCTCGAACTGCCGGTGACTCTTCTGGGTAATAATCTCGCCGTGACCTCTGCTGCCCCACATGTGATTCATCCCCTTGATTTCATCGGTTACGAAGAGTCACATATCTTTCTCTCGAATCATTGCTTTGCGGGCTGAAATCTCGAAAATCAGCCCGCAGCCTACTCGAGGACAGTGGCAGAATTCCTTCCTCCGAGTCGGAATTCGAGCTTTCTGGGAGTGCTATTTTCCTACGCCGTCGGGGGGTAGAGCGAGTTGTCGTCTGTTTAGTGACTCTTACGAATCGCCCTTCCCTCGGCTCATACTCTTCAGCTAAGTCCTCTCTTTCGTTGTGAACCTCAAAGTCTCGCATATGTTTTTACCTGTCTCCCAGCTGCCTAATTCTCGAAGTATGGCCTGATTCGTCATTTATCGACTGCACTCGAAGGCTTGGCAGGTGTTCTATTGGCCAGCGCGAACTAGGTGTGCTCCCTCTCGCCTCAGTATCCAATACCTCGTAACGTAGTTGCGGTGGCATCAAATATTGACTGTCCACTGAATTCCGTAACCCCGTATTTTCCCTCCGCCTTGAATTTAAGTTGTGCTCCTTGCTGACAGTTATCCTGGGAACTGTTCCATTACTGCTGTCTTTAGGGGGCACCTATGTTCTATGTAACATCCCCATAGCTTGTGCCGCCATGTCGTCCGCAGGACCTTGGTTTCTGGTAACCTCGACTTCCGCTTCCGTCTCTGGAATAACACACAGTGCGTCTCTGCTACCTGTATTTTCCTTTCGTCGAGATCGTACGTCTTCTTCTTCCATCACATGCTCTTGGTTGACGTCACTAAAGGCCATTACCAATTCATCCTCCGATGGTACATCGGAGCCTTCGGCTTCATCCGTTTCCGGAAACCATGGCACTTCCGTCACTCCCACCGTCCGTAGGCAAGCTCGAAACAATCTCTCTGCCTTGGCTCGGTGGCTATCGTGACCATTGAGACCTAATTCCTGTAGGTTACTTTCAACCTCTTCGCTCGTTTTCCTCATCACATCACGAAACCGGGCCCTGTACTTTCGATTGTTACTGAGTTCTCTCATCCTGGCTTGATATTGATCCACTTTCTTGGCTTTCGTAGTTGCCATGTTGAACGCGCTATATTTACTGCCTCATCACCAGAAGGGATAACAGGAGAACAGAAACTCGACCCGTCTTCGTGGTTATTCAATGTTGAGTTCTAATTCAAATACTCGAACCTGTAAATTCAAATACTCGATCGTGTACCAGTGAGAGAGGAGCAAATCGGAAACAGAAGAGCAATAGCAGAAAATAATTTCCCTTCTATTTGCCTTCTATTCTGACGTAAAAAAAAATTTTTTTTTAAATCTTCGACTCCCTATTCCTGAAAAAGAGAGAGGAAAGGAAAACAAAAATTTTCTCGACCCACAATTCTTGCTAAAGAAAAAAAAATTTTTCTATCCCACACTCTGATGATCAGCCAGAAAAGAAAATTCTCGACCCACAATTCACTTAAGAATCCCCCTTCCTCAGCCGTTTTTCTTTTCTCACTTCCGCACTGTTAGCACTTTATCGCCACTCTTACTCGACTTATTCACTGGCACTAATTACACCTTCACCACATATAACACAAAAACTATCTCAATTCGACCCGTTGTTGCTACCATTAATTAGTTGGGCGCCATTTGTGACGTAGTGCTTTGTTATACCCACTAAATTGAGCTCGTTTATCAAAACGACTTCGAAACAAGCACTAAACCACCTTACCTTCGTGACTTCTAACAGAGTTACACCCCGACCTAAGACTTGTATCTCGATCAAGGGCGTTCTAATGGTGAGCAACAACTACACCCCCGTTACGCCAACGATAAAACAGTATTGCGTTACTGGCTACGCACGGAGATACTTTTCTGAATTCCTGAAAATAAGGCTCGAGGGACAACACAAAACCACACTTGCAAATAATGGCCAATACAAAACTTGAAAATGGGTATAACTTTATTGAAATGCTTTAGAAAAGAACTCCCAAAATGGCTGCCGGCTGCTGAGTGATGCCCCTCCGTCTATCCGACTCAAGGTGGCATTTCCTCCCGAGTTCGCCTCGTTGCTTCGAAAACGTGCGAAAAGAGAAAAGACTCGAACACAATAATCTCGACGTTGAAATCCTTCTCGAAGCACTCTGAAGCGATCCCGACTCACTGGCCACTTTGCACCTAGACTACTTACTATAAAACTACTCAACCCCCAGACGACACACGGACTGTTACCGCAACCTCAATTATACTTTCCTATTAAGGAACTCTTGACCCGTAACTACTTACAAATAAATCCTTGCCTCCTCACAATACGACTCTTAGTATACTAATACTACTTTAGTATAGTGGAGCTAATGCGACTACTGCTACTGCTGGCTGACGAACAAGAGAGCGCTTCTTCTCGGAGCGGTCAAGCCTGAGCCTTCCATCCCGATCCTTTGCCCTTACGTGGATACCATTCATTGGCCCGCGCCCCTGGACTTGCTCACTTTTGTCCACCAGACCATGACTCGCAACTACTTTGAGTCATGATTGGTCTGTGCGTGAACATGCGCGGCCCATACATCACTTGTTGTGCCGCCCGGTGGCTCAACTATCGTGCGCGCTCACCCTTCTACGTTGCTACCTACTCTATGCGTGAGCTATCACACAATGCTTCTCCCTCTATGCCTTTTACTAATTCATGCCCGCGCGCACTAGTTCTCTCTCTCTCTCTCTCTCTCTCTCTCTCTCTCTCTCTCTCTCTCTCTCTCTCTCTCTCTCTCTCTCTCTCTCTCTCTCTCTCTCTCTCTCTCTCTCTCTCTCTCTCTCTCTCTCTCTCTCTCTCTCTCTCTCTCTCTCTCTCTCTCTCTCTCTCTCTCTCTCTCTCTCTCTCTCTCTCTCTCTCTCTCTCTCTCTCTCTCTCTCTCTCTCTCTCTCTCTCTCTCTCTCTCCCCCCCCCCCCCCCCCGCGCTTGGCCTGCTACTGTACAACGGCCGGTGCCATCTCCCTCTCCACTACTCTCTCTCTCTCCCCGCGCGGCACCTGCTTGCCTGCAGTATCTTGGCCAGCGGCTTCCCTCTCCACTACTTTCTCTCTCTCTCCCCGCGCGGCACCTGCTTGCCTGCAGTATCTTGGCCAGCGGCTTCCCTCTCCACTGCTTTCTCTCTCTCTCCCCGCGCCTATCTTGCTGCTATCTGCTGCGCGATCGCATATCTCTTACGTATGTTCCTGCGTACTCCCACTATTCTCCCTGCGCGGACTAGTTGCGCGGCGCTCAGTCTTCGCCTCTATCATATCACGCTCTCGTGACGTCGACTCTCGACGCCGCTCACCGGGTTACGCGACTCACTTGTGCGCCCGCTCTCTCACGGCCCCTTCCCCCTCGCGCCACTCTCTATCTCTCGCGTGTCATGTTGCCGCTCGACCCGGCCATGGTGTTCAAGTGTGTGTGTGAGTGTGTGCGCAACCTGCTCTACATCCTCGCCGCCGGCGCGCACAACATGGCGGAGCCGGTCGAACATGTGCTCGCAGCTGCTGAGTCTGCTGATACATGTGACATCGTCACAATGTCACGAATGTGGAAAAAGAGAAAACCGAAAACGTTATGTTAGCTAAATTCTTAGCAGATACGGGCGCTATGGAACATTTAACAAATTCAAGGCTCATATTTCAAAACTTCAATAAACAGACGAAAGAAATTAAATGTGCAAACAAAAGCGAGCATGCTAATTTAAGATCGGAGGGAGAAGGTCAAGTTCAGGGTTATTCGGAAATAGACAAATTGATTAACTTGGAAAATGTTATATGTGCTGAAAATTTGTCTGATAATTTATTGTCATTGCGAAAGTTTGCAGATCAGGGTTTAAGTATTTATTTGGATAATAAGAAAATAGATATCTATGATCCAGTATCGAATGAATCATGTATATCACGTATATATAAGCGACCGTATTGGATAATAGAACTGAAAGTAAATGACGAAAATAGCGAAAGAGATAAATTAAATGGTAAAATTGTAGCGTATGTGACTACCAGGCGCATGAAAAATCAGATAAATACAGAAACCGTGGAAGAAAACGGAAGAGATGACGAAAGTATAAATAAGAATGAGAGTAAGAATAACAGAAACGTTGCAAATGCTGATTTTGAAAATACTGTGCATTGATAAATGACTCTGGCCTGCCCGAAAACATGTGGAATTTAGTTCTAGGAGCAGCCGTATACGCTTACAATAGAACTCCACATGCGTCAATAGACATGCAAATTCCTATTCAAGTGTTCAAGCCCAACTACAAAACTGATTTCATGCAAATAAAGCGTTTCGGATGTTTGGCGTACATGAAAATACAGCGAAAGACAGAACCAAAATTCAGATCCATCAGAAAGCGAATGATTCTAGTTGGGTATAAAATAACTGGCTATGTCTTGTTCAGTCCAAAGGAAGGAAAACTATACGAAAGTAGGGATGTTAAATTCAATGAGAAATTGATATTTGTCAATAAATACAAGGCTAAGGAACTTGAACACTGTGAAAAGATTGAATCTGAAATATATTCAGATACATGGTTTAGAGAATTCGAAAAGGAAACGGAAGATGTAGAAACGAAAGACGAAATGAAAAGAGGTAGATGAAGACCGCGAAAGAACAAAGCGAATGATGATATACAAATTACGGACGAAGATACGCATGCCTTTATTGGCCAATATAAATGGTAATCCTGTTACATATAAAGAAGCTATAAATAGCTCGGACAGACTTAAATGGATGGAAGCCATAGCGAACCAATTAGAATCGCTAAACAAAAATCGAGTCTGAAAGCTCGTTGACCGATCCTTAATAATCAAAGAGAACAGAAAGCCCAACATAATCGGCTGGAGGTGAGTAATAAAACGTAAGATAGAGTCCTCCCTTCGCACTGCGTGCGGCTGTCTCCGCAAGCGCCACTTCTCCTAGAGCACCGGACCTGAAAGGACGTGTGAGAGAGAGAAAGAGAGAGAGAGAGAGAGGGCGGGATGGGGAGGGAGAGGGAGAGAGAGAGAGAGCGAGAGAGAGAGAGAGAGAGAGAGAGAGAGAGAGAGAGAGAGAGAGAGAGAGAGAGAGAGAGAGAGAGAGAGAGAGAGAGAGAGAGAGAGAGAGAGAGAGAGAGAGAGAGAGAGAGAGAGAGAGAGAAAGCCTTATTGAATAAAGAACAAACTTTAATATATATACTGTGTGTGCGACCTGTTCTTTTCCACCTCGTCCTAATAACTACAACATATATACACTCAAATCTTTTAAGATTTTCACATATAAAGAGTGTCAACAATAGGGTTTTCAGTTGATACTCAGAGGAAAGGAGACAGGGAGGGGTGGGGGTGTGACCAAACATACTTTTTTGATGTACCTTTTAGTATTTACAGTTAATTTTAAGATCTGGGATGAGTGCCATTTCACCTATCTTATCTCCGGATACTCTTTAAATACGACACTAACTGTATGGTTTCAGCTCAATCAAGGAGATATAAACGTTAAAAATTAGAGATAAATTTTTTATATATAAATATACCTATGTTAATAATGGAAAATTAAAAAATGAACCGCTAGAAAAAGAACTTGGAAATCTGTTTATGGTAGGATGTATTTATGGTGGTTCGAGCAGTCTGGTAGAGCTAAAGCTATGAACAGTTTTTACAAAAATTTATTTACACATTCCAATCTGAAAATTGATATGACAGGAAAAAGGGTTCTTAACATAACAGAAAAAATTTTTGTTAAAAAATTTCCAATGTTGCAAAAGTAGATTTTTTCTATTCAAAAGAAATTCAATAAGTAAAGATAATCTTTTTTGTTTTTCATTCAATTTTCATTTGCAAGGTCTCATTTTCTTCCTTGTTCAATTTCAAGGGGAGGTACCGATATAAAAATTGAAAAATTTTCAAAACCTGCAAAGTTATTTCCAATTGTTTGTAGAGTTGTCACTGAATTTTATAAACAATTGCATATAACTTTACAGGTTTTGTAAATTTTTCATTTTGTATATCGGTACCTCCCCTTGGAATTGAACAAGGAAGAAAATGAGACCTTGCAAATTAAAATTGAATGAAAAATAAAAAAGATTATCTTAACTTATTGAATTGAGTGGAAAAAATCTACTTTTGCAAAAATGGAAATTTTATAACAAAAATTTATTCTTTGTTCAATTTTAAGGAGGGGTAAAGATTGGAAAATGTTCAAAACCTGCAAAGTTATAAGCAATTGTTTATAAAATTCAGTCACAGAACTACAAACAACTTATAACTGCTTATAACGTTGCAGGTTTTAAAAATTTTCCAATTTTTATATCGCTACCTCGACCTGAAATTGTACAATGAGACCTTGCAAATTAAAATCGGATGAAAAATGAAAAAGTTTTATGGGTTTTGTTAATTTTTTTTTTCAATTGGCGATATCTTCTTTAACAATATTCAAATTTCTTTGAAAATTTTTTATTGTTATTTTAAGAACCCTTGTTTCATATTATATTGTTTCTCAAATTAGAACATGTGAAGTAAGCATCGTAAAAAATTTGTATATATATATATATATATTTGTATATATATATATATATACTAGGGGGGCGTACCCCCCTACTCGCTCCGCTCGTCAACCCCCCACCTTTGTCAAAAAATAAGTAACATTCTCGGTTTCAAGGCGAGTCGTAATAGATATTTTCATATGTTATATGAATTTAAACATTCAACGTAACGCTTAAAAGAAGCTTTCAATTCTTCTTTTTTTTTTTATTGTAACGAAAAAAGTTTCCAACGTCACCTTGGCGGTACTATTAACAGACGCGTCGGATTTTTATTTAAAGTGGTATCCTTCGCCAGTAGCCCTACATAACCACTTCTCGTATTAAAATATATTACATATAATCGTTTAAGGAATAGCTTAAAGGAATTCTCTCGATTTTGAATAAGAAAGCAGATTTTAATAAAATTTGAAGGACTGGTTAGTATAACTCTTAAAATAACTCAGTTAAATTTTTCGAACCAATTGATGAAGATATTGATGTTTCCGTTTAAGTAATTTAACCTGGAGTCTTATGGGAATTCACACAAATTTACGTATTTTGCAGAGCATTAAAAGTTGTTTGTAATGAAAAAATTTTCAACTAAAGATAAGCATGCGGCGAACTATTATTGCTCTTAAAAAGTATCATTGCATATCTCTATGTGTTAAAAAAAATTTAGTGAATTAAAAAACGGTACATTTAACCTCAAAAAATAAGTTAAATCAGCTTCCTTACGAAACTTGTTATTGATCATTTAGACGAATAGAATTGTTTTGTTTGGATGTATAATTATTAATTAGTTAACCAGTATTTGTAAGACTTTCTTGAACAATATTTACTTTGTAAATTAACAAATAGATCAATGGCCCTAGTTTGGTATCAAGAGAATTTCCTTAATGTTGAAACAAAGCACATATATTTTTCGCTGATCGTTATAACCGATAATGGTAATGTTATAGACTTAAAGGAAATCTTATTTTAAGGGGAGCTTTAAATTAAAGAGGGGTTGCATAGTATAATGTGTTATACTTATACGTGCATTGGAATTAATTTTAATTTTATGGGATTGGATTTATATTTTAAAGAGGCGCTACAAAATTAAGGAGGGACTGCATAGCGGCAGTGGTGAAAGTTTTTTGTAAATTGGTGCTTAAGAGAAGCTTTCAACTCAGAACATAAACTCAATTAATTTTTAAGTAAATCCATTTGCAAATATATTGAAGAAGATATATTGTGTTCTATTTTTTCTACATCACCTTGGAGGTAAATAGAAAGATGCGTTTTATTTTGTAAGTGGTATCCCCAGTAGCCCTAATTGACTGTCTATGTCACTAAAATTTGGAAACCATCAATAAGGTAAAAATGAAATTATATTAAATAAATTTTATAAATTGATCTTACAGTTACATGATTTAATTTAGTACTTCTTGTATCAAAACTTTCTGAAAATTGTTTCCATTTTATATCCATTCCATTTCATCACATATAATTTTGATGTATTCAAAATTTTTAAATTTCCAAACTTCTAATTTCGCATGTGCTCGACTCTATCTCTACGTCTCCGTCTCTACGGCTCTGTCTCTACTTCCCTGTCCCTACGTCTCGGTCTCCACGTCCCTGTCTCGACATCTCGGTCTCCACGTCTCTGTCTCCACGTCTCTGTCTCCGTCACCACGCGCCTGTCTCAATGTCTCTGTCTCCACGTCTCCTGTCTCAATGTCTCGGTCTCCACGTTTCTGTCTCCATGTCTCCGTTTCTATGTATCTGTCTCTACGCGCCTGTCTCTACGTTACTGTCTCTGCATCCCTGTCTCTATGTTTCTGTCTCTATGTTTCGTTTCTAAGTTTCTGTCTTCACGTCTCTGTATGCACGTCTCTGTCTCCACGACTCTGTCTCCACGCATCTGTCACTACGCCTCTGTATCTACATCCCTGCCTCTACGTCTCTGTCTCCACATCTCTCTCTCTCCGACTCTGTTTCCATGTCTCTGTATCTCTGACTCTGTCTTTACGTCTCTGTCTCTATGTATCTGTCTCTACGCGCCTATCTCTACGTCTCTATCTCTTCGTCTCTGCCTCCACGTCTCTGTCTCCACTACTCTGTCTCTACGTCTCTGTATCTACATCCATGTCTCCATGTCTCTGTCACTCCGACTCTGTCTCTACATCTCCGTCTCTATCATATATGTCTCTGTCTCTACGCGCCTGTCTCTACGTCTCTGTCTCTACGTTTCGTGTCTCTAGATTCCTGTTTCTACGTTTCTGTCTTTAATCGCTCTCTCTTTTCACGTCTCTGTCTTCACGTCTCTGTCTCCACCTCTCCGTCTCTCCAGCTCTGTCTCTATATCTCTGTCACTCCGACTCTGTCTCTATATCTCTGTCACTCCGACTCTGTCTCTACGTCTCCGTCTCTATGTCTCTGTCTCTACGCGTATGTCTCTACATCTCTGTTTCTACAGCTCTGTCTCTACTTCCCTCCACTCGTCCGGTAAGTAGACTGTGCGGACGTGCCGCGCATCGCTCCTGCTTTGTGGATGTATTTCGGTGGCTAATACTCTCCTCGTGAGTTTTTACTTGTTTAGATGGTCCGGACTCCCGCAGGCTCCATGCTCAAGGAGTGTACACTGCATGGCTCTTTTCGTTGAGCCGGGGAGACCGTTTTCTAAGTACTATCCAGAGAGAGGTTAGGATTGCCAATTCGAGAGCGTTGGGAGTCTAAGGTTGGCGGCCTTGCTTTCACGCGCCTGGCTTCTGCGCATCGCTGCATCACGCAGCGCCATTACAGACACAACATGGCAACCAAGGCACAAGGCACTGTCGTCTGCTGCACAGTAACTTTTGCTCCAGCTGTAAACAGCCCTGTCACACCAGATGTGCGGGCAAAAAGCGAGATGCCCCATGCAATTTATCCAAACCGAAGAAGATGCCTCCGACTCTCCCTGCCAAGACCAACATAAGTCAGGTGAGCGCGAATACTTCGTCTTCGCGGCGCTCCTCCAGCGAGGCGAAACAAGTGCCTCCCCACCATCCGCCGCTGAGTGCGTCGACGCCGGCAAATAGCCGGTTACGTAACCTCAGCGCTGGCACAATAAATCCAGCGGCAGGGAGCTCTGTCACCGCACGACGGGTGATCTAGAAGCAGGCGCCAAAAGCTAAGTTGGTCGCTCCCCTAACGTCTGCGGATGCAACGGACACAGAGGCAGTTGGGGTTGCAGACGGTCTGGCGCCGACCGTGAAGCCTGCGCTCATCCAAACCACCAGCGGCTCGGCGGACCGGGACATCACCTCCCACGCGCCTTGCCGGTCCTCGTTGCCGTTGAATACAGATGAGCCCAACACAACGCAAAGGGCTCCACTCGGCGATACGAGTCTGCTGGGAGTGTCGCACGTTTTGATCCCGGTAAGTACCTTGGAGCTCTTCTTCCAGCGCTTCGATATGCTCGAGAAGCAGCTGGACGAGCTTAAATCCCTTAAGAGTAAGGGCCCTGATTCTCACAGCATTCCCTCAATGCTTGCCATGGGGAGTGCTGTTGATGAATTGGCGAATGTGACAGCCAGGGTCACTGCTGTTGAGGGACAACTGGCTAACCAATTTGGTGTGTTAGGCGAATCTAGTGCCAACACGAGGCTGCTGCTCGAGGCTACTGAAGGTCTTAAGGACGACTTGAAGAAAGTCCACGGTGGTATGGAGGGCAGCCGGGGTGCTTGCCGGGCGTTAGAAGATAAGTTAGAAAATAAGTTAGAAGATAAGTTAGAGGTTAAGTTGGACAGCGGATCTTCGAGGCAGATAATTCCTGCAGACAGTGTTCCCAGCTCTCTTTCTGGCGCCGGAAGGTATTTTTTGCTATCTCCGGGATTGTATCCCGCGTCAAGGACCGGGGGACCTCTGGATGAGTCGTCTGAGTGTCGTGAAGTAATTATAAATGGAGTATTGAATAGTAACTGTGAAGTCTCGGAAGAGAGACTATTGAACATTGCTTTTGCGACACTCAACACCGTTCTTCCCTCTCTTGAGAGGGACAAAATCGAGAGTGCCCGCGTTCTCTGCAGCCGCGGGGACCTATTACGGAGAGAGAACGAAGGAGGGAGGGGGAGGCTTCGGGGTCGAGGCCGAATGCTCGTCCTTCTTGCGTTGTTACGCTCACCACTGGGAGGCTAGTCGGGAATGTTATGGGAGGCAGGCGCGCGCTCACCAACAATTACTTAACCACAAACAAGATTAAACCTGAACTCCTGGGCCTGGACGCTGTCGCCTGTATACCAAATCATAAAATATTTATTAATGAAATGTTGTCTCACGAGAGGTTTCGGGCCTTCAAAAGCTTGAGACCGGTAGCCATGGGGCTGGGCTTTAAATATGTTTGGGATGCGGGTGGTAGATTCTTGGCTAGGCGTAAGGGTGGTGACCGTGCGCATGTCTTCGAGACAGCTGCCGATCTACAAGCCATTCAGACGGCGTATCAATTTGCTTCAAAACAGCATCTGGCAAGCTCTACAGCCCCCAAAGAGTGCAAAGAAGTTAAAGCTTCAAATGGGCAAGGAGTAGCTGATAGTGGATCGGTTGCCTCTTCCTGACTTCCTTCGTCAGCTGGTGATGGGAGAGTGGGTGGGAGTTTCCTGAAGGCGGGGTTTCTTAACGTAAACTCTATTCGTTCGCGCATAGAGAGACTCCGTCTTCATCTTGCGGATGATCCCTCCTATCACATTTTCGGGATCGCGGAGTCATGGCTTGGCCCGGTCGTCGATGACAATCTCATTCAGGTCAAGGGCTATTATGTCATTAGACAAGACAGAAATACTCATGGAGGTGGCATTGCCTTGTATGTGCGGAATGATTTTAAAGCTACAAAACTAGCTGCTTCAAATACTCTGGGACCGGATACACCGAAAATCCCGGAGTATCTTCTCTGTGAGATACAACAGGGCAACTCTCCTCCAATTTTAGTGGGCGTAATTTACAGGCGTCCAAAGGTCCCTATGCAAGCAGCCAGCGGACTTTTTGACACCTTACGCGAGCTGTGTGCGGATTACAGCCGCAAAATCATTATGGAAGACTGGAATGCAGATATGTCATCGACGACTGCTGATGCAAAGACCATCAGGCGACTGATTGGGGAATTATCTCTCCAACTATTTCAGCATGGCCCGACTCAACACGCTTCGTCTGATTCTCACACATGGATTGATCTCATTATGACGGACGAGAACGATGTTATACGAGACTACAGGAATGATCTGCTGCCCAGTTTCGGCAGGCATGCAATTGTAGATGTCACGATTGACATTTTCTCCACAGAGCTTGCACGGGAGTCCTTCTCTTTTAGAGATTATAAGAACATCAGCCCTGTTTCTCTGAATCAGTTGCTTTCTTGCTGTGATTGGTCAGCCTTCAATTCCTTGGATTCTGAATCCGCTTTAGAGGGTGCTTTACTTGTATTGAATGACAATCTTAAATTCGCTATTGAAGAGTTGGCTCCTATTAAAACGGTATTCCAAGAGGCGGCTTATCGATGAACGTAATGCTGCCCACAGACGTTTTAAACATACTGGTCGTACAGAACAACGTGAGGAGTTTCTTCGACTCAGCAATGAGGTCGACGGGCATATAATTAGCGATCGGGATATGTACATCCACAAGTATCTATCGGACGCGTTATATGAAAACAAGAATGTTTGGAAAGAGATGCGCAACCTCGGCCTCCTGCCAAAGCGCAAAGAGGAGGAACTTCACGGTTTTACGCCGGAGGAGCTTAACGGTCACTTTGCGGGGATTTCTGTCTCTCCACTTGAGAACATTGATGAAGCATGGGACATCATTCTTTCGGTCAGTGAGGAGGGCTTTTCGTTCAAACCCATTAACATCAATGATATAATCCTTGCTATTTCCCATTTCTCCTCACAAGGGGGAAGATGGAGTTCCACAAGAGGTGATCGTGAAGGCCCTTCCGGTTATTGGTAATTATTTAGTTAAAATTTTTAACTCCTCTTTCGCTAGTGGTGTCTTCCCGGATGCCTGGAAGAGGGCACAGATAATTGCACTTAAGAAAACTGCAGCTCCATCTACAGTTTCGGACTTTCGTCCCATAGCAATTCTGTGCTTCCTTTCCAAGGTCCTTGAGAAGATTGCCCATGCACAAATCACGGAGTATCTCAATAAAAATAATCTCTTAGATCCCCTCCAGACTGGATTTAGAAAATATAACAGCACGCAGACAGCGCTACTTAAGTTGACAGACGACGTGCGCATGGCGATCGACAAAAGAAAAGTCACACTGATATTGCTGTTTGACTTTAGTAAGGCGTTTGACACGATCTCTCCGTCTAAGCTATTAGATAAGCTCCGTCAACATGGGTTTTCCAGGATGGCTCTTCTGCGGATTAAGTCATATTTACAAGATCGAACTCAGAAGGTTTGCTCCAAAGGAATTGGAGACTCAAAGTGGCTGGAAACCAACCTGGGAATTCCACAGGGGTCTGTCCTGGGCCCATTGCTTTTTTGCTTATACGTGAACAACCTACAAGACGAACTTGACGGAATACAAATCAGACACATTTTCTACGCAGATGACCTCCAAATTTATCTCCACATAGCCAAAGATAAAATTTTGGAAGGTATAGATCGGCTAACGCACGCGGCTAAACTGGTGGCTGACTGGGCGGGGCGCTCCGACCTGCGTCTCAATGCTGGCAAGAGCAAAGCAATTATATTTGGTTCTAGAAGGAATGTTAATGACATTAACACCATGTGCCTGCCAGGAATTGGATTGCGGGGGGGGGGAGGGTTCATCCCATTCAGTGACGAAGTGGTGAACCTCGGTGTTACTTTAGATAGCAAACTTTCGTGGAGGCCGCAGGTTGATCGAATTACGAGTAAAGTCAACAAAGCCCTGTATAGCCTGCGGTTTATCAGGGCAAGTACCACCGAGGCTCTTCGCATAAGATTGGCTGAGTCTTTAATTCAACCACATCTTGATTATTGCGCGGTCGTATACTTGGACGCGTCTGTCGAGCAGCGAATAAGACTCCAACGCCTGAGCAATTCATGTGTGAGGTTCATTTATGGTATTAGGAGGGATGATCATGTCACTCCCTACAGAAAACGCCTGGGATGGCTTCGTATGGACACTCGAAGACAGTACTTTCTGTCTTTATTAATGTATCGAATAACCAGAATGAGCGAGCCGAGTTATCTCGCTGAGTTGTTCGAGAAGCAAGTGCCCAGGCCTTCTAGTAGAGGAGTGCCCCGCGAACTTAACATCCCTGGAGTGTGCACTGAGACTGGTGCTAGAACTTTCCAAGTTCAAGGTACGCGCTTTTGGAATTCTCTCCCGTCCTCCCTTCGCCACGCAGCATCTTACGCAGCGTTCAAGTTGGCGGTGCGTAAACATCTCTTTGACATTGACCCTTAGTCTCCTTGTTAGAGAGCTGGGGTTAGAATAGTCTAGTCGTCTTATAGGACAGGGCCAGTGACCATAAGACCGTGATATTGACGTGGTATTGACGATATCTGTGATATTTTCTTATATATCTATGTATTTATTTAGTATTCTTAAAAGTACCTCGGTACTTATTATCAAAGATAGTCCTTGACAAAAGAACTTGAGGTTTTATTATTATTTTTGTATTATATATTACATAATCTTATATTGTAATATTTTATATTTGTTTTTTATATTATTGCTGTTACACTGACTGTGATATCTACGAAAAATTTTGTACATATTGTATAATTATTTCTTTTTTTTTGCCTTACGGTAAATAAAGGATATCTATCTATCTATCCCTGTCTCTACGTCTGTCTCTACGTCTCCGTCCCCACGTCTTTGTCTTCCTGTCTCTGTCTCTACGTTTCTGTTTCAATGTTTGTGTCTCCACGTCTCTACCTCTCCGACTCTATCTCTATGTGTCTGTCCCTCCGCCTCTGTCTCTATGCCCTTGTCTTCAGGTTCCTGTTTTTACGTTTCGCGCTCTAATCTCTCTTTCGCTCTCTCTCTTGAACGTTATAACATTGCCATTGTCGGTACAGTGATCACTATATGATCACTATATGTTAGAAAACTATATGTTTTCTTATAAAATATCTCTAAACATTGAATTATTGGTATCAACTTTCAATCTTAATGATATCTAAAAACTTTTATTGTTGTCTTTATACGAGGCTGTAAGTATCATATACGCTGTAATGTTTGATTCGATAAATATATAAACTTCTTACTCTTGCATCATCCGTAGAACTCTTATATTCCTTATAATTTAATATAAATTGCATCGCTTACATCAGATTGTGAATATATAATATACAGATGGAGATTTATTCATTGAAGATGGCAGAATTACAGGATGTTTTTCCATATCGTTCTTGTAATGGAATAAGAATACACGTTTTCTGCCCTACATGTTTTAACATAATAATATAATATAGATTACTTTCAAAAACAACTTATCTAATAACCGTACTGCAACTATGACATAATATTTTCCTTATACCTTTTATTATTTACAGTGTCTTGTATCGCTGCACATATATTTTATCACACAATTTAACTTGGCTTTTCTTAGCTTTTGCTTTCACGTGTCCAGAACGTCATATACTTGTAAAATATATATTGAAAATATCTTGTCTTCTTGTAGATAAACAATATAAATAGAAACTATGTTATTAACTTCTGCTTCTGCTACTATTGATAGTTGAGATATGATAATAAAAATCACGGGGTGAGCCTGCAATGAAACCTTACGTAAAACTTTAATCTTTCTAGCTAAATTATTTCTTTCTTTCCAAATACTTTTACAGCTGCATCTACAATGCCCGTATTGTACTTCACAAAAATTAATCGAACATTTTTGTGGATTATTATCTTCTTTATAAATTTTTCTATCCCGTAAATTCATGCTGACATTAAAATACTAGAGAAACGTTATAATAATAATTATACCATTGTGAATAGTTTTTATAAGGAACAATTAAATCTGTCTCGAGACAATATGAAAATGTAATCTAATCATTTTTTATAGCCTTTTTGTTTGAATCAGCTTTCATAAATCGATTTAAAATTACTCTTTATCCGCCTTTGCCAAATCGGAATTTAAAATACAAATCCGGAATAATATTCAAATTATTTTTATAAAGTACCACATTGGCATTGTAGAAGCAGCTGTAAATGTATTTAGCTAGAAAGATTAATTGTACGTAGGATTTCATTCCAGGATCACCTCATGATTTTTATTATCACACCCTAACTGTCAACTGTAGCAGAAGCAGAAGCTAATAATATGGTGTCTATACTGTTTATCTACAAGAAGACAAGATATTTACAAATATATATTTTACCAGTGTATGAAGTTCTGGACAAGTGAAAACAAAATCCAAGCAGTCATATAAAATAGTGTGATAAAATATATGTGCAGCGATATAAGACACTGTAAATAATAAGAGGCATAAGGAAAATATTGTGTCATATTTGCAGTTCGATTATTAGATAAGTTGTTTTCAAAAGTTATCGATTTTATATTATTATGTATTAAAATGATAAGAATTTTTCCATCGGTCTTACAGTCTTACAAATTAAATTAAAATAATTAATATTTATGGCAGTCAGATTGCCCTTGTTTATAATCACCCCCGCAGAATCTGAAATAAAAACTTAATTAAAATCTGGAAAAAACTTTGTTGCAGTCCCTGAGGAGGAGCCGGAGCAGGCTCGAAACGTCGGACAAGGTGGTGGTGGTGGGCAGTCAGATCGTCCTTTGCTAACAAAGTTTTTTCCAGATTTTAATTAAGTTTTTATTTCAGATTCTGCGGGGGTGATTATAAACAAGGGCAATCTGACTGCCATAAATATTAATTATTTTAATTTAATTTGTAAGACTGTAAGACCGATGGAAAAATTCTTATCAGTTGATATTAAATTGCAGTCGACATAAGTAATATTTTTAATGATTATGTATTAAAATATGTAGGGCACAAAACTTTGTGTATTATTATTTCATTACAGGAATGATATGGCAAAACATGATGTAATTATGCCAAATTGAATGAATAAATCTCCACCCGTACTTTGTTTATTCACATTCTGATGTAAGAGATGCAATTAATATTAAATTATCCAGAATATAACGATTCTACGGAAGGTGCAAGTGTAAGAAGTTTATATATTTATCCAATCAAACATTACAGTATCTATGATATTTACAGTGTCGCATAACGACAAAAATAAAGAGGTTTTAGACATTATTGTGATTGAAAGTTGATACAGATATTTAAACGTTTAAAGATATTTATAAAAAAATATTTAGTTTTTATTTTAGAAAAAATATTTGTCAAGTTAACAATGTAGATAGTCCTTGAAAAGTACGGTAAAGAAGAATTTGGCTGATTTATGGAATTAAATGTGATTTTAATATTAAATTTGAGTTTATCAGTGGTATAAGAGGGTTCAGTTAGAGAGAGGGTAATAGTCCCACTCGGGGGTTCGCGGGATAATATACGGGCGTACTATACACCCAGGCGACTCGCCGTTGTAGAATCCCCTGTTGGCCGGCGAGAATCAAAGTGTCACAGGTACCGGCCAGGCGCACCCGGCTTCTATTGTAGAAAGCTTAGGCCGTTTCCTAGAGCTGGTGCTCCGCCCTGTCGCTGCTGCCAACTGCTGCCCACGAACTACCGGCTGCTAGCTATGAATTAGCCTCACCTGCGCAGGCGGTCTTTCCGGTACAACGCCGCTGACCTAACCTCAAGCGGCTAATAAATACTTACTCCCGTCACCGACGATCCCCTAGGAGGTAATGCTCGCGACTAGCTGCAGCGCTGAAAATGGTAGAGGGCGGTATTCGTAGAAAACATGCATAGGTTAGGTTCCGCTAAATGAAGAAGCGTGACTCGAGAATCGAATAAGGAAAAAGAGGTTTATTAACCGTAAGTTAGTCGTGCTAAAGGGCGCGACTCCCGAAGAAGACTAAAACAATAACTCGCAGGCCGAGAATTGGCGACGCATCTCCGCGAGAGGCTAGGATTTCGCGCGCACGTGGCGGCTGCACAAGCGGCGGTAGATACAGTGGTGGGGCCGCTCCCCCCCTCACTCGCTACAAGCACGCAGATATTACACGAGTCTACTTACTCGTGGCTAACCAGCCCTAGCGCATGTCGCAGTCTCGCTGCCCCTCTCTCCCACACGCTGCAAGATTGGCAGGGTCGAACCTAGCTTATCTCATCGCCTCTCACTTTCTCCGTCATGACTCTCTCTCTCTCTCTCTCTCTCTCTCTCTCTCTCTCTCTCTCTCTCTCTCTCTCTCTCTCTCTCTCTCTCTCTCTCTCTCTCTCTCTCTCTCTCTCTCTCTCTCTCTCTCTCTCTCTCTCTCTCTCTCTCTCTCTCTCTCTCTCTCTCTCTCTCTCTCTCTCTCTCTCTCTCTCTCTCTCTCTCTCTCTCTCTCTCTCTCTCTCTCTCTCTCTCTCTCTCTCTCTCTCTCTCTCAATCCCCCCCCCCCCTCTGGGGCCACTGCCCCCCTCTTTTCCCCGCGGGCGCCTCTCACACCGGCCGTATGCAACTCGCAGGCTGCCGCTGGCCTTCTCTTTCCCACGATTACACACGCACACACACACACAAGCGCCGCTGCGCTGGCTCGCTCTCTCTCTCATACATACATACATACATAGGCGGCTGCCGGACGGTGTACCTACTCCTATGCGCGGTTCCTCTCTCCCTCTTTCTCTGATGCTCTCATACGCCTCTGTTCTATTTCTCTACCTCTTACACATGGGCGAGCAGTGCCGCCCATGTACTGCTATTCGTGGTCTCTCTCTCTCCGCCGCTCATGCACTAGCGCCGCTGCGCTCCCTCTCTCTCTCTCTCTCTCATGCTCGCGGCGCGCCGAGGCCGCTTAGCCGGCCTCCGGCTTCGTGGCAATCGTGCCCTGTATCGCCTCTCTGGACGGTAGTGGTGGTTCGTCTTTACTGGCGCGGGTCGGGAGGCGACCGCTCTTCCGTATTCAACTCTGCTCCCTCTCCAACAGCTGCTCGGAGGATCTGGTGACGCAATTCCGGCCGCAGGTCCCGAGTGTCCTGGAGTATCTGGGCCAGATATTGCAGGGTTTCCGGGGCAGCTATCGGGTTCGGGGAGGGTGGCGGTGGGGGCCGAGGTGATCCTGTTGGGCCCTCGGCTGGGCGGTGGCGACTGGCGGAGGAGACGGGCCGTCGTTGGTGGCTGGCGCTCCTCTCACGGGCGTGATCGGTCATGTCTCGGCCGTTCGTTCTGGCTTTCCTCCCTGCCCCCGTGCGCTTCCCCCGGCCGCAGTTGATACAATAACCGCAGCGCGAGGGGCGAGGATACGTGCGGCAACTGTCCCCCCGCTGCCAGCAGTTGAAACAGACTCCCCCGGGCGAATCACGCGTGGGATCGACCGGCACCGGTTTCAGCCCATCAAATGTCACTCCTGTGTGTTTTATGGGCCTCCATGGTGCCGGTGTGACCGCGCGTGAGGTTCTCCTCCTTTTTCTCATGGGCGGCGGCCTCCTCCCTCTCTCTCTCTCCTCTCTCTCTGGCGGTTGTCCCCTCTCCCACCTCTGTCCCTTCTTTCTCCGGGGCGGTGGGTTTTCTCTTTTCTTTCTCCTTTCTCTCTCTGGCGGTTGTCTCCTCTTCTCTTCCTTCTCGGGCGTCTAGCCGCGCCCCCAGCTGGTCCGTCCTGGTCGCTAAGGCTGCTTGGGACTCCGGTGTGCTCGGTGCTCGCAATCTCTACCGGAGCTGATCCAGAAGTTCGGGCGTCGGGCGAACGTGGTCCCTCTCTGGCTCAAATTCTGGGTAGGGCGGTGGCTGGGCTAGGGCGGTGGATCCTCTGATGCCTTGGCATGTTTTTCCTACACGGAGAACAACGAAAAAAAAAAAAAAAAAAAATTTTGTGGTAAATGGAACGCATCAATCTCGTGCAGCAACTATGCAAACCACTGAGTCATGTGAAAAGAGGGGAGGTACTAGCGTGCGTTTGGTCACCCTACCGCTGCACAGTGGGACAAACGGGACCCTCGGCTATCAAAATTCTCCTCCGGCTGAAATCACAACTAATTCAAAATTTTTTTCGATGAAAATCTTCCTTATTGCGAATACCATGAGGTGTGGCTGCACTTTTTTGACATGGGAAAATTTACCCATACAATTACACCATGGAAAGTAAAAAAACTGAAAATTTTTGATAGAACACTAGGTTTCGGAATTTTTTGAGATATAAAAAGTAACAAATAAATTAGTACCAATTATAGCAATGTGATCTATACATAAACGACTAACTGAAATAATTTTTTCCGATTCCAATATTTGTTTTTGACCATGTTAAAGCTTGGATACGATAACACAGGCACAGGGAAAAAAACATGGGCTTAGAAAAATGAACTCGGTAAGTTCGTTGTACGGACTTGTAATAATCAAAACAAGAGACTATCCACTGAGCCGCAGTTGACTGGAGTGACATCAATTCAACTCATTCAATGCTTTCCATTCAGTGAGCTGAAGCAAACGTCTTATAATTTGTATGTTCCTCAAATAAAACATGTAATAGTGACTTTTTGGTTGGAAATAATTCTATTGCTTGTTTATAATTTAAAATGTTTAACATTCATAATTTTAATTTCCATGTTAAATAAAAAGTAATTGTAGAATTGAATTTGTTTTTCACATTTCACCCAATTACAACATTTTTTATTTGTTATTGTTATTATTACAATTTTTTTATTTTGTCATCCCAATTTATTACTTTATTGATATTTATATTTTTTTATCACAGTAGATGAAATTACAAGTTTTGGTTTCCTTAGCTAAGGCGTTCAGATGGAATATGAAGTAGAATCAGTATTATAAAACACGTCAAATATGCAGAATATAGATGTGCCATACCATTTTAAGCGATTTTAAGCGAAGTATTTTCCTCAATTAGATTTCAATTTAGATATTCAATATTGAGGTTATGGGGTTATCAGGTCCTTTCAAAACATAGTAAAACATGTATTCGAGCGTAAAATAAATCACGGTTTTAGAATTTAAGATGAAAACTTAGATTTTGCGCGTAAAAAATTGCTTCGACCTTCAAATGACCTTGAACCCGACTTGCTACAGTCAAATGGACAACGGATTCGTGATCAGCGAGTCTTAAAATATAAAGATATACCAGTCAGTGATCAAAAATTCAGACTTTCATATTCTCTAAACACTTGTTTATTTTTTTCGTTTGCCTGTGTTATCGTATCCAACCTTTAACATGATCAAAAACAAATATTGGAATCGGAAAAAATTATTTCAGTTAGTCGTTTATGTATAGATCACGTTTCTATAATTGGTATTAATTTATTTGTTACTTTTTATATCTCAAAAAATTCCGAAACCTAGTGTTCTATCAAAAATGTTCAGTTCTTTTACTTTCCATGGTGTAGTTGTATGGGTAAATTTTCCCATGTCAAAAAAGTGCAACCACACCTCATGGTATTCTCAATAAGGAAGATTTTCATCGAAAAAAATTTTTAATTAGTTGTGATTTCAGCCGGAGGAGAGTTTTGATAGCCGAGGGTCCCGTTTGTTCCACTGTGCGCTGGCGTGCCTGTAATCGAACTGCTGTTATACTCCGCGGCGGGGGGACAGGTAACGCTTTAACTCGCTTACGTACACCTTCGCATTTCTTCTACTACCCTCCATCTCTAAAAAATACACGGTCGGGGAAAACTTCGCAATTATTTTATAGGGACCCTCGTATTTCGGCGCGAGCTTAGTGGAAAACCCTTGGGCCGCCTTTGATAAGACGTGAGCGCGGCGCATAACTTCCTCTCCTACGGCGAACTCAACCACTTTCTTTCTCCGATTATAGTATCTACGTTGTTTTTCACTGCTTTCGTCGATTTGTTTCGCTACTAAGTCCTTGAGGCCGTCCAAACGGGTAACACGATCTTTCCAAACTTCTGGGTCGAGGCGTAATATCGGTTCTTTCTTCTTCAACTCTCTTCGTAAACTCTTCACGGGGCAGGGATGGCGTCCATAATTCAAGAACGCTGGTGAGGTCTTCAAACTAGTCTGCAGGGCCGAGTTGATCGCATGGCGGAACTCGTGGAGGTAAGCGTCCCAGTTCCGGTGATTTCCATCGACGAAGGCGGCGATCATGGTCTTCAGCGTCCGGTTGCTTCTCTCTACCGGATTCGCTTGTGGATGGTAAGGCTGCATCTTTACATGTCGAATTCCGCATTCTTCCAGGGTTTTCTGTAACACCTGGTTCACAAACTCTATTCTGTTGTCGGTTAGTAGGTATTGTGGAGTCTCCCATCTGAAGAATATTAATTCCTCTAGTGTTCTAGCTACTGCTTTACCATCTGCCTTCCTCAACAGCTTCAACTCCAACCACCGGGTGAATAAATCCTGCATCACGAGCACGTAACGGTATTGGCCTTTGCTACGGGGCAACTCGATAACATTGGCGGCTACGACACAACACGGGTGTTCCACTACTCGTCTCTCCATTAATCCCTGCGGGCCTTGTTGTGAACTTTTGTACCGTTGGCACGTTTCGCAAGCGCGTACGAAATCGTAGACGTCTCTATACACACCGGGCCAAAAGTATTCTCGTGCGACTCGGTCGTATGTTTTTTCAACCCCTAGATGGCTGGCGGATGTGATACAGTAGCTGTCTTGTAGCACTCTCTCCCTACTCCTCAGTGGCATGACTGTGCGCCACCCTTCTCCACCATCCGTCACTGGATCGATTAGGAGATCCCTTTTATATTTGTACAGCAGCTCGTCCTCGATTTTCCTATCAGCATACTTCATGGGGTCCTGGACGACATCCTGTAACTTACTACGATACCACGGGTCGGTGACTTCTCCTAGTTCTGCGACCTCCATGTTGTCCTCGTCAAACATCCGCGACAGGGCATCCGGGACTTTGTGCATTGCTCCTTTCCTATGGACGATATCTAAGTCCCAGTGCTGCAACTCTAGGGCCCACCTTGCTAATCTACTTGTTGGTTCCTTCATAGTTTTCAACCATTTGAGGGCGCTGTGATCGGTAACGGCGGTAAAGACATACCCTTTCAGGTAGGAACGGAGCTTCTTCAACGACCAGACTAAGGCTAAGCACTCTCGCTCGGTGGTTGTATAGTTGCGCTCGGCTGGATTTAGCGCTCGGCTAATGTATAAAATCGGATGTTCACCATCTTCGTACTCCTGCACCAAAACTGCACCTAAGGCGGAACTGCTTACGTCGCACTGCACTATGAAAGACCTACTGAAATCTGGGCGCGCGAGCACCGGGGCAGTTGTGAGAGCCTTTTTTAACTCATCAAATGCTTCTCGCTGGTTGTCCCCCCATATCCACTTCTGCTTCTTCCTCAATAGCTTCGACAACGGCACCTTCAAGTCCGCGCAGTGTTCTATGAATCGTTCGTACCAATTTACGATCCCTAAAAATCCTCTCAATTGGCATAAATTCGTGGGCGTTGGATAATTTAGCAGAACTCCGACCCTTGCTGGGTCGGGGCGTAAGCCTTCATGGTCGAGCAGAAATCCTAGATAGGTGACCCGCGAGCAAAAAAACTCACACTTGTTCTTGTTTATTTGCAATCGGACATCCACTAATTTTTTTAACACTACTTCGACCCACTTTAAATGTTCTTCAAACGTCTCCGTGGCAATGATAATATCATCCAGGTACCTAAACGCGTACGGTTCCAACTCTGGGCCCAGGAGGGAGTTTATCAGGTGCTGGAAAGTGATGGGCGCGTTCGTGAGACCGAACGGCATCCTTTTGAACTGCCACAAGTCCGAGCCGGGCACAGCAAAGGCGGTGTACGTCTTGCTTCCGGGAGCCATCGGTATCTGATGATACGCCGCCTTCAAGTCGACCTTTGATAGGTATTTTGTCCCGCTCAGCTTGTCCAATATCGAATCCATGTTGGGCAGGGGGTATGCATCTTTTTTCATCACTCTGTTCAATGGGCAATAGTCGATGCATGGCCTATGTCCTCCATCTCGTTTTCTGAGAATCACCGGGGCGCTGCTGTAATCGCTGGCGGAGCGCTCGATGATTTCTTCGGCGGCCATCCTTCTCACTTCTTCCTGGGCTATGCTCAATATCTTCGGGGACATGCGCCGGGGCTTCTCCTTGATGGGCGTCGGGTCCGTCACACGAATGTGATGTGCCGTCAAATCCATCAACCCTGGGGCGAACTGGGCGGAACTTACTATTTTCTCGACTAATTCTTCCACGGTCTGTCTCTCCTCCTCCCCCAACTCCGAGATCCCGGCACACTCGGCGTACACAACTTTATTATTTCTGGTCCCCCGTTGCGCTAGTGAGATCCAGTCTCCTTCCCTGGCTCGCCAAACTCCTTTCGCTCGTCGTACTTCTATGTCAAAACTCACAAAAAAGTCCATCCCCAAAATCATGCATGGCTTTGAACGAGAATGTGGCTTGGTACCCTCTGACCTCCAAACTTACGTTAAGTTGCCCAACAATCCGGTTGACGTCACTGGTGACACTCTTCAAGGCGGTTGTGGCTTGTTGGAGGCGCTTTGTGTAGCGCTCTATCACTCTCGGGCCGGCCAATGACACCATTGCCCCCGAGTCTAATAGGGCTCTATACGATTCACCCTCTAGCACGATCTCAATGAACGCGGTTCTCTGCCCTCATCTCTGCTACCTGTCCGTCCGTCACGGCTTCCAATGACATGATCGGTGAGCGGTCACCTCTTTCTTCCGCCACCTTCTTTTCTCTCGAACTACTCCCCCAATTTGTTCCAACTAATAACCTCTCTACCTCCTCTTTGACCTGGGCGCCATCTATGCCTGACTTTACAACTCATTCGGGGCAATGTGGGGTGTCGCTCTCCTCTTCTAACGTCTCCTCCTCCTCGGGACTCCCATTGAGTCCATCGGGTCCTCCTCCTTCCTCCAACTCTGCACTTGCCTGGTCTTTTTCCCCCGCAGGCGTTTTGGACAATGGCGGTGGACTTTCCTCCTCACTCGAAGACTCGTTGCATCTCTATGTTGGCGTTACGTCGACACGGGCGAAGTTTCTCACTTCCGGCGGTGAAGGCGTACACACAGAGGGCACGACAGCGTTCTCACGTCTTTTGGCTTCTACATCTTCCGGCTGGTCTACCGGTCTGCTTGGCATCTGGGGGGGTTGGTTATCTCTCTCCTCACCCTCTCTTGGGCCAGCTGAGTGGGAGCTCTCTTCTTCTCTTAGAGATTCGCTGCATTTCTTCCTGGGCACGACATTGGCACGGACGAAGTCTCTCACTTCCGGCGGTGACGGCGTACACGAAGAGGGCATGACAGCGCTCTCGCATCTCTTACTCTCCTCTCCTCTTTCGTTTCTCTCCTCCGTAACATTATCTTCTGCTATCAAGCTTCCTCTTAGTGTCCCTGTGGCTGCTGAGGGAAAACCAGGGGACTGGTCTGGCTTCCCACCTACCCGTTTCCCCACTGCGCTCTTCGATGTACGCAGCTTGTGCAATTGGCAAAGGTGATTCCCTGTTGACCGCACACTTGGTAACTCACGTTCGTGGGCGGTCGCGGTGGACGTAGGGGACAATCAGGTGCTATGTGCCCTACCTGGCGGCATGATTCACTGATTCGCTCTGTGCCCGATCTCCTCGCAGATACAACATGCCCCCACGAATCGGGTCGTGTCGTCACTTCTGCATGCTCTCGCAGCTGGTGGGGACCGATAATCACCTCCCAGATCATCTCTCCCCTTCCCTCGTCGTGGATTTCTGCCGTTACTCCTATAAGTAGCGGCGTTGCTTGGTGGTGGGGTATTTCTAACTCTCGCTTGCGGCGTCAGCGGCGGTGGAGTTGTCATCCGCGGCGCAGATGTGGGTGGTTTTGCCCCTACGGCGGCGACTTCTTCATGTACTTTCACTTTCTTCGCCTTCGTACTCTTCTTACTCTTCTTCGTGTGATCCTGGGCGGTAGTTTCCTCATCACTAGCACTCGTGTCCTCTCCGATTTCCAACGCTGCTACTCCTTTAATGGCGCGGCCGCTTTTTCCAAACGCGGCTCCCTGTAATTTCATTTTGTCTTTTGACTTCGGGGGCGTGTATCTCCGATCTGTCTCCATCTGACGTTCTAGCTTAACTTGATCATCTGCAGCGAAGTTACCTGTGTATCAAAAAGGGCATTCCGATAGTCGGGCAGGAGACTTTTAGAGGCTATTTTTACTAACTTCTTCTCTGACGGTGGGCGTTTAAAATGGCCGACTATGTATCTGAAACATGATAGGAAGTTAGTGATGTTTTCGCCTCGGGCTTGAGTGCGACAGTGCAGTTCCTCCTCTACATCTGGTTTGTCTAATTCTTCGATGAACTGCAACCGGAATTTTTTCTTCAACGCGTACCATGAAGTAATATCCTTAGTCGTAAGGTACCATCGCAATGCACTTGGCCAAAACGCTCGGCAGTACCCGCAGCAAATCTCTGTCTGACATGCTTGACTTCTTCCGCCAGGCGGAGAGCATCGTTAAAAATTCTTCTGGCCCTTCTTTATCTTCTCCCGAGAATTGTGTTCGCCAGGCTTGTACCTCTCGACGGCATTTCCAATCGCGACTGGCGTGGCGACATCTACGCCTGGAACGTCGCCTGCGCTCCTCGCTACTACTTCCACTGCTCTCCGAACTGTCATTATTACTGCTCTCGCTTGACGAACTGCTCTCGAAAGGGCGGTGCTTACGACGGCGTCGTTTTCGGTCTCCTGGCGACTTCTTCTTTCTTTCGTGGTGTTTTTCTTTTTTCTCTTGCAACGGTTCCTGGTGACGCTTGGGCGTCTTCTTCGGTTGATGATCGTCTGTACTTCCTTTTTCCTCGTATTCAGTGGCATACTTACTCGGCTTCCTTTTGGTTTTCATCGCGCCCTTCTGTTGTGTCTCCTCTTCGTTTTCGCTGTCGTAGTCGCTCTCGCTGCCTTCGCTTATTTGAGATTCTCTGGTCCTCTGAACAGGCGGTGGTCGTCGCTCGGAACCGCGCGTGGCTCTCTTCTTCCTCCCGATAGAGTCTCCTCGTATCCCGGGGCGGTTTGGCGGGGGCCTTGCGTCTCTCGCTGAATTCCTCCTGAATCAGCCGCCTAGGGGGGATGATGTTCCTTCGCTGTCGGGTGGGGCGTGGTTTCTGGCAGGTTGCTGGCGGTGCTGCTTCATCCTTTGACTCGAAACTCGTCTCTTCTGGTGCCTTCTTAGTGGCAAGTCGCGTGGCAAGTTGTGTGAGCCTCGCGCTTGTATATGGGTCTAATTCATCTTCTTCGCTCGACGTATCCTCTCCATTATTCCACCCGTCGGCATACAATCTCTCGTTCACCGACTGAGATGCACACAGGTGGCGCTACTGATTTATGCTTCGAACTGCCTAATCCGCACGATGTTTCAGTATCACTCACAGGCGGCTGCGTCACTGGTGTCGGTTGTGTTGATGAGACTCCATGTCCGGTGCTTATCTCCTTCTGCAGGCTTCTCCGAGGCGTGGTGATTGTGTGCACGTACTGCACCCCCAACGTGCTCATTTGCCAACTTCTCGCTTTGCTCATCCAATAATTATGTAATTCCAGGGAGACGCGAAGGCATTGCGGCAATCCATTCACGGTCTTTTGGTCACCATGCCGGGCCAGGTTGATCACTGGAAGTGGCAGATTCACTGAGACGGTTACTCCGCTGACGGATATTTCCACCGCGGGCGTGGCGGCGGTCGCGTAACTGACGGTGGACGTTCCCCTCGTTGACAACCCAGAGGTTGATGTAGCAGGTTCCACAACTCCTAGAATCTCGTTGATCTCCATTTCAGGCGCGAGCGCACCTTAGCTTCGTCGCCTGTCGTGGTGGCGCTCCCCTCTGTTTCTTCCTGGATCACCTTCGGCTTCCTGCCTCGTCCTCTCTTTGGCTTGCGCGTCGCGGCAGGTTCCTCTTCGCTCGTCGACTCCCTGTCGTCGGTTGATCTCTCTCGCTGATCATCTTCGTACCACGGTATCTCGCCTGGTTGCAACCCAGCTTCCTTCATACTGGCTTGTAACAGGCGGTCTTGACGTGCTCCGGTGTCTCCTCGCGTGTTCAATTGCTTTTCTTTTAGCATTGCTTTGAGTCGTGAGGCGTCAGGCGCAGAATCTCCAGGTTCATGGCTCTCACTTCCCGGATCTTCCGTAGTTTCTTCATTCTCTTCTGGTGGTCGGCAGTATCCATCTTGCTTTCCTCTTGTTGACTCTTCGTCCTTACCCACTATCTTTTTCACACTGAGAGACTTTCGGAGTAGCTCGTACTCTTCAAGTCTAGATGGAGCTCTGAACCGTGGGGTCAGGCACTACACTTCCCATTGGAGTAACAGTTACTCCAATCTGAGTAGTGGTTACTCAGATTGGGTATAGCCACTGCGCTGTTCTATGTGCGCGTGACCTAACTTCTTGGAAAAGAGTACGGAGCGCGCCGAAAACGCGCAGCTGTTACTCGCTTCGGAGTACTGACCACGCCGAATGGCGGCGCTGCTGTTGCTCGGTGCGAAGGTTAGAACCTACTCGGAAAGTTTTTCAGTGCACTTGTACGCTCTGATGCTCGCGCCAGAAATTTACAATTCCCTGCTTCGCGCGTGGCGGAGATGGACGGTAGGTCGAAAAACAAAATCGGCACGCGGGCAGCCTCAAAAGCGCCTTTCTTGACGCTCGGAGGGTCTCGCGAATATCTATCGATAAAGGAAAACCCGAACGAACCACGAAGAACAACAAAAGAACGAATCTCTATCGCCAGCGCTAGGGTTCGCTACGCTGGCTTTATTCTGCTTTGATCGTGTCTCGCCGGGCGGTGGAGGGATTTTGAGAGTATAACTCACGATGAGATAATTTACGCCGCAAGACCGAGTCTCAATATGAAATATATATCAATGTGTATGTATATAGAATTTATTCTGGTGATTACCTTCCCTTTCCTTCCACCTAAAATGGGTGATAAATAAAATATGTTACGCGGTACAGTTGCTTCTTTCTTGCACCTATCTGCAAAGGAAAAGAAGTAACACACATACACACAAAAATCTTTAACCACTGTTATTAAAACAACTCTGAGGGCGGTGGGGGACACGCCGATGCTGCACACGCACCAGAAGAAAACCAAAAAAAACCAAAACCAAAGCCAATTTGTCAAACTGGGACTTTCAGAGCGTCCGGAACGTTGTCCGACTCAGCCTAACTTACGAGCCTGTGGCTCACAATGGCTGCCTCCGCGGCACGCTATCTGCTAAGCGCTGATGAGGTTTGCTATCCCCTCCCCCTCTCCACACGCACACAACCAAAATTTCAATAATTATAATAATAATAATAATTTTAATTATAATTATAATAATACTAATAATCCGGTATGGATGCTGTGAGTCGCCTCGACTCACATACTTTCTCTCGCGTGGCTCGTTTCGCTTCGTATTCCGTGCGCTACAATTTCCGTTATCGGTTTCGTCACTTTATTTGCCGGCCACACGTGCTTTATTTGCTGCGCCATTTGTGACGTAGTATTTTTTTTCCCTTTATACCACGTTGTAATCTCGCCCTGAGGGCTGTATGATCGCGTTAACTCCCTTTATTCCATCAAGAAATACCAACAAAGTTCGCGAAACCTAACATCAACCCCATAGCCCAAACGCGCGGGTCGCGTGGCCAAATTTTAATTTAGATGGGGCGCCAGGCCACGGTGAAACGCGTTGAGAAACCTCCTTGGCACGGCTGCTCCCTGGCTAGACTTGGCGAATCTCTTGGGTGTGGATTTACGGCGACGACCTGGGGTGGTCGTCCCCGGGAATAAAATGGAGGCACAACCAAGTTTATTTGCTGCTTAGCTACCTACTAAGCGTCATATTCAATTTCGGCACTTATCGCACGGGCGATCGCAGGTTCGAACACGCACACAATTCAAAATGGCCACGCACGGGCCCACGCGCACTCACAAATCGCGCACACGCGAGAGAGACTCGCAATGGTGCAGCCCCGCGCTCTAAGCTGCCGCAGAAAGTTACAATAGCAGTGATATAGGCAATTGAAGGGTCGGGGGCGGAATGTAATGCCACCCGACGATAGCAACTTGTCTCTTACCATGACTTTCCGGCGGTAAGGCAAACACTCTGGCTACTAGTTCTCTCCTTATCTCTCTCTCTTCTCTCTCTCTCTCTCTCTCTCTCTCTCTCTCTCTCCCTCTCTCTCTCTCTCCCTCTCTCTCTCTCTCTCTCTCTCTCTCTCTCCCTTCTCTCTCTCTCTCTCTCTCTCTTCCTACTCCGGCGATCTCCACTCCACTCGAGCTTTTTTCTGTTCCTTCCTCTCTACTTTGCTTCTCCTCTACTCGCACGTCTCTTTCTCTCTCTCTCTCACTCCCGACGCAACTACTACTACTTCAGTACACCTGCTTATCACGATACTTGCTATACGCTCACACTTGCTACTCGTGCCAATGCTTAACACGGAATGGCCACGGTGAGAAGACACTCGCAAGACTTCCGTCTTCTTCCTCGGCTGCGGCTCGCTCTCTATCCCTTACTTCTAGGGCGGCCTATAGGGCTATCATCAAATCCTCGCATCACGTGATGCGCGAGGACTCTCGACGCGCCGGCTTTCCCGATCTTGCTCCAATTAGAAGGGCCGGACAATACCCGCGCCTTCTTAATTGGTTTCTCTCCCGGCGGTAGGTGCGCAGTTACATTACACGTCGCTTTCTGCTGCCACCTGTTGCGCGCGCGTGATTTAAAACTGAATCGAGTTAAGTTCTGTTCCAGTGGTGGTGCGCCTTTATTCACCTACGCGTTCCCGTAACTCCACGCGGTCGGTTTTCTCCCCCCTAAGTGTGTTCTCTCTCTCTCTCTCCCTTTGGGTTGCGCCCCCCCCCCCCCTTTTCCCGGCGCGCGCCTCTCACACCGGCCGTATGCAGCACGCAGGCTGCCGCTAGCCTTCTCTCTCCCGCGATTACACAGACACACACACGCAAGCGCCGCTGCGCTGGCTCGCTCTCTCTCTCATACATATATACATAGGCGGCTGCCAGGCAGTGTACCTAGTCCGATCCGCGGTGCGTCTCTCTCTCTCTTTCTCTCTCGGTCTCATACGCCTCTGTTCTATTTCTGTCCCTCTGACACACGGGCGACCAGTGCCGCGCATGTACTGCTATTCGTGGTCTCTTTCTCTCTCTCTCTCTCTCCCTCACTCATGCACTAGCGCTGCTGCGCTCCCCCTCTCTCTCTCTCATGCTCGTGGCGCGCCGAGGCTCAGTTTCGTCTCGGCCGCGCAGCCGACCTCCGGCCTCGTGGCAATCGTGCCCTGTATCGCCTCTCCGTTCGCGCATCTGGTGTTCGTCCCGGTTATTCGCGTTCGTGAGTGTTCGTGCGTCTTCAGGGTGTTGTGTGGGTGCGGTGCGGTGGAGTGGCGTTATCAGCGGTGTCTTCGCGGCGGCAGCTGTTGTGGCGTGGCCAACATGGTGGCTGAGCGGCATGGGTGCGTTCACTTTCGGCGCACAGTTCGTTTTGCCGTGTGCGTCGTCTGTGAGCGGCGTGGGCATGCGGTACGGCATTCTTCATGACTTCTCTCCCTCACAGTGTCTCTCTCGGCAGTTGCTCGTCCCCACGGCTGGATCTCCTAGATGACTAGGTCGGTGAGTGGTGCGTCGTCTGCTCTCTCCGTCTCCGTACCTCAACAAAAACGGAGACAACACCTGATTAGCTATGTGTGCATGTATGCGCACATAACTTAGTGTCAGGGCAGATGCTCGCCTCCCGCCAGTAGCTTTTCTCTCTTACAATTATAATGAGATGCGAAAAGCGCATCACGTTACAAACTCTAAATGTAATAGTAATTATCAATACAACACATATTAGACATGCATCTGAAAACTAATACTGTAAACTTCTGCATGTAAACCTGCGAATTTGATTGTTTTGTTAGCAACAATAAATCTATTTGTAAATTATATTTTCTAGGACCGTTAATCTAATGATTTTTGTTAATCAAAAGTAATGTACTCACAGATGCCCTGAGTTTATGTGAAGCTAATGTATTTGTATTTTGTTACTCTGGGCCAAATAGGGTCCTACCCCATGACTAAATAAAAATCTCTCTCTCTCTCCCTCTCTCTCTCTCTCTCTCTCTCTCTCTCTCTCTCTCTCTCTCTCTCTCTCTCGTTGCAGCGGTGGAGGCGCGAGGCACAGACACACAAACACACAGTCTCACGGCGCGGAGTCTCTTCCACTCGCGTGACACGGCCGTAGACATCATGGCCGCGGTGACACTCTTGTAGCGGCACACATTGTTCGGAAATCGAAAATTTATGGACAAGTTACCTTGTAGCTCACAATTTTCCATCGATTTTGATGACTTTTCTTTTAAATTAAAGCTTTTGCAATTGCCAATCGATCCCTCGAGGTCGATTTTCCAATTTCAGTCCAGAGTTCATGCCCAGGATTCACAAACTTATGAAACACATATCCAGACTCTTCTGAACCTTACAAATTCAATTCAATTAACCAAATAAATGCTTCAGAGAGAGAGAGAGAGCTTTAATTTAAAAAAGAAGTCATCTAAATCGATGGAAAATTGTGGGCTGCAAGGCAACTTGTCCATAAATTTTCGATTTCCGAACACTGTGCGGCGTAGCGGCTTCGTTGCTTATATCGGCGCCCGTTACACCCACCACCCAGATTTGGCATCCCCTAGACGCTATATCGGAAAAGAGAAGGAGGCCGTGGTAAGTAGGCAGAACAACGAAGTAACAACGAAGTGCTGTTCCTCCTTTCTACCGGTGTGCTCGGTCTGGGCACCGGCGCACGTCTTTATCGCCAGGTCGCCCACAGACCGAGCAGTATCGCAGGTGGATCGGGTCCGGGCAGGGAGGGGCCGAAGCTGCTTCTTGCCCCAACGCTCCGGCGAGGCGCTCCCCTAGTGTTCCGCTGCCTCCCGGCGGGCGCGTGTCTCTGGGTGCTTATTCTTCCGTCAGATGCTGGACCCGAATCTGCCGACGGTTGGGGGCGCACGCGTGTCACGGCCACTCGTCAGCCAGCGTCGATTCGCTCGCTGACGCGGGCTCCGGGCCGTCTCTCCCCTCCGGCTCGTCGGACACGGGTGACTCGGTGTGGTATGGCGTGATTTGTTCCGCGGTTACCACTTCTCCGACCTGGCCGCCTTCTCCTACTAGCCGGTAGGTGTTGGAGCCAAGGGCGTCCGTAATCCAATACGGTCCTTCAAACTTTGGCGCTAACTTTCTCGCGATGCCCTTGGTGGCCGAGGGAAGCGCGTGACTACGCTTCCTCACCCTGTCACCTGACTTCGAGCTCGGCTCCCGGCTGCCAGCGGCGTAATACGTGGCTTGGCGGTCCTCAGCTGCCTTCGCCTGCGAGGCGGCTCGCTGATGTAGTTCGGGAAGGGCATCGAGCCGCTCCTTCCGGTGAGCCAAGCTTTCCTCTTGAGCCGGGATTTCTGCTGCCACCTCTTGCAGCCTACGCTACCTACCAGGGGGTTCCGGCTGCCTCCCATAGAGGAGCAAGGCCTGGCTCATTCCGATGGAGCTCTGCACAGCGGTGTTCATGGCGAAGAGAAGTTCCGGAAGCTTCTCGTCCCATGTAGTGTGCCGCTCCTTAAGGTAAGAAGCGACCATCGTCTTGAGCGTGCGATTGGGGCGCTCCACCGTATTAGCCTGAGGATGATAGGTCGGATTGTTGGTGTGATGCACACCTCGCCCCTTCAGGGAGTCTTCCATGACATGGTTCTTAAACTCTGTGCCGTTATCGAAGAGGAAAACTTCCGGGCAGCCGAACCGGAGGAAGATCTTCCGATTCAGCTTCCCGTATCACCGTCTTAGCGTTTGCCTTGCGTATTGGGGAGGCCTCCAACCACCTAGTGAATAGGTCTTCGAGTACTGAAATATACTCGAAGCCCTTGGAGGTGCGAGGCAGCGATCCGATAATATCACCTGCCATGCCCTGCCATGGTTCCTCGACGACTCGGCGTCCCATGAGGCCGGCTGGAGCTCTCTTTTCCACCTCGGCTTCAACTTCTCTCGCTGAAGGTTAGTAGCGTCGTCTGGCCCAGCGGCAGACACGGTACGAGGATCGGCGGCCAAGCTGGCTACCTCCAACTCGACATAGGCTTCCGCCTCTTTGCAGAAGAGCCTATCCGTATCTGAGTCAAGTACGGCCCTAAACGCACGTACGAAGTTGACCTCTAAGTAGCGGTCTCCGTCGAGCTGGGGCATAATGGTGCCTGGTATGTCGCGTTATGTCGCGCGTGATGCCCGTTACCGTTATCGGTAGGATCACGTGGCCTAGCAGAGGGCTGCAGCTTCCATCTGCGAGCCTTATCCCTTGCTTCTCGGACGCTACGAAGTCCCCCTTGAGCGCTGTCACCAGATGGAGTCCGACGGTACCCATGATCATCGTGGACGCTCCTAGGTCCAACAGTGCGCGGAAGTCGAACTTGCCAACCCCGATCCATAGCCATCATCATCTCTCTACATCGGGGGTGAGTAGTCAAGGCCTCTCCTCTACTACCCCCGGCGAGCTAGACTCTTGCTCTGCCGTGTTCGGGCGACTATCGCCTGTGACCACGGTGACCTCCGTTTTGGGACTCTCTACTTGGGGGGAGGCGGAAGTAAGTTCACTCTACACCCCCCTTGGCGTCTCCCGTGCAGTTCGGGCAGTACCGCGCCATGTACCTGGAGGAGGCCGTACGAGTAACAACTCAGAGGCGGCCTCGGCTCTCTCGGAGGATTTCATCCGGAGCCTACGGGCGGCGCTCAGCTGTTCTGAGGGCTCGGCGCCTTTCATTCCGGATTTGACTCCGGACCCTTCTTTGCCCCCGTCCGCCCCGCCTGCTGGTAACCCCGCCCTCTGCGCGCCCCGGAAAGCGTTTCTCTACCGGAGCGCTCTCCTCTGGGACTCACTAGCACCGAAAGACTCTGCTTCAGCACCCGCCGAAGCATATCTTCCAAACTCTCAGATTTGGAGTCTTTCTCCCCGGTCGCAGCGGCCACTTTGTTTTCCTTAGCATCTACCGTGGGTTTCTCTTCGTCTTGGTTTGTGAGAGCGGCTTATACGCCATCTCCGGTAGTAGGGTTACTGTTGACGGTGGCGGAGGCCTAAACGTCTTGGAGTTTTCCAACATTTGGTCCGCGTCGACCGCCAACTCTAGGAGCCCTTCTACCGAAGTGAACTCCAACCTCCGAGCCTGAATTTGCGGTCGGAGGTTTCGGTGCAGCTGGACCAGCTGCTGCTCTAGGCTGAGAGTAGGCGAGATCTTGCGACTGATCGCGATGAGGCACGTGATGTAATCTCTCACGGCCTCATCCTCCCCTTGTGTGCGGTTGTTCGCCTCTGTGATCATCCGCTGCTGGTACAGTTTCGTCGTTCCGTACCAGCGCCTATGTGCTGCTAAAAAGGCTTGCCACGTGGCCCACTTCTCCTTCTCGTTTCGATACCACCTGACGGCCGTGTCGGTGAACAGTTCCAATAACGAAGACAACACTTTCTCCTCCGTGAGATTGACCAGGACTCTGCAATCTTTGAGCCTTGCTAATAATACGTCTATGCTCTGGTTCTTCGCGCCAAAGAAACGTATTTGCCACTTGCGCATGATATGGCCTATATCTCTTGAGTGGTATAACCCCGACCTTGAGAAATTGGATAACGTGCCTGCCGCCGTGTAGTTGGGCCAGCTCGTACCGCTTGCCGAGTTTCGGCGGTCACCCCCACCCCGGTTGCGTTTACCTCCCCCGTAAACCAGCCTGTTCTCGGGGGCAAGCTGGCGGTGGCGAAGGCTATCTTCGGTCCCAGACTTCCCGCTCGTCTGGGACCAAGAACGTGTCCTCAAAGTGCACGTTATGTCCTGGCCTGTTGTCGGCTATCCTGGTGCAGGACGCCGTTTATCGCTAGTGGTCTGTCAACCTATCCTCCAGCGACCTTACTTTCGTTATTAGCTCCGCTAATAACAAGCCAACTTCCCTCGGCACCTGGAACACTGTTCCGTCACACGACAGGAGACGCAGCATGTCTCCTAGTTGCGGCCGTTGTCTATTGTCAGTACCTCCCCCTGACTCTTGTGCGTAGTTGTTCTGCTCGACGTCTTGCGCATTCTAGTCTTCCTGGTGTCGCTGCGGTGTCTCTCTCACGTCTGCGTCCTGGGCATTTGCCGTGGACTCATGGGGACATAGGTGTTGGGCCTGTGACGTCATCTCTGCTGTCGTCTCCCTTAGGAACTTGAAGATCGGCTCGCTCTACAGTACTGCCTCCAGTGGGTGCACTTCCCACTTGGAGTTTTGCACGAATGTGCCATCATCCTCCACGAGTAGTTTGCCCAGAAGCTCTTTCCTCAGCGTTTTCCGCCGGGCGATAGCATCTCCCGGCCCCGCTGGCTCTACAAAGTCTTCTGGAAAATAAAATCCCAACACCCACTTACTCAGTCTGTCCAGTTTCCTAAACAGCGTGCCATGGCGCCTCATGTCCAAATGCGCCGGGCAGCTATCAATCTCACTCTGCGTCAGTGATAGCCCCCAATCCTCCACGGCTTCTTCTATGTAGTACGCCATCACAGAATCGCTCGCAATAAGTGTGTGCGCAAGGGAATTTCAAGTTAAACTATGCGAAACTTGAAAGTGCTTTTTGTACTCCCAGTGGTATCCTTCACAAGGTACCTACTAGATTACCACTGGCTACAGAAATAACGCTGGGTCTTCGCACGCTAGATTGGGGTAAACTCACTTTTACCCGCTTGCCTGAAGGTTATGTCGCTGTCTACGTGTTGCGCAAATGCAATTAGAAATATACGTAATGCACTCACGTAATTGTCGCCTGCGCAAACGACTCCACGGGCTTTCAACTTCAATTACCTTCTGTAAATTACCTTCTGACCCAACACTAATGCGTGCGCAAATGAACTTGTCGGACAAGCAAACGACTTCGCGTGAGACAACCTAAATTTCGTCTTTTCACGCGTTGCGCTTGCGCAGAATCGAAAGTTAGTGTTTGCGCCAACCTTCCTGTCCGATGCGCCAACGATTCTGCTCTGATGAAATTTTAAATTGGAGTTTTGCCCGCTGCGCATGCGCGGAATCGAAAATCGATGGGCGCCCAAATCTACCCTTTAGATGCGCAAACGAAACCGCGTGAGCGAAATTTTAATTTCGGCTTTCACCCGCTGCGCATGCGCAGAACCGAAAATCGATAGGCGCGCAAATCTACCCTTTAGATACGCAAATGAACCCGCGTTAGTGAAATTTCAATTGCGGTTTTCACCCGCTACGCATGCGCAGAACCGAAAATCGATAGACACGCAAATCTACCCTTCAGGTGCGTAAACGAACCCGCGTTAGTGAAATTTAAATTTCGGTTTTTACCCGCTGCGCATACGCAGAACCGAAAATTGATGTGCGCGCAGTTGAGGCTTCTACCCGAGCAAACATTAGCCCGACTTACCCCAACAAAACAAAATTATTCACCGAACAACTAATTCACCCTCCGAATTTTCTAAAAGTTATTGCGCGACCAGAAATCCATTGCTTTCCTTCCCGGCGTGCACGTGTGTCGACAAACAAGGAGATAAACGCTGAAATCTACCTTAGAACAATTACACAGGCACACAAAAAAAAAGTGGTCTGTTACTGAGACTTGACATACCCCCTCTTATGCATTTTGACGCGCTGAATCCGAATCCGAAGCCAGAATTGCGCCATCACCTCTCAGTTTTTTTTAAATCGTCTAAAACCACCCCTTAATCGAAAAATCCGGGATATTCCGCTTTTAACGTTGGGAAAATTTTTATAAACTGCCTAAAAATTGCTGCAGATCTAAAGTTATACACATTTTGAGACGCTGAATCCGAATCCAAAGGCAGTTCGTGCCATTACCCCTCAGTTCTTTTTAAATCGTGGAAAACCACCCCTAAATCGAAAAATCCAGAAATTCCGCTTTTAACATTAGGAAAATTTGAATAAACTGCCTAAAAATGACTGCAGATCTGGAACTATACACACTTTGAGGCGCTAAATCCGAATCCAAAGGCAGATTTGGGCCATCACCCCTCAGCTCTTTTTAAATCGTGGAAAACCACCCCTAAATTGAAAAATCCGGAATATTCCGCTTTTAACGTTGGGCAAATTGGTATAAACTGCCTAAAAATGACTGCAGGCTGGAGCTATATACATTTTGAGGCGCTAAATCCGAATCCAAAGGCAGATTTGTGCCATCACCCCTCAGCTCTTTTTAAATCGTGGAAAACCACCCCTAAATTGAAAAAGCCGGAATATTCCGCATTAAACGTTAGGCAAATTGGTATAAACTGCCTAAAAATGACTGCAAATCTACTGCTCTACATATTTTGAGACACTGAATCCGAATTCCAAACGAGATTTACGACATTCCCTCTCTTTTTTTTCAATCACGGAAAACCACCCCTAACATAGAAAAATTCGAAAAATTCAGCTTTTACCCTTTTAACCTTTAAAACCTGAACTCTTAAACTTATAACCTTTAAACCCGAAACCTTAAAACCCTTAACGCTTTAACCTGGAACCTTTAACCCTGAATCCTTCAATCCCCAACCCTAAAATCCTTAAACATTGAACCCACAACCCTTTAACCCTTAACCGTTGAACCCTGAATTCTTAAACCCTTAAACCCTTAGAACCTGAACCCTTAAACCCTCAACCCTTAAACCCTTATACGATGAACCACTAAACTCTGAACCCTTAAAACATCAACCTTGAAACCTAATGGTTTGGCTGTCCCTCAAAACCCTTAAGAAGTGAAAACTGAAACCCTCAGCTCTTAAACCCTCAACCATTAAACCTTGCGTCTTTAAAAAACTAATTCAATTCTCTCTTTTTCGCTTATGGCGGATTCTCTTATCCTCAAATGACCTGTGTAAAGGATTTCTGGATCTTTTTTTATCACTTTGATTAGTTTCTCTTTTCAACATCCAGCAGTAGTCAGCCATCATATTAACACCCCAAGTGCCTTGATATCTCCTATCCATTTCTTTTAGGTCTTGGTGAAACCGCTCACCTTGCTCTTCGCTGTAGTCACCTAAGTTCTCAGGAAAATATTGCAAATGTGAGTGCAAAAAATGTAATGTCACACTCATCAAACAACCTAAACGTTCGTAGTTATCGAATAAATCTGAAACAATTTGTTCATATTCCTGACTTTTCTGATTACCTAAAAAATTTTCAGCAATACTTTGAAAACTGAGCCTAGCTAACTTTTCTGTTTCGTTCATTGTGTTGATGAAATTAGGATCTCGAAACATTCTTCGAATTTGAGGGCCGTCAAAAATTCTTGCTTTTATTTTAGCGTTACTGAGACCTGGAAAATGATCTGACAAGTATTGGAAACATGCCCCTTCTTTATCTAATGTTTTAGTAAACTGCTTCATTAAACCAAGTTTAATGTGCAGTGGAGGAAGGAGGATTTTTAATGGATCGAGCAATGGTTCTTGAAGCACGTTGTAAGTACCTGGATTAAGCGCATTTCTTTTTGGCCATTCTCTCTTCCTGTAATGATTTATGCGATCTCTGCTGTCCCATAAACATAGAAAGCATGGAAACTTTGTGAATCCTGACTGTTTCCCTAATATGATGGATATGATTTTCAAGTCTCCACAAACTTGTCACTTGTGTTCTTCATATTTTATTTTCTCTAGGACATACTTCATATTTTCATAACTTTCTTTTAGTTTCGTGGAATGAGCTATTGGGATGCTTGCGTATTTATTTCCATTATGCAGCAAAACTGCCTTTAGACTTTGCTTTGAAGAGTCTATGAAGAGTCGCCATTCACTGGACTTGTAAATATTAGGTTTTAGTTCATTAATCAGACTCTTTACATCTGTGCAATAAACTAATGTTTTATCCTCATCTACAGTGAAATATTTTGTAAACTCTTTTTCCCGTTTTCTATAAACAGAAGATTTAGTTCCAGGTTCTACTAATTCCCGCCTCTTAAATTCCGCTGCCATGCAACATCTATAGAGACGCCAGTATTTCAAATAAAATCGTTTAAATCTTTTTGGTTAAATGGTTTAGGATTCCATGGCTTAACAGAATGTGGAACATACTCGTCTTCACTTTCATCCATTTCACTTTCACTAATTCCCATTGATTCGCTCTCACTGTTATCTTCATTTTTTCTTATGTCGTTTTCTTCAATATCTTATTCCATAAATTCTTCTTCTACATTCATAAGTTCACCAGCATCACAAATAGTTTCCTCTCTTTCAAATTCATTGGATGTATGAATATCTGATTCCATGATGGGTTTTATCATTGAAGAGACATTAGCATATTTTATTTTAGATTTATTTTTTGAGTTGAAGCCACTTGTAATAGTTTTGCAAAAATAGCAGTCATCGCATGACTGTGGTTTCTGCCATATAGTTGGCGTGGTAAATTGTAAAACTTCCTTTCCATTGCTTTTTTTCATCGATTCAACATCGTTAGACAAGTCATCCACCTCTGAAGAGCTGCGGTGGTATGATGACGACGGCTACGGGCCCGCTTGCTCACCCTGACCAGTCACCCTGGGTTTCTGAAGCACTGCATCGTGAATATATATCACTTATACCTGCACCCAGGGCACCTCCCCGTGGTGACGGTGGGCAACGGATAAATTTTTTGCTGGTTTTTTTTTTCACTTCGGTTTTTTGTATAAATTTTTTGTATATTCTGGCCAAGTTCCTGGAAAAGGGGGCTTCGCCGTCATGGCAGATATAAGTAATATATCTATTACCATGCAGGGCTTCGGAAACCCAGTATCGGCGACTGGTCAGGGTGAGCAAGCGGGCCCGCAGTTGTCGTCATCATACGACCGCAGCTCTTCACAGGTGGATGACTTGTCTAACGATGTTGAATCGATGAAAAAAAAGCAATGGAAAGGAAGTTTTACAATTTACCACGCCAACTATATGGCAGAAACCACAGTCATGCGATGACTGCTATTTTTGCAAAACTATTACAAGCGGCTTTAACTCGAGAAATAAATCTAAAATAAAATACGCTAATGTCTCTTCAACAATAAAACCCATTACGAAATCAGATATTCATATATCCAATGGATTTGAAAGAGAGGAAACTATTTGTGATGCTGGTGAACTTATGAATGTAGAAGAAGATTTTATGGAAGAAGATTTTATGGAAGAAGATATTGAAGGAGACGTCATAAGAAAAAATGAAGTTGACAGTGAAAGTGAATTAATGGAGATTAGTGAATGTGAAATGGATGGAAGTAAGGACAAGTATGTTCCATATTCTGTTATGTTATGCAATCCTAAACCATTTAACCAAAAAGATTTAAATGACTTTTTTTCGCAATACTGGCGTCTCGAAAGATGTTGCACAATTCATGGCAGCCGAATTTAAAATGCGGGAATTAGTAGAATCTGGAACTAAATCTTCTGTTTCTAGAAAACGGGAACAAGAGTTTACAAAATATTTCACTGTAGATGAGGATAAAACATTAGTTTATTGCACAGATGTAAAGAGTCTGATTAATGAATTAAAACCTAATATTTACAAGTCCAGTGAATGGCGACTCTTCATAGACTCTTCAAAGCAAAGTCTAAAGGCAGTTTTGCTGCATAATGGAAATAAATACGCAAGCATCCCAATAGCTCATTCCACGAAACTAAAAGAAAGTTATGAAAATATGAAGTATGTCCTAGAGAAAATAAATCATTTCCATCATATTAGGACAACAGTAAGGTTTTACAAAGTTTCCGTGCTTTCTATGTTTATGGGACAGCGGAGATAGCATAAGTCATTACAGGAAGAGAGAATGGCCAAAAAGAAATGCGCTTAATCCAGGTACTTACAACGTACTTCAAGAACCATTGCTCGATCCATTAAAAATCCTTCTTCCTCTACTGCACATTAAACTTGGTTTAATGAAGCAGTTTACTAAAGCATTAGATAAAGAAGGGGCATGTTTCCAATACTTGTCAGATCATTTTCCAGGTCTCAGTAACGCTAAAATAAAAGCAGGAATTTTTGACGGCCCTCAAATTCGAAGAATGTTTCGAGATCCTAATTTCATCAACACAATGAACGAAACAGAAAAGTTAGCTAGGCTCAGTTTTCAAAGTATTGCTGAAAATTTTTTAGGTAATCAGAAAAGTCAGGAATATGAACAAATTGTTTCAGATTTATTCGATAACTACGAACGTTTAGGTTGTTTGATGAGTGTGACATTACATTTTTTGCACTCACATTTGCAATATTTTCCTGAGAACTTAGGTGACTACAGCGAAGAGCAAGGTGAGCGGTTTCACCAAGACCTAAAAGAAATGGAGAGGAGATATCAAGGCACTTGGGGTGTTAATATGATGGCTGACTACTGCTGGATGTTGAAAAGAGAAACTAATCAAAGTGATAAAAAAAGATCCAGAAATCCTTTACACAGGTCATTTGAGGATAAATGAACCCGCTATAAGCGAAACAGAGAAAATTGAATTAGTTTTTTAAAGACGCAAGGTTTAATGGTTGAGGGTTTAAGAGCTGAGAGTTTCAGTTTTCACTTTCTAAGGGTTTTAAGGGACAGTTAATGGTTTGAGGGTTGATGCTTTAAGGGTTCAGAGTCCAATGGTTCATCGTTCAAGGGGTTAAGACTTCAGGGTTTAAGGGTTGAGGACTTAAGGGATCAGGATCTGAGGGTTTAACGGTTTAAGAGTTCAGGGTTCAACGGTTAAGAGTTTAAAAGGTTGAGGATTAAAGGGCTATGGGTTCAATGTTTAAGGATTCTAGAGTTGGGGATTAAAGGATTCAGGGTTAAAGGGTTCAGGATTAAAGGGTTCTAGCGTTGAGGGCTTCAAGGTTTAGGGTTTAAGAGTTATAAGTTTAAGGGTTCAGGTTTTAAAGATTAAAAGGGTAAAAGCTGAAATTTTCGAATTTTTCGATGTAGGGGTGGTTTTCCGTGATTGAAAAAGAAATAGAGTGAATGTAGTAAATCTCGTTTCGAATTCAGATTCAGTGCCTCAAAGTATGTATAGCAGTAGATCTGCAGTTATTTTTAGGCAGTTTGTACTAATTTGCCCAATGTTAAAAGCGGAATATTCCGGATTTTTCAATTTAGGGGTGGTTTTCCACGATTTAAAAAACACTGAGGGGTGATGGCACAAATCTGCATTTGAATTCGGATTCAGCGCCTCAAAATGTGTACAGCTTTAGATCTGCAGTAATTTTTAGGCAGTTTTCACAAATTTTCCCAACGTTAAAAGCGGAATATACCGGATTTTTCGATTTATGGGTGGTTTTCCACGATTTAAAAAGAACTAAGGGGTGATGGCACAAATCTGCCTTTGGATTCGGATTCACCGCCTCAAAATGTGTATAGCTTTGGATGTGCAGTAATTTTTAGGCAGCTTATAAATATTTTCCCAACGTTAAAAGTGAAATATCCCGGATTTTTCTATTTAGGGGTGGTTTTACACGATTTAAAAAAAACGGAGGGGTGATGGCTCAATTCTGGCTTCGGATTCGGATTCAGCGCGTCAAAATGCATAAGAGGGGGTATGTCAAGTCTCAGTAACAGACCACTTTTTTTTTTGTTTGCCTGTGTTATTAATAAATAATATAATAAATAATTAATAATTAGTAAATAATTAATAACTATTCTCCTTGTTGTCCTCACTTTTTGCTTGGCCTTTACAAGCAATTTCCTGAGCTATTGTTACGTGCAGGCCGGGTACTTATCGTCCAGGCAAGGTTAGGAACCACCAGTTGGTTACCCTTGCACACACTTTACAATTGTTTAAAATAATTAATTATACTCTCAATAATTAATTCCGCAACGCGAGTCTCGACCTGTTAAATTCGATAATTATTTATTAACCCTAACCTATGTGTTGCAACACGTTAATGGGCGCCAGTTGTAACGCGGTTCAGTTAGGAAGAGGGTAATAATCCCTCTCTGGGGTTGGCGGGGTAATATACGGGCGTACTATACGCCCGGGCGACTCGCCGTTGGAGAATCCCCTGTTGGCCAACGAGAATCAAAGTGGCACAGATACAGGACAGGCGCACCGGGCTTCTATTGTAGAAAGCTTAGGTCGCTTCCTAGAGCCGGAGCTACGCGCTGTAGCTGCTGTCAACTGCTGCCCGTGAACTACCGGCTGCTAGCTATGAACTGGCCTCACCTGGGCAGCTGGTCTTTCCCGTACAACGCCGCTGACTTAACCTCAAGCCGCTAATGAATACTTACTCTCATTACCGATGATCCTCTAGGAGGCAATGCCTACGACTAGCTGCAGCGCTGAAAATGGTAGAGGGCGGTATTCATGGAAATTATGCATAGATTAGATTCCGCTAAATGAAGAAGCGTGACTCAAGAATTGAACAAGATAACGGAGTTTTATTAACCATAAGTTAGTCGCGCTAAAGGGCGCTACTCCCGAACAAGACTAAAACAGTAACTCGCAGACCGGGACTTGGCGACGCTGGGCGACCGGTGCCGCCGACCTAACCTCTGCGAGAGGTTAGAATTTCGCGCGCACGCGGCGGCTGCGCAAGCGACGGTAGATATAGTGGCGGGGCCGCTCCCCCGCTCACTCGAAATAATCTCTCAGATATCACACGAGTCTACTTACTCGTGGCTGCCCAGCCCTAGCGCAAGTCGCAGTCTCGCTGTTTCTCTCACACACGCTGCAAGATTGGCGGATGGAGTCTGGCTCATCTCGTTGCCTCTCACATTCTCCGTCATGACTCTCTCTCTCTCTCGGTAGGCCGATCCGATGCACTACGCAGGAAACGCCGGCCTTACCGGCGGGGAGCTGGCCCTAAAATATGGACTTTCTCCGGAGAGGCTTACCCTCGAAGACGGATCCGATGTCCCCCCGAGGGTAGAGAGTTTTGGCTGTGAGACTGAAATGTGTCCTCACCGAAAATGTCTTCCTTGAGGATTATGAAATAGGTAGGATAAAAAGAGGAGTAAAAATAGTGAGGCCATAGGATTGGGCACTACTTTTACACCAAGGTAGTGGAAGGCCCCCGCCAGCTAGGCCAATAGGCTACGACGGTAATAAAAAAAAATTCAGAAAAGAAGCTATTTTGAACCTAAAAGAAAAGTTGGGATAAAAAATTTTAAAATTTGAGCTGATATGCTGTAAGAACTTATTATCTTTAAAATATCAAAAAAATTATATTTTTCTTTTTGCCTTTTTTTATAGGTTTCTGTTTGAGAATTACTCAATTTTGAACTTCCCGCGGTTGCGCGCGAATCGGCTATATTCACTACGCCACCACGATGTGGCAGCACCGCACAGCTTATCTACGGAAGAGCTGGACGTTGTGCTGACCAGCAGGGTACCGACGCGATGTGTCTCTCTCGCTCTCTCTCTCGCTCTCTCTCCCTCTCTTCCTCTCTCCCTCTCTGCCACATGTAGATGGGAAAGAATCTGATTTTAGTCGTACCTCGCTAACAGTTATAAGGGGATGAAGAAGGAAGTTCGCTTGCACGCTCTTTCTGCATCTAGCTCGCCACGAGGCAATACCTCACACACCCGCTATCGTAATTCTCACGCTTCTTTCACTGGCTCATCTCACTAGATTAATCATCTCGACCACCTCAATCAGCTTCCTCACTAATATAATCGCTGCGACAGCTAAGGTAACCAATCTCGTAAGGGCAGCCATTTTCTCAACACGAGTGCGCAGCGATAAAAGTGATTCCATTAGACACGCTTAATTCTCAGCAACTCTTAAATCACAATAAATCAATAATATTTCATCGTGATCATTTGTACAAGCAGTGTCAGTAAGTCTCAAGGTGATTCAGCAGCACAAACTCATCTACAAGTTATCGGCAAAACTCACTTTACGAAAAAACTCAAAAGCACAGCAGGTTAGTTCCTCACTAGAAGTTCTCAGCATTAAATAAATAACATCAATTTATTTAGGTAAGGTAATATCGTTGTTAATGAGTTCAAAATGATGTAGTTTTTATTTGTGCAACGTTTCGGTAGCTGATTCGCTACCCTTATCAAGCACTAAAGATTTCTGTTAAATAATTAACACCGTCATATATAGTATTTTGTATATGACGGTGTTAATTATTTAACAGAAATATATAGTATTTTGTATATGACGGTGTTAATTATTTAACAGAAATCTTTAGTGCTTGATAAGGGTAGCGAATCAGCTACCGAAACGTTGCACAAATAAAAACTACATCATTTTGAACTCATTAACAACGATATTACCTTATCTAAATATTTGGAAAATGAGTGATCAACGAAACAAATTTGCATCAATTTATGGTAATGTAACTGTGAACAATACATGTAATGTAATTAATGTAATTATAATGTCAAAAACTGTAAAGTGACATAATACAATGTGAATTTAATCGGTTAATTAGTGTGTGACTCAATTTATTTCAAACACCAACAGCATGTCCTCATTAATTTATTGCATTCTCAAACATTTTGTTCCTTCGAGCTGAATTTACATGCTGCGGTATGTAGTAGAGCCAGTGAGTTTTACTCATTTTATGAAATCTCAACAATATTCTCATGATGGATGACATTCTCATGGATCTGAAACATCATCTGGGAAGAAAAGTCCAGCTGGATCGTCAACCAGCACTAAACACGGCAATTTACCTGGAATCGGACTCAGCATCAACGTGACTGATAGTTTTGTGAAGATGACATCTAAATCTCCAACTACTGTCTCGGCTTCATTCATCTGTAAGGTCAACTCTCAATACATGCGCTACAACCAGTTGTAATAAATTGCAAAATTCATTAGGGAAAAAAAGGAACATTCTCAATTGACGATATTGCTGACATGGAGGAAGGATGCTGAAAAAGAACTCAACATATAAAAAGGAGCATGCCGCCATAGAAACTAGTTGCCTAGCATCATTCATTATCAATGATTACTTCAAGTCCGACTTCCATGCCTCATTCCATGAGCACTATCACTCAGTGATGTATAAGTTAAGCCAATTCGAGAAGCAATGGCATCCCAAGCCCCAGATAACTCAACTAACATCTGGTCAAACTCAAGATCTGCAGGGTAGTAAATTGCCAGCATTCAATCTGCCAGTTCTTAACGGAACATACTCACAAGCAGATGATCAGGAGTGTGGGTCCTGGATTTGGCTAAAACTGTAGGAGGTACTTTTCTACGACAAATAATGAGATACGTGTCTCGGGATTTTTGTGAATGGGCCTTTTTTCGAGACCCAAGCTATTTTGTGTTTAAAAAGAACAATTTTCGATAAAAATGAGGTCTCTTGCTTTAGTTATAGCTTTTTGAATATTTCCGTCATATAAATGAACTACAAAGTTTTTAAAAGAATGCAAAAAAAGCTTTAATTTAAGCTGTGTTTCATTAAAAAATGTCGATTTTTAAAAAAGTTATAGGCTATCAAAGATAATGTAAGAAGATAACTTAAAATACTACCCGTTAAATGCTTGAAAAAAATGGGAAATTTTTAGTGATTTCCTTACTCTATTTTTGATAGCCTATAACTTTTTTAAAAATCGACATTTTTTAATGAAACACAGCTTAAATTAATGCTTTTTTGCCTTCTTTTATAAACTTTTTAGTCCATTTATATGATCGAAATATTCAAAAAGTTATAACGCCCTCCATTTTTATCGAAAATTGTTCATTTTAGACATAAAATAGCTTGGGTCTCGAAAAAAGGCCCATTCACAAAAATCCCGAGACACGTATCTCATTATTCGACATAAAGAAATACCTCCTACAGTTTTAGCCAAATCCAGGACCCATACCCCTGGTTACCTTCTTGTCAGAGTGGCCAGCATTCCAGGAACTTTTCACAGGAATGTTTCTAAACAGAACCAGACTTAGAGATGTAGCCAAACTGCACTTCTTGCGCAGTTCACTCGCGGACTCACCACTCACGTGGATACAGTGATTTACACTCAGTGGCGAATCACTCATGCCGTCATGGAACATGTTCGTTGCTCGGTTTGAGAATAAACGGTCATTGCTGAAAGATCATTTGTACCATTTGTCTGATCTAGCTCAAGCTAAAAGTCCGGCATCACTCAACACACTCATATAGGAGATGTTCAAGATACGAAAATCACTCAATTTGTTAGTACCCGGGGAGGATTTAGGAGATTGTATATTGGCTCATCAAATGGAAAAACTGCAAAAAAGAACAACACACGGTTGTCGGGAAGGACAAAAAAGTTTGTTTTCAATGCCGATAAAAACTGCTAGGCCGAATGCCTTATTTTTTACTACAATTTTCCGAAAATCGTCATCTGGAAATCGAATCTGCTCCGATTTGTAATTTATCTCAACAAAACATACTGTTTTATTTCGAAATTGTTGCACAGGCACACAAAAAAAAAATTGGTCTGCACTTTTGAGCGAACCACCTTATTCCTATGTATTTCTACTCGTTGAAATACAACATAAAGTATGCGAAAGATATAAAATTAAAAGAAAGAATGAAAAAAGATCGTTTTAGAAAAAAATATATATATGCGAAGAATTCCGAGACCGCTCTCATCGTGGTTTCATGGATGTAAATATTTAAAGTTTACGTCCGATTCCTAGAAGAATAGTAGTTCATATCTAGCGTACAAGTTTCGCGTAGCGTCTATTTAATCGTTCCCTTTATTTTTTGTCATATTTCTTATGTTTTATATATTTTAGCTATTTCAGCGTTTTTATGTGATTTCTTTATGTTGGCACCAAACGAAGAGCCAACCGGTAAAACCTGACTTCAGATTAGCGTTCAGCGGATAGAAATACATAGGAATAAGGTGGTTCGACCAAAAGTACAGACCAATTTTTTTTTGGGTGTCTGTGCAATTACTTTGAAAGAATAAAGTACGTTTTCGTGAGATAAATTGCAAATAGGAGCAGATTCTATTTCCACACGACGATTTTCAGAAAATTGTAGTAAAAAAGGAGGCATTCGTCCAAGCAGTTTTTCTCGGCAGTCAAAAGAAACTGTTTTGTCTTTCCCGACGATTGTGAACAAGAGAAGTTTGGGAGACTTCTCGAGTTACAATCACGGAATTACCCACCTTTGAGGAATTTGAAGCATTTCTTGTGTCTGGAGTCCGTGCTTTGGAGATTGCGTCAGATACATCATTTAGATTTCCCAAGTCATCAGTGTCTCCAAGTTCAAAACTACTCACGGTTCGTCTCAGTACTAGCCTTGGTCCATCTCAACCAAAACCTCCAGACTCACTAAAGGTTACTCACTCGAGTTACTCACTCAACATCCATTTACATACTGTGGGGACGCTCACTTCATTGTAGCGTGCGCAAGTTTTAAAAGACTAAATGAACATCAGAGACGAAAAGTTGTGAGCGAGAAGCCACTGTACTTTAATTGTCTTGGGCTACACTTAGCAAAGCACTGCAAGTCGCAGTACAGATGTAAGAGCTGCAACGGAAATCACAACACTATGATTCACGTACCCAGAGAGACTGAAGTCCAAACTCAAAACACTTCAACATCAGGATCAACTCAATGCTAGGATAATGGCGCAATCATCTTCACTCACTGTCAAACGTAACAGCCAGACTCATTTTCTCTATCTCCATTACTTGTAACTGCATTGGCATGGTACGACTCACCCGTGACATCTCATCAACTTAAATTACTCATAGACTCAGGCTCAGAAGTACCATTTGTCTCCAAGAATGCTGTCAATTCACTCAAACTTCCACGGCAATGCTTATTTATTCCAATTGCTCGAGTTAGAAGTACGCACTCAACGCATACTTTAGGAAAAGTTCAATTAGACTTACGGCCCATGCACAAAAATCATCAATCTTACGATCACAGCAATGTGAGCCACTCAGGTGGAGTCATACAAAAAAATTAAACTTGGCAGATCCTACCTTTTGGAAATCTCAACAAGTGGATGTACTCATCGGTGCTGACTATTATGGTCAAATTGTTAAGCCTAACCTTATAAAAGGGAGTATAACTGAACCTGTCGCACAATTATCAATTTTCGGCTGGTTATTACTCGGACCATTCAATTAAGCTGTTCAACAGAAAAAACGGTCAGACTCAACACTGAACAATTGCAGAAATTACTCACACGCTTCTAACTTCAAGAAGAGCCACCCTCAACTCCTGCTATCAAACTTAATAAGGAAGAAGCATTGTGTGAGCAGCACTTCGCTGAAACGCATACTAGAGATACTTATGGACGATATCAAATAAGGTACCTCTTACCACCTCAGTTGATGTACTAGAAGCTCATTCGGGAAAGCTCAAGCGTGCCTCTAACGAATACTCTGCTACGGCTCATAAAAATGCATCACAATGCATGCAGATCTTAGGCGGAGAGCTTGAGAGTCATTCGGGGCTATTTACCTGAAAGAATGCAGTTCAAAGAATGAATTGGCGGTAAGTATAATGCAAAAATGAGCAGAGTACTATACAGACGATATCTGTACTTACTGACCAACCGACAAACCAACCAACCGACCGACCAACCGACCAACTGACCAACCGACAGTCCCAGAGAGAGAGAGAGACAGAGAGAGAAAGAGAAAGTTTAAGTCAGTCTAGTTCATATGTCTTGTACGGCAAGCTACTAGCAGCAAAAGAAAAGTTGTATGTTTTTTGAAATGTAGTGTAGTGTGAATTGATCACTATACACGTACAGGACTAAATTTCCCTTAAAACTCGGAATGATTGCCCCTAAACCGTTAAAAAATATTATGAAGCAGATTTTTAGTTGAAAATCTTTGTTACAGTTTTGAAGTCTTTTCTACAGCAAAGTTGATTGTACTTTATTAAAAAGGCTATTAAAATTCTTTAATGATAGTCACCGAAGATTAAACGTTATAGTTATATGGTTTTCTTCTTTTCTTAAACTTTTGTTAACTGTCTGTATTGATTTTATTACAGTTTATAGTAATTTGATTTTACAATGAATATTTACCTAGATATGTAACTATTATCATAAGTATTTCTTATTGCTTTTATACAGATTGCTATGATTAGTCCTGGAATGAGTTCTTGTGAACATTCTTTGAATACTTTACGCTACGCTGACAGAGTCAAAGAACTTGCAGCTACTGATCCGAGTGAAATGAAGCTTTCATCACTAGAAAATGAAATGGATGCTCGTAATGACGAATTTTCTAATAACAGTGCATTATCAGAAAGTGACTTGGCACAGTTAATATCTTTAAACGTGAGTAAATTTAAATACCTTTAGTTAAAAGTGAAAATATTTTTTAACGAATGAAGTAATTATTTTTTTAAATACAAATTTCGTATTAAAAATACCTTATCTTCTTATTCGGATTACAGTTTCTAGAATTGCTTAATTTTCAAGATGTAATAAGGTTAATTTTTTTAAAATAATTCTTATATTCAATCTCTTTGTACTCCTTTTTGGTTTATTGTTAATAATTTTTTACTATTAACTTAAATTAGATTAAATTAATGAATATTAGGATAAAAGCTGAATGAAGTTTAGTAAACAATGATTTTTTCTCTGGATATTTTTGATGCATCTGGTCTTGTTTTAGTTTTTAATGACATTTTTAAGATTTTAATTATTATAAACAAATTATTGCAAGACTTTTTATTTTAACAATTCTTTTTAAATTTTATATCGCATCCTCCATTTTGTATTCAATTTTTTTTACTTTGTAACGGGTCGGTTTCTAGGCTGAGGCTAATGTCTTCCGCTTTGTTTCGCTATTGTACCTCTTACGATGTTGTGCATACGTTGCCTGGTATAGTGAACTTACTGCTTGCCAGAGGTTTAGACCTCTTGTTCCACTCCTGGCTCATCTCCCAGCTGCTCTAATGTCCATGCTGCGCAATTTGCTATAATTTAGAAATAGTTTTTGCATCACCATGAGCCGTCAAAAGAAAACTTTGACGCTGGTCAAAGTTATGTTTATACGTCTCCCGTAGCGATGCTTCAGCAATATTGGAGTATATGAGGCAATGATTCAATCGCTTGGCGCCGATCCTCCCAATTAATACTGATAGTACATCCAAAAATATTTGACACGTGTTTTTTTTACGTGCCCATACGCTCATTTAAGGGGTGAAAACCACCCTTAAAGTTCACCTCCAAAAACAGTTTTTTTTTTATATCTCCGGAACGAATTGGAATTTTTTTATGAAACAAAGTGGATATGATGCGCAATTAAAAAACGAATATTTGTGCAATATTTCTACCTAGAAGGGTAGCTCCCTTATTTTTTATAATAGAAAATCCTAAAATTTTGACAATGTTTTCGCTCAAAAAATTACAAAATTGATTGAATCCTAAAAAAAATAATTGTATTATAAACAAATTAAAAAAATTAAGTTGACGTGTCCCGGTGTTTTACGAAAAATGCTTTTTATAAGGTGTAAACTACCCTTAAAACGGATATTATGCTATTTCAATATTAAATATGTATATATAAATAAATTTTTTTCTTATTTATACTAGGTACACAAAACTAATCATAATTTAATAAATTAACTCGCATAAAAAAATTTACCCTCTTCAGGGGGTGAACAACCCCTAATTACAATATTTGATTTTCAATCAACTAAAAAATAGTTTTTTCGTGCAACTGTGATTACTTAATTCTAAAAATTAGTTTTTTGGCAAATTAAATATACAAATAGAAATATTGGCCGCTTATATACTTCATTAGTTACCCATATTCAAAATTCAAAAATTTGGATCTTGAAAGAAAATTAAAAGTGAATAAATATGGAAATGCACTAATGTACCGGATACGATTGATTTAATTCATTCAATTTGAGAAGTAGTATCCCTGTATTTACCAATATAACGACATTTTTTATTCACTCTAGTTTTTTACAGCTGAAAAAAAGTTAAATGCGAACTAAAATTCTCATATTTGTAATGATAGTGCAAGATCCTATTCATATATTTTGAAGAAAAGAATCTTTTACAGATTAAACTTCTAAAATATTAATAAAATAAGCAGTTTGTGTTTTATACTTATTTAAATATAAACTAACAACAATAGATATGAATATCATTAAATATTGTTGACTACGTTTTGGTATTTATTGTTAATACTATTCTTTATAATCATGACAATAGTGATAATCATCAAAAAAGTGCTTCAAACATAATGATTTTTTGCACCAAGAGCATCTTACGATTGCTGGATTAGAACATTCTGCAACGTCGCAACGAGCATTACAGTTATTTCCAAAGCCAAATTTTACTGGATTATCAAATTTACTCGGCTTTGCATCAACATAGCCACTTTTGTGCCACGAATATTTGAATAGGTTCACATACCGAGGGGATGATAACTGATTATGAAGCAATGATTGAAGTTTTATTACGTTGTTCCTTAATGCAGTTCTAAATCTTCATTCATCAATATTACACTGTCGGAAAAGTGTTTTACGTAATTTTTCCAAATCCTAAAACCACACACGTCTAATGGCTGAATTTTACTGGTTGTTCCTTTTGGAATTATTTTAACATCGACATTTTTATTTGGTGGTGTTGCTTCCTTCACTACATCAGGACAATGTCCACTCCAAGAGTCAATTAATAAAACACTTGAATGACCAACGTTGGGAAAATACACATCTTTTAACCACGTTTTAAAATGCTCTGTAATAATTACATACATTTTTATTTTTGTATAATAAAAGTAAAAAGTTATAATAATAGCAAATTCCATATACCTGAAGTTAATTTGCCAGATTTAGAAGCCATTACATAAGCATTTGAAGGTTTAAATAGCGTACTTTCTACTCTTGGTCCAAATTGTCCTTTAGTTTCCTTTAATACAATAAACAAGGGAGAAAGTAGCTTACCGTCACCCGATATTAAGGGCTGAATAGTGTAACTATGCGTTGTAGAACTAACAGATTCTACAAGGCATTCGATTTCCCTTTCTCCTTCAACAGATAATGTTCTTCCTGAATGCATTTCAATTTGAAACCCACTTTGTTCCGAATTAAAAATAGATTTTATACCTTTAATATTAATTATTTCTTTTAATTTAGAAACAAAAGCATTAGCTGCCTTTTGTAAGTGTTCTGATCCCTCTAAAGTTTTTTTCGTTCTGAATTTGTTAATTTTTCTGCTGACTATTCTATGGGCTTTTTTAAAATTTTTTAACCAATGATCTGACGCTTTAAACTTTATGTCTTCGTTTCCAATAATTTTTTGAGCCTGCAAAGCCCATTTTCGTAAGTCTACGTCATGAACTATATGCCCAGCGTCGATTGCAGAACGAAAATTATCTAACACAAATTTAGCAATTCTTCCAATTTTTTCTTTGTAGATGCCTCCTTTATTTAAGGTATGCGCCCATCGTTTCCATTGTGTAATTGACTTAACTTATCAAAATTTATGTTGTACAGTTTTCAGAGCGAGATTTTTTGTAACACCACTTCTCCGGTACTCCACAGTTTTAGATTTATAATCCCATGTTAGATCTTCTTCATCCATAGTACATGTTTGTGAACTTTCATCAACGTCTGCTGCCCATATTCTATCATTATCTTCAACAATTTGCATCTCAACATTTTTGAATGGCTCTTGAAAATCCAATGTTTCTTTCTGAATGAATTCTGGTTCGTTAAAGATATTCATACAATCCAGTAAAAATTTTTCTATACTATCCTTCAATGCAATTTCTTCTGTTGTAGTAGGTCATTCTTTTATATTCATTACTTGAAAGAACAGTAAAAGTAAATTTATAAGATTGATCGGGTTAATAGTCATTTCGCAAGTTGTTTATCTAAAAATAATTATTTCATATTAATATTATATAATTTACAGTTACTTATTTTAAAGTGTTTTTTTAAACGGAAAAATTAATTTTTATTAAATCTTAAAGATTTTATGAGTAGATACGCAGATTATGATCTTTCACTGGAATCATAATATGGATTTCACTTATGTTATTATTAATTTGTTTGTATTTTTCACATTCATTCAAATAAAAATTAAACGCTTAAACTTCTACTAAACATATCAGATAGAAATATTAAATACATACGATTTATTCTATTCGTCAATGATAGTTTCAAAAGATATTAAAGACGAAAAAAAACATTTTTCAGAAAATATTTGTGATTTGTTTATACAAAAAATTGTCAAATAAGAAAATTTTTGTTATAGATGCATGTGTTCATTAACAAACCATTTGTAAAGAAAGTATGCAACAAACAGTATATGTATTAAAAATATATTATTTTGTTATTAAAAAATTATTTTTGTAATCTTAATGTATACCAACGTTTTAAAGAAATTTCACAAAGCTGTAATTTATGTGAGATCTACATTCCGGAGTATTATTTTTTACAAAAATAACTCCTGAACTTGAAAAAAATTCTTAAATATTCATCGAAAATAATATAATAACATATATGTTTGTAAAATATTATAAGATATTCAAAAACTGTTTTTTAAAATGCTTTAAAAGGAATAATTAAATTTATTTTTGATATATAATATACAAGATACAGGGAGTTAATTGAAAAGATAGATATTGCTAACCAATGGTGATGTCATAGAATTACTTCATAGAACTTTCATATATTACTTTATAATTATAACAATACGTTGTAACATCAAATTTTGAAATTACAATACTAAAATAGTATAATTTGTTGATTAAAAGAAGTTACTGGCCTGATTACTACCAAAGTCGATATCTTATTTAGTGGCGGGATTCATCAATAAAACACCAAAGATTTTTTATATCACTCAACGTTTCAGACATTTATTCTATGTCCCTCTTCAGGAGTTATACTATTAATAACACAACAAAACATTAGAATCAGTACCACAAAAGTACAATTTATCAAAAGCCTATGGCTTAATTAAAATACATAAAGCTGGTTTTCCCATTAGGCCTATAATTTCTACGGTAAATTCTCCAGCATATAATATTTCTAAATTCTTTGCAAAATTTCTTAAGAACAATCTAAAACCTCCTTTGTCGCACATAGATAATAGTTTGAAACTAAAGAACAAAATTGAAAATTTACAAATTCCTCCAGATCATGTCATTATTAGTTTAGATGTTGTAAGTTTGTTCACTAACGTTCCGGAATAGTTGGTTTCTTGTGCCATAGAAAAGAGATGGCAACAATTACACAATAAAATTAACATGAATTGTTCCGAATTTTTAAAAATTATAAACTTCATTCTTAATAATAACTTTTTCCAATTTAATGGCAAATTTTATAGACAAATTTTTGCTTCTGCGATGGGAAACCCCATTAGCCCCATTTTATCTGACATGGTAATGGATGATTTGGAATTTGAATGCATTAATAATCTGCAATCAAAGCCGATGTTTTATTTTCGTTACGTTGACGATATTTTGCTTTGTGTACATAAGAACTTTATATATAATACTTTGAACATATTTAACTCCTATAATGAAAACATTCATTTTCTGGATATACAAATTATTGTGGATAATAGACGAATAAGAACTAATTGGTATAGAAAACTAACCTTTTCGGGAAGGTATATAAATTTCAATTCCCACCACCCGATGAGTAACAAAATTGCTATAATTTATGGTTTAGTTGACCGCGCGATCAAATTATCGCATAAATTCTTCTATAAAGAAAACGTTACGTTTCTAAAAAAAGTATTGGAAAAACACAGTTGTCCACAAAAATTTGTTAATTTCTATATTAAAAGGAGGTTATATAAGATTGATTCTGATTGTGATAAAAAAACGTTACACATTGAAAATAAAACATACATTTTTTTACCGTTTGTAAAAGAAATTGATTGATTGATAAAAAACTTCTTTAGAAAAATTAATACAAACGTAGTGTATAGTATGATTAATAAAATGAACAATATCATAAAGTTAGGTAAAGACTCGAATATTAAATTAAATAATAACAATGTTGTGTACAAAATAAACTGTGCGGATTGTAATGCGTCGTATGTAGGACAAACCAGTAGAAGACTGGGTGTAAGATTAAAAGAACATGTAAAGACACACAACGATGGAGATAAAAAGTCATCTTTGTTCACACATAAATCAGAGCACAATCATAAAATAGATTTTAATAATATTAAAATATTAGATACAGAATACAACACTCAGAAAAGACTATTTGCTGAAGCATTTTACATACATAGCCAAAAGAATTACATGAACAAACAATTTGAAATAGCCATACTACCGAAAGAATATAATAATTTTAGTAATAAATTTAACCTTTTATCTTCTTAAGATTTATTAAAAATGTAATGTTTATGCTGGTAATAGAATATGGAGAGGTATGCTATGCCTCTTCGTACAGTATTGCTATTTCGCCCTACTCTCTCTCTACTAAAAACGATCACAGTTACTCTTATATCCAATACACATTGGCGCATGCACACACACAATCATATTACGATAGTATATAAAGCCAATCTAATATTGTATGAATTACTGACGTTAGCGGATTGTCTCCCGCAATCCTGTATTTCTGACTTCACTTATAACGTAAGCCTAATTGTTGTAGTTATTATCTGGTTGTAACGCGTTGCGCATCATATTTTAATTTTTATTGTATTTAGTTTATATTAAAAAATATTATTTGTTGTGTTATTAATAGTATAACTCCTGAAGAGCGACATAGAATAAATTTCCGAAACGTTGAGTGATATAAAAAAACTTTGGTGTTTTATTGATGAATCCCACCACTAAATAAGACATCGACTTTGGTAGTAATGAGGCCAGTAACTTCTTTTAATCAACAAATTATTCTGAGTCAACAAGTAGCAGCTACAAAATTAAAATCGTATAAATTAGGTCGACCTACAGAATTAGTATGGTAGATTAGAAAATCTAGACTCGAATAGCCCAGATTGGGAAGAAGGCTCTGAGCAGCTTATAGACACCCCTTTAAAAGTTCTGTTTACTTACGTGTATTTTTTCTTACCCTTACAACAACCTCGGATCTCAGAGAGTATGCCTATTATGAGTATGAGTATTATTTATAATTAGAAGAATAGAAACAATAAAACTAATATTACATTATTTTGCAATAGATATTTACCTCTTTAACTCAAGTAGTTACTCTCTTAAAAACATTTTAATATTTTTCTTTGTAAACTTATTTAAAAAACCGTACAGTATATATAATAGTAATAAAAACAACTTTTAAAACAATGATCGTCTTACGTTTCAAAACTATGAAACACAACTGACTGTTAATTATAAAACAGAAGCGAAATAAACGCATAAAAGTAAAACGAACGAGTTAACAATACAAATTTATCTTCGGTCGAAGGTAGGTGAATGATGAAAATAAGTATAGATTATGAAAATCACATTTTCAGTAATATTAAGGCATCATTCACGATCTAGAAACTATATACAAGTACTTGTGTTCTTTTGTATTATAACAAATTATTTATATTATTACAGATCATTTATTGAAAAATTGGAATAAATTACTCTGAAAAGATTTTTTTTATTCATAGTACATGAATAGGAGCGTGCACTACCTTTACGAATATCAGAATTTTTGTTATCGTTTAATGTTTTTCAGTTGTAAAAAAAGCTGGAATAAATAAAAAATTTGTTTATTCTTATAAAAACATTTTACTTTTCGAGTTGTATCCAGGACACATCAGTACATTTAAATATTGTAGTAGAGTAAAATATTTATTCCCTTTCAGTTTTTTTTCAGATCTAAATTTTTGAATTTTAAACAAGTGGGCTTTACCCTTGTACAAGGGACCAATATACCTATTTATATATTTAATTTGCCAAAAAAATAAGTTTTAGAATTAATTAATCACAGTTGCACGAAAAAACTATTTTTTAGTTGATCGAAAATCAAATATTGTAATAAGGGGTTGTTTACTCCCTGAAGGGGGTACATTTAAGTGAGTTAATTTATTAAATTTTGATTAGTTTAGTGTACCCAGTATAAAAAAGAAAAAAATTTATTTATATATACATATTTAATATTGAAATAACTGAATATCTGTTTTAGGGGTAGTTTACCCCGTGTAAAAAGCATTTTCCGTAAAACACGGGGACATATCAACTTTATTTTTTTAATTTGTTTATAATACAATTATTTTTTTTAGGATTCAATCAATTTTGTAATTTTTTTAGGGAAAACTTTGTCAAAATTTTAGGGTTTGCTTTTATAAAAAATAAGGGATGCCACCCTTCTAGGTAGAAATATTGCACAAATTTTCCTTTTTTTAATTGCGAATCATACCCACTTCGTTTCATCAAAAAATTCCAATTCGTTCCGGAGATATAAAACAAAAAACTGTTTTGGGGGATGAACTTTAAGGGTGATTTTCACCCCTTAAATGAGCGCGTGGGCACGTAAAAAAAACACATGTCAAATAGTTTTGGATCTACTACAACATATCAAAATTTGAAGTAAATCGGTGAGGTACACCTGGGGCCCTTTCCTTGTGAGTGTAAAAAATTTATTTCGTCAATTTTTAATATATTAGTACGATTTTTACACTGCAACTATCTTTTAACATTACAAATACAATTGTAATGTCAGATTACTCAAAAATTCAAGATAAAATATTATTTTAACTATGTGACGTTTTAAATTATTTTATAATATGTGTGATGTTTTATTAAATATATAACATTACTATATTTTATTTAATATACAACATTAATTATTTTTATGAACTCGGATACAAAGAGTGTAATTATAGTTATTTTTTAACGCTGTAAACACTGCTTGCTTTTCAAAGCAATGTTACTTTTTAGATTGATTTTTGTAATACTGCAATATGATCTTATATAAACTTTTATTATCGACGGTCCTAAGATTGGTGGATTGGGAAGTGTAATGGATGAGTTTTCGTCTATTTACTAAAACGAAGATTATATTTTTACATGTAAACCTGTAAAACACGTAATAGAAAAGATCGAATAAAGAAGAAAAGCAACAGAGAAAAACGAATCGGACATGGCGTCATACGACGCAGGGAAATATAGGAAGAAAATCTAGAAGAAGATAAGCGGGCACTTGTCCGGCACCTTCCAAATTTACGAGATAGCGGGCTGCAATGAAAAAAGGGAACGAGATTTAGCCTTACGCACAGACGCTATTTTTTGAGTACGCTAGGGAAAAACTGAACACATCGATCCCAATAGGTTTCATCTTGGCGTCGTTCCGTCGTCGGTCAACTCGTTTTTTATGCACCTTATCGGGGGTGCACCGCTCGCCTATTAGGGGAAAGTATTATTTGACGTCTAAATGTTTAAGATATGGGATTACATGACATACAGCTAATGCTCTGTATGTAACCACTGTAAAATTTCCCTTGGAACGGACATTTTCAAGGAGAAGAATTTGACATCATTATGTTTTCTTTCAAGAAGCGAGCATAAAAAAGCGCATAGAAACAGATGGTTATAACCTCCTACACTTAGGGGAAAACAAGTTTATCTCTTAAACAAAGAAGATCTGCGCTCTAAAAGGGGCAAGCGAGAGGGCCCGACGAAGCGTTGCCCGAGTCATCATCGCAGCTCTGCCACGTCGAAGCGCTACCCGAATCAGAACATGGCAAGAAAAGTGGTATTGAAACAATTCCAGTATTGGACTACCCTAATGTCAAATAGTCTCGGTGTTTATAGATATCAAGTTTTGCATTTACTCAACTTCAAATTGGATTACGCGCTGCTCGACTTGGACATACAGAATCTCAGAATTTCTCGGATATACCGTAACTCGCTCTTGGAAATGTGAGAGCTCCAACCTTGTAGTGCACTGCAGTATAGCCGGATGGGAGTATGAGGCACGCGCTGATTGGCTGCCCCGCGATCACACGCGCTAGAGGAGGGGAGCACCTGCTTTATGTCCCCGCCCGGCTGCATCACACTGATCTCCCAGTTAGAGCTCTCACATTTCCAGCGTCGAGTAATGATATATCTGAAAATTCTGGAGATTTTGCATGCCCACTCTTGAGTTCTGTTGCGCTGCGGCTTGCATCCAGCGTACTCTACAATAAAATTAATTTCATTTTGAAATCACTTCAAAAACAATAAAAATACTGCAAATGTACGAATTTTAAAAATATATTAGTGAAGTTTTATTATATTACGAATACATCAAAATCTATGCAACTTGAAGATGAATATTAATTTATCATAAAATATGTTAGTGAAGTTTTATTATATTACGAATACATCAAAATCTATGCAATTTGAAGATGAATATCAATTTATCTTAAAAATTATAGACTTTAGAAAAAATTTTCGTAGAACAAAAAAGTCTTAGAATTGGTCAAAGAACATCCCTATACGTATTCAGCATTTTTTATAACGTTTTTCAAATTTTCCCGGATTTTCCGAAAATCGAAAATTGTTTCCAATCATTCTGAAAAATTTTGAGGGCATTCTTTGATCAATTCGAAGACTTTTTTTTCTATGAAAATTTTCTCTAAAGTCTACAGTTTTCGAGAAAAAAATTCATAAAGTTTTTTTTAAAAATCGTCACTTCGGCCGCTATTTTGTGTTAACGAAAAATTTTTCAACTTTGCGAACCGTTTTTTTTTTTTTTAATTCGATTTTTTTAATTAGATAGGTTTTTGGCATATACATACCCGCTAAGGCCTCGATCTTTCAGTTAAAAAAAAAAAAAAAATGCAGTCGAAAATTCCGTTTTTTTTTATGATTTTCTATTCTTCCATGGTTAAAGGTAGTTTTGAGAAATTTTAACCACGACCATTGGAAAGAGCACCCTCGAAAACATAAAGAACAATGGTTTTTAATTATCTTGATAGTGCACATATTGCACAGCAACAATTCAAACCCATCTCTCGAAATTGGGTCCTTTGAGCGTTAATGGGTTAAGTCAAAAGTGAGAAACGCAAACTATAGAAGCCATCTTTACAAGTGCAAGCGAACGGATTTATTTTATGGATAGAAGTGAGTATTAATATGATTAATATGATTTTAATAACCGTACATATGTATACTGTATAACGGGAAGATTTTAGCTACGTGGGAGGTAACTTATTTCTTCTGTTATGTTTGGTGGTAATATAATAATGGCTTGTCAGAAGAAGGCAAACGGTAAGATGACTAACTGATAGTCGGCAGATTTAATTACGTAATAGATAAATTGTAATGCGGAAGGCATAACACGGCTTACAGGACGCCAGCTCTGAAGGAGAGGAGCGAGTTCAGATGGTAGGAGTAATTAGCACGTTCAGACAATCACAATGACAAGACAAATAACATTTAGAGTAATCAAGTAACATAGATAAATAAGAAGAATTGATTATAGACAAATATATATATATATACATACTAGTCGAGCTTCGCCCCACTGCTCGCCCCGCTCGCCAACCCCCGATATGTTGTAAAAATTATTATAAGAAAAAATGTTTCAAATTATATACTTCCGATAAAAATTACTGTTTGATAAAACCAAACACAATTTATTATTTTAATAATTGTTACCATAAGCAACAAAAAACACTTTTACACGCCACTCTGGAGGTACTGTTTAACTATTGAAATAATTAAATGATGAGCCATATTTCATATGCATTTTTTTAATAGCATAACGCGCGTTGGATTTTTTTTAAGTGGTATCCCTCACCAACAGCCTTACGTATGATTTTAGTTGTTACCATAAGCAACAGAAAACAGTTCATATCGTACTCTTTAAGTAAGTTATTATAATATTCATTACACTTATTTTCTTCTTCATAGTTTGCCACCATTTCATTTAACCTGTCAAGTCCAATAACATCTTTTAAATTTTTTACTTCATTATATTTAGTTTGTTCTGGATTCCAAATCAATGGTATTTGTCATTGTGTGATATCATTATTGTATTCATTGATTTGATTAATTAAATCATTCTCATATTCATCTTCTCCTTTAATATGATTGTGTAGTTGCTTGTTTATTTCATCCATTTGTCTTGCATGCTGTACACTTTTGATTTCGACATATATTTTTTGTGTTGAGTCCAATCTTAATTGATTGGGTTTTGAATTTCCTTTATTGGCCATTTGGTATTTTACTAGGTCATTGGTAATTATATTAAATGTGTTAATAACTTAGAGTTAAAAATGTTTAATATCATAATATAATAAAAGAAAATAAGACAAATAACATATAATTTATCTAATATTTCTTTCCAAACAACATTTGATATTTCACTTATATTTTCTGATTCATTTTGTATGTATATATAATATTATTTTTTTTTTTTTTTTCATTTTGAAAGAGCAACATATAATTGACCATGAGATAATAAAGAGTTTTTTAGAAATAATCCCATACTATCGAAAATTTGACCTTGAGATTCGTTAATAGTTGTAGCAAAAGCTAATACAATAGGAAATTGTTTCCTGTATAAAATAAATGGTAATGCAGACGATACACAAGTATTGAGTGATATACGTGGAATAAAAAATTGTTTTCCTTTATTTTCTCCTGTAATGCTTTCAGCTTTTATATTATATTTATATAATCGTATTATTTTAAGTCGCGTTCCATTACATAATCTATCACTTATTCGAATATTTCGAATTTAATTTCAATTCATGTTGAGGTAAACCTTAATTACGTATGTTATTTAAAATTTCTGTTGGATAATTTAGATGAATATTTTCATCTGTTTGATCAACTCCTTTATGTGTTGCATAATCTATACTATAATACATTATAGTTTCATGATTAATTAAATTTAATCAAGGAGCGCGGGAGCGTTCCGAAGGCAAGTATAGAAGAAGCTTGAAGGAGCGACCCGTACTATATATATGTACATTGAAATGGGTGCCTAAGATTTTGAAATATTCACTGCGTTTCTAAATCGCATTTATATTAATCCAAAATAAATAAACACGAAGTCCCTGTTCTACTACATGTACACAAAAAGTTTCGTATAAAAATGTGCTCTAATATAAAACATATTAAACAGTGAAAATTTATATGTGCGTTTTCCTTTTTTTCTCATTTCTTCAGTCTACACGAATTCTTCCGACTTCCGGTTTCCGGTGTTTAATAGCATATATACTGGTTTTAATAATATATATATACTGCTCGTCGATCCAACCTTACGTATCTTTAATGTATACTCGAAAAGAGTGAGAGAGAAGAATATATATATATATATATATATATATATATATATATATATATATTGTGACGATGTCACATGTATCGGCATCATAAGCAGCTTCGAGCACATGCTCGACCGGCTCCGCCATGTTGTGCGCGCCGGCAGCAAGGATGTCGAGCTGGTTGCGCACACACTCACACACGCACTTAGACGCCACGGCCGGGTTGAGCAGCAACACGGGATGCGATAGACTTAGACGCGCGAGGGGGGAGGGGCCGAGAGAGAACAGGCGGATGAGGGAGCCGCGTAACCCGGTGAGCGGCGTCGAGAGCCGACGTCACGAGCGCGCGATGTGGACGATATCAGTAGAGGCGCAGACTGAGCGCCGCGCAACTAGTCCGCGCAGGAAGAATAGTGGGAGTATGCAGGAGTATACGTGAGAGATACGATATCGCGCAGCGGCAAGAAAGGCAGGCAGGTGCCGTGCGGGGAGAGAGAGAGAGAGTAGTAGGAAGGGAGAGGGCACCGGCCGCCGGATAGTCAGGCAGAGCGTGTGCACTGGGAGAAGAGAGACAAAGAGAGAGAGAGAGAGAAAGGGAGAGAGAGAGAGAGAGAGGGAGAGAGAGAGAGAGAGGGAAAGTAGAACAAGTGCGCGCGGGCATGAATACGTAAACGGATAGAGAGAGGAGCGCTGTGTAATAGCTCACGTATGAAGTAAGTAGCGATATAGATTGGTGAGCGCGCACGATAGTTGAGTACCGGGCGGCGCAACAAGTGAGATAGGGGCCGCGCATGTTCACGCGTAGACCTATCACGACTCAAAGTAGTTGCGAGTCATGGCCTGGTGGACAAAAGTGAGCAAGTCCGGGGGCGCGGACCAATGAATGGTGTTCACGTAATCACGTAAGAATCAGAACGGAGGGCTCGGGCTTGATCGCTTTGAGGAAGAGCCTCTCTTGTTCTCCAGCCAGCAGCAGTAGTAGTCGCATTAGCCACAGATATAACAGTTGCATTAGCCACGTATATAACCGTCGCATTAGCTTCACTGTGCTATAGTATTAGTAGTGTACTAAGAGTCGTGTTGTGAGGAAACAAGGATTATTTGTAAGTAGCTACGGGTCGAGAGCTCGTTAGAATAGGGAAGTAGAATCAAGGTAGTAGTAACAGTCCGTGTGTCGTCCAGGGGTCGAGTAGCCTTATAGCGAGCAGTATAGGTGCAGATTGCCCGGCGAAGCTGAATCATTCCAGAGTGTGTCGAGGCGGAATTCGACTTTCGAGATTATGGTGGTGGGGTATTTTCTCTCTTTACAGGTTCAAGGGCCACGAGACGAACCTAGGAGACGCCATCTTGAGAAAGGGGCCTCACGCAGCAGCTAGCCGCCATTTTTGGGAGTTTCTCACTCAATTCAACTTTTAATAAAGTTACATAATCTCCAAGTATTATAATTGTTATTATTTGCGAATGTGATTGTGCTGTCCCTCGAGTCTTATTTTCAGGAATAAAAGAAAATTATCAGCGTGGGTAGCCAGTAACGCAATACTGTCTCATCGTTGGCGTAACGGGAGTTGTAGGTATTGCTCACCATTAGAATCCCCTTTATCGAGATATAAGTCTTAAGTCGGGGTGTGGCTCAGTCAGGAGTCACGAAGGTAAAGTGGTTTAGTGCTTGTTCTGGGGTCGTTTTGATAAGCGAGTTCTATATAGTGGATATAACAAAGCACTACGTCACAATATATATATATATATATATATATATATATATATATATATATATATATATATATATAACAACAACAAAATTATGACTCTACAGTAACGTCAAAATATCGTATGGTATTTTTAAATATATGTAATTAGGTAAAAAAAAAGATATTATGAATTTCAATCAGCTGATGGCATGAGCATACTTTTATACATAGATAAGTATTATATATATCATGTAAAAACATTAATACAACTTAAAAAAAATAAAAAATAGATACTTTGTGAAAATTCTTTTCATTTTCAGATTATAGAATTCTCACAGACTTGGAGCTTTGGAACAGATTCTTACCGAAGGATCAGTAAGACCAGCAGTAATGCCAGTAACTTCTCATTACATCGTCAAAGTCTTCATAGGCTACAGTAAGTAATACAATTAGACAGACTTTTAGGAGGTGGAATAGAAACAGGATCTATTACAGAAATCTTTGGAGAATTTAGAACTGGAAAATGACAGCTTTGTCATACTTTAGCCGTTAACTGCTAACTACCTGTTGATATGGGAGGTGCAGAGGCTAGGTCCTTATACAATGATACTGAAGGTACTTTCAGATCTGAAAGATTAATTGCTGTAGCTGAAAGATATAACATCAGTGGGGATAGTGTACTTGACAATGTTGCAACTGCATGTGGCATACAACTCTGACCACTAAACTCAGCTTTTGATAAAAGCCAGTGCTATGGTGTCAGAATCTAGATATGGGCTACTGATAGTAGACAGTGCTACTGCATTATACAGGACTAATTTTTCTGGAAGAGGAGAATTGGCAGCTCACCAAATTCATTTAGCCAGGTTTCTTCGATTATTGCTTAGATTAGCTGATGAATTTGGTTGTGCAGTGGTTTATATATCTCTCTGTCTTCACATCACATGTTCGTCTGCTTTTGTATTTTTGTAAATACGTGCAATAAATCTAAGTAATAGGTTATATTATATACCGAGATCTGATCTCATATAACTTTTTTTCTTACTTTTTAATAAAGAAGACTCGTAACTCGTATTTTTAAGGCAGAAGTTAAAAATAATATGAGATGAGTATATAATTATTATAATTATCAATTTAACCTTTCTTCTTCTTTTGATTTAAAGATTGTTGCTTTGTGAGTGTATTTTTTTTATTTATGTTTCAGATGAATCAGATATAAAAGATGTCAGTTGATAGGATAGTTACGTGTCAGGAGATGAGTGAAACATTTTTTCTTTACTTTTTTTATAGAAAGATACAGATAGATATAAAGATATCAGTTTTTTGAATTTGTACATGTAAGGACAGTATTGATTTTGAAGGATTTTTTGCTTTAATGGAAGGAGATTTATTATATCAGATATGTGGTTTAAAGGTTTTTTTTTCGTTTTCATCAACATGTTGTTCTTTAAAGAGAATTGTTGCTTTGTATATTTTTGTTTCAGACTAGTAGATTGTATATAACAACTTCTGCTATTTCATGGTATCTAATTTATTTTTTTTACAAGTAAAACACATTTTACCATTTGTACACATGACCTACAAGAAATAGAAAATAGATCTAAAATAGTTGCTGGTAAGATATTATATTTAGAAAATTTCAACGAATAAAAGTTCTCAGCTAATCTAATTTATGATTTGCTCATGGTGAGAGATGTCAATGATTCAGAGGTGTCACTAGTAAATATTTTTCTACACAAGATTCAGATAATAATTTCAAAAAGTTATATCTAAATTATGTACTGTCTGAAAAATCTAACTTTGAATTAGGAAAAATGAACGATTGTCCTCATGACCCTGGTGGTTATATTATTAATGGAAAAGCATTTGTCATCTTCAAGAAGCTTAGTCGATATCAGTGCCATGCTGTCGTAAATATTTACTCAAGCACCAATTAAAAGATTACGCCAAATGAAAAAGGCGAAAAGAATGTGTTATTGTGAAAATTTCAACAAAAAAAGTGCTGAGTTAATCTCATGTATGATTTACCCAGGGTGGGAGACGTCAAAAGTTTTCTCTATACAAGAATATCAAGAAAGCTTTGATTCTCATCAGTGATTATCAGTTCATAAACTGGTTGTGTTTTTTTAACAAGATTATGTGTGGGTAATGATGTGTTAATAATTTACGTAATTTCAATCAATAATAATTTCAAGAACTTATATCTAACTTATATCTCATAAAAGATTATGTCAAATGAAAAAAGCGAAAAGAATGTGTTATTATGAAAATTTCAACAAGAAAAGTGCTCAGTTATTCTCATGTATGATTTTCCCAGAGTGGGAGACGTCGAAAGTTCTATCTATACAAGAACATCAAGAAAGCTTTGATTCTCAGTGATTCTCTTAATTTTTATGGAACTCAGCAAGTTGTTGTCGACTGCTTTGTTCGACGTCAATTACTGAAACAGGCTGTGGGTCGAGGGATCTGCGTTGTGGTTCACTTCTGGAGCTCCGCTTGCATTGAGGGTCATCGCGTTGACGAACTTATTACTCCATTCGAGCCTCCATCTGAACTGCCCGTATGCACTTCCACTTATTTCTTGTGTGAAGTGAGCTCGGTTGTAATTTCCCAGCAGCCATGGAGCAATTCGCCTAGAATCCCCCTCGAGATATCCGGTGCTTCTTAAGTCTAGAGCTACATTTTCTTCTATTACAGCGTGGAAGCTCAACTCTAGATTTTCCCGCCAATATTCCATCCTATCGGCTAGTTCTTCTGAGGTCGATGATTCCATCTTGCGAAGCTAGACCGATGATACAAAAACTTCGGGACGAATTGTGTGTTTGCGCAACTAACTGCTGAGATTCTCTCTCGCATTGGCCATCTGTTATGCAAATTACAATATTATCATCCTAACTACCACACACAATTGTCCCAAGCCGCTCGAGAATGTCGTATCTCGATGCAGCTAGCTAGGGAGAGAGCGTGGCAATTCCAAAAAAAAATATTTAGTGAAGATACCGATTTGACTAAATCCCGCAACCAAAAAAAAGGAATGAAAGTGTTCTCACTTTCGACCGGCTGCACGCACAGGCACGGTCACTCTATTCCAAAAAAAAATCGCGTGAAAATCGCTTAAAATCTCGCGTCAAAAAAAAGGAATTAATTTAATTTCGCCACATATGACGACGAACACAACTACAATCGTCGTTTAAATGCTCTCGCCCTGGCTTTACAGCAGTTTAAAAGGCTCGGGACAAGTATACACAGTAGTGCCCTAGCATAAACATAAACACCTACAAAAACGAGAAATCTGCTGTTTTGTGTTTATGTTTCTGTGCGCGCCGCGAGTCTTTTTATCTCTTTTTATTTACGCCCGGCACCTCGACTTGGCGAGTTTAAATCACTGCGCCTATCAGCTGTAACGGCTTATGGCCTCTGGCCGTCTGCTGATTAGTCCGGTGCAGTGATTTGCGCACGGGCGAATTTAAACGAAACGCGATTTGAATAGGTCGGTCTCGAATGTACCGGCCGCCAACCTTCTCCTTAAACCCGACACGTTAGGGCGCCACTGTAACGCGTGGACTGAAAAAAAATTTTATAGAAAAATACCGCGTTGCGTTGCGCTCCGACAAGAAGACGGGAGCCGCCGCTCGGCGCGGGCGGATCAATGTATTTATTTTCGCTGGGCCAGTGAACGCACCACCGGCCGCTCGCCGCTGCGAGCCGAAAATACACAAATAGATCGCTGCGCGGGAAGTACAGGGAGGCTTACCGGGAGAGGAGTGCACTCCCCTCGTCGCTCGCTCACGAATCCGCTCCTGCATCAGGCCTTATCCTCCGGTTGACTTCGGAATGTTCAGGCCGAGTCCTAACATCCAGCCTGCACCTACAGATGCTTCGGACCCCAGGAGTAGCTCGGATTGTTCATGTGCGCTGCTCTCAATGGACGGTACGTGGCCGGGCGCTGCGCTTACAGGTGTATCACACAGTGACCGTTTTCTCCGGACGATCTACGTTCGCGTCCGCGTGGTTCGACGGCCCGAGAGAATTTCATTCAAAAATGAATCTAGCGCGACTTTGCAACCGCCAAAGTCGCGCAGTCCCCGCGCGCAGCTCGCGAATATATCGTTCGAGCGATGTCAACAAACGCTCGAGATGTACGAATTCGTGGGAACGAGAGCCAAACGAGTTCGATAGAATACGGAGAACCGAGATTCTTATTTTCTTCGTATTTTATCCTGGACCTCCGTTATAGATTTCTAAATGTAAACTAGCATTATTAAAACCCGGAAATAGTAAGATGTAAGAAAAAAAGTTATATCCATACAAGAATGTCAAGAAAACTTTTATTCTTAGTGATTCTTCGTTCATAAACTGATTGTGATTTTAATTTACAAGACTATGTGTGGTTTATTAATTTACGTAATTTCAATCAATAATAATTTCAGGAAGTTATAACTACTTTAAAAGAATATCGAGAAAGATTTTTTCCTCATAATGATTCTTAGTTTATAAACTTTTGTTTTTAATTTTATAAGTTGTGTAGCAAGTGATAATATCAACAATTCCAAGTATTGAGAATATCTCTCTCTCTCTCTCTCTCTCTCTCTCTCTCTCTCTCTCTCTCTCTCTCTCTCTCTCTCTCTCTCTCTCTCTCTCTCTCTCTCTCTCTCTCTCTCTCTCTCTCTCTCTCTCTCTCTCTCTCTCATTCTCTCTCCCCCTCTCTCATTCTCTCTCCCCCTCTCTCATTCTCTCTCTCCCTCTCCCTCCCCCCTCTCTGCCCGTCTGCCCGCCCCCTCTCTGCCCCTCTCCCCGCCCCCTCTCTCAACATCCGTCTCACTGAGTACCAAAAACTTTAGTGAGACCTTAAATATTTTTTTTAAACAATCAAGACGTTTTTAAAAGATAATTTTTTATGTACGTTCTTACAACACAATTTGTCTAGTCCTTTTAATTCTTCTAGTCTCATCCATTCAATAAGCACTCTTTACAAATGGTAATAATTTTTTTCATGACTGTACAAATAATAATATTGTTAATATAAAAGTTTCTACGAAAGTATACAATAAGGCAAGTATAGATGCGTTTTTCTGTATAATATCTATCTATAAAATAATAATATTTATGATTTTGTGAAAGAAGTTAAATAAATACCAGTGAAAGTCTTTTACTTCTTTGAGTCATTGTATGCTGAACAAATTATACGTAAGTAAGTACATTCAAATTGTTCACTGCAAATCAAACAAACGAAAGTTGTGAAATCAATTATGGATGGTCAAGTAATGCAAACAACTCTCCGAAACAACTGTATGACTGTTCTCAGAAATGTATTCAAATTTGCTCATTCTTCTATACAAATTAAACATAAGAAAGTACTGAACTCAATTTATTGTAGTCAAGTACCCAAAGTTAACTTTACTGACATAATAGAACTTTTAGTACCTTGCGTGTAAAATTACAGTTTATGCCCACGTTGTATCTTCAAAAACATTCAGCCAGCGGGTATAAAGTACTACTTAACACATAACAGGCGCAATAGCTCACATAATACTGCTACAAAATTTTATAGAACCTACGCACTTTACGCCCGTGTTTTATTTCTAAAATTCGTAAGAATTTTTTCTGATATTTACGGAAAGTCAAAGCCTATATAAAAACCGCTGCCAATACATTGGCACTTAGCTTCCTCAAAATAATGTATTTATTCATTTTTTTTAAATTTTTTATAACAATAAATAATTGTATCATACCCAATTTTCTTTATGAATATTCGTAATAAATTAATATATATTTTTCGAAAATTCATTCTTGTTACTCTTTTTCTCGTGCGACAACCCGATATTTTTATAAATCAATTTTTTCAAAATATTATCACATGTTCAATTAGTTTTATTTTAAACCTCAAATATCTTTCGTCGTAATAGTTCGATTTTATTGGGCAACGAATTCAGTTTTTGAAGATATAAAAATATATATCTTTCCCAAATTTTAGGACTATTGGTTGATTTTCTTAATATTGTTATCGCGTGACAACAAAACTCCTACTTTTTTATAAAACATTGTTTTTTTTAAAAACAAATAAAGATAATCTTTTGAAATTTCAACCAAATATATTCTTCAATGAGTATAATAAGTGGTTAAAACTTGATCGCGCTGTAAATTACCTTCAATAAAAAACAAAAGCAAGTGAACAACACGCACGCATAGCACGTGTTATTTCCTTTTCCTAGTATAGATATATCCAAAAAATTACGATTTGAAAAGAAGGCTAAATCAATTTTAACCTCGAATATCTCTGAAATTCATAAACGAATTCTTTTACTCTAAAAATGCATATAATAAATAATATACACTCTACATCTCCGCCAAATTAAAAAAAAATTAAAACAAGTTTTCTGTAGTTATGAGGCGACAAATAAAATAACTTTGTAAAATAGGAAAATTAGGTGTAGGTGGCAACCAAAAATCTACCTCTACAAGGAATTTTGAAGCGATTAACACAATTTTACTCCCGTAAATTGTCGCCACCTAAAACACGTTTTTTTCATTTTTTAATTTTTTTCTCAAAAACTAACCAACAGAATGGATTCAATTTTATACAGATTATAGCTATTCATAATCACCATTAGCATGATTTTTCTCAAAAAAATTGACCATTTAGTTTGGGAGTTATAAGCATTTAAAAAAAAAACACGTTTTTGTTAATAACAAAATAACCGTGATAGCTAGAGAAATTTTTTTTTCTTAAATATAGGTTTTTTTATGCTCTTTCGAACGCTACCCATTCGATTATAAAATTGAAATCCAATAATTAAAAAAAATCAAAAATAAATTTTTCGAAAATGAAAAATTCGACATAAAACAAAAACGAATCAGTTAGTCGTACAAAATTATTTTTTTCCCAAATTCGGAATCAAGAAACAAAAAAATGAGACCCGTCCGGTTAATATCGACCCCGTAGATCCGAAAAAGAAGCGGTACACACACACACACACACACACACACACACACACACACACACACACACACACACACACACACACACACACACACACACACACACACACACACACACACACACACACCCGTGTCGGGTTGCTAGTCTCGCATCAGGCGCCTCCCCAGGTGCCGCATAGGGGAAAGCTCGCCAGATATGAAGGGCACCGGGGCAATAAAATACCCGGTGTGGAGCAAAACTGGCTAGGGGCCGGGACCCCAAATAACAAACCAACCATGGACGTAGTGAATGAGAGATACGCAGTACCCCAAGTGGGTGCCCTCAATGGAGGGGTTAATCCCACCACCGATTCCGATCGGGTGAAAGCCCCGGTGATCGGTGCAGGCTCCACGGATTTTGGGGGGAGCCACATACACTATACCAGGAATAAGATGCAAGAAGAAGACGAAGTAAGCCAGGATAGCGCAGATGCAGCTGCCTTCCGAACCCTACAAACAAAGGTAGAGGCTCTGGTGGACTTTATTCTAGATAAAAAGAACATTCACAATGAGCTCAAGTCAATGGCGAAGACTACCCAAAGAGCCTTAAAAGAATTCGTCAAAAGTCGAAAAAGTCATAAGTCTGGACAAGCTACCAGACCTACCAAGGACGGAACAAGCCAAACATCACCGCTCTTTCGGAAAGGGAAGGCGTCGGTAGTACACACCGAACGTAACCGCCCCTCACCGCCACCAGAGCCAAACGAAAAGAAGGCGAAGATACGTGCTTCCTCACAGATACCTGCAAAAAAACCGGAAGCTCAGATAGGACAGACCGACTGGGCAACCGTCGTAAGTAAAGGACGCAGAAGATATGAGAGACTCAAGACTGACGGCAAGGAGAAATTAGTGCAGGCACATACCACGGTTAGGCGGAGGCCAGCTCGATCTGATGCCTTCAAAATAAGAAGGTGCGGTGAGACCACCTACGCCGACATCCTAGGAACTCTCAAAGGGGCACCTGAGTTGATGGCACTGCAAGAAAGGGTCACGCGCATCAGGCGCACCAAGGCAGGAGAGTTGCTTTGGAGCTAGACAAACCAAACATCGTGTCGCATGAACTGCAGACATTGGTCTCGTCTACCCTTGCAGGGTCAGCGATAGTACAAACGTTGTCCCATAAGGAGATAATCGAAATCAAAGATTTGGACGAGACAACAACAGCAGAAGAGGTAACACAGGCGATCACTTCAATTATCGGCCCCGAAATGATGACCGCTGGGGATGTTAGACTCCGGGCGTCTTACAGTGGCACTCAAGCAGCCAGCGTTATGCTACCTGTAGCAATGACAGAAAAGCTGCTGGAAACTAGAAAATTCAGAATAGGATGGGTCAATTGCCGGGTCCGGTTACGTGAAACAGTGACGCGTTGCTTCAAGTGCCATGAAATCGGACACCTGGCACGGAATTGTAAGAGTGTAATTGACCAGTCGTCCCTGTGCTTCAAGTGTAAAACCGAGGGTCACAAGGCAGTGAACTGCCCGACCAACAACGAGCAGGTAACGATGGAGGTCGTAACAACAAACAACGATGGCTAAAGTGCTTCAAATCAACATGAACCACTGTGCAGTAGCCCATGACTTGCTGCCCCAACTGATCCGAGAGGAGAAGGCGGACATAGTAATCATCAGTGAGCAGTACAGGGACAAAAATGAACCAAACTGGGTAAGGGATCGTGCCAGCACGGTGGCCATCTGGGTATGCGGAGAACTCCACATATCCAAAAAAATGGACGTCCTTCAGCCCAAATTCACCTGGGTTGAAGTATCCGGTATAAGATTATACAGCTGCTACCTACCACCCAGCGACTCAATAGAAGAGTTCGAAAGATCCCTAGATGCTATCGTCACTAGCGTTAGAACCTCCACGCTGCCAGTCGTAATCGGGGGGGACTTTAACGCTTGGGCAATTGAGTGGGGAAGCAAGAAAACGAACAACCGCGGCCACGCACTGCTTGAGACCTTCGCGATACTAGAGCTAGAGATTGCTAACATAGGGACAAAGCCGTCCTACACTAAAGGACGAAAGTCTTCCATAGTAGATCTGACCTTTGTCGACCCCAGATTAAGTCGGGAAGGCTCATACTGGCAAGTCAGTGATCGGTACACTGGCAGCGATCACCGAGCTCTCACATACCAGCTCCACCCGACAGGCAAAAGAGCGAATATGACCCGGATGCCGAAGAGAGAGAAATGGGCACCAGCTACTTTCGACAGGGAAGCTTTTCTCTGCTTTTTGGAAGGAGCATCTGTCGAAGGAACAGCTGAGGTTAGGGCTCAAAGCCTCTCGGAGACCATCACAGCGGCATGCGATGCCTCGATGTCCACAAGGACGAACCACCGGAGACGCTTACCAGTCTACTAGTGGAACAAGGAGATTGCGGTAATACGTAAAGAGTGTCTTCGTGCTAGGAGGCTGCACCAAAGAGCAGTCCGTTGACCGCTGTATGATCAATTAACAACTAGATATGAGCAAAAGAGGAAAGAGCTGAAAATTGCCATCAAGACAGCCAAAAGAAAGTGTTGGCAGGACTTCTGCGAGGAAGTGGACAGTGACCCGTGGGGACGGCCGTACAAAACGGTCATAAATAAAATCAATCCCAGAGGCACCAATGCTCCCTCCTGTCCAACCTTTCTTGATAGAGTATTCCAAAATTTATTCCCACAACACCAGGAACGGCAACATGGCACTGGTCTAACGGAAAGAATCGGTACAGCCGAGCCAACAGCAGTCACCGAATCAGAAGTGAAGATAGCGGCCAAAAAGATTGCCATAAGAAAGGCCCCAGGACTGGACGGCGTTCCTGGTTTAGCTATAAAGACTGCAGCTCTAGAAGTTCCTTGCATATTCAAGGACACTTTCAATGCATGCCTAAGTGAAGGAATATTCCCGACACAGTGGAGGATACAGAGGTTAGTACTCCTTCCTAAGGGAAATAAACCCCCGGATGAACCATCCGCGTATCGACCACTCTGCATGTTGGATATAGTCGGAAAATTGTTTGAACGTATCATATCCGTCAGACTGGAGGCAGCTATACAAAAGATCGGCGGCTTGTCTGATAACCAATTCGGCTTTAGAAAAGGTCGATCAACGATCGATGCTATCGATAGGGTGGTGTCAGTAGCTGAGAACGTCGTTAGTGGTAGCCGGTGTACAAAACGCATGTGTGCTATAATTGGTTTAGATGTACGGAACGCGTTTAACACGGCCAGGTGGGATAAAATCATGCTCGCATTGGAAGACCTAAGCGTGCCACCGTACCTTCGAAGAGTAATCTCGAGTTACCTAACTGACCGCACGCTTCTCTATGATACCGACGACGGTATGCATTCTTATAAGATCACAGGAGGCGTGCCACAGGGCTCTGTACTAGGATCCCCAATCTGGAACATCATGTACGACGGATTGCTTAGGCAACTGCTCCCACATGGGGTGTCGATAGTAGCTTACGCAGATGATATTGCTCTCATTATCGTTGGGAAAACCATCGAAGATGTACAATACCTCAGAGATACGGCAATCGAGGTAGTAGGAGATTGGCTGAGTGACCATGGACTCAGTCTTGCTGCCGAAAAGACCGAGGCAGTGCTCATTGCCAGAACAAAAAAGAGAGTCTACGCCACTTTCACGGTCAACGACGAGAAGATCAAGACAGGGGACACCATGAAGTACCTAGGAGTTACAATAGATGCGCGGATGTCGTTCAAAAACCACCTTAGGAATGCAGGATTAAAGGCATCAAAAGTGGCTCGAGCACTCGCAAGCATCATGCCAAACATAGGAGGGCCGAAGCAGCCACGACGGATGCTTCTTTCATCGGTGGTTTATTCCGTGATTCTATACGGAGCCCCCATCTGGGCTAATGCTATACGTAGTAACCCAAGCTATGGTGCAGCTTGCCGAAGGGCCTGCAGGACAATCGTGCTGAGAGTGGCCTGCGCCTACCGTACCGTCTCAGACATCGCTCTCTCGGTAGTCACCGGACTGCCACCCTTGGACCTAATGGCATGTGAGAGAGCTGAGGTGTATCGTGGAGGAGTGATAAGAGAGGAGGGTGAACTTGATCAGGGACCACGTCAAAACCGATGGTCCAGGAAGACTGTGGAAGAGTGGCAGCGCCGATGGGATATAGCAGATAAAGGTCGGTGGACCCATCGCATTATTCCATGTGTCGTGGAGTGGACGGAGAGGAGACACGGGCTCGTGACCTTTCATCTCACCCAGGTACTAACTGGGCATGGCTGCTTTCGCAGCTACCTGAAGAGAATTGGAGTGTACGAAAGCGCGGAGTGCCCAACATGTCCTGAAAGTGATGAGGACGTTGGACACGCTTTGTTCGTATGCCCCAGGTTTCGGGAAGAGAGAGAAAGGTTTCAGGCCTTATGGGAAGGCCCCCTAACTCCCGAGGGCATCGGGAGATGCTTACTCTCTTCACAGAGAGGATGGGATGCTGTTATTGGTCTCGTCACCGAGGTGGTGGACAGATTGAACTCCATAAGGCGAGAAGAAGAAAGAAAAGAAAACCGTCTCACAGAGGACCAGGCGGGGTAGAGGGTCGTAGAGGCTGCGACTGCCCTCCGCGAAGTAATGCCTAACGGCGGTTTCCGCGGTGGGAATTACAGTCGGGGGGAGGCCCTGCTATAGAACAACAGCAGGGGGTTTTAGTAGGTATTGCCAGAAATGGTCGAGTCCTACATAACATCTCGTATGCGTAAATGCATTTTTCCTAACCTCCTCCTCCTCCTCCTCAAAAAAAAAAAAAACACACACACACACACACACACACACACACACGCACGCACCCATACACACACACACACCCACACACATCCATACACACACATCCATACAGACATTTTCTAAAATCATGTGACACAAACTTCTAACACCTTTATTTATGTTTCCAGAGCAATTTAAAGAAAATTAAAATTTTACTATTACAAAGCTTCCTCTATGAGGAAGCAAAAATTACATAGTTACCACCACATCACCATTTTTCATTATTCTTTCTCAATTTTGAAATTTCTATAATATTACGCATCTTTGGAGGACAATATAAGTCTATAGACCTGCTCTAGCAGGGGTGGTCCTCCAATCTCCCATACATACTTGGCGGGCCCGACGGTTTGCAGTTTACCAGTGGGCTTTGTAAATGTAGAATACTAAATTTTTGCATAAATTCATTAACGATGTTTATACCTATAAGTCCACTATAAATAATTACATTGGCTCTAATTTTTAATTGGTAGCGTTTAAATATAATATCCTTATATGTGTAAAATCTCATGATTTACTTTCATTACCCAAAATATTTATCCTTGTGTCCGTCTTTTTTAAGCGGGAATCAGATAAAAAATGCATATAAATTTATAATCTACTTAAAAGTGCCTTATTAGATTTTACTAACCATTTTATAAGCCACCTATTTTTTATCCTTTTCCCGTATGTAAATATCATATGAGATCTCATATGAGTATTTCAGACATCAGATCTCATATCAGATATCGTATATGTGATGTCATCTGCAATTTTATATATTATGAGATCTCATGAGATCTCGTATGAGATCTCATATGATATTTTCATGCGGGTTTGCACTTTCTATTTAAAAACAGCGTAATACATTCAACACGGGTCAGTATTTAATATGTAGAAGCAACCTGTTTATTCATTTTATCTGATTTTTAATCATATATGAATATTTAATGAAAATGACCATGTCTACATCTTAAACTGCAAACCGTCTGGCCCGTCAAGTATGCATGGGAGATTGGAGATGCGTAATATTATAGAAAGGACCCCGCACACAATGTATGGGAAAAAATCATCCGGTCAAATTGAACGAAACTTTGGGAAAAAATAGATCTTGAGGTCCTGAAGAAATCTATCTTTTTTCAATTTCGTTAAATTTGACGGAATGATTTTTTCCCATACATTGTGTGCGGGGTCCTTTCAAAATTGAGAAAGAATAATGAATAATGGTGATGTGGTGGTAACTATGTAATTTTTTTATATAGGCTTTGACTTTTCGTAAGTATCTGAAAAATTTCTTATGAATTTTAGAAATAAAAAGAAGGCATAATAGTTATATATTTAAAATAATTTTCGCCCATACGGGCATAAAGTGCGTTGGTTCTATAAAGTTTTGTAGGAGTATGCGAGCTATTGCGCCTGTTAGGCGTTAAGTAGTACTTTATGCCCGCTGGCTGAATATTTTTGAAGATACAACGTGGGCGTAAAATGTAATTTTGCACACAAGGTACTGAAAGTTCTATTATGTCAGTCAAGTTAACTTATGGGTACTTGACTACAATAAATTTATTTCAGTACTTTCTTGTGTTCAATTTGTATAGAAGAATGAGCAAATTTGAATACAGTTCTGAGAATAGTCATACAGTTGTTTCGGAGAGTTTTTTGCATTACTTGACTATCGGTAATTGATTTCACAACTTTCGTTTGTTTGATTTACAATGAACAATTTGAATGTATTTACACAATATTATATAATTGAAATAATTTCTGCCCACACGGGCGTAAAGTGCGTAGGTTCTATAAAGGTTTGTAGGAGTACGGGAGCTATTACGGCTCTTGGGCGTTAAGTAGTACTTTATGCCCGCTGGCTGAATATGTTTTAGTAGGTACGAAAAGTTGTATTATGTCAATCAAGTTAACTTATGGGTACTTGACTACAATAAATTGATTTCAGTACTTTCTTCTGTTTAATTTGTATAGAAAGATGAACAAATTTGAATACATTTCTGAGAACAGTCATACAGTTGCTTCGGAGAGTTGTTTGCATTACTTGACTATCCATAATTGATTTCACAATTTTCGTTTGTCTGTTTTGCAGTGAATAATTTGAATGTACTTACTTACGTATAATTTGTTCAGCATACAATGACTCAAAGAAGTAAAAGACTTCCACTGGTATTTATTTAATTTCTTTCACAAAATCATAAATATTATTATTTTATATATAGATATTATACAAGAAAAACGTCTATACTTGCCTTATTTTATACTTTCGTAGAAAGTTTTATATTAACAATATTATTATTTTAGAAATTATGCTTTTCTCGATCAGGCGGGGGTAATATACGAAATAAAACAAGTTTATTTCTTAAGTATTATGAGCAACGTTTCGTTGACTAATCCGTCAACCTCTTCAGGCTAAAAAATTTTTATTGTTAAAAAAGTTATTTTATATATATATATATATATATATATATATATATATATATATATATATATATATATATATATATAGATATATATAGACAATGATAATTTGTATACAGAAAACAAACGCAACAATACCTCTTAACAATTTTTGTTGTATGTTAACCCATGTTAACGTCAAAAAGTTTATACTATTATTATTTTCTAATTCATATGTAAACTGTAAATTATTGTGATACGCATTAAAAGTGTTAATAACACACTCTACATGTTCTTTTTTATACAAATAATAGTGTCATCTACGTATCTATAGTAAAAGAGAGGAGTGCAATTATGTAAGTTTTTTTAATTTTTCTAAGCACGACTTTTCTAAATCATCCATTACAATGTCAGCAAATAACGGCGAAATGGGTGAGCCCATTGGCGTTCCAAAAATCTGTCTATAATATTCATTGTTGAACGTGAATTTTTGGATAACTAAAGCAATTATAAAAAAAGATTAACGTCCGAAATGATGCATATCAAATGTCATAACAATAACATAAATAAGAAAGAAGACATATTTACTCTTAATAAATCATATTTTCCGGTACTAAGGAAATTCAAATGCTAACGAACTGGCGTTATTGTTTTTGTTCCACTTGTATACACGTCTTAGCTGTGTATATAAGCGCGAATTTATATGTCTATTTCGTCGCATTTCCGAAAAGTTAAAAATTCGGCGTAATAATGTCGTCCGTTTTGACTTATTAACATGGGTTAACATACAACAAAAATTGTTAAGAGGTATTGTTGCGTTTGTTTTTTGTATACAAATTATCATTGTCTATATATATATATATATATATATATATATATAATAACTTTTTTAACAATAAAAATTTTTTAGCCTGAAGAGGTTGACGGATTAGTCAACGAAACGTTGCTCATAATACTTAAGAAATAAACTTGTTTTATTTCGTATATTACCCCCGCCTGATCGAGAAAAGCACAATTTCTACAGTAAAACCATGGAGGGTGAAAAAATCTTCAATTTAATCAACCAGAGTTCTAGATTGGACACGAACTCAAACTCCACAAGTAGTTTCATCAAGACCATTAATAGACAATATGGAAAAAGCACTGTAAACCTTTTAAAAGATTGGAACAACTTGAGGGATGACCTGGCCAAATGTACATCGCAAAGGCTATTCCTTCTGAAATGCAGGAACAACAACATCATTCCAAGAAATATTGTGAATATGAGTAAGAACTTTTCGAACGTATTTTTTCATAGTAATTCGTGCAAAAAGATTTTCATCAGCTGGAATAGTTATTTTTTACATAAATTACTAAAGCTAGAAATACAAGATATCAATTTACATATTAATTTTCTCACAAAAAAACGTAAAAATATAAGACATCTAATTTTAAATTCGAATTTGGACTTACAAGGAAAGTACCCGAACTGTCAAATTCAAAAAAATTCCAAACCCATATTAAAAAGTAGACCTCCATGCGAGATTCACGAAACCATTTTTTTTATCGGCTGAGAAGCGCTTTATAAGGGTTAAAATCACCCCTAAAGTGTACCCCCAAGAAACGTTTTTTTGATATATCTGGGCTTCTACTTAACTTTTTTTAACGAAACAAAATGGAAAGAGTTTCTTATTAAAAAGTCAAGAAATCCGTGGTAGTATGAACATTAAGGGTTGCATCCCTTATTTTTTAGAGGGTGAAATTGTGTTTTTTTAAGAATAATTTTTGTTGTGAGAATTCATAAAATAATTAAAAATAGGTCAAAACATTATTTTTGCCAACTACAATAAATAACAGTTGGTGTGTTTGGGCATTCTTCGCGAAACAACACCTTACGAGGTGGTAAACCACCCCTAACACAAATGAATTAGGTATTTTTTTGGCAATTATTTTTTTCCTTAAAATGGGTTCTTGAAGTCGTTAATCGGAATCCACAGTTAGATCCACAATAAAAATTTGAAAATAGTGAATTCAATATGGCGAAAAATTTTTTAGAAATATTTTAAATTTCACGAAAAATAGTATGTAGACCCCCTAGCGGAAATTATATTATGTAAATAAGTGTATAATAATGTAACAATGTTTTGTTATGCTATTCTATTATTTATTATTTTTTTATCATGTTTGTAAAAAAGTGTAAGAAAACGTAACAAATTGTACTTTTCTACTGGATTTCGGACGCTTTTACATTTTACCACAGTTTATACCATTTTTTAATAATTTCTTACTTTTCCTTACATTTGTCTACGTTTTATTACTTTTTAATTTGTACTCTTAATTCAAATTTTATAGACATTCTTACACTTTCGTATATCTTTTTACATTTTATTATATATTTGTACTTTTAATTACATCTTTTTACGTTTATATACAAATTTTGATACGCATTTTACATCGTATCACATATTTGTACACTTTTTTCAAATAGTTCGTAATTATACTTTTATAATAATTTATAATTGTACTTTTATTTAAATAAAGCTATAAATAAAATATTTTCGAAGATGTAAAGAAAAAATACTAAAACTTAATAAAATGTAAATTATTATGTATTAGAAATATAATTAATATATGTTACAAAATGTAAGTTACTGTATAGAAGTTTAAATTTTTACAAATTCTTACAGATTTTTCTAACAAATTAATTCTTACAGATTTTTCTAACAAATACTTCCTTATAATTTCATAAAAATAAGCTACACAAGGAAATATTTAGAAAACGTAAGGAATTGAAAGAAAATGTAAGAAACTTTAACAACTTGTTAAATATGCCCGAAATCCAGTATCGTATGATTTCTTACATTTTTCGACAATTTATTCCATTTTATAAGTATTTTCTTATTTTCTTTCATATTTTATAATTTCAGCTAGGAGAGATTTTCATGCTTGTTGAAATTATGATAGGTTTTAATAAGAAAAGTTTATTTATGATTTATTAATATAAATTAATATGAACAAAACTTTTAATATAATGATAATTATAGCAATTCATGGTTATTACGCAATATACAAGATTACGTACACTTGCATTGATATGGCTTATCTCCCGATTCCTCCTCTTTTATTCAGAAATAAGTGAAACATCGGTCAGTCGAAAACAAATATACGTTACTGAACGTTTTTCTACGCTCGTGTTAAATTAATATTCAATGTCAACATTATTTTATGGGTATTAATTGAAAATATAAGTGTCTGGAGGTACTTGCATCATATTTTTTAATGGCAAGTAAACATTTTACGAGTACGAAATCCTATTTGAATTGAATGATAAGAACAATAAAAATAGTCGTAAGTAACCATATAATTGAAATTTCTTTCTTCTACATAATTATTCAAAATATTTCTAATAGAAGGATATAATAGATATAATATTGAAAAGTTAAATAAAATGCAGCATTTTTAAATATAAAACTCGTCAAAATATACAATAAATTTTGAACAAGTGGCCGAAGTTAAGAAAGTCAAATTCAGTAAAAATCTATTATAGAATCTTTATTGTACCAATTGTAAATATTTTGATAGTGAAACTTTACTCTTAATACATGCATTGAATTATTTTATGATAGTAAAAATTATGTTTTGATTTTAATTTTTAGAATTACTGTTATATTACTGTTATTCTAATATATAAAATATGACATACTGACGATTTAATCATTTAAGTGTAAAAAAATATTCATACGAGTAAATAGAAGTAGTACTTTATTTGTAATAATAACGTTTAGCAACTATTTAATGCTAATAAAATAGTGTATCTTGTAGACAAAACATTGACAAACAATAACGAATTCCCATGCACTTACAAAGGAATTTAGTAAAATGTTTTCCTCAAAAGTTTTGGATGTCTGAATACTTTTTACACTTACTGTACATTCATACTATTGTACATTCCTATACTGTTATGGCTATAAAAAGGCTATAATAACTAAAACTTTTACAGGTTTACACTGCGACTCAACGTATCTAAAAGAAGAAAGAAAATATTTTCCATAAATATGAATTTGGTAAATGCGATGAATGTTTTATTTATTTTAAACAGTATGTTTCAAGATCAAGAAAAGAAATTACCTGTTAATGACGTTGAAAGAAATGTTGCTAATATAGTGTATACTATTATAATATCAAGTATAAATGATCGTAGTATTTATGAAGAAACGGAAGAATTTCTATATTATGATGATACCTACGAACCTTACGATGACATACCTGCAGCTGATTTACATGAAGATATCGATGCAGAAAATATGATAACACCCGAGACTGAAAATCAATGTAGGACCGAATCAGAGAGTATTAATTTTGACTACAAAAAGCAAGCTGTGGAGTATTGGTTAAGTAGTAAAAACAAGTTAAAATTTGAAACAGTCCAAAATCGATTCAAAAAATTAAAAACAGCACGTCAGCTGTATAGATGGAGAGATCAAGTGGCAATAGGAGGAAGTAGGATCGATAAGTTTACAAAAATTTAACGTAGCCAGATCGAATAGAATACCCATTCATGACATTGATGTAAGACGTATGGCAAAAGAAAAAGCATTAGAGTTAAACTTCAATGAATTTAAAGCTTCTAGACACTGGTTAAATGAATTTAAACGGCGATTTAATATCGTTTCTCGAAAAATAACAAAAATTATTACTAAAAAATCTATAGATGATTCAGAAGAATGGTCAGCACAAAAACAGGAATTTCGCAATAGAGTAAAAAATGCCATCATAAAATATGATGCAAAACGTGTTTATAACTCCGATCAAATTGGTTTTAATTACGAAATACACAGTGGTCGAACCCTCAATCTTAGAGGAAATAAAAGTGTAGAGAGTATAGTGCAATCAGTGCATTCGACAACTCATTCTTATACTATCTAACCTACTGTATCTGATGAAGGAAAACTTCTATCACCCTTCTTTTTAGTCATGCAAGAACCAAAGGGAGAGTTTGGAACTGTAGGTAGAAAAAATTTATTTGCAGCAGAAATGTTTATTTAATTGCATCGAAATCAGGTAAATTGACTAAAGAACATGTTGAAACTTGGGCGCAAGATGTATATTTTCCATCAACTACCATAATAAGTACCCTATTGCTTGATTCATGGAGAGGTCACTGCCTAGATATAATTTATAAAGTAAAACCGGAACATAAAACCTTAACGATTCTACAAATTCCACAAAGAACAACAAGTGAACTTCAACCGCTTGATATTTACGGTTTTCGATTGTGGATGAACTTCGTTCGAACGTTTTCGGATATGATATTTCTAACAAATGAGGATCTCAACTTACACGATAGAAATAATGTAATCAAAATGCATTCATTAGTACATAATCAATTATCAAGTCCCAGGTTTCAAAATTTATTTAAATATGCTTGGTACGCCGCCGGTTACATTGATGAAAGGCCAGAAAAAATTGAAAACCCAAAAAAATTTTGCTTCAATTCTAATTTTATTACATGCGATATTTGTGGTAAACGAGCGAGTATAACATGTTCATGGTGCAAAAAATCGCTATGTTTACAACATTTTTTTCATGAATATCATTATTGTAAAACATGTAATCCATGATCGTCAGAATAATTAGCTAGCTTGCCGTCTGCTGTTGGCTGACCCGTAGGATTTAAAATTGGTTGTTGTGCTGCTTAGAAATTGGTAGAATTGTATAAGAATTTGTATTAAAAGATAATAAACTGTAAAAATCTGTAAGAATTTGTAAAAATTTAAACTTTTATACAGTAACTTACATTTTGTAACATATATTAATTATATTTCTAATACATAATAATTTACATTTTATTACGTTTTAGTATTTTTTCTTTACATCTTTGAAAATATTTTATTTATAGCTTTATTTAAATAAAAGTACAATTATAAATTATTATAATAGTATAATTATGAACTATTTGAAAAAAGTGTACAAATATGTGATACGATGTAAAATGTGTATCAAAATTTGTATATAAACGTAAGAAGATGTAATTAAAAGTACAAATATATAATAAAATGTAAAAAGATGTACGAAAGTGTAAGAATGCCTATAAAATTTGAATTAAGAGTACAAATTAAAAAGCAATAAAACGTAGACAAATGTAAGGAAAAGTAAGAAATTATTAAAAAATGGTATAAACTGTGGTAAAATGTAAAAGCGTCCGAAATCCAGTAGAAAAGTACAATTCGTTACGTTTTCTTACACTTTTTTACAAACAACTACATTATCATACACTTGTTTATCGTACGATAAACAAGTGTGATAAAAAAATAATAAATAATAGAATAACATAACAAAACATTGTTACATTATTATACACTTATTTACATAATATAATTTCCGCTAGGGGGTCTACATACTATTTTTCGTGGAATTTAAAATATTTCTAAAAAATTTTTCGCCATATTGAATTCACTATTTTCAAATTTTTATTGTGGATCTAACTGTGGATTCCGATTAACGACTTCAAGAACCCATTTTAAGGAAAAAAATAATTGCCAAAAAAAATACCTAATTCATTTGTGTTAGGGGTGGTTTACCACCTCGTAAGGTGTTGTTTCGCGAAGAATGCCCAAACACACCAACTGTTATTTATTGTAGTTGGCAAAAATAATGTTATGACCTATTTTTAATTATTTTATGAATTCTCACAACAAAAATTATTCTTAAAAAAACACAATTTCACCCTCTAAAAAATAAGGGATGCAACCCTTAATGTTCATACTACCACGGATTTCTCGACTTTTTAATAAGAAACTCTTTCCATTTTGTTTCGTTAAAAAAAGTTAAGTAGAAGCCGAGATATATCAAAAAAACGTTTCTTGGGGGTAAACTTTAGGGGTGATTTTAACCCTTATAAAGCGCTTCTCAGCCGATAAAAAAAATGGTTTCGTGAATCTCGCATGGAGGTCTACTTTTTAATATGGGTTTGGAATTTTTGTGAATTTGACAGTTCGGGTACTTTCCTTGTTAGTATTATCTAATACATATTTGGACTCCTCTGAAATGAAATTTAAAACTGCTAGAAAAAAATGGGACAGAGTACATTATAAAAAGTTTTTAACGTTATAACCAAAAGTGGATAAAGTAGTAAATAAAAATCAATGGGTAAAAAATCTTAGCGACACAGAAATACCGCCTGATGTTTCGGATCTTGTATCGTTTGGACCTAGCTTTAGTAACAGTTCGGACATAACCAAAGACGACTTTTTCATTATTGTTAAGAACGTGGAAAATTGTTTACAATTCATGGAAGATAATAACACAGTAAAAAATGATATTGGAGAAAAAATCACGGACAATATTAACATCACACTTAAAAAAGTTAATCACATTTCAATAGAAGAGAAAGCTTTTATAAAAAAACTCAACATTACAAAATAGTTTTTAAAAAATAATCCTAATATTTTTTTCACTAAAGCGGGTAAAGGCAACGTAACGGTGTGTCTTAATCAATCAGATTATAACAATAAAATGTTAGAACTTCTTTCTGACGATAACACGTATAGAAAAGTGAAAAAGAATCCCTTAGATTCATTGATAAAAGAAACTGCCAAAATTTTGAAATCTCTGAATAACAATGAATTTCTTCACAAACAATTTCACAACAATCAATTAACTTTGACGGACACAGTTTCTTACGACCTATTATCTCTCTAGTTAACAGTCCCACCTATTTTTTAGCGAATATTATTTATAAACAATTAAAGAATTGCATAACACTTCCACGTTCTCATATTGACAATAGCTTTGAATTAAAGACAAAACTCAAAAATGTTCAGTTAAACAGTGATTATGTATTACTTTCATTAGACGTCAAATCTTTGTTTACAAACATCCCGGTAGAACTGGTGTGCGAGAGTATTGACAGACAAGTACAATCGATCGTTTCAAATTGCACGATTCCACTAGATGAAATGAAAAAATGTGTACACTTTCTATATAACAACACTTCTTTTCATGTTCAACAATGAATATTATAGACAGATTTTTGGAACGCCAATGGGCTCACCCATTTCGCCGTTATTTGCTGACATTGTAGTGGATGATTTAGAAAAGTCGTGCTTAGAAAAATTAAAAAAACATGCATAATTGCACTCCTCTCTTTTACTATAGATACGTAGTTAACACTATTATTTGTATAAAAAAAGAACATGTAGAGTGTGTTATTAACACTTTTAATGCGTATCACAATAATTTACAGTTTACATATGAATTAGAAAATAATAATAGTATAAACTTTTTGGACATAACCATCATAAAAAAGAATAATAGATTAATTACAAATTGGTTTCAAAAATCAACGTCGTCCGGGAGAGTAATTAACTTTTCTTCAAATCATCCAGCACAGCAAAAGAAAAACATTGTCTATAACCTTGTCGATCGAGCAATACTATTGTCACATAAAAGATTCCACAAGGATAATTTGCGAAAAGTCCAAAGTATGTTACTGAACAATAATTATCCGTTAGAATTTATAAAAAAGAACATACACTACCGAAAAATATCTCTCAAACATAAACGCAAAAAAGCAATGATAAATTCAAAAATGTTCCAAAAATTCAGCTGCCCTATATAAATAATAATTACAAAAAATTATCGTCAATCCTAAAACTATACAATATTACTTCTGTTCCGTTAGTAAAAAAGAGTCTTAACTCTATTATTAAACTTGGCAAAGATGTAACAAAAAAATGGGACCGAACGAACATTGTATATAAATTTACATGCAAGAATTGTCCGGCTATATACATAGGAGAAACAAAAAGAACGTTAAGAAAACGAGTCAATGAACATAAAAATAACAAAAATAAAGATTCCGTAGTCACCATTCATCAAAATTCTTTTAACCATGAATTCGATTGGGAGGGCGCTGAAATTTTGGATAACGAAAGCAATTATAAAAAAAGATTAACGTCCGAAATGATGCATATCAAATGTCATAACAATAACATAAATAAGAAAGAAGACATATTTACTCTTAATAAATCATATTTTCCGGTACTAAGGAAATTCAAATGCTAACGAACTGGTGTTATTGTTTTTGTTCCACTTGTATACACGTCTTAGCTGTGTATATAAGCACGAATTTATATGTCTATTTCGTCGCATTTCCGAAAAGTTAAAAATTCGGCGTAATAATGTCGTCCGTTTTGACTTGTTAACATGGGTTAACATACAACAAAAATTGTTAAGAGGTATTGTTGCGTTTGTTTTCTGTATACAAATTATCATTGTCTATATATATATATATTATAACTTTTTTAACAATAAAAATTTTTGAGCCTGAAGAGGTTGACGGATTAGTCAACGAAATGTTGCTCATAATACTTAAGAAATAAACTTGTTTTATTTCGTATATTACCCCCGCCTGATCGAGAAAAGCATAAATTCTACAATAAAACCATGGAGGGTGAAAAAATCTTCAATTTAAATATTATTATTTGTTCAGTCATGAAAAAAATTATTACCATTTGTAAAGAGTGCTTATTGAATAGGTGAGAGTAGAAGAATTAAAAAGACTAAACAAATTGTGTTGTAAGAATGTACTTAAAAAATTATCTTTTAAAAAACGTGTTTATTGTTTAAAAAAATATTTAAGGTGTCATTGAAGTTTTTGGTACTCAGTGTGGCTGATGATGAAAAAGAGGGCGTGGGTGAGAGGGTGGGATGGAGAGAGAGAGAGAGAGAGAGAGAGAGAGAGAGAGAGAGAGAGAGAGAGAGAGAGAGAGAGAGAGAGAGAGAGAGAGAGAGATTAGATTAGATTAGATAATGTTTATTGCTGTTCATTGTGTTGAACAATAGAGACAAGATTTACAATTAGCGTTATTACAAAGAGTGTTGTTACAAAGAGTTATTACAAATAGCGAAATATTACGAAAATTACGAATAGTGAGTGGTTACGCAAAGTATACTGAAACTGCAAAAAATTAAAAATAAAAAAAAATAAAACTAAAAAAATAGAGCGCAAAAAATAAAAATAGAGCGCAAAATAAAAAGCAAAAGCATGACGATGGATGGAATGATCATGACATAGATGGGGCATAGTTTTTGTGCGTTTTACGCATCGGAATTGAAGAGATGTTGGTGAAGACATGATTTGAAATGGGGAACAGAAATGATATTGCGGATGTTTGATGGTAATGAATTCCAGAGATATGCAGAACTGATATGAAATGAGTTTTTCAGTGTCACGGTACTAAAGCTACGAATATCTAAGGGCTTCATTTCACCCCTGACTGGTCGAGTAGCAACTGCAAAATCAAAAAAGGCCAGTAGATAGGACGGCGTAGCTGTATTGAAGATTTTGCGTAGTAAATTCGCAGCAAAATACTTCGCACGTGCAGTCGTAGTCAACCAGCCAAGCTCACGCCTGTAGCGAGTTATATGCTCCCTGCGTTTCAAGCCATAGATGTAACGGATACCTGAGTTGACAAGTGTCTGAAGTCTGTCGTTGACATCCTTCGAGAGATTGTTGTATACAACGCAGCAGTAGTCAATCACCGGAAAAAGAAGCATTTGGATTAGGTGCTTACGCAGACGTAGGTTGGTGCTTTTTCTAAAATAATAGAGACGGTACATAAGAGCACGAACTCGGCGGCAAATATGCGCAATATGCTCATTCCAGTTGAGCTTAGAGTCAAGCACCACACCCAAATTGCGCAATGAAGATTCATAGAGGACAGGGGTGCAACCAATATCGATGAAGTTTCTGGTTACAGAGGGGAGAGAATTGATATAGCGAGGAGAACCTATTACCATGACTTTCGTCTTACCGACATTGAGCCGAAGTACATTGCGAGTGGCCCAGCTCATGATGCGGTCTGCATTTGAGCTCATCTTAGCAGAAAAATTGTCGAGCTCCTCAAGAGGACAGCTGATATAGAGCTGAAGGTCATCAGCATACATCATGTGGGAAACATCATGATCAAGACATAGGGTCAGATCGTTAACATAAATGGCAAAGAGCAATGGCCCCAACACAGAGCCCTGAGGTACTCCGGTATTCAGCTCCAGAAACGATGAAAAGTTGCCTTTGTTGTCAACGACCGCTTGCTGACGACCAACCAAATACGACGCTATCCAATTGATTACTGATTTAGAGAAACCATGCTCGAGTAATTTCTGTAGGAGCTTGACGTGACAGACAGAGTCAAAAGCCTTACTAAAGTCAAATAGAAGAAGCAGAGTGACTCGTTTCCTATTTATTCCAAGCCTAATATCGTCAGTGAGCTTCAGTAGGGCTGTTTGAGTGCTGTGTCCAGATCGAAAACCAGTTTGAAGAGGATTGAGAAGAAGCCTAGATTCTAAGTAACAAGACATTTGCTGGTATACCAACCACTCAAGTGCTTTAGAGAGAAAACAAAGGAGAGATATTGGGCGAAAATCACTCAAGCTATTCGGGGTATTCACCTTGTTCAGGGCAATTACGGAAGATTTCTTCCATAGTTGCGGAAAGCATGCTTCGCGTAGAGTTTGGTTAAAAACTTTACAGATGATAGGCGCAAGAAAAGGTAGTGCAAGTAATATTATACGCTGCGGAATACCATCAGGTCCTCTAGCTTGTGTACTAAAGTGATTTACTGCATCACATATATCAGAGATTTGGAACTCCCTAAATGAGAAACACTCAGCGTTGTTTGATGGGGTCAGGGCACTGAGAAAGTCAGAAACAGAAGGAGTAGCCGGATCATAAGAAACGCTTCTAAAATGTGCATTGAGCTGGTCGATGGAGAACAATGATGAAGTTGATTTTTTCGGTCCTGTGATGCCTAAATGCTGAAGCTCACGCCAGATATCCTTCGGATTAGTCAGCGTTGATAATCGATGATGGTAATAGTTATTTCTGGCTTCCTCAATTGAAGAATGTGCTGAATCTCGAGCTTCTCGGTATAAATACAGATCATGTTCTGTACGAGACCTACGAAAACGCTTATACAAGCGATCTCTCTCTTTGATTAAGACACGATGTTCTGGCATAAACCATCGATGCCTGTTTTTTCCAGGAGTAACAGTTTTGACCGGGGCGAGATTATTGATAGCTGTAGCCACGTGGGATTGCAGGACAGAGACACATTCATGAAGGGGAGCCGACTCAGCGACAGACCAATCCAAACCTCTCAGAAAGTCAATAAGGGACTCAGCGCTAATGGCATTATAGTCACGATAGGTGAATGATGTTAATGAGGGTTTGGGGGTTTGAAGCGCAAGTGTAGCAGCGATAAGATCATGACCGTTGATGAATGGTGACTCAGTCTTCGAGAAGTCTAATATGCGGTCTTGTTCATCTATTAAGCAGAGATCAAGCCAGGTGTCGGAGGTAAGTTTGTGGTGAGTCGCACCGTACGGAACATTGTGGAGTCCATTTTCTGCAATAAACTTGCGAATGAAAACCGCATCATCAGATAAGGAGAGCTGGTCGGCATTAAAATCGCCAAGAATAATCTTAGTGCTGTAGTCATGCATGTAGGTAGTGATTTTGTCTATAAAATCAGTATCTCTAAGAAAAGGCGCGTGTGGTGGTCGATAGACTACAGCGCGACGAAAAATGGCGGATGACCATTGCCTGTTACTTCACAGAAGAGATATTCTGGCTTGCCTGGTTTACCAGTCCAGACACCATCTGATGAGCAGAGAACAGTGGCAGAAATAGAGTTGTGGATGAAGAGCGCAACACCACCACCGTTCCTATTACGATCGCGCCGAAAAAGAATGTAGTCATGTAAGAAGACAATATTGCTATAATCTGCTACAGGATCAAGCCAGGTCTCAGTAACAGCTATTACATGGAAGAAGTTGTGAGTAGACAGATAGTGATTGATCATTCCCATGTGCGCTCGAATAGAGTTTGCATTAAAGTGGCATACTCTGAGGCCGTGGTTCCGAGACCCGGAAAAACTTGATGTGGATGAAGATGGAGGGTGAGTAGGGATGAGATTAACATGATTGAAAGAATAGTGATGATGAGATGAGTCTAAGCTAAAAAATGATTGAGCTCTTCAGTAGATGAAATGATAGTTGCGTGATCTTCTTTTTTCTTCTTGATGTAGAGACGACCACTACGTACATAAGTAATGAAACCTTTCTTTATCGCCTCAGTTCGTGCCTGCAAACGCAGTCTATGTACGTCTGCAGGAAGCAACTCGTTTATGTTGATGAGTGAGAACGGTAAGGGAGTCGTTATTTTGGCTAATTCAAGCAGTTCGACATTGAGCTGCGACGAGTGCAGTTTTCCCATTTTTATTTTTGCATTAATGAGATTCAGCAACAGATCAGGCGATGACAGGCGTACAATGAGCGGTACAGAGATAGTTTTAGCAGGAGTGTGACTGTCAGACAGCTGAGTGTCAGCAGTAGCATCCGGGGAGGAAGTGGATGGTACATGCTCAGTTATTGTTTTGCTATGCATTCGGCGTACATGCATAATATCACGTTCCAGGAAACCAGGATCGAGACGTTTCTGTTGTTGTTGGAAGTCCTGTAATTACGAGCTCGTTGGCAACACTGCATTGTAGGGTACAAAGATTTTGTACATCATTCTCCAGTTTCTTCAAACGGTTAGCAGCAGAAACATCAAGAGCAGGTGGAGCTTGTTTAGCTGTGCTAAGAGCAGCAACCTGCTGACGAAGGCTCAGCTGCTCAGTCTGCACATGTGAAATGGCCTCTTCCGCAGCCGATAAACGCGTTACAAGACTTGGTAGCACATCCAGAGATGATAGCCTCTCCTCGATATTTGTGATCGCCGTTGAAAATTCCCCTAGTCTGGCATCAATGGTTGAGCTCAACGTGTTCATACTGCCTTCAAGGTTTTCTAGCCTGGTAAGTTTTTGAAGGATCTGTTGTAAAGGGTCAATTGACGGTGCACTATTGCTCCCATTGAGTGTCTCATCTCTCTGCTTATTAGTATTAGTATTTGCCGCAGAAATGCAAGCTCGACAGGCACTAATAAGCTTGTTTGCTTTGTTGTGAACCTGCTTGAAAGTCGTGCAATTAGGATGGAAGTTGCTATTGCAGTGTTCACATGTAATACATTTCGTTTTTATACTTTTGCTGCAGCCACGACAAATAATGTCCATTTTGTTTTGTGTATCGAGCGCACGAAAGATGTATGTTATGAGTAATGAGAGATAAAAAACTAGAATCTACAACACGAAAGTTAAAAATGACAAATGAGCTGTAACGTGAAAAATGGAAAATAAAAAATGAAATGCACGACGTAGTGTCAGTTTATGAAGGCGAGATGCAAGATACAATGATGAATATAAGTGCAAAAATTACAAAAAAAAAATAAATAAATAAATAAATAAATAAAATAAATAAATAAATAAATAAATAAATAAATAAATAAATAAATAAATAAATAAATAAATAAATAAAATAAATAAATAAATAAATAAATAAATAAATAAAATAAATAAATAAATAAATAAATAAATAAATTATAAAATGGTTATATTGGTAACAATTTTTTGATAGAATGTGACACACTTATTAATATAAACTTTTATGGAATTTAATACAATTTACAAGAAATATTTTTTTAACATTTTTTATTTTTTAAAGTCTGAACAGTAATGATAATCATCAAAAAAATGCTTAAAACATAGAGACTTTTTACACCAGTCGCAACGTATAATTGCAACATTTTGACAGCCTTCAATTTCGCATTTTGAACTACAAGAATCTCCAAAACTAAAATTTACTGGATTATCAAATTTTTCCGGTTTTTCTTCAAGATATCCACTTTTAAACCAAGAATATTTAAAAAGATTTAAATATCTTGGTGACGAAAATTGGTTATGAACCAATGACTGAAGCTTATTAATATTGTTTCTTGAATGTAATTTCATATCATAATCCATTAAAATAACGTTATCTGAAAAACGTCGAACAAAGTTTTTCCACACTCGAAATCCGTATACATCTAATGGTTGGATTCTTCTTGTTGTTCCAGTTGGAATTTTCATAACATTAACGATCTTATTTTCTGGTATGGTCCCTTCAATTACTTGATCACAGTGACCACTCCAAGAATCTAGCAGCAATATACTGGTAGGACCAACATTTGGATGAAAAATTGTCTTCAACCAAATTTTAAAAAGATCTAGAATAAAAGAATTTACTCAATATTTTTTTATCAGCTTTCAATTATCTTTAAATTATATTTAATTATTACTTACTTGAAGTTAGTTTCTCAGATTTGGAGGCTTCTACGTATACATTTTGAGGTTTGAACAATTGAGATTCTACAATTGGTCCAAACTGGCCAGATTTTTCCTTTAAAACTAAAAACAGAGGTGACAGAAGTTTTCCTTCACCTGATATCAGTGGTTGTATCGTGTAGCTGTGTGTCGTCGATGACACAGATTGTACTAGACATTGAATCTGACTTTCGCCTTCCACCGCAAGCGTCCTCCCGGAGTGCATTTCTAACTGGAATCCACTTTGATCTGTATTATATGTATTGTGAATTCCAATTTCTTGAATAGCTTTCTTGACATTAGTAATAAATGTAAGAGCTTGTGCTTCTAGTTTGGCACTACTTTCCAAAGTTTTTTTGGTAACATATTTGTTGATTTTTCTAGATACAATTCTGTGAGCGATTTTAAATTTTGATAACCAGTGTTTTGAAGCTTTAAATCTAAAATCATCAAATTCTAGAACCTTCTTTGCATGTAATGCCCAGCGACGCAAATCTTCATCATGCACGATAAGGCCAGCGTCAACAGCAGATTTAAAATTTTATAATACATAATCGCAAATTCGAGAAATTTTTTCTCTGTATGTACCACCTTGGTTGACTATGTGAGCCCAACGCCGAAGCTGACTGATAGAAGATACCTTTTTGTATTTACTTTTCACACTTTCAAGATTCAAATTTTATTTTTTCCCACTTCTCCAATAACTCACTGCTCTTTCTTTATAATCAAAAGATAAATCTTCTTTATCTTCTTTACACTGATTTGTTGGAAATTCTACAGGAGGAGGAAAATGATGCATTATTTCGTCTTCGATAATTTGTGCATCAGGATCTTTGTATTCCTCCTGGAAATCTAACGATTCTTCTGAAATTATTTCTATGTCGTGAAATTCGTTCATCGAGTCTAATAAAATATTTTTTATGTTTACCGCTAACTGATTTTCTTGATAAGTAGTTGGGCTATTAATCGGTAATTCCAATGTTTGAAAGTATGCCAGCAATAAATTGATTACGTTTAAAGGATTGACTCTCATCGTGAATACTAAAAAAATATTTAACATTACATAATAAAAACGTATACATTATATATAAATAAAGAATTTCTAATCCTAAAAGTATATATGCACCTATACTGCCTTGTTGATCATAATATCAAGTCATTTAAAAAACAACCATTTAAAAAACTTAACTCGTCAATGCAAAGTAAATTTACACGTTTATTTGGCGGATATATAAAGAATAAAATTAAAATTAAAAAATTCACAATTATTTTGTAAATACATGGTTTAAAAAAAATGATTCTTTAATTTCCCTGGTGGAAATAATTTTTGTGTAAAAATGTTCAGAAATGTTTATAAGTGTGTAAAAATGTGGTATTTCGGCACACTTTTTTACCCAAATTTACACAAAAATAAACATTTTTAAACAGAAATAAATATTTCCATTAGGAGTCTGAATTAGAGTCCCAAAAAAAGTTTAAAAGTTTAAAAATGTTTAAAAATGTGTAAAACTATTTATTTTTGTTACTGTATTCCAAAAAAATTTTTTTTTTATCATTTTTAAACAAAAATAAACATTTTTGAAAAACATAAACATTTTTATCCAAAAATAAACATTTTCAAACATTTATTAACATTTTTGCACTTTCACCAAAATTTTTATAAATTTTCTTATAATAAGAAAATTTACAAGAATTACGGTGAAAGTGCAAAAATGTTAAGAAATGTTCAAAAAAGTTTATTTTTATTTAAAAATGTTTAGAAAAGTTTATTTCTGTTGAAAAATGTTTAAGAATACTTAAAAATGTTTAAAAATATTTAAAAATGTATATTTTTATTTATAAATGTTTATTTTTGTTTATAAATGTGTAAAATTGTTTAAGAATTTTTATTTTACAAAATTAGAGAAACATATCTATTTACATTTATTTAAAAACGTTTAAAAAGGTTTATTTCTGTGAAAATGTTTAAAAACGTGTAAAAATGTGTGACGAAATAGAACAGAAATAAACAAAATTACACAGATTTACATATTTTTAAACTTTTTTTAAACACTTAGAAACATTTTTGCACATTTTTACACAAAATTTTTTTTCACCAGGGTTGTACTTCAAAATGTATATCTTGTCACAAATGAAAAATAATTATCAAAAATAATGAAAATGAACTAATTTTGCGATCACTAATATAAAAAACTATTAATAAGAATATCTGTAACAGATTTACAATATACTATGAAATATTTTACTTTATCTATTGCTTTAATTACTTTCGTGAATAGTTTGTGTAAATGGAATGAAGAATATACATTAGAAATGAAATTTCTTACCTTCTCAATCAAACAGAAATTAAGACTAAATTATTTTATGAATTTAAATTTAAAAATATTGAAAAATTTATTTAACTCTGATTGTGAATCACGTCCGTCCAGTATAGACATGGAAATTAAACTGATATCTTATGTTTACAAAAACTTTTACAATATCTATAGAACAGATAAAACATTTCGTTAGGTGTATTTTTAACTTTGTTTTTTAGTTGTTTACACTTTTAACGTATCGATGAACAAAAGAATTTAATAACAAAATTTCATTTGGTTCAGTTTTAATATTTATTTTTCGTTTGCTATATAAAATTTGATAATTGAAGGATTCTATCTCTTTTCTACACAAACGTTTTATGATTAACGAAAAAATAAATTATACAGAATAATTTTACGCACTATAATATTCTACATATAATTACTAAACAAAATAATGCTATTTTCATTGTATGGTTTTAAAACAATTTAAAATTGTTAATTTTATTTTTATTTTTATATTAACGATTTTAAATTGATTAAAAAAACTCTATACAACAAAAATAACATTATTTTATTTAATAATTACAAGTGGAATATCATGGTGTATACATCATTATTATACATATAATTATTCAAAACGTTAAAATAATATTATAATAATAATTAAATTATTCGTTACGTTTTTATAATATTTTAAATACAGCAACGGCTATCGAGTACAGAAAACTAAAAAATTTGTTTAAAACCATCGCATTATCTACTTGTTAGATACTAACTGTTATTAATAAGGGTGGTATTACCCTCTAAAAATATTTTGTATTCAAAATACAGAAAAACATTAACTTTATTTTTCTATTTTCTTTATAAACAGAAATATTTGGTCATAATTAAACTATTATTCAAGTTTTTACTTCAGAAATTGATTTCAATTTGTAACTTTTTCACCTATTAAAATTAGGGGTTGCAACCCCCGAAGATCAAAACAACCAGAATTCGTTACACTTTTTATAAGGATTATTACCCACTTGGTTTTATTAAAAAATATTGATTACAAAAAAAACATATTTAAAAAAACTGTTTTTGGGAGTGAACATTGAGGGCGGTTTTCACCCCTTAAGTGTGTTTTTAGAATATTTTTACTATAACGACGTCTACAAAGCAGTAAAAGTTTAAAAATTCGATTTTAAACTATGGTATTATCGAAAATACTAATTTTCATTAATAGGGGTGGTTTTACCCTCTAAAAATATTTTTATTAAAAATGCAAAAAAACGTTAACTTTATTTATTATTTTCTTTATAAACATAAATATTTGGTCATGATTAAAGTATTTTTTAAATTTTTACTGCAGAAATTGACGTTAATTTTTCAATTTTTCGCCTATTAAAAATAGGGATTGCAACCATCAAAAGTCAAATCTATCAGAATTTGTTACACTTTTTGTAAGGATTATTACCCACTTGGTTTTATTAAAAAATATTGATTACAAAAAAAGATATTAAAAAAACTGTTTTTGGGGGTGAACTTTGAGGGCGGTTTTCACCCTTTAAGTGTGTTTTTAGAATATTTTTACTATAAGGACGTCTACAAAGCAGTAGAAGTTTAAAAATTCGATTTTAAACTATCGTATTGTCGAAAATACTAATTTTCATTAATAGGGGTGGTTTTACCCTCTAAAAATATTTTTATTAAAAATGCAAAAAAACGTTAACTTTATTTTTTATTTTCTTTATAAACATAAATATTTGGTCATGATTAAAGTATTTTTCAAATTTTTACTGCAGAAATTGACGTCAATTTTTCAATTTTTCGCCTATTAAAAATAGGGGTGGCAACCACCAAAAGTCAAATCTATCAGAATTTGTTACACTTTTTATAAGGATTATTACCCACTTGGTTTTATTAAAAAATATTGATTACAAAAAAAGAGATTTAAAAAAAATTGTTTTTGGGGGTGAACCTTGAGGGTGGTTTTCACCCCTTAGATATGTTTTTCCGCCGATAAAAGAAAACACGTATCTCTTATTTTTCAATGCACTACAACATATCCAAAAATCATCAAAATCGGTGAGTTCGCGTTGGGGTACTTTCCTTGTAAGAATAAAAGTTTTCTTGGCATTCTTGTATGGATATAACTTTTTTATATAAAATTATTTTATTATTTAGTATATTTACTTCTGCATTATGTGAAGTTAATATAATGTTTCTTGAAAAATCATAGTTATTATTAATATTTTTATAAATTATATGACAAACATCGTCTGATTTCCATTCATTAGGAACGATAAATTGATCAGTTTTTGTTTCTCCTATATTTAATAAAAATGATGCAAAATCTGTATTTTTCGTACGTATATTTATTTTTATTTTAAAAATATTAAATAAAGGCCAAGAATATGAATATTTAATGGATTCTTCTATAATTCTATTTCTAAATCCATTTTTTATTACTGGAAGGATTTGTCTGAAATCTCCACCTAAAATAATTAATTTTCCACGAGAGGGATTATTACTATATCATACGTCTCTTAAAGTTTTATCTACGATTTCCAAAGCTTTTTTTAGGTATCATTGAAGCTTCATCCTAGATAATAAGTTCAGCTTCTCTTAACTTTTTTTTTATCTGAATCTAATTTTAAGAAAGCAGTTTCAATATTAGATAAATCTAGTTATATTCGGAATGTTCGATGACTTGTCATACCTTTAGGTAAGAAAATAGATGTTATACTTGTCCAAGCCATTGATAATTTTTTTTTTTTTTTATTGAAATAAAATAATGTGTCAATGTTCTATTTAAAACAAGTTTTTCCTGAACCACCTGGACCTTCTAAGAAATACTTTTTATTGGTATTATTTATTATTGTTTCAAAAATATATTTTTGGTCTCCATTCAGTTGATCAAACATATTATTAAATTTTTCTTTACTGTAGTTTATAATTTCTAAATTGAATTAATCTATTTCACATATTTCATTTACATTTGGTTCGGGTAAACCAAAATCGTGACATTTCTTTGTTATTTAATATTCCATTGATATGTCAAAGTGCTGTATTTTCTTTATTATCCCTAGAATATTCTGTAAAAAATTGTTTGTATTTTTCCCAAATAATATTACCTTGAATATTTTCATATAAAAGAAAAGTAGCAACAAATGTTTGTAACTGTAAGGGAAGCATTATTTGACATTGAGCGAGGATCGATTGGCTTTAGTGGAGCAGGTGTCTGAACAAAAAAAAGACTCAGTCATTTAAAAACTATTCTATTAAACACAACTAAACTCTTGATTACAATTGAACTCCTCGGAAGGTAACAATAATTATTATGCGTGATTTGTGTAGTGTGCGAGTTGGCCTGTTGTCGCGCTTGCGCTTCTAGTGATACTGAGTTCGATAGCGCGGTTGACCTGTAAAAGTAAAAGAGTAGGTGCGTGTATGGGTAAGTGAGTGTGCGTGTAGTGAATTTGCGTGTAGTGAGTTTCTGTAATGTGCTAGTCCCACGGTGATAGAGGCATCTCGGTAGTTTTTCGAACATCCCGCTAGCCTTCGCCGGATGGCGGCGGACAGTTGTCCTCGAGAGGCAGGGTACTGATCTTGGCGATTGGCCGAGGGTAGCTGGATGTTGCAGTTTTCACGTCCACCACTAGAACGAGATCATCTGGTCCCGGATGGACCTTGGTGACTCGGGCCAGCGGCCACTTGCTAGGAGGGTACTGTTCGTTGCGTAGCAAGCATAAGTCGCCAACTTTAACCGGAGTCTCCGTGTTGCGCCATTTGGGCCGTTTTTGTAGTGTTTGGAGATATTCCTCGGACTATCTACCGCAGAAGTGCTCGTACATATTCCGCAGCATCTGCCATCCATCCAGCCGAGAGCGAGACAGATCAAGCGTCGACGGTTCAGGTACCGTAATGAGAGGCTCTTCGATGAGAAAATGCCCCGGAGTTAAGGCAGACAAATCCTTCGGATCGTCAGTGATTGGCTGTAGAGGACGTGAGTTTAAGGCTGCCTCAATTGGAGTGAGTAGCGTCGTCATTTGCAGTTGAGGCAGGGGGATCTGCTTGAGGGATGCGACTTTAAATCTTGAAATTAAAAGTATAGAGTTTACGTTTTGAACGTTTTGAAGTTAAAAGTATAGACTGTGCGCAAGAATAAACATGCTGCGAAAGCACATTCAAAGGCGTCAGACAATCCGTGCTGCTCTGCAAGCTGAAGGTCCTTTGAGAGGCCTACCCAACGAGGTACGGAGAAGCGTTGGAGTTAGGGTAGGTCGGGGATAAGAACGCTTCACCGTTTTTGGAGATGAGCCGGCAGGGGTTGATCCCAACCAATACCGGTGTGCCACAGTGACTGAATAAAGATCTTTGATGCCACTGTGACCGGAGTGATCCATCCCAGTGGATCGTAAAGTTGATAAGGCGCTTCTTTTGGTTACATCAGAAGAAGCGTCGAAATTGTACTGAGAGCGGAAGGCGTCAAGAAGGAGCTGTCACGCAACTTCGAGTATTGACACTGTTCTGGTTGATGCCGGATAAGAAATTAAGCTGCAGCTTGCTGCTCCTGAGGTACATCATAAGACATCTGGATGATTGGAAACATAAACTTATAGAGATAGACTGCGCGCTCTTACAGGTGTCGTGAAACCAACAATAATGGGTCGTGGTCATGCTATTTCTCTCGCACACCTACAGTGGTGGGGGAAGAGGGGAAATGGTGGCGGCAGATGAGGAGAAGGCGTTGAGGGGAGCACTCTCCTCCCACCAAGCGCCCATTAGAAAGAGAGAGCATGACCACAGCTATTGCCCTCTCTCTCTTGTCCCGGCTTCATCACTTTACACGGGACGCGCAGTCTATCTCTATAAGTCTATGATTGGAGACGCATTTGTGGAGGGGAAACCTGCTCGCCTTCAGCAGCTCCACTAACTCTGGCTTGAGTTCGATAGTCTTCTATGCAGTGTCAGCTCCAGCAGTAATGTCATCCACGTAGGTATGATTTTTAATAATTTCTGCGGTGTAAGAATTGGCACCCTCATCGTCAGCAAGTTGGTGCAGTGTATGAATGGCTTGATATGGTGATGAAGCCAGACTATACGTAACAGTGCAGACGTTGAATATGGTTGTAGTGAGGCTGCTGATTCACAAAATTCGTTGAAATACTTGATCTTCTTCCGCAATCAGAATTTTCTGAAGATCTTCTCCATGTCTGCCGAGAAGACGTAGCGGAATTTTCGCCACAGCAACAAAATATCGCAGAGTTCACGCTATAGCTTTCGGCCGACATGAAGACATTCGTTGAGAGAGAGAGCCCTGAAGCCAACTTGATCGAGCCATTGAAAACAACGCACAGGTTGCTCGGATCTTCGTGAGTCTTATAGAAGCCATGGTGGGGCAGATAGAAGAAGGGGGAATCCGAAGTTGGTACGGGCTCCAGTGGTGAGAACACTTTCATGTATCCCAGCGACAGGTAATCTTGCATGAACTGGTTGCAGAGGTGTCCTGGTAGCGTGCGTCGTGAAAACAGTAGTCTGCTGAGGTGCAGTCGTGAGGGATAAGGGATAAAGGAGCGGCTGGCAAGGCACTTTGGTGAGGTATGATGCCTTGCTGCTGAGCGTTTTGCAGTCTAGTTTGGTTGAAGTTATTGGAAGTTTGGTTAAACTGTGGCGTTGATCTCTGGAACCGGGCAGATGCCTGCTTGTTGCTTCGAGACCGGTGCAGTAGTGAATTATGCCGATTGTGACATAAGAAGCAAGTCCCTGTTGACCTGCATTCAGCAATGGGAAGCGGTTCTAAGCAGTTTGTGCAAAGCTTCTTTTCTGTAACAAAAGAGTGGTGATTTTCGAGAGAACACTATAGAAATTTATCGCAGGCGCTATTAAAATATTCTTCTTGGCAGTAGGAGCACTCATGAACGTATTTTGAGACATTGTGCGCAGTAACTTAAGCAAAACCCTTCCTTGTCGATGATGGTGTTCCTTTATGCGAGTGACTACGTGTCGATAAGACAGGTGTCTGTACCGACGTCATTTCCAGTTCCTGTATACGGAACTTCAAAAAGGTGTCGAGCTGGTTCAGGTCGTCGGCATTGTGGTGTCATCGAGAGAGACCTCCCAATCTCGGTGAGTGCTGACATCAAAGTGTCGAAAGGTTAGGTTAACGAAGAAATCGCCCATCTGATCGACAGGTCGCTCCAGATTTCGCAAAGTTTAGATCACTTCCATCGATCCGCCTCTGAGCGTCTTTAAAGTGGTGGGCGACTTGCATTGTACAGGGCTGAGATCGAGAAAGTAATTAATGCTTAAATTTATAAGTGCTCGCTTATTTTCGTAGTACGTTGCAAGCCGCGCCCAGGCACAAGTGTAATTATCATCGGTGACGGGAATGTTGTTTGAGAAATTCGCTGGCTCCCCAGATAGGCAGCTCTTTAAATAATACAAACGTTCAACGTCTTGCAGATCGATATCATGTTTCACAAGGGCCGATAATATGTCCTTAAATGACGGCCAGTCCGAGTACTTGCCTGAGAATTGCGACAGGCTGATCGCGGGTCACTTATAAAGTGTAGTTCTTTTTTTAGATCAACTGAACCGAAGGCTCCCCACCCGGCGTTGGTTTTGGCTCTAATTCCTCCAACGCATCAAAGAACTTCGCCTTTTCCTCAAAAAAGATCTCTTTATATTGTTCGATGAGGTTCTGCTTAAAGTAGGATTTGCTCTGATCTGCATTCGTCTTCATCTCCGTTATTTGGTTGTAGCTTTCTTGAATGTCATTCCATTTTGACTCGAGAGCCTCCAATCTTGTTTAGATGGCTCTCTTTGATTCGAGAGAGAAAGAGAGAGAGAGAGAGAGAGAGAGAGAGAGAGAGAGAGAGAGAGAGAGAGAGAGAGAGAGAGACGACAATCGCCAATGATCAGCGAGAGCGTTGATGGGAAGGTGCGGCGGCACCGAAGCTCTGCTCCGCATGCTTGAGAGAGAGCGCAACATGGGCTGCCGCAGTAGCGGGGAGTGGTAAAAAGGAGAAGCGCGTAGCTCTGGCCGATTCCAATGGTTATAGCTGTGCAGCTCGAGTCGTAAGCTGGAGCGTAACGATGCGGGCGCGCGTAAGGCTAGTTGACCGAAGCTTCGAGCGAGCACGATGTAAACAAGCTCGCTCAGCACGATCTACACGCACCCACTAACACTTGTCCGGTTCGAAATTCCTTTCAGCCACTGACTATCCAAGAATAGTATATTGCGCACCTCTGGATTGCACTTTTCACTGCCTGTTCTGCCTAGGTGATTAGTCCCGCCTGCTCGACGACTTATTGAATTCTAGCGGCAACAATGGTATGCGGCTACAGCAATTGCAGGCGCGAATACTGCACTAGTTGAGGTACTACAGTCAATTATAAGACACTTGATTTTCGTCAAAGTTCTCTCCACTAAGTTTTCACTCGAGAATCGCCGTGATTCCGTATAAATCCGTAGGGAATCCGGCTCGAAGGACCAGAAATGAGCTAGGATCAATGGACTTTAGTGGGGCAGGTGTCTGAACAAAGAAAAGACTCAGTCATTTAAAAACTAGTCTATTAAATACAACTAAACTTTTGATTTCAATTGAACTCCCTGGAAGGTAACAATAATTATTGTGTGTGCTTGGATAGTGTGCGTATTTTCCGTGTTATCGCCTTCGTACTTCTAGAGAAACTGAGTTCAATAACGCGTTTGACCTGTAAGAGTGAAAGAGTAGGTGCGTGTATGGGTAAGGGAGTATGCGTGTAGTGAGTTTGCTTGTAGTGAGTTTCTGTAATGTGCTTCTTCGAAAATATTATAAATTTGTGTTTCGTGTTCAACTAAACCCATAATAATAGCAGTTTTTCTATAAGTATTATATGTTTTATTTACATAAGTTCTTAGATCTTTAAGGGAGAGGCCAATTTTTGTTCTTATTCAGGGAAATATTTTTTTTATTGAAATATATACATATATGTACAAAAAGTAGCCCAAAACCACCACTGTGGCCAAAACATCTGTAAAAAAGGTATATATTCAGTTAGCATTCTGCGCAATGGCTTTCGATCAATGTGTGCCAGTTCCAAAATACATATTTTTGGCACCCACATAAATAAATTTACATTGCAGTATTAGTCAAAAGCTGATTTTATTTTTTCTATTGCTAATAAGTCGTAAGTTACTTTTTATTTATTAAAAAGCTTGTATTTTTAATGAATTTTGGTGGAACAAGAATTGAAAATTAAGGTGTAACCTATAAGTCTCAATGTAATTTTGAAGTAAATATATTCTAGAAAATGAACCCAAAAACCCAAACCACGTACATCAACATTGGTTGCGCTAAACAGCACAAACAATTACAAAAACTGATCATGCTTAAAAATGATTTTAAACATAAGCAAACATATTTTAATGAAAAATTATATAAATTATGTATCAAACAATTATTTACCGTTTAATGTTCACCAGCTCTGTAGTCTGTACGCTTGTCTGAACGAATTGGAATGTTTTGATGAAACAATGTGGATATGATTCGCAATTGAAAAACGAATATTTGTGCAATATTTCTACCTAGAAGGGTAGCATCCCTTATTTTTTATAAAAGAAAACCCTAAAATTTTGACAATGTTTTCGCTCAAAAAATTACAAAATTGATTGAATCCTAAAGAAAATAATTGTATTATAAACAAATTAAAAAAATAAAGTTAACGTGTGCCGGTGTTTTACAAAAAATGCTTGTTACAATGGGTAAACTAACCCTAAAACAGATATTATGCTATTTCAATATTAAATATGTATATATAAATAAATTTCTTTCTTATTTATACTAGGTAGACAAAACTAATCATAATTTAATAAATTAACTGCCTTAAAAAAAATTACCCCCTTCAGGGGGTAAACAACCCCTTATTACAATATTTGATTTTCGATCAACTAAAAAATGGTTTTTCGTGCAACTGTGATTACCTAATTCTAAAACTTATTGCTTTGGCAAATTAAATATACAAATAGACATATTGGCCGCTTATATACTTCATTAGTTACCCATATTTAAAATTCAAAAATTTGGATCGTGAAAGAAAATTAAAAGTCAATAAATATGGAAATGCACTAATGTACCAAATACAATTGATTTAATGCATTCAATTTGAAAAGTAGTATCCCTGTATTTACCACTATAACGACATTTTTTATTCCCACTAGTTTTTTACAGCTGAAAAAAAGTTAAACGCGAACAAAAATTCTCATATTTGTAATGATAGTGCAAGATTCTATTCATGTATTTTGAATAAAAAAAATTCTTTAACAGATTAAACTTCTAAAATATTAATAAAATAAACAGTTTGTGTTTTCTACTTATTTAAATATAAACTAACAACAATAGTTATTAATAACATTAAATATTGTTGACTATTTTTTGGTATTTATTGTTAATATTATTCTTTATAATCATGACAATAGTGATAATCATCATAAAAGTGCTTCAAGTATAATGATTTTTTGCACCAAGAGTATCTTACGATTGCTGGATTAGAACATTCTGCAACTTCGTAACGAGCATTACAGTTATTTCCAAAGCCAAATTTTACTGGATTATCAAATTTACTCTGCTTTGCATCGCGTAGTCACTTTTATGCCACGAATATTTGAATAGGTTCACATATCGAGGGGATGATAACTGATTATGAACCAATGATTGAAGTTTTATTACGTTATTTCTTAAATGCAGTTCTAAATCTTCATTCATCAATATTACACTGTCGAAAAAGTGTCTTACGTACTTTTTCGAAATCTAAAACCAAACACGTCTAATGGCTGAATTTTACTGGTTGTTCCTTTTGGAATTATTTTAACATCGACATTTTTATTTGGAGGTGTTCCTTTCTTCACTGCATCAGGACAATGTCCACTCCAAGGGTCAATTAATAAAACACTTGAATGACCAACGTTGGAAAAATACACATCTTTTAACCACGTTTTAAAATGCTGTGTAATAATTACATACATTTTTATGATTGTATAATAAAAGTAAAAAGTTATAATAATAGTAAATTTCATATACCTGAAGTTAATTTTCCAGATTTAGAAGCCATTACATAAGCATTTGAAGGTTTAAATAGCGTACTTTGTACTCTTGGTCTAAATTGTCCTTTAGTTTCCTTTAATAAATAAACAAGGGAGAAAGTAGCTTACCGTCACCCGATATTAAGGGCTGAATAGTGTAACTATGCGTTGTAGAACTAACAGATTCTACAAGGCATTCGATTTGCCTTTCTTCTTCAACAGATAATGTTCTTCCCGAATGTATTTCAATTTGAAACCCACTTTGATCCGAATGAAAAATAGATTCTATACATTTAATAATAATTATTTCTTTTATTTCAGAAACTAAAGCATTAGCTGCCTTTTGTTAGTGTTCTGATCCCTCTAAAGTTTTTTTCGTTATGAATTTGTTAATTTTTCTGCTGACTATTCTATGGGCCTTTTTAAAATTTTTTAACCAATGATCTGACGCTTTAAACTTTATATCTTCGTTTCCAATAATTTTTTGAGCCTGCAAAGTCCATTTTCGTAAGTCTGTGTCATGAACTATATGCCCAGCGTCGATTCCAGAACTAAAATTATCTGGCACAAATTTAGCAATTCTTCCAATTTTTTCTTTGTAGGTGCCTCCTTCATTTAAGGCATGCGCCCATCGTTTCAGTTGTGTAATTGACTTAACTTTTCGAAATTTATGTTGTACAGTTTTCAGAGCGAGATTTTTTGTAACACTACTTCTCCAGTACTCCACAGCTTTAGATTTATAATCCCATGTTAGGTCTTCTTCATCCGTAGTACATGTTTGTGAACTTTCATCAACGTCAGCTGCCCATATTCTATTATTATCTTCAACAATTTGCATCTCAACATCTTTGAATGGCTCTTGAAAATCCAATGTTTCTTGCTGAATGAATTCTGGTTCGTTAAAGTAATTCATACAATCCAGTAAAAATTTTTCTATACTATCCTTCAATGCAATTTCTTCTGTTGTAGTAGGACATTCTTTTATATTCATTACTTGAAAGGACAGTAAAAGTAAATTTATAAGATTGATCGGGTTAATAGTCATTTCGTAAGTTGTTTATCTAAAAATAATTATTTCATATTAATATTATATGATTTACAGTTACTTATTTTAAAGTGTTTTTTTAAACGGAAAAATTAAGTTTTATTAAATCTTAAAGATTTTATGAGTAGATACGCACATTATGATCTTTCACTGGAATCATAATATGGATTTCACTTATGTTATTATTAATTTGTTTGTATTTTTCACGTTCATTCAAATAAAAATTAAACGCTTAAACTTCTACTAAAGATATCAGATAGAAATATTAAATACATACGATTTATTCTATTCGACAATGATAGTTTGGAAAGATATTAAAGATGAAAAAAAAACATTTTTCAGAAAATATTTGTGATTTGTTTATACAAAAAATGGTCAAATAAGAAAATTTTTGTTATCGATGCCTGTGTTCATTAACAAACCATTTGTAAAGAAAGTATGCAACAAATAGTATATGCATTAAAAATATATTATTTTGTTATTAAAAAATTATTTTTTAATCTTAATGTATACCAACGTTTTAAAGAAATTTCACAAAGCTCTAATTCATGTGAGCTCTACCTTCCGGAGTATTATTTATTACAAAAATAACTCCTGAACTTGAAAAAAATTCTTAAATATTCGTCGAAAATAATATAATAACATATATGTTTATAAAATATTATAATATATTCAAAAACTGTTTTGTAAAATGATTTATAAGGAATAATTAAATTTATATTTGATATATAATATACAAAATACAAGGAGTTTATTGAAAAGATAAATATTGCTGATCAATGCTGATGTCATAGAATTACTTCATAGAACTTTCATATATTACTTTATAATTATAACAATACGTTGTAACATCCCATTTTGATATTACAATACTAAGATAATATAAATTGGGTCGACCTATAGAATTAGTATGGTAGATTAGAAAATCTAGACCCTAATAGCCTAGATTGGGAAGAAGGCTCTGAGCAGCTTATAGACACCCTTCTAAAAGTTATGTTTACTTACGTGTATTTTTTTTACCCTTACAATAACCTCAGATTTCAGACAGTATGCGTATTATGAGTATGAGTATTATTTATAATTAGAAGAATAGAAACAATAAAACTAATATTACATTATTTTGCAATAGTTATTTACCTCTAACTCAAGTAGTTACTCTCTTAAAAACATTTTAATATTTTTCTTCGCAAACTTATTTAAAAAACTGTACAGTATCAATAATAGTAATAAAAACAACTTTTAAAATAATGAACGTCTTACGGGTTAAAACTATGAAATACAACTGACTGTTGATTATAAAACAGAAGCGAAATAAACGAATAAAAATAAAACGAACGAGTTAGAAATACAAATTTATCTTCGGTCGAAGGTCGGTGAATGATGAAAATAAGTATAGATTATGAAAATCACATTTTCCGTAATATTAAGGCATCATTCACGATCTAGAAACTATATACAAGTACTTGTGTTCTTTTGTATCATTACAAATTATTTATATTATTACAGACCATTTATTGAAAAATTGGAATAAATTACTCTGAAAAGATTTTTTTTATTCATAGTACATGAGTAGGAGCGCGCACTACCTTTACGAATATCAGAATTATTGTTATCGTTTAATGTCTTTCAGTTGTAAAAAAAGCTGGAATAAATAAAAAATTTATTTACGCTTATAAAAACATTTTACTTTTCAAGTTGTATTCAGGACACATCAATACATTTAAATATTGTAGAAGAGTAAAATATTTATTCCCTTTTATTTTTTTTTTCAGATCTAAATTTTTGAATTTTAAATAAGGGGAGTTTACCCTTGTACAAGGGACCAATATACCTATTTATATATTTAATTTGCCAAAAAAATAAGTTTTAGAATTAATTAATCACATTTGCACGAAAAAACTATTTTTAGTTGATCGAAAATCAAATATTATAATAAGGGGTTGTTTACCCCCTGAAGGGGATAAATTTTTTTAAGCGAGTTAATTTATTAAATTTTGATTAGTTTTGTGTACAAAGTATAAAAAAGAAAAAATTTATTTATATATACATATTTAATATTGAAATAACTTAATATCCGTTATAGGGGTAGTTTACCCTATGTAAAAAGTATTTTCTATAAAACATGGGGACACGTCAATTTTATTTTTTTAATTTGTTTATAATACAATTATTTTTTTTAGGATTCAATCAATTCTGTAATTTTTTGAGCGAAAACATTGTCAAAATTTTAGTGTTTCCTTTTAAAAAAAATAAGGGTGATACCCTTCTAGGTAGAAATATTGCACAAATATTCGTTTTTCAATTGCGAATCATATCCACTTAGTTTCATCAAAAAATTCCAATTCGTTCCGGAGATATAAAAAAAACTGTTTTTGAGGGTGAACTTTAAGGGTGGTTTTCCCCCCTTAAATGAGCGTATGGGCACGTAAAAAGACAAGTCTCAAATATTTTTGGATGTACTACAATATATCAAAATTTGAAGAAAATCGGTGAGGTACACCTGGGGCCCTTGTCAGAAACACAATAGACGTGCAATTAGACCCGTTATGTACAAAAAGGAACGGAAACGATACAACAAGTAACGTAGGTTACTAATATCTTTATATGTATATGAAGAAGAGCACTTGTATTTTACGTATATAGATATAGTACCCATGTACTATACCTTTTCTCTGTTCCTTGTTGCGTGTAACGAACGGGCCGTAGTCGATTAGACGGTCGATATAGATGGCTCGATTCAAATGGTGTCTATTATAACAGGTGGATGATTTATTTATAAAATTATATGAGCAAACTAAGTTTAAATATGGAAATTGAATAGTAATTGTGTAGTTTCAAAGGGAAATTAGCGACGAAGAGTGATATAATTGTACATGAATTAAATTTGTCAAAAAGAGAAAAAGTATTATAAAAAATGCAAAAAACGCTAAATTGTGTTTTTAACGATAAATGTTAAAATAAATCAAATTAAATAATTATATGAGAATCATGACATTAGGTGTAGGTTTTCGTGTAGAAAAATGGCTAAAAAATAGTTTAAAATGATAAAAAAAGAATCGATTTTTTGGCCAAAAATCGCATCCTTCTTCCCTTAAATGATGCTGCTCCTTTTACTTGATTAAGTATTAATTTAAGGATAAACGTTTAGTGTCTTTTGGTGATACTACATTTAATCTACCAATAGCCTTATTTATTCGCAGTTTTGAACGTTTTAACCACTTTTTTCATTAGAAAAAATTTAGCATTGTGGTGTGTTTACATATATTATTTTTTTCGCAAAATCATAATTTTTATTTAATATAAACCACGCTGTTAATGTAGTTTCCCATTTATTTAATGCATTTAATACATTTTTTTTATCAAAAATAATCATCTGTTGATTTTCTGTACGAATAGATAATCTTATAACTGTACGACTTCTACCAAACAACAAAAATTGTTGTAATTGCCATGCAGTTTCCATTGAACTTAAATATCTACCGTCAATGTATTGGGTAATTTCATCGTAGACTTCTTCATTCTCTTCATGTTCTGCATCATTTTTTTTTAATTTTATAGTGAGCCTTGTTTCCACCTTTATAAATGTAATCAAAAATATCAAGGAGCGTGGGAGCGTTCAAAAGGCAAATACCCTGAGGGACGACCGCGCTACTGTTTCCTTTGAAATAGGTGTACGAGAATTTCACTTATTTTTTACGACTTTGCATTATGTTTTATCTTATATTTAAATAAATCAATGGATAGCTTTTTGATATACTACATGTATAAAAAATTTCAATTAAAAATATTATGTCATTTTGATGTATATCTAGATGATATATTCCAATGGTTGTTTTTTAATCCAAAATTTTTCTTCTTCTTTTCTCTTCTCGATCAGCTGTTTTGTTCGGTCCTTTGCTCTGTTATGATTGGTCAACAAGCTCCTATGAATATAATATATATATATATATATATATATATATATATATATATATATATATATATATATATATGTGTGTGGGATATTTCAGGTGAAGTCAGCAGCTCAAAATTTTAAAATCGCTGAGAATTGGTTTACTTCTCGTTTTTCATGGAAAAATAATATTTCTAGAGTTTGAGACCAAAATTTTCAAAAATAAGCCAGTTATGGAACATTGAAAATTCAAATTTTTTCCATTTTTTGGTTATAATTCAACTCTCATCATTTTTTTACTCAAAAATTTGAAATTGTTTGTATAGGATATTGATTGGGAAAAAGTTCGCATTTTATCTCTAGACTGTGCCAGTATTTGTTTAGAACCCTATTCGAAAGCTTCTGATTGGTTGCTTTGTGATATACCTTCATCAAAGAATATTGAGACTGCGGCCAAATTTTTTTCATTCGACAAATTTTTTTTGGATTCTTCTTCGAAATTATATTATTCCCTATATTATATAATTCCCTATATTATATAGGCGTTATTGCTTTATGTGAACGCAGTCCCTCCACCGTCCCCTCCACCGCCCTCCACCGTCCCTTCCACCGCCCTCCTCCGTCCTCTCCACCGCCCTCCACCGCCCCCTCCACTTTTTAACGTTAAATTCGTTCAAAAATAACGTTATTTGTTAATGTCAGACAGAACACCGTCCTCTCTACCATCCTCCACCGTCCCCTCCACCGCCCTCCACCTGCCGTCCCCTCCACATGCAGTCCCCTCCACCGTCCCCTCCACCTCTGGACAACAGTTTAAATAGTGCTTTTGATGATAATCGAAAACCATCAAAGAGATAACTATCAAGATATCTTTGAATTCGAACATTTTAAAAAGCTCAAATATATATCAATTATTATTCGAACCAACATAGACAATATTATTTTCAACTATTACCACATTTCGAACAGCTTTCCACACCACCACTGAGGTACTGTTATAGGTGCGTTGAATTTTTTCTTTTATTGAGCTTATGTTTTATCTAAGAAATAATAATAATAATTATAATTATATATGAAATAATAATAATTATATATGATTTTGGGACATGCTTAAATCATATAAAATAACACAATAATTTTTTATATAATGGGCATAAACACAACCTTGGAATTCATCTCCAGTAGCCCTAAAAATCATGGGGGTCATCCCTCTGTAATCCTCCTCAACTCCAACCTAGCCCTTCCTTCCTCCACCATGTAAGATGTGAATTAATTTTCATTAATTATTATTGTAATTTACTCAAAATATTAACTGTACAAAGTTTAAAATATAATGAAAATGAATTCAAATCTTTAATACATTTAATAAACAAATATTTTACATTAAGGCCATGTGAAACCGTGAATTTCAATATTTTTTAAATCAACATTTAAACGTTTATTTGGAAAAAGACGAACGTCAAGCGCTCCGTACACGTAAACACTATATTCAGTTTTTTTTTTGGGTGATTCTATTGGTATTTTCATGAGATATCCATGTTTGAAAAGTAGCTTAATTGCAGATTCCTACTCACCGACAGTACGGTTTTTATTTAATTAAATAAATTCTCATCATTTTTTTGGAAAAACACGAACGTCAAGCGCTCCGTATATGTTAATACTATACTCAGATTTTTTTTTGGACGATTCTATTGGTATTTTCATGAGATATCCATGTTTGGAAATTATGTCGGTATTTCACATCACCTTAATATAAAATATTAAATAAATAGTAAATAAATATGAAACATTTATTTATTAAATGTACGACAATAATCAGATTATTTATGATATTAAGCTTATGAAAAGATAGAACATGTCTTATATTTTCACAAAAGGGTAATATTCTAATTAAAATGATTATTTTATTTTTTTCGTTCTCGTTTTTTATCCTATACCTTTACCTTTACCACCTTCCCTTTCCATGTATTCTCCTTTCTAAAAAATTCTTGACTGCACTAATGTTTCAAATAGCTTCTAAAATTTAAAATGATTATTATTATAAATTCATTGGGCTTATGAGAAATTGAGATCAAGCACAAATACGACATAAATTTTCACTCATCAACGTTTATAGTAAATTAAATGTTAAAAATTGTTGAAAAAATATAGATTAAATGTCAAAAATTTCTTTCCACACAATGTTATCAATTATTAAAGAATTTTCTGAACAATTTTCAATAAATATATTGTTAGGATTTTTACATCGGGATAAAGCAACATATAATTGGCCATGTGAAAATAGTGGTCGTCTAATAAAAATTCCAATAGAATCGAAACTCTGTCCCTGAGATTTATTTATTGCCATGGCAAAAGCTAATACAATTGGAAATTATTTACGGTAAAGAATAAAAGGAAATGAAGATGAATCTGCAGTATTTAATGTTATTCGTGGAAGAAAAACCTCTTCACCAATTCTTTCGCCTGTAATTATTTCTGCCTTAACATTATGAGCATATAACCCAGTTATTCTTAGACGTGTACCATTACACATTCCTTCTGCAATATTTATATTTCTAATCAACATAACAAGCATTTACTTTCAATTTTAATTAATGAGGTGGAAGACCTTCTCTAATATTGTTAAGCATTTCAATCGGATAATTTAAATGCATATTTTCGTCTGTTTGATCAACTCCTTTATGAGTTGCCTAATCTAAACTATAATACGTATGTATTTTTTCATTCAATAATTCTAGAACTTTATTATTAATAATTTTAGTATCTTTATTATGAGCAGTTAATATTACACGATCTATTGAGGTTTTAATATTAATGTTACTATAAATTTCTTTACAAATATTATTTGTTTTCCATTTATTTGGAATAATAAATGGATTAATTTTTCCTTTAGCTAATTCTAACAATAGTGAAGCAAATTCTTTATTTTCCGAACGAATATTTTGAGTTAATTTTAAAACTTTAAAAAGAGACCATAACGCTGAAAATTTAATTGTTTCTTCAATCATACTATTTTTGCGACCACATTTCATAACTGGAAGAATTTGCCAAAAATCACCTCCTAATATGGTCAATTTGCCACCAAATGGAATATCATTAAAACGTACATCTCTTAAAGTTTGATCAATTATTTCTAAAGCCTTTTTTGGAATCATTGATGATTCGTCCCAAATAATAATATCAACTTCTCTCAATTTTTTTTTATTCGATTCAAATTTTAAAAAAGCAGTTTCAATACTGCTTAAATCTAAAGAAAGTCTAACAGTACGATGACTTGTCATTCCTTTAGCTAATAAACTAGAAGCGATTCCAGTCCAAGCCATGGATAAAATTTTTGTGTTCAAAGATATATAATAATGTATTAAGGTATATGAGAAAGTTTTACCTGAACCTCCAGGGCCATCAATAAAATAAATTTTATATTCACTGTTTACTATTTCATTTAAAATTGATTTTTGATCATTAGTTAATTGATTAAACAAAATATCTAAGATATTCTTACTGTGTGTTATATTTTCAGAATTTTCTTCAATACTATTAATTATTGTTGGTTAAAGTAAACTGAAATCTTTACAGATTTTGTCCTCAGTTTCCAATATAGTTTGAATATGCGATAGCGAAAAAATAGACAGAAGTAGTGAAAAACATTTATTTATAAAATTTACTTACAAATAAAATAAACTTTGATTGAATTAATATTATCATATGTATATTGAAATAATATCTTTCATCTTTTATATATCTTTACATATATAACAAACGTAACAAGGTAAGTTGTATGCTTTAAAATTGATTTACAAGCTAATAAATAATTTTTTATACCTTATTTGGGGGGTTGGCGAGCGGAGCGAGCAGGGGGGAACCCCCTAGTATATATATATATATATATATATATATATATATATATATATATATATATATATATATATATATATATATATATATATATATATATATATATATATATATATATTACTATACTATATAGTTGTAAGCTCAATTAAGACGCTAACCCTCCGCGTCCCTCCGCGTCCCTCCACAAAATAACGTAAAATTCGCTGTTTTTTGCGTTATTTGGGGTCTGCATTGTCCCTCCGCATTGTCCCTCCGAGTCTCTCCGCGTCCCTCCGCGTCCCTCCGCGTCCCTCTGCGTCCCTCTGTATCCCTTCGGATAGAAAATTACAAAATGAAAACGATCCCCCCCGCGATTCTCCGCATCCCTTCACATTGCCCCTCAGCATCGTCCCTCCGCGTTGTCTCTCCGCAAAATGAAAACTATCCCCCCGCGTTCTTCCGTGTCCTTTTGCGTCCCTGTGACTTAAATAAAACTTGATTGACTAAGTACGAAAAAAAGCATTGTATTTCTTCATATTATTAGAAGGGGGATATTTTTAACGAAGTCTTCGTTATAACAGGCGAATAAAAAGCTTGTATCTTTTGATTCATTTTTCTTTTATTTTTGCTTAAGAAGGATAGATACCTATCATCGTGCGGGGAAGGAGGAAGGTTTCCCCTCGCACCACGCGCGCCGCTCCGCTCAGCGCGCGCCCCCTCTCGCTGCCATCGAACTAGATCGTTTGTTTACATTTTGCCGCAGTACTCAGAATCGAGGTCTATAAACGTACAAATCGACTTCGTACAAGCATTCTCCTGTATATTTGCTATATTGCGAATAGTTAGTTGGATCATTCTTATATTTTGTAAAGAATCGTATCCTAATTGTTTTGTGTTTAGCAAAGGTACTTCCATAAGAACCCGTATATAAGAGTTGAACTTTGAAGTTCAATAATTTCATAACCGAGTTGACAAACGATCTGAAAATCCCCACACTTATAGAAAATCAATCAAAGAACAACATATTAAATTTTTGGAATGATCTTATATTATTCATTTTGGTATCGAATCTCCTTAAGTAGTGAACATTTTCACTTGCAACATTTAAATATAAACTCGCGCTATATTCTGGGAGGGCACTGCGAAGGAGCAGCAGACGTTCAAAAAAGTAGCAGGAGTTCCAGAAACATCAAATCGACCGCGCGTTGCCATCTACAGGAACGCTTTGCCCTAGGCATAAACAATATTAAATTCGTTATAGGCTCGTGTGGACTGTTAGCGGTACAGTGTCCTCTTGACATAACCCAATTAGTAAGGAAATATTCGATGATATGTTTACAAAATTAAATGAAGATCAAAAATTTATTTTCAAACAACTTATAAAAAATATACATAAAATCAATTTTATAGATGATCTTGGAGGTTTGGGTAAAACATTTGAATATAAAACTTTAATTTATTATTTTCTATCAAAAGGAAAAAATATTATATCAATGGCTTGGACTGGTATAGCGTCTATCCTCTTACCGAAAGGAATGACTACTCATAGAACCTTTAGATTGCCATTAGATTTAAATAGTACTGAAAATATTTTTTTTTAAATTGGAATCAAATAAAAATAAATTAAGAGAAACAGAAGTCATAATCTGGGATGAAGCATCTATGATACCCAAAAATACTTTAGAAATTATTGACAGATCTTTAAGAGATTTATGTACAAACGATTTACCTTTTGGGGGAAAATTAATAATTTTAGGAGGTGATTTTCACAAATACTCCCAGTAATGAAACACGGATTTAGAAGCGCTATAATTGAAGACACTATTAAATATTCTGAACTTTAGCCTTTATTTAAAATTTTCAAATTAAAACACAATATTCGTTCTCAGAATAATGAATTCTCGAAATTATTATTACAAATTGGAGACGGTAATATAAATTCTTTTATAATACCTAATAATTGGAGAACTAACGATGTTTGCTTACAAATTTATAAAAATATTAATAAAATAAATGATTATGATCGTGTTACTTTAGCACCTCATAATGAAGATATTAAATTTTTGAATGAAAAAATTTCAATGTTATTAAATGGTGATAAAAAGACTTAATACAGATTTATCATAGTACAGATTATGCGACTCAAAGGTGTTGATCAAAGTGATGACAACATTCATCTACTTTTTACAGTAGAAACATTAAACAATATTTATGAAAGTTTGCCACCTCATAAATTAGATTTAAAAGTTAATGCTATTGTTATGTTAATTAGAAATTTGAGTATACGCGAAGGTTTGTGTAACGATACTAAGCTTAAAATAATCAAACTATTTAAATATAATATTGAAGCGGTAATATTAACAGGAGAAAAAGTAGGTAATAGAGTTTTTATTCCTAGAATTACATTAAATACAGGAGAATCTCCTTCATTACCTTTTATTCATTATACAAAACAGTTTCAATTAACATTAGTATTTTGCATTACCATTAATAAATCTCAGGGACAAAGTTCTGATTATATAGAGTTATACATCAAAAGGCAATTATTCTCACACGCTCAATTATACGTTGCTTTACCAAGATGTACAAAATCCAGATAACTTGTATATACAAAATAATTTAGAAAATCAATTAGTAATTTAAAATATAGTTTGGGAAGAAATTCTTGATAATTATAAAAAAATTTAGTTATATAAGTAAATTTGTGTATACATTGCATATATTTATGAAATATGTTCATATATATTTAAAAACCAAATTTCCCAATATAAAATATGCGCTATAACAGTATAAAATAAAGGAGAAATTATTTGAATGATGTTAAAAGATTTTAATGATTAGCTAAATGAAAATTGTATATAAAAAATTTAATTGTATATATAAAATTTAATTAAGTTTTTATTTGATCCATATAAAAATACAAATAAAATTAAAGAAACGATTTTTAAATAAAAATTTTTAACGTAAATATGCTCTTATATATTCAAAAAACAAATTTCACAATATAAAATATACGCAATAATAGTATAAAATAAATGAAAAATTGTTTAAACGATGCTATAAGAGATCTAAGTCAACAGCTAAATGTAATCGGTATACGAAATTTATTTAAGTTTCAGTTTAATACATAAAATAATAAAAATAAAATAGAACAAAAGATTTTTAAATCAAACTTGATAACATAAATACACTCTTATATATTCAAAAAACAAATTTCCCAATATAAAATATACGCAATAGCAGTATAAAATAAAGGAGAAATTGTTCAAATGATGTTATAAAATATCTTATTCAATATCAAAATAAAAATTATATATGATATTTATTTAAATGTGGATTAGGTCTACTCGGGATACCACTAAGAAAAACGCATTCATTTATTTACCTCTTGCGTTATGTGGAAAAAATAGAACAAATTGGTTGTTATAGTTGAGTGTACGTTCGTGGTGTATGTATTTTATTAAGGTAGCGGAAATCAAACGAACCAATAGTTATAAAAAATTATTATTGCTTTATTGCCAATGTTTCGGGAGCGTTTGTATACTCCTCTCTTCAGGGCATAGTAAACAATATCAATTAAACAAATGGGTTGTTACTTAAAATGGGGGTTGACGAGCGGAGCGAGTAGGGGATACCCCCTAGTGTGTATACACACACACACACACAGACACACGCACGCACGCACGCACGCACGCACACACACACAGTTTTATACACACACACACATAGTTTTATACATACATAATAATGTATACGAGAGAGTGAGGAGAGGGAGAGGGAGAGGGGGAGGGAGAGGGAGAGGGAGAGAGAGAGAGAGAGAGCGAGAGAGAGAGAGAGAGAGAGAGAGAGAGTATAATATAAAACAACAAGAAACTGTGTAACTCTACAATAACCTCAATATATCGTATGGTATTTTTAAATATACGTAATTATGTAAAGAAAAGTATATTATGAATTTCAATCAGCTGATGACATGGCATGTGCATACCTTTATACATAGACAAGTATTATATATATCATGTAAAAGAATAAATATAACTTAAAAAAATAAAATAAAAAATAGTTTGTGAAAATTTTTTCACTTTCAGATTATAGAATTCTCACAGACTTTGAGCTCTAGAACAGATTCTCATCGAAGGAGCAGTACCAGGAGTAATGCCAGTAACTTCTCATTACATCGACGAAGTCTCCATAGGCTACAAGTAATACAATTAGACAGACTTTTAGGACGTGGAATAGAAACAGGTTCTATTACAGAAATCGTTGCAGAATTTAGAACTAGAAAATCGCAGCTTCGTTACACTTTAGCCGTTAACTAACAACTATCTGTTGATATGGGAGGTGCAGGGGCTAAGTCCATATACATTGATACTGAATGTACTTTCAGGCCTGAAAGATTAATTGCTGTAGATGAAAGATATAACATCAGTGGGCATAGTATACTTGACAATGTTGACACTGCCCGTGCATACAACTCTGACCACTAAACTCAGCTTTTGATAAAAGCCAGTGCTATGGTGTCAGAATCTGGATATGGGCTACTGATAGTAGACAGTGCTACTGCATTATACATAACAGATTTTGCTGGAAGAGGAGAATTGGCAGCTCGCCAAATGCATTTAGACAGATTTCTTCCATTATTGCTTAGATTAACCGATGAATTTTGCTGTGTAGTGGTTATTACTAATCAAGTAGTAACTCAAGTGGATGGTGTAGCTAGTATGTCTGGAGGTAATCAAAAGAAACCTATTAGCAGCAATATTATTACCCATACAAGTACAACTAGACTTTACGTAAAGGAAGAGGTGAAACAAGGATATGCAAATACGATTCATGCTTACCTAAAAGTGAAGCTACCTTTGCGATAAATGCTGATGGAATTGGTGATGTTAAAGAATAGTATTATTAGAGCTGGGGAAGTTTTTTGAAGACTTATGGAACAAGCTCAGCCTGTGCTTCTCTTGAGGCACTGTTGGAAACTCACTAATAACAAATAACGTAGTGATCTGCCCGATACAAATATATTATTGTATTGTTGATAAAAAATGACATCTGATCATTGTTCATAAATATAATATAATTCAAGTGAAAACTCAATGCGAGTTTCGAGTTATAACAAAATGATTTGTGTAATAAAAATAAATTAAATTATTGGTTAAGAGCTAAAAATAAAATCGCCTAATATTGTCTGATGTCAGAAAAATGTACAGACACGATATCAGATTAATAAAAGTGTAATACTATAACAAGTCAAATGTAAAATTAATCAAAATAAAAAACGGTAATTGCGATTTTAATAGACCATCTACCCAGTTGAAAATCATACTCAAGCTCAGCCTGTGCTTTTCTCGAGTGATTAGAATCTCAGGCCCGCCAAGTATGTGTGGGAGATTGGAGAACCACCCCTGCTAGAGCAGCTCTAGACTTCTCTTGTCCTCCCAAGATGCGTAATATTATAGAAAGTTCAAAACTTTGACTTTTCGTAAATATCTGAAAAAATTTTTATGAATTTTAGAAATGAAAAGAAGGCATCATAGTTATAAAATAATTTTCACCCACACGGGCGTAAAATGCGTAGGTTTTATAAAGTTTTGTAGGAGTATGTGAGCTATTGTGCCTCTTAGGCGTTAAGTAATACTTTATGCCCACTGGCTGAATATTTTTGAAGTTATAATGTGGGCATAAAATGTAATTTTACACGCAAGGTACGAAAAGTTCTATTATGCCAGTCAAGTCATCTTATGGGTACTTGACTACAATAAATTGATTTCAGTACTTTCTTGTGTTTAATTTGTAATGTAGAAAAATAAACAAATTAGAATACATTTTTGAGAGCAGTCATACAGTTGTCTCGGAGAGTTGTTTGCATTACTTGACTATCGGTAATTGATTTCACAACTTTCGTTTGTTTGATTTACAATGAACAATTCGACTGTACTTACATGTAATTTGTTCAGCATACATTTGCTCGAAGAAGTAAAAGATAGTTAAGTATATAATTAAAATAAATTTTGCCCACACTGGCGTAAAGTGCGTAGGTTCTATAAAGTTTTTTAGGAGCTGTATGTGAGCTAGTACGCCACTTGGATGTTAAGTAGTACTTTATGCCCACCGGCTGAATATTTTTGAGTTGGTACGAAAAGTTTTATTATGTCAGTTAAGTTAACTTATGGGTACTTGACTATAATAAATTAATTTCAGTACTTTCTTGTGTTTAATTTGTATGGAAGAGTAGAGGAGCTATGGGGATTTGGGCCCACTTACCCTCGAGCTGGTACTCGGTCGGTAAGGTAGAGCGCTACCTTGCCGGTGGATGGTAATTGCAGAGTGGTTGATAACCCAATATCATCAGCAGTCGATAACCCAAATCTACCTTACCAACAGAGCAGAAACTGGCTGTTAACCCGAGGTTTAGCATCCGCAGTGAAGAACACCCCATCTCCTCGACGTTGCATATGTTCCTACAAAATTACGTTTGATAAAGTAAACAAAGATTATGCATGAGATAAGTATACTTATATATTTATCAATATATCCTGCAGCCACCTCTTCTTCTTCAATCCCTTGACATGCACCTCCTTCGCGTTTATCAAACCATACTGTACACTCTCCATCAGTTTCGTATACGGGGTTTCTCCAGAGCTGCAGGGTATACCGTGATAGTTCAACTCCAACCAGCGATTTGTGCTCTTGCACTTACTTGGTAGATCGTTCCACCGGTCCGGAGATTTGAAGCTATACACCCACGGTATAGAGTCATCCTCGATGGCAGCGATGGCCACCTCCTTAAAGACAAACTCGTTGTCAACGGCTTTGAATCCCTGGACGTGCACCACGTACTCCATGACGGGAGAGAATGAGCTCCTCAACTCGATACGCCGCTTATATACCCTCACGGGCCTTCCTCCACCTCCGAGCTCGCGCGTTCTATGCAGAGCGCTCTATAGCGAGAGCTCCGCCCCCAGCAGCGCCCCACCACCATAGAGCTCGCTGATTGGCTGACGCAATTTCAAACTTGCATAGAATTCTTGGAAAAACGTTTTCAACAGGTTGAGACCTGCACGGAGCTCTCTGATTAAATGACGCAATTTCAAACCTCCATAGAATTCTTGGAAAAATGGCTTGGAGCTCTCTGATTGGTTGATCCCATGCGCCGCGATCCCTATAAAAGTCGAGATGCCGGCCGAGGAGCTCATTCCAGTTCAGTTTGCGCAGGCAACAAGAACTAGTACTAGACGTCCAGGTGCATTGAAAATACTTTTACTATTGTGTTATTAGTCCAGGATACGTAAGAAGCTCTTCTGAGAGGATACTCAATGATTCCCCCAAGTAGCTCTCCTAGACATCTACTACGAGAGTAGAATCCCGGTCGAGGAAGACCATTGTTGCGACTTCTAGGATCCGAGCTCTTCTGTGAGTTTTATCCAGGATACTCCTCAAGTAGCTCTCCTAGACTTCTGCTACCACTACGAGAAAGTGTCAAGTGAGTATTATACAACGTATTTTTTGTTATTATCGCTCGATTACTAATACATTTCGTTTTCCTTAGAATGGCATTGGATAGTCGTGAATCCATCTTGCTCTTGCAGCAAGCATTGGAGCTGATGAGAGGTAGTAATGTGAGCAACGACATGGCTGAAAGATGGGTCAACGTCACAATCGTTGATCACATCGAGATGTACGAGAGGCTTCTCCATATCCCAGGCATCAACGTGCACGAGAAGCGAAAATGCGAGTCGACCATCGCTGTACTGTATAGCTTACGACAGAGCATGCTCTGCTTCTCTGCGATTCGTAGTGCTGGCTTGACAAGAGTCAGCTGGGATGACGTCATCTCGGCCTTTGATAGCCGCATAAATATCGAGTTTATCAGCAACCCCTAACATCTGGACGCAACAACATTCCTCGAGGGCGCTCGAGTTATCTTTATTGCGAAAATAGAGATAGCTCTTGAGGAACACAACGCACTCAAGGTCAACGCAGTGCTCGCTGCAGAATACGCCAAGGTGACGGGCAATGTGGAGACTGTAGAAATGTTTTACTTGAACCCGAAGAATGCTCTAATCTACACCACCACCGAACTGAGCGAGTGTTTCCTAGCCAACATCGAGCAGCCCGTCCTCCACGAAATGGAGGAATTCCAGGAACGAGACTCCGGCTGGACACTCCGCTCCATCTTGAACTTGGCTGTGAATGTCAACAAATTCAATTCCATGAGGGGACACTCCTACATCCCACTGCCTGATATAGTGAAAAGAAAGGAGGCCTGCATCAACTTGCAAAACGAGGACGATAAGTGCTTCCAGTGGGCTGTACTTTCGACGCTACATTCAGGTTGCAAATACGGTGACCCTTGTCAAGCGCAAGCTGTACTTCAGTGCCTGTTTGGGAGCGCTATAGTGGATGATATAGCGCTCCTTATCGTAGAGGATCGTGAGCAGCTTCCCCTGTTTCTTACCAGGTGGTGCTATGTGTTCTCGGCAGAGTGGCAGGTCTCTGTGAGCGTCGTGGAGATGCTTCGGGTACTCCAGGTCCACCTCGAGAATGTGGTGATTATCGGGCACACCCCAGAAGTTTAGCTGCTCCACGTCCTCGACCCATCGGAAGACTCCGTATGGTAGAGGCTGCGTCATGGCCCATCCATAGAGGTTATTCACATCATAGTAGAGAAGATATTTTGACTCCTCCTCCGGGTTGTAGAAGTCACCCATGTAGCGATTGTTGGCTTTTCCGTAGCGGTTGGAGCAATGACTTACAACACCCCGAATGCCTCGCTCCACGAACAGAAGCATGTTGATGTCCGTGAGCAGCTCCAGGTCGACTTTAGAGTACTTGAGCATGGCGTCCCAAGTGCGCCGGATCAAGACCATATGCCTCCAGGCAGTTGTCCCGGAAGTTCTCAGAAACGTCGGCAAGTAGCAGCACGTCCATCTTGAGGTAGAGATCGGAATATTCACCAAGACTCTTGATGACGAAGAACTGCCATACCTTTTGAGCGTCCTGGTAGTCCTCGTTGCTGATGTCGCTATTGTAGAGGCTGCTATGAAAATCCTCCTTGGCTGGCAGTTCTCCCTTCTCCAGGATGTCGAGGGAGGAGTCGTAGTCATAGGTGAATATACTCTTTCTCCTCCGTAGTTTCATCTGCTCCGCAGTATAGTTTTTGAGGAACTCTGGTTCAGCGATTACCACACGATCCAAATAGGATGCCCTCGACATTCTTCGTGAAGGAGATGTATTTTTCCTTCCACTGAGGGATGAGGTTCACTCGTCCATCGAACCTCGTTGCAATCTCCATGATGAAGAGGTGGAAATCGTATCCGCTCATGTTGTGGAAAACCACTGGCACGATTCTTGAGTCCCGATATTGCAGGTTGCAGCTATTTTGCGCTGGACCTCTATATCTGAAAAAAAAAACAAAATATATTAGAAAAGAAACAAATTGTAAGGTGGTGCAAGAAAAAATTGTAAATACTTACTTTCCCGTGAGATGGCAGTGTTCCCTGACCTTCTTGTTCTGGCTGGTAAATGGTTTTCTGCACATGTAGCAGTCTGTAGCCCTCCTGAAGTCGTCCTTTTCTCGCTGTGTGAGGTCGTTCATGGGTTGAGGATTCTTAAACGAATTGTTTAGCTCCTCAGAGAGCTCTCGTAGCTTGTCGACGAACCACTCTGCTGGATTACGCTGTTGCTGGTATAGCCGCTGCGAGTCTCGTCGAAGCTGCACTTGAGATAGAAGCCTACACTGAAGGCCTGGTGCCGCTGGTAGGCTCGCTCGTTAGCCGCCACAGGCTTGAGTATACACTCAAAGTCGGCATATACAATGAAGGGCACGCGTTCATGGTTTTTGAAATTCTTGAATTTCAGTATCTTCTCCTTCTCTGTGGGCAGCTTCACCTTACACTTATTGACCTGAGCGCAGTCTACCTCGTGAGTCTTCAATTTTTCATCTCTCCAAAAATAGTGAAGGCAGCGATCACATATGAATGTTTTAGCTTTGTGGGATGATACCTGCCTTCGGACTAGACGAGAGAGATCCTTTATCCAGATGTAGTGAAACTTGGTCACTACCTCGTGCTCTTCTTCTTCATCATCCTCATCCCCGTAGTGGTCTTGTGTGAGGAGAATGTTGACATGTTTCTCCTTCTTGCCTTTTGTCACGTGGCACAGTGACACTTCAAATTTTCCATCTCTCTTCTTCAGTACGTACAGGTTAATGGACATGTCATTTTGATGCTCAAATTTTGTGATCTGCCTCGGCGACACTGGGAACTCAATGCCCTGGAAGTTTAACTCACATTCAAATCCCTTGTACTTGGTCACTCTGTCAGCATGTTTGCTAGCTGGATGTAGCACCGAGAGTACAGCTCACTGGAAGCACTTATCATCCTCGTTTTGCAAATTGATGCAGGCCTCCTTTCTTTTCACTACACCAGACAGTGGGATGTAGGATTTTCCCCTCATGGAATTGAATTTGTTGACATTCACAGCCAAGTTCAAGATGGAGCGCAGTGTCCAGCCGGAGTCTCGTTCCTGGAATTCTTCCATTTCGTGGAAGATGGGCTGCTCGATGTTGGCTACGAACCACTCGCTTAGTTCGGTGGTGGTGTAGATTGGAGCGCTCTTCGCGTTGAAGTAGAACATTTCTACAGTCTCTTCATTGCCCGTGACCTTGGTGTGTTCTGCAGCGAGCACTGCGTTGACCTTGAATGCGTTGTGTTCCTCGAGAGCTGTCTCTATTTTCGCAATAAAGATGGCTCGAGTGTCCTCGAGGAATGTTGTTGCATCCAGATGTTTGGGATTGCTGATAACCCCGATCTTTATGCGGCTATCAAAGGCCGAGTTGACGTCATTCCAGCTGACTCTTGCCAAGCCTGCACCACGTATCGCAGAGAAGCAGAGCATGCTCTGTCGTATGCTGTACAGTACAGCGATGTTCGACTCGCATTTTCGCTTCTCATGCACGCTCATTCCTCGGGTATGGAGAAGTCTCTCGTACGTCTCGATGTGGTCAACGATAATGACGTTGGCCCATCTTTCAGCCATGTCGCAGCTCACATTGCCACCTCTCATCAGCTCCAATGCTTACTGCATGAGCAAGATGAATTCACGACTATCCAATTCCATTCTAAGGAAAACGAAATGTATTAGTAATCGAGCGCTAATAACAAAAAATCCATTGTAGAAAACTCACTTGACTTCTCGTAGTAATAGTAGATGTCTAGGAGCGCTACTTGAGGGGTATCCTGGAGAAAACTCACATGAGAGCTCGGATCCTAGAAGTCGCAGCAATGGTCCGCCTCGACCGGGATTCTACTCTCGTAGTAGATGTCTAGGAGAGCTACTTGGGGGTATCCCGTAGTATCCTCTCAGGAGGGTTTCTTACGTATCCTGAACTAATAACACAGCGATAAAAATACTTTCAATGCACCTGGACGTCTTGTACTAGTTCTTGTTGCTTGCGCACACTGAACTAGAATGAGCTCCTCGGCCGGCGTCTCGCCTTTTATAGAGATCGCGGCACATGCGCTCAAACAATCAGAGAGCTCCATACCATTTTTCCAAGAATTCTATGGAGGTTTGAAATTGCGTCAGCTAATCAGATAGCTCGTGCAGGTCTCAACCTGTTGAAAACGTTTTTCTAAGAATTCTATGCAAGTTTGAAATTACGTCAAGCAATCGGCGAGCTCCATGGTGGTGGGGCGCTGCTGGGGGCGGAGCGCTCCCTGTAGAGCGCCCTGTATAGAGCGCTCGCGCTCGGTGGTGGGGGAAGACCCATTAGTGTATATAAGCGGCGTATCGAGTCGAGGAGCTTATTCGCTCTCGCTATGGAGTACGTGGTGGACATCCAGCGATTCAAAGCCGTTGACAACGAGTTCATCTTCAAAGAGGTAGCCATCGCTGCCATCGAGGATGACTCGATACCGTCGGTGTATAGATTCAAATCTCCGCACCGGTGGGACGATCTACCGAGTGAGTGAAAGTGCACGAATCGCTGGCTGGTTTTGAACTATCACGGTTTATCCTGCAACTCTGGAGAAACCCCGTACACGAAGCTGGTGGAGAGTGTACAGTATGGTTTGATAAACGCGAAGAAGGTGCATGTCAAGGGGTTGGAGAAGAAGAGGTGGCTGCAGGATATATTGTTAAATGTGTAAGTATACTTATCTCATGCATAATCTTTGTTTACTTTATCAAACGCAATTTTGTAGGAACATATGCAACGTCGAGGAGATGGCGTGTCCTTCGCTGCGGATGCTAAACCAAGAGGAGCCATATATACAGTATATATTACGCATCATACTTTGGAATATTGCAATTGTGCCGTCCAGAACTTATTCGCATAGAAAAAGTGGATACTTGACAGCAGCAGCAGCCGACCAGAGTTATCGATTGACAGCAGCTATGTGAGCGCCGACGATAACACCGTGGATGAAGTGGATTTAAGTGAATGTAAACCTCTACACTTAATGTTAAGTGGAATGTATAATCAATTATTGTAATAATGGAGAGGTAATTGTGTGTGGTTGGGGCTCCAACTATTTAAAAAAATAAAAAAATTGTTACTCCATGAATTTGAATTCCCGCCATCTTCTGTCGGATAGATAGAAAATTGAACGGCGAAACGGATAAAATTTTAGGAGTTGTGATATGAATTTATTGGTCGATAATGTAGTTATCGATCAATAAATAAATGTATGTTAATTTAAATTTTTAAATTTTCGCGCCCGCTTCTACTCTTTGATGGCCTGATACGGCTGCTGCTGCAATGAAGAGAGGGTTTCTCGGAAATTCGTCGGCTTGAAATAATATGCACTTCTGATAGTGAAAACCCATATGATGTAATGAAATTTTGGGTATATAAGAAGCAGTGGAACAACAAAATTATCATTCGACACTCAGTCGAGCAAGATGCCATCTCTAGAAGTGATTCCCTTCCAGACCTGGTTCGCAGCCGCCGAGGAGGAGATGGAAGTTGAGGAGGAGAGTAAAGAGGAGGAAATGCTCCCAGATTGCCACTGGAGCGAGCAGTTCATCCTCTCTCTCTTTCTCACTCTCATCTCGATGATGACGGTATGGTTGCGATCCTTTCGAAGAGCCTGGAGGATGCTTCGAGTATACTTCAAACCCAGAGATCATCGACTTGACTGAGGACGAGTAAAAAAAGAAAAAATGGTGGAGCAGTAGGTAAATGGAGTGCTTCACAGGTGGCGGCGGCAGTTGGGGCCCCCACCACTAAAAGAAAAATATGAAAAAAATGAAAAAACCGTTGCCAATTCATTGGCAAAATGCTTCCTCAAACTAATTTATCGATTCTAATTTTAAATTTAAAAACAAAAGTAAATTTTTCACAACAAAGCTTTATTAATAAATAAAACTCTTTTCTTTGTGGATCTTTGTTGTTTGTTAAACAATTTGACTGATTATAAAAAGTATCTTTTTTGTTTTTTCATTATGTATCCTATACAAACAATTAATTATTCTTATAAACAATTTTAAAGAAATACATTAGTTTGAGGTAGAAAAGTGTGTATTGGCAATAATCTAATAAATATGTGTTTTGCAACAGGTATTTAACTACTATCCTGTTCGACTTAGTGGTTTAAAGTTAATCCATCATTGTAACTACCATACAAATATAATAACTAAGTTTAACAAAAGACAACGAATCGTTTTGAAATTTAACAGAGAGGTAGTTTTTTCATATTTAAGAATCGACATTTTTCTGAAATATTTTATGAAATTTTTACGAAATTCATATTTTGAAAGTCAATTATTATCGTTGCCCTAATACACATTGCCGCGGGAGTAAATCTGAAATTACTTTCTCGGCGATATACCCTAGTACACAATAATTATTTTATTTATATATGATATATAAATTAAATAGAACTATTGCATATTTTGCTCTAAAACTTTATATTTGTGTTTTGGGGCTAATTTGGAATGAGTAAAAAAATTTTGACTACAATAACCTCTTGAAATTTTAACACAATCGTGTACTCAATAAGTGTAATAAGTGGTAAAAATTTTGAGTCAATCAATCGAATATTCTTTTTAAAAATGCATATATAAGAAATTTATAAAAAAATTTTAAACTCAAATATCTTTGGTCACAACGGTCAGATTTTTTCGGCAAAGATCTGAATCCTTAGATATAAAAAAGCTAATTATTTGCCAAATTTCAAAACAATTCATTGACTTTTACTCCTGATATCGTCAACGAAAGAAAACGCACTTTTTTTCAAAAATAATTTTTTTCCCAGAAACAAATCAAAATTTTGACCAACATAACCTCTTCAAATTTCAACACAATGTTGTACTCGATAAGTGTAATATGTGGTAAAAATTTTGAGTGGAAAAATATAAAAGTTTTTAAGATATTAATTAAAGAAATATAAACCATATTTTCATTAATAACAAATGACAGGCTAGAGATAATTTAAATTAAAAAAAAATAAATTGTAGGTAATTTAAAGACCTTTTAATAAAAATTTAGTTTATTAACTAATACTGGCTGAAACAAATTAAAAATCAAAAAAACGAAAAATTCAAAATCGTTTTTTCTTATAAAAAAAAATCGCTGAAATCAAAAAGTGGGTTATGTTCTCTCTATTCTCCTCCGAAACGAAGTAGTCCAAGCTATCTGTCACGGCCTAATGTTAAATTTACAGAAATTCCATCCCGGATAAAAAGAAGTATGACTGTATAGGAAATTAAATTCTGAATCACGTTTCTGTTCCATACAACCACAGCCGAAGTGCCGAACTTGGTCAAAAAAATTCGTAAAGTTGGAAAAAACGGTTTTTCGCCAATGAAAAAAAACTATAACTCGGATCAAAAAATGATAAGTGAGGAAGTTGTATGTATTAAAAAGATCTATTGATTCATGTAAATACATGTCTATCGATTTTTGTTATTTTTCGAGTTATATCGAAAAAACCTCTAACAGTCGGGTTCTCTTGTACTCGGTCAATTTTATGCCTGGATACTTTATATTTACTGTACGTATAGCTCATGGCAAGATAAAAAGCACGCTTTTGAAAAATTTTAAAATATTCATTATTTTTCGAGATATATCGATTTTTCGAGAAAAAGGCGCTCTCCAAAATTGGCTATTCCTCGTCGACGGATGGTCGTACAGTAACGATCGAGCACTTTTATTTTTCTAGATGAGTTGTTCTATCATGTTATTATATAATTATAACGAATTCTTCAATTTTAATGCTCAAAAAATCACTTAGAAAAAGTATCCTCCTTTTTGGACGTGTTTTTTTCGTATAGCTTTTTCAATTTTTATTTTATAGTAATGGCTACTATGGCAATCGATAACTGACATTTTTTCACGTATTTAAAAAAAAAAAAGTTTCTACGACCTTCTGAAGCCGAGATAATGTTTTTATTTTAAAAAAATCTAGAGGACGCAATTAACATGTTACAGCGATGGGGTTTGTGGGAGGTTACTATCGAATACTTATATTTTCAATAAAAAAAATTCTAGGATATGGTTTATTGATTGCTAGTATTAATAATTAAGTGATAAAGTCAAGCGCGTGGGCGTTTTGTGCGTCAGCTGTGGAGGGCGGCGGAGTGGGGATAGCGCCGAGCGGGCGCTCGCAAAGCTGATTTCGTCCATTCAAAATCGAACGTGCTTATAAAATCTTCATTATCTCGGCTTCTAAATGACGCCCAAAAATCCTTTGTACTTAATCTGGGGTAGCTCGACGAGATGAACACGAATATCACGATTTCGTTCGCCTTAAGAGCAAAATTATTCCGGAATTTTTTTATTTTCGTTAAATTATAATTTTTGTTGTACTATTTTCCTGATTTTAATAAATGTTTATTATTACAACAGTATTTTGCTTATAAGACTTTAACTTTTCTACAACAAAATTATTTTTATTATCTCAGTAATTAATTATTTACGAAACGAAATTAAACAAATTAATAATAATATAAATTTGAAAAATATACTTTATTAAAATATTATTTTATTACATAATTACTTATAAAATGTGTGTGTGTGTGTGTGTGTGTGTGAGTGTGTGCGTGCGTGCGTGCGTGCGTGCGTGCGTGCGTGTGTGTGTTTGTGTGTGTGTGTGTGTGTGCAAATACATATGCATATTTCAAATGGATTAGTCATCTGACGTCCGTTATATGTCCCCACTTCGACAGTATAAAATACTACAGCTTCAAAGCAGCTGCTCTAAAGAGGGCTATAGGAAGTGTTTACAGCGGTCTTTATACCTGCGTTCGTTCAAAATATAGTCTCATGGCTTAGTGTTTGCTGAACGGTTGGAGTTCAAATGTGCAATAACTGTCCTTGTATTTTAAACGTCTTCGTGTAAATCCCGTTATAAATTTTTATATAGCAAACAAATATAATCAAGAATGTCAGTGAACTTTCACTTTACAGTTGTGAAAGTGGCATTTTGGTACAGTCGGTATCCCCATCATAAAAGCCATAGAAACTTAGGGATACTTAGAAGTGGCGGTATTGCCAGTCATTAAGGCTCTTAATCCGGGACGCCGATATCATTTTTGAGAAAGTGTATGAAATTCACGCCTGATGTGCAGCCCTTGTCGACAGAGAGGGGAGAAAAGGGAGCAGGGCAGGTAGAACTCGAGGTTTAGAAGGAATAAATGATTCAGTTCGTCCAATTTGTGGAGTAGAGCAGATCATTTGGAGCAGCATATAATCAGTGTATAAGTTTTATTCAAAGAAAAATCATTTGTTTCTTTAATTTGTTTTGTGAATCCAAAAGGTTATTGCTCTCCCAAGCTGCTCGCGTTCAATGATAATTTTTATTGACGGTGTAGTGAATTCGTACACCATAGATCCTTTCGGGCATCATAAATTTATTGATACACCGACGTTTCGGGAGTATAATTAACTCCCCTTATCAAGGCATTCGAGGTGTTATATCAATTTACAAATTTATAAAGCGGCCATAGCGTGGACTCCGCGTGTCAAACAATTTTTCTTTTTACAATAGATTTTTATTAAATCACCAACATTTGTAAAGCAATACCTGATCACTCTGTATGAGAGAGTATAATTCAGCATTGATATTCGCACGTGTCTTAGATGTCAAAATCTGCATAGATGTCAACGTCCGCTCGGTGTTTATCACAGCCGTAGGCTGCGTCTTTTGTTTATATCTGCAGCTCATTGCCTCCTCTTCACAATTTGGTATCATAGTTCAAATCCAATGCCTGTATATTCAAAAGTTTATTGCTCTCCCAAGCTGCTCGCGTTTAATGATAATTTTTTTTTTTTTTTTTAAACGTCGGTGTATCAATAAATTTATGATGCTGGAAAGGATCTATGGTGTACGAATTCACCACACCCTTAATAAAAATTATCATTGAACGCGAGCAGCTTGGGAGAGCAATAACCTTTTGAATATACAGGCATTGGATTTGAACTATGATGCCAAATTATGAAGAGGAGGCAATGAACTGCAGATATAAACAAAAGACGCAGCCTACGGCTATGATAAACACCGAGCGGACGTTGACATCTATGCGGATTTTGACATCTAAGACACGTGCGAATATCAATGCTGAATTATACTCTCTCATACAGAGTGATCTGGTATTGCTTTACAAATGTTGGTGATTTAATAAAAATCTATTGTAAAAAGAAAAACTGTTTGACACGCGGAGTCGACGCTATGGCCGCTTTATAAATTTGTAAATTGATATACCACCTCGAATGCCTTGATAAGGGGAGTTAATTATGCTCCCGAAACGTCGGTGTACCAATAAATTTATGATGCTCGAAAGGATCAATGGTGTACGAATTCACTACACCCTCAATAAAAATTATGTTTTGTGAATCATCTACGAAATAGTGTACAGTATTATACAAAACGTACGTTGACTACAAGTGGCAGGTTATTTCTCATTCTTTTTGGTGAGTATATATTTTATAAAATACTACCTACATGGCAATATGCCTTACTTGCTGACGATCGTTAAAATATAGGCTCTTGCTATTTGACCGTCAGATGTAAAGTACATTGTCTCAAGGTATCACCTGATTGTTGTGTTTCTTTTGTTTTGATGATTGACTAGAGAAACTATATGCTCTAGTATATAGATATGCATAGCGTACAAGAATCTGACGGTCACATAGCAGAGACGTAAAATATATATTGCGAATAAATAATTTAAAAATTAAGTCGCAAGTGTAATAACTAGCGTAATAAAAAATTTTATTTTTCAACTATTTTCTCAAATCCATTTCGTTAAGTAAATTATAATTGTACAAATTGATTTATTAATAATAGAAAATTTTTTTTTCAGATATACACGCAAAATGGCAGAGAGTAAACGTGAAGTGTGTGTTTTATGCGATAAGGAAATGGAGGAAGGAATAATTCACATTGGTGAGAAGCCGATAAAATCACTTATTAAAGCGAGTAAAGAGATCGGAGATAGAAAACACTTGAAAATGGAACACTTGTTATTTCTGAAGGTTCATAAAGCCTGTCAAGTTCAGTATCTCAAACCATCCAATATTAAAACTCAAAAGCAGAGTATTTTAGATAGAATAAAACGAACAAGAAAAGATAACAAGGAAGCTCGCAAGTTTGATTTCAGTTCATTATGCTTTTTCTGTGGTACTGATGCTACAACTGACACTCATAAACGACCCATAAAATTAGTTTCCGATGATAATATTAAAGAAAATATTTTTAAAATATTGGAATCACGACCAGATGATGATTTTCATAAAAAGTTAAGACTACGATTAGAACATCCAGTTGACATAGAGAAGAAAAAAGCGCATTATCATGCTAAATGTGTGCAAGGATTTAACTACACACAGTCTACAAATGAAGTTGGCCGCCCTATGGATGAAAATACGTCTACAGTGGTACATCACTTTATTAACCACATTCTTAAAAATTCTGAAGATTCGCAGTTTTCTCTGAAAGAAATGGTACAAGATTTCTGTCACAACTTGCCCCGTATTGACGCCATAAAGGGCCATCTGTTAAATTATTTTGAAGACGATATAGTTATGTACTCAGTACCAAACGATACAATAATATGTTTCATTAATAAGAAAGGAACGATACTTGATGATAAGTGGTACAAAGAAAAAGCTCGCACGGATGAAGAAGAGCGCCTTATAATAGTAGAAATGGCTGCAGAAATAATTTGTCAAGATATAAAATGTAAGCATTATGTTACAGACAGGTATAATGCACCAAGCTCCTTCTTAAAGGATGTGGAAAGAGATATTCCTAAAACTTTACAGGTATTTTTAGATTATTATTATTATTAATGATAGGAGTTGGGACACGTTAAGTAGCCTCCAGACGCATGGGTAATCCCTTGGCGTCCCTCAGTTTCCGGGTGAATTCAGCCCATTGCCTTCTCATAAAATTGAAGGATCCTTTTGGCGTCCTTCACCTCGATGTTATTTGCCAGTGGAAAGGGGTCACCAAAGTACAAGCGCCTCCTCTCCACTAGTGCAGGGCATTCGAGAATAACGTGCAATGATGTCTCAACCTCCTTTCCGCAGAATCTGCAAGTCGGTTCTTTCTCAAGTCCCATCGTGTGTCTGTGTTTCCGCAAAGTACCATGCCTGGTTATGATCCTACCACAGCCTTTGCGTTCTTCCTACACAATGCGAGTATTTGCTTTGCCCATCCCTCCATCTCTGAATCCTTGATGAAGGTTTTGGCTGTTTGACATCCCTGGGCGTTTTTCCACGCCTCCGAATGTTTTTTAGCGATCCATCTGTCAATTTCCGCGTTGATTACTGTGTCGCATATTCCAGTTGCCAGTTCTGGACCCGTTAAGACCTCCTTCCTCGCCTGCCTGGCAAGCCTGTCTGCTATTTCATTTCCTTTTATTCCTGCGTGGCCCTGCAGCCAGAAAATGCTTATTGGACGGTTTTCTGCCAGCTGATTCAGGATCCGGTAACAGTTACACACTACCCTCGAGGTGGTTGTGTACGCTCTAAGAGCCTCAATGGCGCTCCTACTATCTGTGCCGATATGTAGGTGCCCTTTACCGCTCTTCGCTTCTGCCCAGAGGGCGCAGTTCAGCACCCGTACCAGTTCAGCTTATAGTACCGTCGCGTACCGTCCTAGTGGAAAGGTGCACCTCCTTCCGCCCCTGCGGCGGTAGACTCCGGCACCTGTTCCCTCTACCCCTTTGGATCCATCCGTATATCAGATTTCACCATTGGCTGGTAGCTTCTCCCGGCCCATTGCCCAGTCAAATCTCTCCGCCAGGCTGATCCGGTATTTCCTGTCGAACATAAATGCCTTGGTCATCTTATCTCGGGGCATCTTGAAGACACCTCCGGACTTCTGGTATCTTGCCCTGGAGGTTCTCCCCATCGTCCTTGCTGGCCCTGAGCATTCCTCTTGCAGCAGCAGCAGCAATGGTCAGGTGGAGTGGCTCCATACATAGTGCAGCCCCTAGAGCAGCTGTTGGCGTAGACCTCTCCGCTCCAGTGATGCACCGTAGTACCAAGCCTCTCAACCTTCCCAGCTGACCTTCTGCTGTTTTCTGATGCGTTCTATCCCACCAGACCATCGCCGCATAGGTAGGTCGGGGCTTTAGGATTGCATCATACAGCCACTTCATCGCTACTGATTTTAATCCCCAGTTCCTGCCTATGGCCCTTCGCAGTTGCCATAGGGCCGCGATGAATTTCCGGTACTTTACCTCTAGGTGTCTTCCCCATGTCAGCTTACTATCCATTGTGACTCTTAGATATTTGACCTCTTTGGATAGCTTTAGTGCCTTCCCATTGAGCGTCAGTTGACAGGTTCTATCCCATTTATATTTCCTGGTGAATACCACGACCTCTGTTTTGTCTGGGTTGACCCTAAGGTTCGTGCTCCTACACCAGGCTTCTACAATCCGTATGTCCCCCTGTGTGAGTTCTATGACGGTCTGTAGGAAGAATTCACGCCTTATGATCAATATGTCATCGGCGTAACCCACTGCCTGACATCCCTGCTCTCTACGGTTTGTTAACAGATTGTCCACTATCAGGCACCATAGCAGGGGCGACATCACTCCCCCTTGCGGGCAGCCAGAGGAGACATCGCCCCTTACTGTGGTGTTGCCTTTGGTCACTTCTAGTTGCCTATTTCCGATCATATGGCTCGTACAGTCTACTAGCATTGTAGGCACTCCAAACCTCATCAGGCATCTCTAATGACGCCTCTTGAGGTATGATTGATTCTATGTCCATGAAGGTCCCAGCAGCAAAGCCTCCATTCTCCAACTGGGGCTGAATTAGCTGTATCACCCTTTGCAAGGCTGTCTCCCTGGACATCCCTGCCCTGTATGCGTGTTGACTCGCATGCAGGATCTTGCCTCTTAACGTCACATCTCTGATATATCTATCGATGAGTCTTTCAGAGGTTTTAAGCAAGAAGGAAGTCAAGCTTATAGAGCAGAAATCTTTCGAAGAGGTATATCCGCTTTTTCCTGGTTTCGGTATGAACACCACCCTCGCCCCTTGCCAAGCGGCGGGCACGTGTCCAAACATAAGGCTCGCCTTGATTACCTTAATCAGGGGCCCAACTAGGATATGCTCCGCCTTCTTCAGGTGCAAAGGGTGTATCCCGTCCGGTCCAGATGATTTGTATCGTTTAAAAGAATTTATGGGCCATTTGATCCTCTCCGGGGTCACTATCTGGTTTGCCAGTTTGCGGTTCTGGCACCATGTCGGCGCCCTGAGCCGCCTCCTGCTCGCCTCATTTTTCTCCTTCTGGATCGGCTCTTCCTTATTGCTCTCAGTAAAACTGGGAAAGTGTGCCTTTATCAGGCATTTCAGAGTCTCCTCATCTGATGTGGAGAAACTGCCGTTCGGGAGCTTTAGAGAGCCAAGGACAGCCTCTGGATTGCTTGAGCATTTTGTTCAGCCTGGCAGCCTCGGCTCCTCCTTCAACTTCCTCACAAAAGGAGGCCCACTTCGTTAGCTGGGCCTTCCTAATTTCTTCTCTGTATCGATATCTCTCCCGGTTATGTTCCTGCAGACAGAGAGGGTCGTTACGTTTCCTGGCTTTCCTAAGGAGGGCTCTAGTCCTCTCCCTGAGGGCAGCCAGGCCTTTGGCCATCTGACTTGGCCTCTAGGCCTGAGTCTCGTAAGTTGACAGTTGTTGTGGTAGCCATTCAGTATCTCATCCTTCAGCATATTGGCGGCCGCCTCTAACGTGGGTACGTCGTCAATTACTTTAGAGCTTCCCTAAGGGCTTCGGCGAGATCTGCTGAATAGTTGACGCAGTCCGTGTCTCTGGGATTTCTTTTCCATTGGGGTCTCTCGGGCATACCCGCCACTAGATCGAACCTGATCTGTTCGTGGTCTGATAGTGATGGTTCGTCCGACAGCCTCCAACTGACAATCCTGTCTGTAAGGTTATTGGTGCATAGAGTTACATCCAACATCTCCTCCCTTACAGCATTACGGAAGGTCGGCGTGTTGCCAACATTCAGGATGTCTAGTTCCGTAGTCACCAGATATTCCACGAAGCGCTGTCCACGCCGATTGGTGTCAGTACTGCTCCATAGCTGATGGTGTTCATTCGCATCACAACCTATCAGTAGGGGCATCCTAAGCGCCTTGCAATGGTCAACTAGTCGCATCACTTCCGTTGGCGGCACATTCGTATCCTGCCCCCCAACGTTGGGGAAGTATGCCGACGCTATGGCCACTCTCCCGACACCATCCATCTCTGTCGTGACCACCATCAGATCTCCAGTACATAGTTCCCATTGGGGCACAACATTGATCCTTGTTGCTACTATGCATGCCCTAGGTCTGGTCGATGCTGCGTCCCTGAAACATAATAACCCTCCAAAACCACTGATTGTGCCGTTCACTGTCCATGGTTCTTGGACCAGTAATGGGCCTGTGTGCACCGCAGCCAAACCTTTCTGCAATATAGCAGTGGCTCCCTTGCTGTGGTGCAAGTTAATTTGGGTTATTGGCGGTGACGGTGGGGCCATTATGCCTTATCCACCGCCATCGTTTCAACCTCTTCCCCTTCCGGGGCCTGGCGGGTCACTTTAAAGGTGACCCTGCCTAGCTCCATCCAGAGCCTGTTGTCAATGGCCTCTAAGGCCCTGACCTGAGATTCGGGCAGCTAGAACACCAGAACATATTTTTCTCCGGTGTCCTGCCTTCCCGAGTCTTTGTTGAGCGGTGATGCCTTTACCGAGCGCCATCTGCTCATGTTCAGGGTGGGGTTGTAGGCCCACAGTCGACTCATGACCTCGGCCGGCTCCTGAGGAGGACCCGAAAGCCAGACCGTAGCCTTGTGCAACCTCTGGATAAGCTCTACCCCTCTCACCCTGAGTTTCGGGCCCCCAAACTCAAGGGTGGCCACCTTATTTAGTAGCCACTCCTTTGATCTTTGGTCGGAAGCCACAAAGACGAAGACGCCCCCATTCCCGAACGATGTTTCTATTCTGGGCATCTGTTCTGGGGGCATCTTCTTAGCCAGTTCTCTGAAACCGGCCCTGAAGCTGTTAAAGTCACCCAGGGACAGTAGTGTCTCAGGGTATTCTTCCGCCGTTGCTACCACGGTCAGGGGGTTCGTCCTCTGTGCGGCGATAAGCCCGACCCCACCGATAGCACCTTTTTGAGGCGCCCCCGATGAGTTCTTGCTCTCCACCGCCTTCCGCCCGCCTCCCTTTGGAGGTGCGCTTTCCTCCGCATGGACTGGGCCTTTGGAGCCCCAGCCCTCAGAGGGCCCGCAGCCCTCTCTCCGTCGTATCTTATCGTCCCGGTGGGCCGAGGGCGGGGTATCCTTCTCCCCCTTTTTCCTCTTCGGATCCTCCCGGAACTGGGCTGTATTCGTCTGACCTTGCTGTAGGGGGGGGGGGGGGGGGGGTCTGAGGTTGCCCTCCGCCTCCCTCCTCAGTTTGGCCAGTTTCTTACGGACCACTAACCCCTCCCTCTTGGACTCCGGTTCGTCCTGGGCGAGTTGTCCTCCGCCTACCGAAGTAGACGGGGTGACTACCTTAGGAGTCACCGGCCTTGTTTCTAGCGTGGGAACTGCTGGCATGCGGGGCGTTGGGGGTTGGCTCCCCTCTTCCTCCACCTTGCCAGTCGCCTCCCTTTGATGGTTTTTTTTAAAGAACTTATCCATGTGAGTTCCACGAGTAGTTAGGGAACTAAAGGTCCGCCGCCACAGAGCCCCGCATGCGCCGGTAAGGCGACTAAAATTCTCAGAGGTTGTGCCAGGTGCCTCTGAGGCTCCGTTAGAGACCCTCCAATACCCCGTGGGCCACGAATCTCCATCGGCACGGGTCGCCTAACACCTTCAGATCAGGAGGTGTCTACCCATCCAGAACACCACCTTGGATGGGGGGCTGCTTGTTGGTCATCAGCGCTATCCGGCGCGGGCCAGGTGGGAGCCGGGACTTACCTGCCCTACATTGACTAGGACGAACCCTGTTATGGGTTACCACATTTACGCCAGGCCTCCCGTTTATAGGGGCTCCCCACACACTAGGACTACCCGTTTATAGGGCGCCACATACATGCATCTCCACCTCGCCCTTGCCCTCGCGCGCTGACTGAGCCTCCCCACCAGGCCATCCGAGTTTCCCACCAAGGTAGGTCGCCCACATGGCACTCGACAAGGTCCTACAGCTCCTAGGGGAGAATATTTTTAGATAGTTTTAGAAAGAAACAACATAAACGGTCAGAACACTCACTACAAAATAAATGGTCTCAAAGAGTTTCAACTATTGCGCACATTTTGATACCTTGCGTCAGACCTCGAACATTTTTGTCGTCAGTATTATTAGGTTTGTCATCTGTAATACATAAAAAATTTGCTGCGAGAGGTCTTTTAGATGCATTATCGTAGTTAGGACTATGTGCATCTTACCACGAAACTCTTCTATTCGAATCATCTGTTGTAAACGATCCTGAACAATTTAAAATTTCTGACGAAGCATTTATTCAGTTTTCTTTTGATAATGCCGACCATAATACAAACACATTAGATGGTCATAATACTTTTCATGCCATGGGTGGCATAATGTGTGTCACTCCTTCTTCTTCTGTTACATCCGAAAGTTCAGTACAAAAAGTAAATACGATACAAACAGCTACAGAAATTGGCAAATTTGGATTTCTTCCTTTAAAGTTATTTGACAGAGGCATATCAGAAAATATTGTAGAGAAGTTAAACGACTTACAAGATGAATTCGATATTTCTACTGCAGATTTTGTTTGGTTACGTCAGAAAAACGCACATCCGCTAGAAACGATGGGATGGAGTGGTTTCCAAGAAGAATGCCATGCAAATGTTGATTATAAAACCTCAAGAATAGTACCAATTCCATTCGTAAATAATCCTCCAAGTAACTATAACACAATATTTACACTTCTTGTTGAAGCAGCATAAAGATGCAAATTAAGAGCTCAGGAGCGCTGCTTCATTACTTTCAACCAGCCATTATGTTTAAAAGCGCGCGAAATAATTTCTTGTATAGATCCTATAAATGATCCTCATAATTTACAATCAGTTACAGTACGGCTTGGAGGTTTTCATATGCTTATGAGTTTCTTAGGATCTGTGGGATTTATTATGAACGGACCTGGACTCCAAGAAGCATTTTGTGTCTTATATGCTGAAAAATCCGCCAAAAAAGCACTTGAAGGTCATGCTTATTCGCGAGCGATAAGAGGGCATACGTTAATACAAGCATCAGTCACTGCTAAGATTTTTGAAGAATAGTATATTACGACACAAGGCCAGAAATTTGGATTTCCTGGCCGGCGCCATTTTGACGCCCGAGGCGAAGCCGACGGCGTCAATGCGCGCCGGCCAGGACATCCAACATTCCGGCCAAGTGTCGTATACTATTTTTCTTCATCCCCAGCCGAAAGTACGTCCATATAGTTAATATTAATAAAATAGCGTTGTTAGCTGCTAACTACAGCTCGGCCATATGTATAAGAGGCCTGCTTCAGCGCCACTTTATATATCGCAGAACATAAGGCTCGACTTCTGCTTTTTTTTATGCCCGCCCGACTTTTGCAAAACCGAGGCGAAGCCGAGGTTTTGCTGGTCGGGGCGGGCATCAAAAACACTAACAGAAGATGCTTGAAAAACATGATGGGCCAAAAATATGTACATACTTAATCGCAGATGTTGATTTTAACTACCGCCCAACCTTTTAATGGTTCCTCTGTTTGTCCTTTTCTATCCCATGCATTATAGAATGAAAGTCGAAAAGCTGTCACATATAAGTATATAGCACCATGTTTTGAAACTCAAAATGTAAACATCATGTCTATATATATGTATAGAAGCTTTCTGACAGTATGTATGCAATATAAGAACATAATTGATTATGAGAGTTATAAATATATTGTTCAATATATTAATAATAACATAAAATTAATTTAATACACCTATATCTTTTCAATTTTCCGAATTTACAAATGATTTTCTTGTCATCACATTTGGAAGGGTTAGCATAGTTTAGGTTACAATACGTGCGCTGTCGCGGACGTTGCCATGCCACGATTAACAAAGAGCGGCCACAAAAGTCGTTCTTCCCGGCGCGAAATCGAGCCGGGAAGACCGTACTTTCGGCTAGGGGATGAAGAAAATCCCTTTAAGTGAAGAAGAAATTTCTTGCTTGCTTAAATATACAGAGGAAGTTAATAAACCATATGAAGAATCGGAGGACTATCAAATAATCAATCAAGTAATTTGTATTAAAAAGAGATTTATTGAACAGTTACGAAAAACCGAAGAAAAAGGACCAACATGTAAATTGTGGATACAGTATTTTTTTATGATAAACATCGTAAAGCGTTTTATAGAAGCTCAACGTATTGGGAATTGGCAACTACACTTGCAATGCGTGGAAAGTATGTTGCCGTTTTTCCATGCTAGCGGGCATGACTCGTATGCTAAATGTAGTCATATGTATCTTCAAGATATGATAGCATTAGAAACTACAATGGATATTTATGAATACGATAAATTTGTAAAGTGCGGCTTTTTTACGATCAGCAGATCTGAAAAAGCGTGGTCTGGTATTTTTACCGATATGACTATCGAACAGGTTCTGATGAAGTCTATGAAAACTAGCGGCGGACTGACCCACGGGCGTGGAATTTCTGATAGTGTTATAGCAAAATGGATTTTATCCACTATAGCATTGACTGAAGTTTGTCATGAAATGGAGAAGTTTTGTAACGTTTCATTCGAGACATCGGAACAACATGTAGACACTCGCATTTCAAGAATAAAAAGAGAGGCAGCAGATTTGCAGAAAATTAATGAATTTTTCGAAAAGTATAATCCATTTGTAGAATCCAAATTCGTAATGTCAATTTACTCTGGAATAATCGGTAATGAAAGTATTAACTGTTATAAGGCGTGTGACGAAGGAATGAAAGTATTACAGACCTATATTGGAAAATCATTTGGAAGTATGAAAGCTACGTTAAAAAATAAAGTTCGCTCTCTTCGCTTTATGACATCTAGCATAAAAATTCAAGATAACGTCGTCGCAATAAATCCGCTGTTAATTTTTCAAAGAATTTCTTTGAATTTAAAAAATCAGGAAAATATGAAAAACTATCTGCAATATGAACTCGCGCCATTTCCACTTTCTCTCTTTGATGATAATGGAATGCGCAAAACGGCAAAATCAAGTTTTTATGAAAATTTTGAGTGCTCTGCTTTTGAGTTTTAATATTGGATAGTTTGAGATACTGAACTTGACAGGCTTTATGAACATTCAGAAATAACAAGTGTTCCATTTTCAAGTGTTTTCTATCTCCGATCTCTTTACTCGCTTTAATAAGTGATTTTATCGGCTTCTCACCAACGTGAATTATTCCTTGTTCCCATTTCCTTATCGCATAAAACACACATTTCACGTTCACTCTCTGCCATTTTGCGTGTATATCTGAAAAAAAAATTATCTATTATTAATAATCAATTTGCACAATTATAATTTACTTAATGAAATGGATTTGAGAAAATAGTTCAAAAATAAAATTTTTTATTACGCTAGTTATTACACTTGTAACATAATTTTTAAATTATTTATTCGCAATATATATTTTACGTCTCTGCTATTTGACCGTCAGATTCTTGTACATTATGCATATCTATATACTAAAGAATATAGTTTTTCTAGTCAATCATCAAAATAAAACAAACACAACAATCAGGTGATACCTTGAGACAATGTATTTTACATCTGATGGTCAAATAGCAAGAACCTATATTTTAACGATCGTCAGCAAGTAAGGCATATTGCCATGTAGGTAGTATTTTATAAAATCTATACTCACCAAAAAGAATGAGAAATAACCTGCCACTTGTAGTCAACGTACGTTTTGTATAATACTGTACACTATTTCGTAGACGATTCACAAAACAAATTAAAGAAACAAATGATTTTTCTTCGAATAAAACTTATACACTGATTATATGCTGCTCCAAATGATCTGCTCTACTCCACAAATTGGACGAACTGAATCATTTATTCCTTCTAAACCTCGAGTTCTACCTGCCCTGCTTCCTTTCCTCCCCTCTCTGTCGACAAGGGCTGCACATCAGGCGTGAAATTCGTACACTTTCTCAAAAATGATATCGGCGTCCCGGATTAAGAGCCTTAATGACTGGGAATACCGCCACTTCTAAGTATCCCTAAGTTTCTATGGCTTTTATGATGGGGATCCCGGCTGTACGAAAATGCCACTTTCACAACTGTAAAGTGAATGCTCACTGTTATTTTTGATTAAATTTGCTTGCTATATAAAAATTTACAACGGGATTTACACGGAGACGTTTAAAATAAAAGGACACTTATTGCACGTTTGAACTCCAACCGTTCAGCAAACACTAAGCCATGAGACTATATTTTGAACGAACGCAGGTATAAAGACCGTTGTAAACACTTTCTATAGCTCCCATTAGAGCAGCTACTTTGAAGCTATAGTATTTTATACTGTCGAAGTGGGGACATATAACGAACGTCAGATGACTAATCCATTTGAAATATACATGGGAGCGTTCGCCAGAAACCAGCCAGCGGGCACGCGGGACGCATTTTTCATGCAAACCATGCTCTGTTTAACTCGCTCGTAATCATATTCTGAGTCCCTCAGAAAAAAAACAAAACATATATATCGATAGATTTTTTCCTGCTCTTTCCAATAGTGCCATTGTTTTTACTCCGGAACTTTTTCTTCTGGTCGAAAATTGAAGTTGAAAGTTCAGAGACATTTTTCTCAAAGTATATCATGTTTTTTTTCAAAATGCATATGACCATTCGAAAGTACAAGTCTTAAGCTACAAAACCATAAATTTTCAAATTGGAGAAATGAAGGGCTCAAAAGTAATAAGATTAAAAAGACAGCGGTGAGTGGCCGCGCGTGCTCTTCGCGCTGCGCTCGGACGCTCCGCACGCTCGGGCTTGGTATAATGAGCTCGTAATCGTATTTTGAGTCTCTCAGAAAAAAACAAAAGACATATATCGATAGATTTTTTCCTGCTCTTTCCAATGGTGCTATTCATTTTACTCCCAAACACTTTCTTCTGGTCGGAAATTCGAGTGGAATGTTCAGAACCATTTTTCTTAAAGTATAACATGTTGTTCTTCAAAATGCATAGCACCATTCGAAAGTAAAAGTTATAAGCTACAAAACCCTACATTTTCAAGTTGGAGAAACGTAGAGCTCAAAAGTAATAAGATTGAAAAGACAGCGGCGAGCGGCCGCGTGAAATCTGTTCTGCTCTTGGACGCGCCTCTGTATGCGTATATATCTATTATACTTTAATCGTTGCATTATTTTCACTTGTTATCATTTCTGCTACTAGAGGGACCATAGAGTCGTTCCCAGTACTTAAAAAAGCTCCTTGGAAGGTATTTATCACCCACTAAAAATGTTTTCTTTCTCAATATTTATTATTTTCATAATAAAAAAAAACTTTAAAATGTCAAAGATTTTCAATCGCTGTTGTAACCCTTTTGATGAAGCAAAGCATTCATCTAAACTGAGATTTGTTTCTGAAAAAATGAAAGCTCGTTTTCCGAACTTACAAGATAAAGATAAAATATGTGATTCTTGTCGATTAAAATTTGATGCGAAAATTGAGGAAGAAAATGTAGTGTCAATGGAAGAATCTAGAGAAATTATTTCTAATTTACAAAAATTGTGTAACCCTGATAATTTGTCGAAAAATGAAAAAATGTTGCTTTTAAAATTACTGCCAAAAAACTGGAGTTCTCGTAAAGTTGCTAATTTTTCTAATTCATCCCGTTGGCTTGTAACAAAATGATTGTCAGATAGTCAATCCCTTTTAGTTGATAAAAGGGGAAACCGAAAAATATCATGTGATACTGTAAACCAAGTAAAACTTTTCTATCAAAATGACGATAATAGTAGAATCATGCCAGATTATAAAGATAATAAGTGTATACGAAATGATGATGGCACAAAGACCTATGTTCAGAAACGACTTGTTTTGTACAATCTTCGAGAGTTATATTTAAAGTATTAACAACAGTCCCGAATCAAAAATAGGATTCACTAAATTTGCCGAATGTCGCCCTAAATATTGTGTTTTAGCTGGTGCTAGTGGTACGCATTCAGTGTGTGTGTGCATTTATCATCAAAACGTCAAACTCCTCTTAGCTGGTTTAAGAAATTCAGGAGTTTCTTTTGATAAAATGGATACTTACAAAGATTGTATAGCTGAAATAGTTTCTAAAACACCAACAGCGAAATGTTACTTAAATATGTGTCAAACTTGTCCTGGTATTGAACCTCTAAAAACAGAACTTGAACTATTTCTTGAAAGGTCTGGGGTTAATGAAATAAAATTTCAAATGTGGAAAACTACTGATAGATCAACATTGCAAACTGAAATTGTTTCTATTTCTTTATTTACTGATATCTTTTTTCCTCTTTTACATAAACTCAAAACTCATTCTTTCATTTCCAAACAGCAGTCATCTTATTTTCAAATCTTTCGAGAATCCTTAAGCAAAGGAGAATTTTTTATTTCCCTAGATTTTTCGGAAAACTATGCGTTCATTGCACAAGATGCGGCACAATCATTCCACTATAATAATAATCAATGTAGTTTGGCAACAATAGTTATTTACTACAAAGGTTCAGATTCTAAAATTGAATACAAAAGTATGGCGGTTTTTTCAGACAACTTAATTCATGATACTGTGGCAATTTACCTAATTCAAGAAATTATAATCGATTACCTTAAAAAATCTTTTGATTTCGTTAAAAAAATCATTTACTTTACTGATGGAGCTGCACAACATTTTAAAAATAAACATAATTTTCTGAATATTTTTCATCATTATGAAGATTTTTCCGATGAAGCTGAATGGCACTTTCATGCGACTGCTCACGGAAAAAATGCATGCGATGGAATCGGTGCTTCTATAAAAAGTAATGCTAGGCGAGCAAGTTTGTGGAAAGTATCCGATAAGTATATATTGACGCCGCAAGATCTTTACCAGTGGGCGACTAAATACTTTGAAAATATTTTGTGCTTTTTTTCATCAAAAGATGAATATGCTAAGGCTACAGATAAATTAAGACAAAGGCTAGATTCAGCGAAAATAGTGCCTGGAACTCAATCGTTTCACTGTGCTAGATTATTAGCTAACATTAAAAAGTTAGAACTAAAACGATTTTCAACATCCAAAGATTCTCAATTATATCCACCAGTTAAAAAAGCCGAACCCTCTAAAACTCGAATTAAGAAAAACATGAGTATCGTGGAAAGACCAATAAAAATAATCGCAAATAAAAATAAAAGAATTAAGGTTTAAATAAAAAATTAATATATTTAAAACGTAATATATGATGCACTGATAAAACATTGTGTAATGCTTTTAATAGGAAACAACGAAAATATGCACTACGTTTATAAAAGCACACTTGGGTCCAGCGCAAAAAGTTTGCGCAGTCGCCCGCCGCTGTCTTCTTAATCTTATTACTTTTGAGCTCTACGTTTCTCCAACTTGAAAATGTAGGGCTTTATAGCTTATAACTTGTACTTTCGAATGGTGCTATGCATTTTGAAGAGCAACATGTTATACTTTAAGAAAAATGGTTCTGAACTTTCCACTCGAATGTCCGACCAGAAGAAAGTGTTTGGGAGTAAAAAGAATAGCACCATTGGAAAGAGCAGGAAAAAATCTATCGATATATGTCTTTTGTTTTTTTCTGAGACTCAAAATACGATTACGAACTTATTATACCAAGCCCGAGCGTGCGGCGCGTCCGAGCGCAGCGCGAAGAGCACGCGCGGCCACTCACCGCTCTCTTTTTAATCTTGTTACTTTGGAGCCCTTCATTTCTCCAATTTGAAAATTTAGGGTTTTGTAGCTTAAGACTTGTACTTTCGAATGGTCATATGCATTTTGAAAAAAAACACGATATACTTGGAGAAAAATGTCTCTGAACTTTCAACTTGAATTTTCGACCAGTAGAAAAGGTTTCGGAGTAAAAACAATAGCACCATTGGAAAGAGTAGGAAAAAGTCTATCGATATATATCTTCTGTTTTTTTCTGAGAGATTTAGAATACGATTACGAGCGAGTTGAACAGAGCGTGTTTTGCATGAAAAATGCGTCCCGCGTGCCCGCTGGCTGGTTTCTGGCGGACGCTCCCACATTTGTATTTGCACATACACACACACTTGCACGCATGCACGCACGCACGTACGCACGCATGCACGCACGCATGCACGCACGCACGCACGCACGCACGCACACACACACACACTCACACATTTTATAAGTAATTATGTAAGAAAATAATATTTTAATAAAGTATATTCTTTAAATTTATGTTATTATTAATTTGTTTAATTTCGTTTCGTAAATAATTAATGACTGAGATAATAAAAAGAATTTTGTAGTAGAAAAGTTAAAGCCTTATAAGCAAAATACTGTTGTAATAATAAACATTTATTAAAATAACGAAAATTGTACAGCAAAAATTATAACTTAACGAAAATAAAAAAATTCCGGAATAATTTTGCTCTTAAGGCGAACGAAATCGTAATATTCGTATTCATCTCTTCGAGCTACGCCAGATTAAGTACAAAGGATTTTTGTGCGTCATTTAGAAGCCGAGATAATGAAGATTTTGTAAGCACGGTCGATTTTGAATGTACGAAATCAGCTTTGCGAGCGCCCGCTTGGCGGTATCCCTGCTCTGCCGCCTTCCACAGCTGATGCACGAAGCGCCCGCGCGCTTGAATTTATCACATAATTATTAATACTAGCAATCAATAAACCATATCCTAGTATTTTTTTATTGAAAATGTAGGTATTCGATAGTAACCTCCCACAAACCCCATCGCTGTAACATGTTAATTGCGTCCTCTAGATTTTTTAAAAATAAAATCATTATCTCGGCTCCAGAAGGTCGTAGAAACTTTTTTTTTAAATACGTGAAAAAGTGTCATTAATCGATTGCCATAATAGCCATTACTATAAAATAAAAATTGAAAAAGCTATACGAAAAAAACACGTCCAAAAAAGAGGATACTTTTTCAAAATGTGTTCAGGATATTGTGGGTTTTTGAATTTTGGCGCGCTCGAAAAGATGGCCGCCACTTGCGCAGATGCGACGCGCTCACGCACAAGATCCTTGCGTCTGACGGGAGGTGGCGCAGCGGACAAAAGCGTGGTCGGTCGAGCGCTCCGTGCGTGCTCCAGCTCTCTCGAGTTCCAGCCATCAATCGGTGACCACGTGTATTGAAATTTTCCCTCCAAAGCGGAATACGGAGATATACAGGGCTTTTCCGGGCTGTTCCCAGACTATGACGCGGGCGGGCTGATTCCGAGTTGGGCTGTATCCAGCCTATTATGCGGATATGTTGCATCTATGCTAGGCTGTACCCAGACCATCAACGCGGGCGGGCTGCTCCCGACCTTCTACGTCAGAGAGGTCTTTTCGGGCTGTTCCTGATCGTCGAGGTTGCTGCGTTGGAGCAAACGTTCCGCCGGGCTGAACCCGGTGTGCATTCGTGTGCAGGCTTATCCTGCTTCTCGCCTTTGCCAGGTACGCATGATTGTTTATAGCGCGCATATATTTTTCGTTGCGAGTGTTCTTCCGGTCTGAACCCGGTGTGTAGTTGGGCGCAGACTGAAACTGCTGCTCGCTTATCCTTAGTTTAGTACTGATTATTTGTCGCGGGTAGCGCGTGTATATTTTTCATTGCGAGCGTTCTTCCGGGCTGAACCCAGTGTGTAGTTGGGCGCAGGCTGAACCTGCCGCTCGCTTATCCTTAGTTTAGTATTGATTTGTACCACGTGTCGAGTGCGTGAATCACAGTTTTGTATTCGATGTTCATTGCAATAAAATGTATCATATTATAATAAAGCTTTGATCGAGTTATTCCCTCAGCCTTCTCTCGAGCACTCTTCTCCCGGTCGTTACATACATTCTTTTTTTTCCTTTTTTTTTTGTTTTGTTCGCTTGATTCATTTTTCTTTCCGTAACATTAATTGGTCCTTCGAGCCGGATCGAGAGGAGAGCGTGAGTCAGGGTGAGGAATCTGAAAGCTTTGCGGTAATCGTTGGATCTGTTATTCGGTGATTGCGTTTTAATAGCAGATCCTTGACGGAGGTACACGTAAGTCGATTGATAGATGCGTTCGTGCTGTACATCCAACATGACACCAGCGACATCAGCCAAATTAATAAGACGGCAATAGGTTCGAGTTACCGATATTAGGCGTGTGATCAAAAGGGTTAACGAGTTTACACCAGAACTTAAGACGCGGGTAAGATTACAGCGCACTCTGCACAAATTACGTGATTATTGGTCTGAATATCGTCATACTCATCTGGTGATTGCAAGCAAGGATGACGCTGCAGCAAGAGAATACGTCGGCTCACCAACCTTTGGACTATTGGAATTGGAAGTAGACGAATGCGAGGAGGAAATCGAGACTCAGCTACTCAATCTTGAAACCACTTTAAACCTATCGACATCGACCAGCCAGGTTGATGTTTCAGGTACAGGATCCGTACAATTGCCAAAATTACAATTGCCTTCGTTCGACGGCAAATATGTGGAATGGCCTGCCTTTCGCGATCAGTTTATAAGCGCGATACATGAGTCCAGCATCCCTAAGGTGGCTAAACTTCAATATCTCAAGGGCTGTTTGAAGAGTGAGGCTGCTGGATTTGTAAAAAACATTACTGTAACTGAGGCTAATTATCTGTCAACTTGGGAGTCACTACAAGAACGTTACCACAGTTTACACCGAATAGTTTCTGCTCACATGGAGACACTCGAGCAATTACCTCAGTGCAGAAAAATCTCCGCCTCACATTTGCGACAGTTACGAGACATAACACAACAAGCAGTTCAGGCATTGAAGAATCTCGATCAGGACGTGGAAAGTTGGGATTACTGGTTAGTCTATTGTATGGTTAAATGTCTTGATGCAGACACACGAACACTTTGGGGAGCCCATCTGAAGATGCGAGAAGATGCCACAGAGAAACTACCAATCTTTAATGACCTGTTAAAATTCCTGAATGATCGTATTGACTCCTTAGAAGTGGGGGCATCTCTTCAGGCGTCAACGAGCAACTCCACGAACCCTGGTAGGCAACGAGCACCTCTGTCGACAACGTTCCATGTACCTTCAAATAAAATGTCATCCTATCCACCACGAAAATGTGCACTTTGCTCAGCTGACCATTACGTTAACCAGTGCCTCAGGTTTAAGAGCACGCCGTGGTCTGATCGCCGCAATGAGGTTCGGCGATTAGAACTCTGCTTTAACTGTCTTGGTTCTCATCTTGTGGAAAACTGTAATTCAACCAGAACATGTACGATTTGTAATTTAAGACATCATACATTGATTCATAGCCCTCTAGTGATAAACCAAACCGAAGATCTGCCCTCAGCAAGCACTCAGTCGACTGCATGACAAAACCAGTCCTCACGCAGTCTAACCCGCGTGTTATTGGCTACGGCCAAAGTCAAAATATGTGGTCCGGATGGAAACCAAATCGTAGTGCGATCTTTGCTCGATCAAGGGTCTGAGGCATCCTTTATTACGACGTCAACAATACAATTGCTTAGTCTCAAACAAAGACGGATTTACGTACCAGTGTCAGGACTCGCTACTGCTCCAGTTAGTATCTGCCATTCAAGTGCGTTCGTGTGCGTTTACTCATTGACCCAACCTGACAGCAAAATCGAGTTTGAAGCTCTAACCTTACCTCGGCTTGCAAGGCCTCTACCGTCCAGACAATCACTCATAGCCTCCCAAGATGTAGCCAAGGATTTAAAACTGGCTGATCCAGATTTTCATTTGCCTGCTCGGATTGATTTGATCATGGGTGTAGGGCTATACGCAAGGGTCTTACAGCCAGGAGTCCGGACCTTTTCTCCATGGAGTATAATCGCGCAAAAAACGCTGTTTGGCTGGATCCTGTCGGGCACGGAAGAAGGAAATGATCTCATTTCGATCCATAGCAAGATCGCAGCTTCGTACAATTATATGGCACTCACTGCCGAGGCAGAGTTATCCGAAGCCATGGAAAAGTTTTGGAAACTTGAAGAAATACCGACAAACCCAGCTCTTATGAAGCCAGAAGAGCAGCTCTGTGGAACCCTTTATCAGACAACGCACAGCCGACGACCTGATGGACGGTACATCGTTCGTCTTTCTCTCAACTCTGACCCACCGTTACGAGCGAAGGAAATGCGACTTCTAGCTTATCGGTCTGTACTCTCAATGGAGAAACGGTTTGCTGTCAATCCTTTGCTAAGCGCCGCCTATCAAGATTTCATGAAGCTGTACGACTCGTTAGGGCACATGGAATTAGTATCTATGACAGAGATAGGGAATCCTCGGGCCTGGTATTTACCTCATCATGCGGTAACGCAGCCGGGCCGTAACGGACCGAAGGTAAGAGTGGTTTTCGACGCTTCTCGGAGTACCGCTCAAAAGGAATGTCTCAACCAATATCTAAGACCAGGTTCACCTTTACAACGAGATCTTACTCTCGTCTTAACCGGTTGGCGTCGCTACCAACATGCCTTTGTTGCAGATATTGTTAAAATATACCGGCAAATCTATGTCCACGAGGACGATTGTGATTTTCAACGCATCCTGTGGAGGACATCGCCTGATACACCTCCTAAGGAGTATCGTCTTAAGACGGTTACGTATGGCATCACCTGCGCTCCATTTCTTGCTCTGCGTACCTTGGTCAAACTTACAATGGATGAAGGGGAGCGATTTTCACGAGCAGAAAGATGTCTACGAGATAACACATCCGTTGACATCTTCGCAGTAGCTGATCAAGTGAATGATGCCATTGAACTGCGAGATTAACTTATAACTCTTCTACGTTCGGGTGGCTTTGGGTTAGATAAATGGGCTGCCAATAACCTCTCACTGATTCCTGAGAACTGGCTACCGACAACAGAATCCACGGTCATTGGATCTGATGGATCAGTCAGCACCTTGGGTCTCGTATGGAATTCCACCTCAGATGATCTCTCACCTGCCCAACACCCCACCGTCGGTGTTCCACTGAATATCACCAAACGACTCGTCTTATCTGGGCTCGCACGAGTATTTGACCCACTAGGGTGGCTGTCCCCCATCACCATAGGAGCAAAGATTCTGATGCAGGACCTTTGGCTTTCACGAATAGGATGGGATGAGCAACTATCAGCAGAGATGAGACAGCGGTGGATCGATATTCAGAGGTCTCGGTCGACTCTCTCGACCTTTACCACTCACCGTTGGTTAGGATGCACCGAAAATTCACGAATCGAGTTGCACGGATTCTCCGATGCATCCAGGTGAGCCTATTCCGCCGTTGTATATGCAAGGATATGCCCTACTTCTGGTCCTTGTCGTCTGTCACTTCTAATGGCTAAAACCAAGGTGGCTCCAGTCAAAACAGTTACTCTTCCCAATTTGGAACTGTGTGGTGCTGCTCTTTTAGTGTGAGTGATCAAGCACTTGCAACGGCTCGACTTTCTCCACAGCTCGTCAGTTTACGCGTGATCGGACAGTCAAGTGGTGCTAGCTTGGCTCAAGGATCGTCCGAGCACTTGGAAGACCTTTGTAGCCAACCGCGTTTCGTTTATACAAACGGAACTCCCGAAGGCATCCTGGCATTATGTGTCGACCCACGAAAATCCGGCAGACATGGCCACTCGAGGCCTTACTTCAGCGGCTCTCACGACGTCCCTGTTACGAGCGCTCCGTGCGTGCTCGCGTTCTCTCGAGTTCCAGCCATCAATCGGTGACCACGTGTATCGGCGCGCTGAAATTTTCCGTCCCAAGCGGAATACGGAGATATACAGGGCTTTTCCGGGCTGTTCCCGGACTATTACGCGGGCGGGCTGATTCCAAGCTGGGCTGTACCCAGCTTATTATGCGGATGGGTTGCATCTAAGCTGGGCTGTACCCAGACTATCAACGCGGGCGGGCTGCTCTCGACCTTCTACGTCAGAGAGGACTTTTCGGGCTGTTCCTGATCGTCGAGGTTGCTGCGTTGGAGCGAACCTTCCGCCGGGCTGAACCCGGCGTGCATTCGTGCGCAGGCTGATCCTGCTTCTCGCCTTTGCCAGGTACGCATGATTGTTTGTCGCGGGTAGCGCGCATATATTTTTCGTTGCGAACGTTCTTCCGGGCTGAACCCGGTGTGTAGTTGGGCGCAGGCTGAACCTGCTGCTCGCTTATCCTTAGTTTAGTACTGATTATTTGTCGCGGGTAGCGCATGTATATTTTTCATTGCGAGCGTTCTTCCGGGCTGAACTCGGTGTGTAGTTGGGCGTAGGCTGAACCTGTCGCTCGCTTATCCTTAGTTTAGTATTGATTTGTACCACGTGTCGAGTGCGTGAATCACAGTTTTGTATTCGATGTTCATTGCAATAAAATGTATCATATTATAATAAAGCTTTGATCGAGTTATTCCCTCACCCTTCTCACGAGCACTCTTCTCCCGGTCGTTACATACATTCTTTTTTTTCCTTTTTTTTTGTTTTGTTCGCTTGATTCATTTTCCTTTCCGTAACAAAGTGACTTTTTGATCATTAAAATTGAAAAATTCGTTATAATTGTATAATAACATGATAGAACAACTCATCTAGAAAAATAAAAGTGCTCGTTCGTTACTGTACGACCATCCGTCGACGAGAAATAGCCAATTTTGGAGAACGCCTTTTTCTTGAAAAATCGATATAGCTCGAAATATTATGAATATTTTTTAATTTTTCAAAAACGTGCTTTTTTGTCTTGCCATGAGCTATACTTACAGTAATTATAGAGTATCCAGGCATAACATTGACCGAGTACTAGAGAACCCAATTTTTAGAGGTTTTTTCGATATATCTCGATAAGTAACAAAAATCGATATACATATATTTACATGTGTCGATAGATCTTCTTAATACCTACAACTTCCTCATTTAACTTTTTTTGATCCGAGTTATAGTTTTTATTTTATTGGCGAAAAACTGTTTTTTCCAACTTTACGAATATTTTTGACCAAGTTCGCCACTTCGGCTGCGGTTGTATGAAACCGAAACGGGATTCAGAATTTAATTTCCTATACAGCCATATTTTTTTTATCCAGGGTGGAATTTCTGTAACCTCTTCTCCCTATTGCTTGGACTAAAGAGAATAGCCTTTTCCGATGTAAATCGGTCGATCGGTTCAAAAGCTATCTCACACACACACACACACACACACACACACACACACACACACACACACACACACACACACACACACACACACACACACACACACACACACACACACACACACACACACACACACACACACACACGCACGCACGCACGCACGCACGCACGCACGCACGCACGCACGCACGCACACACACACACACACACACACACACACACACGCACGCACGCACGCACACGAAAATTTTTTTTATCAGAAACAACGGATTTTAGCGCCAAAAGTCTTAAAACATGTCTGAACATTTTTCGTTTAAAAAATTTGTTTCACCGTTACAAAGCTTCCTCTTTGAAGAAGCAAAATTATTTCATTAATTAATTATTTATTTAAGAAAATACCACCCGCCCTCACGATATGTGAGTGTATGTGGTTGTCAAGTGTTGGAACACAGCCTGACTTATAGCCGTCACCGCACCAACTTAGTGGTGGGCAGCGCGACCACTGCGGCTCGCCGCCTAGCGGAGCGCGCGGAACTCACGGCGGCACGAAATTCAAATTTTTAAAGTTAAGCAGCATTCAGATGGGTGACAGCGGGGGAATTCGGATATATTATATAGTATATAGTATATATAGTATGTATAATATTTGGGTTATCAACTTGCAGTAGACTGCTCTGCCGGTAAGAGTGGGTTATTGACTGCAGGTAAGGTAGAGTTGGGTTATCGACTGTTGACAAGGTAGACTGCTCTGTCGGTAGGGTAGGCCATCCTGCCGACAGCGCTGGGGTTAATAGCCTACATAGTATTCTGCTCTATTGGTAAGGTAGATTTGTATTATCGCGGAACGATGCTCTCGGCGCGAAATTCAAATTTTTTAAATTGAGTTAACAGCGTATATAGTATTCTGCTCTGTTCGTAAGGTAGATTTGGGTTAGCGACTGCTGATAATATTGGGTTATCAACCACTCTGCAATTACCATCCACCGGCAAGAGGGTAAGTGGGCCCGAATCCCCATTGCTCCTCTACTTGGAAGGATGATCAAAGGCTATAGCGGGATAAGATGGTCAAAATTTCACTCATCTGGATTTTTTTTTTGGGATTGATCATTCGAAAGTACATTGTTGAAAACCTCTCTAGCCAAATTTTCAGCTCCCTAGGTGATTATTTGAATCTCCTAACCTAAAAAACGTATTTTTTCGAAAAAATTTTTTTCCGCTCGATCCTTTCTTTAAAAAAATCTGAAAAAATTCACGGACGTGTGTTTTTGAGCAAGAAAACAGCCTGATTTTTTCAGATTTTTTAAAAAAAAAATTGAGCTCAGGAAAAATTTTTTTATTTTTCAATGATTTTTTAGGTTATGTAGGTAATTTTTGGCTAACTTGTAAATAATGATTTTTTGCGTATTTTTTCCCGTTCTTTCAAATGGCGTTGTCCGAATTTGCGTTTTCGAGCCGTCACATACTCAAAATTCGAAAAAACCGATTTTTTAGGCATTTTTCCCATGTTTTTGGCATATAACCTCAAAACCAATAGCTAAATAAGTGTTTATGAACAATTTTTTTTCAATTTCTTTCTATATCTTCGAATTCCACTGTCAGAACTACCATTTTTGCATCAAATAATGCTATAAAACCAAATTATAAACATTTTTTTCGTGTGTTTACCATGTTTTTGGAACATAACCTCAAAGAAGATCGTTCAATACGTGTTAGGGCATACAAAAATATTCTAAAAATTTTAGAATCGAGTATTACTTCGTCGGTAGCTAGAAAGGGCCTGATATAGCCTTTTAATTAATTATTTTTATTCAAATTCATTTGTAGATAAATAAAAGTGAGTAAATATTTCTAATAGAAATTAATTATTATAAATATGTTATGAATATTTTTGTGCTTTTATTAAAACAATAAAATAAGCATGTACCATTTCATATTTGACCTTTATTCTTGCGAGAATTATTTTTAGAAATTCTATTTCACAAAATTACATGAGTAATAATTTTTAATATTGAATTATAATAATATTTTTAATCCTCGTCACTATCTTCGTCTTTTACAGGACCAATATCTGAAGTAGTAAATAATTCGGAAAGAACTTCCGCTGGTCTAATAATTTTTGACTTATAACTTGCTTTACTGAGATAATATATGACTGCAGCAATGTGAGAACAGGATCCTACAGTTCGTTATCCATTGGCACAGTCACACGCATGGCGTAGGATACCGCTGTATCCATTTGAGTTAGGTTTGTATTCGATGTAGCATTTGTAAGTCCTACTGTTAATATGCCTGGATCTTATTAATACTTTAATGATATTTGGTTTGATCTTAATATATTCCAAATTGATATTGTTACTATCATCCATTAACTCAGCCAAATAACATACGGCTTGACCTAATTGATAGGTACCTGAAAAAAATATTTTGAGATCTCTTTCAGTCATCTCCGGAAAGTCAATGATTTCTTGGGATGTTAGCTTGATCGTAGTAGTGGGCCGTCTAGACCATCTGGTTCTCTCAGCTTCTAATGCTAAAGTATTTTCACTTTGATTAGAATTTAACATTCTTTCGATGATTATACCTTGTAAGCCACCGTCATCTTTATCGCTATTCAAACGCTTACCAAAAAGGTTGTTGAGAAAACATGCAATTCTACAATATGCACCAGGTTTTAGTAAAAGTTTATTATCTAATTGCTGGTGAAGAAGCTTATACTTTTTACCAAGAATACCATGAACAGCCTCTACAACCCATCTCAATTTCGTAACGCAACGAGATTCATTCGATTCAGTCGTACTCAAGTTGGGTTTATTTCCCTTTAAGGCAGGCATGAGAATCTTAAAGCCAAGACTTTTTAAATAAGGTATCACATCCCTAAAATCTCTATCTACAATGCAAACATCACCTTCTCTCATGATAGTTCTTATACCATCTGGATCATCCATTACTTTCTTCATGATGCTTGCATCATTTTCTGTGGCTAAAAACGGACCAGGGACATCAACAACGAATCCGTCTGTGGTGCAAATAGTGAATGGCTTGACCAAAGGATATTTCTTCTGACCTGAATATGACTTTCTTTGGTATTCATTATTTTTACTTTTTTGGTGACATAAGTAAGTTCCATCAAAAACCAAAACAAGCTCGTTCTCTAATTTAAACAGTTTTTTTGCATAAATGGAAGTGTCATCACCTATGAGATCCTCCGTTTTAATACTTTTTACTCCAAAATATTTCGGTAGGACATCTTTTTCAAATGCATTAATTACTGATTCACAAAAATCTGAAACTTTTATTTCGTTTTCTATTGCGAAAATAGACGAAATAAAATTATTCGACGATCCAGTTCGTAATTTAAATAAACATATAACTAGGGCTTGTGTAACGTCTCTAAAATCCGATGATCTCATGGAAACTAATAATTTTCTCAGCTCTTGCAATTGATCAGTCGAAAGACTAGTAAAATCTAGTAAAAAGATTTTATTTTATCTAAAAATGTTTCCGAGGCTAAATCTGAAATTTTTTTTAAAAATAAACATATTTCATCTGCAGTTAAAAAACTCGTGTTACTGTATATCTGTATTAGTTTCAGGTCATCATCAAAAAATCGTTTTTTTATTAAATGCTTTTTTGTTTCTACAAACGCAACATGCTGTATGAGAAATCATAGTTCTTTTGAGGGGCAACTCGGTGGAAGGTTTTTTTTCTACAGTTGGTTTTAATACTGCCTCAACAACGCTCCCTGAACTCTGAGAGCTGGGTATTTCCGAGCTTGACTGCGAACTCATTGGCTGACTTTGATCACTGGTTGAAGGTTCTATTTTTCGTGTCCCAAAAAAAAACAAGTCTTCTACATTTATCGCAAAGTTTAAACCCAATGTCAACATTATCTACATTTAACTGCTCACAAACTGCTTCGACTTCACTAGCTGAATTAATGATCTTAATCTGAGCTGATATTTTACTGAGATTTCGCTTGAAGCAGTTGCAACATTGATCAGTATCATCAAATTCATCCATGTTCGATGTAAAAACTAAAATGGAGAATATTTAAGATATATTATGGGATCATGAATATAATTACAAAAAATATCGGTGATCTTTAAACAGTTACTTGTGTAATAATCAATCTTTTTTAAAGCTAAGCCATTATGTAATTATCACAAAATTAATGAATTTGATTATTATTTTATATTAAAATGATTTTTTCCACCAAGACATATAATGCACTTAAAACTATTTTGATAATAATTAATGAATGGTAAAAATTAAATATTTCTTGAAATGTGGACTGTATTCTGTTTTTTGTTAGGTATTGTCGGAAATTGAGATGATGATCTATTCTAATTGACTCGAAAGTACAAGTATAGACATAGATAATTTAAGCAAAACGAAACCTTTATAAAGAGAGGGTTCTCTATTAAGAGAGAGCTTTTAAATACTTCTTTTAACGCACACCTTTGTAAGAATGAGATTATCTACATGTAAATACTTTTTTGGCAACTTGCTTGCGGAAAGCTAAGCAACATCTAGTGATTACAATCCCATACAATCACTAAAAAAAGAGATATGTTCTTAATTATTTATAATATTGTTTAAAATCTGGACCATCATTATTATCAATTTCCTTTAATATTAACTACTATTAAAATACTAATATCATGTTGTGAAATTATGTAGTGCAATATTTCATTATATATAGGCTAGACTTAAAACTGTGCATGACAATGCTTGATAGCAAGTTCTTATAAATAAAATATATGTTTTCAATGAAAAGATTTGATCTTTTTTTATTAGTTAATAAAAAATTCATTGGATTTGCAACATATTCCAAGAAACTAAAAGTTAATTAAATCTATACAATATTGTACTTAATCATCAATTAAGTTACCAAATATGTTGCAGAATGGGTGCATTTCTCAATTTAATAAAAATCTCTACTCATTGGAAAAACCCATTTTATTTATGAGAAGATGATATTAAGTATAGTGATACGAATTCTTAAATCCCAAATCTAATATTTTTAAAAACTTTCCAGACAAAAAAGCTCGATTTATAGTCACAAATCGCACTTTATGTGCATTACACATGTTATTTCACAACGCATTCAAAAAAATTAGTAAACTGTTCAAGATTTGTTTAGGTTATACAACATGGTTAATGAGATAAAATTAAAAAAAAATTTTGATCGCTTTACCTAGAAAGCATTAAAAGTTTACAGAAATGAAATATTTAATAAACTCGATGCTAGTAGATTTCATATATTTTGATAATCACCAATTTCTATCAATAGTATGTTCGTGTACTTATCAAATTCAATTTTGCAATTAACAGTGGTTTACAGAGTGGTTTTCCAAAACATACTTTAATAATGTATAACCTGGCAATTAAATATTTAGTTTGTGTAATAGTGCAAAATAACCGATACTTTCCTTTGATAAAATTAAATAAGAAAAAAAAAGAATAGTAATATTCTTCATACATATATCCGGAAAAAACTTACAACATACAAAACAGATGCAAAAACTAGCTGGCTTTGCAACAAAAGTTGTACTTAAATATTTGAGAAAAAATTAATAAGTTTTCGACTATCCTTTTAAATAGACTTGCAACTAGCAAGAAATTGTGATGTAATTTTTTAGTAGCAAGTATTTAAAAAAGTATTGTTCTTTATTTTAGATAAACAATATACTCACTCAAACTCATTTCAATAGTCCCGTTACACTCAAAAAAATATAAGGACCAGATACCGAAATACCATGGGTTAGTATATCTATATATATGAGGAGCAGTACTTATTCCCGCTGTTCCTCGTATATATAGATATACTAACCCATGTTATTTCTGTTCATTTCACAAGTGAACAGACCATTCCGGTCGTTTCTCCTGTCTAATTAACAAAATAAATTAGTTAAAATAGACAATTTGAGTTAAATAGAATGAAGAAAAGTAACATTTTTTTATTTTATTTTATCATATTTTAACACAATTTGTCTATTTCAACTCTTTTTTTTTATAACTAGACAGCAGAATCTACCGAAATAGTCGGTTCACTAGCGATACGACCAATAAAAAAACGCACCCCACATGTTGATATTCAATTACTGAACTATTTCAATCGTTTGTTACTTTAAAGCATATTTTTATCATTATAATTATACAGATCGGTAGTTGAAGTACAGATGAATATATACTCCATGTGGCACTTGACTATCTGCATATCAACTCATAATAATTAATATTGATGCATAGTTACAAATACATACATATGTTCACATGTTTCACGAATAATTCTGTAATATGCAGTTTCCCTGCGCCTGAAAAAGGCTATATCAGGCCCTTTGTACGAGGGTCATTTGATAAGTACCTAGCCTACAAATGAAAACACCAAAATTTTATAAAAAATAAAATTTATTTTTCAATGTAGTCTCCTTTTAGTTGAATACACTTGGTCCAGCGGTGTTCCAATTTTTTTAACCCCGTTGAAAAAAATGTTTTCTCTTGGTTTGCAAAATAGGCCTCCGTGGCGGCGATTATTTCGTTATTGGAGTGGAAACTCTTCCCGGCGAGCGAATTTTTTAGGTTCGGAAACAAAAAAAAGTCGCACGGAGCCAAATCTGGAGAATACGGTGGATGGGGCAGCAGTTCGTAGCGTAATTCGACCAATTTAGCCGTGGCGAGTGCAGAAGTGTGAGCCGGTGCATTATCGTGGTGGAAAAGCACTTTCTTTTTAGACAAATGGGGCCGTTTTTCTTCTAACACGGCGTCAAATCGGCTCAATAGTTCGGCGTAGTACTATCCTGTGACCGTTTTGCCCTTCTCCAGATAGTCAATAAAAATCACACCTTGAGAATCCCAGAAAACAGTGGCCATCACCTTTCCGGCCGACGGGACCGTCTTCGCCTTCTTCGGAGCAGGTTCACCGGGTAAGGTCCACTGTTTTGACTGCTCCTTGGTCTCTGGAGTGTAGTAGTGAATCCATGTTTCGTCGACGGTCACGTAACGACGCAAAAACTCTTTTGGATTGCGATTAAACAGCTCCAAACACTGCTCTGAACTGGTCACACGGATGCGCTTGTTGTCTGCAGTCAGCAAACGCGGCACCCACCTTGCTGACAGCTTCCTCATGCCTAAAATCTCATGTAGGATATGCCACACGCGTGCTTCTGAGATGCCTACTATCGCAGCTATCTCGTGCACCTTTAATCGGCGGTCTGACAAAACGATATCGTGTATTTTTGTCACGTTCTCCTCCGTAGTGGCTGTTTTCGGAGCACCTGGGCGTGGATCATCAAAAAGCGACATACGACCACGTTGAAACTCGTTATACCAAAATTTAACGGTCGCCATCGAAGGAGAAGCATCCCCATACACTGCATCCAAGCGTTCTTTAATTTCACTGCGCGATTTCCCTTCCAAAAACAAGAATCGAATCACCGACCGATATTGTTCTTTCTCCATTTTTTCAAAAATCAACGGACACATTTGCTTTCACACGCTCTCAAAAATAAACTACAACTCCGATCCGGCTGAAATTTCGTCTGTAACCATTTACAGGAAGATACTGCACTGTAGTGTATTTCTGGTGCGATAGTGGCACCATCTGGCGGTGAGGCTAGGTACTTGTCAAATGACCCTCGTAGCTACCGTAGAAGTAATACTCAATTCTAAAAAATTTTTTTCATTAAAAAAATTTTTAGAATATTTTTGTATGTCCTAACACGTATTGAACGATCTTCTTTGAGGTCATGTTCCAAATACATGGTAAACAACACGAAAAAAATGTTTATAATTTAATTTTATAGCATTATTTGATGCAAAAATGTTAGTTCTGACAGTGGAATTTGAAGATATAGAAAGAAATTGAAAAAAAATTGTTCATAAACACTTATTTAGCTATTAGTTTTGAGGTTATGTGCCAAAAAAATGGGAAAAATGCTTAAAAAATCGGTTTTTTCGAATTTTCAATATGTTCCGGCTCGAAAACGCAAATTCGGACACCGCCATTTGAAAGAACGGGAAAAAATACACAAAAAATCATTATTTACAAGTTAGCCAAAAATTAACTGATAAGAATTTTTCTATCGGTCTTACAGTCTTACAAATTAAATTAAAATAATTAATATTTATGGCAGTCAGATTGCCCTTGTTTATAATCACCCCCGCAGAATCTGAAATAAAAACTTAATTAAAACCTGGAAAAAACTTTGTTAAGGATAGTATGTTTAAATATTTAAAATGTGAAAATGGCACTGTAGCTAAATGTTATGGGCTTCCTAAGATTCACAAAGAACAGTTGACATAGAATAATAATATCATCGATAAATTTTCCGACGTATAGACTTGCTAGATTTTTGTCTAATATATTGTTCAAGATAGTGGTAAAACAAATTCATATATTAAAGATAGTTGGAGTTTTTATGATATAATGAAAAATATTATTATTCCGAATGATCATAGGATGGTTTCATTGGATGTAGTATCTTTGTTTACAAATATACCTTTAGAGTTATTAAATTATATTATACAAGATAAATGGTCTGAAATTAAAGTACATACTAGTTTAACAAAAGATGAATTTATAAAGGCACTTAATTTGGTTTTTAAAAACACAATTTTTTCTTTTGATAATAGTTTATATGAGCAAAGATATGGTTGTCCAATGGGATCACTTTTGTCATCTGTTATAGCCAATTTAGTATTGGAAAAATTGGAAAGTGTTGCTTTGTCTAACAAGTAACCCTACGGAAGTGTCACTCACCGATTTTTCTGAGCCTTTGCACACGGTTTTTATACCGAAAAATATGAGACACCTTTATGTTTTTAGGTGCCCATAAAGAGTTTTAAGGTTGTGGATAGCCAATTGTGAATTTTTATATACAAGGCAGGCCTATTAAATCTATTCACGCAAATTGCTTCAAAAGCATGGTTCAAAGGTGAAATCTGCCTTTCACCAAAGTTGAACGGTTCAAGAAGGACAATCTGAAAATGATCTGCAATTTGACCGAAAAACAATTTTCAAGGATATTTGAAGATCAAAATCTGACATTTTAAATAGGATCCCCTTTTTTATCATAATGACCTTATAAGATCATTGAATGATCACTATCATTCTTTCTATTGTAGTCTACTGGAACTCGATAAAGGTTTTATGATTTGAAGAATGAAAAGTAAAAATGACTTTCAACTTAACGTTGAAGACGATTTTCGCTTTCTTTAAATGATGCATCTTTTCTAGAGGTCGATTTTCACTAGATTTCCAATAAAAAGGATTTTATTGACCATTACATGATCTTATAAGGTTACTTCGACCTAATACAAAAAAAAATTCTATATGTATGTAAAATTTCCCATTTTTTACAATTCCTAGGTCAAAAATAGTAGTGCACATGTTAGAGAGTAAAAAAGAGAGATGGTAGTACCGTAAAGTGAAAACAAGAAATAAAAAAAAATAGTTTTAGGCGCATTTTGATAAATAAAATAATAATAATTTTTTAATTTTCTTTACATTAATAAAAAAAATAATAACTTTTTATTTTCTCTACAGTAATATTAATGTATCTATGGTAACTAAAAACTTATTAGTATTTTTCCTGAAATGAATATCAGAGAATGAAAAAAGTTATGAGAATAAAAATATAAAAACTATGAGTTATCTAATTTATAGTATAATTTATTTATAATTAATATGTATTTTTATTATTTACAATAATGCGGATTACTTCTATTGCTTGGGTCAAAGAAATGATCGATACATAGAGCTTTAGTACACCAAGCGCACCTAATAATAGCAATACTACTGCACAGTTGACAAGATTCATCGCAATTTTTAAAACAGTCATCTACTGGAGTTTCAAAATGTGGCGGTTTTTCTATATATCCACTTTTATTCCAAGCATACTGAAACATATTAACGAATGTAGGTGAAGAAAATTGATTATGAATGAGAGATTGAAGTTTCACTATGTTATTTCGCAAATGTAAATTAATGTCATAACTATTCAAAATAATTAAATCTGAAAAACACCTCAAAAAATTTTTCCATGGTGTAAAGGTGTATACATCGAGTGGTTGTATCATTCCTGTTGTACCAGCCGGAATTGTCAATATTTTCACTTGCTTATTACAAACAATTACGTCTTGAAATTTTTTTTCAGTTTGTCCTGACCAAGAATCTAAACACAAAACAGAAGTTTCTCCAACATTAGGTAGAAAAGCTTCTTCATACCATTTAATTATTAAGTTTGAAGTTAATTTTCCAGATATTGAAGCAAACACAATAATATTTTCTGCTTTGTATAAATTTTTTTCTACCAATGGTCCGAAATAACCGTTTTTTTCTTGTGTTACTATAAGTAAAGGGGATTTTAAAACTCCACATGCAGATACAAATGGTTGAATCGTGTAACTATGAGTAAGCGAATTTAAAGATTGCGCCAATGATTCAATTTTCAAAGTTCCCTTGAAAGACAATGTACGCCCTGCACGCATTTCCAGATTAAAACCCGACTGATCAGTATTATATACATTATCTCTTCCTATTCGTGAAATTTCAAATTTAACTTTATCCGTGAATCGCGAAGTCTCTTCAGATAATGCTACTTTATTTTTCAAACTAGATGTAGTGACGAATTTATTAATTTTCCTTGATACAATTCGATGCTGCTGTTTAAATTTATAAATCCACTTTGAAGATGCTGTAAATAATTCATTTGATAGACCAACATCATCTCTAGATTTAATAGCCCTTCTCTTTATATCTAAATCATGAACTGGTAGAGATTTTTCTCGAGCATTTTGAAATTGTTCTAGGACATATTCAGAAATTTTCAATAATTTGTCAAGTCTAGTTCCCCCTTGAGAAATTTGTTTCTCCCATCTATATAATGTCTTAACATTATTGACTTTTCTAAACCTATGTTTAACTGTAGTTAGTTTAAGACGTCCTTTACTTCCAGAACGCCAAAAATTAACAGCATTGATTTTATAATCTAGATCTATTGGTACCAAAACTTTTTTGCTACTTTCTAAATTATTTATTACATTATAATCATCTTCAAATTCTTCTTCTATAGCACAAGCATCAGAAATGACACTTTTTTCATCAAAATTTAACGTATCATATGTTTCTATAAATAAATTATCATTTATTGCATCTTTAATTAAAGTTTGAAGCTCTAACGAAAACTGTTTTTCTTCTTTAGTAATAATTGATTGAATGTCAAATCGAGAATCATTGAAAGCTTTTCCTAATAGCGTTAAAACATTCTTAGGATTGTGCAAAATATACACTTGTATCTGAAATAAATAATTTTTTTTTACACTCCGTGCACAAAGTTCGATTTCGCACACGCTCTAATAAAAAAAGATGCCCTAGATTAAGCTTGTCATACTTCGTGTCAAAAAATAATGTTTGATACACGAGTGAGAAAGTGGTTGTATCTTCGTGTGGCCTTTCCACCCTTGTTTCGCTCGGGCGCAAACGTCCACCACGAGGATAAAATCACTTTTTCGCACTTGTATCGAAAATAACTATTTCTTTAAATGCAAGCATATTACAAATTAATGTAAAAAAATCGTTAAGTACTTATGTAGTATTGCTAATTAAATAATGAAGAGCAAAAATTAAAGTTGTAAACTTTAAATAATATTAAATATGAAAATTTGTAATTATTTGACAGGGTAAAATTATTTATTACAACTCTGAAAAAAATATTTGTTATTTTACAAATGTATAATACGTTAAACTTTATTAATGAAATAATTTTGAAAATGAAGCTTATGACGGCCGTGATGTTATTAAATGTAAAAATGTATAAGACGTTAATGATTTATAACAGTAAATTCATTTTATTTGCGCAACGTTTTGATCTTATTAATGATGATCCTTTTTAAGTAAATAAATTTGTTCGTGAAGAATATTTTTTTAAATTAAGATATTTACCTTTAGATAAAATTTGATGAAACTTTAATTATTAAACATAGTTATTTTTAAATATTCGGAAAATATTGATACAATATTGGTACAATATCGATACAATATCGATATAGAATATCTATATTTTTCTTATTTATAAAAATTTACGTTATTATAATTTTTTCTCGAAGTATTTAATAGAATGACTTTCACCTTAAACTTAAAATTGAATGCTAATAATTCTAAATTTTCTTTGTTTTATGATTTTACTATGCAAAAATTATATTTATTAAAACTATGCAATTTTTAGTTCCCTTAAATCATTCATATATTTATTTAGCAATAAAAGTAAATAAATAACGAAATGAGATATGTAATAAATATAATAAAAAGCTTTTATTCACCCCTCTCGTCTATTACAAAATTTTGTTGAATAACTTTGATAAACTTCTTTAACAAATTGTCAAATTATCACTGTTTCTATATTCCACATAATTGCACCACTATAGTTTTTATTGAAAAAATCATGTAAACTCAATTGAAGTAACTGCTTTCGATTTTATCTAAATAACTATTAATTGCTCTATTTTTTATTAATGCATAGGGGAGATCGAGGCAAGTTGGCATACGGGTAGGTTGGCCCAATGCTAATATCTCGTGATTGGAGTAACAGAGGTCAAAACCTGTCAAACTGTCGATGTTAGTCATGTACATTAGAACGAGGAATATTCGTTTTATTTTTCAGTCGGAAGTTTGAAAATTTTCTCATATACAGGAGTAAATTTTATATTCCAGAAAATTTCCAGTGATTCTTGAAAAGATTATGATTATCTATTTTTAAATGTAATTTAGGTTATAATGATTAATTATTTAATAATTTTAGCACTTTGTATTATTTTCATATTTAAATTTTCAATATTATTAGCAAATTTTTAAATTAAAATGTACCCGTGTTACAAAAAAAATAATTAAAGAAAATGTTGAAAGTGGTCTAACTATAGCACCGGTCTCTCCCACATTCAAAAGCTTAGGAATAAAAAAAAATCAAATGTGGTATTGTTTTTATTTTATTATTCAACAAAAATTTTGCAATACTAAATGAACTTCTTTTTATTGAAAGTGAATTATTTGTTTGGTAAAGAAATTAAAGAAAACTAAAAAATATGTGCAAATACGAGTAGGGCAACAAACGTCTATATTACGTTATAAATTTATAATATACGATTCAGGAATAATAGATTTTACTAATCTTAGAATGCAATTATTTAATCTAAAAAAAAATGTTAATTGCAATAGTAGTAATAATTCGTTATTGAATCGAATGCTCAACTGCAAAACATTGGAATAAGAAAAATATTCACTTGTTATATCTTTCTAGTACTAATCAAATAAAGTAGTACATCACGTAATAATTATTACCATTATTATCTTTTCATTATCATTACTATAAACACAAACATCTGGTGATGAGAACAATAGTTTATAGAATCTGCCTTTACTTCTCTTACCAATAATAATACATTGAAAATGATCTTTTCTTCAACTGTTTTAGTTATGAATTAAATTCAAGAAACAACTTTTTTTGGTGTGTATTTGTTTATAACAATTATGAACAATTATGGATTAATAAAAAGTCCTATTCAATTTATAATTTAAGTCTTTTATACTACCTAACAATGCAAAAAATTTCAGGATTTTACATAAAAAAAGAAAAAAAGAAAAAAAAAGGTGCTAATATATTGGCTCCTGTGACTGCAAGGGTAACCATGTACCTAACATAGATTTTATGGGGCGCATATCAGTCTAAAATCATTAATATTATCCAAAATTTACGTGTCATATTCAATTTGGTAGAATAGATAAAATAACTTGAAGGTGTTTATTATTATTGGGCTATATGGTATATGAGTAAATCGGATTTACTAAATTCATAATTTTGTGACCCCTTTCGAGTTCCAAAATTTCTTTTCCAAGCACACCTATGAGACACGTTTTTTGGCACATTACACCTTATATTATAAGAAGAAATTATGGGTGCATCCATTTTTTTACTGCATTTCATTTTTCTTATGGGAATTTAACATGGGAAAAATGGACGAAAAGTGCGGTCCTTGTTGATTAACCAATAGCAAGCTATGAAAGTGGCCAACAAACATTCCACAAAAAACGATTACAGTAAAAAAAGAGCTTTAGTTTGAGATGAGAATCGTTAAAATCGGCCAATTCGGCGCCAAGTTACGTGCATTTGAAAATCGCTAAAAATAATCAAAAATCATTGAATTACGTGGATTCGGGAAAAATCGCTCATTTTCCTCAGCAAAATATGGATTTCACCCAAAAGTTTTCGATTGGACAACGTTTTTTCCTTATAATATAAGGTGTAATGTGCCAGAAAAAACATGTCTCATAGGTGTGCTAAAAAAAAAATTTTTTTTTGTAACACGAAAAGGGTTACGAAGTTGGATTTACTGATGATATATTCTCATTTCACGTATAAAAATTCACGATTGCTGATTTACGACCTTAAAACTCTTTATGGGCAGCTAAAAAAAAATACGTGTCTCATATTTTTCGATATAGAAGCCGTATGCAAAGTCTCAGGTAAATCGGTGAGTCACGCTTCCGTAGGGTTACTTGTAAGTTGGTTTTTCAGCCAATTATTTTTAAAAGATATGTTGATGACATTTTTGCAGTTGTACCTGAATGTTTTGTGGATGAAATGGTGGATGTATTTAATTCTCTCCATGATAGAATTAAATTCACAAAAGAAGTTGAGAAAGATGATCAATTGAGTTTTTTAGATATTAGAGTCATTAGAGTTAATAATAATAGAGTGAAATTAGATTGGTATAGAAAACCTACATGGTCAGGTAGATTTTTAAATTTTGATTCTCACCACCAATTCGGAAACAAGACAGGTGCGATCAAAGGTGTCATTGACAGAGCGATTAAATTGTCACATAAAGATTTTAGGAAAAAGAATTTAACTTTAGTTAGAGAAACATTTATTAAGAATAGTTATCCGGTAAAATTTATTGACAAAATGATTGATGAGAGAGTGTGGGAAATTTATAATGGTGGATTGAAGCAGCGGATAGATAATCAAACAAGGAATAGAAATGGAAAGAACGCATATTTTAGTTTACCATATGTTAGAGGTTTGTCGGAAAGGATTAGAAGGGTTTTTAGTAAACATAATATTCAAGTTTTCTTTAGAAACGATAATAATTTAGAAAGGTTATTTAGTAATTGTAAAGACAAGGATGATAAATATTTAAAATCGGGAGTAGTTTATAAAATTAATTATAGGGATTGTAATGGTTGTTATATTGGTCAAACGGGTAGATATTTGAAAAAGAGAATATATAAACATCAATATAGTTTACGCAGCTCAAGTTGTACATCGGGTTTGAAAGAACATTGTTTAAATAGTTTGCATTCTTTCGATTTTGGGAGTGTGGATATTTTGGAACAAGGGATTAAGAATAAATATAAAAGGGAAAGCCTTGAATGTATTCACATTCTAAGAAATCGGAATAATGTAAATTTAATGATAGAGTCAAGTAAATTAGATAACATTTATCATTCTTTATTAATTTAAGTAAGAATGGAAAGTTGGAGAGGGGAATGTGGATGGTGGTGGGGGTAAGAAAAAAGAAGGGGGTATTGGGGTATATAAGGAGTTGTATCGCGGGTGTCATTTCAGTCCCTGAGGAGGAGCCGGAGTGGGCTCGAAACGTTGGACAATGTGGTGGTGGTGGGCAGTCAGATCGTCCTTTGCTAACAAAGTTTTTTCCAGGTTTTAATTAAGTTTTTATTTCGGATTCTGCGGGGGTGATTATAAACAAGGGTAATCTGACTGCCATAAATATTAATTATTTTAATTTAATTTGTAAGACTGTAAGGCCGATAGAAAAATTCTTATCAGTTGATAGTAAATTGCAGTCGACATAAGTAATATTTTTAACGGTTAGCCAAAAATTACCTACATAACCTAACAAATCATTGAAAAATTAAAAATTTTTTTCTCAGCTCAATTTTTTTTTAAAAAATCTGAAAAAATCAGGCGTTTTCTTGCTCAAAAACACACGTCCGTGAATTTTTTCAGATTTTTTTAAAGAAAGGATCGAGCGGAAAAAAATTTTTTCGAAAAAATACGTTTTTTAGGTTAGGAGATTCAAATCATCACCTAGGGAGCTGAAAATTTGGTTAGAGAGGTTTTTAATAATGTACTTTCGAATGGTCAATCCCAAAAAAAATCCAGGTGAGTGCAATTTTGACCATCTTATCCCGCTATAGCCTTTGAATACATCTCTGGAAACAGTCATACAGTTGTTTCCGAGAGTTGTTTGCATTACTTGGCTATCGATAATTGATTTCACAACTTTCGTTTGTTTGATTTGCAGTGAATAATTTAAATGTACTTTCTTACATATAATTTGTTCAGCATACAATGACTTAAAGAAGTGCAAGACTTTTTGACTGGTATTTGTTTGATTTCTTTAAAAAAATCATACATATTATTATTTTATAGATTGTACAGAAAAAACGTCTATACTTGCCTTATTTTATACTTTCGTAGAAAGTTTTATATTAACAATATTATGATTTGTACAGTCATGAAAATAATTCATTTGTAGACTGCTTATTGAATAGATGAGATTCGAAGAAATAGAAGGACTAGACAAATTGCGTTGTTAAAACCTACTAAAAAAATTATTTTTTTTAAAAACGTGTTGATTGTATTAAAAAAATATTTAAGCTCTCATTAAAGTTTTTGGTACTGAGTTTGACGGATGTTGATAAAGACTGAGAGAGGGTGAGATTTTTATTTTATGAGATTAAAAGGTGAGAGAGGGAGAGAGGGGCAAGAGAGGGAGGGATTGATTGATTGATTGATTGGTCTTTATTGGCACCATGGGGTGAAACCCCGTCTGGCGCTTTTAGAGATATACATAGAGTAATTAGTAGAACAGAATAGTAATACAGAGCGAATAGAATTCAATTCAAAAAACAAATTAAGCGACAGTAAATGGGGAGCGCAGATATAAGTTTGAAAAAAATATAAGACGGTACATTATGAAACGCAAAGAAACGCAGGTAAGGGTAGACGCAGTGATGAGTAGATTGATTTAGGAAATATGAAGTAATAAAACAAAAATAACAATATAAAGTATAAAAATAAAATATAGAAACATAACAATATAAGAAAATAATAATAAAGAAGAAATGGATGGGAAGGAAAATGAGAAAGTGAAATTATGAACATGAAAAACATGAAAAACGAGAGTGGGACGAGTGATGCTAATGATGTCGCGCGCAGGTAGACAGAGGCCCTGAAGGTGAGCACGCGGGGCAGCTATTTCATGTGACGGTGGGCAGTAGTAGAGGCACGCAGGCAGATCTTCGTTTCGAACGCACAGGTTCCAGTCAGCTACATCACGGCTAAAGAGGGCATCTCGAAGGGTATTTTTGAAGGACAGGAAGGAGGCAGGGGAAAAATCGGTGACGTGAATGGTGTTTAACAAGTCTATTGCTTCGAGAGCGAAAGAGTGCTTAAACGTCTCTGTTCGCCGCGGAGGTGGTTGAAACGGTCGTGGCGGATGGCATTCAGAGCGACGTAGGTCTAGGTCAACGCTTTGCCGACAGTTGAACCGATCGGCAAGGTACACTGGGTACGCATTTGCAACTATCTTGAAGGCCTGGATGCCGATGAGGTATTGGCGCCTTCGGTGAGCGGACAACCAGCCAAGAGCAAGCCTGTAAGGTGTGATGTGGTCGCGGCGCGGAATGCTCCCAACCACGAATCGCACGCAGGCTATGAGAGCTTTCTCAAGCTTATTCGCACGTTCCTTGTCAAGATGGTTGTATACAGGGGCGGCATAATCAAACTGGGGGAAGACAAGCGTTTCGGCGAGGTTCTTCCTAAGGTCTCCTGATAGAGCATGGCGGAAGAAGCGCAGAGTGTAAAGCGAGCCAAAAACTTTGCGTGTATCATGCTTGACATGAGCTTGCCAGTTGAGAGAATTGGAAAACGTGACTCCGAGACTCCGCGCCTCCGTCACGTACGGGAGGCTGGTGCCGTCAATAACGACGCGGGCCAGGGTTTCAAGACCAAGTTCCCGAGTGTAGGCTTCGCTGCCCAGGATCATGACCTTTGTTTTGCTGGTATTTAGGGCCAGGCCGTTTTCACGGGCCCAATCTGCGACCGCTTGGGCGTCTCGGGTAACACACTCCAGAGCACGATGAAAATTAGATGGGAAAAAATGATGGTAAAGCTGCGTGTCGTCGGCAAAGATCATGACCCTAGAGAAACGAACCACAGCCGGGAGGTCATTTATGTAGATGGCGAAAAGTAGTGGGCCAAGAACGCTTCCTTGCGGGACTCCAGACGCCGCACGAAGCCAGTTCGAGATCTTGCCACCAGAATCGATGACGGCTTGAAGCCTATCAGCCAGGTATGAGAAAAACCACCGCATGGCATGAGTGGTAAAATTAATGGATCTGAGTTTAATTAGCAAGGCGGCGTGAGGAATTGAGTCAAAGGCCTTTGAGAAATCGAAAAGAATAAGGGAAGTGAGCATACGCATATCAACGGCATACGCTATTGGTCGCGTATCAGAGAGCGAGGAAATCACTCTCGACTTGGCGAGTGGTCTAATAATAGCTTTCTTCCAGTTTGCGGGGAAAGTTGCACTGGCGACAGAGATATTTAATAAATTCGTGAAATGAGAGATAGAGTTAGGTAGCGTGAGTTTAATCATAGGGATGGAGAGGCCATCGTGTCCCATGGCCTTAGAGGAAGATTTAGAGATGGCGTCTGCAACATCGCGCTCCGTGAAAGGCCGAAGGCAAAAATGGCTAGTTAGAGATGGTGTGAGAGGCTGGTTTACTATAAGGTCGAAGCCGGATTCAGGGATAGGAGGGTGGCGGTTAACAATAGAGGAATAATGCATGTTGAGGTCATCTGCAGAAAACTTTGTGAGCGGCGATGGCAGGCAGGGGCTGATGACATGTAGGCGTCGGAGTTCGCGCCACTTTGCATCGATAGACGGACCACTTGCGAGGCGAGAGAATCTATCGATATATGTATTTTGCTTTTTTCCGAGAGACTCAGCGAATGAATATGAGCGAGTTGAACAAAGTGCATTTTGCGCGAAAACGGCGCCGCGCGCGCCCGCTGGCTTGTTTCTGGCGGACGCTTCCATATGTATGATACTTGAATTGTAAAATGTGTATATCCATAAATAATTTCTATAACTAATTTTGATATAATTTTTTCAAGCCATTTTTGCATATCTCACGTGATTCTCACGTGAGCTCTCACGAGATTTTCACGAGAGAAAATGGTTGAAATTCTCACGTGATTTTCACGTGAGAGCTCACGTGGAAACTCACGTGAGAATCACGTGAGTACACACGTGAGAATTTTTGACACGGATCACGAAATGGTTTTGGTAACCTTTTTTCCATAAATTTTTGTCTTTGTTCAAACAAACAGATTTTTCTGTATGCGGTCTATGTAACATATGTTTGATTACTTATTTTTGAAATTTTTGACGGTATTTCAGCTGAAATATGTTTATCGATTGCATTTGAAGAGTATAATATATGGTTAGCGTACAATGTTATAATAATATATGCATGTGGTAAACCTCTTTTTTGAAATGCTATAGAATATACGTAAGATGAAACAGGTCCAAAAATATTTTGTTTGTTATATCATTTAATAACATTTTGAATTTTACATAAAACAAACAAACTGTTATATTAGGAATATCATTGGGCCTCGTTTGTTCTGGAAAATTCTGTAAAACTTCTTTAAGCTCTTTCAATTTTGGATTACATGTCATAGTTATTTATCTTACCATCTACATATATTGGAATGCTGGAAAACCTGGTTTATAGTTTCCTATTCTTTCTAATTTTTTGAAATTCGTTGAATTATTTGATCCACTATATTTTACAAGATCAAGCAAACCCTAATAATATTCTATTCGTAATTCTTTTTGATGGTTCCAAAATAATTCATTCGATTATTTTCAACCATAATATAAGCATGTTAAAAGTATTGTTGCATTAATCTTCCAGCGAACAGTAAAGGGTTAAATTTTTTTTATTAGGTCTATACGATAATCGGTATAAATAAGATTGGAGTGTCGTTAATTAATCGTCTTTGCCTATGTTTGGATGTTTAGTATATCCGATACTCCAACCCAAATTTGATGAAGGAGATAATAATGGAAATACCACCGCGTCTACATGATGTGATAATTTATTTAAAAATGTATGTGTTACTTCGTTGTCAGATTTATTTTTAGGATAAGCACAAACATTATAATTTCATGGAATTCCAGAGTTGGATATAATTGTAGCACCACATTAGGAAGTTAACGGTTTATTATACCAGTGTTTCTCTTTATGATTTTTACGTTGTATGTAAAAATTTTACGTAGTTTATATTTAGGAAAATTCTGAGCACTATGTATTTTATGTAGATATTTAAAATATTAAATAATGGCCAAAGGTATGAACTTCTGACAGTTTCTTCTATAATAGTATTTCTAAATCCACTTTGAACTACTGGTAAAATTTGTCGAAAATCTCCACCTAAAACAATTAACTTTTCTCCAAAAGGTTCGTCCTTGCAAGTGACATCTAAAGCGTTATCAATAATTTCTAACGCTTTTTTTGGAGTCATTGAAGCTTCGTCCCAAATTATAATTTCTGTTTCTCTCATTTTTTTTTATCACAATCTAATTTTAAAAATGCAGTTTCAATATTACTAAATCTAAAGGTAAACTAAATGTACGATGATTGGTCATAAAATATATATACATAAACCCTTTGGTAATAATATATATAGAACTGAACCCTGGAACACAAGTTTATTATATGGCCGAATCCATCTCAAATCAGACAGCCCGCGTATGCCAATTTCACCTATCATGTTGAAATAAAAATATTTATGTTCTACTCGAAAAAATATTTTACACGTGTTTTTTTATTTTTTTGTTTCATCAAAATTTCATGCGTTCAGCGATGCCGAAAAATTCCGAGAAAATTCTTTCATTGAGAAAAAAAATTTTCAATGTGATTTTCAGACTGCTATTGTTTCAGCAGTTTTTCGAGCATTTAAACGTGTAACACACAATTTCACTCAGTTTTGAGCCCTCTTTAACGGCCTTAATGTCATTTTCAAAAAAAATAAAAAATCCACGAGCTATGCACTTTTTACTGAAAAATTCATTTTTTAGGGAAGTGCCTTTTTCTCGAAAACCCCATATTTTTTTTGCACAATTTTTGTTGTCGTGATAGAGGACGGTAATGCCTAGCTAGACGTATTTGTGAGATTCGGTACTTTTTCCCTGGGATAGCGATCACTAATGAGATAACACACAAACAAATTTTTCACGCCTAATGCTTATATATAGTCAATGATATTAGAGTCAATGTAAAGGTATTTGTCTTTGTGTGTATGTAATATACAGGTACACATAACTATGTATTTATTTGTTATTTGCGTCTTTTTGATTTTTTATTTTTATACCTTTTTTTCATTTGTATACCTATTTTACTACCTTTGTTTTTCTGCTTCATTGTTCTTAATTCAGTAAGCGGACGATCAGCGGTCTTTGCTGTCAAACAATGTATTTTATCGTCACATGTTTTTTTAACCCATATATGAGTTTTTTGAATTCCAGGATACTTTGGAGTTGTAAGCCAATCAATATTTTTTTGTTTTCTGAATTGTTCTATTTCAGCATCTTGTAAATGTATTATTTTAATAGCATCAGTATATTTTTGAACATGTATTGCAAAATCATTTGCATTTTGAATAGCTTCTTCAAGGGGCTCTCGAAGATTATGCGAAGTAGCATAATGCTTTATAAGTCCACCCACACCATCTACAGCTCCTTTGCCGTGCCCAGTAGCAGAGAACAACCATTTTATATCACACGGTGCTCGTTTTAGTTCATCTAATTGAAAGCGATTTTTAAAGTGACTCGCAGCGCCGTCTGATACGATGGTAATTTTTTTAATTGAATCACAACAATTTTCTTTCAAGAATTTTATAATTTTTTGTACTGCTAGCAAAGCATACGCTGAATCATGTTTTCGGTCATCACTTATAACTGCGAAACTTTGTGTCGAATCCCTTGATAAGAGACTGCGGTGAAAATAGAAATTTGATCATTAACCCAATGATTTCCTTGAACAGCTTTATTATGAATCACAGCCCAGTTTTCAGCGAAGTCTATTTGAAGAACTAAATGATGGGAGTCTTTTTTAGCACTTTCTCTTTCTGTTTTTATAGCTTTGCGTTGTATATTTTTACATACATGTGAGTACTAACCCTCATGGTCCAAACCGAAAGTTCATCTTTAAAAGCAGAAATTGATAGTGTCTTTTTAATCAGGTTTCCATTATCCCACAAAGCACATGTAATTTCTTCTGTGCCTTCTACATCTTGCAGTTTTAAAACATGAAACGTAATTCCCTTAATCCCTGGACATAGTTTACATTCTTGTAAATAACATAAATCAGATGGCTCAGAACACATTGTTGCATTTATTATTTGTGACCGACTTTCATCCAACTCTGTGACGTTACTCCCTCTAAAATTAATTAAGCTCGTAAGAAATAAATCATAATTTGCGCAATAGATACAGAGACAAACTTCTTTGATGGGGCTAAGTAAGACATACTTTGGTCGCAAACTATAAAATTTCGATTTTCCAATTCTCAATTCTGGATAATCATTTTTAAATACTTTATACGTCTCTTTTAAATTTCGAGTAAGAAAACGCTTAACTTTTTTCTCTTTTTTATTGTTAACTTTAATTGTAACAACGTCACATTTATTAGGACTTTGTCTTGAACAATTAAAATCATCATTTAAATAATATTCCATAACAATTTTTTCCATGTTTTCATCAATCGGATGGCCTGAATATGCATCTGGTTCTGAATAAATTCCTTTTTCTTTAACAAGATTTCTCGATTTGTTGATCATATACATTGTTATTTCTGGAAATAAAGATAAAATTTCATGTTTTGTAAAGGATGAAGGTAGCAAAGTCAGAATTTTTATTTTTTCTGATACCGTAGAACACTTTTGCAAGGCTAGACCAAGATTTTGTATCCATTCTGTACAATGGCATACAGTTGATTCATTTGCTGTTATAGAAACGTCATAAACATTGTTCAACTTCACATCAAGGGTATTAGACAATGTTGAAAGTATTTTTTTTTCTTCTTTGTTACGTAATTTTCAATTGATTTTTCATGTATAAGATTTTTTCTTTTAAGAGGCGATACAGAACCTAAGAAAGATGTACTTATTTCATTATTAAATTCTTCAATGCGTTCTGGAGTACTTGGTAAAAAATCTTCATCTCTATCAACTACGTTATCGGTAACTTCATTATCCGTTATAAATTCATTGTCAGATACTACTCACCAATTCTAAAGCACGATTGTAACAATGTTGACACAGATATGTAGAAGGTGTCAAAGGTAAATGAGGATAGAGGTGCTTCAATGGATGAGCAAGATTCTCAAGTTGTTTTAAACGTACGGAACTAGATTTGTAAATAATTTGTTTGTGTTTGTCTAAAAAGTCTGCACATTTGATTCTCTCTGTTGAGTAATATTGAGACATCGTAGTTGAGTTGATAAGGTGTAAATATGTAATAATTTTCCAAAAGATGATGGTTTTAAATAAGACGAGATGTGTGATATATAGCAGAAACCGAACTTTTCTTTGTAAATGTTAAGTCAAACCATATCCATCTAGCGGACAAATGTACTAGTACATATACTCCTATAAGTAGGCGCACGTACATGTATATTACATACGCACAAAGATAAATACCTTTACATTGACTCTAATATCATTGACTATATATAAGCGTTAAGCGTGAAAAATTTGTTTGTGTGTTATCTCATTAGTGATCGCTATCCCAGGGAAAAAGTACCGAATCTCACAAATACGTCTAGCTAGGCATTACCGTCCTCTATCACGACAACAAAAATTGTGCAAAAAAAACATGGGGTTTTCGAGAAAAAGGCACTTCTCTAAAAAATGAATTTTTCAGTAAAAAGTGCATAGCTCGTGGATTTTTTATTTTTTTTTGAAAATGACATTAAGGCCGTTAAAGAGGGCTCAAAACTGAGTGAAATTATGTGTTACACGTTTAAAAGCTTGAAAAACTGCTGAAACAATAGCAGTCTGAAAATCACATTGAAAATTTTTTTTCTCAATGAAAGAATTTTCTCGGAATTTTTCGGTATCGCTGAACGCATGAAATTTTGATGAAACAAAAAAATAAAAAAACACGTGTAAAATATTTTTTCGAGTAGAACATAAATATTTTTATTTCAACATGATAGGTGAAATAGGCATACGCGGGCTGTCTGATTTGAGATGGATTCGGCCATATATTAGCAAACTGTTTAGGCTGTACAGAAAATAGAAACTCACTAATAACAAATAACGCAGTAATCTGCCTGATACAAATATATTATTATATTATTAATTGTTAAAATGTGAGATCTAATAAGTATTCATAAATATAATGTAATTAAAGTGAAATGTCAGTGCGAGTTACAATAAAATATTTTGTGTAATCAAAATAAACTAAAGTAGCGGTTAAGAGCTAATAATAAAATAGCCTGATAGTGAAGAGAAATTGAATATATATTTGCTCATAGTGAAGAATGCCTACATCAACAAAAATCTAACCTCCACGATACCAGGACAATTGCAAAGATTCTGTTTATTTATGTTGTACAGAATAAAATAATATAATTGTCAAATCTTTGTCAAATTCATCAAAAGCATCAGGAAAGTATTTTTTAATGGACTATATAATGTGTTAAATAAAATAAAGTACCGGTGTGATGTGCTACATGAAATCAAATCAGTGTTTATTTATGTTGTACAGAATAAAATAATATAATTGTCAAATCTTTGTCAAATTCATCAAAAGCATCAGGAAAGTATTTTTTAATGGACTATATAATGTGTTAAATAAAATAAAGTACCGGTGTGATGTGCTACATGAAATCAAATCAGTGTTTATAATCAACAATTTAAATAAATAATGTAAATAAATAGTGTTTATAATCAACAATTCAAATAAATAAAAAAATAAATAAAATCAAATTTTAAAACTTCTTCTTAAAATCAGTTTGAAATATTTTGACAGTAGCTAAAGTGTGTATTAATAAATAATTATGTGTTATGAGGTTCATAAACTTTATAATAAGCTTATTTGCATAGAAGAAAATATTGGTGAGTGACACGTGAGCATAAATATACAATATAATTTATGATGCTGATTTGAAACATTGGTCTGAGCCTTGGTTTAAAAAGCATTTGTCATCTTCAAGAAACTTAGACGATATCAGTAGTATGCTGTTGTACACATTTACTCAAGCACCAATTAGAAGATTATGTTAAATGAACATTGAAATACTGAAAAAAGCGAAAATGATGTGTTATTGTTTATTTATTTATGTATTTATTTATTCGTACACTGGTTGTGTTTTTAATTTTACACGATTATGTATGGCAATGATGGGTTATTAATTTAAGTAGTTTAAATCAATAATAATTTCAAGAACTTATACCTCAACTATAAAAGAATTTTACAAAAAAAAATTTAACTCCCCCCACTTTTACTCTCTCCCGTCTTTTCTAACTCAACAACTGTATAAGGACTCTACAAAAAACTTTGAGAAGAGCCTAAATATTTTTTTTAAACAGCCAACAAGGACGTTCTGTAGAAGAATAATATACTAACAAACTTGATTTTGAAAGATCTACAAAATCTTTCAAAAATGTTTTCTCTAAAAAGAAAGCATTAACATTTTTTTCTCGAAATATTTTATTTATACATTTGTCTGAAAACTGATGAGAATTTTTCCATCGGTCTTAAAGTCTTATAAATTAAATTAAAATAATTAATATTTATGGCAGTCAGATTGCCCTTGTTTATAATCACCCCCGCAGATCTGAAATAAAAACTTAATTAAAACCTGGAAAAAAGCAAAGGACTATCTGACTACCCCCCACCACCAAATTACCCAATTGCCCAACGTTGCGAACCCGCTTTTTTTCGGCTCCTCCTCAGGGACTGAATATTAAAATAAATATTAATTATTTTAATTTAATTTATAAGACTCTAAGACAGATGGAAAAATTCTCATTAGTTGATAGTAAGTTGCAGTCGACATAAGTAATATTTTTAATGATACATTTGTCTAAATTAATTCAAAATTTTTAAAACAATCAACACGTTTTTTAAAAGCTAATTTTTTAAGTACGTTCTAACAACACAATTTGTCTAGTCCTTTTAATTCTTCTAGTCTCATTTATTCAATAAGCTCTCTCTACAAATGGTAATAATTTTTTTCATGACTATACCAATAAATATAAAACTTTCTACGAAAGTTTAAAATAAGGTAAGTATAGATGTTTTTTCTGCATAATCTATAAAAAAACAGCACAATTTGTCTAGTCGTTTTATTTTTTCGAATCTCGAAATGTCTTCAAATTTGTTCATCTTTCTGTACAAATTAAACACAAGAAAGTACTGAAATCAATTTATTGTAGTCAAGTACCCATAAGTTAACTTGACTGACATAATACAATATTTCGTACCTACTTATCAAACATATTCAGCTAGCGGGCATCAAGTACTACTTAACGCCCAAGAGCCGTAATAGCTCCCGCACTCCTACAAAACTTTATAGAACCTACGCACTTTACGCCCGTGTGGGCAAAAATTATTTCAATTATATAATATTATGTAAATACATTCAAATTGTTCATTGTAAATCAAACAAACGAAAGTTGTGAAATCAATTACCGATAGTCAAGTAATGCAAACAACTCTCCGAAACAACTGTATGACTGTTCTCAGAACTGTATTCAAATTTGTTTATTCTTCTATACAAATTAAACACAAGAAAGTACTGAAATCAATTTATTGTAGTCAAATACCCATAAGTTAACTTGACTGACATAATAGAACTTTCAGTACCTTGTGTGCAAAATTAAATGTTACGCCCACGTTGTATCTTCAAAAATATTCAGCCAGCGGGCATAAAGTACTACTTAACGCCTAACAGGCGCAATAGCTCGCATACTCCTACAAAACTTTATAGGACCAACGCACTTTACGCCCGTGTGGGCGAAAATTATTTTAAATATATAACTATTATGCCTTCTTTTTATTTCTAAAATTCATAAGAATTTTTTCAGATATTTACGGAAAGTCAAAGCCTGTATAAAAAAATTACATAGTTACCACCACATCACCATTTTTCATTATTCTTTCTCAATTTTGAAATTTCTATAATATTACGCATCTTGGGAGGACAATAGAAGTCTATAGAGCTGCTCTAGCAGGGGTGGTCCTCCAATCTCCCATACATAATTGGCGGGCCCGACGGTATGCAGTTTACCGGTGGGCTTTGTAAATGTAGAATACTAAATTTTTGCATAAATTCATTAACAGTGTTTATACATAGAAGTTCACTATAAATAATTACATTGGCTCTAATTTTTAATTGATATCATTTAAAAATATAATATCATGAAAAAAATTATTACCATTTATAGAGAGAGCTTATTGAATAGGTGAGACTAGAAGAATTAAAAGGACTACACAAATTGTGTTGTTAGAACGTACTTAAAAAATTAGCTTTTAAAAAACGTGTTGATTGTTTTAAAAAAATATTTAAGCTCTCATTAAAGTTTTTGGTACTCAGTTTGACGGATGTTGAGAGAGAGAGAGAGGGGGAGAGAGGTAGAGAGTGGGGAGGGAAAGAGAGGGAGGGAGAGGGAGAGAAAGGGAGGGAGAGATGTACTAATACTTGCCTTAGTTTAAACTTTTTTAAAATGTTTTTTTAGATAGATTTCGCAACTTTTTAAGAGAAAATAATAATTACATCGTGTGCTAATGTTATGAGAGTTTATTATAGTATATTTTTAATATCATTATTAAATAGTAGTATTGTTACTCACAAAAGTTATAAATTTAAATGTTTCTTCAAGGAGCTTGATAAAATGATTACATTGTAAAATTTTTTGAAATAATATAATCAAACGTGTATTTTCTTAGGTATGATAATTAATTAACAATACTATTAATTGTAAAGTCATATGATAATTAATAAATTAAAGAATTTGCAAGGAATGATAATGTACACTTGCCTATAAGTTATGATTTCCGTAGTCACATATAAATAAATAAATGTAAATAGTATATTACGCAACTGGGGAGATAAAGAGTTTGCCAGTCCAGAGCATGTGCAAATTGACAAACATGTGCTCTGGGGTGGCCCTCTTTACTCCCACGTTGCGTATACGATTGTTCATGATACCCGGACCGAAAATACCGCATTCGCGTGTCGATGCCGGAAGCGAAAGTGGTACTTTCGGTCAGGCTTAGGGTATGGTAACAAAATATTTAAGTTTTCATTAATGTTCTTGGTACAGATCAGCGTGACAGATGTTGTGGGAGGGTGAGTAAGGAGAGAGAGAGAGTGAGAGAGTTCGTGGGCGCAGGGTAGAGGGGGGGGGCGATAATTAAATTTTAGTTTTTACTTTGATAAAGAAATTCTTTTATATATCGAGATTTTACAACTTATTAATCCTGAAAGTATATTTAACAATGTTTGTTAAGTATAAAACTGTACGTTAAGTGATTTTACAATTTTTTTTATTGGACTTTCAGTATCGCGTGAAAGAAATTGAATTAAAAAAGCAAAAGTGTATTATTCATTCGTAGAATCCCTTTTCATAAAATAAAACGTAAATCATTTTAAAGGATTGCATAGATGTCGGAAAGTAATTCTTATGGTTTCCGAAAGAAATTTTTTCTATTTTCAAATGTTCTTATAAAAGGATTGTAAAGGTTTCGGAAAATAATTTTTAATTGCTTGCAAAAGTTTTTAAAAAATGTAGTGATATATAGCGATAGATGATTTTTGAAGATAAATTATACAACAATATTAATATTTAATTATAAATAATAATCATTGATATCTGTTATTAATTTTTTTTTTCAATGATTCATATTTATTATTAATTTTTTTTTTCATTAAAATTCAAATAACTCTTGTTACAATTTTTTGTCATAACTTTCAATTGATTAATGAAAGAAGGCAAATACATGCAAACAACTACAAATAACTGTAAAGAACTGTTACTAAAAGTAAATAATTCTTAAAAACTATTATGTTATTAGCGTCTCCAAAACATGCATTTATAAATTGCAAATAAAAATTACATTTAGTTATTAACAATAACTGCATAATTTATTTATGCCTGGGTGGATCTGGATTAGTATTACATTGTAATTATATTGATGTGGGAATCTGTCGATCTTCCCGAGGCAGCAGGTGTAAGAAATGAAAACCCTTACAACGTGTGTATGCTTTTTTTGACGTTTCCGTGAGCAATGTCACCCTCATCAGAAACTTTAATAAAAATATAATAATATAATTTTAGAATTTACACTTCAAGAAACATAAAAAAGATTTGTCAATATTATGATAGTTACCAAAGTTAGTTTTCTCACAATATAATTTTTGTCGATTTTCTCCCCCATCGCTTGACTGCGGGGAGGAGAATTTCAACAGTTCCTCTTACATTGGTTTCGGAACTCGTTCTTTTAAGCCTTTAATATTTATTCAGTTTATATAGGAAATGCTAGAGAACGTATTTCCGAAATCAATATTTACAAACAATAGGCTGGGTGTCAGGTGTGTATACTGTTTTGATTTTATGGGTGTGAGTATGTGTCGTTATTTTCTTTTACATGTCTGTAATAGATGTGTGTATATATGATTTAGATTTTGTGTGTCTTCTTTTTTATTGACCGATTGTTTTTGTAAATGTATATGTAACATCTCTGAAATAATCTTTTATTTAAGTTTTATCTAATATATTGTAATTATTAAAGTTAAATTTATGGCCTGTTTCGTTTTCATGTAAAATTGTCGCGGAGTCTTCTGATGTTTTGTGTTCATTTATTCTCGTCATTAGTTTTCGTTTTGTTTGTCCTACATATGTTGCCGGACAATTATTACAATGAATTCGATAAACTATGTTTTCAAATTCTTTTTTAGATTTATCTTTACCTTTGGTTATGATATTCTTCATATTGCTATTGATTTTTGGTATGGTTTGAATATTGTATTTTCAAGTGTGGATGAAGTTTGTTAAAAAAATCGGTTTATATAAGGGAGGCTGATGAAATGTTTGTTTTGGTTTCTACTATTGTTCGTGTTGGTGTTGTTATTTAATTTGGCGATACGTTTGCTTATATACTTATTTATGAATTTAGTTGGGTAATTATTTTCTTTCAATAATTTTTTTGTTATGTTTATGTTATCTTTTTGGAATCTAATATCTGCTAATTTAATCGCTCTATCCGTTACATTATATACCATTGCTATATTTTGAGAGAGTTTTACATGAAAACGAAAGAGGCCATAAATTTAACTTTATTAATTACAATATATTAGATAAAGAGGAAAACTTAAATAAAAGATTAATTTCAGAGATGTTACATATACTTTTACAAAAACAATCGGTCAATAAAAAAGAAGAGACGCAAAATCTAAATCATATATACACACATCTATTACAGACATGTAAAAGAAAATAACGACACACACTCATACCTATAAAATCAAAACAGCATACACACCTGACATCCAGCCTATTGTTTGTAAACATTGATTTCGGAAATACGTTCTCTAGCATTTCCTATATAAACTGAATAAATATTAAAAGCTTAAAAGAACGAGTTCCAAAACCAATGTAAGAGGAACTGTTGAAATTCTCCTCCCCGCAGTCAAGCCGCGGGGGAGAAAATCGACAACAATTACATTGTGAGAAAACTAACTTTGGTAACTATCATAATATTGACAAATCATTTTTTATGTTTCTTGAAGTGTAAGTTCTAAAATTATATTATTATATTTTTATTAAAGTTTCTGATGAGGGTGACATTGCTCACCAAAACGTCAAAAAAAGCATTCACACGTTGTAAACTCACATGTTCTGGGCCAACTTTTTCTGATTGAGTTGCTATAGCTTACCATTAAAGTAATATCCACAACAGTATTTCTCTTTATCTCTACTACATGAGGTTGTGTGCTTTGACAGACTTCAACATAATCTTTTAGTGGCCTTATTGCATAATAATTTGATTCACACCATCCAACAAGAAAAATTTGTAACGAATTCATATGTACTATATGTTTAGCATTTTATTATATAATAATCGATCTTTAAGCACAATAAGTTAAAGTTATATATGAATATAAGATATAGCCTAAATAGTTTGCTATATAATAAAGTCGTGTTCCAGGTTCAATTGCATTTAGACCCTACATCCGTATAGATCACTGTAAACATATATTTTATTTTATATAAAATTCATTTTTTAAATTGACTTATTTATTCACTCCTTTTATTTTAATTATTTATACTTTCCACTTTACAAAACTTTTATCAAATACACAAAATAACGTATATTTCACTGACATATAATACATAAAAACCCACAAATGTATTTCACTGGGAAGCACCATCGTCTTATATTACTAAAAACAAGTTATTTCACAAATGCCAAATGTTTACTTCTCTGTACTAATTTTTATTATTTATTTCAAATATTTTTTTCACACACACATATAACAAACTCGTGTTCCAAGGTTCATCACATAAGACCTTCGATCCGTAGATTACCACCATAATAAACATATTTTTAAATGCACTTTTCAAATTCACTTATCTATCCACTTCTTATATTGTAAAATAAAAAATAATAATATAATAATACATTCAACACTTATCACAACAACCTAACTTTTAACCATAAGAATTAAAGTTGGCTATGCAAATAAGATAGTCTAAACAGTTTACTAATATGTTTGCACGTTGTTTTTTCAAATTACTGAACTGTCAGTTAATGTCACTATGAAAAAATACTTGGTAATCCATTCTTGAACGCATTGATATGCAATGAAGTTTATCAATATATTTTAGTATTTGTTTTTATTTATGTTAATATCTGCTTCAGGGAGTGAAATCTGAGTCTGAAAGTATAAAAGTCTTGAGCTTGATACACGTCTATAATAATCTGAAAAAATCTTACGTCTTGCTATTGCTGGGTTTTAGTAAACAATCTAACTTTGAACCAGAATAATTAAAGTTATCTACGTAAATGAGATCAGTCAATGCAGCTTTTATACTACATAGTAGTTCAATGGTCAGAATTTAAATTTAAATCTATGTATTACCTGATGATCCTATAGTTTTTACAAAACTTGAAGCTCAAAGTTGACTACAATTTGCACTAGAGCAGCTTATTCATTTTTCACAAAATACGCATTCCCACTCACTTACTCTTGTATCTTGGCAAATTTGAAAAGTTCTTAATACTTGTTGGTATCTTCTCGGAGTAAGTCCCATCTGCAAAGTATTTACAAGCAAGTATTGTTACTTGATTTTTTGGCGGTTAAAAATATAGAAGTATAAAATCAAACTTTTGGCCAATAAAATAATCTAGACATAATATTCTACTCACAAAAAAGTTCACAGATATTTTTTCACTTAGAGGCATCATACTCAAAAACGAGTTACATCACAAATCTTAATCCTTTAAATTATGCTATTTAAAGCTTTCTCGACATTATTTCATTTTATCTGAATCATATCCGCTGTTTATTCATGCAAGTTTTTTCTTATATTTCTTCTGATCTTGAGAAAATGCGGTTCTAAGCAGAAAAATTATCCTTTGTAAACAATATTCTTTTAATATTTTTCTTGTACTGCAGTATATAAATCCTTTTACAGTTTCAATTGCTATTTAGTTGTTGTTTCACTTTCACTCAGATAATTATCTGAAGCAAGTCTTGTATATGCTCGTATAATCTAATAATAAATTATCTGTTTTTTCTTTATTGAAATTTCACAATAACACATCATCTTGGCATTGCTCAGCATTCTAATGTTGATTTTGCATAAACTGTTACTTCGTTCATGAACATGACTGAAATGACTTCATAATTAAAGACTTTTACCAATAATTAAAAAAATATCATAAATATCAAGTTATTTCATCCTAAAGTTTTTTTCGTTGAAATCACTACTGTATCAAGTTTCAAAAGCCGTTCAAAAATTTTATTATAAACACTTCATGTAACACAATATCATACCAGAACATTATTTTATTTATTACACATAACACTAACTAGATGTCATTTTTTAATAATCACTACAATATTTTTTACCAATATAATTTGCAACTATAACCAAAAATCACAATTTTCTTTTCTTATTTTTTTGAAGAAGTTACTTCAAAACATAATACTTTTTTGTACATTGTGTCCAATACTGTCTAAATAAACATCTTAGTTGCGTTGTTTTATGTGTGATTTATTGAAAGTGATGAAACTGTAATTTTCTTCATTCACATCCAAGTACTCTAATAGTCCTATCAAATATGAAGAAAAATTTTTAATATTCTTCTTAAATTATATCTCATGTAAAGAATTTTGAGTATATATAGAGATGCGTCTTGAAAAATATTGTATTTGCCTGCTCTTTCAATAACATTGGTTTTGGTTCTTCTTTCTATTACATAATGATGTAATGATACAATTCTTACTGTCTTCTAATATAATTCTATTCCTAAGTATCTGTTCTTGTTTTAAAATAACTTTTTCTTGTTCATTAATAATATAACCACCAGGGTCATGAGGACAATTGTTCACTTTTGCTAATTCAAAATTACATTTTTCAGACAGTACATAATTAGAACTCCTCAACATTATTTGATATATATATATATATATATATATATATATCAAATGACTCGAAAAAGTCTTCTTTTGTATAATATCTGTAAAAATAAAAAATCACGCAAAGTATCAATTTTTAAAAAGTGATTTTAGCCATTTAACATTTAGTCAGTAAGTACTTATCTAATGTAATGAAAGTTATTCCCCCGTTGATTGATACATGAACAGATGAATTCTTCTTATCACCAGCTGACTACTTGAGATCTTTGAAATATATAGTACTAACTAATTAACTAACTCGCGATATGAACATTCGTAACATCTGTATATGTATATATAAATTCTGACATGTTATTATTATATGCAAATAAGGTTAGGTCGACCAGATACGACCATACGGATGTGTGCATGTGGTATATTTATATATATATAATTATCACTTAACCCTTTTATGGAGCCCATCCCTGTATATTAGTGCCTATGCCCAGAGTTCCCGTATACAAGTGACTAAAGAAATAATCCCTCTCTGGGTATAGAAACTCTAGATCGGGCTCCATAAACGCCGTATAAGAATATTTTATGGGACCCGGGCTCCATAAAAGAAAACGGGCTCCATAAATATGCTCATGTGTATAAAAGGGCTCCATAAATCTGGTAAAAGAAATGTGTATATATATATAACCGGAGGTCGGAAGAACCGGAAGTCGGAAGAATTGAATGGAAAAACATGAAGAAATTTTAGATCGGAAACCAGACATATAATTTTTCACTGATTAATATCTCTACTAAGAGAACATGTTTTTATATGAAACTTTTTGTGCAACATAGTATAACAATATAAAGCATGTTGTTATTTTATTTGAGTTAATATAAAAGCGTTGAAAATTGCAGTAAATATTTCAATTTCTTGGGCACCCATTTCAATGTATATCATCGCGCGGTCGTCCTAACGCTCTTCTATATTTGCCTTCGGAGCGCTTCCGGCACTCCTTGATAAAACATTCTACGGAAGTATAAAATAAGGCAAGTATCAGTTTTTCCTGGAATCTATAAAAATAAAAAGAATTATTTACATATGACTTTACAACTAATAGTATTGTTCATTTATCATCATACCTAAAAAAATAAACGTTTGATTATATTATTTCAAAATATTTTACTAATGTAATGATTTTATTGAGCTCATTAAAAAACATTCAAATTTAAAACTTTTGTGAATAACTATACTACCATTTAATAATGTTATTAATAATATACTATAACAACCTCTCATAATGTTTTCACACAATGTAATTATTATTTTTTCTTATAAACTTGTGAAATCTATCTAAAATAACTTTTTACAAAAGTTTAAATCTCTGTTCCTCATAACATTTTTATGAATGATCTTTGGATCGCTTTATTATCAATTCAGCTATAAATGAAGAACTTACCTGTTCTTAAATATAATAGTATGACATATTCATAAATTAGACTGGTGCCCTTGAATAATATTACTTCAATACAAATATATATACCAACCAAAAAAATTAAAATCTGTGAACATGGATAGTGCTCAATCTTCAGGTCAGAGAGTAGTAGTTCACTTTCTGATATATCATTTCTTAGTGAAAAATATGAAACTCAATTCCTGAGGTTTACTGATCACACAGGGATACATGCCCTGTTTGCATAAAATAATGATCTTATTTTACATTCATTTTACAAAGATATCTTTTCACACTTCTTTTAATTCCATTATTAAGAATCCCTCTGAATAAATTTATTCAAAATATATTGATCTGCCCTTCACTCGCAAAGCCCATGAATGGTGATTGTGAAGATTTTGCATTTTCCTTGTTCACAGATTTTAATTTTCTTAATGAGTATGTACAATTTGTTACTTGCACTATAGATCACTTAAATGGCATATTGCAGTAATTTTATTCAAGTGCATTTAAGAACATGTAAGTTTTTCATTTATAGCTGAATTGATAATAAAGCGATCCAAAGATCATTAATGAAAATGTCATTTCTTTTTTGATTAATTATTCATCTATAACTGTCATAGCGTATGCATTTAAAGTTGTCAATTCAGAGTATATGCGTGATGACATAAATAAAAAATGCAACTACAAAATTTGATTGTTACATAAAGAGAACTAGTTTGTAAACTATAAAGCCAATCATGTCAAAATTAATTTTTTTTTAATATTTTTGGAGCTGCGGCGTAGACCTTTGCTAAATAAAGTCAATATTTATAGAGATCTTCTAAACATATTGTTACAATCACACAGACCCACAATAAATATTAACAAGAATTTATAAAAACAAGGATGTAATTTATTCAATATAAATAACACAACAGATTAAATGTGTCATCAACAAGCTCTCGAATCAACTAACTGAAAAACTAAATTGAATCGAGAACAACAAACTAATCGCTTAGCAACGCTTTCGTTCTTTTCATGTTCGATGACAATAGATTAATACATAACATTATTCCCCCTCTTTTCAGATTATCGTCCCGAGAATCTAAAGATAAAAACGAAAGAGAAGACGCCTTCTTCAAGCGGGCTGATCCTTGGCTCACCCGACCAAAAGGTCCCGTTTCTTGAAAAATAGTCCTCCTCATCCAAAACCGAATCAAAATGGCATCATCTTCAAGCGGGCTGATCCTTGGCTCATCCGGCTAAAGGGTCCGTCTTTTGAATTGGTCCATCTTAAAATCATCTTGAAATCATCTTGAAATCATCTTGAAATCATCTTGAAATCATCTTGAAATCATCTTGAAATTATCTTGAAATCATCTTGAAATCTTTTTGGAATCGTCTACTTTTTAAGCGGATTGATCCTTGACTAATCCGGTCAGAGGATCCGTCTCTCAAAAAGTAGAATCGTTATTTTTAGGTATCATCATGTCATCATCGGTAAGTAAAGTCTTGTCGGTAATTCTTGGACACAAGTGGGGAGTTGGCACGCCATGATACCTTACCTCTGTCCCTGCTCTGGCATTTGCCCTGTGTCTCACGAGAAAACCACGGCTCAAAATAACCGTGAGTAGAGCAGAAGAAATTACCTATCGTGGTAGGTTGCCAAAGGTTTTTTTCGTGCTGATTGGTGAATTTTATTGATGTTGGTTTTTAGTCTCTGGACGTAGCTGCCATTGTTAAGACAATCTTCTTCTTCTGGAGGACATGCGCGTATCAAATCCAGAGGAAGCGTCAAGTCTGTACCTATGTACATCTCCACTGATGTCGCCCCAGTTATTGAGTGTACCGAGGATCTGTAAACTAAAAGATACAAGGAAATCCAACGATCCCAATCTTTTTGGTTGTCTGTTATGTATTTGGATAAGTATTCTAGTATCGTTCTGTTTTGTCTTCCTACTTGACCATTCGATTGAGGGTGTAATGGTGTTGCCCTAGTCTTCCGAATTCCTGGCAACTGAGACAGTTCCTTAATTAGCTTAGAGTATTCTGTTGTGAAATTGAGTTCCTATTCTGCTCCTTAATAAATTTTACTTCTAAAGCTCGCGCAAAAGCAACCTTAAGAGAGGTTATGTGCTTTAATTGAAGAGTTTCCCTAACTCCGGTATTGTAACCGAATTTTCTATAAGTGATCCCGTGTTTTCAAATGAACCATCCCTAACCTAATTGGCTGTGTGTTCCTGTTACTTGTGTAAACCATGTTTGTTGTTGGTGTTGTTTGTGTATTAGAATGTGGGGATGTACTCATCTGGTTTAAATTTTGACGAGACTGAGCAAGTTGTTCCTGGAGAGAGAGTCACTCTGCCCGCAGTTCATCGATCGTACGCTGACGCTCGATCACTTCATCGTCGCGTACCCGTAGCTCCGCCGCGAGATGTTTTTTTCGGTGCTGTTTGATGTTGGCTTAAATTTTCAGTAGCAGCAGCAACGGTCTCGGCATTGGTGGTGTTGGCCGCAGCAGCTTCGGCAGCAGCAACTTCGGTGGCAGCAGCTTCAGCAGCAGCCTGTATTCTGGTCCTTGTCTGGAAAGGTGTACGCGTCGTTTTCGCTGACTTCTCAAATCCCTTCATTTCGTCTTCAAAAATCTTCGGACGAACCCCCAAAATGTTACAATCACACAGACACACAATAAATAGTAAAAATAATTTATAAAAACAAGGATGTAATTTATTCAAGATAAATAACACAACAGATTAAATATGTCATCAACAAGCTCTCGAATCAACTAACTGAAAAACTAAATTGAATTGAGAACAACAAACTAATCGCTTAGCAACGCTTTCATTCTTTTCATGTTCGATGACAATATATTAATACATAACAATATTCCTTAGTGGAAGAAATATTTTAATAAACAGAGAAAATTATATTTTGATCAAACTGTTATTAGTAGCTTGTACAAATAATATAGAAAAAATGTCAAATAATTGACAGAATTAAAGCAAGAAACCAGTGGCTATTAGTTACTTGCTTATCAGAAAAGTGTGAAATGGTCAAATTGGTTGTTTTCTAGTGTTTAGTTATAAGAAAAAGTTTTTTTTTTCATGGGTATATATAAAAAGTAATAGTGGTCTAATTATAAATTTAATTAACTTATCGACTCGGAAGAGTACAATAATAGCTGATTTAGGAGTTTTTTTAGTGATAAAATGGGTTTTTACAAGAAAATCACTTCTTGCAATATTCTGAGACTATATGAGCTATATTTCAGGACATATAACACTACTTTAAGGATTATCAACTTGACATTAGCTGTGATCTAATCCTTTGAAAAGCTCATTTTAAGGCTCAAAGTGGACAAAATGACCTTCAAACTTTTTCCAATGACTTACAATACACAAAAATGTATTTATCACTTTTTGTAAAAATTGCATCATTTTAGAGTTATTTAGGCTTAAAAATAGGCAAGAAAGCTAAAAATGCTATATCTGGCAAAATGTATGATGCCAGAACTTTTTTTGGAGGGCTTTAAAAATCTAAAGAAAATCAGGGGCACTCATGGGATGCCTCGAAAGACATTTACACGTATAACAAAGAAAATTTTTTTTTTGCGCACGATCTCTCAGAGAACTATCCATATATATATACACTGAAAAAAATTTTAGGCTGTAGAAACCATAGTTTCGATTTGCTGTACTAACACTATTTATAGTATTCATTTACCCTTACAGACGGCTGAAGCAGCTATTCATTTGTATAATGAAACGACACTATTGGTCAGATGCGGGAAATGTACTTGTACAGCTCTGATAGCAGTACGATTTAGTTTTGCCGCCGGTATTTGTTTGTTGACAACGCTACAACGCGAAACCGATGTTCATGTTATAATCTAAAAAAGTCAAGAGACCGGCCACATCAACCGCATGTTTGCAATCCGCGTTTACGTATTCCATCTGTAATCAGTGTACTTATCAATTGAGATTATTTTAATGAAAAATGTGTATGCATGGCGAATCATAACCTATTTAATGCTCCGACAAAAAAACTCTATACATTAGTGCTTTCAGTGTATCTTGTACAGCTCTCACAACTGTACGAATAATTTTACTATATCTATAAAATTCAGCAGAAAGAAAATCAGCCGAACAGTACTGTTGTCAGAGCCGTACTTTCAGTTCTTACAACGTGAAATTTTTTTCAGTGTATATATGACTTCCTATATTATGTAGTCGTTAACGTTATGTCATGTTCATCATTCCCCCACTCTCTCGTGCCTCCCCCCTCCCATGACTTCCCTTCTAATTAATATCGTACTTAACATCTCACTATAACACTCGCCAGACATATATCTTTTTTCATACTAAATTAATCGGGGGATCTCATAGAGAACTAGGAAAAAGAATTGCACCGACCAAGAGGAAAAGGCAGAAGAATATAAATGGGCCAGAAAAGCACTCCGTGCCGTTATTAAACAGAGGAAAAAGCAATGCTAGAAGACCCTGTGCATTGACTTAGACCGGGACCCATGTGGTATAACTTATTGACTGGTGATGCGGAAACTTAAGCCCATTCAAGGTCAGGGCACTCGCGGCTTCGCAGGGTAAATCCTGGGAAAGCTACCCAGGTGATAATGAGGTCTCTGTTCCTATATTTCAGCTGAGCGAACTCACGGCAGCAGCGAAGAGACTTTATAGCGAAAAGGACCCTGGGACAACATTTCTAATGAGGCGTTAACCTTCAGAGGACGGCGAAATTTTGGTTCAAATCGACTTTTTTTAGACCCAAAATTTATCCATATTTTCAACAAATAACTCATTGACATAATCTGGAACTTTAAAGATCACATGAAGAAAGCTTTTTCCAAAACAGCTAAGATTGTTACGACCATGCAACAGTTGATGCCTAACATAGGAGGATCCAAGCCGGAGAGCCGTATGCTACTGGGAACTGTGATGCACTCGGTGCTGGACGCATCGTTATGGGGTAACCATCCACGCAACAAAACGGTTGTCAAGTATATGGGTCCCGTTCAACAGAAAATGGCGCTACGCTTCATCAGCGGATATCGCAGTGTATCGCAGGTTGCAGCATTGCTACTCGCAGGTAAGCTAAGGCTATTGGCTAAGAAAAGACCAAATATCTGAAAGAAACAACAACTGGAAGAAGCAATAAAGTCTACGTTAAAGAACAAAGAGGAAACCCATGAAGCTCTACTTCGAGAGCGGCAGAAAGAATGGGACGCTTATCCCAAAGGCAGATGGACGTACAGGCTAATACGGAGCGTCAAAGAGGGAACACAAAGGAAGCACGGTACGTTTGACTACCGTGTGACCCAAGCGCTAAACGGGTATGCTTGCTTTAGCGTCTATTAATACCTAAGCAAGCGCAAGAAACTAGGATAGCGGAGCAGAATGTGATGACGCGGAACACGCTATCTTGAGCTGCCCGGCACACAGTGAGCAACGTAATACACTTACTCAAGAGATCGGCGCACTCATGCGGCCGGAAACACTAATCTCAAGCATGTTATAGGATAAAAAAAGCTGGGACAAAATCGCGTCCTTGCTAAAATACGTGATAGGAAAGAAAGAAGAAAAGGAGAATGAAGTGAGAAATTTACGAGAAGAATGAAGACTGAGGCCCGAACCCCTAATCCTTAACCGAACGGTAAATGAGAAGGGGGAGTAGGGCCGAACGGACAAACAGGGTCAACCCGATCAGAACGGACCTCACCCAAGGAATGCACACGTGGTATCGGTGGGATCTCGATTTCGTAGAGTCACTGGCTAAGGAGCTTACTTCCTCTAGCCCCACACCCAAGAGAAAAGAAAAGGTAAGTAGGTAGGTAGACACGTAGGTTGGTAAGTAGGTACAAAAATTCTTGCGTTATTAATAATAACCATTCTTATTTTATCATTGTAATTTTTATTTGATTGAATTTGGAGTTTATTGGAACAAATCAGGCGCCTTACCCTACTGCTAAATTTCACGCCAGAATCTCATCTGACCTTTTTCGTCAATCAGAATTAAATTTCGCTATTAAAATTGAAGTGAAGTCAATAGAAGAACATTGTTTTCGTGTTTCCAATCCATACAGACGAAAGGTTGGTGCAAAAATTCAATGCCTTGTGACTGCAAAAAGTCGAAGTTCTGTGGGTAAAAGTTTATGGAGAAACGCGTTTTTCCTATGTTTTTAATAATTCTGAATTAATCAAAACAGGTATCCAGTTAACTATCTTTTTTTAATATTCAATAAAAAATTTCCAGAAAATCTTCAAGTCCTTAAATGACGAAAATTAAAGTTTTTCGAAAAATCAGACCTAATCCAAATGAACTGATTTCTGACGTTGATTTTGATTGTATATTGCATTTTCAAAAATTAATATTTGGATTGCCAAACCAACATTCCCTACTTAAGAAGATCGCACAATGATCGTGCCAGTTTATCGAACTTTTTCTGGTACGATTATCGCGCGATCTAATCAAAATTGAAAAAAAAAATATTTTTCATTTTGTACCTATAATTTTATAATAAATAATTAATTTAGTATTGGTAATTCAATAATAATTAGATATTGTGGAATCTTGATGGCGTACGAATAAATGAAGGATGTAGACACATTGAAAAAATTAGTAGTAAAGCAACAATTATGAACATATTCATATTTATTAATAGCAGTCTACCAAAAAAAAAATCAGCTGATAAATCAGCTGATAAATTATGCCAAAAAGTCGTCTGAGAAATTCTATGATAAATTAGATAGATACGATTCCATAAAAATTATAAATCTTGATTTGAAAAAATAATTTGAATAAAATGGAATTTTGGTTGGTTATCATTCTGACCAGTTCCGACTAGCCGTAAGAATATTTAATAAGGATTTCTTCCAGAATCCAAAATATACTATGCTGTATTTATAGTAAATTATAAATTATAAATTTATTTATGTTATAAAAAATTTATGTAAGTTATGAATTTATATAAGTTTTAAATTATAATATATTATTTAGCAATTTAATACTGTTTACAAAAATAATAGTTTAATGAAACATTTGTAGAGAAAACATTATGTATACTGATATTGTATTTACTAGGACGGTACTTACAATTTTCTCGACGACAACAAACGGCAGAAAAGAGAAAACCGTGACGATATTTAACGAGTCACGGGCTCGCGCTTCTGGACGCCGACCCACGATATCAAAATCACGCGAGGCCGGCATCGAGCGCGCCCCCGTGTACTCAATGGTTGATAGGCGTCAGCGAAAACTGTGGAATAGGTTTTGCGTATCCTGACTCCCCACCACACACATATAAAGAACACTAGCGTGTTGATGTGAGAGGCGCCTCAGTTAAAATTATCCGAACTGCCCTTTTCAATTTGATATGTATGGTTTGTAGTTATATGTACAAGTGCTACTTAATTTTTATCTCTGAATTATGAAAAAATCCATGTAATAAATATTACATTGTTTTAAATTTATTGCTACATGGGTTTCCTCTATCCCTGTAACTTATATAACAATATCTTATGCTTTTGTGTGTGTGTATATATATATATATATATATATATATATATATATATATATTGTCACCGGGTGGATTTTCGGGTTAAGGCACGTTTCACCTGTGTACTTAGCGGTTCAAATCCATATCTATCGGTTCAACTCCCGGAGATGTAATAGCCAGATTAGGCAACGGACGCTACAACGTCGTGCAATGTTCACCTAATCTGGTTACTTACCGTGCAACACGCAAGTCGAAGACTTGCGCTTTGTTTCTCACCAGTGACTCGAACTCTCCTCTCGTTCACTGGTTCGTGTGCTGGCTGCTCAGATGAAACGATACGTTTTCTCTTACGTAACGACCGCGGAGGCGGCGGGGAACGGGGAATGACTAGGTCGCGAAATAATAACTCGAGCAGTTAAAGTTAATAATAAAAGACTATTGTTTATTAAATAAAAGAAGTTGTGGTTTGATAATAGATCAGAAATGTAAAAGAATTTAGATTCGCGTATTCCCTATCTAAACGGTGCGCCAGCACGTTACCTCTGACGTCAGCTGCCTCGGAGACTGACGTCATGCTCGCGGTAATTTACGCCGCGTACGTAAGGTATAATACGCCTCACGTGTGCGGTACTCTACGCGCGCGCTCACCGAGTAAAGCGACGAAGTGTGAGAGCAGTCGTGATCGCCGCGCGACGCACACACGTATAAGTGTGAGAGAGAGGGTAGATAGCGGGTTTACACGTGTGCGCACCTGTTGTGCGCACTCACCAGCCTTGAAAACCAGCCGGTGGTTTGACCTCGCGTTTAACCTTGATGAGGTGCGAGCCCGATGCCTACACTCTCTTCTCGCACTTACTCTCACCGCACGAGAACGCCTACTCGAAGCCGATGTCCAGGTACGACGAGCCTGGACGAGCGGTTACGCGTTATTACTCGCGTCGCGGATGATGCGCGCACGCTTACCATGTTAGGTCTTCGGCGAATTTGACTCGGTGGCCTAGCATCCTCGCGTGCATCCTCTCGACTCATCTGGCATCGTAGCTCGGTTCTTCATGATCTCTCGAACTATAGCAACGCCAGGTGATCGGCTCTTCTGCTCGCGGAAGTCACTTTTATTCACAGTACGGCAGGTAGAATCAGCCTGCCGTACAGTCTCGGTATACTTCACGTACTTCCTACGTAAGTACGTGAAGTCACACTTTTCCGGCAGAGTAAATGGCCTCAGTAAAGCACACTACTTCTTTACTGAGGTTGAACGAGTGACAAAACACATTGTCACTCGCGAAATTCGCGATAACAAAATCCGCGAACTCGCATGCGTGTATCTCTCACGAGCGATAACAACAAGATGGAAGCCGGTCACTTCTCCGCCGGCACCTTCGTCATACTCTCAATACAGCTCCAATAGTGCATCGAGGCGCCATCTAACGTTCGTTACCACGAACTTATTTATTGCCGATTTATTACCGATGTCGGTACGGCAGGCCGTGACACCACCCATCCAGACGACGCTTATCTCCAGATGGCCGACTCTGTACAACAATCCGACGTCGGTTGTTCCTGACAACTCTAGAACAACTCTGTCTCTGTCACTTATATTCAGCAAGAACTCTTTCTCACTCTTCAGGACCTGAAGAATTAGCTTCGGTAAAAGCTTTCTCTTTCTCTAGCTCTACAGGCTGATCTACCTGTAAAACTAGCGGTATGTGATTCGCTATGCTGCCTTGATTATCTACCAAGACAGTAATGTTTATCTCTTCACATCCGTGGCTTCTCATTGTCCACTACTTCATATACAAATAGCTAATCGGCACCTGGTTCGTTCTAGCCAGGCGACGATGTTAAATGCTGTGTCGTCTTCGCTAATTTTTGTTATAATGACCAGGAAGCAGGTGATGTAGTCTTTCCCCAGTTCATCTTCACCTTGCATCCTGGTTATTACTCTCGACCTTATCGGGCCCAGCGCCCGCTGGCGGCTGGGTTCTCGCAACGGCGGGTCGCTCATCGCCGGATCTTCTAATTCCCTCGATGGTCGGGCGTTGTCATAATTCTCTTCTTTATTCGACAAGCCAAATGTTGCTCTCGGAGATTTTTTTGGATTCTCGAAACTCAGAATCGAATTTCCGTAGCCATAGTGCTGGACAGGCGAAACGACCTGTCGACCTACCCTTTGTACTTACTCACGCCCAGCTGGTGTGATACAGCGCATTGCGGGGTGGCCTTCCCCTAGGGTATGCTCGAATCAGATAGGTCGCTTCTAAAGTCACCGCCTACGTTACCTGGAGTTAAACACACTCCAAACCAGGCATCGTTACCGTCGATTCGACAAACAAATCGGGCACGGTATGCCTGGCGGCACAAAACGGATGCGGAGCTAAGCTTCGACGCATTTACGGCACTTGACGAAACCTCTAGTCACTTTTATCAGTCACTGGTGTGACCGGCCGGGAAATGACCTGTCATCGCGGCTTAATTTTGGGCAAAATTAGTTGGCCAACGATGCCACGTGAGAAGATCGCCTGAGCTGGCCCAGAGGCATTCGGCTTCCGGTCGTGGGGTCCTATCCCTCCGAGGATATTTTTCTCTCTTCTTTTCATTTGTAAGTTGACGGTTTGGTGGATTTTCCCGTGTCCTTTACCACCATTCATCGAACTTTAACAGCGCTACGATGCTTCGTCACCGAAGTTTCTTACCTGCCGTCGCTGGAATTTACCGTTGACCTGTCCTGCTCGTCACTGGAAGTGAGGCTCTTTGGTCAAACGGTATGTTTCAACGTCTATTCTTCAGCGACGACAGGCTGTGGCTCTCTCGTCTTCTCAGTAGCCTATCTCGCCACAGCCATAGCAGTGAATGAGACCTGAGGGTTGTCTTTGACCTTGTCGAAGGTCTTCCTTGCTCTTCAAGGTCCTCTAATGAGTCCTTAGGGCTATCCTTGACCTTTCTCCTCGGTCGTCCTTGCCCTTTAAGGTACTCGACCTTAGAGCTGTCCTTGACCTTGTCGACGGTCTTCCTTGCCCTCGTAATGAGGTCTTCGTTTCTCCTTCCAACAATTCCTTGAAGCTTTTACTTCGACTGCTATGGTAATACGAACTGTAAATGGTCATGCCAATTCCTCTTCTCTGACGTAGCAGCCTTGTTCGTATTCTTCGCCTTCTGAAAACAATCGTCGCTCTCTTCTTCGTCGTCACTGCTGAGTTCTATTCATCACTCATTCTTCTCTTAGCAGTGATTTTCCATCATCTGGTGTCATCTTATTTTTCGTCGTCCTCTTCATCGATTATTGCGACATATTCTCTCCCTTTCTTGTGCCGCACACCACCAAGGTTTCGACTTGCCTTCGTGAGTTCCCCCTCCCAGGCTCTACCGTGGCTTTTAAGCAGCGGTTGACTCCTGCTTATCAGCGGCACCTGGGAAGAGAGCTTCACCTTTCATGAAGGTTGCCCCTAAATCTTCTTGTTTCACGTAAAGGGCTTGTACTTCTTCTGGTACAAATTCTTTCGCGTTTTGTACCAGTTATATCTTGGTTGTCGTTCGCCATTTCCTTTAAGCGCGTGTTGGTGATTCAGAGCGTGTTCGTGTGTGCGTTTTCTAAAGGGGATCGTTCCCTAAGGCGCACCTTCTTTATATAAATAAATAATGAAATATATAAATAATTTATAATATTGGTTTTGTCTACCTAATCTACACGCTCTGAATTGCACCTCGAGTCGCAGACGGTTTGATACCAGTTGCTCGATTTCAAAACGCACTGGCTGGTTTTTGTTCTTAAATGGCCAGTAATTGGTACTTCGATCCCGATTTAACACCAATTACTGGTTTGTTATTGTCTTCCGCTTTATTATATTTTTCAAAAAAAAAATTATGCGATTACAATTTTATATTTTTCACAAAAAAAATGTAAAACACGAAAAAAAAAATTTCTACCAACCAGTTCACCGCGAGTTCGAATCTACCCCTCAGTTCGATTCTTGTTCACCGGTTCAATTCTTTTGAGGGTATCGCATCTACTAGCCTTCACTAGGCTAGCAACTGGTATCGATTGAACGCTCGTCACAAATTTTGTCGAGTGCTCAATCCCGTGATGCTTCTCTTCACAATTTCTTAATATCACAAAAACAATAAAATCTCGCTCGCAAACTAATTTCGTAGGCGCACCGATCTAACTATTTGTCACGATATTCTATAAAAAAAAATAGCAACTTTGTAGCCTACAGCAATTTATCTTGATTTTTCTCAAAAATCTTCGAACTTCTACCCCCAGAGGGTTTGCTGTAGGTTGGTTGTTGTACTTTAGTCACTTTCTTGCTAAAAATCTTAAAAAAATCGGAAAAACACAAAAAGAAATTTTTGGGATTCAAACTTTGCTCCTTCGAAATCAAAATTTCGCGATATTCCCAAGCACACACACGTTTAGGGCGCCAGTTGTCACGGGGTGGATTTTCGGGCTAAGGCACGTTTCACCTGTGTACTTAGCGGTTCAAATTCATATCTCTCGGTTCAACTCCCGGAGATGTAATAGCCAGATTAGGCAACGGACGCTACAACGTCGTGCGATGTTCACCTAATCTGGTTCCTTACCGTGCAACACGCAAATCGAAGACTTGTGCTTTGTTTCTCACCAGTGACTCGAACTCTCCTCTCGTTCACTGGTTCGTGTGCTGGCTGCTCAGATGAAACGATACGTTTTCTCTTACGTAACGACCGCGGAGGCGGCGGGGAACGGGGAATGACTAGGTCGCAAAATAATAACTCGAGCAGTTAAAGTTAATAATAAAAGACTTTTGTTTATTAAATAAAAGAAGTTGTGGTTTGATAATAGATCAGAAATATAAAAGAATTGAATTTAGATTCGCGTATTTCCTATCTAAACGGTGCGCCAGCACGTTACCTCTGACGTCAGCTGCCTCGGAGACTGACGTCACGCTCGCAGTAATTTACGCCGCGCACGTAAGGTGTAATAGGCCTCACGTGTGCGGTACTCTACGCGCGCGCTCACTGAGTAAAGCGACGAAGTGTGAGAGCAGTTGCGATCGCCGCGCGACGCACACATGTATAAGTGTGAGAGAGAGGGTAGATGGCGGGTTTACGCGTGTGCGCACCTATTGTGCGCACTCACCAGCTTTGAAAAAGCCGGTGGTTTGACCTCGCGTTTAACCTTGATGACGTGCGAGCCCGATGCCTATACTCTCTTCTCGCACTTGCTCTCACCGCACGAGAACGCCTACTCGAAGCCGATGTCCAGGTACGACGAGCCTGGACGAGCGGTTACGCGTTATTACTCGCGTCGCGGATGATGCGTGCACGCTTACCATGTTAGGTCTTCGGCGAATTTGACTCGGTGGCCTAGCGTCCTCGCGTGCATCCTCTCGACTCATCTGGCATCGTAGCTCGGTTCTTCATGATCTCTCGAACTATAGCAACGCCAGGCGATCGGCTCTTCTGCTCGCGGAAGTCACTTTTATTCACAGTACGGCAGGTAGAATCAGCCTGCCGTAAGTACGTGAAGTCACACCTACGTAAGTACGTGAAGTCACACTTTTCCGGCAGAGAAAATGGCCTCAGTAAAGCACGCTACTTCTTTACTGAGGTTGAACGAGTGACAAAACGCATTGTCACTCGCGAAATTCGCGATAACAAAATCCGCGAACTCGCACACGTGTATCTCTCACGAGCGGTAACAACAAGATGGAAGCCGGTCACGTCTCCGCCGGCACCTTCGTCATACTCTCAATACAGCTCCAATACTGCATCGAGGCACCATCTAGCGTTCGTTACCACGAAATTATTTATTGCCGATTTATTACCGACGTCGGTACGGCAGGCCGTGACCATACATATATATATATATATGGTCACGGCTTGCCGTACCGACGTCGGTAATAAATCGGCAATAAATAATTTCGTGTATATATATATATATATAATTATCACTTAACCCCTTTATGGAGCCCATCCCTGTATATTAGTACCTACGCCTAGAGTTCCCGTATACAAGTGACTAAAGAAATAATCCCTCTCTGGGTATACCCATAGATCTGGGTATTTCTATAGAAACTCTAGATCGGGCTCCATAAACGCCGTATAAGAATATTTTATGGGACCCGGGCTCCATAAAAGAAAACGGGCTCCATAAATATGCTCATGTATATAAAAGGGCTCCATAAATCTGGTAAAAGAAATGTATATATATTTGTAAATCATAAATAATTCTTCACATAGAGACATTAGTTCTTCTTTGAGTGTGAGTACGGTAGATGGTACGGCCCCAGCGTCCTATTAAAAGGACTTGTTTAGATTTGGTCCCAAGTGTTGACTACATGTGCATCGCTCCCGCTATTTGAATGCGGTTGAGTATGCGTAATTGATTATCGCGCGCCTCCTTGGCTGTATTAATAATTGCGCTCGCAATCAGCCAATACAAGGATGGACCGATAGCTCGCGTTTCAGGCGGGGGGTATAACGGAATACAAATTTGGGGCTTGTCGGAGCATAGGTTCCTGCCTTACCGGTACTGGCTGCGACAATTAGTGTCGTATGTAGCATTGTATTGCCAGTGCGGTGATAGCCCGGCGGTATGGGCACTTGCTTCTCACACGGGTGAATCGAGTTCGATTCCCGATGTCTCCGCTTTACTTTTTTCATTTATTTTTCAAATCCTTAATCCATTACAGTATTTTTCCAATGATTTATTGTTAAAAATAAAAGGTTTTTTATTAAGAAATCACCTATAATTATTACCAATTCACATATATTTATAAAATAACTTCACGTATTGACAGGTGCATGTCTTCGATTGAAATTGTGTATTTTGTTTTATATAATTTAATATTTATTAATTGCCAGTTTTCCTCATATAAAAGTATAAGGTATCGTTATATAACTTAAAGTGGAAGAGGAAACCATGCAGTACTGCTAAATGCTACTTTTTCATTAAATACAGTTTACAGTTTGTAAAAGGCTATGTAATAAATATAATATTGTTTGAAATTTACTGCTGTATTTAGAGTAGAAGCTGTAAGCTATATTATATTGATCAAGTAGCATTTAGTAATCATGTATGGTTTTCTTCTAACAATGAAAGTTATACAACAATACTTGCAATATTCTATGCGTAGAATACTTACGAAGCATAACTATAACTTCAAAAAAAAAAAAAAAGGAAAAACAGAATGACTATTTACTGTTCAAGACACGCACAACTAATATTCAATTTTTATTGTTGTTATGTCTCGGGTAGCAGTATGAAAGAACACTGACAGTTCATATGATTTTAGATCTGACACTATCGCTGCTGTCCTTTCAATACCACACTACCACACTTATGTTTAACGAATAATAAGTGAACCATTACTACAAAAATTTTCTTGCCTAGCCTAGTATCTTATTAAAGTGAATTTCAACTTGACATATTTTAATTGCGAATGATTGATGGAAAATTATTTAGTTATAATAAGAAAGTTATTATTAAGTTAAGTTATTATTTAGTTATAATTAGAGTTTATAAAATTCCTCATAATTTGTACGGTGTGTTTTGAATTGTTAGTATAAGTATGATTAAGGAAATTGAAAAAATTGGACATTAGACGAACTATATTGGATACGTTGGTTTATGTCAGGTGTTAGGCTGGAATAAACTAGCGTATCCAATATAGTTTGTCGGATGTTCAATTTTTTCAATTTCCTACCTCATAATGTGTAAGCTCATACTAATCAATTTTTACTAAAACTACCAGTATAATAGAGATGCAGTAGCTTCAGTATCATCAGTAGTAAAGCCCTACAAAATTCCAATGCTCTTTCATAGGAGGCGTTTCACGTCAAATGTCCCAGCGCGGCGCGCGAGCGCCAAATCGTGCTATATCTAGTTCATGTTTACGATACTAAAACGTACTTAAAAAAATTTTATGATAAGCATTTCCGACGTATTTTTTCCTCAGCTTTCCAATGGTGTAGGCAGTTTTCCCGAAATTTTCCATTTTCGCCTTCAAAAAGTACAAAACGTGTTATATCTTAAAAAGTGTATTTTTAATATTTTTTTTACCCTCTAGATCGAAAGCTGAGCATTTTTACGTACGAAAGGATAGTTTCCAAAGAGTGCCCGAAAGGTTTTCTGCGAGAAATAGAATGCGAAAGAGTAGACGCATCGTCTTTCCGGAGCGCGGGCTGCGCTTGCCTCGTTGCCTAATAATAATCTTTTATAATCTTTAAGATAATGTGTACTTACCGACAAATTTTAGAACATGTATATCTTTTGCAAATAATAATTGAATTACTAAAAAAAAAAATTGAGTATAGTATTTATATATACGGAGCGCCTGACAGAGCTGTTTTTCCAAAAATCTACTCAGAATTTATTTAATTAAATAAAAGCCGCAATGCCGATAAGTAGGGATCTGTAATACTTCGAATTTTGCCAGTATTAAAACGAGCGTATCTCATGGAAATGCTGATAGAATCGCACAAAAAAAAATCTGAGCATAGTATTTACATACACGGAGCGCCTGACAGAATTGTTTTTCCAAATAAACGTTCGAATGTTTATGAATTAAATAATGAAATTGGGTTGATTTTGAGGTTCACATCGCCTTAATTCTTTACCTGTTTTTTTTTCATTCTTGAATAACGGATGGAATAATATTTTATTAATTATTTCATAAAAAAATAAAATTTCAAAATTAACAGCAATATGTGCAAACTCTTGTACTAACGTTTGTTTTTCAGTGCAGATAATTTTTTTGTTTTTTTTACGTGCTATATCTCGAAAAGTATATTTTTAGTATTTTGTTTTACCCATAATATTGAAAGCTATCCTTTTTTTAGGTAGGAAAGGATATTTCCCAAAAAGTGTCCAAGATGTTTTATGCTATGCAAATAAAACGCGAATGATTATATGCACGGCAGGGCGAAAGCATATTCTACGCTACGCGCGGTACAGCACGGTTTGCCGTGCGACACGGAATCATTTATTTTTCATTCGGTAGGTGGCGTCCACACTTTTTACTCTGTATGCAAATTGTCACGTCAAAAGTATATAATTACCATAACTTTTTATCTTTTTCCTCCTCGAATTTTTTCGAATTTGTCGTTGATAGCAAAAAAAAAGCTTGCCATTTCTGTTATAAACGATTAAAATGGATTCACATTCGAAATTGAAATGTATAAATCCTTTAAATAAAAATGATCACTCTGCATCTAAGAATTTGACTGATTTTCCAACACTTTTAAGAAGTGCATTTCCTTTAGTACCTGAAAATGCTAAAATATGTTTAACCTGTCGACGCCAAATTTATAATCAGAAATCAAATTTACCTCAAACTGATGCTAAAAAAGCTAAAATAGTGTGCGATGATGAATATCATAAAGCTGGTGTTGCAGTTCTCCAACAAATTAAAAAAAAATTTTCAGAGTTAACAAATAAGCAAGAAAGAATTCAGCTATTAACTCTTGCACCGGAGTTTTGGTCTCGTAAGAATTTGATGCGAGAATTCAATTGCAGTGAACGGGAGGTTCGTGAAGCGAAAGATTTGGTAGCAAATAGCGGAATATTTTCAATACCTGCTAAGAAACGTGGCAAACTACTTCCAGCTGATATTGTAAATTCTGTCAAATCTTTTTATGAGAGAGATGATGTAAGTCGAATCATGCCGGGTTCAAAAGTTTATCTATCTATTAAGCAGAGTAATGGCAAAAGAGAACATATTCAAAAAAGATTACTGCTTGGTAATTTAAATGAATTGTATAATTTATATAAAAAAGAAAATGAGTACGTTAACGTTGGTTTTACGAAATTTACAGAGTTGAGGCACCATATTGTGTTTTAGCTGGGAGTAGCGGTATACATAATGTATGCATGTGTAGGCATCACGAAAATGTGAAGCTCATGCTAAGTGCTATGGACATAGAAAATTTAACTAAAGACACCCAATTGCCCCTGAAAAACTATCACGATTGCATCCAAGCAATTGTGTGTAATGATTCACACGATAGATGTTTTTTGGGTGACTGCGTGGATTGCCCCATTACGTCTATATTACGAAAACATTTACTTAAATGTTTTGATGAAAATGATATTTTTCAAATCGAGTATCAATCGTGGTTTCAAACAGATAGGTGTACAATAGCTTCCAAAACTGTAAATGTGCACGAATTTATGGACATACTGGGAGAGAAATTAATAAAATTAAAAACTCACGATTTTTTGCTAAGAAACAATCACTTTTTGTAAATAACGTAAAAAGCAATCTTCAAGAAAGAGAATTTCTCGTGTGTTGCGATTTTGCAGAAAATTATGCTTTCGTTATACAAAATTCTACACAATCCTTCCACTGGAATAACAACCAAGCAACAGTTTTTACAGTTGTAGAGTACTATAAACAAAACGATGAACTCAAACATGTAAGCATTGCTGTGATTTCCGACAACTTAAATCATGATACTATAGCTGTTTATGAATATCAAAAAATAGTAATATCTTATCTTAAAACTAATTTTGCAGTCCAGAAAATTTATTATTTGACTGATGGAGCAGGTCAGCATTTTAAAAATAAATTCAATTTTCAAAATCTTCTTTTTCACGAGAAAGATTTTGGAGTTACAGCTGAGTGGCATTAACATGCCACAGCACATGGCAAAGGTGCGTGCGATGGTATAGGCGCGAACCTAAAAAGAGGTGCAAAACGAGCGAGTTTACAAGTTTCTTCTAGTAATCATATTTTAACGCCAGAAGAGCTGTATAACTGGGCTAAAGATTACTGCAAAGAAACAAAAGTTTTTTATAGCAGTAAAGAATCGTATGAAGAAACGGTTTTGAAAATAAAACCAAGACTGAACAAGGCTAAATCTATTCCAGGCACGTTACTGTATCATGCTATTATTCCAATAGATGAAAGTACATTGAAGCTCAAAAAGCCTCTCTTAGTTCTGAGTATAAAATCTTCCCTAAGAAAGCTGTGAAACCAAAAACAAAAAAATTATCTACACGGAAAAACAAACGTTAATTGAAAAATTTTATTTTTTTATGAAATAATTAATAAAATATTATTCCATGCGTTATTCAAGAATGAAAAAAAAAACAGGTAAAGAATTAAAGATTATAAAAGATTATTATTAGGCAACGAGGCAAGCGCAACCCGCGCTCCGGAAAGACGATGCGTCTACTCTTTCGCATTCTATTTCTCGCAGAAAACCTTTCGGGCACTCTTTGGAAACTATCCTTTCGTACGTAAAAATGCTCAGCTTTCGATCTAGAGGGTAAAAAAAATATTAAAAATACACTTTTTAAGATATAACACGTTTTGTACTTTTTGAAGGCGAAAATGGAAAATTTCGGGAAAACTGCCTACACCATTGGAACGCTGAGGAAAAAATACGTCAGAAATGCTTATCATAAAATTTTAAGTACGTTTTAGTATCGTAAAGATAGGTTAGATATAGCACGATTTGGCGCTCGCACGCCGCGCTAGAACAGTTGACGTGAAACGCCTCATATTACCTCTTGTGTCATAAGCATGTAAGACTAAGCTACATTAATTGTATTTTAGCTTATTTTACTAAGGTACACTATTCTTGACAAAAAAGATTGAATATCAGTTAATTTAGTACAAGGCAATAGAATGCATTCATATTTATTGCCAATTCACATATACACGGTGACCCATTTTAATCGCCGCACCCGGATTTCTCGGAACCTAAGCCAGATAGAGAAAAATGGTTAAGACAAAAGTTATAGGGGACAAAGGGGGCCATATAATGGCGCTAACATTTTTTACCTTGAACTTGACCTTTGAGGTTATTTCAAGGTCAAAGTGGTTTTTTCATATGGAAACACCTAGTTTTTACGGCGGATTCGGAAAGAGCGGGAAATTTTACGTTCAAAGTCATATTGAGAAATTTTTTCCAAGGTCATTTCAAGGTCAAATCTAGGTCAAACTCAGAAATGTCCGTTTAAAATCGTTTTTATCCATGAACCACAGGCTAAGCTGGTTCAAATTGATCGTAGGATTAATAAAGAAACCCACACACCCCAAACCCACACCCGTCAGCCCACACATCCCTACCCCACGTATGCTAATCCCATACACCCCAAACCCACACATCCTGAACCCTGAAAAATTTTTCTCAAGGGCAAAATTATTTTTTAACGGAAACTTTAAGATCGTTGAAGCTTCTGTTATAAATGTATTAACTTTACTTTTCGCGCTACCCAGAAACAACGACGTGGACGTAGTAAGGATTGTTTCCTTTGGGGTGCTTAATTAAAGTGAGTCCCCTTGCCTCTCGCTGGTCGGGTGCTTGATTATAGTGAGTCCCCTTGCCTCTCACTGTTCGGGGTGCTTGATTATAGTGAGTCCCCTCGCCTCTCACTAATGTAAATAAATTTTTATTTAACCTCGAAGCAAGTGTTCGAAATGACGAACATTTGCTTCAAGGCACATAGTCAAATGCCTTTGAAAATGGCGAACTGTGTTCTGCAAAGTTTGTCTCGGAATGGCAGCGCATGCTGGACGAATCCTATCCTGCATATCTGCTCTTGTAGTGGGTTATTCCTCAAAAACAGCATTTTTTAAATACCCCCATGAACAGAAATCTGGTGATGTAAGATCGGGTGAGCAAGCAGGCCAGTTAACGGGACCTCCTCCATCAATCCATCTGTTACCATAGTGCTCATTCAAAAAAGCCCTTACAATTCGAGCGAAGTTTGGTGCTGCACCGTCCTGCTGGAGTCACATTCTTCGTCGCGTTTCTAAATCAACATCTTCCATTAATCGAGTTAGTTCATCTCTTATTAGCGTCAAATAGGTATGATGATTTACATTTGCTTCCAAAAAATAAGGGCCAATCAAATATCCATCGATAATCCCGCACCATACCATAGTACTCCAACATCTTTAATGGTTTACAGTTCTGACCCAATGAGGATTCACGTCAGACCAATAATGGCAATTATGCCTATTCACTTCCCCATCACTTTGAAATTGTGCCTCATCAGAAAAAAGAACAAAGTTAAAAAAGTCTGGATCATTTTCTATCATTTGTAAAGCCCATTGGCAAAACGCAATACGCTGTTGGAAATGCTGAAACTGTAGCTCTTGAACCAAAGTAATATGATACGCGTGATGTTGAAGCACCTTCATAATTCTTAAAAAACTATTTCTTGGAATACCAATTTCCGTTTCGACTCGACGAACGCTAATGTGTGGGTCAAGATGAATTATTCCAAGGATAGTTACAACTCGATTATCATTTTCATTATACTCACGGCGCCTACGTTGGCGAACCATGTGTCCACCACGAGCTCTTTGAGTTAAACGTCTGACAGCTCTATCGTCAGGATGTCGTCTGTCAGGATAGCGTTCAGCATAAAGTCTTGCCGCACCACGATAATTATTTTGGCTTGCTCCTAAAACCAAAATCATATCAACGATCTCGTTGGGCGAACAGTCAGCCATTTCAGAGCCAGCTATTAATTACTATTAAATTTAAATAGTAAAATGGTATCAAAAATATTAATAATTATAAGGCTCGCCCGTATACGGTCGCGCCTAAAAAGGAAAAACGTTGGAAAATTACGGTAACTTTAATTAACTAACTGTAATTGCCATAAATACTTCGTTTGTCACACTTTTTTAATTTTCAATTTTAAAATAAAATAATCGTTAAAATATTAAAGGTATTCAATTCAATAAAGCATTATTTCTTATTTTAATTGCAAATAAAACTAAAACTTCCTTTTATTTTTTTGTTTTATGTAAATAATGTGAATTAGTAGCGTTCGAATTTCAGAAATACTAATTTTGATAATGTAATCATTAAAAACACATCTACGAAGAAAATAGGTTCCGTCAATGGTTCTTTTAAATTTATTTTTCAGATTCTAGCAGGATAGTGGAGCACCACATTTCACGCTCATAATAACAGCATGTTTTAATAAACACTTTAGTATTAGATGGATCGGTTGAGGAGGTCCGGTGAAATGGCTTGCTTCTTCATCCCATACTTCTGAGCAACAACGCACTACAAGAGCAGATATGCAGGATAGGATTCGTCGAGCATGCGCTGCCATTCCGAGACAAACTTTGCAGAACACAGTTCGCCATTTTAAAAGGCATTTGACTATGTGCCTTGAAGCAAATGGTCGTAATTTCGAACACTTGCTTCGAAGTTAAATAAAAATTTATTTACATTAGTGAGAGACGAGGGGACTCACTATAATCAAGCACCCCGAACAGTGAGAGGCAAGGGGACTCACTATAATCAAGCACCCCGAACAGTGAGAGGCAAGGGGACTCACTTTAATCAAACACCCCGAACAGTGAGAGGCAAGGGGACTCACTTTAATGAAGCACCCCAAAGGAAACAATCCTTACTACGTCCACGTCGTTGTTTCTGGGTAGCGCGAAAAGTAAGGTTAATACATTTATAACAGAAGCTTCAACGATCTTAAAGTTCCCGTTAAAAAATCATTTTGTCCTTGCGAAAAATTGTCAGGGTTCAGGATGTGTGGGTTTTGGGTGTATGGGATTAGCATGCGTGGGGTAGGGATGTGTGGGACTGGGGGGTGTGGGGTATGGTTGTGGGACCAGGGTGTAACAGTTCAGCATGTGAGGGCATGAAGTGTATGGGGTTAGGATGTGCGATTTTGAGTTTTGTTTACTAGGATGTGTAAGTTTTCGGTGTGTGGGTTCCTCTATTAAGTCTACGATCAATTTGAACCAGCTTAGCCTATGGTTCATGGAAAAAAACGATTTTAAACGGACTTCTCTGAGTTTGACCTATATTTGACCTTGAAATGACCTTGGAAAATTTTTCTCAATATGATTTTGAACGGAAAATTTCCCGCTCTTTCCGAATCCGGGGTCAAAACTAGGTGTTTCCATATGAAAAAACCACTTTGACCTTGAAATAACCTCAAAGGTCAAGTTCAAGGTCAAAGGCATTAGCGCCATTATGTGGCCCCCTTTGTCCCCTATAACTTTTGTCTGAACCATTTTTCTCTATCTGGCTTAGGTTCCGAGAAATCCGGGTGCGGCGATCAAAATGGGTCACCGTGTATTTGGGGAATTCTTTTTCGAATCAGCAACCCCCCCTGCCCATTTCAGTTTTGGGAGAAAAATTTTTTTGAGCACATGAGAAAATTTATCAGGAAGTCTAGTTTTTGATAGCGTGTGGCCTTTTGCAAAAAAAATTAATCATAACCTCAAAGGTAGCGTTTGAAGCAATCCATATCAGAAAAATCTACCTTTTTTTGTCAAAAGTCCTCAGAAACAATAGATATTTTCATATAATTTTGACCAATATACATGCATAGGGGTTTTTTGGGTCGCTGAAATCGAATTTGTGGTAAAAAATGGAATAGCACCTCTCGGTTGTACATAACTTCAATACAAAACCCGATTAGATATGATAATAAACAAATAGTTGACTTATCGCATTCAAATTCATTATATGGGGGTTTTTTGGGTCGCTGAAATAGAATTTGAGGTCGAAAATGGAATAGCACCTCTCGGTTGAACATAACCTCAATAAAAGAACCCGATTAGATATGGTAATAAACTAATAGTTGACCTATCTCATTCAAATTCATTATATGGGGGTTTTTTGGATCGCTGAAAGCGAATTTGAGTTCACAAATGGAATAGCACCTCTCGGTTGAACATAACCTCAATAAAAAGCCCGATTATATATGGTAATAAACAAATAGTCGACCTATCTCATTCAAATTCATTATATGGGGGTTTTTTGGGTCGCTGAAATCGGATTTGAGGTCACAAATGGTATAGCACCTCTCGGTTGTACATGACCTCAATAAAAAAATACGATTAGATATGATGATAAACTAATAGTTTATCGATATCATTGAATGTCATTGTGCTCGGGTTGTCAACGTTGCTTTACACGAACCTAAAGTCAAATATCAGGTAGAACTACTATTCTAAATATAACCTCAAAAATTCATTAACATAACCTGAAAAAAAAAACTCGTTACCCATCGGGGTGAACAAATAATCAAAGTATCACACTCATTTTTATACTAGGAAAGTTTAACAGATCACTGAACGTAAATTTGAAATAAGAAATCGACTGTAGCAACTGTATCTTACATAACCTCAAAATAAAAAATGTATACTTGATAGAAATGAAAAATAAACAGTATTTAGCGAAACTGCTTTCTTTATAATTTACTTTAAAATAAAACTGGATGGTTTGAAAACCATCACATTGAATAATCAGTAATTTTGAATTGGAAATGTAATTAAAGTTCTCAAAGAATCAGTAAATTATTTTTATTTATTATTTTTTTATTTTTTCGTACTATCATTCATTAAAGATTTTTTAAAATTTATTTTTGATTATTGATTAAAAATATAAATTGCAAAACGCAATATCATTCCTTTTTTCCTACAAGTGAATAGTTAGCTATTTCACCGTTAGGCGGCGTATTAATAACCACAAGTGGTAAAGCCTTTAATTTATAAGTCAAAGTAGAATTCAGGCTTTTTTTCTAATTTTCTCATCTTTGGAAAAGTATTACTTTTTCGTAAACAATGTGTGATAAAATAAGGACCGACAGATGCACTGATTTGTTTAGAAATACTGGTGACAAGGGTCATGTTGGTAAAGACCTACGTAAGGTCTGACATGACATATTGGAAAAATTTCCAAATTTAAATCCTGAGTCTAGAATTTGTGCCAGTTGTAGAAAAAAGTTTTGTGCGTTCAGCACATCAGGTAATTTGCTTGAATCCAATTCGGGTCATTTGGATGATTCTCAATCGACTAGTGATTGTACTCTTTCACCTAATAACTCAATAAATTTAGACTCTAGCGTTGAACCCGAAATTAGAGATCGTTCACAGAGAGAAATCGATTTAGACGATATGTTGAATGGCCTTAAAATTAAATTTTCCAGTTTGAAAAGCAATGATCCTTTGAAAATTAGAATCCTCACAATAGCTCCTTCGTCATGGAGCTCTAGAAAAATAGCCAGGGAATTCAATACGTGAAGGTATTTAGCTGCAAACTCAAAAAAACTGAACTCAGCTACTGGAGTTTTAGGTGAAACTGTTGCAAAAATAAGTCGTGGCTTGGCACAAGATGTCGTCATAAAAATTGATGAGTTTTACAATAATGATGTTAACAGCCGAATGATGCCCTCAACAAAAAATGTTATTTCCATCAAAAATGAAAATGGCACAAGAGAAGAAAAACGCAGGCGTCTGCTGTTGATGAGTTTAAGAGAACTATATATTTCTTTTAAGCAGGCTCATCCCGATGTTACAGTTTCTTTCAGTAAGTTTGCTTCTTTAAGGCCGAAATATTGCATTCTTCCTGGAGCATCTGGTACGCACTCTGTATGCGTCTGTACCATACATCAAAATGTAAAGCTCATGTTAGATGCCATAAACATTAAAAATTTAACTAAAGATACTGACGTTCCTCTATCAGATTATAAAGATTGTATCGCAAAAATGATATGTTCTGAGCCAAAATCTGATTGTTACATGGACAAATGTGATAAATGCCCTGGAACTGATTCCATTATTTCTTTACTACGTGAACAATTTGATGATGCCTGCATTACTCATGTAAAGTGTTCATTTTGGACAGCGATTGACAGAGCAACACTACTTACACAGAGATTGAGTATTGAAGACTTTCTATTGGAATTAGATAGCAAACTAAAAACTTTAGAAGTGCATTCATACATCGCAAAAGAGCAAGGGAATTTCATCAATGAAAAAAAACAAAACCTTAAAACAAATGAAGCCTTTGTGATGTTCGATTTTTCCGAAAATTATGCTTATTTGTGTCAGGATGCTTCCCAGGCTTTTCATTTTAACAATGATCAGTGCACAGTGGTACCTGTAATATTTTATTATAAAGAAGATGATGAGTTAAAACATCAGAGTATAGTTATTTTGTCTGATTGTTTAAAACACGATACAGTTGCTGCATATGCCATTCAAACTTTGTTGATTCCAGAAATAAAAAAAAAAGTTAAAAAATTGAAAAAATTTATTATAATACTGATGGTGCTAAGCAGCATTTTAAAAATTAGTACCAAATAAGCAATTTGATTTCGCACGAGAAAGATTTTAACATAGAAGCTGAATGGCATTATACAGCAACTGCTCATGGAAAAAGTATGTACGATGGAATAGGTGCCACGTTCAAAAGGGCAGCTTACAGAGCAAGTCTTACAGCAAAACCATCTGAAAGTATTTTAACACCAGCCGCTTTGTTAAATTGGGCAAAAAAACATTTTCAAACAATAACTATTTTGTATTTCGATAAAGTTTTTCTTAACAAAATGAAAAGAAAACTAAATTATAGATTTAATAATTGCAATAGTGTCCCTGAAATTTCGAAATGTCACGGTTTCATTGTACAAAAAAATGGGAACGTTCTAATTAAAAGATTCTCGAACGATACAACGAAAAATATGAATCTCTGGTCACCACGATAAGCACTCTATGAAATTTTTAAACCACAACACAAACAGACAGACAGACAGACAGACTACAGACTACAGACGTAGGCAAAAACAAACTAGTGTCGCGTTTACTAGTCCCGCGTCGAGCGCCTCCCTAGGTGGTGGATAAGGGAAAGTCTTGAAGACCAAGGTACTGGGAAACCCCAGGGCGAACCAAAACTAGGTAAAGTTAGAATGTTGAAATAATCACTAATATTATGTTTCATTCATATATCTACATGCTCATCCATATCATAGAGTTAATCATTTATTTTTAAAGTGATATAAAGTTAAACCTCATTCCTTTTTTAGTTATGTAATATAGAAGGATGATCTTCATTTTTGACTTCAGATTTATTTTTCGCGACCTAAAAGCTTTTACACAATGAACTTTACAATGATCCTTTGATTCTTCTTCGCCATGATATTTATCTGATTTTTTTGAGGTTATGTAAAATAGAAAGGTGCTTCCTCAATTTTTTGACTCAAGATTTATTTTCAGCGACCCAAAAAAGTCGCTAGTATGAATATAACAATGTTGCGTTCATTATTTCTTTACCATAATATTTATATTGTTCATCAGGATATCTAATGAGTTTTGCTTTTGAGGTTATGTTTCGAATAGTTGTTTTACTTGATATTTGACTTTGAGTTCGTGTAAAGCAACCTTGAAAACCTCCGCATAGTGAATTTGAATTAGATTGGTAAAATTTATTTATCATCATATCTAATCGAGTTTTTTTTTTGAGGTTATGTACGACCGAGAGACACTATTCCATTTCTGGCTTCAAATTCGATTTTCGCGACCCAAAAAATCCCCATATAATGAATTTGAATGAGATAGGTCAACTATTTGTTTATTATCATATCTAATCGGGTTTTTTTATTGAGGCTATGTAGAACTGAGAGGTGCTATTCCATTTGTGACCTTAAATTCGATTTCAGCGACCCAAAAAACCCCCATATAATGAATTTGAATGAGATAGGTCAACTATTTATTTATCATCATATCTAATCGAGTTTTTTTTGAGGTTATGAACAACCGAAAGGTGCTATTCCATTTTTGACCACAAATTCGATTTCAGCGAACCAAAAAACCCCTATGTACGTATATTGATGAAAATTGTATGAAAGTATCTATTGTGTCTGAGGACTTTTGACAAAAAAAAGGTAAATTTTTCTGACATGGATTGCTTCGAACACTACTTTTGAGGTTATGATTAATTTTTTTTTCAAAAGGCCACACGCAATCAAAAACTAGACTTCCTGACAAATTTTTTCACGTCCTCAAAAAAATTTTTCCAACAAAACTGAAATGGGCAGGGGGTGGCTGATTTGAAAAAGAATTCCCCATTTATAAAATAACTTCACATATATTAAAGAGTATTGACATCTACGTGTCTTGAATTATAGCAAGTCATTCTGATTTTTTTTTAATTTAATATTTATAATTTGCAAATATCTTTATATATAAAAGCACAAGATATTGTTATATAAGTTACAGCGAAAGAGGAAACCCGCGAAAGAGCAATAAATTTAAAACAATATAATATTTATTACATGGATTTTTTCATAATTCAGAGGTATCTGATAATAATTAAGTAGCACTTGTACATATCACTGCAAACCATACAGATCAAATTGAAAAGGACAGTACGGATAATTTTAACTTAGGCATCTCTCATGTCAACACGCTAGTATTCTGCGTATGTGTGAGCTGGGAACCCACGGTACGCAAACCCTATTCCACAGTTTTCGCCGATGGCTATCAACCATTGAGTACACGAGGGCGCACTCGATGCCGGCCTCGCGTGATTTTGATATCGTAGATCGGCGTCAAGTAGCACGAGCTCGTGACTCGTTAAACATCGTCACGTCTTTCTCTTCTCTGCCGTTTGTTGTCGTCGAAAGAATTGTAAGTACCGTACCTAGTAAATACAATATCAGTATAAATAATGTTTTCTCTACAAATGTTTCATTAAACTATTATTTTTATAAACGGTATTAAATTGCTAAATAATATATTATAATTTATAACTTATATAAATTAATAACTTACACAAATTTTTTATAACATAAATAAATTTATAATTTATAATCTGTTATAAATACAGCATAGTCTTTTTGGATTCTGGAAGTGAACCTTATTAAATATTCTTACGGCTAGTCGAAACTGGTCAGAATGATAACCAACCAAAATTCCATTTTATTCAAATTAATTTTTCAAATTAAGATTTATAATTTTTATGTAATCGTGTCTATATAATTCATCATAGCTAATTTGTCAGGTGACTTTTTGGCATGATTTAACAGCTGATTTTTTTTGGTAGACTTCTATCGATAAAAATGAATATGTTCATAATTGTTGCTTTACTACTAATTTTTTCAATGTGTCTACATCCTTCATTTATTCGTACGCCATCAAGATTCCACAATATCTAATTATTATTGAATTACCAATACTAAATTAATTATTTATTATAAAATTATAGGTACAAAATGAAAAATATTTTTTTTTCAATTTTGATTAGATCGCGCGATAACCATACCAGAAAAAGTTCGATAAACTGGCACGATCATCGTGCGATCTTTTTCAGTAGGGAATGTTGGTTTGGCAATCCAAATATTAATTTTTGAAAATGCAATATACAATCAAAATCAACGTCAGAAATCAGTTCATTTGGATTAGGTCTGATTTTTCGAAAAACTTTAATTTTCGTCATTTAAGGACTTGAAGATTTTCTGGAAATTTTTTATTGAATATTAAAAAAAGATAGTTAACTGGATACCTGTTTTGATTAATTCAGAATTATTAAAAATATAGGAAAAACGCGTTTCTCCATAAACTTTTTCCCACAGAACTTCGACTTTTTGCAGTCACAAGGCATTGAATTCTTGCACCAACCTTTCGTCTGGATGGATACGTGATGATTGGAAACATGAAAACAATGTTCTTCTGTTAACTTTACTTTAATTTTAATAGTGAAATTTAATTATGATTGACGAAAAAGGTCAGATGAGATTTTGGCATGAGACCTCACGTGAAATTTAGCAGTAGGGCTAGTACCTGTAGGGTAACACGGAAAACTGATTTTAAAAATGTATACTACTTATACACTAACGGGGATTAAAGAGCGGAGTGAGCTGGGGAGCGAAACCCAACTAGTATATATCTTCCTACATTATACAGTTGTAAGCAGAAATTTTAGGATTAAGCCCCTCCACAGCCCTTCACCGCCTCTACGCTCCTGCACAAAATAACGCAGAAATGTTATTCAAGGTAAAAGTTTTAAGGATTGAAAATGCCCTACCAACCCCCTCCACACCCCCTACACGCTCATCCACAGACCCTCCGCGCCCCTCCAGAGCCCCACCACGTACCCCTCCGTAGCTCCTCCTCCTTGATTGGTTATTTTACTAGAACTAGCTAAATACAGACACGAGTCGCTTATAAGTGCAACTCAGCAGTGCACTGGATTCGGAACGAAGCGCAGGAATCATCTATCTTCACGCTTGATAAGTCATTAATATTGAATTATAAGCAAGCAGTATAATTTGCAGTAATTTGATCAACGTATGATGAGAAAAAGCGAGAAAACGATTACCCTTCCACTACGCATAAGCATCAAAGGCTTGATCCCGAATGGTCAATGAAACGTTCAACTTCAGCCGCATTTATCGACTCCGTATCCACGTCGACAAGCGGAGATGTAGAGACAGAGGCATAGAGACCGAGACCATCAAAGAAAGTGACATAAACAAAGAGGTAGTCGTCGAGAACAGATACAAAAGGACAGAAACTGAGAAGCATATACAAAGAGTCATAGACGGAGAGTGGGAGATGCAGTATATAAGCATCAACAGAGAGATAAACGAAATACAGTGATATCAATGCAGAGAGAAAAAGGCAGAGAGAGGAAAAGAGCGAGAGATCAGAAATATAGAGGGATGAAGACAAACAGAACCAGTGAAACAAAGATAAAGAGATATCAACATAAAAAGAGAGCCAGGGATATAGAGTGTGGGCAAAAAAATATCGAGACAGAGACAGAACAAGAAAGCTAGAGTAGTAGAGATCAAAAGGAAGAAAAATAGAGACAGAGAGGAAGAGACTATGAGTCAGAGACTGCGACACAGACAGAGACAAATGCAATGAGGCAATTTAAATAAAATGAAAAAATATTAATGCGCCTATGGCAGTACCACAGTGGTGGGATGAGAAACTATTTCTTTAGGCCTTATAGATTACTGTATTAAAGTACATGCTCGATTAAAAAATGAAATTTCTTTGGAAAAATAGAAATTTACACTAAATTTAACATATTACATTCTATTTTACAATTGATACATTTTCAAAATTCTAATTGTGAATTGATGAGCGGAGCGAGTAGAAGGGTAACGCTCTCTCTCTCTCTCTCTCTCTCTCTCTCTCTCTCTCTCTCTCTCTCTCTCTATATATATATATATACGTATATATATATATATATACACACACTAGGGGTGGTACCCCCTGCTCGCTCCGCTCGTCAACCCCCCATTCATAAGTTGGTGAACTTTTTATTTATTATTTTTTATTCTAACAAGGAAGGTACCCCAAGTGTCAGTCGCCGATTTTGATAATATTGCAATATGTTATAGTACTTAGAAAAATAAGAATATACGTATTTTTTTTATTGGCCGATATTCACTTTTAGGGGATAAAATTTACCCCTAAGGTTCACCTCCGAAAATCGTTTTTTTGGAATATTTCATAAACCAATAAAGATATCTTCATAAAACCAACGCCAAAATATTTAGAATAAAGAAGACTATGAAACTGCACCATTTTCAGTTTTAAAGGTTGCAACCCCTATTTTAAAAGAGCAAAATCTTAGTTTTCTAAGCGATTTTCAGCTATTAAAATAAAAATATTAGTACGTTGGATATTTTTTAATAATGTATTCTGTTTAAAAGAATATTGAAAAGTAAAGTTGAAATATCGAGGTTTTTGAAGAAATAATATTTTTGGGGGTAACTACCCTTCATTACATTTTTTCATGAATTAAGTTTTCATGAGTTATATGACTTTAACATTCACTTAAATAAAGTGAGATTGATTAACCCATTAAAGCCGATGCAAAAATTTGCTGAGATAGCAACAAACTAACTGTGCCATCCTTTGCATAACTGAAAAATAAAATATACATATTTTTTCTTCTGTCATTTGCAATTGTTTAGAAAAAATTATTTAAACAAATTACAAAAAATTTTATAATTTTCAAAAACTGACTACGGGAATCGATTCTAGGTGAGAAATCGAGACGAAAACCTATATAACACTTTTTGTCAGAGTCCAATTTGTTAGTGTAATGTAGGAATAAACAATTGCATGTGGGGGAGAAAAAGTGACTATGTCAAGTCCCAAGCAAAATCTATCTGGAATAGCAACAAACAAACTGTCATCCTTTGCATAACTGAAAAATAAAATATACGTATTTTTTCTTTTGTCAGGTGCAATTGTTTAGAAAAAATTATTTAAACAAATTACAAACAATTTTATAATTTTCAAGAACTGACTGCAGGAATCGATTCTAGGGGAAAAATTGAGATAAAAACCTATATAACACTTTTTTGTCAGAGTCCAATTTGTTATCGTAATATAGGGATAAACTTTTGACATGTGTTTTTACTCTTCTGCATGGGATGTAGTCTCACTGATAAGTTTTGAGATTGTATACTGAAGTTGGATAAGTTCATTTCATTTCGCAAATCCTTCCGTGTTAGAGATCACGTTTGAGTGGCGGGCTAACGGTTGGGAACATAAATACATTGAATTTATATTTTGAAATAATAATTTCGGAATAAACTTTGTGACTTTATATTGTTCTACATTGGTAACGCCACTGATAATGCCGAGACGGAGAATTAGAGATCTACCTGATTTACTTGAAGATTCTGATATTTATGAAGGTCAACATATTGATGTAGCATTCATTCCTAATGAACATGAAAGTTCAGATGGAGATTCGGATGTTGATCTAAATGAAGATACATTATCAAATGAATTACCTTCAGGTTCTTACGAACATGTTAAAAGTACTTACACAAGTACTCAAAAATTGTTGGAACCGAATCATAATTACAATTGGAAAAATGATGCTTTGAATGATATTTCTCCTGATGTCGACTGCAACTTCAATATTTTACCTATTTCATCATTGCGATCCAAAAATTCTTTGGAGTTGTTTGAGGTTTTCTTTTCGAAATCAATGAAAACTCATATTATTGAAGCCTCTTCTGAAAATCATTTCGATTTATGTATGGATGATCTAGAAAGATTTATTACAATCATAATGATTACAAGCTTCAATTCTAGAAAAAGTATTCGTGATTACTGGTCAACAAAGCGAATCCTTCAGTGTCCAGTAATTGCGGAACTTATGTCGAGAAATAAATTCGTTACAATAAAAAAGCACATACGATTTTATAAACTTCAAGACACTAATTAAATTGATAAAGTCTGGAAGGTTAGAACTCTATATGATATCTTTCGTAAGAATTGTATGCAATTTGGTTTCTTTGACTATAATTTATCAATAGATGAGATAATGGTAAAATACTTTGGTAGGTTTGGTATCAAGCAGTGTATAAGGAATAAACCTATCAGATTTGGACTTAAAGAATGGGCACGCTGTTCTCCTGATGGGTATATATATGTCCTTGATATTTACACTGGTAAATCAGGAATCGATGAACGAAATCCTTTAGTTGCCATTGGTTCAGAGTCTAGAGTAGTGATAAAATTACTTTTGACTTTATTAGAAACAACCCAAAGAGAAGAACTGAAAAAGTATCATATTTATTTTGACAATTTTTTCACGAACCCAGATCGTATGATACATTTGAAAAAAAATGGTTTATTGGCGACGGGAACTGTTCGGCAGAATCGTGTCAAAGGGAAAGTCGAAATGCCAAAAAAAGCCGAAAGAGGATACACTATTCCTATGCATGAAGCGAATTCAAAATTAAATTATATTACAGTTATGGACTCAAAGCCAGTATCGATTCTCTCTTCTAAATATGGGAATGAACCAAAAGTTGAAATGCAGAGATTGTAGGAATGATCAAAAAATTGTATTCTTTTTCCTCATTGTTTTTCTATGTATAATCAACACATGGGTGGAGTCGATCTGCATGATCAACACTGTAATACTTTGATGCCTTCAATTCAAAGTAAGAAATGGACATGGTGCCTTGTATTACGACTCATCCAAGCATCTTTAGCAAACGCTACAGTGATTTACAATAAGTTACATCCAGACGAAAAAAAAGGTTCCAAAAATATTGTTCAAGAAGTTTGTGAATATTATATTGACAAGTTATCCTCCAAACGTCCCCCCAAACGAAAGAAACAGAGTGAACCTTCATCTCAAGAATACGTGATGAAACATGGAAGTCTTAGAAAATGTGGAATATCGACATGTCTGACAAGAACGGAATGGTATTGTGAGAAATGTTCTACACCTGTTTGCAAAAATCATAAAGTAGGACATGGCAATGAACCATAATTCAATCCTACCGAACATATTCACAATGATTTATGTGAATATTGATGGATAAATGCAATAATTAGCTTGATGCTATAAGATTTTTTTTAGACACTCTCAGGAGGCCGATTGTTTATCTCTATATTACGATAACAAATTGGACTCTGACAAAAAAGTGTTATGTAGGTTTTTGTCTCGATTTTTCCCCTAGAATTGATTCCCGCAGTCAGTTTTTGAAAATTATAAAATTGTTTGTAATTTGTTTAAATAATTTTTTATAAACAATTGCAAATGACAAAAGAAAAAATAAGTATATTTTATTTTTCAGTTATGCAAAGGATGACACAGTTTGTTTGTTGCTATTCCAGATAGATTTTGCTTGGGACTTGACATAGTCACTTTTTCTCCCCAACATGCAATTGTTTATTCCTACATTACACTAACAAATTGGACTCTGACAAAAAAGTGTTATATAGGTTTTTGTCTCAATTTTTCTCCTAGAATCGATTTCCGCAGTCAGTTTTTGAAAATTATAGAATTTGTTGTAAATTGTTTAAATAATTTTTTATAAACAATTGCAAATGACAAAAGAAAAAATACGTATATTTTATTTTTCAGTTATGCAAAGGATGGAACAGTTAGTTTGTTGTTATCTCAGCAAACTTTTGCATGGGCTTTAATGGGTTAATCTTTCGATGCAAACGGTAAGAAATGTGGCTGAGGCTTCAAACGTTCGGTAGGGTTTGTAATGGACGAATTTTTCGTCCATTTACAAAAACAATTATTTTCTTTCACTCACGGTCATATATGTAAAAAAGAATACTTGTAAGTCTTCGAAAAAACTCAACAAGGAAGAGAGAAGAAAGAAGAACAACGGAAAGGAATATAAGAGGGAGAGAGAGAGAGAGAGAGAGAGAGAGAGAGAGAGAGAGAGAGAAAGAGAGAGAGAGAGAGAGAGAGAGAGAGGGAGAGAGAGAGAGAGAGAGAGAGAGAGAGAGAGAGAGCAGGAGAGAGAGCAGGAGAGAGAAAGAGGAAGGGAGGTACTAAAATGTGGGCTGAAAGAAAGGCGGAGGCAAACATAGAGAAACAAGCGGATTGGAGAGGAGAGATTAGAGCCATGGGAGGGCAAGCAAATCGGATAAGTGCGGCCACCAAAAATGGGGAAAACAAGTCAAGAAGGCGAGAGGGACCGCACGCGGCCTGGGAATATTAACAACCAGCTGCACCGCATTTTCAAAATTTATGGGATGGCATGCAGCGATAAAAAGAAAGAAGAGGAGGAATTAATATGACACTTGACCAGGCTTACAGACGTTTTTTTATACTCATGCAGGGAAGGACTGACTTAGGAAGAGAAGTCAAGGCCCACGCATGGCTATACTGTGCAGCCTCAACTTACCGAGAACGGAAAAAAAACGCTGACATAAAATAGCGAAGAGACAGCTCAGCATCCTTTTACCCTTACTCTTCACCATAAAACACAAGGGAGCCGGGCAACTGTCACATGGCGTCACGCCGTAGAATGGGTCAGGAAGACGTCCCCCTTGACACCCGAAACTTACGAGATAAGTCGCCGCAGCATTACGGATGCACTACGCATGCAGCGTCGCGGATTTTTCTCCAGAGGGAGCGTTTCCAAGAAGAGGGCATTTGACATTTTTATGCTTTCCTCTATTAAGGCGGTCTTACACCTAGTGGCTTCTGAGGCTAAAATCATCTATAAAAAAAGAAAAAAATGTTATTTAAACCATATACAATATATATCCTAAAAATATGCACTATTTCTGACAAAATCGCCCAAGACTTAGTCTGTAGAGCAATTTTACTCAGAGATATAGCATTTTTAATTTTTTTCATTTGGCGTCATTTTATAAAAAAACTATTCCATGGATTTGCATGGGAGAAGGCCTGAATTACTTGAAGTTCATTGAACTATGGCAAGAAGAGTTGGAAATATTAAAAAAAATTTTTAAATATTTTTAAAATGCTAAAAATCACAAAAAATCACAAAAATTCTTAAAATTAAGTAATTAAAAGTGATTTTTAGCATTTTAAAATAATTTAAAAATTTTTTTTTAATATTTCCAACTCTTATTGCCATAGTTAAATGAATTTCAAGTAATTCAGGCCTTATCCCATGAAAATTCATCAAGTAGCTTTTTTATAAAATGACGCCAAACTTTTAAAAATTACATTTTAAGAAATAAGCCTGCAAAGAAAAATACTATAAAACTCCAAAAATAATCAGTTATTTGATCTCCATTCTTTTCCTTCTTGAAACTCACTTTCCTGTATATCTGTCATCTGTTCTCCCATGTAAAATGGTTAAAACAGAAACTCTGGCACCTGACATGCATCCGTTCCATTAAAAGTTACTGCTCAATCTGTCCTTCTTTTGTACTTTTGATTCATGTACTGTTGAATCACTTTTTAACACATTGTACTCAGTAAGATTATTATTTATAATACTAAGATAAATATAAAATATGCGCCAGGTCTTATGAAATATGAAATCACAATCATCTAAATCGAAACTTAAGATGCCATTACTGTCATAGACAAAAGTACGTAAGTACATAAAAGCCGATAATCCCATTTTTTCAAGATCCCTTGATTACACATATTAAATATTAAATATATCTTGAATTTAAGCATGTATTATTGTGAGCAGGCTTGTCGCTTTTATGTATATAGATACATCTTGACCCTTATTGCAATTCACAAATCTTCTGAATTGAATTATATAGTGAGTTAGACTTAATATGTCATTTTCATCTTTCTTAGAAAAATGATGTATTTATTTTTATGCGATACAAATTTTTACTGTCTCTTCTTTAAAATACTTAATTCAATCTTGCCAATGTACATGTTTTTCAGTATTAAATTTCATACAGCATTCCTATCTTGAACTGAATCTACTTTCCAAATTTAAACAAAACTGTCACTACACGCTTGTATTATAATTACACTTACACTTTTCAGCCATATATCTTCACATACACAATACATTAAATTTTTGGTCCTATATTCACTTGTGAATACAAATAATTAAGCACTAAGAAAAAAATCTTTCTCTATCAGAAAGCAAAAACTCTGCAAAACAAACTGTTGAAATCACATGGTTATATGTATCTTTGCTTATATGAGCTGTCAGCTATGCAACTGTGTTTACACTGGTATTAGCAGACAAGTTATATATAGGTACAAAAGGGAGTATTCATATATAGTAAATTGCTGTCGAATTTTGGTCACGGAATGGTCACTTTACTAGAACAGAAGTGCAAAATTGTCACAAGACGATTCCACTGGATTTCGAATTCCACAATATGGTTTATTTTATTTTTACAATAAATCCCGTATGTAAATTTCATTATTTTGTTATCCTTATACTAGCATGGCTCAAATAATGTGTTTTGATATTTTAAAACACATTTAAGTAAACGTTTTCCTATCAGAAGCGTAAAAGCATAAAAAAAGGCAAAATAAAAAGAAATCATTTTTTTGTCATTTTGAAGATAGAAAACTCTTTTAACAATATCATTTTTAATTTTTTTAATTTTTGATCCACACTAGTTTTGTTAGGTTCAGAATAACATATGTAATTAAAAAATTCAATAAAAGAAAGTTGATTTTTTCAAAATTTTTAGGTGTAAGACCGCCTTAAAAAAATCTCGGGGAAATGCATGATAGCAGCAGGTGGGAGTCAACCTTCTGCACAGTTTTCCACAAGGGGGAAAAACAAGTTCTCACCAACAACAAGGGGGCTTGCAGTATAAATAGGGCTAGTAAGTGGACCCGAGGTGCACACTACTTTTCTGAATTTCTGCGAGGGCGAAGCTCTGCCAGACGAATGACCGACGCCACCAACACTGCCCACGGCGAAGCGCTGCCCGTGTCACTCCCGATTCGAACTTTGACTTTTTCTTGGCTACCACGACGACGATTGACTCGGCGCCACGGCGGAGTATTGCTCGTGCTACGCCTCACCTACCTCAGAGGGACGATTACCTCCCGGAGTGGGTCCCTGCCGAGAGCTGCCGACAACAAGCGCAACCCTTCCGCACCACGCTCCCTGCTGCGAGACCATCCGTCACGGAGGAACAACATCATCGCTAAACCACCGATCCATCGCGACGATCTCAAGATAGCGAGCGAACTTTTTGTAAAGGTAGAGGTTTTTTTTTGTACATTTTGGGAATTTAATAAACTTCATTATTAGACCAACAAATTGGGATTTTCATTCTTCCTCCGCTACGACTAAAGGCGTAACGCTTCGAGCGTCGGCCAGTAGCAAAAAGGAGGTAAAGTCCTCCGATCTGCTCCCTCGGTCTCCGTAACCTGGTCAGGCATAGCGCTTTCGGGTGTTGGCCAAAAGACAGGGAGATCCGGCATGCCCCATAGGAGGCCTGCTAGAATGATAGCTGTATATTTGGATTCCGACGTAACGGTTGGAATAGAGGAATAAAATGAAACGCGCAACTTCTCGCCATATCAGAAAGAAGAGGTTACTTGCTCTGTTTACATAACGATCTTATGTTCGTCGCTCAGAGATGTCGCCAATATGTTCGCTTGATTCGACGGTGTGCGGCGACCAGCGCACAATGGGACCAAATACCACTTTTCTGGTATTGGTCCGGCTTTAAGCGAATTTTCAACATATCAAAGTGATTCAGGTCGTTAATGAAAGGTATTAGACTATAGAATTTAAAGCCACTCCACACAAGGGCGGAAACGACCCCTAGAACTTGTTTAGCAATCCCTAACTATTCAACGAAAACAACAAGATTTACGAGGAAGTTTTTACATGGCAAAAATATTAAATATGCACACACACACACACACACACACACACACACACACACACACTCACACATACTTACACATACACACGCACGAACACGCACATACTTACATGCTAATACATTTGCGACAAAATCGTAAATTAAAAGTCTTATATAGAGAAAATTTAAACAAAATGTATGTATATGGTAGAAATATAGAAAATTTTCGGACTGAATAACATAATTATGGAAATGTGTGTATATCTAATGAAACGTATATGTGTGATTCCGCCGTAACTTGCCCAAAACAGGCTTAAAAATGTTTAATGCTTAAATCGCTTTAATCTAAGTGCGAGAAGGTTTTTTCACACTATTATAACATGCAAATGAACTTTGTAAAGCCAGACCAGAATTCGGTACTTGTACGAAAATTCATATTGTATTTTAATGTATAAATTAACTTATTTTGTGTTATGAAACTGACCGTTACAGACGGTTAGGGAACTGACATTTTAGCAATTATTGGCTCGTTTAACTTAACCAAGTAATATAAATAATTTTCCTGCGTATAGGTTTCAAAGTAACATTAACTTGAAAAACTTAACTTAAAAAAAAATATGTATAACTTGTTGATATGCAGCATTACAATATTGTAATTAAGCAGTTAAGTATTGTTATGGAACTGATATATTGTGCTTTTTTTTTATTTCGGAATTAAACGTCAGCTCGCATTTGCAAAAATTTCAAATTTCCGGCGCGCCCCTCACGTACATTTGAATGGTATAACATACAGTTTGAAAATCTATGGATAAGTGACGCTCTATAGTGATCTAGCGTCCTTTTGAACATCGATATTGCATTCAACATTTTGTCGGAAATCAACGGACAGAAAGTAAGACTCTCGTAATAATTATAAATAGCATTCTTTAATAGTAAAGTATAAGAAATGTGTTGTGTTAGGTCAATATTTCACGATCAACGTACAGGAATACTTTTCATGAATCTTACTTTTGTGCACAGTGTGGTTTCATGCCCGAATTTAAGTTTGGGACATGTTACGGAACTGACATTTGGGGTGTATTTTGTCGATTGGTTTTAAATTAAAGCAAGCGTATTCGTTTATGACTGTTGCGCATTGCAGTTAGTGATGTTATAGACCAGAAAAAAATTATTGTAGATTGTTTTTTCAAATATATAAAGGCTCCAGAACCTTGGACACGGAATGGGCAAGTCACGGCGGAATCACTAATAATAATTCAAGTATATAATTGTAAAAAATGTTCCATTTACAACTTTTATATACACTATTTTATTTTTATGAGGTATGGTAGCATGTGCGTGTGTGTATGTGTGTGTCCGAGAGAGAAAGAGTGTGTATGTGTGGTGCGTGTGTGTGCAATGTGCATGTGTATGCAGTTGTGTGTGCATGCAAGAGTGTATGTGGTGTGTGGTGTGTATGCGTGCAAGTGTATGTGCGTGTCTATGTGTGTGTGAGTGGTTGTGTATGTGTCAGTGTGTGCATGTGTGGGTGTGTGTAAGTATGAGTCAGTGTGTGTATGTGGGCATATTTAATATTTTTGCTATGTAGAAACTTCCTCGTAAATATTATTGTTTTCTTTGAATAGTTAGGGGTTGCTAAACAAGTTCTAGGGGTCGTTCCCACCCTTGTGTGGAGTGGCTTTAAATTCTATAGTCCAATGCCTTCCATTTGCGACCTGAATCACTTTAATATGTTGAAAATTCGCTTGAAGCCGGACTAATACCAGAAAAATGGTATTTGGTCCCACTGTGCAGCGTAGCTCAGCGGCAGGCAACGATTGAATATCGTCCAAGTGTATCGACGCACAATAACGTTCGATGTAACAGCCCGTTGTAAGTTTGGGGGTGTACTCTGTCGTTTTTACGTCTAGCTGTCGTAGCACATCCAATGGGGTGTCTAGGTGTTTGGGGTGGCCGATGATGGAGTCTAGGTCGTGCGCTCCGTAGTTTTTTACGTCGAGATGTCGTAGCGCATCTAATGGGAGGTCTAGATGTTCGGGGTGGTCGATGATGGAGTTTAGGTGGTGCGCTCCGTAGTTTTTTACGTCGAGGTGTCGTAGCGCATCCAATGAGAGATCCAGATGTTCGGGGTGGCCGATGATGGAGTCTAGGTGGTGCGCTCCGTAGTTTTTTACGTCTAGGTGTCGTAGCGCATCCAATGGAGTCTCTAGGTGTTCGGAGTGGCCGATGATGGTGGTACGCTTCGTATTCTTTTACATCTAGGTGTCGTAAAGCATGCAAAGCGGGGTTTAGGTGCAATATCTAATTTTTATCTAATAAATATCTAATTTTTAAATATTCTATTTTGAATATTTACTGGAAATCTCAGCTGTAATCCTAGCTGGAATACTATCTGTAATTTGTTCAAAAACAGGAGGTACAGCTGGAATTCCAGCTGGAATTCCAGCTGGTATTCCAGCTAGGTATTTTCAACCGGGAGCACATTCTCAACGGATATTTGCCTCTAGCTGCTCGATTTCTCATTGTAATCTAGCCCATTGCAATTAAAATAACTGAATATAAATGAGTAGATTAAGCTATTCATTGTTCGTATGCTTAAAAGACCTCTCAAAGAGCGAACCCAAATACAGTAGGTTGTCAATTTTCATGAAAAATATTGACGTTTAATTAGTTTTCTATTGCATCAAAGAGAATTGTTTTTGCGCATGCAGTACTTACTGGTTTCATTATATGAAACTCAAATGAAAAAGCTCGCATTATAAACTTTATCTTGTATGTTTAATCTTTAAATAACGTTGTAATTGAAAATATACGGTGTATTCTATAGCAGTACGTAATATTGTTACAGGGGCGCAGCCCCCCTCCATTTAAAACGAAATAATAAAAAATCATTTAAATAATAAAATTTCATGTATAGAATATTGTTATTATTGAATCTAGAATATTTAATACATGTACAAAAATTATAAAATAAGATTCTTTGCAATTTTTTCTGTATTTTTTTGCAAGAAATTAAAATTTATGAAAGTGAAACATTTGTGTACTTTATCTAATCAAAGAAAAAGACTTTTATACGACTCTAACCTCAAAATGATAACTTTGATATGATTTTTCAGCGCTCTTCGTATAAAATACCGTTTGAGTCTAGTATATAAGTATATTATTTACCTCATGTGACTTTTACTCTCGCTTCGCTCGAGTGAAAAACATTACATAAGGTAAATAATGTACCTCCGCACCCATGTCGGCAATTGAACACAAACTATGATAAAACTAAAATTCATACAGTTTAAAATTGAATATTTAAAAAGAGTGCGGTTTGCTATCCCATAGCAGATGAAACTAACCTATAATATTGAGAAGCCTTATTATCATCATTTTTATTTATTCTTTGTGGTTTGTCAACTATTAACGAAGTTTTACTTCTTTTCCTGTTTATTCTTATATGTAAAACCGCATTTCAGAATAGTTTTGGTAGATAATTGGCATTAATTATGTGCCTGTGACTTAAGTAAATTCATTATTTCACAGTGTAATAATGGGCTACTTAAGGACGCTCTTGCACGACAATACAGTTTGTGAACTCAGCGAGAGCACAAACTATACCATGCACGTCGTTCTGTCTCTCTCGCTCTCGTGCAGGTCGTCTGCTATTTGTGTTCATAATCATGAATTAAAGAAAATATCTCGAAATTTCCCACGGCTACGTACAATTTACAAGGTGTGGTTTGAAAGAGGAAGCCTCAATCTTTAAAGCCATATGTTTTTTACTGGTAAAAAATTTGATCCCTTTTCAGAAATACTCGATTTAACCTATTTTTTCCGCCGTCCCATAAGAGTACATGTAAAAAATGATAATTTCAAACGTTAATTTCTCAAAATTTTCCACGGTTATAGGGTAAAATAAACATACCACAAGATTCGGTACATCTTGACCTATTGAAAATGTTATATCCCAGTTTGCAAATTTTCATGCAAGAGCGTTCTTAAGTCACAACTAGCCGTGACTTAAGTGCGAATTTAGGCCACACAGTGCTATAAAAGTAGATAGATAGATAGATTATAGATAGCACTCGCTACGCTTGGGCGCTTATACACGCCGTGCCGCAAAGTGCATACTGTGAGAAAGTCGAGAATACTGTGTGCTGTGCTAAAGCCCGGGACACTTAAAAAGGAACAGTGCACAGACAACAGATATAGCATTGGTTATATATATATATATATATACAACTAATGCTATTTCTTTTTATCTGTGCACTGTTCATTTTTAAGGCTACGAACAGAGTTGTCGAGGCCAGCACTCTTGCCGCTGCTACGGTAGCACTTTTTGCGGCGCCTCCTCTCACTTCACACTGCTCCCCGCTTGTTCGCTCTCACGTGCACGCAGCAGTCATCGACGCCGTGTCGACCGGCGCTGGAACGCTCATGCATTCTGCGAGTTATGGTGATCCAAGTACGTGCGTGGGTATGTTGTGGTAGCTATCCTGATGTACGTGAGGATCTTTCTCTGCCTTCTACGAGCTCATCTTCGAGGTTGATGCTGAGTTTCCTTATACATTGTTGTATAGCGCAGCAGCCAGCTTCGAGGTTATCCTGCCCATGTGTCTAGTGTAAACATAGGTGAGATCAGTACACGTACTTAGATCTCTTGTGTGCTTCCATCTCATGATTCTTTTGTTACATTGGTGTTACATTGGAGCAGTACGTTCCTGATAGAAGTTCATACATGTATATTGAGCTGTCTACAGTCTTCTCGTCATCATAAATTCAGCCAGCAGATTCTTGGTTCAGAATGAACCTCACATCCTGATTGTTGCTGCTTTCTCAGCAGGTTGGTTTAATTTTATTATTTATTTCTTTCTACTGTTGCTTCAATGTTGATATTCTTGTAGGTACAACGAGACTTATGCTGTATTGTGGAGGTTTTTCAACACATCACCTGGAGCGTTCTGGCACTGGTTGTAGGTATTGTTGGTATCGTTCAACTAAGTTATCCCTTCTACATCTCCATACTAAAAGTAGTAACTGTCCATATTCAATAAATTTTTTTTCATTAGTTTTTATAGGTGGAGTCTCTCTTCAATGTGCGATGATCAGCAAGGCACATGAAACTGCAAGGTAGTCCGTTGAGAGGCTTCCACAGCAAAGGTTGCTAGTTTATATGAGTATGTGCATCAAGACTGACAGAGACTTCGACAATGATCATTTGATTATACGTATTATATATGGGATGTTTCACATGAAGTGGGCAGATCAACATTTTAAAATTGCTTAAATTTTTTTACTTTTAGTTTTATGAAAAAACAAACATGTTCCTTTTTTATTAAAATCCAACATTTGTCATTTTTCTTTACTAAAATCTTGAAACTTTTTTTATAAAACATTGATCGGGAGAAAGTTTGGAATTTTTTTTCTAGAAAGTAGTAGTATTTTTTAATAAATGAAATTTGCATATCTCTGATTGGTTGGTTTTTATTATACCTTCATCGAAAAATATTGAGACTGCGCCTTACATTTTTTGTTCGACATAATTTTTTTAATTCTACTTTTAAAGCTCTTTAAAATACTTTTTTAACCGAAGTTGGACAGGCTAATTGAAAAAAGTTATGATTTTTTTAAATATTAAAGAAAAAAAATAATTAGCATTTTTTATAATATGGTTTATTTAGAAACTTAATATTATTCATACATCTTATGTAATTAATCAAATCACTGAATTTTGTTAGAGCATCGAATAGAACACGAAATATCTATTTTCAACAATATTATGCTTGTACAATAAGCCTTATGTAATTATCAGTTATTAATTACATTCATTTTTAATTTTCTGAATATTGGATCAAAACCTGTCTTTTTACTAATACACATTTCATACCTGCTTAAAATTGCATTTGATGATTACCCGGTTGAGAGGTCTGATAAAACCAGATGAAAAGGGTGCAAAAACCTATGAGGTTGGTTCATCTGAATTTGAAAATTTGTATTAGTTTTTATCAGACCATTTCAACCGGGAAATCTATTGTTCTGTGTACATATTATTAGGTGACAGACAGTTTTGCAATGTATATTCAAATACCAAATACTGCTTAATTATTTATAAATATAATATGACTTTCTTGTTAGGATTAGATACCCTTCATACAATTTTTATTATGTACTAGCTATTTGTTCTGATAAATTATTAAATATTTGATTTCAAGCATAATCTGAAAGCATGTTGCAAAATTTATAGTTATGAGCATAGCATGATTCTTTTATTGATATTCATATTATTTATATGGTAAAAAAAATCATATATAATAATGTTGCTGTATTTTTTAATTTATGAATAACATAGAATTTTTTATTCATTAATACATTAGTTCTTTAGAAAATCATGTACACAAGTGTAGATAATATACAATAATTTATTATATGAAAATATAATCTATTGAAGTTAATTTCTAATAGATATTTACAAATAATAGTACAAACTTTAGACAATGGAAAGTTATTTCACATTAATTCACAAATCACAAAATTAAGTTTTCAATATTATCAATACAATGTATAGTATTATAACTTGCAAACAAAGAAAATGTTTTTATCTTACTACACCTTCCCCAAGGGGTATCAGACAATTATGTTGCTTATGGAGACTACTTATCCTAGATTTTGTCGCAAACCTTTAAGAAGCCAGTCTTCAATCAGGTGACAAAACCCATGTTTTGTCGGCACAGGTTTATTTGACTGGTTGTCATCAACCGGAAGAATGCCTTCAATTTCTTTCAAGTATTTTTTGAAACAAGAATATGATTGAGTCGTCGTTCGGCATTTATGGTGAATAGACGTGTTTACATACAGCTCCGTTCAGTAAGCAATACTTATCAATATACTGGGCGCGGCCCAACCTAGATCTGCTACGAGTGGATCACCATGGCTCCCTCATCGGGGGACCAATTAACGCATAAAGAAATTCCTACCTTTGTAATAGAACCAACAGGTGACATAAGTTATGCAGCAGTAACATAAACACCGATAAAAAGAGACCAAGGAATTATACTTGATTGTGTAAAAGAATTAAACTTGACTGATTATGCTTGTGCAATTGTCCAACTGGTGGAAAAGAAAAATGTTCTAAGTTCATCCCGCATATCCAACAACCGGATCTGCATCTACGTGTCATCAAAAGAGCTGGTAAATGAGATCACGGAGAAACATGAATATATTCTGATTAAAGAACAAAAGGTAACGCTAAGACCACTAATCTCCCGCTATAAAAGAGTAATATTTTCCAACCGAAATCCCTAATCATGTATTTGAAAAAATCTTAACAAAACTAAACATAAAACGAGCATCCCCGATAACAACTCTTAGAGCAGCTATAAACGGTGAAGGTTTCATTCATGTACAAAGTTTTAGGCGACAAGTCTATATCAAGCCCGATGACGTCTAAAAAATCCCGGAAGTATTTAAAATTAATTATGGAAATTTTGACTACATCATTTTCGCAAGCACAGATGTACTAAGATGCTTTATATGTAAATTGGAAGGCCATCTTGCTCGAAATTGCCCTAATACCGAAACAACAACAAATACACAGATAACTAACATTCACCCAAACAGTATCGATAATACTCTTCTTGGAAACCTCGAATTCATGCAAACTAATGGTAGAAACGAATTAGACAGTACGGAGGAAACTGTTTTGAAGGGAAACCCAGAAATAGATGGTAAGCATGTTAACGATACAAACATTCACACACAAAGTAATCTCGAACACAAAAGAACACATTCAGTAATTAGCTCTAAAGAATCATGCAGCTCAAAATTATTAGACATAGAAAGTGAAAGTAGTCTTTTGAAAAAACCTCCACCAAAAAAAAAAAATTAAACAGGTCAACTCACAAAGCGACCCAAACGAACTAGCCGAAAATGAAGATAAAATGGACAAAAAATTAAAAATATTAGACTATTTAAATAATGCCAACACCTTACTGAATTACTTACAATTTAAAAGCCTAATGGAAAGAACCCGAGGTTCCAAAAATCCTACAGAGATCATACTTCAATATATACAAGATATAAATGCGTTTATTAAATTCATTAAGGAGGACATCTGTCCAAACGTAAGGAACCAAAGTATCAAGTACAGGTGCTCAATTTTACTAAAAAACTTGAACAATCCGAATGATATTCAAAGACCCATAGATACACCTATAAACTCCGACAACGAAGAATAAACTTAAATCCCGGAACAATAACGGCATTAATGCAGTGGAATATAAACGGACTCAATGGAAATTACGAAATCCTACAAGAATTAATTAAAGAAAAAAACTTGGAAGTGATTCGTTTATAAGAGACGAACTTGAAAGATCAACAAACTATCAGAATGAAAAATTTCTCATGCTACAATAAAAACCGAATAGACTGCAAAGCTGCAAGTGGGGGCATCGCCATTTTAATAAAAAACACCGTATACAGTCAAGAAGTGCCAATCAATACAACAATAGAAGCTGTAGCTGCTAATATACTAATTAGAGACGTAAAACTATGTATTTGCAACCTATATCTAAGCAATCGACACGAATTAGATATAAAAGATTTAGAAAAATTAATGCACCAACTACCCAAACCATTTATAATGGTGGGAGATTTTAATAGCCATAGTTTCTTATGGAGCTCCTATAAAAACGATTCAAGAGGAAGAAAAATCGAAGAATTTCTCTGTGCACACAATATTATTTTTCTAAACAACAGTTCAGCTACATATTTCAACACAAGAAATAGCAAGAGCAGCGCCGTAGATTTAAGCATTTGCACTAGTAATTTAGCAAGCCCTATCAACTGGAGTGCTTCAGAGGATCTATACGGCAGTGATCATTTCTCCCTATACATCATATTCAACTCTCATTCGATGTCAAAGGATCTTAAATTCAATAGATGTAAATACTACAAAGCTGACTGGCAAGCGTATGCCGAAGAAATCACAACAATCATTGGTACACTAAGGACGAAAATACAGAGCTCTATAGGGAACAATACAATAGACATTAATGAAATAACATCGAAATTCTCAGAAATCCTACTCAACGCTGCAGATCATACAATACCCAAAACATCTGGCAAACAACAAAAACACCATACACCATGGTGGAATAAGGACTGTGAAAATGCAATTGCGAACCATAAAAAGGCCTTTAATAAATATAAAAACAAAAATACCGAAACCAACAAAATTGAGTTCCAAAAATTAAAAGCTATTGCAAAAAGAACTATAAAAAACAGCAAACGCAACTCATGGTTTAATTTCTTATCAACTATTAACAACCAAACATCTCCCAAAGAAATGTGGCAAAAAATAAAATCAATTGATGGACAGAAAAAATTTACAAATATCACAGCCTTAAACATACAAGGATCAATAATTAACGATGAACAAGAAATAGCCAACACCCTAGCTGTAACCTTCGCTGAAAATTCAAGCGATAATAACCTGAACCCCTCATTCTTACTGCACAGGAAACAAGCAGAGAAACAACCCAATTCAAATATAGACACAATCATACCTACAAACAAAGACAATCAAACCCTAAATGATAATATAAACATGCAAGAACTTTTATCAGCACTAACGTCCAGCAAGGATTCCAGCCCCGGACCAGCTAAAATATCGAATCTACTACTAAAAAATCTACCCACCGAAGCATTAGAATGTCTCCTTGACATCTTCAACCTTATATGGACAAATAGACTGTTTCCAAATATATGGAAACAAGGTATAATAGTACCCATCCTTAAACCAAATAAAGAAAAGCATATAAAAGAAAACTAGCGCCCAATAGCACTAACTTGTTGTATTTTCGAAATACTTGAAAAGATAATTAACAAGAGACTCAGATGGCACCTCGAAAAAAATAGCATCATCACTAAACATCAAAATGGTTTTAGACAAAATCGCTCAACATCAGACTCTCTAGCTAATCTAGAGACGAACATTTGCAACGCATTAAACAATAAACACCACCTTATAGCAGTCTGCCTTGATTTTGAAAAAGCTTACGAACTAATATGGAGGAAAAGAATATTAATATTATTAAAAAAATACAACATAACAGGAAACATATTTCATTTCATAGAAAATTTCATCTCTGGAAGATCAATTAGAGTAAGAATAAATAACACACTATCTGACACAATAGAAATTATAAATGGAGTACCCCAGAGATCGGTTATCAGCGTAACACTTTTCCTATTATGCATAAATGATATTTAAAATTTTAGACCCCCACCAATCAAATTTACAATATTTGCAGACGATGTCACTATTTTTGCAAAAGGCACGAACTTGGACACCAGCATATCACTAATTCAAAACACCTTAAATAAACTCTCTCTGTCATTTGGCAGCAACAACTGGTTTCAAATTTTCAACGAGCAAAACTCAAGCAATAATATTCCAAAATAGAAAATCTGGAAAGGAAATAGATCTCTTCATCCAAGAACAAAAAATAGAAATAGTAAACCAAGTAAAAATTCTCGGACTTACCTTCAACCACACATTATCATGGAAGTCGCATATAAAAAACGTAAAAGATCAATGTAACCGAAGAATAAATATCCTAAAAGTACTGTCTGCTAAAAGCTGGGGTTCAGATCAAAATACTATTATAGACACCTACAAAGCCTTGATACAACCAAAGTTAGATTATGGTTGCACAATATATGATATTCAGCAAGTGAAAACACCTTAAAAACACTTGACCCATTAATCAATTTATCTCTAAGAATCGCCACTCACGCATTTAGAACAATCCCGACGCACAGCATAATATGTGAATGTAACGTTTTATCCCTAAAACTACGAAGAACTGAACTTATACTAAGATATACATCAAAAGTACTTTTCCTTCCCAATAATCAAAATTTTAATACTTCAAAGTAAATTCAACTAACGCCTCGGTGAAAAGGACCAATCGCCCACTAAATGTTAGAGCCATTGATTATTTAAAAGAAATGAGAATCCCACTCCCTAATCTTATCCAGTACGAAAACACAACGTTCTGCCCATGGAACAACACCTTAAGCACAGTATTTATAAATTCATAAAACAACCACCTAACTACAGAAAAAGACTTCGCTACTACATACCCCGAACACAAACAAATATATACAGCATTTTACAAAATAACAAAATCATCCGGAAGTGCAGTTTTACTGGATAATAATGAAAAAATTTTACAAAAGTTTCCTAAGTGGTACCCCACGAAAACTATTCAAGCTATCGCACTCCTGAACGCTATTAATTACGTTCAAGAAACCAAAGGGAAATTTATTATATTCACTAAATTTTCAAACATAATAGCCAAACAAAATAAAAGCACTGAATTGATAGTAAACAAAATTCTGAATGAAATACATAAAACGACGAATACGCTACTCATATCTACAACATTACCATACACATCGAAAATTTAAGAAAATAAAGAAGCAGTAAAGTTAGCAAGTCAATTGAAGTATCATGCCAACATAAACGTTATTACAAATGAAGATTTTAAATACTTGGCTAAAATAAAAATTAACAGTAATTGGAATACACAATGGGCGAACAGCAACAAAACCTCTCTCCACAACGTAAGGAAAAATGTATACGAAAATAGCCCAGCCGCCAATTTTGATAGAAAAAACCAAATCCTAATAACAAGGCTTAGAATAGGACATACATTACTTACATATCAATATCTCATCACAAAAAAGGCGAAACCACAATGCGAAGAATGTAAAACACCAGTCACCGTTAAACACATACTAACAGAATGCCCCAACTTCGGAAACGAACAAAAAAAAGCCAAACTTAAGGAAAAAACGATCTCTGAAATGCTAGGTACCTACACACAATGTAAAAATATAATTAAATTTATAGAAACTATCAATATCAGACACTTATTATAAATTTATCAAGTAGAAAAATGTATAAATGTATTATATTATGTATTAATTATGTATATACCGTAATTTTATGTCGCTAATACCAATATGGGGGATGCGACTTTAAATAATAAATAAAAAAAAAAAAAAAATATGATTCTCCTAGTTGTTTCTTAAAGAAAAGGTTTGCAACATAATCTAGGATAAGTAACCTCCATAAGCAACATTATCTGGTGGAGGTGTAGTAAGAGTAAAAACATTTTCTTTCTCTGCCAATTATAATGACTATACATTGTTGTCACAACTGTTTGTCACTTAATTTATACACACATAATAATAGATTGCCCGGTTGAAATGGTCTGATAAAAACTAATACAAATTCGCAGATTCGGATGCACCAACCGCATAGGTTTCTGTACCTTTTTTATCTGATTTTATCAGATCTTTTCGACCGGGTAATTATCAAATGCAATTTTAAGCAGGTATGGAATGTGTATTAGTAAAGAGAGTGGTTTTGATCCATTATTCAGAAAATTAAAAATGAATGTAATTTATAACTGATAATTATATAACGCTTATTGCACAAGTCTAATATTATTGAAAATAGATGTTTCATGTTCTATTCGATGCTCTAACAAAATTCAGTGATTTGATTAATTAGATAACATGTATTAATAATGTTACGTGAGAGGTTAAAATAGACGCACGTAAGGGCAGAACCATAAATTATTTTGGATGTCGCTCCACGACGTCTGTCATTCCTTTTCCTATTTTTACCCCAATTCGCCGTAACTTTGAGGAATTAAATAAATCTGTCCTAACGATTGATAAAAGGGTTAATATAAGTGCTAAGTTTCCCTTTACTTGTACGGATACGCTCCCTCGTTTGTTGGTCAATTCGGGTTCTTCCTGTTTATCTTGAGTCTGAGTTAGTAACCTAAATCTTGACGGATCGTGCACCCCAATCTTCAGTAGTTTTGCCGATTCATGCTACAATGAATCAACCCAGCTACTTACTGCATGAGGGAAATTCGGGCTAGGGCTTAGTAAATTACTTAAATTTAATGGTTAGTTAGTTAGCTAGTAAAAATTATAATATAATGAAAATAAGAAAAAAAGGGTGAAATTATTATTAACCAGAATTATTATTTAACTATTTATTATTATTTATTATTAATTATTTATGTACGTAATATATATATATATATATATATATATATATATATATATATATATATATATATATATATATATATATATATATATATATATATATATATTTCTTTTACCAGATTTATGGAGCCCTTTTATACACATGAGCATATTTATGGAGCCTGTTTTCTTTTATGGAGCCCGGGTCCCATAAAATATTCTTATACGGCGTTTATGGAGCGCGATCTAGAGTTTCTATACCCAGAGAGGGATTATTTCTTTAGTCACTTGTATACGGGAACTCTGGGCGTAGGTACTAATATACAGGGATGGGCTCCATAAAGGGGTTAAGTGATAATTATATATATATATATGTGTGTGTGTGTGTGTGTGTGTGTGTGTGTGTGTGTGCGTGCGTGCGTGCGTGCGTGCGTGCGTGCGTGCGTGCGTGCGTGCGTGCGTGCGTGTGTGTGTGTGTGTGTGTATAAACATTTGTTTACTATCCTTAATTATTAAATAAATGCGCGGCGATATAATTACGAAACACAGTAACGAACTAATAACAATTAATTATGAGAAGAAAAATGAAATAATGTTAACGAACTTGGCGAAACCACTACGACTACCTCTCGGTTCAGTAACGTGTGCAGAGATAATGAGAGAGTAGTGGGGGGGTCGCGCGACTGTAGAAACCGTGATCAAATAAAATAAATAAATGAAATAAAAGAATATACAGACTTAATTTCAAGTAAATAATAAAGCGCGAATAAATATGACGCGAATAAAAATTGGTTGGATCAGCTAAGAAATCGGCGGTAATAAATAGGAAAATCTTACCTTGTCGTAGATCACTGCTCCTCTCGTATATTGGAAATTGTGGTATCGGTGGTAATTAAACTTGGGCTTCGTGGTAAAATGGGAAAAAAATAACTGTTCGACAAATATTGGTAATTCCTTGATTTTATTTTGTTCCTCGGTCCAAGTCCAGATGATTCGTTTACAATAATTTGATGGTCCTTCTCGCGCGTAATAAAAATATTCTAACACTTACTACTACGGTGTAAGGACTTATAAAAATCACAATAAATTATGAATCGACAACACCTTTTGAAATCTTCAACTCGACTGTCGTGGCAACGAATTTTCGCAGCCCGCATACCTGGATCCGCAAAAATTCCCTCCCACTACAATCGTTCGCTGTCTCTCTCGGTCCCGTAATTCCTATCGGCGCACATAAGGCAGGGAGCGCGAGAGATGCCCGGGAGGTGCTGCCACTAATCCAGCACAACGCCTGTTGTCTTCGTGTCGTATGCGTTTCCTCGCGGTCGTTGTGCTGGATCAAGGCCGTTGCCCCGCTAGCGCAGCGATTCCTGGTCATCGTGCGATTCCAGTTCTCAGTTGAGTCGTATTTTAGTTTAAAATTAACTTATCGTTATAAAAATTTATCGTTATGTTAAAATTGCATGAAAAAAATAAAATAGTATTGGGAACGTAACATCACCCCCTTCTTATTTAACTTGTCGTCCCGGCAAGTACTATAAATACAAGTTTACAATAATTTGACGCAATATAAGTCCTTGTCTGGTTGTTATTAGGAACTAGTAAGGAGATGGAAGGTCGCTATTTAAGATTAAGATTTAAAATTTAAGAGGTACACGAAATCTTGGAAGAATCCGTCGATTGAGAGTAATCCACATATCTGGATAGCCGGATTTACAAAAGCGCTGTTAATCTCTTAGAGATGAATCACAGATTCGACTAAGATAACTATAGATTTTCCAGATCGCCTGATGTATTAGTTTTATATAATTAATCGATTGGCGGATTATATTCAGAGGAATCATCCTTAGTCCAGTTCGAACCCCACTATGGGCTGACTATCTTCCAGGCGTGGTATATTTATATTGCGGCTACCGCTTGATGTTTGTCTCTTAGATAACGTAGTTACCTGGACCTTTTCATAATTTCGAAGGTGACTCTCAATAACTTCGATCTTTGATAGCCATTTTCTGGAACAAAAAGAAGGAAACGAGCGAAGGGGAACATGTTAAATAAGATTATTAGTGAGGTAATGGCCTAGGATAATATAATATTAATGGGAAATAAAAGGGAATTATAAGGGTTCAGAGAAGTCCGGATGTCCATGAGTTCTGCGGTAGTTTGTTGCTCAGTCTTAGGTGGGCAAAAGATGAGGTTAAATCATTTATTTGTTCCTCCACATTATTGACTCGGCCATCGAGAGCAGTTAGCCGTTTGAGGGTTGAATTGGTGAGCTGACCTAGATGCTGTCGGACTTTGTCCGATTTAGCGAGCACTTTATGCATTGTGTTCTTCATCACAGTTCGTTCTGTGAAGTGTACACCAAGAATCATGGCATTTTTCTTTGACGTTTCCTCATGTTTCGTCACCTGATCCGCCAGGTGGCTTATTGTTACCCATTGATCTTCGTGGAGGGCCCTTAGTCAATTCTTGCTCCAACTCTATGACTCTATAAGTCAGTCGACTTTCTGCGAAAACAAGGTGACTGTCCGGTATCATTTTGACCTGAAACAAAAGAGAGGTCCGGTGTCCTTAGTCCTTTTTTTTTGGTATTCGGAGGGGAGGAAATTTCGGGATCGTCCAAGGGAAATGAATTTCAAAGTCCAGGAAGGGAGGCTTTTGGTCCTAATGCTCGTTGTCGATGATACGTCTTTTCGTGTAGTCCAAAATGTCGACGGTCGATTTCAGTTCCACATTCCTGGTGTTTAATCTTTATATTGGAGATAGATTTTGAGTACTGTGGTCGCGCAGGTATCGCTCAGTATCGGCTGTTGCTTTTCTGTAGAGCTCTTTGTGCGGATTCCTCCTCCAGGTATTTGACGAAACCGTGAGAAAGCCGATCTTGGTTGTCTTTTGTTGTATGAACATATTCTAGAATCCCAAAATGAGCACAATGGTAAAAAAACTCTTCTTTCAATTGTTCCTGCGTCACTTTCTGATCTTATGGCCAGGGTATTTGGCAAAAGATCCGAGTCTTCTCCTTGGTTTCGGGTTCGGGTAAATGGGTTCGTTTCCTTGCCTTTCGTGGTGGAATAGGCATCCTGTCATTCTCGGAGGCCAAAGTGGTTTCCAATAGCCAAAGATCCTTAGATTTTTCTGCTACTGTGGCGTCCTTTTGATTCTTGAATGTGATCTTAGTCGTTTGTGTAGTTAAACTTTCCGATATGACTTCCGATAAGTCCGTCGAGTCCCAGGTCCGTTTGATAAGTCACGGTGATGAAATGAGGAGGGTTTGATGAAAGGTCCATTCCTCTTCCTTTTCTTTTTATTTATTCGGTCTGAAAAGGAAGGTATATATGATTTTAATCGAGTTCCGCCAACTGAGGTGGGAGAGCGGGTGGTATTAGGATGGGTGTAAATACTGAGCGGGTGGGAACAGGTTGGATAGCTACATAGGTTAACGGAGTTTCTACAGTTGCGGTGTCTCTTTTCCCAATATATCGCGATGAGGGTTGGAGTGGTTTCCCTATTGTCCTTCTATAGAGGAAAAACGAGATTACACCAAGTATAATTGTTACACCTTGGAACGTTATCCCTCTATATATTAGGTGTTGAGTGAACGAAGTGCCTCTTTTATGTTCCCCTATCTCTTTCATATGGGAGACAATATTCGTGAGACGCTCCATCCTTGATGTAAAGACTGTGTCTGGTGACGGCTGTCCTATTTCTAAAGGGGTGGACTCGTTCATGTGTTGCCATAGCTCTGGATGTACGACCGTAATATTTAGGCCTATATCTGGAGCGTAGATGTATTAAGACTTAGCAGTCTGATCCTGGTTATCAGGTAGTTCCACTGTATGGGTCCTGGCGGAGCAAACACTGGCCAACCTCAGCAGGCCTGTGCCCTTAATAATCGGAGTGTAATAGATCTCCCCTGGGCATGTGATTCGGACCGTTTCTTCCTTGACTATGGAGTATAGCCAACTATCAGTTAGTTCTAAGTAACGCCATTGGGCCGAGGGGGATGAGGATATCATTATATCACATGACTTGAGGAGGTCAGGATGCGGATTGAGTAAGAGTTCTACTTCGCATTCCTTTCGTTCGGAGATGGTAAATAAAGGGCCCTTAGGTGAATAAATGCGCCCATAATGAGTCGGGGTACATTCTTATAGATGTTGTTCGGTGAGTTTCAAATACACCTGCAAGTCCCTTTTCACGGCCAAATAAGGGTAGGATGGAGAAATATGGGCAACCTCGAAACTTTGGTTTTTCAAATTTTGAGGAATCCTTACGGGGTGAAGTCTGTATAACTTGTAGTTGATCGTTCCGTAAGAGGTATGGTTAGACTTATTAAAACTCTCCCTTCATGGAAGGTAGCATCCAGCGTTGCTATCTTTGCAATTTTCTCTGGCCGAAGGTGGTGCAATGGCATCGGTAGTATTCAGCTCTCCCCTGTTTGTTGGATATCTATGGCGATTTGGTGGAGTACATCATGTCGCAAAAGCTTAGGGTGCAATTTCCTCTCGATCAGCCTATTGAGGATCGTTAGGATCTCTCTATTACAGTGTCTCCAATGGTCTAACTTTGTTTCCATTTGCCGAGCAAATGTAGAAAGTTCCTATGCTAGATGGTTTTCGTTAGCTTCGGATAAGATAGCGTTAAGTTTACTATTCAAATTTTTACCCATCCTCTTCATAGTCTCTCGATGCAATGTCGTGATGTTATACAGCTCTTCGAGATTGGCCGAGATGAGGTGTGTCTTTTCAACTGAGAGTTTCACGAGTTTCTTTTGATCTCTAAACAGCTGATCGATGTTCTTGTTAATAGCATCCGCGTCGTCCGTTGTGACGAGGCAGAAAAAGCTTTTGCTTACACTTCCTATGATACCAAGAGGGGCCATTCTGCGCGCTCGGATATCTTTAATTGATGATGGGTCGTCAATAGTCTGAGTGTCCATAGACATGGCTGCCTGTTTTACATCCCCATGTACGTGACTGAGGGTCGTCAATTTCACCTCCATGAGGTCTTTATTTAGGGCGGCATTGCAGTGGTCAATTCCTAGGTGGGTTATGCATTTGGTCAATTGTTCATTGTACGTTCAAGTAGGGCCGTGTTCCTTAAGAAACCCATGCAAATCTAGATGGATAATGACTTTCCAATTTCCTCTCTGGACCCAGATTGATGGTAGTTTTTCATAATAGATTCCAGGATTGGAATTAATAGGGGTTACTTCATAATGGGTCGGCGACAACCTTGTTCGTGGAATCGCGATAAGAAGTGTGATCATCCTAATGTAAACTGCAAGCATCTGAAATCAGACACAGGAGTTTGTGATGAAATTTGATTTGCTACACACCCCCTTCTTATTTTACTTGTCGCCCCGACAAGTGAATATAAATTTGGTTAGTCAGTATCGCTATCGGAGGGAGGAACAATTTTCAATTTATCCGTGTGTTTTCGGATTGTCTTACCATTTGGTAACTCTAACAGGACGTTGTTTCTACCTAGTATTGCTTTGATTTTAAGGGGTTTCTTATAGAAACTGTCAAATTTCAAGGTGCGCGGTTCCACTTTTACCCAAGCGTAACTGCCAACAGTACCCTTCAATGATTTCACTTGCCGATCATATCGTTCTTTTGACTTTTCTTTCGCTTTGATTTGAGTGTCGGCGGCCTGGATCTTCAATTCATCTAACCTGTTAATTAGGTCCTGCAAGTACAAATTATAGGTCCTCAATTGATCCGCGGCTGGCATTCGGGTTGGGAACCTTGCCAGCCGGCCGTAGACTAGTTCAAATGGCGTGAAATTCGTGCTTGTGTGGACACTGGTGTTATAGGTGAATGTGGCGAACGGAGCCAAGTTATGCCAGTCATCATACTTCTCAGAATAAGTCCTCACGAAATCCATTAGAGGGTTGTGGCTGCGTTCCAAGGATCCATTCGTTTGGGGATAGTAAGCTGAAGTCGTGAGATGATAGATCCGGGACAGTCGCAACAGTCCCTCAACGATTTCGGAGAGAAAACTGGTTCCTCTGTCGGATAGGATGGCCCTCGGTGCTCCAAATTGGCATATGAGATGTCTGCCTAGGGAGTCCGCGATAGTAGAGGCTTTCCGGTGGGGTATGGGGATGGCGATGAGATATTTTGTCAAGTTACATTGCATAGTCAGCAGATGGCAATTTCCTCTGGGGGTAGTCCGTAACTTTCCCACTGTGTCTATGGAAACCTTATCGAAGGCTTCGATAGGTGTGTCGGTAATAATCATGGGCTTCCTCGTCCTGATCCTTTCGATTTTTTTTTCCTGACATTGAGGACAGCGCCTAAGATAGTCAAGGACGTCGTTGCGCATGCTGAGCCAGTAAATCCTTTCGCGAATTTTCCTATAAGTCTGATTTATTCCCTTGTGTCCCCCGATGAAGCTATGGTGGAGAGTTTCGATGATCTGCTTTCATTCTACCAGCTTTGGTAGTTCTACTTTGCCATAACATACAGTCACGTCAATAGGTGTTCCACTAAAGGTGGTAGCTAGTTCCTCAATTAAGCAACCGGGGTCAAATTCATCTATGAGATCGCCACGGCGAGCTATGCGAAAACTAGGGATATTCTTTCTCAAAAGTACTCTTCGGAGACGCTGGATCGTACTCTTGATGACAATCCAGTCGGTCAGACTTGAGTGTCTTTCTTTCACTACCAAAGAGAATACGTTGTGATTCTTGAAGGGTGTGGTGATTACTTGGCCCATTTGAGGTTTCCGGGCCTTCCAGCTTTTTGGATCGATAGCCCCAATTTCCGTTAGCAAAAGTCCTATACTATCACTTATGGTGCAATCCTTGGCGATAAAGTGCACAATATTATCTCTTTTGTATGTGACGTACACGACCAGCTCGTAGTATACGCATCGATTTATAATTTCCCATTCATAAACACGAGAGCGAAAAATCAACAGACACGATGCATCACTGTATACAATCATACGATTGCGTGCGCCAGAGAAAATCTTACTCCCTCATTCACACAGCGCCTCTGACGTCAGAGTATGAACACAAATATTGTTATGCGCAAGAGAGAAGACCAGCCGATCGACTGGTATATAAAGGGCTCCGATTCTCGGAATCGGCACGCACTTGTGTCCGAGCTCTCGCCTATTCAGGATACCGATAAGCATTGCGCTTAGGTAACTGAAGCTGGGCACTCCTTTGCGCTCGTAAAACTTATGTAAAATAATTCATTTTTTTTTAGTATATTAATAAACATACCTATAATTTTAGGTTTTGATTTATGATTTTTTTTCTTTAAATAAACTCTCTCGATAACAACCGAGTCCTAACTTACCTACCTCCGACGATAGTCGGCCCTCTGCGCCGATTATTTACCCGGCTCCTCTCTTCTCACAGGGCACGGTAGTTGGCCCTCTGCGCCGACCACTTACCCGTATCACCTAAGCAGCACGGTCGCAGCCACTCAGCGCTAACGGCACGGACTCCGGCACATTGCGCGCCGGTATCTAACCCTGAGATCGGGACTACTCCCCTTCCGATTGTATGCTCGAGTCCAGTACACGAAGTCTTAAAAAATTGTTAATAACTACCAAGTAACGGCATCTAGTTTCATACAAATTAACTCAATTATTAAGGTATAGACTCAAATCTGAGAGCTGTCATTACTTCGGTACGTTACAGCTGGCGCCCGAACAGGGACTCGAGCAAACTAAAATCGCATAGTGGGAATCTTTGAAAAAGGGATCATAATACCCGATCGACATAACATATTTTTAGAGAGTCGCATAGAAGTACGGATAATAGATTTAACGACACGGGTCGACGAAGTTGAGGAAGCCGATCAACAATATCACGCGGCGACACAATATTTAATGAGTCAAATAAAAGAATTACGCGCTGTCGTAAGTAGGCAAGGCCACGCGTTATTGACAATGTCGGAAGATCTGGCAGAAGCTAGGCAACGGGTAAATGAGCTGGACGAGGAAAACGAGAAACTGGGATATATGGTAAAAGTAGTTGCGAGTAAAACTTGTAAAAGCGAGAGAATGTTAAATTCGAGGATGGATCGTATCGAGAACAGAGTTCGGGATATAGCCGAATCTTTTAAAAGGCTGTCGATTAACGATAATTAAAAAGCCGATAATTCTATATTAAAGTATAGAACGTTCGTATAAATTATTTTTTTATAAATAAATACATTAGAGTCAACTTTCAACGTTGTAAATTCAATTAAGTTCAATCAAATTCTTTTTCATCACTTTCCGTATTAACGTTTTTTTTTTCGAAGCACGTACTCTATTAAAAGTTAAAATGGCAAAAGACCGCAAATCGGGAGTGTTTATGCGCGAAATGCAAGACTCCTTTGACGAGGGAGTAGAGAACGCGAAGGAACAAAAACGTTTCAAATGGGAACGAGCGGTAACTGATGAATTACGATTATTGGATGAACGGCAAAATGAGCTCGAAAATATGCTCGAAGGCCAAGACGAGGAAAACGACACGTCAAAATCACCGAAATTAAGGGCAACTTTAGTCGCGATAATTCGAAACGAGATAAAAGAGAAATATGACGCGTTAACACAGTCAGTCGAGAAAACTCGTATGGAAAAAAAGCAGAACGCGCGGAATTAGTTACGGAAATAAATAAACTAAGAGGTCGGGTTCAGTTATTAGAAACCAAGAACGACAGTCTAATCGATAAAAATATCCGCGCTGTCACAAAACGATGATCAATCGGAAAGTAACCGCGAGCTAGATTCTAGGCTCACAGAGTTGAAAAGAAACCTTTCACGAGAAGTTGTTCAAATAAAATCAAACTTTGAGAAAGAAATTCTAGAGTTGAAAAATACGATTAAAGACTTGAAAAAATCACCGATGAAGAAAGGCAACTCTGGGAGCGAAGCGTCTCAAAAAATAAAATTAGACATACCCAAGTATCGAGGACTTGAGGATGGAAGGCCAGTTAAATTCTTATCAGATTTCGAGAAATATATAAACGTGGTTAAACCTAACTTCGATCAACTTTTATGCCTTATCTCTCAAGCACTCTAGGGTGATGCCAGGGATTGGTGGTACCTACAAGAGTCGGAGATCGACTCGTACGACCAATTCACAGAACGGTTTCGCGAACGGTACTGTAGCGCGAACACACAAAGAACCGTGAAACGGAAAATAGAATTCGGTAGGCACCTGCCGGGGGGCAGTCTTAATCGCGTTGAATACGCAACAAATTTGTTCGGTTTAGGCAAAGAGCTGGATCTCGACTATACGGAGACTGAGTTTGTGGTGCGCGTTAGCGAACATTTCGAAAGAAATATTTCACACGCGGTTTTAGGACGGCAAGTCAAAGATAAAAATATGTTGTTAAAAATATTAGCTGATTATGACGGAGACGACCAACGTCACCGAAAACACGACAAAATGGGCCACAACAAACCCAGTCCTCCTTTAGATACGGTTAACACACAAAATAAATCATATAACAAGCCATACCAGTGGCAGTCGAAAACCGTGAACGTAAACGAGTTACAGACAGCGACGCCGCCGGAAATAAAGGAGAAAACTCCACCACAAACGAATCAAACAAACGAGAAAAAGTCAGCTCGGAAGCAGAGAAACGAACGGAACAAAGAATTAATCCGAAGTTACGACGAGGTTGACGTAAATAATATAAATTTAGGAAATGCTAATACCGAAAATTCGGGAAACGCATAACAGTTGCTTGCTGCATGTCAAAAAATAAACCGCAACAAGCAACTCGATCGGAGAATAAAAATTGTAATAAAGATATCTCTTGTATACTGGAGGATCCGCGAGAAAATCTTTTGTATGATGTAGAACCAGAAGGTCTAAATACGAAAGAAACGCGTTGTCCGGAGGTAAATATCAAAGTCGAAGACATAGAGGTAAAAGCCCTAATTGATACGGGAAGTGAGATCACTTGCATCTCCGAGGAATTTTATTACGCTAATGCGAAAATATTCGGGACGCGACCTAAGCTACCGATAAGTGGAAAATTCATAAAGGAAGCAACGGGCACAAAGTCGTCGCGAATAAAACTCCAAGTTCTTCTAAATGTCGAAATTGCAAAAATAAAACTAGATATTATATTTATAGTAGTGCCGAAACTAGTCAAACCATACATTTTGGATATGATACGCAAAAAACTCTTAGTATGCTAATAGATACCGGCAAGGAAGAAATTCTCTTAACCATTAACGATCAATATGTTCATTGTTCTTATAAGGAGGCCATAATGTACTCACAAGGAAAGTACCCGAACTGTCAAATTAAAAAAAATTCCAAACCCATATTAAAAAGTAGACCTCCATGCGAGATTCACGAAACCATTTTTTTTATCGGCTGAGAAGCGCTTTATAAGGGTTAAAATCACCCCTAAAGTTTACCCCCAAGAAAAGTTTTTTTGATATATCTCGGCTTCTACTTAACTTTTCTTAACGAAACAAAATGGAAAGAGTTTCTTATTAAAAAGTCAAGAAATCCTTTTATAATAATTTATAATTGTACTTTTATTTAAATAAAGCTATAAATAAAATATTTTCAAAGATGTAAAGAAAAAATACTAAAACGTAATAATAAAAGTATAATTATGAACTATTTGAAAAAAGTGTACAAATATGTGATACGATGTAAAATGTGTATCAAAATTTGTATATAAACGTAAAAAGATGTAATTAAAAGTACAAATATATAATAAAATGTAAAAAGATGTACGAAAGTGTAAGAATGCCTATAAAATTTGAATTAAGAGTACAAATCAAAAAGTAATAAAACGTAGACAAATGTAAAGAAAAGTAAGAAATTATTAAAAAATGGTATAAACTGTGGTAAAATGTAAAAGCGTCCGAAATCCAGTAGAAAAGTACAATTTGTTACGTTTTCTTACACTTTTTTACAAACAACTACATTATCATACACTTGCTTATCGTACGATAAACAAGTGTATGATAAAAAAATAATAAATAATAGAATAACATAACAAAACATTGTTACATTATTATACACTTATTTATATAATAGAATTTCCGCTAGGGGGTCTACATACTCTTTTTCGTGGAATTTAAAATATTTCTAAAAAATTTTTCGCCATATTCAATTCACTATTTTCAAATTTTTATTGTGGATCTAACTGTGGATTCCGATTAACGACTTCAAGAACCCATTTTAAGGAAAAAAATAATTGCCAAAAAAATATACCTAATTCATTTGTGTTGTGGGTGGTTTACCACCTCTTAAGGGGTTGTTTCGCGAAGAATGCCCAAAAACACCAACTGTTATTTATTGTAGTTGGTAAAAATAATGTTTTGACCTATTTTTAATTATTTTATGAATTCTCACAACAAAAATTATTCTTAAAAGAACACAATTTCACCCTCTAAAAAATAAGGGATGCAACCCTTAATGTTCATACTACCACGGATTTCTTGGCTTTTTAATAAGAAACTCTTTCCATTTTGTTTCGTTAAAAAAAGTTAAGTAGAAGCCGAGATATATCAAGAAAACGTTTCTTGGGGGTAAACTTTAGGGGTGATTTTAACCCTTATAAAGCGCTTCTCAGCCGATAAAAATGGTTTCGTGAATCTCGCATGGAGGTCTACTTTTTAATATGGGTTTGGAATTTTTTTGAATTTGACAGTTCGGGTACTTTCCTTGTCAGAAGAGTATGCGTCTCTTAGAATCGAACGATCGTATGAGTCCGAATGCGGAAACGCTGACTCATACGATGATCTCATTGCTTACGATCTTTCTTACGAAGTTTCGATAGAAGAAATCGAAGAAAAGATTAAATCATGCAAAAATCTAAAAAATTCCCAAAGGGATAAACTTAAGTGCTTAATAGTACAATACAAAGAGGTATTTCAGAAACGCCCAGGTCTATTATCTAACTATGAGTATACTTTTAAAATAAAGGATGATGCACCCTTTTATTCAAACCGTATCCCATCCCTATAAATTATAGAGATAAAGTTAAAATTGAAATCGACAAATGGCAAGAGCTTGGAATAATTCGGCGTTCGACGAGTCCATATATAAACCCTCTCGTGGTTGTAATTAAAAAAGACGGATCAATCCGCTTATGCTTAGATGCACGCAAACTAAACGAAAAATTGATAAATGATTATGAATCCCCTCCGGGTTTAGAGGAGATATTTTTAAGATGTAGAAACGTAAACTTTTTATCCAGCTTTGATTTAACGAGTAGTTTCCATCAAATAAAGCTTTCAGAAGAAAGTAGGAAATATACCGCGTTCATTTGCGACAATAAAGTTTACGAATTTAATGTAGTATCATTCGGTATAAAAACGAGTAGCGCCGCGCTAATAAGAGGTCTAGACCTAGCCGTTGCGGGTCTCGAAGATTTTCTTATAACTTTTGTAGACGACTTACTATGTATTTCAGAAGATTTCGATAGTCATTTACAAAATACAAAATCATTATTTGAGAATTTATTAAAAAACAACCTAAGGATTAGTTTTAAAAAATCAAAGCTAGTACAGGAAGAAATAAAATTCCTGGGTCATATTTTAACGCCTGAAGGAGTAAAACCGGACCCGGAGAAAATTAGAACAATTAAAAACTTTAAGAGACCTAGAAATGTCAGGGAATTGCAGGGATTTCTCGGGTTTGTTAATTTCTATACGAAATTCGCGAGAAATTACTCGACGCATACCGTTCTGCTTCTAAACTTGTTAAAACAAGGTAAGAAGTATGAATGGACAGACGAGCACGAAAAAGCTTTCAATGATATTAAAAATATATTCGATGAGCATATCATATTAAAATACGCAGACCCGCAACGTCCATTCATACTCACTACCGACGCGAGCGACTACGCGATAGCTGCGGTGCTATCGCAGGTAAACGATCAAAATGAAGAACAAATTGTCACGGTCGTTAGCCGTACGCTGAAGGGGAGTGAATGCTCTTACTTTACGACTGAGAAAGAGATGTTAGCTATAGTTTGGGCGTTAAAACGTTTAGATACGTACTTGCGGGGGGCACGGAAAATAGTCGTACGAACCGATCACGAAGCTCTCACTTTTCTTAAACATTTTAAATTTAATAATGACTACGAAGATGGAGTCTCGCGATCCAAGACTTCTGCTTAGAACCGGTATACTTGTCAGGACGCAAGAACGCAGTCGCCGATTACCTAAGCCGTCAGATACACGACTATCCAGAGGAATCGGGTCGGGAAAATGAAATCATAATCGCTTCGATACTCGCGCAAAATCCGAGTCGCGAATTGATGAATAACTTAAAGAATTTGAAGACATTACAGGAAAATGACCCTTATATTAATAAATTAATTACGGAGATTCCAAATGACGAAAAAATGCAAAAGCGCTTTGTGCTCAAAGATGGTTTAATGCAAAAAATTCCATTAACTCATAATAGACTCATATTACCCGAAAGCCTTCTGGATAGTTTGATACGGGAAACCCATGAGATACATGGCCACATTGGTTCATCAAAGAGTTATAAAATGGTAAACGAACATTTCTTTGCGCCGAAACTAAGACAAAAAATTTATACAATACTTCGTACATGCGATACTTGTCAACGAACGAAATATTTAACGTGTAAACTTAATGAACACGTCCAACCAATATTAACCGAAGAACCAAATGACACACTGTCAATAGATTTTTTTGGGCCTTTACCGATGTCAACGGGGGGCGTTAAATACCTATTAACAACGGTAGACGTATTCAGTAAGTACGTGGTCATGTATCCTATAAAAAAAGCAAACACCGCGACCGTGATCAGAAAAATCTTCGGTGATTACATTGGCAAATACGGTAAACCGAAAGCAATACTTTCTGACCACGGGACGCAGTTTACTTCAAGTAAATGGGGAAAAAAACTCATGGATGAAGGAATACAATCGGTATTCGCATCCATCAGACTCCCACAAAGTAATCCGGTCGAACGGGTACGCCGAGAACTCGGGCGTTTTTTCCGAACATTTGTAAGGGACCGACATACCAGCTGGGCTAGATACGTTGAGATTATACAAAACATTATTAACGTAACGCATCATGAGACCACGGGGTTTACACCGATGGAGCTCCATTTTAATATCAAGCCTACGCGGGTATGGGAAAAGTGGTTGCTTATAATAGATTCAGATAAAATCACGCATGAACGAAAAGTATTTCTCGCTCGCGAATGAGCGCATTCATTCTTAAAAAGGTGAGCGTTCCGAAAAAACGTCCGAACGCGACACTTTGAATTTAAGGTAGGCGATAGAGTTTTAGTAAAATCACTAAACGTATCAGATGCGGCTGAAAGAAAGATCGCGAAGTTTTTTCACGTATACGAGGGACCATACACGATTACGCAAAAAATCAGGCCCGATACGTATGTATTGTTAGATGTAGAAGCGAATAGGGAACGCGGAAAGTTTCATGTACAAAATTTAAAGCCTTATTTTTAAGTATGTATTGTTTACTAAGGGTCTCGGTGAAGGTAAACATACACCGAAACTCTTAGCAGAATGAATGTAAATAATAGACTTAAAGAAAATTAAATCGAGCACAGAATGTTAGTCAGTTCGCAGCCATGCCAGACAAAGGCACGTATAGCGAAAACTTCTTCTCGCGTGACGCGGCAGTACAGTGTACCGGGGTTGTGTGGCCACCGTGGCACATCAGGTGCATTGATAGGAAGAGTGCGTCGGAAACTCCCTGGAGACCATCACCAGGGAGGTATCGAGGTGGTCGGCGGATCGAGGTGAAACCCTACATGGTTAGTCGGTCCGTACAGACCGTATCGGAGGAGAACCAGCGACAGAGAAGATCACGTCCTGCACCATCACCGTCGCAGCCAAGCCCATCAATGGCGCGGGGCCGTGCGGAGGAGTACGTCCCACAACCAGTGACGCGACAAACATCACCACCGCGGTCGGACGTACCGACGCCCATTCAACGTCCCCCGATTGGGGAATATCTGTGGCTCCGACAAATATGCCGACGTATGCGGCATGTGCCACGGCCGGTGAGCCCACTGTCACCATCCTTCTCACCGGACCCACCACCAACACCACCAACCCCACAACCTTCATCATCGTCGACGTCGTCTGCCGCGCCGCGAGAAGAATCTCGTGATTTAGCATACATAAATTCAATAACACTTTAAGTTGTAAGGCTAACATAGTCAAAATAAAAGGCGTTAAAATTAAATGTTTCAGTATATTTAATGTGCGGACAGAACCATTTAATTTGGGGGGCGATGTGACGTACACGACCAGCTCGTAGTATACGCATCGATTTATAATTTCCCATTCATAAACATGAGAGCGAAAAATCAACAAACACGATGCATCACTGTATACAAACATACGATCGCGTGCGCAAGAGAAAATCTTACTCACTCATTTACACAGCGCATCTGACGTCAGAGTATAAACACAAATATTGTCATGCGCAAGAGAGAAGACCAGACGATCGACTGGTATATAAAGGGCTCCGATTCTCGGAATCGGCACGCACTTGTGTCCAAGCTCTCGCCTCTTCAGGATACCGATAAGCATTGCGCTTACTGAAGCTGGCCACTCCTTTGCGCTCGTAAAACTTATGTAAAATAATTCATTTTTTTTAGTATATTAATAAACATACCTATAATTTTAGATTTTGATTTATGATTTTTTTTCTTTAAATAAACTCTCTCGATAACAACCGAGTCCTAACTTACCTACCTCCCACGGTACGATAGTCGGCCCTCTCCGCCGATTATTTACCCGGCTCCTCTCTTCTCACACGGCACGGTAGTTGGCCCTCTGCGCCGACTACTTACCCGTATCATCTAAGCAGCACGGTCGCAGCCACTCAGCGCTAATTACTTACCTGCCCCTACCACCTCTCTGTATCGACGGCACGGACTCCGGCACATTGCGCGCCGGTATCTAACCCTGAGATCGGGGCTACTCCCCTCCCGATTGTATGCTCGAGTCCAGTACACGAACTCTTAAAAAATTGTTAATAAGTAGCAAGTAACGACATCTAGTTTCATACAAATTAACTCAATTATTAAGGTATAGACTCAAATCTGAGAGTTGTCATTACTTCAGTACGTTACATGTACGTAAGACATTGTCGGGAAGAGGCAACGTTGTTCTTTAACGTAAGGGGTGGTATGGGTTGCTTGCCCTGAGTGACGTCCGAATCCGAGGAAGATACCTACATCGGCGGGTCAACGAAGGATGTTTGGCTCTTGTATTGATTTAAGGGGTCGAATTGCTGATACATTGATAAAAATAATGCTAACGCTTATTCGGAGGGATGATCGAATTGTAGGTCGATCGGTGGTTCTTCCCCTGTCTTGTTACTCTACTCACGGATTCCTTTCAAGTTCGGGAAAAGGACAGATCGACGTTGTGGTGCCTGACCCCTAGGAGTGCTTTTGGCCATAGGAGTGGTAGGTTCTACGGAAGACAATCGGGAGGTGGAGGGTTTATTGCCATTCTTCGGGGCAATAGATTCTTCGTCCGATTCGTCCGCGTCTTGTTGGCTGCACTCGTTGAGCATTCGTCTGACTAAATTCTGGATTCTCTCGGCCATGACAGAATCGTCCTTGGTCAGAGGGTCTATAGGATCTATGTCATCCAGGGTGGTTTGCATTTGCTCATCTACCATATCTCCATCAGAGAAATGTGACGGGAAGTTAACGATTTCTTCTTCCTGTTCGGGTGTTGCGAGCGATTTTTCCTTGTTCCTCCTGGGTGAGGGTGGTATGGAGGTCTTCCTTTTCCTGGTCTGTTTCACTTACCGGGACAGCTGATACCTCGACTTAGCTTTGGTTGGGCACGAATGGTTCGTCGGTATGGCTTTCGTTCTCTCCTTTTTCTTGGGGAGATCGATCTTCTCCGGATGAGAGGTTAGATTTGTCGGTCCTCAGTCCGCTGTGCCGGGGGTTATATATAGGGGATCGGTCATCAGTTTCGGAGTCTTCTGTCTCGATTCTTGTTGATGACAAAAGGTATTTGGGGGGTTGTTGGAATTGGGGTACTAAGGAGACATTTATTGGCGTGGCGGTAGTAGTGGACGGACACCCATATGGTTGGGTTTGTCCTTGGCTGGAATCCTGATCTTTGGATATAGTATCAGATTCCGCTGTCTTGGATTCCTTCTGTTTAGGAGTGGTATCCGGATCCGGGGCGTCCACTTTGGCCTTTCCTCTTGTGCGCTGTGCTATTGTACTGTGGTCTAGGGCGGGGGCTACTTTGCGGGTCTTGCATCCAATGGGTCTTCCGAGTTTCCTGGGATTATTAGTAGTAGAGGGCTCTGGGGCCGAGGGCAACCGGGGTCGCAACCTCTGTCCACTGGTGTTTGTCGGGGTCGGAACTCTATTTGGATTTCCACTTGAACCTTGCACCGCAGAACGTCCTGGGGCCGTTGGCATGAGCTTCTTTTCCTTGAGAAATAAAATTTTGATCCCTGGTAAAGCACGATTGATATCTTCCTCAGTAGGTTCGTCCACCAGATTTCTGGAAAGGGCATCTGCATTGCAATGAAGTTTACCTGGCTTGTACCTAAAGGTATACTCATAGCCAGTAAATTTAAACATCCATCGCATGAGCCTTTGGCCAGGGTTCTTTCTACTATGCATCCAGTTTAGAGGTTCGTGATCTGCAACTAAGGTGAACTTCCGACCTAGTAGGTAAGGCCGGAAATGGTTAAAGGCGTATAGCACTGCTAGGCATTCTTTCTCAGTCGTGCTATAGTTTCTTTTAGCTTTATTGAGTGTTCTCGATAAGTATGAGACTGGGTGGTCCTCATCCTCTTGAATCTGACTTAGCACGGCTCCAATGAATTCGTTGGACGCATCCGTTGTCAGGGTAAAAGGTTTCGAAAAATCAGGCAGGATCAAAATGGGCCGGCTGCACAACCGTTCCTTAAGGATATTAAACGCTTCTTCTTGCTTTTCTCCCCAGTTGAACTCTACCCCCTTTTGGGTAAGGTCGTACAGGGGTTTAGCTATCTTTGAGTAATCCTTGATAAAACCCGTAAGTCCGAGAAATTACCTTACATTTGGTACTCCTTTTGGACAAGGGAATTCCTTGACAGCTTTCACCTTCCCGGATCGGGTTCGACTCCGCGTTCACTTACTATGTGTCCCAGGAACGCTACCTCTTTTCGGAGAAAATGGACCTTATCCGGCTGTAAGACTAGGTTGGTCTGAGCGAGGCGAGAGACTTACCCTTTTATCATGTTCGGCCACGGTATTGGCATGAATGATCACATCATCCATGTAAAGCAGGGTTTCTTTGCATTCTAGTCCTCTCTTTATCTGATCCATGAGTCATTGAAAGGTAGCCGGGGCATTTTTAAGTCCCATGGGCATTCGTTTGTACTCATAGTGCCCTCCTGGGGTCGAGAATGCGGTCTTCCATTGATCTTCCGGAGCCATTTTGATTTGATAAAATCCTGAAGCAAAGTCGAAAACTGAGAAATACATAGCACCACCCAATTGGTCTAAAATATCTGTGATATTTGGAAGTAGGTCGGCATCTGCGATCGTCCTTTGATTGAGATCTCGAAAATCAACTACCATTCTCCAGCGCGGATTGCCCTGGGAGTCCGGTTTCTTGGGGACGATCCAGATTGGTGAGCTGCTGGGACTGTTTGAGGGTGCAATAATTCCATCCCTAAGTTTCCCTTGGATATCCTTTTTTACAACTTAAACTTAACAGATACCTCACCAATGCTCTGACCTGAGTGAGGGTCAATAAATGGAAGAGGGTGTATAACATCACCACTAATCATAAGAGCATTGTAATGATAAGATATGACCGCCTGTTCTCGTTTCAGATAGTCTCGTCCGAGTATCCCATCTTGTCCAATGGGGAAATCATCTTTCACAACGACGAACGTGACCGGACGGTCCCTCAAAGGTAATGTAACCGTGCCATAGGTGTCGATAGACTGGTCGCTTATCCCGGCTAAAGGGACTGCTTGATCGGTGCCCCCTAGAACATCCGTATGCAAGGATCCAATCTTAATGATGTTGACCGCAGCTCCGTTATCAATCATAAATTGGAGCCATGGATTATGTCCTTCGGGAACTCGCAACCGCACTACAGTGGGATCATCTTCTCGTCTCTCGGTTCCCTTAGCTGGCCCACTGGAAGCAATCCTGTGCGCTGGTTTCGCTGCAGCACATAAACTCTCGGCGTTTGATTCGGTTGAGCACTGCTCGTTGATGCGATGGGCTGGCTCGCCTCCTGGGTTTCGGGGCGAGCCTCCTTCGAGTTTAAATGACCGGTCTAGTTAGATTGCGTGGATGGATTGCCGGTTGATGGCAGAGGATATCGGGGTTGTGGCTCTAGCGAAAGTCCAGCGGGATAATATAGTCTTGGATCCCTTCGGTCGAATTCTTTACGGTCCCTTGGTGGAAATCTTGAATTCTGATAGCCTCTTTGATATTGGTTTGTTTGGTTGGTTTGATACTGGTTCGAAGAGAAGCGAGGATTGGTATTGTAGTTCCCATGTGGTCCTTGATAACCGTTTGGCCCTTGATAGTTATGATTGCGAGGATGGGGTTTATCCGCTTGTGGATACATTTCTCCTTGGTATCTACCATACGGCTCCCCGTGATTCAGAACGGTGTATCCAATGAATGGAGGTTCACTCCTTACTACTCCAGGACTGCTAGGTCGTTCCTTGTAATACGCGATCGGAGCCGAAGCTTGGCTATCGGGCTGGTCCATATATCCTATAAATGCAGGCAGCGATGATTGCTGATTCCGACCATCAGCCGAACGAACCTGAGGATAACGACTGTGGTATTGGCCATTATAGTGGCGCTGATTGTTATAATATCGCGTGTTATTGCTTGCGACATTGGCTGACATTTCATCGTCCTCGTATAAGTGTGACTGGTGGTGACTTGATTTTGAGTCGGGCAATATCTTCGATCGGATCCTTGACTCAATCCTGATGGCTTCCTTAAATGCAGCATCTAGATCAATAGGATGTACTGCATCGACTGCAGTGCTGAGGTGACTGGGTAGACCCTGGATAAAAATATCTACAGCGACTCCTCTTACTGGAACCATCATGTCCCCGGAATAGGCCTCACCTCTATCTTCCTTAAGGGCATTTTCTGCTCCCATAAGTAAAATATTCAATCTATCCCGAAAGTCACCGACCGTTTCGCCTTGTTTCATGCGGAGGTCATTCAATTGAGCATAGTAATAGGTGAAAGTGTTTCCGGGTGCAATCGTTGTTTTAAATGACGTACAAAATCATCTACGGAGTTAAGAGCTACACCGAATGTCGAATTCCTGGCAGCTCCTTGCAATCTGCTCAACACCTTTTTAAGAAAGGAGGGGAGTTGAGCTGCTGAAATATCGGCAGCTGCATTCCCGACATCCTGAATGAAATCCTTTAGGGGTATGTTACTTCCGTCAAAAATTGGTATGCTGGCTACAGCGGTCTGCATGGCCATGGTATTAGCCATGGTCACCATTAGTTGAGAGCAATCTGTGACGTTAGCCGCCGCCTGCGTTCTCTGTCCTTGTCCGTCCACCGTGATGCTGGATTGTTGGTAAAAATCGATGGTAAAAATCGTTCTCTTCTTCATTTTCCCTAATTAGCCCGTCAAGGGAAATTTCCTATTTCTCTTGGTTCGTCGGAAGTTCTTTAGAAGGTCGGGATAAAAAGGGCGGTAAAAGTAAGGAACCGAGAATCGAGTTCAACCCGGATCGAATTAAAATTACTTAAGAGAGTTCTATAGTAATCAGAAAATTAGGGATATTCGATATTCCTTTTTTTTGTTTTATTTTTCAATTTACTTAATAAAAAGACAAATGTCTTATAACGATTTACTTTCTTGTATTATTAGATGTCTCTAGTTTACGAAAAGAAAAATATTTGGAACGTAAAACAGACACTTAACCTCTAAATATAGATAAAATCAATTTTCAATGGAATTTTATATCGGTCTAATATTATTAGAGTAAATGTAGTTAAGTTTTAAAATATTACCGTAGAACTCACTTAAAAGGGCGAAAAGGGACGCGTAAGGGTCGACGAAAAATATTTATGTTTTTCCTCAGAAAGAAAGCGAATTAGAATTTTTTTAGGTTAGGGCGAGCAACCACGCTCATCCACCATTAATTCTGCTGTTACGTGAGAGGTTAAAATATCCGTACGTAAGGGCAGAACCATAAATTATTTTGGATGTCGCCCCAGGACGTCTGTCATTCCTTTTCCTATTTTTACCCCAATTCGTCGTAACTCTGAGGAATTAAATAAATCTGTCCTAACGATTGATAAAGGGGTTAATATAAGTGCTGAGTTTCCATTTACTTGTACGGATACGCTCCCTTGTTTGTTGGTCAATTCGGGTTCTTCCTGTTTACCTTGAGTCTGAGTTAGTAACCTAAATCTCGACGGATCGTGCACCCCAATCTTCAGTAGTTTTGCCGATTCATGTTACAATGAATCAACCCAGCTACTTACTGCATGGGGGAAATCCGGGTTAGGGCTTAGTAAATTACTTAAATTTAATGGTTAGTTAGTTAGCTAGTAAAAATTATAATATAATGAAAATAAGAAAAGAAGGGTAAAATTATTATTAACCAAAATTATTATTTAACTATTTATTATTATTTATTATTAATTATTTATGTACGTAATATATATATATATATATATATATATATATATATATATATATATATATATATATATATATATATATATATTTATAACAAACTCTTTTGAAATCACATGATTTCTTTTTACTCCATCAGTTATCTGCACAGGCTATGTATATGTATGTACTGAAATCACATGGTTGATGGTTATCCTTATACAAGCTATCAGCCGTGCAACTGCGTTTACATTGGTAATAGCAGACAAGCTATAAATGTTTTGATATAAAGGTTCAAAAGGGAGTATTAATATAGTAAATTGCTGTCGAGTTATCGTCTATCAGATGGTTACTTTACGAGAACAAATGTGTAAAACGGTCACAAAACGATACCATTGAATTTCAAATTACACAGTATACTTCATTTTATTTTTATAATTAATCACTTAATAATAATGACATAATAATAATATTTTTTACATTTTAAAATAAATTTAAGTAAATTAAATGCCTGCCTATCAGAAACGTAAAAGAAAAAAAAAGTACCATTATCAAGTTTTGGTTATTTTAAAGATAGACTTTTTTAGATATATATCATCTGAAAGTTTTTAAATTTTTTATTCGAACAATTTTTTTAGGTTCGTAATAATATATCTGTACCCTGATACGTTCATCCACACTGTTCTCGAGTCGGCATTTCTAGAGGGACGCACTATAGGCTGGGGTCACGAGTAGACTTGAGCGGACGCCGAGACTAGCCGGGTTTGTCGGCGCATGCGTGCACTTGGTCTCGGCGCATCGAGGTGGGGAGACGAAAAGCTTCTTCTCGGACCTTATGTGCCAGTCTGCTCGCGCGGCGTCGGGGAATGTTGGGTTCGACCAGCAGGTCGCCGATCGACCAAGTTCCTTTCGCACGTGCTCTGACTCGCGACTCGAGGATCCTCGGTTTATTGTGTATCGGTCTGAAGCTTGCAGTTTTGGAGTGCAACCACCTAAAAAGAAAGTTTATTTGTTTCATGATTATACTGACTACAATTAATTTCGCGTTATAGAACAAAATAACTAATAACGAAGTATTAGTTAATATTTCCATTGTTTACTATAACTTTAGTATTTATTTATTTTTATTTATTTATTTAACCAGAAAAGTTACAATGCAGTTTACAAAGTAAAATCTATTAGAGGTAAACATTGTTACCTGTACAATAGTCTGGTTGCATACAACTAATACTATATCTGTAACTTAAAACTAACAGATTACTCATTCGAGTAACATAAACATTTTCAAAAAACTTTATTTCATTTAACAATTTATATATTCTATAAATAAAATCCGCCAAAACGTAATATTATAATCTTCATTTTTCCAAAAGTAAACAGTGAAAATGATATGAAGTTGTGCGTAATGTTACAATTAAATGTTATTATCGAAAGAGCTTTTGTTTTAATGCGTACTTAATTGTACTCTTCTTATAATTTAAAATTTTGAGATCATTAGGCAATTCGTTAAATACCCTCATAGCTTCTACCAGACTATCTTTATCACTAATAGCTTTGGTCATTTTAGGTAGTTGTAGTGATTTTTTTCTAGTATTGCGTTTTATTGTAAGAAAAGCATCTTTTAGATTATTATAATGATAGCATAAGGATTCTAGAGTGAACATTTGTTCTATTTTTAGCGGAGTGTTGTGCACCTGGAATTTATTTTTGGCAATGATTTTGAGCAATTTATTTTGGATTTGTTGTATTATTTTAATTTCTGTTCTACAAGCACCCCCCCAAGCAATGATGCCATAGTTTATAACATTATGAAAGAAGGAGTAATAAATAATCATCAATGTGTTTGTATCCATAATTTTTCTTAGCTTTGCGAGTATAAATATTAAATATTTTGTTCTGTTAATTAAATATTTAATGTGACTATCCCATTTCATATTAAAGTCGAAAATTAATCCCAAGTACTTGTAACATTCTGTTCTAGTTATTTGCTGATTTTGTATATTTATATTTACATTAATTGAGACACTATCACGATAGTTACCGAAAGTTATAAACTTAGTTTTTTGTATATTTAGGGATAGCTTATTTAAAGCAAGCCATTCCGCCGCTTGATCTAGTAGTTTGTTTATTCTATCCTGCGCCATTGACCACGTGTCTTCACTAGAAATGATGACAGTGTCATCAGCGTAGGACAGAATAGACCCTTCCGGCATATCTCTCAATAGATCGTTTATATATAATATAAAAAGTATCGGTCCTAATATTGTTCCCTGTGGCACCCCACAAGATACATATTTGAATTCACTTATTTGGTTTTGTATTCGAACTTTTTGTTATCTATCGGAGAGATAGCTTTTGAACAAAAGTAAGACCTTTCCTCTTATTCCATAACGTTCTAATTTGCTAAGTAATATGTCATGGTTAACAGTATCGAACGCTTTTGCCAGATCTAAAAAAGTAGCAATAATACGTTTGCTTTTATCTAGATTTTGATAGATTTTATGTGTTATGTAGTTAAGTGCATCCGCCGTACCTTTGTTTTTAACAAAGCCATATTGGTGTTCAGAAAGTATTTGATGTTTTTCCAAAAAAGTATAAAGTCTATTATAAAGTATTTTTTCAAAAATTTTGGCAACATTGGATATTAGAGATATTGGTCTGTAGTTAGAAATGCATGATTTGCTTCCAGCTTTGTGTATAGGGACAACTTCGGCACTTTCGAGATTATCTGGCCAGATAGACTTTTCAATACTCAAGTTGTATATATGTTCTAAAGGAATAATTATGTAGTTTGCTAACGTCTTTAAAATTTTTGTATTTATATTATCTACACCTCCAGCTTTGTTTTTCATGTTACGTATAATTGTATTTATTTCAAGTGCATCAGCGGGTTCTAAACACATTGATTTGTTATTTGGTTTAGGCATATTCAAACTTTTATTTGTAGGTTGTATAATTTTTTTACTTACTTCAGATCCTACTTCACAAAAATACTTATTCATAACATTAGCAATTTCCCTTTGATCTTCTATTTTTTTATTGTCTTGATCGTAAATATTAGTTATATTATTTGATTGCACTTTGTTTTTTCCTAATTTCTTATTTATTAAGTTCCACAGTTGTCTAGGATTGTTGTCACATTTTTTAAACGTTTCGAAGTCAAATTTGTGTTTGGCATCTTTAATAATCTTATCTAATATTTTACAATAGTCCCTGTATTCTTTTTTTGCGGATTCACTAGTTGGGTTTCTTTTAAAAATATTATATAAAGTTTCTTTAGTTTTACATGATATTATAATTGCGTTTGTGATCCATATCTTTCTAGGAATCATATTTTTTGTTTATTTTCTTGTTGTGAAAAGGTTGCCTTCTCAACACATCCATTCACTAGTTCAACTAATAACTCTGAGGCAGAGTTAGGATTTTGTATAGTCAAAATCGAATTCCAGTCTATGCTTCTAGCTACGTTAATTAGTTTTTTATAATTTATGGTTTTATTGTTCTGCTTTCTTGAGTCGCTATGTATTATATGATCGAAAGTTAAAAACAAAGGGTAGTGATCAGTAAATGGAGTAGTTATTTTGTAGGCTTTTGTTGTTAGATTTTTACTTTTTAGATACATATTATCGATACATGAACCCCGAAGATATTTTCTGGGTCTGGTCGTGTGACTCCAAGGAAACATGGGGTATACTCATGTTCTAAAAGATGATTCAAAAAATCTTGGCTTAAAGTCATGTCATATGCACTATCAAGAGATTTGCTCATTATATTAATATTGAAGTCTCCGATTAACCAATGATTTTTACTGTTTATATAATTCATAATGTATTTTTTACACTCAAAATAAATTCTGTTTTCGAGATGTCATGGCATCTGTAGACAGCCGAGATTATTAACTCATCTTTATTTTTTAGTCTAATTCTGGAACATAGAAAACTAACTCTATCAATTACTATTGTTTCTGTGTCTTCAAATATTTTACTATTTATATATACAAGAACCCCGTCGTTTTGGTTAATTCTACTATTATTATAAAAAATTTTGTAATTAGGTAATTGATATTGTTTATAGTTTTCCAGTTTTCTAGTCTCTGTACAAACAATTACACATGGTTTAACATACAGACTCTCAATAATAATTTCTAGATTTTTAGATTAGCATTTATGCTTCTTATATTTACATACATAATTAGATTATTTTGGCCTGTTAGATTATTGTTGAGAGTCTGCATGTTAGCGCAGCTACATTCACGTTGTAAGAAGTTTTCAATGTCTTGCTGGACTTGATCCATTATCATTTAGCGATTCTCTCGAAGACTGCAAGCCCAAGGGGGCAATGGATAAAACAGATTGACTCATTGACATTGCAGTAACAGTATGTGGCTGTGTTTGATTAGTTGTAATTTTGATGTTTTCTACTTTACCGATGAGTCTGGGTACATAAGGCCTCACTGGGTAATCTGTCATATCTATATCTCGGTTGATTTTACCTTTTAAGATTTTGCATTTCTCACTGTCATTCGCCATGTGGTTAACCTCAAAATTCGTTTTATATTTAGTGTTGCTGTAGAAACAATTTACACATGTGAAATTATCTTTTATTTGACATTGTGCTGATATATGAGATCCTGCACATTTTAAACATGTTAAATCATTAGAGCACTTATTTAAATTATATCCAAAACGTCCACACTACTACTATTGTAAAAACATTATTTCGTTGCATTCCAACGATGCAGGTTTCAGACCTGTAATTATGTAAAACGTTGGGACTTCGTGAAATAGTTTGTGTTGGTTTATTATTGTGATGGCAGCTTGCTAGGCGGCGCGCCAATCGAGCGTGGTTTGTATAATTGTAGACACGCTATTATTGTGATGGCAGCTTGCTAGGCGGTGCGCCAATCGGGTGTGGTTTGTATAATTGTAGACACGCGATTATTGTAATGGCAGCTTGCCAGGCGGCGAGCCAATCGAGCGTGGTTGTATAATTGTAGACACGCGATTATTGTGATGGCAGCTTGCTAGGCGGCGCGCCAATCGAGCGTAGCTTGTATAAGTTATAGACGCGCGTTTATTGTAATGACGGGAATTCATCAGGTGGCGCTTAGATCGCAGCATCTGGGTATATAAAGGGCGGACGCGCCCCGCGTGAGTCAGTCGAGCTCGAACGCCAGGTCGAGCGCCAGCAAACCCCAGCTCAATAAAGACATATATATACATTTCCCCCTCGTGTCTTCATTCTCCGTCTCTTTCATTCACCCCAGCTTCACTGTCTTCCCGCTCATCCACGTTAGTGAACACACAAATTGGTAACCCCGATGTGATATCCAACTTGGTGAAACGGATCGAGTTCGCCGTACCCTACGCGACAAAGCGTTCCGGAACAGAGGTCCAGTCAACTATCGACCTTCTTCGTCGCGGCCTCATTCTTCTCCTAAGAGATGATCAGTCACTGCGCGATCTGCGCAACATCATCGCGAGCTCAAACCCCAATTTCTGAAAACTGGAAGTCTCTTATCCCATTCCACGGACAGTTACAAGCTCCGGGTGCATTGCGTGAAGCCACCGTGACTGGCCCACCGTCTAAGCATCCGTCAAGCAACTTACACAACAAGGCAACTGTTAAATAAATTGAGACATGGTTGTAAAAAAGGGAAATAGTTTATTTAAGATGATTAAGTATATACAAGTATGATGTAGCGAGCCTCATGCTTGCGGCGCGAGGTGCTTGTCGCTTAGACTCCAACGGTCGAGTGAGTTTTGCGTGAGTCAGCCGCTGCTGCTCGCGCACCGATCACGTGATGCGCACTGGAGGGGAGCACACGTACACTTACTTGTGTGAGTGCGCGTATACAATTCATACGCGACCTTTTCATCTATATTACGCAATATAGAATGTACAATATTTAACAGCAACGATAGTCATACCTCGTTGACAACGCACAACGAACTCATGGTTCACAGAGTGAAGCCTGCGATACCGTTGCCGTCCTAAGCGCAGCAGTCAATCAACGAAGCCACCGAGATGACTACCAACGAACCTCGTCGAGCATCTTCGAGGTACACTGCGTGAAGCCACCGTCACCGGTGCTTCAGGAACGCACCTGTCTAGCAGCGTGGACAACAAAGCCGCAAGAGTCATACCTCATGAGCGACGATCAACGAACTCCTGGTGCACTTCGTGAAGCCACCGAAACTGGCGCCTTTCACAATGCTCCAGTCGAGCAATGACGCCATCGGACCGTCACCGAACCTCATGGAGCATCTTCGAGGCAACGCGCCATCGACAACTTCCACATCATTCAGCAGCCACTGCGTTTTGCATAAAATTAAGTTATAACACGGTCTTTTCGCACAACTACCCCTCTCGCGTGTCCTGATCAATCAAGTACAATTTGCCCCTTACTCTCGATTACGCGCCGAATTTATAAGGCGTCTAGTGCGGCATCATATGCACATTATTAATCACACTTACAACTAATATGCCCACCTTAAGACTCGACCTTCTCGAGGGAGAATCAACGTTCTCAGTCGTCTCGGGAACGACGTCAGCCACAACTCATTACTGCTTGCACAGACTCTTCGAGGCGGCGCGCCGCGAGGGCCAACTTTGACTCCCTCTGTCCTTCCCCGCTGGGAAGGAGAGCACCACTACCGGTCGCAACACCTTCACCAACAATCGCGTTAACTCCTGCTACAATCCACCATGTTCTCTCTCTGTTGGCTATGCTGTCGCTGATGTACATTCGCGAGCTTTACATACCTTATACCGCTGATGCTCGCTCCTCGCTCTCGACAAGTTACTCTGCTCAATCTCTCCTCTCATTCTGGCTGTAGACCTGGTGGCTGACACTCGTCCCTCTGCGCACCTGCTGCTTGATTCTCTTATTCTCTCTCGTGCCATTGGCGGTCTTAGACGCTTAGAGCGAGTCTACATAAGAGGCACAGGCGCACAGACAGACGACTGAGCCAATCGGAGCCAATCTCCGGCTTGGAGGCTTTGCTCCGATTGGCTCAGATTCGTGTGCCGTTGTGCCTGTGCCTGTTATGTGGACTCGCTCTTAACTCGCGTGGTGTCGCGCTCATGCTTTTCTGATCCTCGCTCTCGCACGGCTCGAAGGATAGTGACGGCCGGCCGATTCGATCCTCGCTTCTCCGCATGTCCCGTTTCTCGCGCAGACGGCGCAGCTCGGTCGGCCTACCCGCGACGATTACAATTCTCTCCATACGCCACATTACATTACTATACGTACATATATTATCATACATTACATTGCGCTACTTAATACTACTCAGTGACAATGCCGCAATTTATGCGTTTTGCAAAGCTACGCCAGTTAGTCTCATAATTATTATTATTATAATGCTCGAGCACGGTGCGACCTTATTGCCTGAATTAAATTCCAATCGACATACCTAGTTATTAAAACCGCTCTGCTGGAAAAAGTTGTTTGAAGTCAATATAAGTCGATAAGATTCACCATTGAAGTCGATAAAATATTTCTTGACTTGAATGGTGAATCTTAATTCCATTTTCTGCATTAGAACTTGACAAAATGCGATAAAATCGATATAAGTCAATATAAGTCGATAAAACTCAATATGAAAAATTAAAATTGAAATCAATAAACTCAAGATATTGAAATTCCATGGATTTCAATTATAATTTTTTCGTATAGAGTTTTATCGACCTATATTGATTTTATCGCATTTTATCAAGTCCTAATGCAAAAATTGGAATTAAGATTCACCATTTAAGGTCATCTGAAATACCAACATAATTATTGAACGTGTACATCTTATGCAAATACTAATAGAAATACTCAAAAAATGTTTAGAGTATATAGTATTTACATAAAGAGAGTGCCTGACAATCCTGTTTTTCCAAATAAAATACTTAAAAATTATTTAATTAAATAAAAACTGCAATGTCGGAAAGTAGGAATCTGCATTTGTATAATTTTGATCTAGTTTTTAAACAAGCATATCTGATGTAAATGCTAATAAAATCACTTTAAAAAATTACATATACGGAGCGTCTGACAAAATTGTTTTTTCAAATAAACGTTCGAATATTAATTTATTAAATAATGAAATTGTGTTGATTTTGGACTTCACATCGTCTTCTTATCAACTTCTATCAACTTTTTCCAATATGGGCGTACAATTAGTTGTAAGTCCTCTTACATAGTTAGGTCTAACATCTATGCAAATCGATGCATTTAACTCGACCCTGTAGACAAGCGATGTGGCTCTAATTAACGAGAACTTGCGTGCGCACATGAGCGTGAGGTAGTGATTTAAAAAAAAAATCCTTCTGCACCTGCGTATGTACATTAGCTAAGTTATAATTCACGTGCGTTCGATCATGCCAAACGAAGGCTTCAGAATACGTCCTAACAGCCCTTAACAACGGATTATATAGGGTAGTAGGCCAACTAAATTTCTCTCTCGTCGCCATTAGGCATTTCCTATTTCTTTATCGCGATAATTACTTTCTGGGTATTAAAGAAACACGTAAAAAAATTAGCAACGAAATCGATTTTCTGGAACGTTCCTAAACCGCTTGAAAACGTCCGCTATACTTACTAAGTAGTAGGCAAAGAAGTATCTCGCAGTGCCATTTGGCATTTCAATAAGTTATATCGCGAAAATAACTTGTAAAAAAAAAATTACTAACGAATTCCATTCCCCGTAAAATCTTTATAAAACCAGTTTATTATACAGGGTCGTAGCCGAAGAGGAAATCCTCTCGCGTCATTAGGCGTTCCTAACTTCTTGTCGCTAAAATTAATTTCTGTGTATAACATGTAAACAAAATTTGCAACGAAATTTTATTCACGGAACATCCATAAAAAGCTCCAACCTCTGATGCTATGGGAGTATAAGGCGAACAAATTATCTCTTGGCGCTATTTCTTATTTTAAAACTTTTTATCGTTGAAATAACTTCTTTACACTTAAGTAATATGTAAAAAATATACAACTAATTCGACTTCCCGGAATATCACCAAACAGCCCTTAATCACTAATTATATAGGGTAGTAAACGAAAAAAATTATGTCTTGGCGCCATTTAGCATTTCCAAACTTTTTATCGTTTAAATTACTTACATGGCACTTCAATAATATTTAAAAATATTACGATCGAATTCGATTTCCTGGAGCATTCCCAAACAGCCCCAAGCAAATGATAATATATGGGTACTAAGAGAAAAAAGAAATCTATCTCGTCGAAGATTGCAATTTTTAAACTTTTTATCCCTGAAACATCTTTCTGGTCACTTAAATAACAACTGAAGTAACACGTAAAAAAATTGCGAACGAATTTGTCTGCTTGGAATATCCCCAAACAGCCCCAAACCGCTAGTTATATAAGGATTGTAGGCGGAAAAAATTCGCTCTCGGCGCCATTCCGCATTTCCACCTTTTTTCTGGCTAAAATCAATTTTTTGGCACCTGAATAATATGTAAAAAAAAATGAGCAACGAAATCTACTCCCCAAAAAATCCTGAAAAATATGATTAATTGGGGGTATAAGCGAAAAAGAATTCTATTTCGGCGCCGCCTGGCATTCCCAAACTTTTTACAGCTGAAATATCTTTCTAGTCAACTAAATCACATAAAAATATTAGGCTGCGTATATGGGAGCAGTAAACGAAATCAATTCTCTGTCAGTGCCTTTTGGCATTTCCAAACTTTTCATCGCTGAAACAACACGTAAAAAAACTTTAAACTTGCTATGTAAGAGCGCTAGTGGTCGGGCACGATGGTAAAGTGCGTGAGGCAGTCAAATGCAGTGTATGTTGGGTAGTGCGGTAGGTTGATTGTTAGGTTGATTGTTACTTTGAAATACCAGCAGATTACAACTTGACCGTTCGATTGCATAATTAGCATGGCCAGCTAGCTCACATGATTTTAATCCTCTAGAAACAGACGGTGTACCACAATGGTGCCCTACAAAATATAGATGAGTTGTAGTACCGAATTCGAGAGCATGAGAATAACGTCCCCAACGATATGGTGCAGCGAGCCACGCATTACATACGTCTATTAAGCTGGCAGATCACTTTTATGATCCGGGCTTATAAACAATACCATAATTTTCTGCTAATTTTATGTTTATTTTCTACACCCAACCGGATTTTTCTTACCCAGCCGAGAAACATGCGATCAGCTAGTTTAATATTAAGCTAGAATACCACGTTCGGGTATGCTTTGCTAGTTTATGCCTTAGCGAATTCGGAGAGGGGTCATATTTTTATGCTGCATGATGCTCGGAGCAAAAAATAGCAAAATCATTCGCGAGTACCAGAAATTGGTATAGGACCAGCTTAATATTAAGCTAGCCGAACATACTCTGAAAATCTTTGCTACTGTAGGAATTTTTTTCGTGTTTTTGACGTACATCCTTGGCCTGAACGGTTAGTTCCGGAAGATCGATTTCGTTCCTCAATTTTTTCTAGGCTATTGGCGACCTCTAATACACGTTCCAACTGCAAACTTTTTTCTAACGTAATTTTCGCTACATAAGAATTTTTTTCGTGTTTTTGACATGCACCCTTCTCCTGATTGGGTGGTTCCAGAAGAGTGATTTCATTCATGAATTTATTCTATGCTATTCGCGACATTTAATACTCGTTCCAACTGCAAACTTTTTCATAACGCAATTTTTGCGTCTGTGAGAATTTTGTTGGGTTTTTGACGTGCATTCCTGTCCTGATGGGGTCGTACCGGTAGAGCGATATCGTTCCTAAATTTATTCTATCATATTTGCGACCTCCAATACACGTTCCAACTGCAAACTATTTCCAAACGTAATTTTTGCCACTGTGTGAATTTTTTTTGGGTGTTTCACGTGCACTATTTGCATCAAAGAGTAGTTCCGAAAGAGAAATTTCGTTCCTCAATTTTTTCTAGGCTATTGGCGACCTCTTATACACGTTCCAACTACAAACTTTTTCATAACGCAATTTTTGCGACTGTGAGAGCTTTTATTGCGTTTTTGACGTACACCCTTGTCCTGATGGGGTAGTTCCGGAATAGCGATTTCGTTCCTGAGTTTTTTCTATGCTATTCGCGACATCTAATGCTCGTTCCAACTGCAAACTTTTTCATAACGCAATTTTTGCGACTGTGAGAATTTTTTTTTGGGTTTTTAACGTGCACCGTTTTCCTGATGGGGTAGTTACGGAAGAGCGATTTTGTTCCTGAATTATTTCTATGCTACTGGTCACCTCTAATGCACGTTCACACTGCAAACTTTTTCATTACGTAACTTTTGTGTCTGTGAGAATTTATTTGGTATTTTGCCGTGCACCCTGTCCTGATGGTGTAGTTCCGCAACACCGATTTCGTTCCATAATTTTTTCTAGGCTAATCGCAACATTCAATACTCGCTCGAACTGTAAACGTTTTCATAACCTAATTTTTGCCATTGTGACAATTTTTTTGGCGTTTTTGACGTGCACCCTTTGCATGAAGGGATAATTCCGGAAGATCGATTTCGTTTATCAATTTTTTCCATGCCATTGGCTATCTCTTATATACGTTCCAACTGTAAACTTTTTCCTTACGTAATTTTTGCGTCTGTGAGAATTTTTTTGGGGTTTTGACGTGCATTCCTGTCTTGATGGGGTCGTACCGGTAGAGCGATATCGTTTCTAAATTTTTTCTATGATATTGGCGACCTCTAATACACGTTCCAACTGCAAACTATTTACAAACGTAATTTTTGCGACTGTGTGAATTTTTTTCGTGTGTTTCACGTGCGCCCTTTGCATGAAGGAGTAGTTCCGGAAGAGCGATTTCGTTCCTGACTTTTTTCTATGCTATTCGCGACATCTAATGCTCGCTCCAACTGCAAACTTTTTCATAACGCAATTTTTGCGACTGTGAGAATTTTTTTTTTGGTTTTTGACGTGCACCGCTTTCCTGGTGGGCTATTTCCGGAAGAGCGATTTCGTTCCTGAATTATTTCTATGCTACTGGCGACCTCTAATGCACGTTCCAACTGTAAAGTTTTTCATTACGTAATTTTTGCGTCTGTGAGAATTTTTTTGGTATTTTTGCCGAGCACCCTGTCCTGATGGTGTAGTTCCGCAACAGCGATTTCGATCCTTAATTTTTTCTAGGCTATTCGCAACATTTAATACTTGTTCGAGCTGCAAACTTTTTCATAACGTAATTTTTGCGATTGTGACAATTTTTTTGGCGTTTTTGACGTGCACCCTTTGCATGAAGGGATAATTCCGGAAGATCGATTTCGTTTATCAATTTTTTCCATGCCATTGGCTACCTCTTATGTACGTTCCAACTGCAAACTTTTTCCTTACGTAATTTTTGCGACTGTGTGAATTTTTTTCGTGTGTTTCACGTGCGCCCTTTGCATGAAGGGGTAGTTCCGGAAGAGCGATTTCGTTCCTGAATTTTTTCTTGGCTATTGTCTATCTCTAATACGCGTTTCAACTGCAAACGTTTCCCTAACGTTACTTTAGTGACTAAGATAATTTTTTTCGTATTTTTGACGTGTATCCTTTGCCTGAAGGGTTAGTTCCGGAAGATCAATTTCGTTCCTCAATTTTTTCTAGACTATTAGCGACTTCTAATATATGTTCTAACTGCAGTCTTTTTCCTAACGTAATTTTTGCAACTGTGAGAATTTTTGTGTGCTTTTGACTTGCGCTCTTGGCTTTGAAGGGGTACTTTAAGAGCGATTTTGTCCATGAATTTTTTTAACATTATTGGCGACCCATTAAACATTTATTAATATATTAAACATTTACAAAGATCTAACTTTTTCCTGACGTCATTTTGACTATGGAGATATTTATTTTTTGGGGGGTGATTTTAAGGATAGATTTGTGGGTTAGTCAACTGCAAAATATATTTTTACGAAGTTATTGACTTATTCCTATCCTATTTTAACATAACCTGATTTAAATGGTGTTAGGTAATATCCAATAGAAACAACTAGCGATATACAAAACTTAAAGAGATCTTTATTAAAGATACTTCTTGTAAGACGGCTGTCGTAAGACTGACCGAGTCTACGGCGGTCAACATCTACAGGGTTGTTAGTCAGCGTGAGATCTATTGTCGAACGTGATAGGAAAGGAGGGGACGATAGTGAGACTGAGAAGAAACATAACAGATATAAATGAGATTAATTGTATATACCAACAAATGGAAATTGACAATTTTAGTTTTTCCGTTCATTAGGAACGTTCGGAATTTCAAACACATGCAGATAAATAGCACCAAAATATGCCCTCTCACCGAATTCACTTAAGCAAAAACTCACACAGATACCGACCAATTGTCTGCAGACCTGAAACTGATCTAGTTTCTCGGAAATGGCTGGTGAAAAAAATCCTGTTCAGTGTAGAACATTAGCAGAAAATTAGTAACAAATTACTGTATGTTTTTTTTTTACTTATATTTCTTTTCGCTAGAGACCGTTTATACAGAAAATGATTCTCTTAGCCAAGGGAGTATGTCGAGTTTTGGGAATCTAGAATCATTTTGGTATTGCTGACTCCGGTCATCTTGCAGCAGAAAATTAGGACCAAAATATGTCTGCTCCCCGAATTCGCTAAGGCAAAATTCGCAAAGATACCCGAAAATGGTCTGCTAGCTTAATATTAAGCTAGCAGATCGGATGTTTCTCGGAAAGTTATGTTATTGTTTATAAGCTCGGGGCATAAAAGTAATCATCTAGCTTAATAGACGTTAAATATGTGTATTGCAGAAGAAGAAAGGCCATTCGAGCATTGTCGCAGGGGCGCAAGAGATCGCTAGGGACAATGCGGAAATTGTTGCGTTAATATGTTGTAAAATGTTAATTTTATAATATTTTTATTTATTTAATTAATATTTATTTTCAATTATTTACATAGTGTTGTTTTGTGCGTTCCGTGTTGTACGGCGTCGTAAAGATTAACCTACCCATTTACAGTCATTATCATCAACTTTATTTCTATATATACAGTGATATGACAAGGAAGAATTACCGTTTTTTTTACCGTTTTGATAAGAAGAAGTTATACCATTGCTGAAGTCAAAAAGCAGCAAAAGCGTCACCTTTTTTCTGTCTACGGCCATGCGTACGTCGTCGGTCAACTTTAATAAAGCAGTCTGTGTACTGTGGTGTTTTCTGAATCCGGCCTGGAGGGGATCCATGATTTCATTCCTATTTAGATACTCCGTGATTTGGGTATGGGCGATCTTTTCAAGTACCTTTGACAAGAAGCAAAGCAACGCAATTGGACGAAAGTCAATAACGTTCCCCGGTGCAGAATTTTTCTTTAAAGCTATGAGCTGCGCCTGCTTCCAGACACCTGGAAAGACCCCCTAAGTAAAAGAGGTGTTAAATATTTTAACAATGCAGTCGTCAATTTTTGGGAGAGCTTTCGCGACCACCTCTTGGGGGACTCCATCAACCCCCCTTGCCTGCGAAAAGAAGTGCGAGATCGCAATGATTACATCGTTGATGTTGATTGGGCTGAAGGTAAAGCCATCTTCACTAGCTGAATAAATTATGTCACTAGCATCTTCCAGATTTTCAAGAGGAGAAGTAGATATTCCCGCAAAGTGCTCGTTCAGCTCACCCGGCGTGAAACCATGAAGTTCATCGCTTAAGCAAGAGGCCGAGGTTGCGCATTTCCTTCCATATATTTTTATTGTCATTAAGAGTGTCAGAAAGATGATTTAAAAGGAAGGAGTTTCGCGCTTGATCAGAGCACGCCTCGACCTCATTGCAGAGCCGAAGAAACCCATCAAGTAGCTCAGCTCGCCCAGTGCGCTTATAGCGCCTGTGCGTAGCATTTCGCTTATCAATGAGTTGCCTCAACTCACGCCCAAACCAAGAAGCATACTTTTTGTTCGGGCTAACCGTCTTGAGAGGTGATAATTCATCACTAACTGATTTTAAATTAACATTAAGACTTTCTAAAGCCCCTTCCAAATCGGATTCAATGGAATTCATGGCTGTCCAATCACAGGGAGAAAGCAGTTCAACAAAAGAAGTCGAATCGATACCCTTGAAATCACGATAAGTAAAAGACTCCTTGACGATCGTGGGGACAAAAATATCAATAGAAAGCTCTATGACACTGTGCTTGCCAGAATTGTGCAGCCACCCGCGTAAAAAAATTTACGTTTGGCACAAGTTTGGGTAATGTTCATGTTTGGCAAAAGCTCTGCCAAACTTGCCCAACGAGACTTTGCCAAACTTCGAATTTTCCAGCATATTGTTTACCTGAAGTTACGCGGAAGTTTCGCAAAAGTTTGTCTAAAGCATTGCATTTTTGAATTTTTCAGCTTATTGTTTAGCTGAAGTTACGTGGAAGTTTCGCAGAAGTTGGTCTAAAGTATTGCATTTTTTAATTTTTCAGCTTATTGTTTAGCTCAAGTTACGCTGTAGTTTCGCAAAAGTTGGTCTAAAGTATTGCATTTTTAAATTTTTTAGTTTATTGTTTAGCTGGAGTTACGCGGAAATTTCGCAAAAGTTTGTTTAAAGTGTTGCATTTTTTAATTTTTCAGCTTATTGTTATAGCGGAATTTGCTCGGAAGTTTCGCAGAAGTTTGTTTAAAGTATTACTAAACGAGAAATAAAAATTGAGTTCATCTGTCCGTACTTGGCGAAGGTTTGTCACAAGTTTTGCAAAACTTTGGCAAATTTATATAATCTTTATTTGTAGTTTCGGAAAAGTATAGCCAAATCATAAATAGTATTTATCTGAAGTTTTGCAGACGTTTTGCAAAAGTTTCGCAGAAGTTTTGCTGAAGTTTCACAGAAGTTTTGCAGAATTTTTGCAAAACCATCATTTTAGCTAAAAACCTGTGAGTTTCCCTGAAGTAACGAAATAAGATCTAGGAAAATGAACATATATGGATAAAATTGTCTATTGTCAATTTGTTGAAACGAAAAAAGATCCTATTTATTTTTAATAATGTAACAAATTTGTATTTAACATTAATAACAAGGAAATATGAAAAGTATCAGTATTTTATATTCCCTATAAATCTCTCAGCGACCTACTTTTTTGTTATTAACTAGTTCAATCGCAAATTTATTGTCATCAACGGATACATAATGACATATATCTTGAATAGTACTTACATTAATTAAAATTAAATTATCTGTCTTTTCACATAGAAAAGATGCGGGTGTACTATTATTTACAAAATTATTTACAAAAGTTTTTTCTATGATACATTTTGACACAATTGCATACTTTTTACAATTATCATTGCATTGCTGACAGGGAGATGCACAAGGGTACTTACACATTCTAATAAATATTTGTATGATACCTATATATACAGTGCTGTCATACGTGAATTTAATGCAGGTAGAATTACTTTTCTTTTTTTTTGCATAAAACTCTGATTCATAATAGCATCTGTTTTTCAAAAGCCTATTAAAGATGTACCATTTACTTTCGTCAATTTCTAAATTATTCTCAAATAAAACTTCCAAGACATACGTAGGTAACCTTCGAGGTTTTACGTACGAGCCTACTAAGTATGTATTTTCGTCTATTTCAAGAATTTTTCGCCTATGAGTTCCTGATTTTTCAATTATTTTACAAAAATTATCAATAGTGCTGCCTTCTTGTAAGTATTTTTCTTTTATCTCTGATAAACATAAAAAGCTCGTAACAGCTGAACAGATCTGCAATTCTGGGTGTCTCAATCCATGCACATAAGATTTCGAAGTGCCGTTAAAATCTTCGAAAGGATAGCAAGATAATACCCATAGCGGCCCAAATTTTTTTACTTCGTCTGGTAAGTGTTTAAGCAAGTGTATGTTACAAGTCATATACCTTTTACCGTACAGCAGCTCAAACCTTACAAGGTATTCAGTCAAAAGACGCCTAGCTATTTCAATCATTTCATCACTCACGCTGTTACAATTCAACATACGGATTGCGTTTACAAGTAATGTATGATGCTGAAAGTAATTTTCGTTCATGATGTTCTCTAGTACTGGTAAGCTGTAGATTAATAAAAAAGTTTCCAATTCTGAAGTTTTCCAATAGGAGTACTCAGATACTTTTCGAGGTATTCTACTTATAAACGAGGGAGGAGTTAAGTGCTTCATTCTGTTATCTACAATATGTATGAATGGAAGCAAGGACGAAGGGTAGTTGCGAAAATCAACGTTGAACCATAAGCCTAATAGTTTTTTCGTAACTCCTTGATAAAGGCAATGCATTTCGTCAATCGCTGTTGTATGCATGTGATCATAGACTACTAAGCTTAAAGCACTTGGGCCTTTAATGCCGCGTACGTGTTCTACTCCAGTGTCTATTGCTTGCTGAGCATAATCTGCTGTCGTTTTGGTAGTTCTCAAATTAGAGTCATCGGGTAAAGGATACACTTGTACAATTTCAAATTGTTTTATCTCGATTTCGCAATTCGGGCATCCAAATTTCCCATTGAACTGTTGCATATTTAGAAATAAAGATTTCGCTGGGAGATCGCACGTACCACTAATAACCATACCTCTGACTTTCACATTTCTCTCTTCCTGGGAAATGTTAAAATCTACTCCTTGATACAATTCCTCAAAATCGTTTTCAAACGTTGATATAAATAAATTAGCCTGCGGTTTGGTTGTTCCAAACCACAGCCCAGCTATCAAACCATTTTCCTTTTCTTCTCGTATATTGTACGGTAATTCATTTATCATTAAGTATAATGGCCAAATATTTATTTTGGAAGATTTGAATAGAGAGAGTCCATCAGTATTCCATGTGAAGGTTAAGTTATTCGGATTATTAGTGTAATCTGCAGGTAGTGATTTGTACACTTGACCGTCATAAATATCGTCATAGCTATTTTCATGAATTTTGCTACGTGTGAAACGGTGATTTAAAGTTTCTTTGAAATTTTTTCTTTTGAATATGCAAAATAGTTGTTTGATAATCGGAATTTCTAAAATATAGCTGATTTTATCTCCCGTGTTGCATTTCTCGCAAAACTGTGTATCTAATTTAGTAAAACATAATGTGCAATAAAAATGTTTCACCAAAGGAGTCTGAACGGACGTAAAAAATTTTTTAAATTTGTACAAAGTTCGTGCACAATAATTAGGCTTCTTGCAATGATTTTCTACCAGTTCTAAGATAGCCGCTAATAACGTTCCTGGCATTGGAAATCTAGCGCTAACAGTAAATATAGCTAAAATACTTCCATGTCTTCATCTGCATCGTCATCATCTGAAGATTCTTCTGTCGAATCGTCTCCTGAGCTGGATTCCCTCTCCGAATATTCATCGTCTGATGTGCTAGAGCGTCCGTCGTCAGAATCTATTTTATCAAAACGAAGATATTTTACAAAAAAAATGTATTAGATGAAAGAAAAATTCTTCATATATTACATAATGTTAAAATCTATGTTTGCATAAAACGATAAACTAAAATGTTGCCTATTTTATGTTCAGTAATAGATTCTAAAACACTGCATCTATCGATTTCCATTTGATCCTCACTTTGCAGGGAAACTTATTTATTAGCGTCCTCCATTTCATTTGAAACTTCTGTAAGAAAGAGCACTATTACTTTAAAAATAAACGTTAGGCGAAAACATTGATAGCTGAAAAATAAGATTATACTAAATTTGAAACAAAGTAAAATAATTAAGGTTGTACATATTTAAATCGTCACTGTACGAATTCCAAGTAAATGTCAATATTGAACGAGAAAGCCTGTAATTTAAGGCGAGCTCTCGGCGCGCGAGCGCGTAATTATCGTAATTGTCGCTAAAAAGTTCACTTTTCGAATCATTCCACGTAATTTACCGAATCTCAATGGCGCAAGTAAACATTTTAACAAGTACTTAAAATTTTGCCACCAACCGCACAAGAGCTTTGCTTTTATTTATTTTGTTAACTCGCTCATTTATCCGGTGATCGTGCACGTGAGCTTGCGAACAGAACCATGCGCGCCCGCGCTCGAGCGTATATACCTCCAGTCTTCGTACGCACAGGCAAAGACTCGCGCCCTCGGGAATATCCTCGTGCGCGCGGAGGAAACCGGGAGTCCCTGTATGGATCACCGCAAGCTCACGTAAGTCCCTGCGCTTGTATGTGCCCGCACGCGTTCTCCACTGTCCCGGCGCCCTCGCGTTTACTCCGTGCACTCACGCATGCTCTCCGGGCCTTTGCGTATACCCCTGCGCACTTGTATATCCCCCCGGGTATTCGTGAGAGCGCGGGGGTATGCGCAAGCGTGAGGGTGTATTGAGAACGCGCGCGGGCACACACGAGCGCAGGGACTTACGTGAGCTTGCGGTGATCCATACAAGGGCTCCTGGCTTCCTCCGTGCACACGAGGATATTCCCGAGGGTGCAAGTCTTTGCCTGTGCACGGAGAGAAGAGGTACGGCTCCAGCGCTGTGAACCGCTATCACTTCCCATACGGCGGACCGATCACCTCGTATAGACGTGATTGCAAGGCGACGCGCTGTCCACGGCGCCGCGTACGTGCGCAGCGCATGCGCGTCGCCTTGCAATCACGGCTATACGAGGTGATCGGTCCGCCGTATGGGAAGTGATCGGAATCACCCGTACAGCGACTGCAGTCCCCCGTGGGCGCGATGACGTCCCGCCACCTCGCGGTGAATCGGATCAGCGTCGTTCGCCGTGAGCGGTTCACAGCGCTGGAGCCGTACCTCTTCGCTCCATGTGCGCACGAAGACTGGGGGTATATACGCTCGAGCGCGGGAGCGCATAGTTCTGTCCGCAAGCTCAAGTGCACGATCGCCAGATAAATCCCAAGCTCAAGCGAATACCGCGAACGGGGGAGTGTTCTTACTTCCAAGCGCACCGCTAGTGAAGCTAGTGCACGCGAATCATTTTTCTCGTAGCCTCGCTTCACTATCGCGCGATGGAGTACACAAGCATTACGCTCGTGTAGTCGCTGTCACGAAAGCACTGTAATAACATAGAGAGCAAGTTAAATCAGTAAGTACACGGGAAAGTTATTTTTGTCAGTTGCGCGATAAAATATTGTAAAGAAAAGGTTAATTCGGTGCAAAAATGGTTCGCGAAATGAAAGAGCACGCGAGAGGGACGGCAAGCCCGTATGCTACCGGTCCGCCACATGTGGCTAGCAAACACAGCGACAGATCAAGGAGTCGAGACCATCGTCTCGGTACCATTTGCAGAGAACAGACGCAAGGTCACGGACAGTGCCCGCCTAATTCAAAACCGCTGCACTACCCCATTGCACAAAATACAGCCAGTGCAAAATGCCACCCTTCTACTGCTGCATACGAGACAACGAGAGGCGAAAGGCGTGAACTGCAGCCAAGCAGCCACGCGACGCAACTCAAGTATGTGAGCGAGACCGTTGGCTAACGAGCATGCAATTTACTCAAAGCGTGTGCGAGATTCTCTTTCTATACGCCGCGGGAAATTGTTCGTGCCCATGCGACTCGTTTTTCGTTTCGTAAAAGCTTAGAACTGCGCGACAGCGATTAGAAAAGCATAATTATTTTACTCTATCAAATTTTTTCGAATTTTATTCGATTCCCCGTTCGACCCTTCTCCCTTCACCGTTGCAGCTAGCCGCCGGAGAAAACGTCGCTGACGGATGGAGCCGCGCTTGCAATAGCAAGCTTGCGGCGTTGTCGACGGTAAGTGCGTTGCCGATAAACTCATGCGTTCGGTTGCAAGTCTTGCCGAGACTCTCGTTTTATCTGTCAGGAAACGTTTTTAATCGCGAAACTAATTTTATATTTGAACTGCACTTACTTCGTTTCAATATCAATTTTAAGTTAAATAATTAAAATTATAAAAACTGCATAAACTATTAGAGAGTTTTTACAATGCCATAAATATTGAATTAGCGATATTTTTACCTATATCGTTCGATCTGTCGTCAGTATCAGAAATGTCGTAATCGCTGTCATCAGTATTGATGGACTCACTCTCGCTTCCATCGCTTGAGCTTTCAAGGTTTTTTAAAATTTGATATTTCCGTGACCGGCTATATTCATTCAAACTAGTTTTCCGCTTAGGCATTCTCCAGTATTTTATCTTAGGTTAAATTGCTGCAGAGAAATAAACATCTTAAATTCATAGTAAAAATCATTTTTATAAATTTGAAAGTATACTTAAATTTAATACGCACCTATGCAGAAATGATAAAAATTTAATTTTAAGGATAAAAAAGGGATGCAATGCATCAGCTGATTTCCAAACTATCGAAATTATTCGATTTTGAATGTCTGAAACTATTCTTTTACAGGCGTGTTAACTGTAAGAAATTAGGTTACTTCATTACGCTACATTCACTGATGATTCTTTGTTTATTATAAACTTCACGTCATCTATTGTTTTATTTTGGATCCGTCATCATTGCTTAACCTTTTTAATAAGGCTACAATGTTTGCGCTTATCTTATGGGAAGACTCGCATACAATAAGTGTACTCCCTTTAGAAGACACAAAATCGACTAAGGAAGGTGTAACTTTTGCCAAGTGGGGTACTATATGGTATAGAGGACAACTTTTAAAAGAGAGCGGTAAGTTGTTTCGCTTTTACTAATACTTCACTTTCGGAAACTAGAGAATACGTTTACTGAGAAAATACAATTACTATTTAAAAAATAGAAAGAGAGGGAGAGAGCACTATAGAAAAATACATAAACACATTTATATCTCATCCCTTTATCGCGTTCGAGCCTGTAAGCAACGTATCACACACACGTAACGAGCAAAATTAAAAGCGCAGCTGCATTGACGAAGCTCTTTATCAGTTGGGGGTATTAAAATCACAAGCGCAATTTTATTCGTCGTCAATTATAATTTCTCGCAATTACGAGCATCGCAATTCGTGCGTTATATGACAAGGGGAAAAACGTGAAATAATTTTTGTAACATATAACCTTAAAAACCAACATCGTCGATGGAAGTCCAAGGACTCGGTATACGACAAAACGCTTAAGCGTGTATGATCTTTGTGCGAAAACGTACCTTCTGCCATGCAATAGTAACAACCACCGCGGAACTTGTAGCAGATTATTGATCAGTAAAATATGTGATAAATGCGGTTAACGGTGTTTGAGAAATAACGCTTCTAAATATTTTAAGTTAAGCTCCCGTCCGTCTCTCCCTCTTTCTTTTTCTTTCATGATTTCGAAGTTTTGCGCACGTGATTCGCAAATATACGACCTTCAACAAGTGTAAACGCATTAGATATTAGAAATTCAAATAATATGCTTTCATTTCTCTGAATAGTTATTTAACTACTAAAACCTTTACAGTTACTTTGATATATAAAAATAATATTCAGATAAGTACTTATTTTTAAATGTATAATTTTTCCTCAATCATTAGAAAATAAAGAATGGCTAGAGACTTTGGATGTTACCACTGAAGGTGAAATAATTACTCCACTGTGTAGATTGTCGATGTCGCAATCGCTGCTTTTAAAAAAGCGTGAAATTTTTAAAAAAGACAAGGCAACGGAATCTTCGAAAAAAAGCACGGTCATGGAGCATAATAAGGCAATTATTAATAAGCCACCGATATTTAACCGGTCAACTCTTCAAGAATATTCTAAAGAAAATGAAACAGATCTGTAACTTTAATTTATTTTTTATTACTAACAAGGAAAGTACCCGAACTGTCAAATTCAAAAAAATTCCAAACCCATATTAAAAAGTAGACCTCCATGCGAGATTCACGAAACCGTTTTTTTTATCGGCTGAGAGGCGCTTTATAAGGGTTAAAATCACCCCTAAAGTTTACCCCCAAGAAACGTTTTTTTGATATATCTCGGCTTCTACTTAACTTTTTTTAATGAAACAAAATGGAAAGAGTTTCTTATTAAAAAGCCAAGAAATCCGTGGTAGTATGAACATTAAGGGTTGCATCCCTTATTTTTTAGAGGGTGAAATTGTGTTTTTTTAAGAATAATTTTTGTTGTGAGAATTCATAAAATAATTAAAAATAGGTAAAAACATTATTTTTACCAACTACAATAAATAACAGTTGGTGTTTTTGGGCATTCTTCGTGAAACAACCCCTTAAGAGGTGGTAAACCACCCCTAACACAAATGAATTAGGTATATTTTTTTGATCATTTAAAATATTACTTATGTTGACTGCAATTTACTATCAACTGATAAGAATTTTTCCATCGGTCTTACAGTCTTACAAATTAATTTAAAATAATTAATATTTATGGCAGTTAGATTGCCCTTGTTTATAATCACCCTCGCAGAATCTGAAATAAAAACTTAATTAAAACCTGGGAAAAACTTTGTTAGCAAAGGACGATCTGACTGCCCCCCACCACCACCACCTTGTCCAACGTTTCGAGCCCGCTCCGGCTCCTCCTCAGGGACTGAATATATATATTTTTTTGGCAATTATTTTTTTCTTCAAATGGGTTCTTGAAGTCGTTAATCGGAATCCACAGTTAGATCCACAATAAAAATTTGAAAATAGTGAATTCAATATGGCGAAAAATTTTTTAGAAATATTTTAAATTCCACGAAAAATAGTATGTAGACCTCCTAGCGGAAATTATATTATGTAAATAAGTGTATAATAATGTAACAATGTTTTGTTATGTTATTCTATTATTTATTATTTTTTTATCATACACTTGTTTATCGTACGATAAATAAATATACATTTTTTTACATAATATAATTTCCGCTAGGGGGTCTACATACTATTTTTCGTGGAATTTAAAATATTTCTAAAAAATTTTTCGCCATATTGAATTAACTATTTTCAAATTTTTATTGTGGATCTAACTGTGGATTCTGATTAACGACTTCAAGAACCCATTTTAAGGAAAAAAATAATTGCCAAAAAAATATACCTAATTCATTTGTGTTAGGGGTGGTTTACCACCTCTTAAGGGGTTGTTTTGCGAAGAATGCCCAAACACACCAACTGTTATTTATTGTAGTTGGTAAAAATAATGTTTTGACCTATTTTTAATTATTTTATGAATTCTCACAACAAAAATTATTCTTAAAAAAACACAATTTCACCCTCTAAAAAATAAGGGATGCAACCCTTAATGTTCATACTACCACGGATTTCTTGACTTTTTAATAAGAAACTCTTCCCATTTTGTTTCGTTAAAAAAAGTTAAGTAGAAGCCGAGATATATCAAAAAAACGTTTCTTGGGGGTAAACTTTAGGGGTGATTTTAACCCTTATAAAGCGCTTCTCAGCCGATAAAAAAAATGGTTTCGTGAATCTGGCATGGAGGTCTACTTTTTAATATGGGTTTGGAATTTTTTTGAATTTGACAGTTCGGGTACTTTCCTTGTAAGTTATAATCTGCGAGCATATGTGTGCGAAAATGAAAAGAGAAGAAAGAATGTTTTTTACCACATACGTTTAATTTGTATTGCATAATCTAAACTAATTCTCTAAACTACTAAGTAAAACATATGTTTTATAGTAAAACTTATTACAAAAAGGCTAATTTTACAATTCACTTAAAACTTTTATTAACTTTAGAAACGAAGACGATGAACCCGGCAATACTGACATTGAGGAAAGTGAGAAGTCTAGTGACGACGAAGGAGAGACTGCGCTAAACCAAGATCGTCAAAATCTTCATGGATCAAATTCAAACGCTGTACCACAAAACAGACATTGTATTTGCTCTGACTTGCCCATAGGTATCTATATTGTTCGCGTAACATGTATGTAAAATAAGTAAATAATTACTTTGATTTTTTAGTTACAACAGAAGATATTGAAAAATTAAATCAAATTTTGGATTTAGCAAAATTAATTCAAGTGAAGCAAAATAAGGTTAATATTCACATTAATATATAATGTTTACTTTTATACGTGCAATGTAATCATTTTAATTATTTTTTAGAATGGCCATGAAACTATAAATAAAGCCGATACTTTACTACATAAGAAGCTCAATCCAGGAGAGGTAAGGCATTTTTCAATTATAGTTGCAAACAATTTATACTAAAAAATATTTCCAGTCGGCACAAAAACCTGTTTTTTTCTGATATAAAATCATAAAGACTTGTACTAAAATCTTCTCGTTCACTTCATTACGTACACCGGCGCTTCCTCTCACAGTTTATATACCACGGCGATCCACTTCTCTCCGCATGCCAACGTTTATTCTTAAAATCACTCAACCCCCTGCCAACCAATCGTTTACCACGTCGTTCACACTAAAACTTATTCTCGTTGTCCGTTCGCGATCTAACCATTCACTCTATCACATAATCTATATCGTCGTCAATACACGCATTTTTCTACCACTCGCGGTTCAGACCTTTTTTTTTCGAGGAGAAGCGGGCAATCGAGTAGCGGGGAGCACGGGAGATTGAGTTTTTGAAACGCGGTTTGGGAGATGACTTGATTTCGAATACTACGGCTTGGCCCAATGCACTCGGCTCACTACAGGCAAACAGTAAATCGAACGCTCCTGACGGATAAATACGTCAGCGCGTAAAAGTCGCCGTCGGACGAGCTTTATGCAAAAGCTGTGGAGCTTATTGCACACGTGCGTGAGCGTTTCAGATGTTCAACAATCGTTCACTCCCCGTGCACACTATAAGCAATCATCTTTGTTGTCCTACCTTTTCCAGTATCTCTCTCTCCCCCTCTCTCTCCCCCTCTCTCTGTCCCTCTCTCTCCCTCCCTCATTTTATCCCTTATCTTTGTAAATAATTTATTGAACTTACTTTCAGGTGGAGCTTGTTGAAGGATCTGGCATAATTGTTAGTGAAAGAAGGATTAATAATCTGCTACATGTATATACGAAAAATCCACGAGAGTTAGTTCGACAATTAATGAAGGTTATATTAGGAGATAAGGTGCTTAAAGAGAGTTACCCAACTGGAAAAAATGGTTGGAAACCTATTTCCGAAAATATCTTGGAAGGCGTAGAAAGTAAGTTTTTGTTTTTTTACAATTTGATCAAGCATTAAGTATTATGATTTATTATTTAGGATTTGTTAACGAAAAGGCACGCAAGAAGAAACATAAATTGTCGCATCAGAAATATAGAGAAGTATTGACAGCGTTGTGTGCAACACTCAGAAATCCCAGGAGTCATGAGACGGGTAAACAAGGAACGAAAAAAATGAGTAGAAAAGGAACTTTTATGGAAGATAAAAGAATTGAAGTGGGAATAGAAGAAGAAAATGGAAAAGTACAGGAAAATCAAAATAAACAAATTAATATAGAACAGAAATCAGACAAGAGTATAGTTTCCAAAGAAGTAGAAGTAGAACAGAGTGAAGAAGAAGAAGAGAATGAAAATGAAAAGCAAAATTCAAAAACAGAAAGAGACAGAGAACAAGAAAAAGTAGTAGTTAAAAAAATGTAGCAAAGAGACAGAAGTACACCTGCACATAGAAGATTCAAGTAAAATAAAAAAGAAAAATGAAAATAGAAAATCAGAAAATGATAAATTAGAATCAAGACGGAAGATAGAAAAGAAATTAAAAGAAGAAAAGTTAATCACAGATAAAGACACGCCGAATGAGATCAATGACAAACATAACAATAAAAAAATAACAAAGAAAAATAACGAGAAGAAAGGTATGATAAAAACAGACAATAAAAAGTTAAAATTTGAACTTAAAGTTTCAAGAAAGGATAAATTAGAAGAAAAGAAAACTAGTCGACGATGCAGATATTAAAAAAAAACTAAATTAAAATAAATTAAAACCGTTTGTTTAAAGTTTTACTTAATATTATAATTCAGTTAATATTATACTTAATATTATAATTAAAAATAAACTGTTTCTTTGTTTCAATAAATTTATAAATAACGGTTTTTTTCATATCTAAAATATTCTTTATCAAATTCGTCGGTGTGCAGCGAGCACAAAACCCGCGAGAGATTTCTAGCGGCGAACTTTCTCGCGCTAACGACCTCTCGGGTAGCTCGGCTACTTCCCGGGTCAGGCGTCGTGGGTCTCTCGCGGGAAGCTGGTGCTGTCTGGACTGCTACGTATACTGTACCTGGGCGATGTCGTCTCCTCGCTGTAATATACATGCAAAGATCGGAATGCAGGGAGTCGGATAATCTCGCAAATAAGCAACTAGCTTGGCTTGGTTATAATGCATTTATTGCAGCTTTAATTCGTATTGGTTCACCGTGCGAACGCAGTCGTGCCTCGCGCTTTCCGAAGCGCTTCGCATGTTGCGTGTGTATAGATGTGTGTGTGTGTGTGTATAGATGTGTGTGTGTGTGTGTGTGTGTGCGTGTGTGCGTGCGTGCGCGCGCGCGCGCGTGTGTGTGTGTGTGTGTGTGTGTGTGTGTGTGTGTGTGTGTGTAATGAATAGTATTTAGCTGAAGTTTTGCAGAAATTTTGCATTAGTTTCCCAGAAGTTTTGCAGAAATTTCGTAACCATTTTGCGGAAGTTTCGCAGATGTTTGACAAAACTTTTGACAAACTTTCACCTACTACTGACGGATTAACTCAATTATTATTTCTCGTTTAGCAATACTTTAGGCAAACTTCAGCGAAACTTCCGCGTAACTTCAGCTAAACAATAAGCTGAAAAATTAAAAAATGCAATGCTTTAGACAAACTTTTGCGAAACTTCCGCGTAACTTCAGCTAAACAATAAGCTGGAAAATTCGAAGTTTGGCAAAGTCTCGTTGGGCACGTTTGGCAGAGGTTTTGCCAAACATGAACATTGCCCAAACTTGTGCCAAACGTAAATTTTTTTACGCGGTCATTCATTCTTAAAGTCCAGTATCGTATCGTTCTCGTCAGTCATAACTAAGTCAATCCAAGTGTGAGAGGTTCGCGTATGATGCGTGGGACCATGGCGGACTAACTGCAGAGATAACTCCTCAGTCAGACGCTTGATAGTGTGAGCATCTTCGGATTCAGACAACATGTCCGCATTCAGATCACCCACTATAACTTTGTGACTAAAATTACTTGCAAGTTCACGCATGATGTTAAACAGATCGGTGTCCTTCTGTATGGGGATCTTCGGGGGTCTGTATATGACAACAATCAGAACTGGAGGAGAGCTACCCTGTTGCATGCTACAGAAAAGATACTCAGGGATACCCAGTTTACCCGGTCCCTGAGTATTAGAGAAAGCCAATTTATTAATTTTAAACTCATTCCGCACATACAGGACAATCCCGCCTCCGTTCACATTGCGATCTTGTCTAATTATTGAGTAACCCCTGATCTGAATGAGGCTGTCGTCCACGACCGAGCCCAGCCATGTCTCCGCGATCCCGAGGACGTCATAGGAGGGATGTTCAGCTAAGAAAAGACGAAGTCCCTCAACATGAGCTCTAATCGAATTCACGTTGAGGAACCCCACCTTAAAGGAACTCCCACCCCTCGACCCTTTCTCCTCGGGCGCAACCGGTCAGGTCGGAGCCACCGAGTTGCTTGTCGGCCCTGCCCCCGAACCGTCCCGTGTCAAATCGTCGACGTTGCTGTCAGTTGCAGTTCCAGTTCCATTCTTGGTTGGCCGTCGTTTGTGGTGGACGGACCGACTCGCCCTTTGAATGGCCTGCAAATCGGCAGTCGATGCGAATACATGCACACGCTCGCCTCCCTTGCGCCTGACCATAAATCTGCCGCCCGCATGCCAGACGTATTTGAAGCCCAGACCCTGTGCAATGGGCTTCAAACTTTTATATAGTTGAAATTTGTCGTGGAGTAGCAACTCATTGATATACATTTTATGACCAGACAGGCAGAGTGCCGAGGACCGGTCAAGCAATTTGGGGTTGATATCATTGGTGTTAAGATAGTTGTTAGCAAGCGCACGCTTGGCTCGCATCACATCCCTAACCAGTTCAACCCAGGAGAGTCTGACCACGCAGGACGGTGGCGCTCCCACTCCCGAACTCGACCCCAAGCTCCCCTCTGCTATATCCTCACTAACCCGAGGCGACCCGCGGAAGAGAGAGCGGGATAAAGAGAGAGAGGGAGAGAGAGAGAGAGATTTAGTAATAATGCGAGTAATTAAGACCAGACCTTCAGTGAGCCTTCTAACCAAAAATTAAAATTTTTTATTGGTTTAAAATACTTTATCCATATGTAGTTGAAGTTAAGTTTCGTCAAAGTTCGGCAAAATTATAAATTGTGAGTTTTACTTACGAAAAACATTTGTATTTGTATCAAGTTTAGTTTCATTTTCGCCGAAGTTTGGTAAACAAATTTAATATTTATACGCTTTACTTACGAGAATCTTTATATGAAGTTGAGGTTACGTTCCGCCAAAGAATGTGAACAACATTTAGAATCTTATGCTTAACTTACGAAAAACTTTATACGTAGTTTAGGTTAGGTTTTACCAAAGTTAAGTCCCGCTGAAGTCTCCTTAGTAGTCTTCGTTAAAACCTCCCCTAAATATGTCACTAGAAGTCTTGCTCAAAGTCTCTCATGAAGTCTCGCTAAAAGTCGCGCTAAAAGTCTGTCTTTAAGTCCTGTTAAAAGTCTCGCTAATAGTCTCGCACAGAGTTTCGATAAATTTTTCGCAAAAAGTTGCACTTAAAGTACTGCCAAAAGTGTCGCTCAAAGTCTTTCTCAATGTCCCTTATTAAAGTCTGGCCTAAATGTTTTGGTAGAAGGCTTATTGAAAGTCTGGCCTTAATTACTGGCTAGAATTCTTGCTAATTAGCTTCTTAGCATACTTCTAACGAGACTTTGAGCAAGACATTTAGCAATACTTATAGTGATTAATTAAGGGCAGACATTCAGTGAGCTTTCTAGCAAGACATGTAGACCAGTTTTTAAACTAGATTGCTAGTGAGGCATTTAGCGAGACATTTAGCGAGACTTTATGCGAGACTTTCTTGAAATATTTAGCGAGACTCTTGCGAGACTTTCTGCGAAATATTTTGCGAGACTTTGGTGAGACTTTAACGAGGCTTTCAAAAGGAGAGATTTAGCAAGTATTCTAGCTAATAGTTAAAGCCAGACATTCCGTGAGCCTTCTAGCAAGAAATGCGGGCCAGACTTTACACGAGATTGCTGTGTGCGAGACATCCCGTATAAAAAAAAATGTCTGGACGAAGTCTTGCAAATGTCTGGCTTCAAAAGTCTCGCTTGCCGGATGATCCCAGACTTTTTGCCAGACTTTATTTTTTCTTTTAAAAATCTTGGATAAAGTATGGGCATTTTTTCCAAGCCTTTTACGCAGTATGCTAAGTCTGATAAGTCTGGGATAAAGTCTGGGAATCTGTCAATTTTTTGCATGTCTTTTAATAGAAAAACATTAAAAAGTTTGACAAAAATCTGGGATCGTCCGGCAACAGAGACTTTTTAATACAGACTTCTGCAAGACTTCGCCTAGACTTTTTTACTCGGGATTAAGCGAGCCTTTGGATCAGACTTTGAGCAAGACTTTTAGCGAGACTTTTAGCAGGACTTAAAGCCAGACTATTAGCGATACTTTCCGCGAGACTTTGTGCGAGACTTTCAGCGAGACTTCTAGCGAGATATTTAGGTCAGGCTTTAAGGGAGACTTCTAAGGAGACTTTCAGCGTGGCTTAACTTTGATGAAACTTAACTACATATAAACCTAAATTATACATGTAAAGTTTTTCGTAAGTTAAGTATAAGACTCTAAATTTTTTTCGCAAACTTTGGCGGAACTTAACCTCAACTTCATCTAAAGATTCTCGTAAGTAAAGCGTATAAATATTAGATTTGCAAAAATTAAGCTAAACTTGATATTAAGTTTTTCGTAATTAAAGCTCACAATTTATAATTTTTGCAAACTTTTTACGAAACCTAACTTCCACTACATATGTATAAAGTATTTTAAACCAATATAAAATTTCAATTTTTCGCATACCACGCGTAAAGTATTGTGTTTACTCCCTGACGTCAGTGAGTAAAACGTCATATGCACTCCCTCCTAGAAACTGCGACGCGCATACACGTTTCCCTACTTTTCCCCGGCAAGCACCGCCTGCATAGGAATTTCGGCCCTAGCGAAGCGAGTATAAGTAGACACGCTAGCATAAGTGTCGCAGTTTCTAGGAGTGAGGTTATGTGACGTTTTCGACTCTGTAATAAGGGATTAAGCACAAATAACTTTCCGCCTGGCATGCAAAAAAATTGTATATTGCCCTCGGAAGCAATGAGAGCTCTGAACGTCCCCGAGTTGCTCGCGCATCAAATCCCTCACGGAAATACGTAGCCTACTTTACTCCCTAGGTGCATAACCTACTAATTTCGTTAGAAGACTCACTGAAGGTCTGTTCTTAATTACTCGCATTATTACTAAATCTCTCTCTCTCTCTCTCTCTCTCTCTCTCTCTCTCTCTCTCTCTCTCTCTCTCTCTCTGGTACTCTCATTTTTAAAGCCTGGCCTAAATATTTTGCTAGAAGGCTCATTGAAAGTCTGGCCTTTATCGTCGAGACATTTAGCAATACTTATAGTGATTAATTAAGGCGGTCTTATACCTAATGGCTCCTGAGCCCAAAATTACCTGAAAAGAATGAATTAAAATATAATTGCTATAAAATAAAGGATATGTATCACTAATATAACTTATTTCTAATACAAAAACCCAAGAGATAGGTCTTTTAATCCACTTTATGCAGAATTATGTCATTTTGGAAAAATCAACTAGTGAGCAAGTTTTCTTGGCAATCACTCGATGCATTTTGACGAGAAGTCGCAAATTACTTGGAAAACTTGTATCTATAGCATCAAACTCTAGAATTAAAAAATATCGTGACTAAGTATTTTTTTAGTTGAAAAAACTACTTTTTTGTCTCAATTTTAGCAATTTTTATGAATTTTTATCATTTTTTCAATTAAAAAAATACTTAGTTTCGATATTTTTTAATTCCAGAGCTTCATGCCATTGGTACATGTTTTCTAATTAATTTACGACTTCTCTCGTCAAAATACATCGAGTGATTGCCAAGAGAACTTGCTCACCAGTTGACTTTTCTAAAATGACATAATTCTGCATAAAGTGGATTAAGAAACCTATCTTTTGGGATTTTGTATTAGAAATAAGTTATATTAGTGATACATACACTTTATTTTATAGTAATTATATTTGAATTTATTTTTTCAGGTAATTTTTGCCACAGGAGCCATTAGGTATAAGACCACCTTAATGGCAGACATTCAGTGAGCGTTCTAGCAAGTGATTTAGACCAAACTTCAAGCGAGATTTCTAGCGAGACTTTGATCGAGACTTTGAGCGCGACTTAGAGCGAGTCTTCGAACGATACTTTGCTAATTACTCGACTAATTATGACTTACAAAGCCTTCTACCAAAATACTTAGGCAATACTTTAAACGAGATTGCCAGAGAGGCAGAGAGAGAGAGAGAGAGAGAGAGAGAGAGAAAGAGAGAGAGAGATTCTTGCTAATTAGCTTCTTAACAGACTTCCAACGAGATTTTCATACAGATAATTACCAATACTTATAGTGATTCAAATGGCAGCCTTTCAGTGAGCTTTCTACCAAGACATTTAGACCAGACTTTAAACACGATTTCTAGCGAGACTTTCAGTGAGACATTTAGCGGGACTGTAAGGGAGACTTTCAGCGAGACTTTTAGCAGTACTTAAAGCCAGACTTTTGGCGAGACTACGCGAGACTTTTAGCATTCAGATTTTTATCTGAATTCTAAACTTTATTTTAGAGACTTTAAGGGGATGCCTTACTTGTATAGTCTGTATATGCTTACCGACATTTATTGATTTTTCAAATATCTATCTCAATTTACATATTTTTGCTTATATTGAAGCTAACGCACATTCTTTGAATTATATAGATTGCGCGTGCGCTTCAATAATTTTGATAATATGAAAATTGGTTGAGAAATTTGAAAAATCAAGTGCAGAAATTTGCAGTTAGGTAAGGCTTTCTCTTAAGGGAGACTTCTAACAGAGACTTTCAGTGAGACTTTTAGCAAGACTTATGGCGATTAATTAACTTCTGACTAGCTAGTTATGAGTTAGGCCTATTCTATAGTAATCGATGCTTGTGGCGTGCTTTTCATCAGATTATTTTTCAAATAATAAAGCTGTCATGTTTATTAAAAAGTAGGAAAGTGTCTAGTGTTTTAGAGCATCAATACCGCAACTCGTTCAAACCAGACTTTGAGCCATAGTTTCAGTTATTCTTCAATCTATACTTTAAGTCAGACTTTAATTCTTGAGCAGTGATAATTCGTTAGCGTTATATTAGGAGTATATTGGCAATATATTGGCAATATATTGGGAATATATTGGCAATATATTGTGAATATTATGAATATATTTATATTTTGAATATACAATTATATAATTTTAAGCTCGCAGGAGATACGAGGAACATAGATGTCTTTTACATTATTTACTGTTGTATGTTTAGCATAAGATTACCTAAATTTAGGCGAACCTTGCTATCAATAACTAATTATTACAAAGTTAGGCAAAAATTGAGGCAAAGTTTACGTAAACTTTTGCCAAACTTTGTAATACGTATTTTGTCATACAAATTTTCTTCAAAGTTTATGTAAAGCTGTGACAAACACAATAAAAATAAAGTAAAAGGTCATGTTTATTTAAAAGTAGGTAAGTATTTAGTGTTCTAGTTTTAGAGTATCAGTACTAACTAGTTCAAGCCAGACATTGAGACATACCAAAGTAAAAAAAGAGTCTAGACGGCGTCTGGCTAAATTCTGGTTTCAAAAGTCTAGCTAAAGTCTCGCATGTGGGACGATCCCAGACTTTACGACAGATATATTTTTCATATAAAAATTCTGGAGAAATTGCGCATACTTTATGACTCACTTTTCACGAGACTTTACACGCGGTATGATAAGTTTTCGAAAAAAACACCTAGACTTTATGCCGGACTTTTCAACAGACTTCAAGTATGGCGTGAAAAAGTCTAGGAAAATGCCCATACTTTCTCCGAGACTTATCACCAGATGTTACACCCAGCATGAAAAGTCTTGGAATAAATATCTCCCATTCTTTCTCCGGAACTATTAACCAGACTTTAAAAACTCTTGGAAAAAGTCTGCGATAATATCTAGGCTTGACCCTGGACTTTTCAGCATACTTTACTCCCGGTGGAAAAAAGTCTTGTAAAAATTCCCAGACTTTATTAGAACGTATCGACAGATTTGATGCAATAATTTTAAATCGATGATATGCTTAAATGAGGAAGGGTACTAATGACGTTAAATTAGAGAGAAACCAAGGTGCATCTGTTCTTGACGCCTTAACCACTGGTCTATTTATTATTTACTTTAACTTCTGTAAATGGAGGCTATATCATCCCTTGATAATTGTTTTATATAATGCATTATGAACTTGAGTCGAGAAACATGAAAGAAAGCAAATAAGTAACTTGGCGTTACTAAAATCTTTTAAGAAATAAACATTATACAGGGTGATCCCGATAAAGTGGTATTATATATACACCACGCGACTAGTCTTAACGATTTGATTCTGGAAACCCTTATAAATATGTTCTATCTTTATTAGGGTAATTGTGGTTGAATTTTGAAATTGTCTAATCATCGCTCTCCTTAAGAGTTAAATAATTTAACTTGTAGTTAGAAGTCGAGTAGGCTTCACAGCAGCGAATGGGTTCCGAATATAGGCGAGTGTACACGCATACATAGAGACTCACTACAAACAATTACAGACAAAGACCGAGACACCTTGAAATCCACAAACACAAAGACCGAGATACCTTGAAACCCACAAACACAGACAAACATAAATTCTAGGTACGCCCCACCTTTTTCTTTAGAAAACAGAAACAATAACGAAACTGCGACAATCACATCCCAACAAAATTTATCGCACATCCCAGACACTCGAGCCGCGCATCGATCTACGTTCACGACGCTGTGGTTATCATACCCAAGAAAAATAATTTCAGACTGGAAAATTAAGTTCAAAGGTGGGTCGGATTATAGTGCGGAAGAATTTTTATGCCGCATAGAAGAATGTAGAAACCGTACGGGAGTGACAGATTCTGATCTGTTAGAAGCATTGTCTGATTAATTGGTGCGGATGCCTGCGAAATGGGCTCACCTCGAGAAACATAAATGGCGATCTTGGGATGATTTTGTCACGGCTTTTCGCGAGCACTACGGCGTTCCGCATTTTCAGATTCAGGTACAACATGAAGCGCAGCTACGGACACAAGGGGAAAGTGAACCGATAATTGATTTCATTACAAATTATCGGCATATTGTAAAATACTTATATCCGTAACCGCCGCTCGCGGATAAGGTTTCGATGACTTATAATAACCTAAAACCAATCTATAGAGACAAAATTAATAGACGCTCGGTACACACGTTTCGCGATTTGAAATTGTTTGTGAAAGAGTTCGAGGCCGCGTCGCTGGCGAAACGAGGGTATAAACATCCTCCACCTAAGGACGGGGAAAGCAAAGCTCAAACAATGTCTCGGCTATGAACGAAATAGCCCCTGCAAAATCGACCCAAGGTGACACTTCAAGATGGAACACACAAAAATGTAAGGAGAAAGGGAACACCAATTCAACGCCAACACGTCCCGATAATAAACCAGACGGAGATGAAACAGGACAGAAGAAGCAATGGAAACGGACAAGGAAAATTCATCTTGAGGAGAAGAAACAAATAGTACGGTACCGGGAAACATCAACCTCGCAGGAAAGCGAATTAGTCAAATATCGCAACATGAATCAGAACTACCAGAGGAACTTTCTTCAGAAGGCGAGAAGAAAATTTTAACACAAGAGTCAAAACCAGCTACCAAGTACAACATCGGCGGAACTACAGAACTGGTAAAGTTCCGAGATGTTGTAGAGTTTTGCCACCACCTATTGCCAGAAATCGTAAGAGACCGTCGATTTTTCATTAATGTCGAGGTATCGGGGATATCTGCAGTCACCTTGGTGGACTAAGGTGCGTCGAGGACGTACGCCGGTCCAAAGTTCGCGGATAGGTTCGGAGACCGTATTTTTGAGACACCTGATGCGGGAACATTATTACTTTAGCTAACGGATCACTTGAGAGAATTTCAGGGAAAATTAGAGTCCCGGTTAGCATTTGTGGTACGAGTAACGAAATGTCCATTCGTCTCGTAAAGGCCTACGATTGTGTCTTGTGGATGGACGCGCTCTAATTATTCGACGTATCGATTAATTTCAGGGAGCGCACGTGGCAACAGGAAAACGGTACGTGCATGACTTTCGACGGGGTCGGAGGGGGCACGTACTCTGATGATAAACCAGTAGCTGGGATATGCGAACTATACGAGACACAAAAAGACAGATTACAGAGACTGGTTAGACGAACTAATACCTAGCGGCAAACCGAAACTAGGACTAACACACCTAACAAAGCATGCGATCGATGTTCTGGACGCGAAGCCCATTAAGCAACGATACTATCTCCTAAGGTGCACTTTCAGCCATACTTTAAGCCATACTTTCAACCATACTTTAAGCCATACTGTAAGCTATACTTTCAACCATCCTTTAAGCCATAGTTGCAGCCATACATTCAGTCATACTTTAAGCCATACTTTCGGCCATACTTTAAGCCATACTTACAGTGATACTTTAAGCCATACTTTCAGTTATACTTTAAACTATACTTTCAATCATACTTTAATCCATACTTCCAGCCATACTATAAGCCACACTTTCAGCCATACTTTAAGCCATACTTAAAGTCGTACTTTCAGCCATACTTTAAGCCATACTTTCAGTTACACTTTAACCCATTAATACGCAAAATCAGACATTTGTGTACGTAAATTCACGTGTACGATTTAAATTGAAAATGGGGGTAATTTTTTTTCAAAATCGCGTAGAGCGGTTTTTTGATGATTCTCTTTCATAATTTTCCATTTATTTTCCACAAAAATTTCAATTATTATTTTATTTTTATGGTTTTTTTTAAAGGAAGGCTGGTTTTTGTTTTTTTTTTCTTCAAAATTGATTATTTTGTGGTTGCTGCTTTTGAATCATCATATAACCATCAGGAATCGTGATCCGATTGTCTAAATTTTCTGAAACCATAGTTCAGAAATCTTTTATTTGCTTTTGTTTTTGCAAAATGGTAATTTTGCAAAAACAAAAGTGTGATAAAAGATTTAGCTAAAAAATTCACATTTTATTTGGGATATTAAAATACCCATTTTTTGTTTCATAAAATTTTTTGTAAAGTTGTTCCTTTTCGAATAAAGAAATCACATGATAAAGTTGGTGATCTTTTTACTCAAAATAAACAACTTTACGACAAATTTTACATAACAAAGAATTCTTAGAATACGCCAAAGAACACGTGAGAATGTTTTCAGAATTTTCATGATATGTTTTTATTTTTCTAAGAATGTCCAAATTTTTTATACCCTCTCTCTTACTTACTCGTACTTCATATAAACTTTAAATAACTTGAAATAAAGTTTTTATAAACTTGGTATAAACTTCTTATAAACTTCGTATAAACTTCTTATAAACTTCGCATAAAATTTTATGTACGTTCATGATATTTACTTTATATGAACTTTTAATAATAGTACATTACGATACATGGGCCGGAAATTGGATTTCCGGGCCGTGCGTGGTATGACGCCCGAGGCGAAGCCGACGGCGTCATGACGCACGGCCAGGGCATCCAATTTCCGGTCCAAGTATTGTATACTATTTTTCTTACTCCCCGGCCGAAAGTACGTTCTGTAATTGTTAAATAATTGATAAAATTGCGTTGTCGTCTGCTAGCTCTGTTTGAGTGTTAGTTTTTCTTTCGGCCCGCTCGACAGTACTGCCTCTGTCGGCCGCTTTGGGTAGCTCGGTCGATATTACCGACTGTTTTTTCTTTCGGCTCGGCGTGGAGAGCTGGTTTTTTGGCCGTCTGCTACTTTCGCTGTTACACAGATGGTTTGATGCCCGCCCGACATTTGCAAGACCGAGGCGAAGCCGAGGTTTTGCTGGTCGGGGCGGGCGTCAGAAATCCATTCATTAAAAAAAGAAAGAAATAAGGTCATGAAATAAATACAATAAAGTTTGATTTTAATAATTTAAACTTTTTCAATATATTAACATCAAGTATTAATACAATAATTAATACAAGATTTACATTTAAATTAATCAGCTTTGGTCTTAATAATTTTAACTTTCATTATATTAATCTCAATAAAAAATAAATTTTTGTTTGATTTTCTTTCTTTACAAATGATTTTCTTTATCAGATTTGTAATTGTTAATATTTACAATGAAATTGCCGTTGATAGTACAATTTTTAATTTTAATATATTTGTTTAAAGTTGAATTTATTTGATCATTCAATGAGTTATTCTGATCTTGATTTTGATTTTTATCTCCATTCAGTGATTTATTTTGATTTTGGTTTTGATTTTTATCTTGAATTTGAGGATTAAAATTTTTAAGAATTCTTTTTGATTCATTGGTGCTGGTTTGCGGTTGAAGAGTTGTTGTATTGCTTGTTGTCGTAGTAGGTTTTTAATCTGAAATAAAGTTTGTTACTAATGAAAAGTAGTACAGGTAGCATCGACTCTATACCAGTATTTTTTATGCTTACCTGAAGTTGAATTGAAGTTATTCGTAGTGATTTCTTCTTCGAAATCTGACCAATTTAAATTGTAATCAGATTCATCTTTGTCGGGTGTAGTATTTGTCAATGGTTTTGAATGAGACATTTCATCTTGAATTTGAGGATTCAAATTTTGAAGAATTCTTATTTTACATGGAGGTGGTTGAGTAGTTACTTTATCTTTGAATCCTACTTTCACTGGTGTTTTTGAAAGAAATATTTTGCTGTTGTGGTTTGTCGAGGGTTGATTTTCATTGTTTTCCGGTGAAAGTATTTTCTTATTGCTGGCTGTGGTAACGTTGAGTTGTTGGTCTGAAATAAAGTTTGTTAGGAATGAAAGGTAGTACGCAAACTTATCAAGTATATTAATATTTTTTATGCTTACTTGGAATTGGATGGAACTGGTTCGTAGTGAATTCCTGGTTGGAATGCGACCAATTTGAATGGTAGTCGGAGTTAGCTTCATTGGGTGTAGTACTTGTCGATGGTTTTGGATGAGTGTTTGTCGTAGCTGTACGGATAATATCATTGAAAATCATTTGTCTATTATGTAGTGAATTTTCTATATAGCCTTGTGCTATAGCATCCGAACGCCACCTTCCCAGTTGTTTGATCATTTGCATGTTTGCACCGGATTCAGAAAGAAGCGTTGCTGCTGTTCTTCTAAAGCAGTGACCTGTGTACTTTTTTGGATTTTGTAATTTTAAATGAGAAGCAATAGTCTGTGGTACTTCACGTATCTTATTTTTTCCAATGACTTGACGAGTGCATTTGCCTTTGTTGTAGTGGATGAAAAATCTGTCTGTAAACTGATCGGTTGGTCTTAAGGAAATGTAATGTTTAACCTGATTATAGAAAAGGTTTCCAATAAGAAACTCGCCAGCTTAGTCGTTTTTGTTATGTTGGATCGATACTAGAAAGGCATCACCCAAGTCTTTTAGGTCTTCAAGTTTCATATTAGTTAATTCATCACAGCGGAGTGCACCACAAATTCCAAATGTAAGTATTACCTGTGAATGTTAATAATATAGTGTAAATTAACCAAGTATAAGAGTATTAATTGCGAAGTGAATATATAAATGGCCGAATCCATCTCAAATCAGACAGCCCGCGTATGCCTATTTCACCTATCATGTTGAAATAAAAATATTTATGTTCTACTCGAAAAAATATTTTACACGTGTTTTTTTATTTTTTTGTTTCATCAAAATTTCATGCGTTCAGCGATACCGAAAAATTCCGAGAAAATTCTTTCATTGAGAAAAAAAATTTTCAATGTGATTTTCAGACTGCTATTGTTTCAGCAGTTTTTCAAGCTTTTAAACGTGTAACACATAATTTCACTCAGTTTTGAGCCCTCTTTAACGGCCTTAATGTCATTTTCAAAAAAAAATAAAAAATCCACGAGCTATGCACTTTTTACTGAAAAATTCATTTTTTAGAGAAGTGCCTTTTTCTCGAAAACCCCATGTTTTTTTTGCACAATTTTTGTTGTCGTGATAGAGGACGGTAATGTCTAGCTAGACGTATTTGTGAGATTCGGTACTTTTTCTCTGGGATAGCGATCACTAATGAGATAACACACAAACAAATTTTTCACGCTTAACGCTTATATATAGTCAATGATATTAGAGTCAATGTAAAGGTATTTATCTTTGTGCGTATGTAATATACATGTACGTGCGCCTACTTATAGGAGTATATGTACTAGTACATTTGTCCGCTAGATGGATATGGTTTGACTTAACATTTACAAAGAAAAGTTCGGTTTCTGCTATATATCACACATCTCGTCTTATTTAAAACCATCATCTTTTGGAAAATTATTACATATTTACACCTTATCAACTCAACTACGATGTCTCAATATTACTCAACAGAGAGAATCAAATGTGCAGACTTTTTAGACAAACACAAACAAATTATTTACAAATCTAGTTCCGTACGTTTAAAACAACTTGAGAATCTTGCTCATCCATTGAAGCACCTCTATCCTCATTTACCTTTGACACCTTCTACATATCTGTGTCAACATTGTTACAATCGTGCTTTAGAATTGGTGAGTAGTACTGACAATGAATTTATAACGGATAATGAAGTTACCGATAACGTAGTTGATAGAGATGAAGATTTTTTACCAAGTACTCCAGAACGCATTGAAGAATTTAATAATGAAATAAGTACATCTTTCTTAGGTTCTGTATCGCCTCTTAAAAGAAAAAATCTTATACATGAAAAATCAATTGAAAATTACGTAACAAAGAAGAAAAAAAAAAATACTTTCAACATTGTCTAATACCCTTGATGTGAAGTTGAACAATGTTTATGACGTTTCTATAACAGCAAATGAATCAACTGTATGCCATTGTACAGAATGGATACAAAATCTTGGTCTAGCCTTGCAAAAGTGTTCTACGGTATCAGAAAAAATAAAAATTCTGACTTTGCTACCTTCATCCTTTACAAAACATGAAATTTTATCTTTATTTCCAGAAATAACAATGTATATGATCAACAAATCGAGAAATCTTGTTAAAGAAAAAGGAATTTATTCAGAACCAGATGCATATTCAGGCCATCCGATTGATGAAAACATGGAAAAAATTGTTATGGAATATTATTTAAATGATGATTTTAATTGTTCAAGACAAAGTCCTAATAAATGTGACGTTGTTACAATTAAAGTTAACAATAAAAAAGAGAAAGAAGTTAAGCGTTTTCTTACTCGAAGTTTAAAAGAGACGTATAAAGTATTTAAAAATGATTATCCAGAATTGAGAATTGGAAAATCGAAATTTTATAGTTTGCGACCAAAGTATGTCTTACTTAGCCCCATCAAAGAAGTTTGTCTCTGTATCTATTGCGCAAATTATGATTTATTTCTTACGAGCTTAATTAATTTTAGAGGGAGTAACGTCACAGAGTTGGATGAAAGTCGGTCACAAATAATAAATGCAACAATGTGTTCTGAGCCATCTGATTTATGTTATTTACAAGAATGTAAACTATGTCCAGGGATTAAGGGAATTACGTTTCATATTTTAAAACTGCAAGATGTAGAAGGCACAGAAGAAATTACATATGCTTTGTGGGATAATGGAAACCTGATTAAAAAGACACTATCAATTTCTGCTTTTAAAGATGAACTTTCGGTTTGGACCATGAGGGTTAGTACTCACATGTATGTAAAAAATATACAACGCAAAGCTATAAAAACAGAAAGAGAAAGGGCTAAAAAAGACTCACATCATTTAGTTCTTCAAATAGACTTCGCTGAAAACTGGGCTGTGATTCATAATAAAGCTGTTCAAGGAAATCATTGGGTTAATGATCAAATTTCTATTTTCACAGCAGTCTCTTATCAAGGGGATTCGACACAAAGTTTCGCAGTTATAAGTGATGACCGAAAACATGATTCAGCGTATGCTTTGCTAGCAGTACAAAAAATTATAAAATTCTTGAAAGAAAATTGTTGTGATTCAATTAAAAAAATTACCATCGTATCAGACGGCGCTGCGAGTCACTTTAAAAATCGCTTTCAATTAGATGAACTAAAACGAGCGCCGTGTGATATAAAATGGTTGTTCTCTGCTACTGGGCACGGCAAAGGAGCTGTAGATGGTGTGGGTGGACTTATAAAGCATTATGCTACTTCGCATAATCTTCGAGAGCCCCTTGAAGAAGCTATTCAAAACGCAAATGATTTTGCAATACATGTTCAAAAATATACTGATGCTATTAAAATAATACATTTACAAGATGCTGAAATAGAACAATTCAGAAAAGAAAAAAAAATATTGATTGGCTTACAACTCCAAAGTATCCTGGAATTCAAAAAACTCATATATGGGTTAAAAAAACATGTGACGATAAAATACATTGTTTGACAGCAAAGACCGCTGATCGTCCGCTTACTGAATTAAGAACAATGAAGCAGAAAAACAAAGGTAGTAAAATAGGTATACAAATGAAAAAAAGGTATAAAAATAAAAAATCAAAAAGACGCAAATAACAAATAAATACATAGTTATGTGTACCTGTATATTACATACACACAAAGACAAATACCTTTACATTGACTCTAATATCATTGACTATATATAAGCATTAGGCGTGAAAAATTTGTTTGTGTGTTATCTCATTAGTGATCGCTATCCCAGGGAAAAAGTACCGAATCTCACAAATACGTCTAGCTAGGCATTACCGTCCTCTATCACGACAACAAAAATTGTGCAAAAAAAACATGGGGTTTTCGAGAAAAAGGCACTTCCCTAAAAAATGAATTTTTCAGTAAAAAGTGCATAGCTCGTGGATTTTTTATTTTTTTGAAAATGACATTAAGGCCGTTAAAGAGGGCTCAAAACTGAGTGAAATTGTGTGTTACACGTTTAAAAGCTCGAAAAACTGCTGAAACAATAGCAGTCTGAAAATCACATTGAAAATTTTTTTCTCAATGAAAGAATTTTCTCGGAATTTTTCGGCATCGCTGAACGCATGAAATTTTGATGAAACAAAAAAATAAAAAAACACGTGTAAAATATTTTTTCGAGTAGAACATAAATATTTTTATTTCAACATGATAGGTGAAATAGGCATACGCGGGCTGTCTGATTTGAGATGGATTCGGCCAAATAATGAATTACCTTTGTGGCTAAATACACTTGATCATCGGCTGTTGTCATAAATTTCATAATTTCAGTCCAGGTTAAAGTTTTTGATTTTTTAGGTTTGTAACCTTTACCACAATTTTTTATCATACTTTTTAAAGCGAAGAACTTAGTAATATCAATATTGTCTTTTGTATTTAAAGTATTTCGAAGCATACTCCATATGCTCCATAGAGTTGGCGGTTTCAATTTTAGTTTTAAGGTGTTAAAGTAAACAATTAAATTGTTTTCTTCGGAGTTTGTTGAAAGTGAATTTTTATTTTCTTCTTTCCATTTTTTGTAAGCGTTGTAGACTAGGAGGTAGCGTTCGGAAGACTTCTTTGGTAATGTTTCTGACTCTATAATTATTTTTGCCTCTTGGTCAAAATTTTTTAAGATTTCTTCTTCATCTTCAGAACCATCGGATGAGGATTCATCTGTTTGTTTCATTGAAAGACATTTTTTTATCTCAATGGAAATTGAGAAATTGCACGTAATTTTATTGCTTTTAATCTTCACTTGTTTGGTTAAGCACGTTTTAGGTTAGAAAGCGGGCACTATCACTGCATGTGAACGTAGTATCTATTGCTACATTTCTCGAGAACATTTGTAGAAAATAGTAATTCAATTTTACATTTCTCGAGAGAATTTCAGTCAGAGCGCGTGTCGAGTTATTCATTTTTCTGTAAGATATCGTGCAGTCAGAGTGCTGGGACTTGTGTAGTGTGTCACTTAATTGTTTCTACACGACTCAAAAGTACGTGTAGCAAACAAGGAAAAAAGTAATGACCACGATCAAACAATACCACTTTTTATTTCAACTAACTCTTTTTTCTCGTCACCCGTGCACTTTCCTCTGTTTATTTCGTACGTGTCTAACCTTCACGCCGCACAAACATCTTTCCTCGGACATGCGCACGGGCGCTCAAGCGCCGCGTGTCAGGAAATTTCGGCAGCCAATCAGAGCGCGCGGTTGGTCTAAAATAGGATGCGAAAGTTTCTCTTTCGGCCCGAAGATGCGGACCGGAAGTACGTACTTTCAGGTGGGCGAGTAAGAAAAGCTAATTTAAACTTTATCTACAGTTTACCTAATGTTTGTAAATGATATTTTGATATTTTCTACATTGATATGAACTTTATCTAAACTTTTAATCAACTTTACATGAACTTTTTATAAACTTTTTAGCTACTTTGATGATATTTACTTTATATGAACTTTTGATAAAGTTAATTTAAACTTAATCTCTAATTTACCTAATGTTTGTAAAAAATACTTTAATATTATCCACATTGATATCAACTTTATATAAACTGTTTATAAACATCGTATAAAATTATTATGTACTTTCATAATACCAAAACTATAAAAATTATAGTTCGGCTTACTTTCATTCGACATCTTCATATGAAGTTCATATGGATCTAAACTTCGTATGAAGTTTCGGCTTAGTTTCATTCGACAAGTTCATATTATGAAGTTCATATGGATCTAAACTTCGTATGAAGATCATATGAATCTAAAATTGTTATGAAGTTCATATGAATCTAATCTTTGTATGAATTTTATTTGAATCTAAACTTAGAAGGAAAGTCCGGACCCTCCGGATCAAGGATTTTCGTGGGCTCGTGCAGAGCTACTCAGTACTCAAAAAAAGATACACGTGTCTCCCCATTTGATCTCATAGGCTCTGGGAGCTCCTGTATTCACCAAAACCCAACAAAATTAGCCCTAATATTCATCATATGCACTGATAAACACTATGATAACTTTAAACACTCACTCACTTGCTCACTCATTCGACGAAACAACATAAACCTGATTATTTTGATGTTAATTAGAACTGTTTTGCGCTGATTTTTTATTGAAATAAGTCAACACATTCCTATTTTGTCCATTTTTATATTAAAAGTGTCTAAAAATTGTGAAAACTCTAACAAACTTTTGAGATTACTTTTCAGTTTTTTATCAAATACGCACATAATATAAACTTTGACTTCTTTAAACTATTAATTTTAATATGTTACAATATTTAAAATAGATCATTGTATCATAGCACTATTAGCAACAAATACTTTCAATGTCATGGTTAGGCGATATTTTCATAAATGGCGATATTTTCATAAATGCTTCTTAATGGTATACTCTTACCTGGTATACTCTAATCCATTATCAATCATAACTTTGGTATGATTTTTCGGCGCTCGTGGTATAAAATACCGTTCCACACGAGTGCGGAAGTTGATTATTTACTTCCAAACCAGTGTTGAAATCTACTATAATAAGTATAAAAGGAATAATATAAATAAAGTTTCAAGTAAGTGATTAACAGCTGAAAAAACTACTTCAAAAGGGATGAGGTGAAACAAATCTGCTGACAGTCAGATAAGTGTTTAATTTCTCTATTTCAACAGCTGGATTTTATATCAAGAATTGTGATACTTTCTGTTTTTTTGACAGCTTTTTCCAAATAGAACATCGCATTCTTCATGGGCAATAAATGTGCCATGGCAATTCTTTTTAAAGCAGTAGTGAGATGAGCAAGATATTTTGAAGACAATTCATCAGGTTTTATAAAGAAGTTCCAGCACACAGGCGCGGATCCGAAGCTGTCGTTTGGAGGGGGAGGGGGAGGGGCGAATTTTGTTCGGCGACTTTTTCCATAGGCATGGATCCAGTTATTCCCTTTGAGGTGGAAGAAGGGTGACTATCGATAAGCGTGTATATGAAATAAGGCAAAAAAAATTATAAAACCTTAAACCTTCAGATAAACGAGAAAAGCGATTTCGACTTTCGGGAAAGATATTAAAAAAAAATAAATAAAAAAAAAAACAAGTCGAGGAAATCATCTCCCGCGTGGAAGAGTGTCTACACTCAGGTGGGCAGAGAAAACATTCGAATTAAAAATTAATAAAAAAAAGGAACATAAAAACTTAATAGGCGGTGGAGCTGGGATCTACATAAAAAATATAGACGTACACCCTAAGCTCTCAACTGATTTACCCCAAGCTAAGAAATTAACAGTAGAGCTTCACGATATTACGATATAATATCGATATCGTATCGTATCCTATCGATTTTCAAGACAATATCGATAAGATATGTAGCAAAATCATTTGAGATGATACCGATATTTTTATTACGAGATTTTCGATATTGGGGCTTCCTACCTTTTTGCATTCAAAATACCTTTCCGAGGGAACAGATTATTGGATCGACATAATTTTTTTTTTATTTGTAGGTAAATAAATTTTACACAACTCTGTTGGGCCGGATTTTCAATAAATAATGTTCTTTTTGTGGTAGTAAGCAAACACATCCAGAATTTTTAATTTTCATTAAACGCATTAGCTCCTTGACAAAAAGTTCATCAGTTCGGTAGACTAAATGATCATAGTCTCATGTTTTTGAGGTCGCTGCATTCTACCCCTATATGCACGGTTACGTTTGGATTTGACCTTGAAATAACCTTCAATATGAGCTGATGGACTCAAACTGACTTCGAATTCGGATTCAGCGATCTTGATAATATTTACGATCAATGTATATGCAAGACTTTGTTTCTATTTGACCTTGAAATGACCTTCAAAATGACTCTGTTTTCGGACTCAGCGGCCTCAAAAACATGAGTCTATGATAATTTAGTCTACCAAACTGATCAATTTTTTGTGAAGGAACTAATGCGTCTAATGAAAATTAAAAATTCTGAACATGTTTGCTTACTATCACAAAAAGAACATTATTTATCGAAAATCCGGTACAATAGAGTTGTGGGAAATTTATTTACGTACAAATAAAAAAAAAATTATGTCGATCCAATAATCTATTCCCCCGAAAAGGTATTTTGAACGCAAAAACGTAGGAAGCCCCAGTGTGGGCCAGTGTGGGACGCGAGGTCCACGCATATTAGGGAATTACGTAGACGTAAAACAGTAAGCAAGACAATTATTTAAACAATTTAAAGCCAAGTAGGCGGGGGATATGAGGTCCACGCATATTAGAGAATTACGTACATGTGCAACAATAAGCAAAACAATTATTTAAATAATTTTTAAACCCTAGTAGTCGGGGGACCTGAGGTCTACGTATATAAGGGAGACATGTAGACGTGTAACGATAAGCATGACAATTATTTAAACAATTTTAAACCCAAGTAGTCGGGGGACGTGAGGACTATACATATAAGGGAGTCACGTACACATGCAAAAATAAACAAAACGATTATTTCAATAATTTTTAAACCCATGTAGCCGGGGTACGCGAGGTCTATGCATATAAGGGAGTCACGTAGACATGCGTGAATAAGTAAAACGATTACTTAAATAATTTTTAATAATGTTTGCCCCCAGCCTTCGCCGAGGTATTCTGTTGTGCTCCAGAATTTCGGAGCACATTCTCTCTCCGCGCTACGCTGGAGATCAAAATTATTGAAAAAATGTAAAAATTAAAATTAATAAACATTTTCATAAGTTTTAGGCTCTCTCTTTGGAGTAGTATCAACTGTAATATAAGAGATTTCAGTTGTATAAGAGATGAAGGTCGGAGTTATCACTATGGCTAAGCATAACTGAATACTTAAAAAATAATCCAAATACACCTCATCCGAGATTGAATAGTATATTACGGAACTAGGGAGGTAAGGAGTTGGCCAGTCCAGATCACGTGTAAATTGCAAACATGTGCTCTGGGGTACCCTCGTTACCCCCGTGTTGCGTACACGATTTTTCACCATACCCGGGGCGAAAATACCATATTCACGTTTTTGGGCCGGGAGCGAAAGTTGTACTTTCGCTGTACTGCCAGGGTATGGTGAAAATACATTTTATTCCAGGGATATACATCTTATTTTTATATAACGAAGGCATGACATGGTCTTTTTTCCGTGTGTGAGTTGGAAAAGGGATTAGGCATATCGAGCCATACACAACGCAGTTGGAAATCAAAATAATTTGAAATTTATACACAATTAACTATATCTCTCAGCGAGCATGAAGTTGCATCACTTTGTTCTGTGGTACTATCAATCTCTCAATTCATCCCTGGTAAAAAGTTAATGAGAGGTTAATACTCGGTCACTTATACTAAAAACCTGTCAATAACAGTGGCAGCTCGAAAATAAGACGATCTGCAGCTTTTCAGAAACAATTGTATTAACATTGAGTGCAGGTACCTATTGTCAAAGAAATATAAATTTTATTCTCCTGATTATTATAATGAATTGTCAATGCAAAGGATATAATTGCAGTTGCAGTACGTACTTAAATTATAAACCTTCTTCAATTGTCTAGATATAATTACGGAAGTTCTATGTCAGGGTATAACCTATATTACTACTTACTATTAATGATTATAGATATTATTTTATTTTAGCTCATTGCTATCGGATGGTGGAGCTAATGGATAAGTTAGATCTCATTATAGATCAACAGAGGTAACTTGACATAATCAAAGATAAACAGAGGCAACTTGATGAAAAATTAAATGAAATATTAGGGTTGATAAAGTGCATAAAAAATTTTTTCAATTTTATTCACAATAGTTTGTTATTCATTATACACCTTATCATGGATCATTTAAATATTTGATATATTATATACAATAAAAAACCCGCTGCCAAGTCATTGGCACGTAGCTGCCTCAAACTTAATTTATTGATTCCTTTAATTCATTTTTACTTCTAATATTTAAAATTTAATACTTTATCTTGTACGGTGAGACTAACTAGGAGAGGGTCATGGGTCCATAATCTCTTAAAATTTTAACCATATATAGTCTTCAATGAGTGTAATAAGTGGTTAAAATTTCAAGTCGATAAATCAAGTATTCTCTGGTAAAACGCGATTCGAAAATTAAAAAAAAAATTTTTAACCTCAAATGTCTTTTTTCTTAATTGACCGATTTTCTTGGGCAACGAACTCGATCTGAGGTTATCATATATCGCCTTAAAACATCTTTTCGAACATTTTTTGTCCCGAAATTTTTTTTCACCGTTACAAAGCTTTCTCTATGAGGGAGTAAAATATAAACTGTTCATATGTTATATTTGTGAACGAATATTGAAAGTTCACTTTATTACCCATGAGAGAAAAAATATATGCCAATAAACAGTCGTTTTTAGGACTCCTCAGTAGAAGCAGGCGAATTGAGCCGTTTATCCCATTCAGATTTCATTGCGGTGTACCTGCGTCGTACTTTAACAGGTTCAGTATGACATTAGTCAAATATGACTAATGAAATTTGCCATACTTTAGATTGCTGTTAAACAAAAAACTTCTAAAGCTTTTTCCCATACCGCTTTTCATATCAGACATAATAATACAAATCATTAGGAATAACTAAAACTGAAAATATTTTTGATTCCTTTTCATTCTTTGGAAACTTTATGTATTTTTTATACATTATCCGTACTGAACCTGTTAAGGATATCTCGATGTTTTCATTGATGATTTACACTTTTATCAATACGCGGCCGATATTGTCTGTGGAGAGTCAAAACTCATAACAGTATGTCGTCTTAATTTTTGAAATAAATATCACAAAGAATCAGGACGTAAAAGCATGGTTTTTTAGTTATAGACCAGTACACTTGAGTGTGCGTGTTTATATTTTATGGAAAATAATACTTGAGTAAATAATTGCTCTTTAACAAAGTGGCGATCTGGGTTCTCACTCAAAAAGAAGTGCTTTAGCCAAATTTCACGGGCCATGCATTCATTCATTTTTTTTTTTTTTTTGTAAATGCTGCTGCAATGATTCATTATTTAAAAGAATGCTTTTTTTAAAAAGTATAATGTAGAGTTTTTCTTTATTGTATTATTTTCAATTACGAATATGAAAAGAACGGAATAAGGCGTCCGATTACAATATGATGCCAATTAGCAGAAAGCCGAGTAGTAGCGGTCGTGGCTTTTTGGTAAGGTAAAAGTACCCTTTATGGAACAGTTTTTGCTAGTTTAAAGTTTGGATTGAGATTAAAACTATTCTAAAGGAGTAATATTTATAATTTTTGGATATCAATCGATGGGGTAAAGATCAAAGATTAAAATGAGACCTTAAAAAAGCAATTGAATACGAATTGTAATTATTACAATTAAAAAACCAAACCGACACCAAGTACGTATTATGGAACGACGTTTTTACAGATTTTCCCCCCGTTCCATAATTGATGTCCCCATTTTGGAACAGGATAGAAATCAGTTTTTAGTACATTTCGACACGGGTGGGGAAGTCGATTATTTAGCCCGCTTCGCTCGTGCAAAAAGTCACACCACCTAAATAATCGACTTACGCACTAGTTTCGAACGATATTTTATACCACGAGCGCCGAAAAATCATATCAAAGTTGTGATTTTGAGGTTAGAGTGGTATAAAATATAATAAGTTATGTACTATTTTACTTACAATAAGTGGCTTATGACATACAAATGATGATATAAAATTTTTTATAATTTTTTTATTAAAAAACATGAATACAAAATACAATTTTAAACGTATCAAATTAACACAATAATTGCATACAACTTAGAATACTTAATACTTATTTTTAAATATCTGAAATTACAATTAATTTATTTTTTGTTTTGGATTTATTATTTGCTACACTATTTTCATTTCGAGCATAGTCTCTTCTTCCATCGTATTATTTTTTAAGTTATTTTCAGGATTACTGGAGTGGAGATTTATTTTTTCAGAAATTATTACACTTTCTTGACAAATTTCACTATTGACTGTTCGACTAATAGATTTTTGTATTTGATCATTGTATACTATATTGCAGATGGAGGAAAAACTCCTAAAAAAATTCAACATGATTAAAATAAGAAAAATGCTAAAATATAGTTACATGAATAATTTTCAATTAGATTGTACGAACCCCATTGACTTAGTTTCTCAATGAAATTTTCTGTTGTAAAATCTTCACAGTTATCGAGTAACCGTTCTTCATTTAGTATGCAATTATTCTTATTTCAACTGTTGCTTAGTTCTATACTACTTTTCTATATAAGGTGATAAAACTTTATACGAGCCAGGTCGTGAAGGAGATTCTTGTGGATCTTTACAGCTCTGTGGAGAGATGTGGCTGGGACATTCAATTTAGCTGCAATTTGCAGTGCAGCATTCACTGCATTGAAAACTTTTTTTCAATTGTAATGCAGAATACAGTCTCCTTTTGATATTATCCAAACAATCGTGTAGTATTCAAAGATAACTGTGTATAACGGTTGATTTACGAGTCAATTTATTGTTATTAAAAATATATAACAACGACGTTTCGGTGGCTAGTTTGGCACCCTCATCAGATCTTTAGTTATAACAATTTAATCATAATACCCAAACCAGGTTCGTCATATGCATACTGTTTGTAGCTCATAAAAACATTCATTAATTTAAGATAGACAAATTAATAACCTTAATATCAATATATGTAATGTATAAACACATAAAACAATAGCACAAAAATACATAATTCAATAATAAAAATATAATAAAAAATTAAAAAAGTAAATATTGCACAGAAGTTACGTACAGCCATATCGCTTATCACAGTTACGAGAATACAGTCTCATTAAAAATATTACTTATGTCGACTGCAATTTAATATCAACTGATAAGAATTTTTCCATCGGTCTTACAGTCTTACAAATTAAATTAAAATAATTAATATTTATGGCAGTCAGATTGCCCTTGTTTATAATCACCCCCGCAGAATCTGAAATAAAAACTTAATTAAAATCTGGAAAAAACTTTGTTAGCAAAGGACGATCTGACTGCCCACCACCACCACATTGTCCAACGTTTCGAGCCTGCTCCGGCTTCTCCTCAGGGACAGTCCCTGAGGAGGAGCCGGAGCAGGCTCGAAACGTTGGACAATGTGGTGGTGGTGGGCAGTCAGATCGTCCTTTGCTAACAAAGTTTTTTCCAGATTTTAATTAAGTTTTTATTTCAGATTCTGCGGGGGTGATTATAAACAAGGGCAATCTGACTGCCATAAATATTAATTATTTTAATTTAATTTGTAAGACTGTAAGACCGATGGAAAAATTCTTATCAGTTGAGAATACAGTCTCCTTTTGATTTTTAGTTTCCTTTTGTGTGGTTGAACTTTCTTGCGAATAACTTTGTTGTGCTAAGCATTCTTTTTTAACATCTCTTTAATATCTTTCGTAGTCTCATTTTATTTGTATTATGTTGTGCCTCTATTTTTTTTCTTCGCTGTCATTTTTCTTGAGTTTCATAAAATCTATAAAAAATTTAAAAAAATTTCTAAAGGAATGTAACTTACAAACTGATTTTTTATTAAATTTATAGGTTAGGTTTGTCCTTTGTGTTTCACAATCAGAATTTCGCAAACAAATATATACTTATTTATTAGTAAAATGATGCAGGAAACTCAAATGATTGTTCACGCACGTCTCAAGATAATGTTAAATAATAAATAACTTTAAAACTGTTGAGTGAAAACGCGCTCCATAAAGAGGACATGCTTAGAGACAGAGATCTCCGAACTTGGAACGCCACCTTTGGCTGTTCCATAAACTCGGACTACGCTCGTTTGTATTATGAAACACTAAAATATTTATTGAAAATCTTTACTGTTGCAGAAAAACTATTGTAATACTTTAATCTATGAGTAAAAAACTGTATAATATAAAAAGATTGATATTTGAAAAGTGTTGGAGTGCATAGTTACAGTTAATAAAATAAACCGTATGAAACCAGCACCATTGACTTCAACAGCCACAGATTTGAGTCGATCTCAGAATACACGCAGTCGTATATTTTTTTAAATTGTAATGATCATGTAGAAATGAGAATCTCTTTGCATATTACATAATAAACCTTCACTATTCAGATAAAATTTTGATATTGTTTATCTGTACAATTAATAGACTTTATTTTACTATATTTCAAACTGTTCCATGAAGGGGTCACGATTTGAGCGATGTTTCATAATGGGTACTTTTACCTTAGTGTTTCTGATTCGCGAGTCGGCGGCTCTGGTTCAATCGCAGGATCCGTCATTTTTTATCATCATAAATTAATTATAATTATTTATTTATTAATAAATTGACCAATTTGAATGTTCTTCCAGCTGAAATTGTAAATTTTTAGGTACGACCGCTACTCGGAAGAGTCTTATAATTTCACCAGAGCGAAAATTGGCGGAATTCAAATACTGAAAATTTAATGTATAAAAAACATTTTACACTCAGAGTGAGTGCATTTAAAACGTTTTCTGAGATGTATGTATGTCTGTACGTCTGTATGTAATAAAGTTACCCGATTATCTCAATGAATTTCCGATCGATGCCATCAGAATTGCGAGCAAGGAGCACTTACTTAATTATACCTACTCGGTGGTCCTCTACTGAGAAAGATCGATGAAAACGTTTAGGAATACGAGCACAAAGAAAATTTTCAAAAAATCGTTTTTAAGCATAATGTCTAGAAAAATTAATTTTAAGTTAATATCTACACATCTATCTGCTAAAACTAATTAAAAGACACCTTTTTTCTGTTAGGAATTTTTTGCTACGAGCAATATTTGCCAACACAACTGCGAAGAACAGATAAAAATGTTAAAAAATGGACGATATTCGGCTATAGCAAAGAGTAGTGTAACTTTCTTTTTATCTATTGCCATGCGTATGTTGTCCGTTATATTTATTAGTATTGTTTGAGTTCTGTGATGCCTACGGAAATCGGTCTGGAAGGGATCATGTAAATTATATTCATTTATGTACTTCGTAATTTGAGTATGAGAGATCTTTTCAAGTACCTTGGAGAGAAAGCACGATAGCGCACTGGGACGTAAGTCCGAAACAGAAGACGGTGTTGCGAACTTCTTGAAAACAATCAATTGTGCTTTTTTCCAGGAGCCTGGAAAAATGCCTTGGGCAAAAGAAAAGTTGAAAATACGCACTAAAAAGTCACCAATAATCGGCAGCACCTTCAACACCACCTTTTGCGGAATATAGTCCACCCCTCTCGCCTGCGAGGAGAAGTGTGAGATGACAAGTATCACATCATTAATATTTATCTGAGTGTTCGAGAGGGGAAATGGAGATACCCGAAAAAGCGGGCATTCAGCTCGCCAGATGAAAAACCATGAAGCTGCTTCTCTTTATGCCTTGGCAGGAGGACAAGGTTGTGCATCTTCCAGATATTCTTATATTCATTAAGAGCGTCTGTAAGATGTCTATGAAAGAAGGAATTACGTTCTTGTTCTATGCGCTCGTCGACTTCGCTACTGATTGTGAGTCGAAGAAACTCATCGAAAAACACTACGAAAGAGAGAGAGAAACAGCTCACCATCGTCATCATCACCGACGCTGTCTTCCCGCCTACAGAGAAGAGCACCGGCAAACGGTCGTCGGCGAACGACATTGGAGCAGCAGAGGGTTTACTCCTCAGAAGCCAGCAGCAGGGCAGCAACCGAGATACCGCGGGTGTCCTGCCGGCAGCGCACGGGATAGCCAAGGCTACCACGACTCGAGCAGTGGCGTCAGGTGAGTGCGGTATATGAGGAAATCTCACAAACCTTTAATTCACTTTAAAAAACAAAAAGTCTGAAAATCGATGAGCATATTTACAACCATTAAGGTTTAGGCTTTTCATAATAAAAAAAATACAAAATTAATTCTGTTCTCTTTTTCATAAAGAATGCTTAATAGAAAATTTAATTTTTTTTCTATTTTGAATATTTTATCTTAAAATTGTTATATTTTTATATCTCGTCGGGTTAGAGGAAAAAGATGCTATCTCGAAGATGCGTTGCAAAATGTGCTATCTCGCTGAGATTTGGAAAACATGCTATCTCGGCAATTTTTTTTCGTGAAAATTTAAGTTGGCGTCTCTGCAGAAACTTTTAAAGAAAATTGCTTTTTTTTCAATATATTTAGTTTGATTATCAATCATAATAAATTTATAGGATATAGTATACTTTACTATAAACTTGATTGTCTTACTATATTGACCTTTTAAATAAAAAAATAGTATACATACATGTGTAACGATGCACATGTTCAATAGGCGTATCGATACTAAAAACCGAATGCGAAACACTTTCTCTCTCGGATAACGCGTGCGCTAGAGAGAGAAAGCCGACGGATCTGTCAATGGCATGGGAGAGCGAGCGTACGAATGTGTACATCCATGTACACACCAATATACACACCTACCGGAGCTCGTACAGCGAGGAGAGAAGCAGGCATCTGAGTAGCCGGCTTTCCTCTCCACCGAGAGCCGCGACCATGCGTGGCGCAGGACGCGCAAGCTACAGCGTGTCCCACCGCGCCGACTATACAGCACACGGCGAGCGAGTATAAATGCTTCCTCGCGCGCCGTGGAAAAGCATTCTCTCAGCCCAGGGCCGTGCTCGCTAAGCCCTGGAGCCCGCTGACGGAGTGGTGTATACGAGCGCACTCGTTACTCTGTACCCGAAGCGCCGCTGAGGTGATTCCCCCGGGTATACGAGCGCACTCGTTACCCAGGTGTTGTCCAAGTGTAGTGGGAGCGCACTCGCCTACTCGTGGAGAACCGCGCCCGCGACCACCGTATTCTAGTAGCTCGTGAACTTGTATTTAATGTTCGCGCTCCGCTGTTTTATATGTTACAGATCTCCGCCAAATGCGACCCATAGGCAGCTATAATTAATGTACAACTATTATTATTAGCATTAACTGAAATAAATTGTTATTTTTTCCTACTTATTTGGCTTTGTCAATTTATTTTAATCGCTCTCTCCATTCGAATCCTGCTCAATTAGCTATCCTCATGAGAGAGCAATCCTTTCGCATGAATACTACTGTTTCATTGCGCTCGAACAGGGACTCGTTTTTTCAATTCACGCGGAAGAATGAAAGAAAATCATTCAACTAACATCTAATATTGAAATAAATTATACAAAGCAAAATAAGAATTTTTTTTTCGAAACCGGTTAATACTAACAATATGGGGAAAGTCGGATGGGTTTATAATCTCCGAAAGAAGAACTCATGGACGAACTCGCGAAACTAAAGATCGATAACACAGGAAATGTAGCGGAATTACGACAACGTCTAGTAGCGATAGCGAAAATAAGTTCCGAACATTTTAAAAATTAACCGGAAGACGCGGAAGAGTACGATGAGGGATTAGATAGGACTCGCGATCTGGAGGAACAGATAAATAACGCATCGACACCACAGAACACGCAAACACCATTTGTAATACCGAACCAGGATACAGCCGCGGCACATATAAATTATATAACAGTAGAAAACACGACCGCGAAAACTCTAGACCAGATGCGAAAATGGAATTGTCACTTCGACGGTCGCGACGTGTATGGGTTTCTAGAGAGAGTTGAGGAGTTACGGAAGGCATATCGCTTCTCCGATGCGGATCTTCTCATAGGGTTTCCGGAATTATTACGGGGGGAAGCCCAACTTTGGTACCGAAATTTAGGAAATATAAATAATTATACGGAACTTAAAGAATCGTTGCGCAGTTTCTATATACCACCAGGAGAGCGACGCAATCTTGATCGACAAATAAGCGAACGTAGACAGTTAAATGGCGAAGTATTTAGAAGCTACGCATCGTCACTTAGTACACTAATGCGTCGCCGAGGAGACATAAACCGCGAGACACAACTCGATAACATCTATTATAACATGCGCGCCGAATTACGATTGCACATTCGACGGTCGGATTTTAACAACGTCAATGAACTCATCCAACGCGTAGAAGAAATAGAGGAAGTATTTGCACAAATGGTTAAAGAAATAAGAGGAGAAAGAACGAGGAATAACGTCGGGAATATTATGGAAATTACGGCCACATACGAACGGAAGACGTGCTGCTGGAGATGCAAACAACGCGGACATAGGAGAATGAACTGTCGAAATAACCAGAGGAAATTTTGTTCATATTGTGGAATAGACGGTATATTAACACGCGATTGCCGGTGTCACAATGATATAGACGCGCCGGGAAACGAAAAGAGGGTCGGATCCACATCGGGACAGGACCGACCCGCGCAAACAAGACCTCCGATGTCAACAGCCGCTATTTCGTTCGAATCAACGCCGATCGAGAGAAATTTCGAGGCCTAATAGATCCCGGATCAGTAGGCTCATACATAAACCCGCGTGCAGCGAATAAATGCTTCACGCAAGGGTGGATAAATCAGGCGGAACGAAAGGCAGCGCGGATAGCCGATGGTACGCTTGCCACTCTTGAAAGCAGTATATCTGGAGAGTGCAGAGTACAAGGCAAAAAATTACGACACCGTTTCTTGGTTATGGAAGGGTTAAAAACCGATTTTTTACTCGGAATGGACATACTCGTTAAACTGGGGCTACAACTAATGTTGAACGGGAGAAAGATCACAGTGGGAGAAACAGACGGTGAGGAAGGGCTATGTTCCGTCGGAGAACCAGTAGGTTTAGCTCAGTTAACGGTAACCGAGGAGGAACAACTAGAGAAGTTCATAGAACAAGGAATGGCTTCGTTTGAAAATATTAAAGGTGTTACCCCATTAATCCTACATAAAATCAGAGTTATCGACCAGACACCCATTAAACAGAGATACCGACCCAGAAATCCGGCAATGCAAGAAATAATTAACGAAAAAGTCGAGAAAATGTTAGAAGAGAGGGTAATTCAACCGTCAGAAAGCCCGTGGAGCTCCCCAGTCGTAATTACGAAAAAGAAAAACGGGAAACGGAGATTTTGCATCGATTTAAAAAAAATAAATCAAATATCGGAAAAAGATGCTTACCCGCTTCCCCATATCAACGCAATCCTAGATAAACTCAGAGGAGCAAAATATCTATCCTAGATCGATTTAAAAAACGGCTACTGGCAGGTAGCCTTAACGCCAGAAAGTCGCGCGATAACCACGTTTACGGTACCGGGGAAAGGCTTGTTCGAGTTTAACGTCATGCCCTTCGGACTTCACGCGGCCCCAGCAACATTTCATCGTCTGCTAGATCAAGTAATTACACCCGAAATGGCACCGAATGCCTTTCCATACTTAGATGACATCATCGTAGTAACAGTTACGTTTGAGAAACACATAGAAAAATTAACTGAAGTATTTCAGCGGCTTCGGGAAGCGCGACTTAAACCAAATCCCGCGAAATGCCATTTTGCCCGGAACAGATTGACAGATCTAGGGCACGTAGTAGACCGGAAGGGCTTGCGCACCGACCCCGAACAAGTCGCAGCCATTGCTAATTTACCGCCCCCGGCAAACACGAAAGAATTAAAAAAATTCATGGGTCTTTTATCGTGATCGCCGTTTCATCAAAAACGTGTCACAGATAGCTTCACTGCTGAATAAATTACTCAAAAAGAAAATTAAATGGTATTGGGATGCCGCACAACAAGAAGCTTTCGAGGAATTAAAACGTAGACTAACGGAAGCCTCCGTACTAGCTTGTCCGGACTGGACCAAACCATTTATTCTACAGACTGATGCAAGTCTGCAAGGACTAGGGGCAATGCTTGCACAAAGCGACGGCACAAAGGAGTATGTCATTGCATACGCGAGCTGATCACTGAATAAAGCACAGAAAAATTATTCCGTAACGGAACTAGAGTGTTTAGCCGTGAAGTGGGGTATTTGGAAAATGCGCCATTACTTGGAAGGATATCAGTTTACCGTAATAACCGACCACCAATCTCTAAAATGGCTCAATAAGATAGAAAACCCATCGGGTAAACTAGCTCGCTGGGCAGTGAAATTAAGTCAATGGGATTTCCAGGTTCGTTATCGCAAAGACAGCGAAAATACCGTAGCAGACATACTTTCACGACAGCCATTAGACGTAGGCGCGATCGATATGAAAAAAGATGATTGGTACGCACATAAAATCATCGCCGTACAAACAAAACCGGACGAATATCCAGAATACTGCATAAGACACGGACGACTATATCGTCACATTCTCCATTCGCTCGATTTGAAAGAGAATTATCCTTCCGACGAATGGAAAATATGCATCGCAAAGTCAGAACGCGTGTTAAAAGAAAATCACGACAATCTTACCGCCGGTCACTTAGACATCGCAAAAACAGTACACAGACTAGCGCAATCCTATTATTGACCGGGAATGTTCAAAGATGCGACAAAGTACGTTCGATCATGTTTAAGCTGCCAACGTCACAAAGCGCAGCAACAGGCACCAGCCGATAAGATGCATGCCACATACGTCGACCAACCATGGGAAATGGTCTCTATCGATCTGGTGGGACCACTCCCTCGTTCTAACTCCGGACACTCAACGTTACTAGTAATGCAGGTTAGACTCACGAAGTGGATAGAATTAAACGCACTACGAAAAGCCACCGGGCCGCGATCGCTAAAACAGTCAAAGAACAGATCATTCTCCGTTTTGGCTGTCCGAGAACTATTCCAAGCGACAACAGCAAACCATTTATTAGTCGGGACTTTGAAAATCTATTAAAAGACGCCAGAATCCAACATCGGAAGACACCACCGTATATACCGCAATGCAACCCCGTCGAACGTGCAAATCGTACCGTTAAAACCATGTAGAAACCAAAAAATATGGGATTTGCATCTAAACAAAATAGCATTCGTGTTTAACTCCGCGCAGAGCAAAGCAACGAATAATACTCCAGCGTACTTAAATTATGGCCGCCAAATGATATCGCCTGGAAGCTTGCACCAAGAAGTAAGAGTAGATTCGGGGAAAACATTAAAAGATAGGATAGAAGAGTTAAAAGACGCGATCGAGGTAGCAGAAACAAGCACCGCAAGGAGCTTTAACAAACAACAAAAACATTATAACCTTAGAAGACGCGATTGGCAATCCAGGGTAGGAGATCTAGTTCTAAAAAGACAAATCACACTTTCGAATAAAGCCAAAGCGATCAACGCAAAATTACTAGATAAGTTCGCCGGACCGTATACGGTAAAAAAACGCATAAGGCCAGTAATATTCGATGTACGAGACGAGAGGGGAAAATTAGTACGGAATATTCACGTAAACGACCTCAAACCCTTCGTCAGACCGGTATAAAAGCGAGCGGAAAATTGTAAGGGCAGCTAGTTCACGATGGTAGCCCAAGCGTCAAACATTGTACACGAAACAGCGAAAGTAGAATTGTAAGAATAAAATTGTACAGGTGATCGACCTTAAAGGTAAATAAAGCGATAGACAAGAATTAACGAACATTTTCCCAAAGGAGCTCAGTTCAAATACAACCGGCAAGCAGCAACCATGAGAGAGGTTGAGGCTATCAACAAGCTCCTCCGAGAATGGAACGAGCCATATACCTTCTGTCAAAAAAGTACCCGGAAAAGTTTTTTTAAATCTCCCGCGTTATAGATATTTGAAATTTTTTTTTTGTATGTTGGCATCACTGTACCAAATTATGATGCCAAGTTTGAGCGCGTTCCATCAAGCAGTTTATTTACGCCAGCTGTTATAGTCAGTTAAGCTCAGTAGTGCGTCACGATTTTCACAATGAATACAAATATTGAACAAAGAGTTTGCCTCAAATTTTGTGTTACCAACGAAATTTCGTGCGCGGAATCTTTGAAAATGTTGGAAAAGACTTATGGGGAATCAGTTTTATCAAAAACACAAATTTACGATTGGTACAAAGCATTCAAGGAAGGTCGAGAAGTGTGTGAAGATTTGCCTCGGTCCGGACGGCCATCGACAGTATCCACCGAGGAGAAATTAAAAAAGTGAAATAAATCGTATTGGAAAATCGCCATTCAGGCTTAAGAGAGATAGCACAAGAGCTAAACATCTCCCACGAGTCAGTTCGTACGATTTTGGTGGATGTTTTGGGCATGAAACGCGTCACTGCTCGACTTGTTCCTAAAGAGCTGAATTTTCTTCAAAAAGAGTACCGCAGACAGATCTCTTTGGACATGCTGGATCGTGCTAATTCCGATCCTACATTCATGGAACGCATTATAATTGGAGATGAAACATGGGTCTACGAGTTTGACATGCAAACAAGTCAACAGGCATCTCAATGGCAAACGAAAGACGAGCCAAAACCGAAAAAACCACGTCAAAGTCGATCAAAAGTGAAAGTCATGCTGACTATTTTCTTTGATATTCATGGTTTGGTGCATCATGAATTCCTACCAGAGGGACAGACGGTCAATAAACAATATTGTTTGAGCGTTTTGAAGCGTTTGCGTGATAAAAATCCGTCAAAAACGGCCAGAATTGTGGAAGAACAATTCGTGAATTTTTCACGAAGATAATGCACCACCACATAGAGCCGCAGTTGTAACCGAATTTAAGGCCAAAAACTCAATAAATACAATCGAGCAACCACCGAATTCACCATATTTGGCCCCATGTTACTTTTTTCTATTCCCAAAACTAAAATTACCTCTCCGTGGAAAACGTTTTGAAGCGATCGAAGCCGTAAAACAAAATTCGTTGAGGGAACTGAAGGCCATCCCAGAAAACACTTATAAAAAATGTTTTGATGATTAAAAAAATCGTTGGTACATGTGTATTGCATCAAATGGGGCCTACTTTGAAGACGACAAAATAAATATTGATAAATAATTGAATATTGTGTGTTTTATTTAAAAATTCCGGGTAGTTTTCTGACAGATAGTATTCCCGAGGGTACCCAAGATCAACCAGCTCGGGAATAGGTGCTAACACCCCGGTCTATCCTCGAGGAGCGAGTAATAGAAGCAGCACTCGCGCCGTGGAGGCAGGTGCCTCGACCACACTCGCCGATAGGGGAGTTACTATAACTTCCTCAACGGCATACTCGAAGGCGACCGGTGCCCCTGCGGGAAGACAGGATCTTTCCTCGGGTGTGCTAGCGGACGGTGCCGCTTCATCCTCGGACGTATCCGAGACAGCGCACCGTCCGATCACCAAGACGGAGAGGGACGTATTTTTATATGGACGAGAGGAGCAGCCAGCACGGCAGCAACCAATGCAGCTATCGAATCAGGAAACAGGGTGGAGGAGGAACTACACGCCGTTCAACCGCTCCACGACTTGGCTACCACATCGGCGAATCAAGATACCAAACGGCCCCAAAGTAGAGGTGCCTATCGGGGTCGCGCAGTACAGGGTGAACCACAACGGCTGGCGTTGGCATTTGCGGCTGGACAAAAGCAACGGCAACGTTAGGCAGTTAGGGATACCCCGCCGTGTAAATACTATTTTCATATTTTTGCTTCCTCCTAGAGGAAGCTTTGTAATAGTAAAATTTTCAACTTCGTTAAAACTCTCTATAAACATCATTAGAGGTGTTAGAAGTTTGTTTCACATGATTTTAGAAAATGCCTGTATGGATGTGTGTGTGTATGTACGTATACCGCTTTATCTCCGGATTTACGCAGTCGATTTTAACCATCAGGTTCTCATTTTTTTTCTTTTTTTATTCCGAATTCGGGAAGAAAATAATTTTTGATGATTTACTGATTCGTTTTTGTTTTATTTCAAATTTTTGATTTTCGAAAAATTTATTTTTGATTTTTTTTAATGATCTGATTTAAATTTTTTAATCGGATGGGTCGCATTCGAAAGAGCATAAAAAAACCTATAATTAAAAAAAATTATATAGCTATCACGGTTCTCTTGTTATTAACAAAAACGTGTTTTTTTTTTTAAAGCTAATAACTCCTAAGCTAAACGGTCAATTTTTTGGAGAAAATTCACGATAATGCAGAATATAAATTGCTATGATCTGTGAAAATTTTAATCCATTCTGTTGGTTAGTTTTTGAGAAAAAAATTAAAAAATGGAAAAAATGTGTTCTGTATGTCGCACGTTTTATGGAGTAAACCTCGATTAATCGCTTTGTAATTTCTTATAGAGGTAGATTTTGGATAGATCTCGGCTAAGTTCTTTGGGCTACCTGATCGGTTCATAAATTTCTGAGATATTTGAGATTAAAATTTTTTTAACCTTTTTTTCAAATCGAAATTTCTCAAAAACGACACTATGTATCTGAATCGGATGGGCGGCATTCGAAAGCGAATTAAAATACCTATATTTTCTAAAAAAAATTATTTTTCTAGCTATGACGGTTCTTTTGTTATTAATAAAAACGTAAACATAGAAAAATGAAAAAAAAAAATGAGATTGGTATGTCTAACCATTGCGGGAGTAAAAATCGACTTAATCGCTTCAAAATTCCTCGTAGAGGTGGATTTTGTATAGTTTTCGGTCGATTTATTTGGGCAAAATGATTGGTCCATAGATTTAAGAGATATTTGAGGTTAAAATATTTTTAACCTTTTTTCAAATCGTAATTTCTCGAGAATAGCTCTATGTATTCGAAGGGAATAGGTAGCATTCGAAATAGAATTAAAATAGCTATATTTCCTAAAAAAAAAAATTTCTTTTATAGGGTGTTCTGTTATTATAAAAAAAACGTAAGCATTGAAAAATGAAAAAATAAAAAAAATGAGTTTTGTATGTGCAACGATTGCTGGAATAAAATTGACTTATACGCTTCAAAATTTCTTGTAGAGGTGTATTTTTTAGATTTTTATGGCGATTTCTTGGGGCAAAATGATTGATCCATAAATTTCAGATATTTGAGGTTAAAATATTTTTAGTAAAATTAATAAATGAAAAAAATTGAGCTTTGTATGTCTAGCGATTTTGAAAGTAAAATTGACTTAATCGCTTCTTTAAATCATTTATTAGATGCAATTAATAATGTGTCAACACAAAAGTATTTATGTTAAGATATAAATAATACAAAATAACCTACTGTTACGTGTGAGCCTATCTCGGTTCACGCACGTACGAAGGGTTCTGAGGTGTTCGTGTCGTTCCAAGCCGAGACTCGAAATGATGCAGTGAAATACAACTAGAGTTAAAGTATACTTGAGTTATTTATTAAAATACTTATAAGCGCGAGACAGATAATCCTAACACGCGTTCGCGATGCAACCGATCGACGTCCTCTCGTGAATTCCTTATCCGCTCGTCCTCGTCCCTCGTACCTCGCTTCCATCCTCTCTCTGATCCCGCTTTCGTTCTCTTTCTTTCTGTCTTCTGGATGCGCTTCCCTTAGTTTTTATATCTCTGTCTTGGGGATCGTAAGTGGGGGATCATTGCTCATCGGCTGTTCGTTTCTTCCCCCTAATTCGACGTCCAGATCTCGTGCCGGTGATTCAATGCCTCGCGGATTCGCTCTTCTGCTGACTGGCATTGGTTGATGTCATGCACCTTCGACATTCGACGTCCTCTATCAACGCTTGGCATATTGCTGACCGGGAGTTTGTGTTGGGCTACGTGTCTTCGTTCTTCGAGAGTCTGTATGAGTTCATGGCCGCACGCGCTTTCTCGCTGGAAGCTGCCACTCGTAACACGTCTGAGGGCCGCGACATCGACCTCCGGGGCGATGAAACAAGTGATGGGGCGGGAGAAAAATTTTCCTTTTTTTTTCTTGATATTACGGTTAGATGCGGTAGGTTCGTAGAATTGCTGCTAGGATTCGTTGGAGTTAGTTCGATACTAAAGTCTATATACTGCTAGGATTGGCTAAGGTTGACGTCGAGCGGTCGGGAGTGTTAACAAAATTATTCATCTTTCTAGGGTATGATGTGTGTATGTTACAGTCTTAATATTCGTGTGTAGTGTTGTGTCTGCGTGAGTGTACCTAACAATACAATGCTAAACCTAACGGTTTTTCTCTCTCGCTTCTTATTATATTCTTCTTGTACATAGAGTCTGTTAATACTTGGATACATGATATACTGATAATGCAATAGATATGTATATATATATATATATTTTTTTTTTTTCTTTATTTATGACATGTTATAGGATCGAGCTTGCGGCTCTGATTTTTCTCAACCCGTGCTTCGTGTTGACGGTGTGGCAGGGTGATGACTCTCCCTGTGGTAGTCGAATAATGTACCGCTGAAGGTAGTAGCGCTTGCGATGGCGTACCTGGAAAAAGTTCTTTATTGATTAGTAGCGGGGGCTCCCTTCCCCTAGGCCAGAATTTCCAACCCAACGCGAGGACGATTATGATCGCGATGATTGACCCGCCTCAATACGAGACTGCTTGTTTTAGGGCTATAAACTCGCCGTCCACGGCGTCGCGTTGTTCTAGTTCCTGCGCGCGGTTGATTATGTTCTTCAGCTCGTTTCCCAATTCTAGCGAAGCGATCTGCGCGAGCTTGCTTTGTGGCATGCTATTATCAGATTCTCTCATTATGTGTTGCAGCATCGATCCTCCGTCGGTAGTGACTATTAGAATAAATTATGTCAATAATATACAAAATTTTGTGTTTGTTAAGAGTAGATGTCCTACAGTATTACATCAATGCTTAAAGATGCCTCAAAATTGAAAGAAAAGGATTTCCGACTTATAAGTTATACGGAATGCCAATTGAAAGCACATATAACGCCGCGGTGCGCATGAATTTGGCTAGTATTTTGAAAATGTAGATAAAAATAACGTAACACATGGCGCAGACGGTAAGCTGTTCGCCTGTCCCCCTGAATTCCTATGGGAGTCTTAATATCGCATGCCGATGGTTTCATTGTGACTGTGGCGTCATTCGAGGATGACATCTAAATGATGGTTGCCATTTAGTCGGTTTACTATATAGTTATTTGTGGTGCATACAAATTTCATACAATATCAAGTAGTCTAATTTCTACCTTCACAATTTCTTAGCATGATGACTTAAAAGTTGTTTTATTATAGTGATTTATTGTGAAAAGGTTTATTAACTTTTATTGGAAGTTTAAATCACTTTCTCCAGTGCAGTTATGCTATTTACTAGTAGTTTACGTTAAGGGGATGAGCTTGAGCCCTCACTCCCGTATTTTTGATTATTAGTTGATTTATTATAGGGCTTTATTGTTAAAATATTTATTAGCCTGAATTGAATGTTTAAATAACTTTTCCAGTGCAGTTATGTTATTTACCAGTAGTTAACGTCGAGGGGATTAGTTTAAGTCCTCACTCAAGTATTTCTGATTATTAGTTGATTTATTATAGGGCTTTATTGTTCAAATGTTTATTAGCCTGAATTGAATGTTTAAATAACTTTTTTCAGTTCAGTTATATTATTTACCAGTAGCTAACGTCGACGGGATCAGTTTAAGCCCTCACTCAAGTATTTGTGATTATTAGTTCATTAATTATAATGATTTATTGTTAAAATGTTTATTAATCTTTATTAATTATTTAGCTAACTTCCGGGAGTGAAATACCTTGTCCCCCTTATAGTTAAAATTGGAGGCAATCGTTTAAGCCGTTTCTGACATTTTTCCGATTGCAAGTTTATTAATTATAGTAATTTATTGTTAAAATATTTATTAATCTTTATTAATTAATTAACTAACTTCCGGGCGTGAAATACCTTGTCCCTCTTATAGTTAAAATTAGGGGCAATCGTTTAAGCCGTCTCTAACATTTTTCCGATTGTAAGTTTATTAATTATGGTGATTTATTGTTAAAATGTTTATTAACGCTTATTAATCATTTAAATAACTTTTGGGCGTGATATGCCTTTTCCGTCTCATAATTAAAATTAGAAGCGATCGTTTAAGCCGTCTCTAACATTTTTCAGATTGTAAGCATACAGCGTATGCTTTTATGAATGGTTACGCAACTCTTCTTCCTATCTAGTTCTTGCAAGCTCGTGTATATATATGCACGCTGAGCTATACCTCAATGCATTTGACTGCATTTGTAGTTGTTGCAATGCCGTGCTGCACGTTCCCGAATCGCATTTGGCCTCTCATGCGCTCCCTGTGCTTGCTCGCCTGTCCAGAGCTAGTAGTGTATGGTGTCGGTTTTTTCCTTTAAATTAATATCTTACCTATTCTGTTTTCCCTTATTTCTGAACCCTTCTCTAAATGATTATGTGGCCCATAGGGTCCTGTTCAGATATATAAATTATGAATTTATTGTTTATTTCTATGACTTACATTAAATTTTAATGAAGATTTTTATGTAGTTTCCAGAGTATTGTTTTTATTATTATTATTATTATTATTATCATTATTGTTATTATTATTATTGCTATTATTATTATTATTATTATTATGTTTTTTTTTCTTCTTCATTTAACTAGCAGTCCTAGTTACATACGCCTATACCTTCTCAATCTTAATGTAAGAATCTTTTTTGGGTTTAAATTTATTCTGTGCCTAATGGAAGGAACTACCATTATTCCCTTCGGACGGTTGAGGTCGGACATCCCGCATGTTCCCCTTTTCTTATTCCATTACGTAGCCATTCAAAAGCTTAGAATTCGCTCGACCAGTAGGGTTCTCTATTAGTATAACTTCTTATTTTATTCATTAGCCGTGCGGCGGTGAGTATGCGCTTTACATTTATGCTGACGTCCATCTTAACTTGATTACAAGGCCGTCTACAGTTCGGTTTATGTATATAATACGCGCGTCGCCTAGTTAGTCTGAAATGATGACTCGTTTGTCCCGAGTCCTCTATTCTTGTTTGTTGGTGCCGTAATCTATCGTGTGTGCCTGCTTACAATTTTCTAAGGGTTCTGGTGATAAATTTTAAGCAAATCATTCCAACGATTATTATTATATTATTGATGAATGGGTTTCCTTTTTTTTCTTTTGACTATCCCCGTGCATATTATGAATGCCTAGCGTATATCCCCGGCGCGGGCCTATGATTTCCTTGTATAACAAATCAGTTACTTTAAATTTATATATCTTAAAACTTTTTCATGGGTTTGTCGATTAATAAAAGCAATTCGCCATCCCTTGCCTATGCTGAACGCGGATTTTTTTTTTTTTTTTTTTTATAAATGAGTAGGCGTGCGGTTCACTTCATAACCCGCGTTTTATCGTATATGCTTTAGTGTGTCCCACTATAGTTCTGATGCGTCGTGGGAGAGATACCGGAAGCAAGCTGGCGTTTCCCGCTCCACTTCACGCAACCGTTGGGATCAAAGCTGCATAGCGTTGAGATACGACTTGCGCCATTGCATTTTTTTATTCATGCAGCCGATTGAGGACTACTTCACACCTAGTTTTTGCCAAGGTCCATAACTCACATATATGGCTCCCATTTGCCGCGTCCCCGCCGCGACTCCACTCCATAAGCGTACTTTCTCCCTTTACGGGTACTCGAGTCGCTAGTTCGATACAATACGAGGGAGCTGACCTTCGAAAGGTCAGGGAGATGGCGCGTGCGGGAACCGACGATTGGGCCATCGCCCTGTGTCTGCGGTAGATAGGGTGCTTGCACCTGCTTCGTTATACGTTGTACATGTAGGTTTTAGCGAATTCAGCCCGACTACTCATTTTTAATGCGTGACTCATACGTCTGTTTATATTTACGATTAAGAGGTAAATTGCTTTTCTCGCTTGCTACCATGGAATTTGATGAGTTTATATCTATTTCTTTTCTTGTTTTCTAAAGTCGGGAATCATATTTCTGCGCTGTAACCTAAACTTTAGCCTCTTGCCTCCACGTTTGTATCTCGTTAGAATCATTTGCTTGTGAGTGTGAGTGGTGATGTTATTACTGTAATAACCAGATCGGTCATGACGAAAACGTATCCCAACTTTTTCAGCGTGCTTCTTTTTCCCAACTAATTTCGATGTTTACAATTATTATATGTTATTCTAGCGATACTCACTGCCGAACTAAAGATATTTATTATTACTTATTTAAAGAACTGTATGTTTGACGTATCTTTGCACGTGTGATGTGCTTTTTTTCTTGACTTGGGCGCGTGAACTCCCCGCGATTGGGCCTGTTTTTTTTTCTTTAGAAGAACATACGAGATATCGACCTTTACCTGCGCGGCGTCTGAGGGGCCAGGGAAAAAAGAAAAAAATATATATTCCCCCGCCTTTTTTTTTTTTTTTTTTTTTTTTTGCGTTTGCTATTCTCGCCTGTCGTGTGAGGGGCCGCGATGAATTTGCGCGAACAACTCTCCTCTTCTGAAACCTTATTTATTCGTTTATTGAAGGATTCGTAACTTTTTCGATATTTGTATGTACGACTCGCGTTTGATCCCCTTTTCTTATTTTAGCGTTATGTCTGCTATGATTAATTCCACGATTTCGCACGGCCTTGCATATTCCGTCTATATTTGGCGGAGTCTCGCTTTCTTCGCGAGATATTCCATTTTTCCTCTCCCCGAGGAAATGGTGAGTACTTTACCTTTGATCGTAGTAAAACTTAAATTCGTATATGACTTGGGTCAGTTTCATTGCAGTGAGAGTTCTTAATTGTGCTAGTGTGTATGTACCGTCCACCCTGTAGCTATCCTACGTTAGCTCCTCCTTTTCTCGTTCTGGATTCCTTTTTCGTTTTTCTTTTCTTTGTCCCGTTGTAACTCAGAGGCCGCCGTGTGTGTTTGCCTCTCTGATACGACTCAGAGGTTTTAGGACATGCTTGACTTTTCTTATATTTTGTTTCGCAGCTCAGAGGCCGTTGCGCGTGTTCGCATCTCTGATACGACTCAGAGGCTTTGGGGCGTGTTTGACCTTTCCCTTGTTCCTGTCTTCTTTCGCAGCTCAGAGGCCGTTGCGCGTGTTCGCATGTCTGATACGACTCAGAGGCTTTGGGGCATGTCCGACTTTTACAGGTAATCCAAATGTATGCGGCCGTTCGCTAGTTAATCATTTGATGGTTTCATTTCTTTATCATCGAGATCCATAAGTGTTTCTGGATCTATAGCCTTGAATATCCTCAGGGCTCTATCTTTATCTTTTTGTATCTTGGTTATGGCCCTTAGTATATTGGCTAGTTTAAGTTATGTTCTCATTAATATTCATTGTTAATATTCATTCAACTTTTCGTTTTTTTTTTCGTGCGACCTCGTATGGTTCCAACGTGATGGTGGACAAATTCTTGTTTTTTTTTCGGCTTTCGAAGTCTCACAAGCAGAGTTTACGTGACCTTCATATTTGGATAGCAAGTCCTGTTCAAGGAATTAATCTGTTTTTACGGAGATTTCATCATGTGCTACGAATTCTTCGCATAGCAGGCAGCACAATTCTATACGAATCGTTTCAGGCGTCCAGCATTTCTCTGGCAAGCATCTCCTCTTTTATGGTTGGCAGGTGTATGGAAATCTAGCACTCTAGTTGGGATAATCTTATAGTATGTTTGGGTCTACTCGCGGTTACCTCTTCCTTACAGTCCTAAGTCCTGCAGGACTCTAGTACCGGGTATCCTGAGAGTTTAAATGACCAATCACATTCTTATTATTTGTCTCGTTATTGTGGTTATATCTTGCGTTATCTCGGCGATCACCATTGCGCCAATCACTCCTAAGATCCCTTCTATAATGATGCGGCTGGTATTTATCGTTATTGAAGCTATGTCCGCCCTCTGAATGAGAGCTATATCTTCGATCACCTTCACGACCTTGGTTATTGTTTTGCTGATAGCGACTAAGACGATCGTCCCAGACATTTCCATTGTAATAAGATCGATAGCGTGTAGCGCGGTTTCCACTGATTCGGTAATCCAATCTCCGATAGCGGTTAGGTCGCCATTCGTAGTTTCTTGTATATTACCTATTCGCGTCAGGCGGATCTTCCTGCGATTTCACGTTTATGGATTGCGCGGTATATACTACTGCGGGGTGCGATAACGCGATAACCTGTCTCATTGGGTATGTGGTATATAACACTTGCGGTGGCGATGGTGCTCCTCCCAGTTTGTCCAAATTCCCTAAGGTGACTTCCGTGTTCTTCAGGCTCCTTCGTAGGGCGTAACAATCATCATATTGATGTCCCTTCTTTTAGCAGAAGATGCAAAATTTTGTCTCCGCGTCCCTATACTGGCACCTACCCTCGGGGTGATTATCCATGCCACATACACTGCAGCGATCCCTGGCGGGGGCCCTCCTAATCGTGGCCTGCGGATTATCGTCTTTTAGTTTAGCGTATTTTTCCATAAGTTCGGTTAGAATACCTTCGGCGGAGGTGGGTCCTGCCTGCGCTCCCACGGGTCGTGCCCCAGTTCTCTGTTCAACTCTTACGGCTTCTGTTATCGCCTCTACCAGGGTTTTGGGATTCGCGGCCCTTACTTGGTGTTGCAGATCCCCTTCAAGACCGCACAGAAACTGATCGAGAGCTTCCGAGTCACCCCTGTTTTTGTAACTTAGTTTCTCGAAATCTTGTAGGGATCTATCGGCATTGTAGGTATTCAGTAGTCGATTCAGCAAGATTTCTACGCAACTTCCGACATAACTATCCTACATAACTTCCGACGCTTTCCCCCTTCTCTTGTTTGATAACCTTAAGTTCGGCGAGTAATCTGTCGGCGCCTCCAGCGTGCGTTTACCTCATTGTAATATCTTCGAGTATTTTTTCGACCGATGTAAAACGGTTCATACGGCACACATAACCATCCGCAGCTCGTCCGCGAAACTTGGAGGCTAACGCGCTCATCAACCAGCATTCTGCTGACGGGCCAAATTCGTTGAGTACATTGCGCACAACGCGGCAAAAGAATGCCACCAAGTCGGGATTGCCGTTGAACGGAGGAATCATGTGCATAGCCTGTTGCAGTGAAAATGTCCACGCAGTCTCTCTCGACCGGGAGACGCGCGGGTGTGGCGGTGGGAGGTCGATGGACTCGGGCAGTGGCTCGGCGAGGGGCTGACGCATCGGTATATAGCCTGCCCAGGAGCCTGGAAGCTCTGTTTTTAGTTGTGACTCTATATTTGTTAATCCGCTAGCCCTTTTGGCGTGCGCGAGAAAATGATTGTAACCCGACAGTCTTCTCGCCTTAAATTCTGGTATTTGGTCAGGCGTTACCCACTTCGGTATGTAGTCATTGGTTACTTCTGTGGCTGTGTGCGGAGCACAGAGTAAGTCGCGGTCCACGGTCGCGGCGTTGGGCGCTGCCGGGAGTCCCCCATTATTAAGTTCACTTTTCCCGGGCGACGCCCTCCCGGTGAAGTACGTCGCCTGCAATAGTTCTCTTGACGGGTTCGGGGATTTCAATTGCATTTTTGGTAATTTTTGTAATCTGGCCGCGAGTTCTTCTCTATAGTTCGTAATAATTTGTACCTCGTCGATCCTCAGATCTCCGACCCCCACAGATAAAACGTGATCGAGCTTCCGACTCGCAATTTCCAAAGCCTCGGGAGAGGATAGAGCTATTGCCATGTCGGCACAGGCGAGAGCACCATTAATGTCGGCCTCCAGCTGATCCGTCGTTCTACGTCGGGATCGAATCCGGCGGCTTCATTTTGCCACGCGGAGTCAAGGCTATATTCTTCGTTATTCCTCATGTTTCGACGCTACAAGAGTTTCTTAAACATGATAGATCTAAAGTGTTCCGCGAACCAAAATCACTGAGTATTCACGGCCCGTAATTTTACCTTCTTTTAACTCGCTCCTTATTGGTCACGTGATTCCCCACGAGAGACAGGGTGCAATAATTGGGTATTAAAAGTTTTACTTACCCTTGGAGGCAGACCACAATAAGGATGATGGAGACGTGTAACATCCTTCCTTCCTGTCAAGCGTTGAGCGGCATGTATTCGGTTCGTACTTCGCGATTTTACTCAGATGTATTTCTAACGAACACCCCACACCTAGCACCAGAAAATTGTTACGTGTAAGCCTATCTCGGTTCACACACGTACGAAGGGTTCTGAGGTGTTCGTGTCGTTCCAAGCCGAGACTCGAAACGATGCAGTGAAATACAACTAGAGTTAAAGTATACTTGAGTTATTTATTAAAATACTTATAGGCGCGAGAGAGATAATCCTAACACGCGTTTGCGATGCAACCGATCGACGTCCTCTCGTGAATTCGTTATCCGCTCGTCCTCGTCCCTCGTACCTCGCTTCCGTCCTCTCTCTGACCCCGCTTTCGTTCTCTTTCTTTCTGTCTTCTGGATGCGCTTCCCTTGGTTTTTATATCTCTGTCTTGGGAATCGTAAGTGGGGGATCATTGCTCATCGGCTGTTCGTTTCTTCCCCCTAATTCTACTTTCAGATCTCGTGTCGGTGATTCAGTGCCTCGCGGATTCGCTGTTCTGCTGACTGGCATTGGTTGATGTCATGCACCTTCGACATTCGACGTCCTCTATCAACGCTCGGCATATTGCTGACCGGGAGTTTGTGTTGGGCTACGTGTCTTCGTTCTTCGAGAGTCTGTATGAGTTCATGGCCGCACGCGCTTTCTCTCTGGAAGCTACCACTCGTAACACTACCTACTTGGAACGCAACTAATACACATTCAATTCACTATATATAAGAACCCTTTTCATAATTAATATTACCTCCAAATTATTTTACTGTGATATTTTGTATAATCAATAGATAATATTTCTTAATAAAATTTCACAAATATATTGTTTATTCCACACACAAATTTTTGTTATAAATTTGACTTTTCCACTTATAAAACAATTTATTATCGCTGTCAAGCGCGAAACCTTCTGCTATTTTCGTGTTCCGATGGTAGAGTGATGTTTAAAATTTAACAATGGTCCGCGTTTTTTTTATTAAGATGGTGTAAGGAACGATAAAATCAATAATCAACGATATTTTATTCAAATAAAAGAAGAGGATGATGAAAATTATAACGGACCATTAAAAAAATCAAAACAATTTCAATTTTTATAATATGTACACAATTATTTATAATAAAGATACACAATTATTGAATAATTATTTAATAATATATTTAAAATGTAACAAATGGAGTTATTATACATGATTTTGAAAATGTGAGTAAGTTGATCTCAGGGTAGATAGCAATCTTTTAATTTTATATTTTAAAATATTTATTTTTTGTTAAATAAAATAAGTGTCAAATACAAATAATTTCAATAATAAGAATAAAATATTCAATTTTTAAATATTAATGAATTATTAAATCATTGAAAAAAAAGTATAATGAATAAACGTATTTTATATTTAAAATATATACTATACATATAGGAACGATATATTAATTTGGAGGAAGCTACGTGCCAATGAATTGGCAGCGGTTTTTTTTTGTATTGTTTTATTTATCGCGTACGGCTAAAGTCCGTAGGCTTTACTCTCCTTAGCGGGAGGGAAATATAACGATGCACCTGTTCAATAGGCGTATCGATACTAAAAACCGAATGCGAAACACTTTCTCTCTCGGATAACGTGTGCGCTAGAGAGAGAAAGCTGACGGATCTGTCATTGACATGGGAGAGTGAGCGTATGAATGTGTACATCCATGTACACACCGATATACACACGTACCGGAGCTTGTACAGCGAGGAGAGAGAGCAGGCAACTGAGTAGCCGGCTTCCCTCTCCACCGAGCGTCGCGACCATGCGTCGCGCAGGACGCGCAAGCTACAGCGCGCCTCACCGCGCTGACTATACAACACACGGTGAGCGAGTATAAATGCCGCCTCGCGCGCCGTCGAAAAGCATTCTCCAGCCCAGGGCCGTACTCGCTAAGCTCTGGAGCCCGCCGACGGAGTGGTGTATACGAGCGCACTCGATACTCTGCACCCGAAGCGCCGCTGAGACGATTCCCCCGGGTATACGAGTGCACTCGTTACCCGGGTGTTGTCCACGAGTAGTGGGAGCGCAGTCGCCTACTCGTGGAGAACCGCGCCCGCGACCACCGTATTCTAGTAGCTCGTAAACTTGTACTTAATGTTCGCGCTCCGCTGTTTTATATGTTACAGATCTCCGCCAAACGCGACGCATAGGCAGCTATGATTAATGTATAACTATTATTATTAGCATTAAGTTAAATAAATTGTTATTTTTTCCTACTTATTTGGCTTTGTCAATTTATTTTAATCGCTCTCTGCATTCGAATCCTGTTCGATTAGCTATCCTCATGAGAGAGCAATCCTTTCGCATGAATACTACCGTTTCACATATAAACGCGAGCCGACAATAACAATTTTAATAAAATAAAAAATCCAAACCCCAAATAAGTGCGAAATAAGCGAGTTCCACGTAGAACAATATCTTCCCAAAAGGAGACAGGACGAGAATAATGCAATAAAATAGAAAAACTTAAAGTCCAAATAGGCAAGAGAAGCAAGTTCAACCTAAAAAATTATATACACGTAAACGCGGACAGACGATACATAGTTTAATAAAATCGAAAATGCAAACATCAAACAGGCGGAGAGTTAAGTTTCACGTTGATGATTATTGACAATAGGACTAATTAAATAAAAAACTCAAACTTCAGTCGCTAAACAGGAGAAGAAGATGAGAGCCACACAAAAAATATGTACACCCAGTGAACAGTGACTCGCGTGGAACGTGCCTTCTCAGTTTTAAAAGGCTAGAATCCCATTGGACAATTCAAATGTAAGGTTAATGGTTATACCCGAATTGACTAATCGGATTGGAGGATTTTGAAACTAAGGGGGCACGTTCCACGCGAATCAATGTCCACTGGGTGTACACACAGCACATACGAACAGGGAGAGTTTTTCAAAAAGAAAATTCTTGAAACATGAATGATAAAGGAGAAGAGATACTCTTCTACAAATGGTATATGGAACTCGCCTCTACCGCCTGTTTGAGGTTTAGGTGTTTTATTTTATTAAACTAAAACTATTTATCATTTGCCCCCATCTATACATGTACTTATAGTTACATTTTTCGTGTCACTTGTCTCCACCGCCTATTTGGTGTGTGGGTTTTTTACTTATCGTATGCCAATGTGTACATGCATAGATACACTTATATCTAAAACTCGTCTAACTCGCCTCCTTCGCTTATCTAGGGTTTAGCAATTAATTGTAAAGTTGGCGATTTTTTAGCGACATTTTCTTATTTCAATTTATCAAAATATGACGCTAGGATTCGGGGACTTCATTTAAGCGAGTTTGATGGGTATTTATCATTTCACGTTTTTGCAATCGGCTACTTAGTGTTAGTGTGTTACCTGACAGCTGATGTGCAACAATTATCTAACAATTCCGTCAGCTACAAAATATCGATTTGCCTCATATTTCGTGGACATTATAAGCTACATAGGTTAGTGGATATAATAAAATCTCAAACTAAATGAAGCATTTATGAAATTTATCGATTTTTCTCATAGATGAACGGCAATAATAATGCAATCATGCTAAAGTAATATAAAAATTTTATTTAAATGGTAATTTGTCAATAAGTTTTATTATTCATTTAAAATTCTAAAAAGGCCAATATAGTAAGACAGTCACGTTTATAGTAATTATCATTGATAATCAAACTAAATATATTGAAAAAACCGTTTTCTTTAAAAGTTTCTGCAGAAGTGCCAACTTAAATTTTCACGAAAAAAAAATTGCCGAGATAGCATGTTTTCCAAATCGCGGCGAGATAGCACGTTTTTCAACGCATCTTCGAGATAGCATCCTTTTCCTCTAACCCGACGATCTATTATAATCTTATAATGCCAATTTTATTAACAAAATTATTTAATTTTTATTTCTAAGTGATAAAAAATTCATAAAAAGTGATAATGTAAACCACCAAAGAGTGACATTAAAGTAGGAAAAATATAAGATATCAAAAATATTCTAAAAAGGCTAAAATTGCTAAAAATGGCATCTTCACCCTCTATAGATTAAAAATGCATGCATACAAATATTTTTTTAATAATTCTTATAATATTAGATATAACCATAGATGAAAATATATAATTATCTACTAATTTTTTTCCCAAGACTCCAGCAACCATATAGAAAAGTCATACCCTTACCTGCATAGTACATTAGTATTTATGACAGTGAATAAATTAATCGTTTTAAATTCAATATACTGCAGTATAAAAAAGGTGATCGGCTTTAGCGACTTAAAAATACTTTTTTACACAATTTTTGAAGAGGGAACAATGGTTTATAGCGAATCATTCTTTTTTTTATTTTGGTGCATTTAAAAAATTTCGGTTGAAAACAAAGTTTTCGCAACAGCATTATAAAATGAAAAATACATATTTACTCTAATAATCAGAGCAAATCTTTCAAATTCGACTTATTTTATTTTTTTTTACTCCCACAATAAGAAAATTTTTTTTAATTTATCTAAGGTACGCTACGACTCCACAAGTCAATAAATGAGTTCCTATTATTTATGGTAAAAAAAAATGAAAAATTTTAACCTTTAGATACAACGATATGAAATCAAGCACATCCATGGGCCCTGAAAGAAATAAAGTTTTTATGTTCTTGTCATATTCTATTATAGTCTGAAAGTCTAAAATCATTCGCTCAGGTATGTAGAACTTTAAATATTTCTATGCAATTTAAAAGTTCCCAATAAATTTTCTGATTTTCCATAATTTTCCGTCACATTAATCATTATATCTTTTCAAAAATACTTAATATGGCCAAAAAACATATGGAGTATTTTTTCTGAGCCATCCAAAAACATTTGATGACTTGGTGATTAAAAAATATATTGTTGATTGGACGATATCTAGAAGTTCTACAAAAGTGAAAAGTTTGTGAGATTTCCTCATATCTCTGTTCAGACCGGTCGTGGTCGAGCGCGCGTTGCGCGCCTAGGTCCCTCCAGATCCGCCAGAGTGAGTTGAAGCTGCGCTCCCGGTGATGGTGAGCGCGGACTTTCTTACGTATTTGCGAGGAGATAAGGTAAAAGGCCATATTATGAGACAGTGTTTCATGGGTCAACAGAGATTTTCGATTTTTAAAATTGATTAAAACTGAAATCAGGTGGATTTTTTTTACATATATCTGGTTTTAAGCTTCTAGAATGATAATAAAATTTTTGTTTTAGAAAAATAGTTAAAAAAATTATGTAATTAATTAAAAATCGCAGCTACTTTGACGTCCGTATTATGAGGCACGGTCGAAACGATTTGTCCATGTGTCTCATAGAGAATGGCCATATTATGAGATACTCTTTTACACCCTATTTATTGAAAAAAAAACTCTTTTATTTCAAAATTTCTATGCTACTTATATAGTAATCTTTATTCCTCAGCATTACTTTGGTCAATCACAGATAGAAAACTAATATAAACCTTGATTAGAACCTTCATCAAAAATCATAATACAGAACCTCAAAAGTTTAACCTGACTGATTTTGATTCCTCCGAATAAGAGATTCCAAATCCAGTTGTTGGATAACTGATTTATGGGCTTGAAGACTTCATTGTAGGAAATAATTGAACTCAGTGGACCACACAATTTCATATTTGACATGATTTTATTTATTTTAGTTTATTCATAATTTAATTTTTTCATTTTATTTTAATTATTTTAGAAAATTTAATCCATGCAAATCATAACTGTTATAAATTAAAAAATCATATTAAATATGAAATTATGTGGTCCACCGAGCCCAATTATTTTCTACAATGAAATCTACCAGCCCATAAATCAGTTATCGAACAACTGGGTTTGGAATTTCTTATACGCAGGAATCAAAATCACTCATGTTAGACTTTTGAGGTTATGTTTTATAATTTTTAATTAAGATTTATTTCCATTTTCTAGGTTTCATAAATTAAAATAAAGCTGAGGAATGAAGATTGCTTCATTATTTGAGTAAAAAATTTGTAATAAAAGAGTTTTTTTTTCAATAAATAGTGTGTAAAAGAGTGTCTCAATAATGGGAACAAGGTGAACCGTATTATGAGACACGTCAAATATTGTACCATAAATACGGACTTCCGAAAACCAAATGTACATATTATGAGACAGCTAAATAATTTAATGAACTTTATTAAGTTTGTAGTAACTTATCATTTATTTACAATCTACAGCTCTTAATCTTTTAAATAACCTAGGTAACATATTTTGGAATCATTTAAATTCCTTGCAATATGTAAGCTAAATAGTCAGTGCTCTTGCTGATTATATTGAGATAACCGAGTGCTATTTACATAACGTTCATGCGTAAATTCTATATTATTTTTTCTTAAATATTAAACGCTTCAAAATAACCTACAAATTCACATACTTATAGCATTGAAAAGTTATGCTTATGAATATAATTTTTGTTTGATAATAAGAGCAATAATTATTTCCAAAATTTAGTTTTCTTTCTGGTGTCTCATAAACTTGGACATTGTTTCATAATACGGCCTTTTACCTTAATGACTCTCAATTGCGTGGGGCGCTATTTTGGCGCGCAATTGCACGTGCTCGTGTGAGAAGCGTCAATGGCATAATAAGAGTTAATAAAGTAAAATGTAAATTGAAAGTGTACTTTACAAAAAAACCTTCTACTCACACATATCCTATGCGCACAGGAGACGGCTATCCCACCGTCCCCGTGGCAGGAGGAACTTCGATCTCCGGAGCGGACTAAAATAAATATTGTGGCGTTTCTACTGGGATAGAGAAGTACAAAGTTACATTTCATAAATAAATTATTATTATACTAATATTTAATATTTAATTGATATTTTAAAATACTGTATTTTTTATAGAATTTCCACGGTGCCGAAGAGAAAAACAAAAATTTGTGAATGGAGCATACTTGTGATTTTGATAAAATATCGATAATGCTGAGCAGACAGTTATAGTCAGGCTCATCTTGCATGAAAAATTGACGAATGCGATATCACCACAACAGTTAAGGCATTTTCAAAGTCGAATACGTTGATCAATCGCCACCGTCACGTTTGGCTTTCACAAATTAATTTGAATTGAGTATAGTCAAATATTAACTATGTGTATCAATTTCGCAGCTTTGCGATACGGTACCATTTGTCAATCATGTACATTAACTTACCTAAACTATACTCCTTATTTTTGCTGAAATTAGAAGTTGAGACCTAAAAAATGAATTTTTTTACCTTCTGCTTGACGAACCGAAGTGTAGGAATATTCCATGAAATAGCTTAAATTACAACTAGATGTCCCATTGGATGCGTTACGACACCTAGACGTGCAAAACTATGGAGTGCATCACCAAGATTACATCATCGGTTACCCCGAACACCTAGACCTCCATAGGATGAGCTACGATACATAGACGTAAATAACTATGGAGCGCATCACCTAGACTCCATCATCCACCCCCAAGCTTACAACGGACTGTTATACCGAACGTTGTTGTGCGCCGATGAATGCGACAAGACACTTGGATGATATTCAATCGTTGCTAGCCGCTGCGCCGAGCCGTCGGTCGCCGCGCCTTAAGCGACGGCGAGAGAAGGAGAGAGAGAGAGAAAGAGACTTCAAGATTACGCGATTTCCTCATTGCTTAGCGAAAGACGGCGCCGTCGAGTACGAGCCGTACTCGCGCCGTCGTGTACCACGTGCGAGGACGCAGCGCTTCCTGTTGCATAGCCACCAGAGGCTGGCAACGTCTGTAATATTGTTCTTACTTTACCGGCAATAAAAGCCAAATTTAATCGGACGCGCGAAAGTTTTTCCCTTCCAGCAAGTCGTCGGCGGTGCGCATACCGCCGCGCCGCCTTCGCGGTACGTTGGACGACGAAGCGCGCGTGCAGTAAGAGTGGCCGAGAAGATATGTTATTAATAGCAGTTAAATAATGTAAAGAAGGATAATTTACGAAAGAAAAAGCTCTACGTTATATTTTAACTCGTACCCTTTTCCAAACATGATAAAAAAAATAAAAAAAAAATAGCAGTAAACAGCCGTTCGACAAATTAGTACCAGACTTTATTTTTTCACACGGGAGGATTCTTCTTTTCGCTTATAATTATTATGCATAACAATAATAAGCGAATAATAATAATAATCGTTAATAGAATAACAATTGTATGTAATATATATAACAAATTTAATGTAATAACACCGAAAGCGATCACGAAAATTTTTAATATCTTTATTTAAATTATTATGACATATCTTTCTTTTCGCTAATTATCCATCTTCAATTCCCAAGAAAACGCAGAACGAACATATTGGCGACATCTCTGAGCGACGAACATAAGGTCGTCATGTAAACAGAGCAAGTAACCTCTTCTTTTTGACCCGGCGAGAAGTTGCGCGTTTCATGGCATTTCTCTATTCCAACCCTACCGAACGTTTGAAGCCTCATCCACATTTCTTTCCATTTGCATCGCATGATTAATGATTTTGTACATTTTTTAAATAAATAACTTTTAAATAGTAACGCATTTACCGAATTTATACCAAAAATACCTATTCCCAATTCTTTTTTTTCTGTTCTTTCCGAAAAGGCATAAATAAAGTACGAAAAAAAATTTTTTCCGTGAAAAGAATTGCATAACTTCGTTAATACTAATCCTATCGCAGACTAGATACGACCAATCGATGGACGAGCTCAAAATGCCGCCTACGCGGTATCGATATTTCAATTCAATCATTAATTACAATGTTTTAAAAGTGGTGCGTTGGTGGATTGTCACTCGGTATTATGCATGTTTAAAGTTTTTATAAATGTTATGAATGTTCTTTTTGTATCTGATTGTTTTGTTTGCACATGTAGCTATCAGTGTATATTAATTATATATCAGACCCATGAACAGGTGAATAAATGTCATCTCTATAGGAGTTCCAGTTTTTTAAATTATTGTAAATTATCTGATTAATAAATAAATAAATATAACTATTAACATAATTTCCGGTTTTATGTTAGTTGATATAGTGGACAACTCGAAAAGCCAGATCCTCATACGCGTTTCATGTATAATGAGAGTCTGCCCCTGCTCTCATTAAAAACATTGCGGTGTTTAACGAGGGAGGAATTGATTTATTCTGACTCGGATGATGATATTGATCACGCGCTTCTGTTACAATCGGGGTCCTTTAGCGCAATCATTAATCCGCTAGAAAAAGTTATCTTTCCTCCGGAGTTGCACAATTTACTCTTTTCCGTAGAAAAGCATATTAAGAAAAGATAAGAAAGTTAATTGTGGAATGCTATATAATAAGTATTATTAAATTTCAAAAAATAATTTAGATAAAAATGGAAAGCATAATATCTCGATTTTTTTGTATTAGGAGGGTGAATTATCCAAAGATTTATACACTTTTCATGAAGCAGTTTCTGCATTGCAAATATTAGAAGAAGAAGTATTAGATACTCATAAATTAGTCATGGATGACACAGCAAAGTTTTTAAATAATGCTCATGGTATTTTTAGTATGACGCATGAAGTGGATTATGATCAAGAAGGTAACTTATTTAATTTAGTTTAATTATTACAAGCAGTATTTTATTGAAAAAATCTTTATGTCAAAATGATAGTACATTATGCAGCAAGAGAGTAAAGCCGTAGAGGGTAGTAATTATCCTAGGGAATAATTGACTTTACTCACGTGCTGCATATAGCAGTTTATTTTCGACTCAACTGTGGTCACTTTATTAACTTAAAAAATAGGTCTAACAAAATCACGGAAAATAGGCGAAAGAGAAAGAGAGAGGGAGAGAGAGAGGGGTGAAGGGGGAGACGGAAAGGGAGGGGGAGGGAGATATGTCTTTTTGTGGGGATAAAGTACTTTATTCTTGGATATCATGGAATAAAGTTAATTTGCTGGAGTGATGTATCAGGAGGAATTAAATGCTACTTTTGTTCCGCTTTTAAAATGAATTACAGTGGAGTATGGTATAAGATGACTTAATTAGTTAAAGTTGATAATAAATATAATAATAATAAATTCTCAATTGATTAAAGTAGCTAGGAGAGTGCGAGAAGTCCGGATCTCGAATTTGGCTGAAACTTTGGGATAGATTTTTGGATGTAGAAATATAAAGAAAGCTGCAAGATTAGACGCTAATAAAAACTGTTTAAAAAAAGTTTTGGACATTTTTAGTTTTATTTTGCGAAGTCTTGATAAAAGTCTCTTCTTAAATCGGTAACGATTTAACTTTGGAGAGTCTTAAATATCATTTCAAAAATAGATAATAAAACTAGACAAGATAATCTTTCATTTGCTTTTTTAAGAATTAAAAAATATTGATTCCTTTCAAAGTTATAAAAATTTAAAATTGAGTATAACAAATACACTGTTGGATCACTAAAATTCACTGTTCCACTGCCTACATACTTTAGTGCACTTGCAATGTTCAATTTTAACCTTTCATAATTTTTAAAGAAATCATTATTTCTTAATTTTTAAAAAAGTAAATGAATGCTCATTTTGTTCGAGTAGTATTCATTCTGTAAAGTATGGAAGAAATAATCGTAGAAATAATAAATGATGACGCGATTAGTATAAGCGCGCCGTCATTTGCGTCTCAGACCTCTATGGCATGTTCAGCGCTGTCAACGAAAATCAACGAATTAGAATTTGAGCTCCCTATATTAAAAGAAAATTGCATTAATCAAAACGCACCCGACGACTATCGACGGTTAAAAATAGAAGAAGGCGATAAACAACGCAAAAATTTAACATTACAGTGAACACCCACTTATTCACATATATTACATCGCGAACTTCATATTGTGACCGATAATATTAGCATCGAAGGTAATGATTTATTAGGTGATTTACTGACGGAACATGAAAAGTCAATAAATTATGCTCGTAATTGTTTAAAACTCGCAAGCACACTTAACTACGCGCGAGTAATATGACACCCCTTGCGCTGACCTTCCACGTGCGGCTGCTAGTTGTGCCAGCCTGCAGTTTCAAGTTATCAAGAGCTAAGGGGAAGAAAGGAAATGGTGGCAGTCATATTATAATTTAATCACGCTTAGTCTCTGTCGGATCCTCGACTTGTAACGACGTATTATAATAAAGAATACCTTTTTATTAACTGTGTGTGAGTTTGTGTCGTTTTACATCATTCCCCGTGAATCGGAATTCACCCACATTCACACGTACACATAACTGGTGCTGCGGACAGGATACTGCGAGACTGTCAACTTCAGATTCCTCTCCAACTACGGGGCGAGAATGATCACCACGGAAGCAGCCAGCGATTTTTCCCCACTGTCGCAGTATCTACACGTCAACATCGAGACCCACCTAGTTACACTGACTCACCAAGAAATTATCAAAGATATTTCATCTGTAAGACTTTGGAATTTCCTTTTATCCTCTCAACCTTTCATACGATTGACCTTAAAACGTTTCGCGAAAGAATAAATTATAATGGCAAATTAAAATCAAGATCTAGCTCCTCGTATCACAGTAAAGCAATTTAAGCTGCGATTACATAGGCACACAAAAAAAAAGTGGTCTGTCACAGAACACTGACTATCATATCCTTATGTATTTTGACGTGCTGAACAGCCTGCTGTTCTATTATGATAGAAATGATTTTTAAGTCCCCGCAAACCTGCCACTTATGATCTGCATAATTAATTAATTTTTTCTAAGGCGTATTTCATATTTTTATAAGATTCTTTGAGTGTAGTAGAGCGAGGTATTGGAATGCTCGCGTACTTATTTCCGCTGTGTAACAGAACTGCTTTTAAGCTACGTTGCAAATAATCTATGAAAAGTGTCCATTCATTGGGTTGATATACGTTTGCTTTCATTCATTTAGCAGATCTCTAACGTCCGCACAATATACTAACTTTCTATCTTCATCGCGAGTAAAATATTTCCTTAACTCTTTTTCCTGCTCTCTATATATGAAAGATTTAGTCCCTGGCTATGCCAAGCCACGCCTTATAAGTACTGAAGACGTAAATCCAATATCTTTCAATACACCAGTATCTCGGATAAAATCGCTTAACTCCTTTTGATTGAAGGATTTTCGAAATCGTTTCTCACCAGCTGGATCGTACTCATTATCGCTTTCATTTATTTCACGTGCATTGATTTGGGTTTGCTCGCTCTCGCCTTCTTTGTATACCTCAATACATGTCATCTTCGTGCAAATCTCTTTCCTTTGTACCTTGCTTATATATTTCCATAGATTCATGACCATCTAAAGAACTTTCTTTTATTTTGTTTTTATCGAACGCATTCACATGTGATTTGAAAACTGGTTTCGTCATTGAAGATATGCTTGCGTAATTAAATCTTTGATTTAATGTTTGTGTTGAAACCATTTACCGCATTCGTGTAGGAGCAGCAGCCTTCGTGTGTTTGTGGTTGCTGCTTTTTGTTCGCGGCAAAAATAAAACAAATTTATCATATTTTAACTTTTTCCATCGATTGAACATCTGCAGCCAACTACTACACATGCCTTGTGGAGACCACGTTGTGTCTTTTGTAAGAATTTCTATGCATTGAAGAAAATCTCTCTATTCGCATTTTTAATAAATCTTCCATATTTTTCCACCTCAAACCAACAACACAAGTAATAAAGAATATTTCGATCTTTATTACACTTCTGACTTACGATAAGGCTTATAGCCAGGGTTGCGAGTACTTAATTCCCGGAGGCCATAAATTCCTCTTCAAGTCCGAAATTCCGACGTGTTTTCGGACTTGATCGAAATCAAGTCCGAAATGACCTTGGAATTCCGGACTTGAGAGTGGTCAAGTCCGAAATTACGTCGGAATTCCGGCCTTGATGAGTGTCAATTCCGAAAACACATCGGAATTTCGGACTTGAGGAGGATGAAGTCCGGAATTCCGACGTGTTTTCGGATTTGAGGAGGATGAAGTCCGAAATTCCGAAGTGCTTTCGGAATTGACTGCCATCAAGTCTGGAATTCCGACATGATTTCGGACTTGATTCCGATCAAGTCCGAAAACACGGTGCATTTCCGGAATTCAGGATGCAACGAGTCCGAATTCCGAATAATTATTTTTTTTAGACTTTTCTGAGACGTACAAAGCTAACAGATCTTATCACAACAACGCTCAACGAAAGACTTAAGTTTAAGAAGTAACATTTTAATATTTTATTTAACTCACTGCCGTATAATTAAATGCCCTGTTAATTATACAATCTTTAACTAATTAATTAAAAGTTTTACAGGTACTTTCATGCATTTGGCATTAATTTAATTAAATCTCATGATACCTTAGAGGTTTTTTGAGCCGCTGAACACGTTTTCGATGACTATTTCGGTGTACGATAAAATCCTCATGCACAGGAGATGATTTTCTCGTAAATCATAACATCAAGTGCACATTTCACGGCACCTGGGGGGTTTTTCGACATGCTGAACACGCTTTCGATGACTATGTTGGTGTACGACGAAATCCTCATTCCCAGAAGATGATTTTCTCGCGTATCATAGCATCTAGTGCGCATTTCACGGCACATGGGGGATTTTTCGACCCGTTGAACACGTTTTTGATGACTATTTGGCTGTACAACTAAACCCTCATGCCTAGGAAATCATGTTCTCGCCATTTAGCATCTAGTACATATTTCATGGTACCTGGGGAGTTTTTCGACCCGCTGAACACGTTCCTGACGACAATTTTACTCTCTAACGAAATCCTCATGCCCAGGAGATGATGCTCGCGCAAATCCTCGCATCTACTGCCCATTTCATGGTACCGGGGGGGTTGTTCGACCCGCTGAACACGTTTTTGTTGACTATTTCGGTGTACAATTAAACTCTTATGCCTAGGAGATGTTTTTCTCGCAATTTAGCATCTAGTAAAAATTTCATGGTACCGGGGGGGTTTCTCGACCCGCTGGGCATAGTCTTGTCAACTATTTTGATCTACTCGCGTTCATAGCATCTAGTGCGGATTTCGGGGTACCTGGGGTTTTTTTTTAACCCGCTGAACATGTTCTTCACGACTATTTTACTCTACGACGAAATCCTCGTGCCTAGAAGATGATTTTCTCGCAAATTCTCGCACATTTCACGGTACCTGGGAGATTTTTCGATCTGTTGAACACGTTTCTGAGGATTATTTCGGTGTACTATTACAGTCTTATACCCAAGAGACAATTTCGTTGTGCATCATAGCATGCAGCACAAATGACATCGTACCGGGGTTTTTCGAAGTCCAAAGCTATTATAGCCATGTGATGCTAAACAAAACTCGTATAGACATCAGCCGAAAAAGTAGATGGGGTCAATCTTCGTACGTCAGCTGAGGGGAACGAGGTACCAACTCGGGCGAGATTGTGGGAAGCTACCAACTCGCATGGTTGGCTTTTTAATTTTTTAACAAGCTTTTGGAGAGGCCAACAAATATTCCATACAAAAGCAGTTAGGGGGTGGCTTAGTCACAAAAGACAACAAATTGAGTTAGGTTTAGATGTACCGACTGATACATAAAAGAATTAAAAAACCGCTGCCAATACATTGGCACTTAGCTTCCTCAAAATAATGTATTTATTCATTTTTTTTTTTTTATAACAATAATTAATTGTATCATATCCAATTTTCTGTATGAATATTCGTAATAAATTAATATATATTTTTCGAAAATTCATTCTTATTACTCTTTTTCTCGTGCAACAACCCGATATTTTTATAAATCAATTTTTTCAAAATATTATCACATGTTCAATTAGTTTTATTTTAAACCTCAAATATCTTTCGTCGTAATAGTTCAATTTTATTGGGCAACGAATTCAGTTTGAAGATATAAAAAAAATATATCTCTCCCAAATTTTAGGACTATTGGTTGATTTTCTTCATATTGTTATCGCGTGACAACAAAACTCCTACTTTTTTATAAAACATTGTTTTTTTAAAAAACAAATAAAGATAATCTTTTGAAATTTCAACCAAATATATTCTTCAATGAGTATAATAAGTGGTTAAAACTTGAAGTCGATAAATCAATTATTATTTGAAAAATTTATTAAATAATTTTGAGCACATTTTCGTTAATAATAAATGACAGAGTGAAGATAATTTAAATATTAAAAAAAGAAAATGTACATAATTTAAATACCTTTCAATAAAAATTTATGATGTTAAGTAATAATATCTGTAACATATTAAACAAGTGGCCGACAACGGATGCGTTTACCCTATTATTATATTATCATCAACAAAATGCATTAATTAAATTTTTTTTTTTTTTTTCAAATAACTTGTGTATAATATAATAACTGTTTTATACATAAAACACAAATAATGTAAATTAAACACAATCGTAATCGTTAATATAGTGAAGATTATGTTAATGAATATGATAAAATTATGATAAAATTAGTTTAAGATTATCTTAAGATTATGTGACAAAATGCTACATGTTGTGTGCACACCATAATTTTTTAATAAACTTTCGCTGAATATGCATAACTTGTCCACTCTTCTACAACTTGTTCTATACAAAAAATTTCGATATTTTGAGTAAAAAATAAAGATCATTTTTTTAAATTTCAACCAAACATATTCTTCAATGAGTAAAATAAGTGGTTAAAACTTGATCGCGCTGTAAATTACCCTCAATAAAAAACAAAAGCAAGTGAACAACACGCACGCATAGCACGCGTTATTTACATTTTCTAGTATAGATATATCAAAAAATTACGATTTAAAAAGAAGGCTAAATCAGTTTTAACCTCGAATATCTCTGAAATTCATATACGAATTCTTTTACTCTAAAAACGCCTATAATAAATAATATACACTCTACATCTCCGCCAAATTTAAAGAAAATTAAAACAAGTTTTCTCTAGTTATCAGGCGACAAATAAAATAACTGTAAAATAGGAAAATTTTGAATATCAAAAAGTAATCTTACGATCTTGATGAAAATTCACATACATAATATCTATATCACATACAAAATTGTCTAGAAATCTGTAGCTGATTCATAGAACCGTTCTCGAAAAATTACGATTTAAAAAAAAGTTTAAAAAATTTTAACCTCAAATATCTCTGAAATTTATGGACCAATTATTTTGCCCAAAGAACTCGACCAAGAGCTATCCAAAATCTACCTCCACAAGGAATTTTGAAGAAATTAAGACAATTTTCCCTCCGGAATCGTTGGACATATCAAACTCATTTTTTTCATTTTTCATGTTTTACGTTTTTTTTAATAACCAAAGAACCGTGATAGCTAGAAACTTTTTTTTTTTAGAAAATATAGGAATTTTAATTCTCTTTTAAATGCTACCTATCCCATTCTGATACATACAGCCGTTCTCGGGAAATTACGATTCGAAAAAGAGGTTACAAAAATTTTAACCTCACAAATCTCTGAAATTTATGAACCAATCATCTATCCCAAAGAAAGGTGCAGGTGGCAACCAAAAATCTACCTCTACAAGGAATTTTGAAGCGATTAACACAATTTTACTCCCGTAAATTGTCGCCACCTAAAACACGTTTTTTTAATTTTTTAATTTTTTTCTCAAAAACCAACCAACAGAATGGATTCAATTTTATACAGATTATAGCTATTCATAATCTCCATAATCATGATTTTTCTCAAAAAAATTGACCATTTAGTTTGGGACTTATAAGCATTGAAAAAAAACACGTTTTTGTTAATAACAAAATAACCGTGATAGCTAGAGAAATTTTTTTTTTTTAAATATAGGTTTTTTTACGGCAACAGTATATCTTTTGTAAATTTTTTATTTCTTTTTTTGCCCAGTTTTTTTTTTTTTAATTCTGGCAAGATCTCTGGGAAGTCTTAAGCCGTCATCGCAGGTATAAACAATGTATCTTTTACGATGCAGGAACTCGGAAATCCAGTATCGGTGGCTGGTCAGGGTGAGCAAGCGAGCCCGCAGACATCGTCATTATGTGACCGCAGCTCTTCACAGGTGGGCAACTTGGCCTGTGTTGGGTACAATGCTATAAGCAGCCTTATCGCAAATCACAAGTGTAATAAAGATCGAAATATTTTTTGCTACTGTATATAATATTGTATGGTCAATTTGAGGTTTAAAAATACCGAAGATTTATTACAAATGTGAATAGAGATATTTTTCTTGAATGTTTTGGCGTAGAGATCCTTCCAGAAGACACAACGTGGGTCCCACAAATCATGTGTGGCACTTGTCTGCAGATGTTAAATCGATGGGAAAAATTTAAATGTGATAAAAGTAAGAGGGATAAAATTTTAAAATTTTCGACACCAACTAGATGGTGTCAACCACAAACACGCGAGGACTGCTACTTTTGCATGACTGTGGTTTGCGATTTCACCGCAAAGACTAAATCAAAGGTAAATTAGGCAAGCGTATCTTCAATGACGAAACCAGTTTTGAAAATACACGTCAATCTGACCGATGAAGAAAAAATGGAAGAAAATTCGTTTGATGGTCATGAATCAATGGAAGTAGATGAACAAGATGCTAAAGAAAGCGATTTAGATGAAGATGACATCGAATCAGATAATATTGAGGAATACGAAGATGAAGAGACCGAAAGCGAGCAAACTGAAGACAGTGTAAGTGAAGTAAACGAAAGCGATGACGAGTACGTTCCAGTTCGTAAGAAACAAGATCAAAAACCCTTTAATCAGAAGGAGTTAAGCGATTTTATCAGAGATGCTGGTGTATCGAAAGATATTGGAGAATGTATGGCCTCAGTACTTATAAGGCGAGGCTTGACACAACCAGGGACTAAATCTTCCATATATAGAGAGCGGGAAAAAGAATTCCGGAAATATTTTACTCTCGATGAAGATAAAAAGTTAGTGTATTGTGTGGACGTTAAAGGTCTGCTAAATGAAATGAAAGCAAACATATATCAACCCAATGAATGGAAACTTTTCATAGAGTCTTCACAACGCAGCTTGAAAGCAGTTCTGTTACTCAACGGAAATAAGTACGCGAGCATTCCAATAGCTCACTCTACTAAACTCAAAGAATCTTATGAAAATATGAAATACGTCTTAGAAAAAATTAATTATGCAGATCACAAGTGGCAAGTTTACGGGGATTTAAAAATCATTTCTATCATACTAGGACAGCAGGCAGGATTCGCTAAGTTCCCATGTTTTTTTGCTTATGGGATAGTAGGGATCGTGTGAAGCATTACGAACAAAAACAATGGCCAAATAGAAATGCACTGAATCCGGGTAGTGACAATATTATTCGAGAACTATTGATTGAACAGTCAACAATTCTTCTTCCTCCATTGCATATAAAGCTAGGCCTAATGAAACAATTCACAAAAGCTTTGGACAAACAAGGGCAATGTTTCATATATTTACGTAACCAGTTTGAAAAACTCAGTGACGCCAAGATAAAAGAAGGTATTTTCGATGGACCGCAAATCCGTAAAATGTTTAGAGATCAAAACTTTATACATCACATGAATGAGATAGAAAAATCAGCCTGGTTGAGTTTCAAAAGTATTGCTGAAAACTTTTTAGGAAATTATAAAAGTCACGACTATGAAGAATTTGTCAATGGTTTGCTCGATAACTACCAACGTTTAGGTTGTTTGATGAGTGTTAAATTGCATTTTTTGCATTCTCATTTGGAGTAATTTCCAGACAACTTAGGTGATTATAGTGTGGAGCAAGGTGAACGTTTTCATCAAGATTTGAAAGTAATGGAGGAAAGATACCAACGCGTGTGGGGTGTAAATATGATGGCGGACTACTGTTGAATGTTAAAGAGAGAAACAGAAAATAGAGGTATTAAGGTGGTCTTACACGTAAAAATTTTGAAAAAATAAACTTTTTTTTATTGAATTTTTTAATTATATATGTTATTTTGAACCTAAAAAAACTAGTTTGGATCAAAAATTAAAATAATTAAAAATGATCCAGTTAAATGAGCTTTCTATCTTCAAAATGACAAAAAAATTGATTTTTTTTTTTATTTTGCCTTTTTTTATGCTTTTACGCTTCTGATAGGAAAACGTTTACTTAAATGTGTTTTAAAATATCAAAACACATTATTTAAGCCATGCTAGTATAAGGATAACAAACTAATTAAATTTACATACGGGATTTATTGTAAAAATAAAATAAACCATATTTTGGAATTCGAAATCCAGTGGAATCGTCTTGTGACAATTTTGCACTTCTGTTCTAGTAAAGTGACCATTTCGTGACCAAAATTGGACAGTAATTTACTATATATGAATACTCCCTTTTGCACCTATATATAACTTGTCTGCTAATACCAGTGTAAATACAGTTGCACAGCTGACAGCTCATATAAGCAAAGATACATAACAATGTGATTTCAACAGTTTGTTTTACAGAGTTTTTGCTTTCTGATAGAGAAAGATTTTTTTCTTAGTCCTTCATTATTTGTATTCACAAGCGAATTTAGGACCAAAAATTTAATGTATTGTGTATATGAAAATATATGTCTGAAAAGTGTAAGTGTATTTATAATACAAGCGTGCAGTTACAGTTTTGTTTAAATTTGGAAAGTAGTTTCAGTTCAAGATGGGAATGCTGTATGAATACTGAAAAACATGTGCATTGGCAAGATTGAATTAAGTATTTTAAAAAAGAGACAGTAAAAATTTTTATCTCATAAAAATAAATACATCTTTTTTCTAAGAAAGATGAAAGTGACATATTAAGTCTAACTCACTATAGGATATATAATTCAATTCAGAAGATTTGTGAATTGCAATAAGTGTCAAGATGTATCTATACACATAAAACTGACAAGCCTGCTCACAAGAATACAGGCTTAAATTCAAGATATTTTTAATATTTAATATGTGTAATCAAGTGATCATTGAAAAAATGGGCTTATCGGCTTTTATGTACTTACGTACTTTTGCCTATGACAGTGATGGCTTCTTAAGTTTCGATTTGGATGGTTGGGATTTCATATTTCATAAGAGCTGGCGCATATTCTATATTTATCTTAGTATTATAAATAATAATCTAACTCAGTACAATGTGTTAAAAAGTGATTCAACAGTACATGAATCAAAAGTACAAAAGAAGGACAGATTGAGCAGTAACTTTTAATGGCACGAATGCTGCTAGCTTAGCAATAACTTTTAATGGAACGGATGCATGCAAGGTGCCAGAGCTTCTGTTTTAACCATTTTACATGGGAGAACAGACAACAGATATACAGGAAAGTGAGTTTCAAGAAGGAAAAGAATGGAGATCAAATGGCTGATTATTTTTGGAGTTTTATAGTATTTTTCTTTGCAGGCTTATTTCTCAAAATGTTATTTTTTAAAGTTAGTCGTAACTTTTCTCTAAGACCGGTCGATAAATTTTCATGAGACAAAGTGCAAATTGTTCTTAATTTATGTAGTTATGGGCGTACGAGTTGCAATTTTAAGGTTTCCATGTATAAGTATTTTTTTCATGGCAAAAACCCTAAAAATTCAAAAAAATGCAAAAAATTATTGCAAAAAATCAGTTTTTGCCATGAAAAAAATATACATAAAAACCTTAAAATTGCAACTCTTACGCCCATAACTACATAAATTAGGAACAATTTGCGCTTTATCCCATGAAAATCTATCATGCGGTCTGAGAGAAAAGTTACGACAAACTTTTCTTCTTGAAAATCCTATAACTGAGATAAAGTGAGTTTAAGGACCTCTATCTTGGCTCATGTTATTTAAAATAAGTTATATTTACAATATATTTTGATTATTTTATTACAATAATAATTTTTATAATTTTTTTAGGTAATTTTAGCCAGAAAGGCCTATAGGTGTAAGACCGCCTTAAAAGAGTCAGAGACCCGTTGCACAGATCATTTGAGAATGAAAGCGTTCGCTATAAACGAAAAAAAGTATAAATTACTTTTTTTTCATTAACATTTAAGAAACTGCACGATGGTTTTAAGGGTTTAAGGGTTAAGGGTTAAGGGTTTAAGGGTTAAGGGTTAAGGGTTTAAGGGTTAAGGGTTAAGGGGTTTAAGGGTTAAGGGTTAAGGGTCAAGGGTTTAAGGGTTTAAGGGTTTAAGGATTAAGAGTCATCCCCCTCACCAACCAAGAACTGACCCAAATATTCGAGGACGAAGAAGACGTAACGATTCATACAGCCGAACAAAACCCAGTATTCTCACTACCTGTGTCAGATAAAAATATACACGCATTTAACTACAGCATAATAGTCAGAAAGTGAATTGATAACCAAGTCAAAACAACGAAAGATAAATTAAAAATTCAATATATGATAAATATGAACAAAAATGACGCAGAAGCGCAGTTACTTAAATTTCTCAACGAAAACGGAAGGCTCACAATGGAATCAGAGAAACAGTAGCCCATTTCAAAAAGAAATTATACACGTCCAATATGGAGAGGATGATTCAAAACTACATCAACTAATGCAAAACCTGCTTAGAGCACAAATACGAGAGAAGGCTTCATATCACAGAGACGTATGGATCTATAATAGCGAATAGGCCCCTCCAAAACTTACACCTAGATATATTCCACTATAGCAAGGAAAAGTTTCTCACGATCATCGGCATATTCTCAAAATACGCTCAAGCTTACCATTTGCCCGACGGCAATGCAATAACGGTAATAAGTAAATGAAGACATTTTGTTTCACATCACAACTTCCCAGATAAAATTACTACAGACAGTGGAAGTGAGTTCATCTATACAGTATTCAAGGAATTTTGCCGATTATACAAAATCGATTATCATTAGACCACCATCAATAGACACACCTCTAACGGGCATATTGAGCGATTACATTCAACTTTGAAAGAAAAGTTAGGCATACTAATCGATCAAAATCCACGAAAGACTACGAACAATCATATGACTACCGCAATCTTGATCTACAATCAAAGCATTCATTCGAGCATAAATTATGCGTCATTTACACTCTTACACGGATCGTACGAAGACCTTCATAAACACGTCATTGGCCCAAATGCAGATACAATCGAAAGATATAACGAACGAAAAAATGAGATTTTACTATTTTACGAGGAATTCTATCGAAAGCAACGCGAAAATCAAAATCTGCCAGTCGACTCAGATGAAACACTAGAAGATAAAGAAATGTTTATCAAAACACACCAACAGCAACGTGATAAGACCGCGCCGCAATATCAGAAACTACTCGTAGAAAAACAACAGGGTCCCTCATTAGATTGCTATGTACACTGGCAACCATGTCGTTATAACCTAAGAGATGCAAAAAGCATAAGAAAAGTTTCTTCCCTTTTACAGCAAAATGGAGACCAGATTAATCATGATACTTCTAGTCATAGTGACGAATAGCACTGAGATACACAAGGGCAGCACTCACTACGACCATCACGACATTAAAACATACTTATAATCATATACTTGTCAGCTATTCCACACTGTCTTCCCAATTGATGTCAAAAGTCACGAATCTATCATCGTCCCGATTGTAATCAAATTTATTAAAGCAAGCTGAATTATTCTGTAATAAAGCATACCAAAATTTACAGCAAATATCACCAGGAAACACTAGATTGAAAAGAGGGTTGATAAATGGGCTCGGCACGGCGATTAAGTATATTTTTGGAAACCTAGATGCCAACGATTTGGATAGGATAAATAATTACTTGAATGTACTCAATAACTGTTACGTCCGGGATGTGAAACAAAGATAAGAAAAATAAATCTCTAATGGCTTATAATCTATAATCCGACTAATGCAAATATAAAATTACCTCGAACTAATCCAAAAACAATCTTTATCAATCCTACAAATCAGCTCGAAGTTTATAAAATAATCAGTGAAATGAAAGACAAAACAGGAGGGGTAGATGGCATTAATAGTAAGACCTTAAAAACGATCTCCACTTCTATATCGCTACCTTTAAAATATATTTTCAACTTATGCATTGTTAATTCCAAATGGCCTCGGATATTAAAAACTGCAGAAATGGTTCCCATATTTAAAGCAGGTCATGTGCCTCCAACTGCAGACCTATTTCGCTTATTTCAAACATTGCTAAGATCTTTGAAAAAATTATATATAATCGATTATATGCTTTCTTAAGCGCATGTAACATAATTTCGGATAAACAATATGGTTTTGTTAAAAACAGGGGAACTACTGACGCTTTAAGCTATCTCCCAAACATAATCTATTATAATCTAGACAAGAGCATACCAATAATGGCGGCCTTTTTGGATTTGGCAAAGGCTTTCGATACGGTGAACTATAAAATCTTATTAGAGAAACTTGATAGATATGGAATAAGAGGTAACGCTCTAAAGCTATTAACTAGCTATCTTTCAGATAGATTGCAAAATGTTAAAATTAATGAATACATAAGCCCTTATAAATTAATTACAACTGGTATTCCGCAAGGAACTTTAGGTCCTCTACTATTTATACTATATGTAAATGGTATGCCAAGAGACCATAATGTCATATGCTGATGACATTGTTGTCATATCAAGTGACAACACGTCAGCTCAAGACAAAATGAACAAATATCTTGAATATGTTGCTGATTGGCTCGCTTGCAAGCAATTGTCACTGAATGTAAATAAAACTGTATATATGATCTTTGGTCTTTACTGTAACAGTGTGCCCAAAGATCTATCTATTAAGACTAAAAATCAACCAATTAAACGAGTCGAGTGCGTTAAATATTTAGGTGTACATTTTGATTATAATATGAAATGAGATATACATGTTCAACATATTATTAAAAAAAAAAAAAATATCTCATATTTATTTTTGCTAAAATTAAAAATAAAATGAATACCAAAACCCTTCTCATAGTTTACTATGCTTTCTACCATAGTCTCATAAACTATGGGATAATTGCTTGGGATGCAGCAGGTAAAACCCTTATACGCCTAGTACAAGAATACAGGATAGAATTATTAAATTAATAAATAGAAATTTTCTAGGCGATAAAAATCCTTTAAGTATTAACCAAATTTATAAGTATACTTGTTTATTATATCATTATGAAACTCTGAAGGAAATATTTATAAAAACAGTGAGAAACACTAGGTATAAAACAATTCAATTACCGTCAATGAACAAAGCTGTCAGCGATAAGAGAAGTTATGTGGCAACTATACACGCTTTCAATGATCTTCCAAACGAGTATGAAACTCTATCTAGTAATACGAATAGTGTTAAAATTAAATTAAAAAAATTCATGAGATCTAATTACGATGTTACAAATTATTAAAATGTTTATCAGTTTGTTATGTGCAAGTACACATTTTATACGAATTTTGTTTTGTTACTGCGAAATTAAAGATTATTATATTTATTTTTTAGTTTTAAGTATTTAGTTTTGTAAGTATTGTTCAAGTATCTCGTATACTTCTATAGGATTTACCTATGTAAATTTAATTTTGGTGAAATAAAATAAAAAAATAAAAATAAAAATAAAATACGTGCTAATGGCTAAAAACGCATGACTAATATGACTTCTCCCGATTCGGACACAACATGTATTGCTCCAGGATGGGACGGCAGGTAGGAAAATGAAAAGGACACGCGGTACGCCTCGAGACAGTGTGTAGAGTTTTTATGACTCATATGAGTTCTGAACGGCCTTTAGTGTAAATCCGCACATCCGCCGCACAGTGTTCGGAAATCGAAAATTTATGGACAAGTTGACTTGCAGCCCACAATTTTCCATCAATTTTGATGACATTTTTTTCTAAATTAAAGCTTTTGCAATCGCTAATCGATTCCTCGAGGTCGATTTTCCAATTTCAGTCCAGAGTTCATGCCAAGGATTCATAAACTTATGAAACACAGATCCAGACTCTCCTAAACCTTACAAATTCAATTCAATTAACCAAATAAATCCTTCAGAGAGAGCGAGAGAAAGAAAGAGAGAGAACCCGCTTAATTCACAATTATAATTTTACGTCTTGAATTAAAACTCGCTAAATTAAGAATTAAATTTTAAATATTTAATTGATGATCGTTAAACTAGATCTCAAAATTGAAATCAGGGGTAGTCTCTCTCTCTCTCTCTTTCTCTCTCTCTCTCTCTCTCTCTCTCTCTCTCTCTCTCTCTCTCTCTCTCTCTCTCTCTCTCTCTCTCTCTCTCTCTCTCTCTCTCTCTGAAGGATTTATTTGGTTAATTAAATTGAATTTGTAAGGTTTAGAAGAGTCTGGATATGTGTTTCATAAGTTTGTGAATCCTGGGCATGAACTCTGGACTGAAATTGGAAAATCGACCTCGAGGGATCGATTGGCAATTGCAAAAGCTTTAATTTAAAAAAAAGTCATCAAAATCGATGGAAAATTGTGGGCTACAAGGTAACTTGTCCATAAATTTTCGATTTCCGAACACTGTGCGCCGTGACGCTTATAATGACAATGGTCAGTTGCCGCTCTGTGGGAGTTTCGTGAGAAGAACGGAGACGCGGGGAGTTTAGGATTCTTAAGGTCTCGAAATAATGAATACTTAACACAGATTTCAACACAAACTTAAATTTTATTATTATGTTTACTTGGAAGGTGCAGTTGAAAACATTTTTTTCCTTTTAAACACCGTAGATCCTTTTGAGCAATTTAATTAATAAAATACCGACGTTTCGGAAGTGTAATTTACTCCCCTTCTCAAGGCTAAGTGGTGTTGTTTATTATGTTAATTGTGCTGATTGTAAAATGTCATACATTGGACAGACGGGCAGACAATTACGAATACGCATCAATGAACATAAGCGTAACGTCAAGAATTGTGACACCACGTCGGCGTCAGCCGAACATGCAAATTTATATAAACACAAAATTAATTTTCATAACGTTAAAATTATGGATTGCGAAAATTGTGAGAATAAAAGATTGTTTTCCGAGATGTTACACATTTTAGTACTCATGATAAAAATATAAGTTTTGTAACAAAATATAATATAACAGTGTGATAAACTTTTCAATATAAACATAGCTAGATTGTTCTTACTTCTATATGTTTTCTTTTACCCATTCCTTTAGTTTCCTTTTTTTACTATATATGCTACTAATGGTTTTCAATTCGTTAGATAAGCGATTGAATATCATTATTGCTCTAATGAAACTATTTTTAATGCTAATGGTTTTGAGCATTTTAGGAATCTGAATACTTTTATTTCTTGTAGTTTTATTGGAGGTAAGGTATATTGACTGTAATTCATTGTAATTACTATTGATTCATACGCGAAAAGTTGGTCTAAATACATTGGATTTTTATCAGTGATAAATTTATTTTTATTAACTATTTTTAGTAATCTGATTTGTAGTCTTTTGAGCAAATTGATACTGTTCGAATATGCACCTCCCCAGGTTATTATACCGTAGGAAATGATACTGCGGAAAAAGGCGTAATATACCATACGTAAGCAGTCTGTTGACATAATCTTCGTTAGTTTATAGAAAATAAAAATGAGATATTTAGTTTTGTTGTACACGTAATCAATGTGTTTGTTCCATCTCGTGTTACTGTCAAAGACTATACCTAGATATTTCGTACTTTCTACTCTTTTGAGTTTTATACTATTTATATTGATATTTAAGTTTTTTTTAAGTACTATTGCATTATTTACCAAATTCCATATACACTGTTTTGTCAGTGTTTAACGAGAGTTAATTCAGAGCTAACCATTTAAATATTTTTCGTAAATAGTCATTCATTTTTTACTCCACTTCATGCCATGTTTTAGCTGTTGAGATAACAGCAGTATCATCCGCATACGATACGATTGTGTCTTCCGGCATGTCTAATAATAAGTCGTTGATGTACAGTATAAATAGTAACAGCCCCAATATAGTACCCTGTGGGACTCCCGTTGTTACTGATTCAAATTGGCTGGTTTTGTTGTTTAATTTCACTCTTTGCTGTCTATTTGTGAGGTAACTTTTTAATAGATTATAAGCACTTCCTCTTATTCCATAATTATACAATTTATCAAGTAGGATTTGATGATGTACAGTGTCGAATGCTTTAGCTAGATCTAGGAAAGTTATAGCAATAGGAGTGCTAGTGTCAAGATTATTGTATATCATATTGGATAATTGAAATAGTGCATCTTTAGTACTTCTATTTTTCCTGAAACCATATTGATTTTTTGTTAGCAGATCGCATGCATTGATAAAGTTAGTAATTCTATTATGAATAATTTTTTCAAAAATTTTTGCAATATTTGATATTAGCGAAATAGGTCTGTAATTGGTAGGGATATGTTTTTCGTTAGATTTGTGTATTGGTATGACTTCAGCTATTTTTAAAGCATCAGGCCATGTTGCCTTATCATACATAGATTACAAATGTGAACAAATTGATCAACTATGTGGACACTCAGAGTTTTTAATGTTTTTGTGTTGATATAATCAATTCCACCATTTTTATTGTCCATGTTGTTAATAATATTTAAGATTTCAATATGGTTTGTGGGAGTAATAAAAATAATTTTCCTGTTCATAGGTGGGAGTTTTATTTTCTCATTTCTGGGCTGCACTATTTTATTGCTTATCTTTTTGCCTATTTCCCAAAAAAATTTGTTCATGTGTTCCGCCATCTTTGTTGAATGAGTAATTTTAACGCTATTATCAATTATATAGTTAATGTTTTTGTTTCTTTTGCTATTTTTTCCAAGTTTTTGATTTAATAGGTTCCACAAACTCTTTGGATTTTTCAGCTTTGCCTGTATTTGCTCTTTGTCAAATGACTCGTTGGCTTTATTTATAATTTTCTTTAATATTAAATTAAACTTTCTATAATTCTCTCTTTTCTTTGGATTATTTGGATCTTTTTTCCATAATTTGTAAAGTTTCTCTTTGGTTACGCAAGATTTAATTATAGCAGAGGTTATCCAATTTTTTTTTTGAAACGGTATATTCTTTTTACAATCTTTTCTAGAATATTCAGCTTTACTTAAACATATTTTTATTTTACTAACTAGGTTATTTAGTGTTAAATTTGGCTCATTAATTAACGACAATTCTGACCAGTTAATTAATTTAGCTTCAGTCCTAAGTTTGTTATCATTTATACGATTCATTGCATGAATATCTTTTGTGGCTCTGATCTTATTTATAGACATGAAAATCGGAAAATGATCATTAAGCGGAATTTTTAAAATGAAAGTTTTATAGTTAATTTTATCTAGCTTAATAAAAATATTGTCTATGCATGTTCCTGAATTGTTGTTTCTATCAGACGGTCTGGTAACATTACGAAAGCCTGGACAGTAAACTTGCTCTAATAAAATATGCAAAAATTCTTGGTTGATTGATTCATGGTTAGAAATATCAAAGTTAAAGTCCCCTATTATGAGATTATTTTTATATTTGCTGTCAAGTTCTTGAGTATTAATAGAAATTCCGTTTTACTAATGTCGCGTGATCTATATAGGGCGGATATCATAATTTCTTTATTATTTTCAATTGCAATTTTCGAGTTAATTATTTTGAGGTTATCTATAGTTAATGCTTCTGTCGTCTCAGTTATGTAATCGCTTACGTAAATCACTAGGCCATCTGATATATTAATTTTGCTGTTATTGCAGTACATATTGTATCCCGGTATATTAAAATATTCGTAATGCTCCAAGTTCCATGTTTTAGTGCACACAATAATGCAGGGCTTTATCACTAGACTTTTTAGGAATACTAATAGTTTATGAAAGTTCGCATTTAAACTCCTTATATTTACTTTTAAAATTACTTCATTTTCAAAAGCCATGCATCTACTGAATTCAGTAAGATCATCGCAATTATAGTCAGTGTTAATTATTTCATTCTGTAAGTCCTCAATTAAATTAAAGTTATTATCCATGTAAGTTTGCAGTGGTAGCTTTAGTTTTCACTGAGATCGCTGGAATGGATGAGCGCTGTGAGCCTGTCGAATCGCTGCTTGCTATTCTTACTCTTCTTGATGTTATCGATTGTTGATTTATTGCGCGTCTTATCTTACTGAAATACCTTTGGAAGGTAGGTTGCACAGGGTAATCAGTCATTTCTATGTATTTTTTAATTTTGGATTTTAATATTTCAAATATATCACTGTCGATCGCACAATGGCTTGTGTTATAATAAGTTTTAAATTTTTCATTGCAGAATACACAGTTCGGACATTTCATAATTTCACTAGTATACTTTGAGGTTATGTGATCACCATTACACCTTGAACACGTGGCTTCGTTCTTGCATTTTTTAGTGTTATGTCCAAATCTTGAACATTTATTGCAAGAATAAGAATTTATGATATCGAATACTCTACAACTCTGATAACCAATAAATAATCTGCTCTTGTTGTCTTTAATATATTTATAAATGTCAGATGTTACCTCAATTATTGCACTGTTGGTGTCTGTTTTTGTATTGGTATATACATGAAGTACTTTGCACTTGTTTTCCATATTGTTAAAATTTCTTAGGTTGATATCTTGTTCAATTACTTTTTCATCTTCGAGAGTCTTATCGATATTTATTACTTTTAGTTTAGGTTTATTAATTTGTTCCTTTTCAATTTTAATGTCACTGTTCAATAAATTGTTTAGAGTATTTTCAATTATATTAATACTATCTTTATTGGTACAATTAATTATCACTGTCTTTGTTTTTGCAAGCTACACTTTTTGTTTGTATTTTTTTATTTAGAGATAGATGTTGATTTACTATTTTTTCAACGTCGGTTGTATCTTTGTTGTTGGTTTTTTTAATTATGAGTTTAGGTATTCTTTTGCTCTTTGGCTTTATATTAGCTGTTATTTCTGCGAAAGTCTTGATTTTATTGTTGTTATTGTTATTACCCTGCTTTTCTTTCGTAAGTAATTCGTTTAATATTCTATTTTTGTCTCGTAATTCACTATTAAGTTGTTTCAACAATTGGATTTCAATTCTTAAGGATTGTGTTTCATTATAGTTTTCGCACACAGTTTTATTAAGTCCCTTGTCCTTGTCATTGTCCTTTTCAATGATCAATTTCACTTATAATTTCTTGTTTAATTTGTTCTTTTGTGAATAATTTAACTTGAACTATTAATTCTCTAGCTTCTCTGCTCAAAGTACTATATGACAAGTTTGAGATTAGGGTAACATTGGCATGGTCTTGGCAGCTTATAAGTGTGTTGCTAATGAATTTAACAGGACAACCGGCGTTATATTTTGTTACTATCTCCTTTGTGTGAAATACGCTTTCACAAAAAGACACAAAACCGCTCCAACTTCTACTGTTGGATGACACTTATAGAATTTAGTAAGAGAGGCGTCGGGAGGCTGCGTCCCCCCGGCGCCATGATTACGACCATGAAGTGATGAGATTAACCAACACTCGTGATAAACCAAATAATGCGCAAATAGCTACTCATTGGTTGTCGCGGCTCTGATATCCCCACTACCTTTTTCTTCCGTATAAATAACCCCTGTGGTGCCCCACACTCCTATTGTCCATCCTGATAGTGAGTATGCAACATCCAGGGGAAAGCTGCCTTTGATATTTTGCATATAAGATGACCATAGTACCTTTTTTACAACATGTGAGTTTGTTTTTTTCATTATCCGTACATAGGTATCTCTGTTTTTTGTTGTTTTTTTTTCTCCTAAAACTTTAATTATTCGTCCAGGTACTATATTATAAGTAGTGGTGATCTTAAAAAAATATCACCCCTTTTAGCGAAAATGTTTTTGACATATAACGCATATGAGGTGGGAGTGAAGGGAAAAGGCGAGAAAACTGACACTGGCTTTGATTCAGTATTGTACGCTGGAGCACTAGTACTTCTTCCTCTATTTGGCGGCGAATCTCTGATGCTCGAGTGGATGTGCGTTTTGATAGCGTGGACGGTAATAAACACGAAAAACTACACTAGGGGCATGGCACACACTGCCTACAGAATAAAAGAAAAACTAAGGGAAGCCGTGTCTTCGTGCCTTCGTTCGAGGATCTTTTTGGTAATTGTTTTTCTGGATGGCGGCGTCCTTTTGAGTGTTCTGCATGTATCTTTTTATAGTGTGGAAGGGTGTGGGTAAATATGAAATGAGCGGAAATGCACCATGTTCGTTGTGTAGAAGGGAAAGAGAGGAAAGAAAATAACGCACGCCGGTAAATATATCGGTAACGTGGCACGACGCCCCCCCCCCCCCATTGAGCTAGTTCAGACCCGGGGGCTGAATAATCACACACTTGCAACACTAATTATTGGAATCGACTCCGGCGTCTTGGCAAGATTTCCGCGTGTGTATCCGTCTATTGCGCCGTACGTCATTGGCTAGACATTCTGTAGAGTTCAGCACACGTTGTGTTTCCAATAATTGATCTTGATATCGGCTCTCTGAACAGTTGAAGCAATAAATGAGGATGTCTTCATTTCCATGTTGGTATTCCTTGACCACATTGTTCGCATGGGTATTCCTTGACCACATTGTTCGCACTGTCTGTGTACCGTGTTACTCCCAAAACCGATTCCTCCGAACTGTAGTTGCAATCTGTACATGTATACATGTCCGCGCTCCTCTGATTCTTCTTGAACTTCTCGTTCGATGCCCTGAAAAACCTCAATCATATCCGTCGGCTCCTCAAAAGCGTGATGATGTTGATTGCATTCATTCTCATGCGGCGCCCAACTCCTTCGCATTTCAACACCATGCCAGAGTTTGGTCAGCTCCATGATGGCTGTTCTGAATGCGGATGAATGATTCCACATAAGGATGATTAATTGGTGCCATTCGTTCCTAGGCTGAGTGCGAAATCCTGGCACTCTTGATCCTCGAAGAAAGTCTCTTGCACTCTCCGTAGCTGATATCATGATCCGTATCGTATCATGGCTTGGTTTGCAAGTTCTTCTGGTGTTCGCGTAGTATGTCTCTATGAGTGCCGTGGGGATGTCTGCTCCATTTTAAAGACTGTACATTTCAAGTGGTTTTCTTGACTTCTTTAGAGTGACTGACTCTTGGATGCTCACAGATCCAGCATCTTCCTCAATGTGAATCATGGGGTAGTGGGGATAAAGGAAAACTAGGCGTGCCTTTCCTTTTTTTCACCTGATGGGGTCGTGTTCTTTATTGTACAATGGTGCAGTAGTAGGGTGAATTTGTAGGATGATGTGGGAAACAATTGCAGATTTATCAAGATGGATATGCGTAGGTATCTGGTGCGTAGTCTGTATGATTATTTGCTTAAAACCTTTTAGATTCAGTTGCGCTTAGTTACAGTATTTATGTTTTAGCTTATTACATATACGTACATATATATTGAGTTTTGTTCACTATTATTATCTTAAAGTCATACAATTTACAATTAGTTACAATATTCATATTTAATTTATTTATGTATATATGTTTTTTTTTATTATATCTTTTGTTTTCTCCTTTATTTTGCTGTTATTACTTTAAAATTAGTTACATCGAATTTTTACATTCAGTTATGCTTACCTATTATGTTTATATTTCGATACACACTTTTTCCTATGTTTACATGTTTTATTTAATTACAAAAATAAATACTTAATTGTATAATTCAATAAAATTACCTCGTTGTGTTTTTTTTGTTTGGTTGCTAATGGATATTTGAATTTGTTCAATTGCTGTTTTTTTCTTCTTGTTAAACTACTCTTCTAATTTGTTATTTACGTATTCCACGTCCAACATATTTAATTTTCCTATCTTTAGATTTTGAGGCAAAACATGACTCGGAGGAGGAGCTGGTGGTTCAACTTTAACCGGTGGAAAACTGGGTGTTGCATAAACATGCGGTGAGGGTGAAAAGTTGTATCGAATGGTCTGATTCAATGACCGCAACGGCACGTATTCCGGCTCTTTCTCCTCCTCCTTTCTTGTTTTCTCTCGTTTACCCTGATACCATCTTATTGTAATTGTAATTATGAGCATTGCCGTAAATATAATAATTATAATACTTAAATATACGTCGACCTTGATGTTATCAAACTAATTTTATGATAGGTAGCTAGGGGTATGGAATCCTTTCGTTCTCCTTCTACAATAACAAGTTGCAGAGGAGGTAAAAAATAGACGTTGAATACCCTGATTAGATCAGAAATACGGTACAATTTGCTTTCAATTTCAACATAACATATTTCAGGGATTGTTATTATTCACGATTGTCCTTAAGTCATAAATGAAAAATGCTCACCACAATGTGCATAATATACTAATTCGCGATTCCTTAGCGGTATGTCGTTGTAGTTGGCTCCTTTAATCAAGGATGTATGGAATATCTATGTTCAATTTTTCGTAAATCCACTAAACTGGAATTAATGCGTTTCACGTGTCCCATCGCTTGATGCAGAGAAACGTAAATTTGTGGTTTACATATATAACGCTTAATCTCCGTACGTAGTCTGCGTAAAAATGTTTCGATAGCCATTTTTTCTCTAAATAACGAGGAATCGCATACCTCCATAAACTTTACTTGTGCTATTTTTTCTATATTGTATTCATGCAACATTTTTTCCATTCTACCGCAAAATTCATAAGAATCCTCATCACTTCTTTGAGCTGCCCATGCAAGTTTTATTCTTAAACTCATTAGATTAGTAAACATGTTTTTCAGAGGGAGTTAGAGGTATTTTCCTCTACAAAAACAAAAGTAATTGTCATAAAAATGATAAATCTGTCTTACAAAACGGCTCAATCTACTTATTTCTACGGTAAATACTAATTAGTCCGCGACTCTCGTTCTACCAACGTTGTGACAGTGTGACGACACTGTGACAGCACATGGAAACACACTCGTTAATAAGAACTATTCACCGTGATTAGTAATTAGACTTAGTTTATTGAGTTTATTGATAAAGCCCAAAGATGGCCGTGGTGATGAGCGTGTCCTTTATAATGACCACTTGAACGGTAATTAAGATGGCGTCCTCCGCCTGCTCCGGCTCGCAGCTTTGATCCTGTAAAACAAAGATAAAGACACAAATACGCTAAGTCCCCAGTCTCGATATTCTCGAGTATCCTCGAAGCAACTCTGGAGCGATCAGGGTCCGCCGGCTACGCTTCACCTACAACTCGAACTATATGGCACAACTCAACCTACGAATAGTACACGCCAAATTCTAACCCTCAACCTATCACATGAATCCAGTGCCTCGATGTCCTCATCTCGTGGCTATTTACTGCTGCGATTCTATTCCTTTTCTAAAACTTCTTGCCTACAACTACTCCCGGTATCACTATTCACTCAACTAGGTTACAACTTAGTGCAGGAAAAATTCGATTGCTACCGGTGCTGGTTGATGATCAAGACAGCACGTCTCCTCGGCTCAGTTACGCTCGAGCCCTCTGTTCTAGCCCCTTCCTTCTTACGTGGCTCCTGCTCGTTGGCTCTCGACCCTGGATTCGTTCTATTTTGTCCGAAATCTATGATTTGCAATTAAATTGATTCATGATAGATCCGCGCACGAGCACGCGCGGCTCCTACATCACTTGTCGCGCCATACGGCGGCTCAACTATCGCGGCGCGCTCCCCCTTCTACGCTATTAACTACTCCATGCCCCAGGCGCGCACTATTGTGATGCGCTCTCCCTTCTACATCTCTTGCTATTCCATGCCCTCGCGCTATGCTTCTAACTCTCTCTCCCTCTCTCCCCGTGGGGAGTCTGCCCTGCTGCTACGCGACGATCAGTGCTAATTCCCTCTCCGCGACTCTCTCTCTCCGCGCGGCGCCTATCTTGCTGCTGCGCGACTACATATCTCTCGCGGCTGCTACTGCTACTGCTACTGCTCGCCCCTACCATCTCTCCTGCGCGGGCTGGCTGCGCGGTGCTCGGTCTGCGTCTCTCCAGTTATCATTTGCTTCGCGCGCTCGTGACGCCGGCTCTCGACGTCGCTCACCGCGTTCCCTGACTCTCACGCGCCTGCTCTCTCCCGGCCCCTTCCCCCGCGCCTTGCTTTCTTGCGTGTGCTTCGCGTTGCCGCTCGACCCACCCGTTGTGGTTGTATGTATGTGTGTGCGAGTGCGTGCGCTGCCGACGCGCACAACATTGCGTCGGCCGTCGAGCATGTGCTCGTGCCCTGCTGACGCCGAGCCTGCGGATGCATGTGACATCGTCACAATACCCTCCACTAAGCCTTTGACTACCTGCTAATCAATGGCTTACCTAACTCACAACCCAAACTCCCATAACTCCAAAGTTTGACTCGATATTTATTACTAACAGATTGCTTACCCCTACTGGCTCTGAATCACGAAGGCCTTTAGGAGCACTGCCTCTAGATCTCCAGGAAAATGGATGATCGATGAAAAATACTCTAGAATCGACGGGCCTGCTGTCGTCACCCCTGTTGTGCCTCTACTGGCTGGGGTCACTGCGGCTGGTAGTGGAGCCGTCCCGGACGCGGAGCATGGCTGGTCCCAGCGGCTGGCTCGGCGCCGGGTGGTCAGTGAAGGCAACCCTGCTACCGAGTTCAGGTCTCCTGGTACCAGAGCCTCCCTGGTTTTCCCCACTTGGCTTGGCGGAGTGATATGCGGCGGGTGCCGATTCTCCGGTATTGCTCCCGGCCTCGGCTGCGCCCGTGCGCGGAGGTAGCTAAGATGCTCGTCGGCGCACCGGAGACATGTGCGCATGGTGACCATTCCGTCTGCCACAATTGAAGCAGAGGAAGCGCGGTGCATCGCTGCGGCCCGCGTGTGCTCCTTCTGCCAGCAATTGAAGCAGAGGCCATTGTCTGGATCCACTGCCCTGTCTACCGGTACGAGACATAGATGCCCAAACAACACTCTGCGCGTGGGACAGTTCCGAAGATCCGAGAGTTTATCGGGAGATTGGTCTTGTGGCCACGGCTGGGTCTTCCTCTCACCAAGCCTAGAAAAGACGGGGACTGGCTTTTTCGATCCGCCTGTCTCTCCTTCGGTGGCCCTGCTACCGGCAAGGTGGGTGGATGGGGCTCCTCGTCCGAAGGAGGGTTGACTGGGCCCGTCGGTAGGCCCTCGCCTCGACTGGCGCTCGCCTCTGCTGCGGAGTTCGGCGTCGGGTCCTCGTCGTCGCTCTCGAAGCGCCGAGGGTTGAACCAGACCAGCGGACTGGGAGACGGCTCGTCTACGTCCCATTCCACGATTCCCTCACGGAATGGCTTGATCGCTGGAATTGGGAGTGCTCTAAATGCCTCCTCGCACCTGGCCTGCTCCACCACAAAGGGTGACCTGTAGTTCTTACTCGATCCCCCGATTACTTGACCCCTAACTCGACCGGTGAGGGGGAGAGGGGCTGGCTCGGACCTTCTCCCTTGTACAGCGGTGGCGGGTTGCACGAGTGTTCGTCGCTCCCTTCCAACCACTCGTGCAACTCCGCAACCTCCTGGCTACTTAGGACTTTGCCCCAGCCCCCCCCCCCCCACCCCCACCCTCACTAGGACTTGATTCCTCGAGATCGACCAAGATCTCGTCAGGGACTCTCATCTGTGATTGAGCGCTTGACTCTCACGCTTGGTGGTGAGAATGGCGGGGTCGGACCCTCCGCGCTGATGTATTTCGTATCCACCTCCAAGACTGGAATGCGGCCGACGACTCCGGCCGCTTCTTGGGGATGTTTGGCACCTGAGCGACCGCCACGTTCCACTTCTCCGGCTCCAAATCGCCCAGCAGGGTTCTCTCAAGCCACTCAGCGTGGCTGCCGCTGGGTGGAGATTGGAGCGGAGAGAAGCTCATAGTCGGACTCAAGGTCCTGATGGTCGGTGGGGTAGACTGACTGCCAACCATTCTCGACATCTTTCTAACGCGTAAAACGCGTTAGAGGGAAATTCTCCAATCTCAACCCCTAAATAACATAATTACAATACGATAGACAACACAATCAACACTTACCCTGGCCATTAAGGTTAGTACTGTGATTCTACTTATTAGTACTCCCTTTTGTCCCTCGACCCTGTCGATACTTCTTCAGCTCCCTCACATGCACGTTCGGGTTCCTACGCCCTCCCCCCATGTCCAACATATAAACATTCGGGGGTTTGACCTCGAGAATCTCATAGGGTTCGAGCTTGGCAGAGAATTTCTGTGCCCCACTCGACAGGACGTGGGTCTTACGCATGACCATATCTCCCACCTGTACCCTTAGGTGGTCAAAAGTTCGAGGGAAGCTTATATTTGGCTTAAAATTAGTATACAAGGGTTTTCGAGGTAGCTGATCAAGATCTTGTTATTGGACTTTCAAAATCGAAAATGACGGATCAAAAATGGCCGTCAAAAATTCTAAGAAAGCTTAGATTTGACTGAACATTGGAATAGAGGTGTTCTCAAGGTCGCTGATCGCGATATTTCTATCAGACTTTCGAAATTCAAAATGGCGATCAAAAGTTCGAAGGAAGCAGTTTGCCTAAAATTTGTATACAGGGATTTTCGAGGTCTATGATAAAGATTTTGCTATTGGACTTACGAAATTCAAAATAGTGAATCCAATATGGTGGTGAAAAGTTCGAAGAAAGCTTAGATTTGACTTGAAATTGGTATACAGAGGTTTTCGAGGGTGCTGATCACGATTTGGCTATTAGTAATTTTTTAATGAAAACTGCTGTGTCGGTTTATGGAACTATCCAAATGTAATTTAGACCTAACCATTCAAAAGAGCACACTCATAAGTAATGAAATTGGTTTTGGAGTCAATGTTATTTTTTTCCTATTGAAAACATATACTTGAAATTAGAAGTTATTGACGATATTCAAGAAAATGAGAAGTTCAAGTAATACAAAAGGTACATCAGGTAGTTTAAAATTTATTCAATTTCTTTACTTCGTTCAATAAGAACTCATACAATTTGATGGTTGCCAAAATTTTATGGTGACATAGTCAGTAGATTAGGCCTACTTTATAATAAAACGCATCTTTCTATTTACGTCTGGGCTGAAAAAATAGAATAGAATTTACAATTTAATCACATTCTAAAAATGGAGGGTTGACAATCGGAGTGAGTAGGGAGGTACCCCTACTATATGCTTGACTAAAGAAATAACTCCCTCTCTGCGTTGAAGGTATTAATATAAATCCTCAAAAGTACCGTTTCATACGGAAGGAATTTTGAGGATGTCCTCAAAAGTCCGAAAAATCCTCAAAGTATCGAATCCGTGCTGACATAGATCCTCAAAAGCTGCATTTGATATATTTATATATATATATATAGGTATATGTGTTGGTACTTTTGGGGTATATATACACCATAGATTGCTACTTTTAGGGAGTTTTGTCCTTTTTGGGGACCGGCTTCAAAAATGCGATGCATCTATCGCTACTTTTGAGGTCCATAAGGCTTCGTCTACAATACATCTTAGGTACTTTTCCGGGCTTTTGTTCCGGAATTTCGGTACTAAAAGCGGGCACCGCAGGCCTCCTGCGAATCACGGTACCCTTAGGGTCATTATTTCTTTAGTCAAGTGTATTTGTTCCGGTATTCCAATGTAAACTCTCAGAGTAAGAAACTCTAGGACCCCAATAGTACCGATGTATGTATTTATATATATATATATTATAACTATGGGAATTGGTACATTTGAAGAGATATCAACGTATAGATCGGTACTTTTGAAGAGATGTCGGCATTTTGAAGAGACTCCTCAAATTTCTCAACGCAAGAATCGCGACTTTTGAGGAGAAATCTATACCCCCTTTTCCAAGAGTCGGTAACCTGAGGGTCATTATTTCTTTAGTCACATTGTCCGAACTCTGAGCGAAAGGTTCACATCTCCTCAAAAGTACCAATTTACAAACATATATATATATATATATATATATATATATATACACATATAAATATATGAAACGCTAGTTATGCAGACACTTTCCGGAATTGAAATAGACTTATGCAGACACAGACCGACTTATGCAGACGTCAGCATAAGTAGAGAGATTATTTCTTTAGTCATGCTAGACTTGTGCAGACACTTGTATAAACGGTACTACACTTATGCAGACAGGTCACGTGGTCTTATACATTGGTGTCAGCATAAGTCCATGTTCATATGATTATATATATATATATATAAAACTGCATTTGATATTATATATATATATATTTCTCCATATTATATAGCTGTAAGCTGGAATTTTACGACTCAGCCCATCCACGCCCCTCCAGCCCCTTCTGCTCATCCACAACAGTGAGAAAGAGCTACGCATAAGCATCGAAGGTTAGATCTTGGATGATCAATGAGACGTCGGCAGGGACTTCATAACACCGCGAACGACGAGGAGATGAGGAGACTAGAAGACAGTTAATTTAAACTGAATGTTCCTTACTTCGGACGTGGACGAGCGGATACCTAGAGATAGAGACATAGAGGTAGAGGCATAGAGCCAGAGGCATAGAGGCAGAGACGATCAAAGATAGTGGCATGAACAAAAAGGTAGTCGCCGAGAGCAGATAGAAAAGGGCAGAGACAGAGAAGTGTTTATAAAGAGGCATAGACGGAACGAGGGAGACACACTAATATAATCATGGATACAGAGATAAGGAAGAACACTGTCATATACAGGCTGAAAGAAAGAGGCAGAGAGGGGCAGAGAGCGGGGAAGACAAGCAGAACCAGTGAAATAGAGATAGAGAGATAATAAGATAAAAGAAAAGAGGGACAGGAACAGTGAGTGCACAAAAATAAATAGAGACAGAGATAGAAAGACAAAGCTAGAATGGTAAAGATCGAAAGGTGGAAAGGTAGAGAGAGAGAGGAAGAGACTAGAAGTCGGAGACAGCGACACAGACAGAAACTCATGCAATGAGACAATTTTAAATAAAATAAAAAAATATTAATGCGCCTATGACAGTACCACAGTAGTGGACGTAAAACTATCTATAGATTACTGTATTAAAGTACATACTTCATGAAGAATCAAATTTCTTTGTATAAATAAAATCCTATACTAAATTTAACTTTTGAAGTTACCCGTAGCATTACATCATTATCTAACATTGGGAGAGAGGCTTCGAGAATCTTCGCCCCGTTTACGCTATAGGTTCCCCTCGTGCGGAGAGCATCCGAAGTCTCTGCGCTTACCGGCGTGAACCCTGGCGGCAAGTTACCGTATCTGTCTAGCTTGTATTTTAGAATTTTGAGAATTTGCTTGGTGCACGTTTTCATATCCGTGGCGAGGGATTTCTATGATCCTCTAAAAGCAAAAATTTTCTCGCCCGTCACACGCTGAATAAATCCCCAGTTTGAGCACTGATTTCACTGCATTGACCGCACGATTTCCTTGAATTTTATTTTATCTGCTTTTCACTTCAGTCACTTGTTTTTCTTATTTCAGTGCACATTAATAGTAATTTTGTAGCATTTATAGAAAGAAGTAAACTTTATATATCACATTGTAATACTTTTTTTTTAATTCTTTGTTTTGATTGGATGACTTAGTTTCTTTGGTTTGTACTTGTAGCGTAGTTAATTTAGTGTTTAAAAGTAGAATGGAAAGCGGGACTAGCTGAGAACAGCGAGCTCAATTACTCCCGATGGATCTTTCTTTTCCTTCTCAACGCAGTTTTGTTTGGCCTATAATATTGACTATTTGGAGATCAGTATCTCGTCTAGATTTTGTACCAGCGAAGAATTAATTGCCTTCGATCCCATCCGAGGCCGCGCGGTTATCAGGGAGGTTATAAAATACCCGACGGCATTTTCGTGCTCCCTGTGCTTCATAGGAATTTAAATATTGTCTCTGATGCTATGGTCCTACGTGATCGTCTCGAGAGGTATGAGGTTAGGAGATATTTCGGTCCGTGTGCGGCTCACTGTAAAATGAATCAGGATGAACAAGCAGAGGTGACAGCGGGTCATATGCCATCTGGGAATCATCAGGAAGCCCTCTCTAACTTAAGGTCTTCAACGGCGCAGCCCTCCAAACGACCAGCGCGTTCGGCATATTTTCGAGCTCTGGACCCGTGAGCGCAGTCCACTAGAGTTTCGTTGACCCCGCTTCCTTCCGGGGTGATAGATGAGTTTAGCGCACCCCCGGATTTAATGCCCCTTTAGAGCATATTCGCGATGAAACTACCGGAAAAGAGGAAACTCTTGCAAATTCGGATTACAGCGTGAACACGGGTCTTCCGACGGAAGGCCATCGTACGGATTTGTCGACCAGCGGTTGCCGCAATAGCGGTGAACCGCGGATCGGTGATCCGTGTGGTTCACCAACATTCAATCGTTGGAACGATCGGTCGTTATAATATTCACTCCGCTGCGCCAACGTCTAATCCAAACATTGCACACGGCATAACTCAATTTTTCTCTGCCGGAGTAGAGACCTTATTGCCCGAGCAGGGAAGTCGAGAGCTGCGACATATACGCTCTGACGGGAGCACGGAGAGCGAAGATGCGGAGAAAAATCGTAGAAATTTACTAGAGGATCAATGACGACAGGCTAACGCACGTGCTCTTTTACAACCTAAACCACCGCCGCGAAATACGGGAATTCAGTGCGACTTACCCCCTAACCGCCTATTAGATCGAGAATATTTTTGCGATGCCCTAGCCTCCATGCGTCTACTCCAATCCCTTATGAACGAACAGCCATACGGAAACGGGCCGAAGTCACTGGTGGACACAAGTAGTCATTCTTTTAGCTTCCAGTCCCCGCAGTAAAGAAGGTCGCGGACCTACGAGACCTTGCCTTACCCAAATAAGGAAGCCCCTGATTCAAGTCAACATTTTTCCTCGCTCTCTACGCGTAATGACAGGTCGAATAATAGCTGTCGTTGTGAGAATTCTACCTTTTTAAGAGAAAGTCGAACATGTGATTTACTGAATAAGTGGAATATTTCCTTTAAATGCCAGAAGAAACATGATCCGGAAGAATTCTTGACGCGTTTAACCTTTAGAGGGCCTGGATTTTGAGAGGGAAATTCACCTTAAAAAATTGGGACAAGAGGTATCTTATATCATTGATTGAACGTAGACAAAGTGTCGATAAGGGGGTGTGCCATTTTTGTGGTTTTCCGGCCCTCTAAAGGTTAAGGGAAGTAGGTACAGGAAAGGTCAATTTTTTTTATTATTCAGGGAAATTTTTTCTTTTATTGAAATATGTACACATGGGATGTTTCAGGTGAACTGAGCATGTAAAAATTTTAAAATCGCTCAAAACTCGTTTACTTTTAGTTTTTTATGAAAAAAACATGTTCCTCAAATTTTAGGTCGATATTTGCATAAATAAAAGTTATACAACATTGAAAATTCAAAGTTTTTGCAATTTTTTATTAAAATCCAACTTTATTCATTTTTTTACTGAAAATCTTGAAACTTTTTATATAGAACATTGATTGGGAAAAGGTTTGCATAATATTTGTAGAATACACCAGTATTTTTTTTATGACCCCTTTTGAAAGTCTTCGATTGGTTGGTTTTTGGTATACCTTCATCGACCAAAAGTAAGGACTACGCCAGTACCAAATTTCTCAACCAAATTTTTTTTCAATTCTTTGTACAAAATACTTTAATTTAAAAAAAAAAAGTTTATGGCTAGAGCTAAGGAAAAAATTCTGCAGCACATTGAAAATTGATAAAAACCATAAAAATGTTAAATCATGCAACCGTAAGCCATTCTGTGATTGAGTATCATTTGAAGACTTCATGTCACTTATCTTGCTACCAAACTTTGTATTAGCAGTGAATGTACATTAAAAAACTAATTTGATTTGTCGAATACTTCATACAATATATTTAGCAATGTGCTCAAATCTTACTTACTTTAAATTATCTGAATATATATTATAACTGACTGACATCAGAGTTACGAGTACCTGGATCAAGAATTCATTCTAAACTTGAATCACTACTTTCTTAATATTATATAAGTATTTCTATAATATACTACAGTAATACTATATAAGTACTTTTTATAATGATTCAAATTATTTAATACAGAAAGTCAGACATGTTGCGGATAAGCCTTATTTATTGTTTTAAAATACATTCAAAACATTATCTCTTATTTGAATTCTTACCAATATACTGAAATATGCCATGATTTTAAATAAATAAGACTTTATTTATTTATTCACTTATTTAGATCCGTACAATTTACCCAATATTTTGGCATAAATCTTTGCATTAATTCCATAAAAATAATTGTACTAAGATTATTGAAAAATAATTACAGCCGGTCAAAATAATGTAACAAAATGATTAGAAAAATTCTTTAGCCGTGTAAGTTCATATCAAAACAAAACATTGAAAGCTTATATTAAAATAGCTGTGTAATTTATGTGATTGATATGAACATTGGGAATTAAAAAAAAAAAATAATTAGACAAAAATACTTCAAATTTTTCATATGGTTCCTTAGTATGAAATATCTGAAGTATTTTTGTCTAATTATTTTTAAGAATTTTAAAAAGTTTCAAGATTTTGAGTAAAAAAATGAATAAACTTGGATTTTAACTAAAAATTGCAAAAACTTTGAATTTTCAATGTTGTAAAACTTTTTTATTTATGCAAATATAGACCTAAAATTTGAGGAACATGTTTTTTTCATAAAAAACTAAAAGTAAACGAATTTTGAGCGATTTTAAAATTTTGATATGCTCACTTCACCTGAAACATCTCATATATGGGAGCGTCCAGCAGAAACGGGCCTACCAAGTCTCTGAAAAAAGAACTAAGGACATATATCGATAGATTTTTTCCTGCTCTTTCCAATGGTGCTATTATTTTTATTCCGAAATGCTTCCTTCTAGTTGAAAATTCCATTTGAATGTTTAAACTCTATTTTTTCAATAAAATATCAGTCTTTTCTTCAAAATGAATTACATTCTTCAAAAGTACAAGTCTTAAACTATAAAATATTATATTTTTAAGTTGAAACATGAAAAGTTCAAAAATAGTAAGATCAAAAAGACAGCGGCTGCCCGAACTTTTTACGCTATGCTTAAGGGCGGATTAATACATGCGATGTGCTATTTCGCCCTTTCTTTTTTGTAAATATAAAATGTTTTGTAACTTACAATGCCAATGTGTGGACATAATTTTGTGGATCTAGTTGTAACAGTTAGTATAATATTACAATGAACTTTGTTCATTTATATAACAAAATTTGAAAAACATAATATATTAAACATAAAAATATCCATGAACGCACTGAAAGCAGTGAAACAGAAATTTAAAATAACCTTATAGATTGTTTAATCTGGCATAACAATATTACCTTTTCCTTTAAATTCTAATTTTTTTACATTTTTTTGATTTTATAAGAATTGTCCTTTTTGTGACATCCGCTTCTTTCTTTGTTTGAGTTTAAGTACTTTTTCTTTTTTGATCGGTGGATATACGAGGGGTGTTCAAAAAGTAAGTTTCCCTGCTCCGGGAAAAAAGCAAAACACAATTTTTAGGTTAAAGTAACATATGTATTTATTGTTTGACTTATAAACTATTTTTCTACATAGTCCCCTTGGACTTGAATACGTTTTTTATATCTGTTCTCAAGCTTTGATAAACCTTGTTTATAAAAATCCGTGCCCTGTTTTTTAAAGAATAATTTAACGATGTCTTTCACTTCATCATTTGAATTGAAGTGATGGCCACCCAAACTTTCCTTTAATTTAGGAAAATGAAAAAAGTCACTTGGTGCGAGATCTGGAGAGTAGGGTGGGTGATCAAAAATTTCCCATTTGAATTTTTCCAGTAAGGTTTGTGTTTTTTTTGCTGAATGAGGCCGTGCATTGTCGTGAAAAAGCAACACTTTTCTCGATAATTTTCCAGGACGCTTTCGTTTAACGGCACTTTTAAGTTTATTTAGCACTTCACAGTAACGATCTGCATTTATCGTGGTACCGGATATGCACTAATTCAGTGTGAATTTCGTTGCCATTAAGCCCTTTTGCAGTTAAAAAGCGAATAACTGCACGCAACTCACAGGTGGACACGTTTTTCACAGGTAGCTCCATGGTTTCCGAGCCGGTACTGATGAAAAAAATTTTTTCGGCAGCTAAGACCGGTTCCGCTCTTATCGGTATATCCTAAGCTAAAACTATGTTCGGTCCCAGCTCGCTAGATGGCGCTAGGGCAAAACGGCAGACTAGGGAAACTTACTTTTTGAACACCCCTCGTAATTGAGAATCTTCTGACGCTGAAAATCTTTTAAGTTCTAACTTTTTGGCATCATTTAATAATTTAATACCATGAAACAATTGAGTTCCAGGTATTGTCTTAGCTGAGGCTAGCCTGTTTTGTAGCTTTTCTGTAGCCTTTAAGTAATCGTCTTTTGATGAAAAAAGCACTCAATATTTTTGAAATACTCAGTTGTCCATTTGTATAAATCTTGGGGCGTCAATATACGAGGGTCATTTGACAAGTACCTAGCCTCACCGCCAGATGGTGCCACTATTGCACCAGAAATACACTACAGTGCAGTATCTTCCTGTAAACGGTTACAGACGAAATTTCAGCCGGATCGGAGTTGTAGTTTATTTTTGAGAGCGTGTGAAAACAAATGTGTCCGTTGATTTTTGAAAAAATGGAGAAAGAACAATATCGGTCGGTGATTCGATTCTTGTTTTTGGAAGGGAAATCGCGCAGTGAAATTAAAGAACGCTTGGATGCAGTGTATGGGGATGCTTCTCCTTCGATGGCGACCGTTAAATTTTGGTATAACGAGTTTCAACGTGGTCGTACGTCGGCTTTTGATGATCCACGCCCAGGTGCTCCGAAAACAGCCACTACGGAGGAGAACGTGACAAAAATACACGATATCGTTTTGTCAGACCGCCGATTAAAGGTGCACGAGATAGCTGCGATAGTAGGCATCTCAGAAGAACGCGTGTGGCATATCCTACATGAGATTTTAGGCATGAGGAAGCTGTCAGCAAGGTGGGTGCCGCGTTTGCTGACTGCAGACAACAAGCGCATCCGTGTGACCAGTTCAGAGCAGTGTTTGGAGCTGTTTAATCGCAATCCAAAAGAGTTTTTGCGTCGTTACGTGACCGTCGACGAAACATGGATTCACTACTACACTCCAGAGACCAAGGAGCAGTCAAAATAGTGGACCTTACCCGGTGAACCTGCTCCGAAGAAGGCGAAGACGGTCCCGTCGGCCGGAAAGGTGATGGCCACTGTTTTCTGGGATTCTCAAGGTGTGATTTTTATTGACTATCTGGAGAAGGGCAAAACGGTCACAGGACAGTACTACGCCGAACTATTGAGCCGATTTGACGCCGTGTTAGAAGAAAAACGGCCCCATTTGTCTAAAAAGAAAGTGCTTTTCCACCACGATAATGCACTGGCTCACACTTCTGCACTCGCCACGGCTAAATTGGTCGAATTACGCTACGAACTGCTGCCCCATCTACCGTATTCTCCAGATTTGGCTCCGTGCGACTTTTTTTTGTTTCCGAACCTAAAAAATTCGCTCGCCGGGAAGAGATTCCACTCCAATAACGAAATAATCGCCGCCACGGAGGCCTATTTTGCAAACCAAAAGAAAACATTTTTTCAACGGGGTTAAAAAAATTGGAACACCGCTGGACCAAGTGTATTCAACTAAAAGGAGACTACATTGAAAAATAAATTTTATTTTTTGTAAAATTTTGGTGTTTTCATTTGTAGGCTAGGTACTTATCAAATGACCCTCGTATAATTGTCGGATACTTTCCGTAAACTTTCTCGTCTGGCATTGCTTTTCACGGAAGCACCTATTCCATCACATGCATTTTTTCCGTGGGCTGTTGCATGAAAATGCCACTCAGCATCAACAGCAAAATCATCATAATGATGAAGAAGATTTTGGAAATTGCGTTTATTTTTAAAATGTTGCGCAGCTCCATCAGTAAAATAAATAACTTTTCTAACTAAATCGAAAGACTTTTTAAGGAAATTAATTATAATTTCTTGTATTAGATAAACTGCAATAACGTTATGAATTAAACTATCTGAGAAAACTACCATGCTTTTGTGTTCAATTTTAGATTCTGATCCTTTATAGTAAATGACTATTGTAGCTAACCTACATTGATTATTATTATAATGAAATGATTGTGCTGCATCTTGTGCTATAAAAGCATAGTTTTCTGAAAAATCTAGAGAAATTAAAAACTCTCCTTCAGATAAGGATTCTCTCAAGAATTGAAAATAAGAAGACTGTTGTTTAGAAATAAATGAATGAGTCTTAAGTTTATACAAAAGAGGAAAAAAAATATCGATAAATGAAGACAGAAACGTTTTCAGTTTGCAAAGTTGATCTATTGGTAGTTTTCCACATTTGAAACTTCATTTCATTAATCTCAGAGCATTCGAATAATAATTCTAGATCATCTTTTAGAGGTTCGACACCAGGACAATTTTCGCACATATTTAAATAGCATTTCGCTGCTGGACTTTTACAAACTATTTCGGCTATGCAATCTTTATAAGTGTTCATTCTATCAAAAGAAACTCCTGAGTTTCTTAAACCAACTAACAGAAGTTTAACATTTTGATGATAAACGCAAACACACACTGAATGTGTCCCACTGCTACCAGCTAAAACACAATATTTAGGACGACATTCGGCAAATTTACTGAATCCTATTTTCGATCCAGGATACTGTTGCTTATATTATAAATATAGTTCTCGAAGATTGTATAAAACAAGCCGTTTCTAGATGTAACTTTTTGTGACATCATCATTTTTTATACATTTGTTATCTTTATAGCCTGGCATAATTCTACTATTCTCATCACTTTCATAGAAGAGCTTTGCTTGATCTAAAGTATCACTTGATATTTTTTTATTTCCTCTGTTGTCATTTAATTGGGCTGGGTTATCAAATAATTTACATTTCGATGAAAGTCGACGAGACAACTTCGAAAATCTAGCTACTTTGCGAGTGCTCCAGTTTTTAGGAAGTAATTTCAAAAGTAATATCTTTTCCATTATTGTCAAATTTTGGTCATTCAACAATTTTTTCAAATTAAAAATAATTTCTTTAGAATCTTCTATTGAAATCTCACTCTCTTCTTCAATCTGAGCACTAGATTTTATTCGACAAGAATCGCATATTTTGTCTCTATCAGTTAAATGCGGATAACAAGCTCTAAGTTTATCGGAAACAAACCTAAGTTTCGATGAATGCTTTATTTCATCAAATGGATTACAGCAACGATTTAAAATGTTAGACATTTTATTAAGCTTTTTTTTATTAAGGCAATAAGACAAAGGGACAAAGTAATAAGGCATGTGCATAAAGCACCTGGCAAGTGGGTGATGCAGGCCTCTATTTAAGCCCGCGGGGTGATGTTTTTCATTGAAGGTAGCGCGCTTGGTGCTTGCCATCTAGCGGGCACTTCGGGTACTAATCCCGAACAGAAGCATGTCGGAATAAAAATAACAGCACCATTGGAAAGAGCAGGAAAAAATCTATCGATATATGTCCTTAGTTCTTTTTTCAGAGACTTGGTACACGATTATTAGCGAATTGAATAGAGCGTATACTTAAACGTGCCGTACGCACGGGCGCGAGGGGCTCGCGCGGACCTTCGGCGCTGTCTTTTTCATGTTGTCACTTTTTAACCATTTATTTCTCCAACTTCTCCAAGATGGGGTTTTGAAGCTTAAGAGTTGTACTTTCCAATGGTGTAGTTTATTTTGAAAAAAAACATGATATACTTTGAGAAAAATGGCTTTCAATATTCAACTCGAGTTTTCGTCCGGAACAAAGCGTTTCGCAATAAAAACAATGGCACCATTGGAAAGAGCAGGAAAAAATCTATCGATATAGGTCCTTGGTTTTTTTTTCAACAGTTAAACAGAGCGCCTTTTACGCGAAAAAAGGCACCGCGCGCGCTCGGTAGCCCGTTTCTGCTGAACGCTCCCATATATACAAAAAGTAGCCCAAAACCACCTCCGTTGGTCCAATTTTAGAGATTTTTATAAGCTGCACCAGCTAAAACACCTTTAAAAAAGGTATATATTCAGTTACCATTCTCGCAATAGCTTTCGATCAATGTGTGCCAATTCGAAGATACATATTTTTGGCATCCAAATAAAGAAATTTACGTTGCAGTATTAGTCAAAAGCTGATTTTATTTTTGCTATTGCTAATAAGTCATAAATTACTTTTTATTTATTAAAAAACTTGTATTTTTAATGATTTTATGGTGCAACAGGAATTGAAAATTTAGGTGTAACCTTCTAATCTCAATGTAATTTTGCAGTAAATATATTCTATAAATAAACCCGAAAAATCCAAACCCGTACATCAAAATTGGTTCCGTAAAACAACACAAACAATTACAAAAACTAATCATGCTTAAAAATGACTTTAAACATAAGCGAAAATATTTTAATGAAAAATTGTGTAAATTATGTATGAAACAATTACTTACCTGTTAATGTTCACCAGCTCCGTAGTCCATACACTAGGCTTGTTTTGGTTTCTTTGCACAATGAAGCTTCTCTGATATTTTGGAATGCCGATACTCTTTCTGATCTGTTTCATTCTTCTTTATTAAAAAAGCATCAGGACGGAGAACCCTTTGGACATCTGCTGTGGTCAGATTTTTGGTCTGTCAACGAACAATGGTATAAAGCTTGGATGGCATCTTGCATACTCTTCAAATCATATTTATTATTGACAATTGCTCTTCCATAATATTTCTGCATCTGATTTATTTTAGAAACTGCAAGCGCTCCATCTGACTTTCCACCAAGCTTTTCTTTAGTAACAAATTCACGTAGGCCTTTATCCATTCGTTTTTGTACATGGTTAATGCACTCTTCTTTTTGTATAAAAATAGATTTTCGATAAGGTGCCAGTTCAATTAGCCGAGTCCAAGTTTTTGCATCTCCATCAGAGAGAAGTGTTAAATACTTCATACTATTCCTTCGAACCAAGCGACTCCAAATGTTCACAGCAGCCTAGACTTCCATACTACCAGAAGCACCATCATAATTGACATTATTGACTACTCTTGTGAGCTTCAAATCGAAATTTATATTCTGGATATCATTGATGGATTCTACAGCTTTTCGGTTCACCACAAATGCTGCTTGTCTATTATTTGAAGATTCCATTCGTGCACTTGTAAAATTTTCTCTGATAACAGTTTCGCAATTCTTACACTATAACACTAGTTTTAAACACAATGCGTTTCTGTCAGTTATTGCAGCACTATCACATTTTCTAGAACAAGCACTACAAATTGTTTTTTTTTTAAATTGCAAAAAATACTTGTGTGAACCAGAATGAATTCATCACTTTCACTTATATCAACAGGGCTGCTTAGTTTTGTTTTCACCGCTGTCTTTTCAGGGCCTCTACGACTATCAATTTTTTCGTTTATCCTCCATCATTTGCATGTGTTTTTTCTTTTTTTTTAGAAACATATTTGCTTCTTGGCACATGCCAGTTACTGGATAAAATGTGCATTTTCAAATCAAAATTGAATATTTACAAGAAGCAAATACTTTTCAATAATGACTTTGAATTATTAATTAAATATTAATATTGTAATATTAAGATTATAATATTAATATTAACAAAAAGACAAGATGACGCCGGGAAAGAAACGACCTCCCGACAAGAATAGTACAAAAGTATATAAGTGCCACCCAACAAAACCGGTGGAATTAGTAATTTGTATCATATGTGGAGATGCATATCATAAAAGTGATTTTGATAGATTAAACAATACAAAAGATCTAGGAGATAACTTGGTAATTTGTCCGGAGCACGTGCACATGTCTAACATAACCTATAATGAGGATAATGAGAAAGAAGAACACTCGAGTGAGACAGCAAAATTGATAATAGCACATATCAAAATGAGGTAAACGAATGAAATAAGAAAAGAAATACTGGAGGAGCTAGCAGGAAAGACATTAGAATTACAAAGTGCAGCAGAAAATAATATAAGTGAGAATGAGGTTATGGTAGCTGAAAATACGTTACTAAAACAACTGAATAAAGAACTGCAAGACAAAAATAAAATATTACATGACTTGCTTGAAAAATATAAAGAAAAAGAAACAGGTAACCAATTTACTAAAAAAGCTTACGCAGACGTAACAAAGGAGATAAAAATACAACCAAAGAAGATACTAAAAATTGTAGTTAAAATTGGCAAATATGAACAAAGTGATGTTTTAAATACAATAACAAAATATCTAGTGAGAGAAAAGAACATTCAAACCAAAAATATATATAATAAAAATAAAAGTGATATTATAGTTAACTGTATGAACATTGAGAGTATAACAGCTGCTGAAAAAGTACTTCAAAGAAAACTACCAAAGTGTAATATAGCTACTGAAAAATTAAATAATCCAAAAATAAAAATAGTTGGCATAGACAACTATACAAAGATGGACATTAAAGAAATTGAAAATGATATAAATACAAGAAATTTTAGTGACTCAAACAACAGTGGTTCAATTCTTCATATGTACACAAATGAAAAAACAAAACTTAGCTCCGTTATAATGGAAGTGCCACCTGAAACATGCAAGTTGATCAGAGAAAACAAAAAAAGACTTTTTGTAGGACACCAAAGATGTATGGTCTATGATCTAATAAATATCTCACCATGTTTCAACTGTGGGAGTCTAGGTCATAATGGGAAAAAATGCAAAAACAAACCGATATGCATAAAATGTACAGGTAACCACTAAACAAACAAATGTAATAGTGCAAAACAGAATGCACTAACTGTATCTTTAGTAACAAAACATACAGAACAAACTTATATACTAATCATTCTCCATATGACGTGAGCATCTGTGAAATACTTAAAAACAAGATAAAAAAATATATAGACGCAACCGATTACCCTATCAAACCTGAATTACCGACTTGGAAACCGATAAGGCCGTCCCAGATAAATACACAACAGAGGGCAGATGCAGCTAACACACTCACCAGACCTGCAGTACCGGCAAGGAAACTACCAATACCGCTTACGCTAGACCTACGACAGGGGTCATCTCAACAATCTACAGGAAGTATCTCTAGCACCGGAACCAGCCCAAACGCAATTCCAACAACACCAAATGCAATAGATGGCGCAGAATCATGAAGTATTAGAAGACATACATAAGCCATTATATCAGCAGGAAATCGCATATAACGATTTAAAGTCTCTTAACCTTTAGAGGACGGGGATTTGGGTTTACTGTTTTCTCTCACTTTTCTATAGAAATCGAGTTTTTGTGATGTCTCACATCTCAAAACTAACACATGTAAAGGGTCGATCATGGGCATGGCCCGTATAGGGGCCATCCCGTCCTCTAAAGGTTAATCAAGATAGAAAAGCAACAGATAATTTGATTTTATATTTGAATATAAGAGGTTTAAAAACTAATTTTGAGAAATTGCAAATCTTGAATAAAAGGCTCAAAATCAAACCTTATGTGATAGTATGTGCTGAAACCGGTAATTTAGAACACTATCAATATTATAAACTAAATGGATACAATATTTATTATAACCATAGTCACATAAACAAATCAGATGGTGTGGTCGTATATGTAAAAAAAGACGTAACCCAGACAACTAATGTAATAGAACTGGTGTTTGAGAATGCCATAATTTATAATGAGGACATGATGTGGGTGTTTACAAAATAAATTGAGCCAAACACTTTGGTAAATTAAACTATAATATATTCACAATAATTATAAAATATAAATTACTATTACAAATTTCGATAAACGGTATTATAAAAATTGAACAAAATGTGTGTGTAACTGTTACAATAAATTGGTGTGGTGTATGCCTGTTACATAATTCTGAGTGTATGAGTGTTACAAAATTCTGTGCGTATTGATGAGTTTGCTGTTTGAGTCTATGAGTGTTACAAATTCTATGAGTATTGGTGAGTTTGCTGTTTGAGTGTATGAGTTTTCTATGTGACGTTGCGAATCACTGATGAGTGTACTAACCATACAATAAGCACAACAATCAATTATTATTGAATTAATTTTGGTTGAGTTTTCAATGAGATGATACGATTAGGTATTACTGACCTAATCGTGCCTGAGTATTTCCCGCTGTACAGCTTGGTTATGCTTTCCGTGTAGCAGCGCGCCTTCGTATAAAATGGCCGCATGTATTTGAGTTGTTACAGAGAAAGTTAAGTTATGCTGAGAAATCCCCGTCCAGTGAAGGCACTGTTTGCAAAAATGATCACAGTTAATATTATTGATTAACTTGATCTGAGAGTTACCGAACATCGCATGTGCAAAGTACATTCACATTGTATCACTGCTTACGTGTATCAAAATGGCTGTGCGTGTGTGAGAGGTTACCTGGCTTCGCAGTGATTATATTAATCCGGAAGGTGTGAGAAAAGCCGATTGCGATGCACAGAAGCAGGTGAGTTGCGCGAGATGAGAAAGGCCAGTAAGCAGATCCATTTGAGGAGAGCCAGTGAAGTTTCCTTGCTGAGAACCGCCGCCAAAATGCAGCAGAAGCCGCGTGAGATGTTGCCTCGTGGTGCGCTCGAGGCATCGAGCGCCGGTGAGAAGATGCCGTTTGAGTAGCTCTAAATTACTGAGAGTATACGTGTTGAGAGTCACTTCTCGCACGTAGCGATTATATTAATCGCCTACGCTTATGAGTTGGTCCTATGATGGTGACTCCTCAACTATGATGTACAGGTGAGTAAAGCCGTAAGTTGAGATGATCACGTGAGGAAGCCGTTGAGATGAGTGCGAGGATGCGAGCAGCCGAGGAGGGCAGCCAGATGAAAACCATAGTTGAGAAAGCAGCAGTTGAGTGTTGCGTAGTGGTTGTTGAGAGGTGCCGTGGCCGCCTCATGGCCAACTAGATGCAGCGAGCCTGTGAGAAATGCCATGTGATAAGACGCCGGGCGAGCAGCACTGTTACACGAGGAGATGCCGCATGGGCGTCACCGCCGTGTGAGAAGTTCCGTGTGAGAGACACTGCTGCCTGAGAGATTCCGTGTGAGAGTTTCCGAACGCGCACACTGATGTTCTCCACGAGGCCGACCGTTTCAGAGAGAGAGTTTGACCAGAGTGAGCGAGAATGCCGTGTGAGTCGGCCATGCGGCCTCGTGGCGAGCACGCCGTCCTGACTAAGACAGAATGGGAGCACTTCCGTCTTCTTCCTCGCCTCATGCCGATCCGATAGCAGAGAGAGAGTCCATGAACGACTTCCTTCTTCTCGGTCTTGAGTTTGTCACTTCGCGACTCAAATTAACACCTATCCCACATTTGCATGTGAGAGAGCGAGAAAGACCGAGATATCGCGCATATACCTCATTAGTCAGTGTAGCGTCTGAGCTGTTCCGCTGAGACGCCGCGAGGTGCTGCCGCTCCGTGGCTGCACAGTGAGTTGAGCCGAGCTGAGATTAACCGCGGGAATTCAAATTAGCTGAATTCCCAAACAACTGGATAGGCTGAAAATACTAAATACAATTATAAACCTTCAAAACAATAGTCATTTGGAAATCTCATCTATGTACAGATCACATGATTTGCATAAAACAGAGTTCATTTTAAAAGTAAATCAATATTTGCAACTTAAGAGAAACATTAAAAACCATTTGATAATAGGTGATTTTAATATAAATATAATGTTACAAAACAATATTAGTCAGAATTTTCTATACAATTTTCTTGAAAATGGCTATTACCCTGGTTTTACTGATACGACTAGATCATATAATGTAACTACTGATAGTGGGGCATGCATAGACAATATTTTTATAAAAATTAGCTCAATCAATGCAAAAACTTTCAAATTAATGACACTAATTACTGATCACTATCCGCTATTTATAGATATAAAAAAAACACTAGTTAATACAGTTATGGAAAAAAAAGAAAACTAATTATTCATTAAGTTACAAAAACATAGCTATTATATCAAGTCAAAAATGTTGGACTGAATACACACAAATCGAGGATTCAAACGAAGCAATAAACCTATTTATAGATGGAATAACACAATGTCAAGGAAAATCAAAAAGAAACCCGGTTAAAGACAATAATGTACCTAGAAAAGAATGGATTACAATTGCTTTACTAAAATCTTGTAAAAAAAGGACAAATTATATAAACAACTTAAAAAAGATCCAATGAATGAAAGCTTACAAAATGAATATAAAAACTATGTTAAATGTCTAAACAATGTTATAAAAGATGCCAAAATTAAATAGGATAAGGATCTTATAGAGAAAAACTCAGGTAATCCAAGACACCTATGGAAAATTATAAATTCCAAACTGGGTAACAAAAGTAAAAAAGATAATAATATAAGTGAAATATATGATGAAAACGAGGAGATAGTAAAAGTCCCTTCCAAAATTGCGAACATCATGAATGACTATTACGGCAAAATGGGCAAAGAAATGAGTAACAAAATTACTGCCCCAAGTAATAAATTTATTCAACTACCACCAAGCAACTTAAATACAATTTTCCTACATCCTAAAAATGAAATTGAAATTAAAAAAATAATTGAAAATTTGAAAATCAAGAATGGTGGAGTTGATAAAATAAATGCTAAGACACTCAAAACAATATCTGATCTTATAGCAGATCCTTTGGCACATATCGACGCCTCCTATTCAGATAATGCCATCTTCCGCGCCTACTTTATATGATCCCAACTTAAAACTCAATGCAATATAATGCCAAGCTCCCGCCACGTACATATAATCCCAACTCGCGCGCCAGTGCGATATGATGCCAAGTCGCGCGCCAGTACCATATAATTCCAAGCCACGCGCGAGTGCGATATAATTCCAACGCGAGCGCCAGTGCGATATAATTCCATCGCGAGCGCCAGTGCGATATAATTCCAACGCGAGCGCCAGTGCGATATGATTCCTATTCACCAGTCAGTATAATTAAAACTCAAATATATTAAAACTTAAAATGTACATACTTCATGGGATATTTATTTAAAAGTATATCTGTACATGAAAGGGTGCAAGGAACCAGTACACAAATATATGAAAACTTAAACCTGAATTCGGTGAGGGAGGCGAGCTTTACGTAAAATCGTAGATGCACGGACTCGCGGGCAGATGACAAACGCCTCAATAAAGTAAAAAACTCAAGCCCAAAAATATGCACCGAGCCTGGCGAGTTTAACTTAGACGAGTATTCACGCATAGACGACAATCAGCGAGTAAGCGTGTGTAAGTGTAAAAGTCGCAGGCCCTAAACAGCCTGACTTGCATATAGGTGATCGCAGATGTACGAGACTTGCTTAAGCTCGCTCTTGCTATATCTGGGCAGAACAATTAAATTACGCTGATCAGTTGTTGCTGGCGGCGGCTAATTCTGATAAAAGCCTTTACATTTTCGACCATCGACTACTTATCTGCGGTTACCTTATTTCATTCACTGTTTTCTTTCCGCTTTTTTTCGTGTCGTTTTTTGACCTACTATGAATTTTTGTGATTTTAATATTTTTAAGATTTTAGAATTGACTACTCAAAGAAATATATTGAATTTTTAGAGCTTTGGCCCATAACTGCATAAATTAGGCCCCGTCCCATAAAAAACCATCAAATATTGGCTTTACAAAGTTACAACAAAGTAAAAAAAACTGTATATATTTATCAAAAACCATTATTTAAATCAAAATTAAATAAAACTTTAAAAAGAGCCTACTGAGCCAGTTAGATCCCAATTTTGTTTCTCTTTCCTGAAACATAAAATAGTGTATTGTGTACCAAGAGCGTAAAGGAGGCCTTTTTAGATCGAGTAGGGATATATGTGTGAGCCCAAGGTGATCTAGCACGAGTCGAAGGCGAGTCAAAAAACCCACTTAGCCTTTGGTGCACACGATATTTTTCGTGACACAGGTTTGGATTCCTGTTACGCTACTTTCGCGCCCGCTACGTCTACTTTGGGTTCAAAAAGCACGAAAATCTTTCCTGATACAAAAAAATAAGTTTTACAGTTAAATATAATTACACTAATCAATTAAAAGCTCAAACCTCTATTCGGCGGGTATCAATTTGTACTCAAATATATTAAAACTTAAAACCTAAATATGTCGGGGAGGTGAGTTTTACGTAAAAGTATACCTGCACGTAAACGCAGGCAGATGACTAGAACAAATCAGTGATAAACTTAATTCTGAATCGGCAAGGAAGGCGAGCTTTACGTAAAATTGTTATTGATAGGCTGTTTGTATGTGTAATGAAACACGTGGATCCTTTTGAGCAATTAAGTATTTTATTATATTAATTTACTATCAGTCGATAGTAAGTAAAATTGTATCTGCTTGTGAACGTGGACAGTGTTAAAAAGACACAGTCTTGAAACCACGGAAAAGGGAGTTTTGCGTAAAAATGTATTTATTCGTAAAAGTGGAAAAGCTATAAATACCTCAATAAAATAGAAAAATCAAACACAAAAGAGGCTTAGGAGGTGAGTTTTGCGAAAAAATTTTCCTATATTCACGAGCATAACAAAGTTACTTGAATGAATTAACATGGGAACGCGGGCAGACGATAAACGCCTCAACAAACTAAACATTTTACATAAAAGTGTACTGTTTGTTACGCGGGAGCTATCGCAACTTTTAATAATAAAATGTGACGGACCCTCATGGGCTTGAACCAGAGCCGCAGACTCGCGAGTCAGAAATGCTATCATCCTAGTCACGGTCGTCACCGCTTGGCTTTCTACTAATCGGGGTCATATTGTAATTGGACACCTTCCTTATTTCGTTCTTCTATATTCCTACGTGTATCCACGCGTAATAGTACCTACACATAAACGAAGGCAGGCAATAAACGCCTTAATAAAATACAAATTTTACATAAGAGTGTACCTAGAAGTAAATGAAGGTAGGCGATAACACTATTTAGCGGTAAAAATAGCATATTACGTAACTAGGGGGGTTAAGAGTTGGTCCCCAGATAAGGGCCCCAGAATAAGGCCACAGGCAAAGACGCGCGCACTTGCAAATACTTTTGCGATCGCGAAGGAAGCCACGAGCCCTGATATGGATCCCCGCGGGCTCACGTAAGTACCTGCGCTTGTTTGTGCCCTGCGTCTTCACGAATATCCTTGCGCATACTTCGCGCCCTCACGTATTCCCCGCGCTCTTGCATATACCGCTGCGCTATCGCGTATGACTCCGGACCTTGGCGCAAGGGTACAAATTCCTGCAAGCTCTTGTAGACTCTTATGCGCTTCGGCAGGGCCACGCGCGCTCGCGTTCGAAAATACTTCCTCGCTAGCTCGCGTAATCTCGCGCCGTCGCGTGAGATCTCCCTATATTAATTTCATTATATACTGCGGCACTTTTTCCGTACAACCGGTTAAAACTTTAACCTGAATGCGGCGAGAGATGCGTATTTTACGTAAAAGTGCATCTGCACGATTAGATTGTATTGGTCGCAAGATCCCTGCCAAACGTTAGTTTTTCAAGTTAAAACTGTGGTAAACAATTGTGTAAAGCAATTGAGCACTTTTTAGTTCGTCTGAGGTATGTATAAATGCAATTATATATAATTATGGTTATTATATACTGCGGCACTTCGTACGTATAACCGGTTAAAACTTTAACCTAAATTCGGAGAGAGATGCGGACTTTACGTAAAAGTGCACCGGCAAAATTCCTGCCTTTTGACACTTGTTCGACGCTTCGAAATTCACGTACGCGGTGATCCACACGATTGCGGGGATCCATACGAGGGCTGGTGGCTTCCTCCGCGCGCGCAAGGGTATTCACAAGTATGCGCGTCTTTTCCTGGGGCTTTATTCAGTAATTTATTCAGTAGTTTATTCAGTGACACAGTTTTACACGCACATCAATTTTTCTTATGAGAATTGAACATGGGGAAAAAGGACGAAAAGTTGTCATTGATGATTAACCAATAGCAAGCTATTCAAGCGGCAAAAACAAATTTCACAAAAAAAAACGATTAAAGTGGAAGAAAAGAGCTTTAATTTGAGACTGGTATCGTTAAAATCGGTCGATTCTGTGCGAAGCTACGTGAATTTGAAAATGGCGGAAAATAACGAAAAATCGCCAAAATTTTAAGAATTACATGGATATGGGAAAAGTTGCTCATTTTTCGTCATTTTCAAATTCACGTAGCTTTGCACAGAATCGACCGATTTTAGCTATTTCAGTCTCAAATTAAAGCACTTTTCTTCCACTTTCATCGCTTTTTTGTGAAATTTGTTTTGGCCTCTTGAATAGCTTGCTATTGGTTAATCATCAATGACCACTTTTCGTCCATGTTCAATTCTCATAAGAAAAATTGATGTGCGTGTAAAACTGTGTCACAAGAAAGTTTTCCTGTATTGGAAAGTTTTCTCGTGTATTGTGTAGCATACAGAAAAAAACCTTCCACAGGTGTGTCTCAAAATTTTTTTCGGTTTTCTTTGACCCACTGTTCTGTAGAAAATCCTGATAATTGCTCATACACGCTCGAGCGCGGGCGCGCATGGCTCTATCCGCAAGCTCAAGGGTTCGATCACTGCGAGGGTATTCGTCAAGACGCGGGGCACACACAAGCGCAGATTCTTACGTGAGCCTGCGGGGATCCATACGAGGGCTCGTGGCTTCCTTCGCGATCGCAAAAGTATTTGCAAGTGCGCGCGTCTTTGCCTGTGGCCTTATTCTGGGGCCCTTATCTGGGGACCAACTCTTAACCCCCCTAGTTACGTAATATGCTATTTTTACCGCTAAATAGTGTTATCGCCTGCCTTTGTTTACTCGTAGGTACACTCTTATGTAAAATTTGTATTTTATTAACGCGTTTATTACCTGCCTTCGTTTATGTGTAGGTACTGTTACGTGTGGATACACGTAGGAATATAAAAGAACGAAATAAGAAAGGCGTCCAATTACAATATGACCCCGATTAGTAGAAAGCCAAGCGGTGACGACTGTGGCTAGGATGATAGCATTTCTGACTCGCGAGTCTGCGGCTCTGGTTCAAGCCCATGAGGGTCCATCACATTTTATTATTAAAAGTTGCGATAGCTCCCGCGTAACAAACAGTACAATTTTATGTAAAATGTATAGTTTGTTGAGGCGTTTGTCGTCTGCCCACGTTCCCATGTTAATTCATCCAAGTAACTTTGTTATGCTCGTGAATATAGGAAAATTTTTTCGCAAAATTCACCTCCTAAGCCTCTTTTGTGTTCTATTCTATTTTATTGAGGTATTTATAGCTTTTCCACTTTTACGAATAAATACATTTTTACGCAAAACTCTCTTTTCCGTGGTTTCAAGACTGTGTCTTTTTAACACTGTCGACGTTCACGAGCAGATACAATTTTACGTAAAGCTCGCCTTCCTTGCCAATTCAGATTTAAGTTTATAATTGATTTGTTCTAGTTATCTGCCTGCATTTACGTGCAGGTATACTTTTACGTAAAACTCACCTCCCCGACGTATTTAGGTTTTAAGTCAAAGAGTTGCCATCGTGGCGCCGGCAAGGAAGAAGCCTCCCGATGACTGGCTTACTAAATTCTATAAGTGTCATCCAACACTACAAGTTGGAGCGGTTTCGTATCTTTTTTGTGAAAAAGTATTTCACACAAAGGAGATAGTAACAAAATATAACGCCGGTTGCCCTGTTAAATTCATTAGCAACACACTTATAATCTGCCAAGACCATCCCAACGTAGTTCTAACCTCAAACTTGCCTTATGGCACCTTGAGCAGAGAAGCTAAAGAATTAATATATCAAGTTAAATTATTCACAAAAGAACCAATTAAACAAGAAATTATTAGTGACATTGATCTTAAAAAGGACAATGACAAAGACAAGGACAAAGGACTTAATGAAACTGTGTTCGATGACTACAATGAAACACAATCCTTAAGAATTGAAATTCAATTGTTGAAACAACTAAATAGTGAATTACAAGACAAAAATAGAATATTAAATGAATTGCTTACGAAAGAAAAGCAGGGTAATAACAATAACAACAATAAGATCAAGACTTTCGCAGAAATAACAGCTAATATAGAACCAAAGAGTAAAAGAATACCTAAACTAATAATAAAAAAAACTAACAGCAAAGATATAACCGACATTGAAAAAATAGTAAATCAGCAACTAACTCTAAATAAAACAATACAAACAAAATGTGTAGCTTGCAAGAACAAAGACACAGTGATAATTAATTGCACTAATGAAGATAGCATTAATACAATTGAAGATACTCTGAACAATTTACTGAACAGTGACATTAAAATTGAAAAGGAACAAATCAATGCACCTAAACTAAAAGTAATAAATATCGATAAGACTCTCGAAGATGAAAAAGTAATTAAACAAGATACCAACCTAAGAAATTTTAACAATATGGAAAACAAGTGTAAAGTACTTCATGTATATACCAATACAAAAACAGGCACCAACAGTGCAATAATTGAGGTAACATCGGATATTTATAAACATATCAGAGACAACAAGAGCAGATTATTTATTGGTTATCAGAGTTGTAGAGTATTCGATATTATAAATTCTTATCCTTGCAATAAATGTTCAAGATTTGGGCATAACAGTAAAAAATGCAAGAATGAAGACACGTGTTCTAAGTGCAATGAAAATCACATAACCTCAAAGTGTACTAGTGAAATTATGAAATGTCCGAACTGTGTTTTTTGCAATGAAAAATTTAAAACTAATTATAATACAAACCATTGTGCAATAGACAGTGATCTATGTGAAATATTAAAATCCAAAATTAAAAAATACATAGAAATGACTGATTACCCTGTGCAACCTACCTACCAACGGTATTTAGGTAAGGTAGATCGCGCAATAAATCAACAATCGATAACACCAAGAAGAGTAATAAGAACAAGCAGCGATTCGACATGCTCACAGCGCTCATCACTGCCAGCGATACCAGGAACATCTACGTAAAGCTACCACTGCAAACTTACATGGAAAATAACTTTAATCTAATTGAGGACTTGCAGAATGAAATAATTAATACTGACTATAATTGCGATGATCTTAGTGAACTAAATAGATGTATGGCTTTTGAAAAGGAAGTAATTTTAAACGTAAATATAAGGAGTTTAAATGCGAACTTTCATAAACTATTAGTATTCCTGAAGAGTCTGGTGATAAAACCTTGTATTATTATGTGCACTGAAACATGGAATTTGGAGCATTACGAATATTTTAGTATACCGGGGTACAATATGTACTACAATAACAGTAAAATTAATATACCAGATGGCCTGGTGATTTACGTAAGCGACTACATAACTGATACAACAGAAGTATTAACTATAAATAACCTCAAAATAATTAACTCTAAAATTGCAATTGAAAATAATAACGAAATTATGATATCCGCCCTGTGTAGATAACATGACATTAGTAAATCGGAATTTCTATTAATACACAAGAACTTGATAAATAATAACAGTAAATATAATAATAACCTCATAATAGGGGACTTTAACTTTGATATTTCTAATCATGAATCAATCAACCAAGAATTTTTGCATATTTTATTAGAGCATGGTTACAGCCGAGGCTTTCGAAATATTACCAGACCATCTGATAGAAACAACAATTCAGGAACATGCATACACAATATTCTTATTAAGCTAGATAAAATTAACTATAAAACTTTCGTTTTAAAAATTCCACTTAATAATCATTTTCCGATTTTCATGTCCATAAATAAGGTAAGAGTCACAAAAGAATTTCATGCAATGAATCGTATAAATAATAACAAAATTAGGACTGAAGCTAAATTAATTAACTGGTCAGAATTGTCGTTAATTAATGAGCAAAATTTAGCACTAAATAACCTAATCAGTAAAATAAAAATATGTCTAAGTAAAGCACAATATTCGAAAAAAGATTGTAAAAAGAATATACTGTATCCAAGAAAAAATTGGATAACCTCTGCTATAATTAAATCTTGCGTAACCAAAGAGAAACTTTACAAATTATGGAAAAAAGATCCAAATAATCCAAAGAAAAGAGAGAATTATAGAAAGTTTAACTTAATATTAAAGAAAATTATAAATAAAGCCAAAGAGTCATTTGACAGAGAGCACATACAGGCAAAGAAGAAAAACCCAAAGAGTTTGTGAAACGTATTAAATCAAAAACTTGGGAAAAATAGCAAAAGAAACAAAAATATTAAATATATATTGGATAATAGTGTTAAAATCACGGATTCAGCAGATATAGCTGAACACATGAACAAATTTTTTTGCGAAATAGGAAAAAAGATAAGTGATAAAATAGTGCAGCCAAGAAATGAGAAAATAAAACTCCCACCAATGAACAGAAAAAGTATTTTTATTACTCCAACAAACCATATTGAAGTCTTAAATATTATTAACAACATGAACAATAAAAAAGGTGGAATTGATAATATCAACACAAAAACATTAAAAACTCTAAGTGTCCACATAGTTGATCAACTTGTTCACATTTGTAATCTATGTATCAAAAAGGCAACGTGGCCAGATGCTTTCAAAATAGCGGAAGTAATACCAATACACAAAGCTAAAGAAAAACATATCCCTACCAATTACAGACCTATTTCGCTAATATCAAATATTGCAAAAATTTTTGAAAAAATTATACACAATAGAATTACTAACTTTATCAATGCATGTGATCTGCTAACAAAAAATCAATATGGTTTCAGGAAAAATAGAAGTACTAAAGATGCACTTTTTCAATTATCCAATATGATATCCAATAATCTTGACACTAGCACTCCTATTGCTATAACTTTCCTAGACCTAGCGAAAGCATTTGACACTGTACATCGTTAAATCCTACTTGATAAATTGTATAATTATGGAATAAGAGGAAATGCTTATAATCTATTAACCTTTAGAGGACGGGGATTTGGGTTTACTGTTTTCTCTCACTTTTCTATAGAAATCGAGTTTTTGTGATGTCTCACATCTCAAAACTAACACATGTAAAGGGTCGATCATGGGCATGGCCCGTATAGGGGCCATCCCGTCCTCTAAAGGTTAAAAAGCTACCTCACTAATAGGCAGCAAAGAGTGAAATTAATCAACAAAACCAGCCAATTTGAAACAGTAACAGCGGGAGTTCCACAGGGTACTATATTGGGACCGTTCGTATTTATACTGTATATCAACGACTTATTATTAGACATGCCGGAAGACACAATCATATCGTATGCTGATGATACTGCTGTTATTTCAACAGATAAAACATGGCATGAAGTAGAGTCAAAAATGAATGACTTTTTACGAAAAATATCTAAATGGTTAGCTCTGAATAAACTCTCGTTAAACGCTGATAAAACAGTGTATATAGAATTTAGTAGTCAATGTGATAGCACTCCGAAAAACTTAAACATCAATATTAATAGTACAAAACTCAAAAGAGTAGAAAGTACCAAATATCTAGGTATAGTCTTTGACAGTAACATGAGATGGAACGAACACATTGTTTACGTGTACAACAAAACTAAATATCTCATTTTCATGTTTTATAAACTAACAAAGATTATGTCAACAGACTGCTGACGTATGGTATACTACGCCTTTTTCCACAGTGTCATTTCCTACGGTATAATAGCCTGGGGAGGTGCGTATGCGGACAGTATCAATTTGCTCAAAAGACTACAAATCAGATTACTAAAAATAGTTAATAAAAATAAATTTATCACTAATAAAAATCCTATGTACTTAGATCAAATTTTCGAGTATGAATCACTAGATTATCATTACAATGAATTAAAGTTAATATACCTTAGCTCCAATAAAACTACAAGAAATAAAAGTATTCAGATTCCTAAAAGGCTCAAAACCATTAGCATTAAAAACAGTTTTATTAGAGCAATAATGATATTCAATCGCTTACCCAACGATTTAAAGACCATTAGTAGCATACATAGTAAAAAAAGGAAGCTAAAGAAATGGGTAAAAGAAAACATTTAGAAACATTTAGAAATAAAAGCAACCTAGACATTTTTATATTGAAAAGAGATATTTTTATATTGAAAAGTTTAATCACAATTGTTATATTATTTTATATTTTGTTACAAAATTTATATTTCTATCTAGAATCTTTGGTTAAGCTAGATTTAAGAATACTGCACCTGCGAACAGGAAAACAATTCCTCCGCTGGATTATACATCCTGTATAATGTAAACATGTACTTACTTTTATACTTACTCTGGTAAATAAATAAAAAAATAAAAGTTTTAATATATTTGTGTACAAATTGACACCCGCAAATAGAGGTTTGAGCTTTTAATTGATTAGTGTAATTATATTTAACTGTAAAAACTTATTTTTTTGTATCAGGAAAGATTTTCGTGCTTTTTGAACCCAAAGTAGACGTAGCGGGCGCGAAAGTAGCGTAACAGGAATCCAAACCTGTGTCACGAAAAATATCGTGTGCACCAAAGGCTAAGTGGGTTTTTTGACTCGCCTTCGACTCGTGCTAGATCACCTTCGGCTCACACATATATCCCTACTCGATCTAAAAAGGCCTCCTTTACGCTCTTGGTACACAATACACTATTTTATGTTTCAGGAAAGAGAAACAAAATTGGGATCTAACTGGCTCAGTAGGCTCTTTTTAAAGTTTTATTTAATTTTGATTTAAATAATGGTTTTTGATAAATATATACAGTTTTTTTTTACTTTGTTGTAACTTTGTAAAGCCAATATTTGATGGTTTTTTATGGGACGGGGCCTAATTTATGCAGTTATGGGCCAAAGCTCTAAAAATTCAATATATTTCTTTGAGTAGTCAATTCTAAAATCTTAAAAATATTAAAATCACAAAAATTCATAGTAGGTCAAAAAACGACACGAAAAAAAGCGGAAAGAAAACAGTGAATGAAATAAGGTAACAGCAGATAAGTAGTTGATGGTCGAAAATGTAAAGGCTTTTATCAGAATTAGCCGCCGCCAGCAACAACTGATCAGCGTAATTGTCCTGCCCAGATATAGCAAGAGCAAGCTTAAGCAAGTCTCGTACATCTGCGATCACCTATACGCAAGTCAGGCTGTTTAGGCCCTGCAACACTTTACACTTACACACGCTTACTAGCTGATTGTCGCCTATGCGTGAATACTCGTCTAAGATAAACTCGCCAGGCTCGCTGCATATTTTTGGGCTTGAGTTTTTTACTTTATTGAGGCGTTTGTCATCTGCCCGCGAGTCTGTGCATCTACGATTTTACGTAAAGCTCGCCTCCCTCACCGAATTCAGGTGTAGCGAACTTGCATGGTAATCCGGGGGATTCGGGGAGCGACTCTACTCAGAGGTTTGGGGATTGGGGGAAAAGGTGCTCGCATTCTCCAGGCCAGAACAATACTAATTAGCGCGCGCTCTCTCCGCGCTCGCGAGAATGCCCCCCCCCCTCTCTCTCTGTCTCTCTCACTCACCCTCTAGCGAGGGCTTCCCGCGCGCTCACGGCACCTGTAACAGAACTATGATATACATGTGTATGATATGAGCAACGGAAGAGAATTATCCGACGGATGAGAAATTATTCGTCACAATCTATATATGTATATGAGGAACAGCACTTGTATGTTATGTATATAGATATAGTACTCATGTACTATACCTGTTCCCTGTTCCTTATTACGTGTAATGAACGGGCCGTAGTCGATAAGACGGTCGATATAGATAGCTCGATTCAAATGGAGTTTATTATAACAGCTGGACGATTTATTTACAAAATTATAAGTAACTAATTATAATAACTTAGTTATTATTACAACTAAGTTTAAATATCAAAATTGAATAGTAATTGTGTAGTTTGAAAGGAAAATTAGCGACGTAGAGAGGTATAATTGTACATGAACTGGACTTGTCAAAAAGAGAAAAGTATTATAAAAAATGCAAAAAACGCTAAATTGCGTTTTTAACAATAAATTTTAAAATAAATCGAATTAAATAACTATATGAATATTATGACATTAGGAGTAGATTTTCGGGTAGAAAAATGGCTAAAAAATAGTTTAAAATGATAAAAAGAAATCGATTTTTTAGCCAAAAATCGGTACCTTCTTCCCTAACAATGTGTAAAGATACGTACAGCTTCTCTCTAGAAGACCTGTTGCTTACGGTACTTGCAGTTTTTGACGCTCAATCTACCCAATGGTTTAACCCTGAATGTCATTATTGGGAGACATACGATGATTTTACAGAGGCGTTTCGCCTACAATACGGAGCCGACGATCTGCAGGAGCGTTTGCGACAGGAACTTGAGCATCCTACCCAGGGACCGCGAGAAGATATTTGCACGTACTTAAGTAAATTCAGAGCCCTTTTACATCAAGTTCGAGTCCCTTTAATAATGGAACAACTCAACCAGACATATCGTAATATCTACCCCAGCTATAGGCAACATATTTCTAAAGAGCATTTCAAGACCTTTCCCGAATTGCAAAAATTAGGTAAGCGAGAAGAGGTGCTTCGCCTCCAAGATAAGGCATATAAACTCCCACCAACCTCGGAGGAGGCATGGTTTCCAAAGCCCGCATATGAAGAGCCCCCGCAGAAACTCAAACGTATAGTTCGTGCAGCCACCGGCGCGACCAAAGAGAATGCAAGTCCGAGAAGTGACTTGACGGTAAAGACGTTAATAGAAATGCCGCCTATTAGGGGTCCTGCTAAACCCCCCTCCCCCGGCTCAATAGCAGTCGCACCATGATAGGGCAAGGTAAATTATCGAAACCATGTTTCGGCTGTGGCCAGGTCGGTCACTGAAGGGATGAGTGTCCACGGTCGGTGTGTCGGGGATGCGGTCAGGCAGGGACTACAGAGAGATTTTGCCTTTACTGCAACCCCAATAGGTGTCTGGGAAACACAAACCAGGAGAATCAGTAATGTCCGCCGCCCCTTCCAGATTATACAGGGCCAGTATCAAGAGTCCAAATGAGTCGCTATGCTATCGCCTCCAGTTGCGCGAATCGAGTTTAAGGTATATTATAAATAACGAATCGCGTTCAAGTAGTCACATTGAGAATAATTTAGAGAATAAGCCACGTAGTAATGAAGGTGATAAAAACGTAACCTCACGCGTTCCACTCAAACCATAACCTCAAAAGAATCCGTGAATAAGGTCTTACGTAAATGTGAGCCGTCGGCGGCAGAAATCATCACATTGCCCTGTACCTCAAACTCGTCGGTTGAAGTCAATATTAGTAAGTCAAGTGAATCAGAAAGCGCTAGTAATAATTTAAATGTAGAGAAAGTCGAGACCCCTAAAGACCCCAACATCCCGTTGTCTGTCGCACCCATGCGCTCGGAGCTGCGATACTTCTTAAATTTGGATTAAACGGAATGAAATGAATTACTATGGTAGAATCGGGTGCGGCTCAGTGATATTTAGGTAAGGGTATTAAAACGATTTTGGAGCGAAAATTCTCGCCACTTTCTTCGATATTAAGAACGGCTGACGGAGCTTCGGTGGCCTCGCAAGGAATTTTAGACGGGACATTTAGCCTCGACGGAATCGAGAAATCGATGCCCCTTAATATCTCAGATGGCCTTCAATATGAAGGATTGTTAAGCATTGACTTTCTCCGTCTCTTTAATATCCGCTTTGATTATCAAAATAATATGTGGTCGACGGAGAAAGGAGTCATTCACGCCTTCTATCCCTATGGTTCGGACGCCAGTTGTATACTCGTGTTAGCGAGTATTGGAGTTTTAACACCTGCTACGCCGATGGAACTTGCGAAAGTTAACAACTTAGTAGATGCGCTCACCCCTGAAGCCACTGAAACCCTCAGTAAACGTCCCCGCTACATTTCAAAGAATTATGGATAGGATGATTAAACCCGAATGAAGCCCTCACTTATTCGCGTATCTCGATGATATCGTCATCGCAACCGAAAATTTCGACGAACATTTGAAGTGGTTGAAAATCATGTTAGATGCTTTGCAAAAAGCAAACTTACAAGATAATAAAGAAAAGTCAAAATTGTGCGTGTCAGAAGTAAAGTATCTCGGTTACGTCGTTGATGCTGTAGCGGACCGTACCACCTCTGTGAGATGTAACGTAAATATGTATATGGGAGCGTCCACCAGAAACCAGCCAGCGGGCGTGCGCGACGCATTTTTCGTGCAAAACACGCTCTGTTTAACTCGCTCGTAATCGTATTCTGAGTTTCTCAGAAAAAAACAAAACACATGTATCGATAGACTTTTTCTTGCTCTTTCCAACAGTGCTATTGTTTTTACTCCGAAACTCTTTCTTCTCGTCGAAAATTCGAGTTCATAGTTCAGAGCCATTTTTCTCAAAGTATATCATGTTTTTTTTCAAAATGCGTATCACCATTCGAAAGTACAAGTCTTAAGCTACAAAACCCTAAATTTTCAAATTGGAGAAATGAAGGCCTCGAAAGTATCAAGATTCAAAAGACAGCGTCGAGTGGCCGTGCGAGCTCTTCGCGCTGCGCTCGGACGCGCCCCACACTCGGGCTTGGTATAATGAGCTCGCAATCGTATTTTGAGTCTCCCAGAAAAAAATAAGAGACATATATCAATAGATTTTGTCCTGCTCTTTCCAATGGTGCTATTCTTTTTACTCCCAAACACTTGCTTTTGGTTGAAAATTCGAGTGGAAAATTCAGAACCATTTTTCTTAAAGTATAAAATGTTGTTCTTCAAAATGCATAGCACCATTCGAAAGTACAAGTTATAAGCTACAAAAGCCTAAATTTTCAAGTTGGAGAAAGGTGGAGCTCAAAAGTAATAAGATTAAAAAGACAGCGGCGAGCGGCTGCGTGAAGTTTGTTCTGCGCTTAGATGCGTCTCTGTATGCGTATATAATATCTATTATACTTTAATCGTTGCACTTTCAAGTGTTATCATTTCTGCCACTAGAGAGACTGAGACCACAGAGTCGTTCCCACTACTTAAAAAAGCTCCTTGGAAAGTATTTATCACCCACTGAAAATGTTTTCTTTCGCAATATTTATTATTTTCATAATAAAAAAAAAATGTCAACGATTTTCAATCGCTGTTGTAAGCCTTTTGATGAAGCAAAGCATTCACCTAAACTGAGGTTTGTTTCTGAAAAAATGAGAGCTCGTTTTCCGAACTTACAAGATAAAGATAAAATATGTGATTCTTGTCGATTCAAATTTGATGCGAAAATTGAGGAAGAAAATGTAGTGTCAATGGAAGAATCTAGAGAAATTATTTCTAATTTACAAAAATTGTTTAACGATAACAATTTGTCAAAAAATGAAAAAATGTTGCTTTTAAAATTACTCCCAAAAAACTGGAGTTCTCGTAAAGTTGCTAATTTTTCTGATTCATTCCGTTGGCTTGTAACAAAATGTAAGTTGTCAGATAGTCAATCCCTTTTAGTTGATAAAAGGTGAAACCAAAAAATGTCATGTGATACTGTAAACCAAGTAAAACTTTTCTATGAAAATGATGATAATAGTAGAATCATTCCAGGTTATAAAGATAATAAGTGTATAACTAGGGGGCCGAGCCCCCCTGCGTGTCTTCGACACGCCAACCCCCCCGCCCCTATACACACCTGCTCCTCGCTTCGCTCGTGGCCCCCCTGTCCCTATGTAAAAACTTCCTTTTTACATAATAGGCACGACCGCAATGCTCAGAAGAACCTTTTATTAATATTATTATTGCAAAAATTGTAATACTTTATTTTTATCATTTTTATCATTAAAATAAACATAAATACATCTGCAATAAAATTTAAATAAAAATTATCCATTTACTTTTACACATTTGTTTCTTTTTTTTTTTTAAAGTTTGCATTTTAATTCTACAATATGTAAAAAACTTTTTAATTAACCTATGATGTATATTAATTTATTAAGTATTAATTGATATGATCAAAGTGCATATAGTAATATTAAAAATACGGTTTTCATCATTTTTATCGAAATTATAATAATCGTTTTTATTTTTATTTATGAAAACGTTAAATAGAAAAAAAGTTTTGTTTCAATGTTATCCACAACTTTTTTATTCGAAATTTTTGTACATAGTCAAATTCTGTTAAATTATTTGAGGAAAACTATTGTTTCATTACTCTAGATTAATAAAAAAAAAACATAGAGTTAAATTTCATACAGTTCTAACGAAAGGTGGAGACTATAGCTGCTCAGGGGTGTTCCTAACTACATATAGCTATACAATCTCAATTACGAAAAAATACTCGCGACACATGCACACATACACCAATACCGCAGAAAGGAGAAAAAACAGAAGAAAAAAGCCATGCACATTGGTGCATTCAGCAACGGCAATCTGGCATTGCGCTGCGACCATGAGTACTAATGCATTTGTAGCAGCCGTAACGGCTATCTCGGCAAGGATGCATTCGCGCACATAAGTCTAGCGGAAAAACGCATGCGACCCGCGTGACCGCGAACGCTCCCTGTGTATAAGATACATATGTATATATTATATATGGATCGCGCGCGCTTTCTGCTACATGCTCTTAATAAAAGCGAATAGCCCTAGTGAGTACTTAGTGCGGCGTGCTGTGTGCGCGCGTGTGTCCATGGTGTGTGATGTCAACAATCGCAACGTCTAGCTCCCGGCGTCCCCAGCGATGACAGCGGCTGCTGTCATACGCCGCTCTAGTGAATTTCGTCTCTTTCATCGTGTTCGCCGATTGATGATAATTCGTCGTATAGACAAGACGTCAGCGTGTCAACGGCGAGAGCAGATTTAGTAAGCCCTTTCTCGTTCCTAACCTCTATGATGGGTGAGCTGATAGTACTTTCTGTTGTTGCAGGTATATCTGTGGCAGCGAGAGGAGTGTAAATGACGAGTACGCTACAGACTGTTTCTTAGGTGTGGAAGAAATGTTGCCTGGGTCATTTATTTATTAATTATATGTGGTTTTTAGGTGGTCAACTTTCCTTGTTTGCCTCTCATACTAGTGAGGGCTATGTGTACAGTTAATCTGCTGCTTGTGTCTTCAGCGACTCTCAGGCTGGAGCTGTTCCAGCAGTGAAACAATGGTTGAAGGTTTCCACCAGTCCTTCCCTCTACTTGTTAGAGGTAGCTGGCACAGCGAGTGAACAACAACCATTGCTGCAGACTTTTGTTTTGTATGGTAATATTTTTTTTTGTGTCATCTATTTATTAGTTATATGTCGGTTTTAGATGCTCAACTCTCCTTGCTTACCCCCAGAATACGGACTGATCTGCTGTTCATGTTCTTTGTTGATCCCTAGGCTGAGGTAGTCCTTGACATTGAGATACAATTGACGGTCTCTGTCAGTACTTTCCTCCCAAGTGGTATGGTTACTGAAGTTGTGGATCGCTGTTAGATGATTTTCAGCACACTGGCATCTATGGAGTAGTGCCAGCCTAGACCGTCCAACCCTATTTGGCTGCTTCTGCAGCTCTAAGTGATCTTCAAGTATTTTTATTTTATAGTGTGAGGGGATAAGTAATTAGAAACTGGGGATATCATAAAAGTGCTGCGTCTGTGGTTAAATGCGATACGGGTAGGTAGTTATCGCTGCTAATATTATCTCTACTGGTCAATTTCTAAGATTAGTTAAGGTGTCAGAACTCACTTCAGGGTATCTGTTATATTAAAATACATCATTATGTGTTTCGCAGACTTCTACCCAGTGAGACTTACCTATTTAATAATTTTCTAGCACACTAAGACTGACAGAGTCAGCTAAAATATTTCATTCTTTATACATTGAAATTTGCCATACTACAAAATTTATAGCACATACATTACACAAAAGTTTTTTTTGTAAATATGATATTACTTTAACACGTACTTATATAATAATAGACAATTTTGATTCTTTTAGTTCAATCGCTTAGGTCCTGTGAACATACTAAACAGGTTAAGCTAAAATTAAGCTGTGCAACCTTGTATCAAATTTCTTAAATTTGTTATCGAAACAGTAAGATAATATAATTATATATTTTTACCAACCCAATTTGTATACATTTTTCTAATTTTAATTCTACTACATTCTAATTTCTCTAGATCATTTGACAAGGAATTATAAGTTCTGACAGCTTCTATGTGACAGTTTTTGTTAGTTATTGTTTGAGTTTTTTTATTGGTATCTGTACAGTTCTATTTCTTGTGTATTAATTGTTTGTCTCTGATATTTAGTTTCTCATAATGTGTAACGGGATGGCTAGTGGGGTAAGATCCCAAAAAGCCACAGGCCAGCGATGCCCTAGAACACGGTGCCACACGTGTCAGACTAAACTGACTTGCCCGGGGATCTGCTCCTGGAATCCCGAAAACAACACGATGATCGCACGCGAACTTCGCTTTCCAACTAATTGGATCGCTGAGATAAAAGCGCGCGCTCAAAGAGTAAAGCGCACGGCCGCTATGCTCAGATATGAAAACGACCAGTGGAGTCGTTTCCCGCGGAGGCGATAAATGAAGAATAGCCTCAATTATTTCAGAGCCCAATAACAAGGTCTATTCTAAATAATCATTTACATCAAAAACGCGTTGCGTTGCGCTCCGACAAGGAGACGGGATCCGCCGCTCGGCGCGGGCGGATCAAGGTATCTATTTTCGTTGGGCCGGTGAATGCACTACCGGCCACTCGCCGCTGCGAGTCGAAAATACACAAATAAATCGCTGCGTGGGAAGTATAAAGAGGCTTACCGGGAGAGGAGTGCACTCCTCTCATCGCTCGCGCACGATTCCGCTCCTGCGTCAGGCCTTATCCTCCGGTCGACTTCGGAGTTTTCAGGCCGAGTTCTAACGTCCAGCGTTCACCTATAGACGCTTCGGACCCCAGGAGTGGCTCGGATTACTCATGTGCGCTGCTCTTCGTGGTCGATACGTGTACGGGCGCCACTCTGCACCGGTGAGGACGCACGATACCGTTTTCTTCGCGGACGATCAAATTAACTCGCGTACGCGCGGATTGACCGCCCGAGAGAATCTGATTCAAAAATGAATCGAGCGCAACTTTGCAACCGCCAAAGTCGTACAGCCCCCCACGCAGATCGCGAATACATCGTTCGAGCGATGTCAACAAACGCTCGAGATGCACGAATTCGCGGGAACGAGAGTCAAACGAGTTCGATAGAATACGGAGAACCGAGATTCTTATTTTCTCCGTATTTTATCCTGGAACTCCGTTATACCCCTGTCCCAGACGTTGCGTAGCGAGAGAGAAGCAACTCGATACCGAGGCTCTCGTTCAACAAGACTTTACGTCAACAGCGGCGTTGACGAGCTGAGCGACAGGCCCGGATATGCGCTGGTTACCGCTTGCATCAAAGCGGCAACCACTTGATCCACGTCGAAGGATCGTACGCATGCGCATGGTGGGTCGCTCTTCACCGTGAGTCCGTTGAACTCCAACGGTGGTCGGGACTCATCATATGACGCTTGACGGACCGGAGACATTTGGCTCTTGTGGCGCTGATGCTCCGGTCGACGACCGCTTTCGTGCCTCTTGGGTTGACTTTGAAGCGGGTCGTTTCATCTTCTTCTCTTCGGGCGCCTTTGCCTCTCCGGGCGCCTTTGCCTCTCCGGGCAGGCCCAGTGAAGGTGTATCGGTGACCGACACGTCCAACATAATTGTCTGATTGGACTCGGTGGTGAGGAGTTATATGATCCGAGCGCGCTCCTCGTCTTTGACGAGCGGTATTCTCGAGCGACTAAGTTTTGCCTAGTTGACTGCCGTTTGCGGCGTCGAGAAAATACCGTCGTCCACGGATTCGAACCCATCTCTTGGTTCGAACCGGATCTGTTCGAGGGTTTGGAACGACTTGAGGTTGTCTCTAGTCCCTTGGCCCGATCGAGGTCGCGACTTGGCAGAGCGCTTGGTTGCGCCTGCAACTCGGATCTTGTTAGACACAGCTGAATCGTGAAGCGACGACATTTTTACTCGCAGCTGGTGCAGCTCGTCGTGCAGCCGTCTCACTTCTTCGCTTAAGTGTCTAAATTTCTCCTCCTCCAATTTGCGCGTCCGATTACACTTACACTCGCAACGACGCTCAATTTCTGTTTGCGTTGATGCCTCAAAGAGTTGTGAGATAATCGGTGTGCTGTCCACCAGTTGTGCCGCCACCAGATTGTCAATCTTTCCCTCGCTGTTCCTTGGAAGGCTTGGCTGTTCTTCGTCTTCAGGAGTCTGAGAGACGATAATACAGCCGTCCGCTTCCGATATATTCTCCAAGCGGCTTACATCGGAAGTTCCGGACAGGGGGAAGCTTGGAGGATCTTCCCTCCCCCAGGCTGTATTTGCTCTGTCGTCGTGAGCTTGTGAGTATTCAGCACAGCTGTTCGCTGCCCTCAGGCAGTCTGTATACGCCAAGCGACGTGGAGTATCAGACTTCACGAACAAGGGGAAGCTTGGAGGATCTCCCCTCCCCCAGGCTGTGCTTACTCCGACATCGATTTCGTGCATAGACGCTGAAATTGCTGGCGATGGTAAAGTTGCGGCACAGCTGTCCAAAATCCATGTGCGGTCTGCATTCCCCCAGCGACTCGCGTTCTCGGATTCTTCGGATTTTGAGGAGATCGGAGAATCTCCCCTCCCCCAGGCTGTGCTGCACTTCAGTTGCATCTGGACCTCACCCTCTTCTCCCGCTGGAGTTAAAGATCTCCCTAGTGACGTGGGAGCCTCGTTTGTTACGTCGGGAGGACTGCCTGCTCTTTGATCCATGATCTGCAATACATGTGTCTTCATGGATCTCAGCAAGTTGTTGTCGAATGCTTTGTTCGACGTCAATTGCTGAAACAGGCTGTGGGTCGAGGGATCTGCGTTGTAGTTAGCTTCTGGAGCTCTGCTTGCGTTGAGGATTGTTCCATTGACGTACTTATTCCTCAATTCGAGCCTCCTTGTGAACTGCTCAATTGCACTTCTACTTATTTCTTGTGTGAAGTTTGCCGGATTGTAATTTCCCATCAGCCATTGAGTGATTCGCCTAGAATCCCCCTCGATACATCCAGTGCTTCTTAAATTTAGAGCTATATTTGCTTCTATTACAGCTTGGAAGCTCAACTCTAGATTTTTGCGCCACTGCTCCATCGATTCGGCTAGTTCTTCTGAGGTCGATAATTCCATCTTCTGAAGCTAGACCGATTATACAAAAATTTGGCGACGAATTGTGTGTGTGCGCAACTAACTGCTGAGATTCTCTTTCGAATTTGCCGTCTGTTACGCAAATTACAATGTTAGAATCCTAACTACCACACACAATTGTCCCAAGCCGCTCGAGAACGTATCTCAATGCAGCTAGCTAGGGAGAGAGCGTGGCAATTCCAAAAAAAAATTTTTAGCGAAGATAACGATTTGACTAAATCCCGCAATAAAAAAAAAGGAATGAAAGTGTTCGCACCTTCGACCGGCTGCAAGCACAGTCACGGTCACTCTATTCCAAAAAAAATGGCATGAAAATCGCTTAAAATCTCGCTTCAAAAAAAAAGGAATTTAATTTCGCCACATATGACGACGAAAACAACTACAATCGTCGTTTAAATGCTCTCGCCCTGGCTTTACAGCAGTTTAAAAGGCTCGGGACAAGTATACACAATACTGCCCGAGCATAAACATAAACACCTACAAAAACAAGCAATCTGCTGTTTTGTGTTTATGTTTCTATACGCGCTGCGAGTCTTCTTGTCTGTTTGTTTACGCCCGGCACCTCGACTTGGCGAGTTTAAATCACTGGGCCTATCAGCTGTGACGGCTTATGGCCATTGGCCGTCAGCTGAATAGTCGGGTGCAGTGATTCGCGGGCGGGCGAATTTGAACGAAACGCGATTTAAATAGGCCGGTCTCGAATGTACCGGCCGCTAACCTTCTCCTTAAACCCAACACGTTAGGGCGCCATTGTAACGAGCGGACTAAAAAAGACTTTACAGAAAAATAACGCGTCGACAAGAAAACGGGATCCGCCGTTCGGCACGGGCGGATCAAGGTATCTATTTTCGCTGGGCCGGTGAACGCACCACCGGCCACTCGCCGCTGCGAGTCGAAAATACACAAATAAATCACTGCGCGGGAAGTACAAAGAGGCTTACCCGGAGAGGAGTGCACTCCTCTCGTCGCTCGCTCACGAATCCGCTCCTGCGTCAGGCCTTATCCTCCGGTCGACTTCGGAGTGTTCAGGCCGAGTCCTAACGTCCAGCGTTCATCTACAGACGCTTCGGACCCCAGGAGTGGCTCGGATTGCTCACGTGCGCTGCTCTTCGTGGTCGGTACGTGTACGGGCGCTGCTCTGCACCGGTGAGGACGCACGATACCGTTTTCTTCGCGGACGGTCAAATTAACTCGCGTACGCGCGGTTTGACAGCCCGAGAGAATCTGATTCAAAAATGAATCGAGCGCGACCTTGCAACCGCCAAAGTCGCGCAGCCCCCCGCGCAGATCGCCAATACATCGTTCGAGCGATGTCAACAAACGCTCGAGATGCACGAATTCGCGGGAACGACTGTCAAACGAGTTCGACAGAATACGGAGAACCGAGATTCTTATTTTCTCCGTATTTTATCCTGGAACTCCGTTATAAATGATAGAAAACGGACTCAAAACAAAATAATTATTGAATATTTAAAGGGTATCTCTCAAACACAAAAGTATTTTAAATTTAATTTTAAAAATTTTATTTTGTAAATTATTTAATGATCGACTATTCATATATAAATAACCACAAGTTATTATTCCATAGTTTTTAAGACTATTACAAAGAGCATAATATAATGTCAACAATGTTTTAGTTTGCATAATATTTGTTTTTTTTTGTAGAAAATAGAGAAATAGATATTTCGTTTCTTTAATTATTTTTTACCAATGTATTTATCAGGTTGAATATTGTAATCAAATGTACTTTTGTATCTCATTATTATATTTTTGTAATTATATTATCTTTGGATATCAATTTTTCCGATTTTATTGATAGCTATTCTATTTAATATTTCGGTATCAAATCGAACTCTGTTAAATAATAAGCGAAAATTGACTATGTAAGGTGCATCGATGCATTAAAAACCGTGATTATAAGTTTAGATACCGAGAATTGATTTTACATGATAAGGTTAAATGGGAAAAATTTTTGTTTTATTATAATCTACAATTTTTACATTTAACATATTTGTGTAAAATTAAATCCTGTGACGTTATAGCCGAAAATTGTCCATTTTATTTATATTTAGGAGTTTCAAATCGTTTTTATAGGTCTAACTCGTCAGGTATTGCTTTTTGATGAAATTGTTAAATGGAAAAAAGTTTTGTTTCATTATTATCTACAACTTTTGTATTTAACATTTTTGTATAAAATCAAATCCTGCTAAGTTATAAACGAAAATCGACCATTTTAGGTACATTCAGGCGTTAAAAATCGTTTTCTTTGGATTTCACTCATCAGGAATTCGTTGTACAAAAAAATGTTGAATAGGAAAAAGTTTTGTTTTAATATTATCTATAACTTTTACCTTTAACATTTTTGCGTAAAGTCAAATCCTGTAAAGTAATAGCAAAAAAAAACACGATTTTCGATGTTTTTAGCGGTTTTTTCGCTATTCTATTGTCAAAAATTGTTCGTAGAAAAAAATGTTCAATGTAAAAAAGTCGTGTTTTAATTAGTTTTAGCACATGCAATTTTTCTTTTTGACTTAAAGTTAAGTGTGTTTACCGTATGTCCAAAAATCGATTTTTTCAAATTTTTGTTTCCTCTGGCAGTTTTTTATTTGTCGATCGATTAGGCCCGGTTGAGAACTGTCAGTTACTTATAATTAAACGAGTATCTGCGCCAACGCTCGTTCGGATTTATGAAAAATTCGTTGAGATAATCTGGACACTTGCTTACATACATACGTACAGACATACATACATCTCGGAAAACGTTTAAAATGGACTCATTTTGGATGGAAAATAGTTTTTATGTTGTAAATTTTCAAAATTTGAAGTGTTACAATTTTCGCCCTGACGAAACTATAAGGCTCTCCCGAGCAGCGGTCGTGCCTCAAAAATGATGATGGCACAAAGCCCAATGTTCAGAAGCGACTTGTTTTGTACAATCTTAGAGAGTTATATTTAAAGTATAAACAACAGTATCCCGAATCAAAAATAGGATTCACTAAATTTGCCGAATGTCGCCCTGAATATTGTATTTTAGCTGGTGCTAGTGGTACGCATTCAGTGTGTGTGCGCGCTTATCATCAAAACGTCAAACTCCTCTTAGCTGGTTTAAGAAATTCAGGAGTTTCTTTTGGTAAAATGGATACTTACAAAGATTGTATAGCTGAAATAGTTTGTAAAACGCCAATAGCGAAATATTACTTAAATATGTGTCAAAATTGTCCTGGTATTGAACCTCTGAAAACGGAACTTGAACTATTTCTTCAGAGGTCTGGGGTTACTGAAATAAAATTTCAAATGTGGAAAACTACTGATAGATCAACATTGCAAACTGAAATTGTTTCTATTTCTTTATTTACTAATATCTTTTTTCCTCTTTTACATAAACTCAAAACTCATTCTTTCATTTCCAAACAGCAGTCATCTTATTTTCAAATCTTAAGAAAATCCTTAAGCAAAAGAGAATTTTTAATTTCCCTAGATTATTCGGAAAACTATGCGTTCATTGCACAAGATGCAGCACAGTCGTTCCACTATAATAATAATCAATGTATTTTGGCAACAATAGTTATTTACCACAAAGGTTCAGATTCTAAAATTGAACACAAAAGCATGGCGGTTTTTTCAGACAACTTAATTTATGATACTGTGGCAGTTTACCTAATTCAAGAAATTATAATCGATTACCTTAAAAAATCTTTTGATTTCGTTAAAAAAATCATTTACTTTACTGATGTAGCTGCACAATATTTTAAAAATAAACACAATTTTCAGAATCTTCTTCATCATTATGAAGATTTTTGCCTTGAGGCTGAGTGGCACTTTCATGCGACTGCTCCCGGAAAAAACGCGTGCAATGGAATCGGTGCTTCTATAAAAAGTAATGCTAGGCCAGCAAGTTTGCGGAAAGTATCCAATGATTATATATTGACGCCGCAAGATCTTTACCAGTGGGCGACTAAATACTTTGAAAATATTTTGTGCTTTTTTTCATCAAAAGATGAATATGTTAAAACTACAGATAAATTATGACAAAGGCTAGATTCAGCGAAAATACTGCCTGCAACTCAATCATTTCCCTGTGTTAGATTATTAGCTAACACTAAAAAGTTATAACTAAGCGATTTTCAACATCCAAAGATTCTCAATTATATCCACCAGTTAAAAAAGCCGAACCCTCTAAGACTCGAATTAAGAAAAACATGAGTATCGTGAAAAGACCAATAAAAATAATCGCAAATAAAAATAAAAGGATTAAGAATTAAATAAAAAATTAATATACTTAAAACGTAATATATGATTCACTGATAAACATTGTGTAATGCTTTTAAATAGGAAACAACGAAAATATGCACTACGTTTATAAAAGCACGATCGGGCCCAGCGCAAAAAGCTTGCGCAGCTGCTCGCCGCTGTCTTTTTAATCTTATTACTTTTGAGCTCTACGTTTCTCCAACTTGAAAATTTAGGGTTTTGTAGCTTATAACTTGTACTTTCGAATGGTACTATGCATTTTGAAGAACAACATGTTATACTTTAAGGAAAATGGTATTGAACTTTACACTCTAAAAGTGTTTGGGTGTAAAAAGAATAGCACCATTGGAAAGAGAAGGAAAAAATCTATTTATATATGTGTCTTGTTTTTTTCTGAGAGACTCAAAATACGATTACGAGCTCATTATACCAAGCCCGAGTGTGCGGCGCGTCCGAGCGCAGCGCGAAGAGCTCGCGCAGCCACTCACCGCTGTCTTTTTAATCTTGTTAATTTTGAGGCCTTCATTTATCCAATTTAAAAATTTAGTCTTTTGTAGCTTAAGAGTTGTACTTTCGAATGGTGATGTGCATTTTGAAAAAAACATGATATACTTTGAGAAAAATTGCTCTGAACTTTCAACTCGAATTTTCGACCAGAAGAAAGAGTTTGGGAGTAAAAACAATAGCACTGTTGGAAAGAGCAAGAAAAAATCTATCGATATAAGTGTTTTGTTTTTTTCTGAGAGATTCAGAATACGATTACGAGCGAGTGGAACAGAGCATGTGTTGAACGAAAAATGTGTCGCACGCGCTCGCTGGCTGGTTTCTGGCGGACACTCCCAAATACAAACCCTTAGACTTAAAGCTGTAAAAACAGTGAAAATAGTGCTTTTTCACTGTTTTGACAGTTTTAATTACCCATAACTTCTTTCTGTGATCTATTTCCATCTTCATCAAGGTTGTATTTTAAAGGTAACATTTATTACAATTCTTTTAACTTTTGGTGAGAGATATTGATACAGTCGCATTCGCCTTAAGCATATTTTGAATGATGTCCTGTCAAGTATAAATTAGCAAAATAATTGGCATCGATCTGCAAAAGATTCTAAGCATTTCTACTTACAATTCGCCACCTTTTTCCATTCAATATGCTATACAAAAAGTTTCAAGTTTTAGAGTTAAAAAAATCATAAAAATTGAAAATTTATGAAAAAATTCAAAATTTTCAAATTTTCAATTAATTGTAACTTTATAACGATTGCATATTTTGCTCTAAAACTTTATATTTGTGTTTTGAGGTTAATTTGGAATGAGTAAAAAATTTTTAAGCAATTTTAAAATTTTGAGCTAAACAGTTCACATGAAGTTACCCACATACAAACACTTAGACTTAGATTGACGAGCGGATTTCGTGATGATTCGGTTAAGCTCGTCAACCCGATGCTTTGAAAATTCTCGCGAGCAACGCGTATACTCGGTCACTCGCCTACGAAAGATTGAGCTAGGCGGATATCTCAATATAGCGCATGACATATATTTTCCCAAAAAGGCTAATTTGCCAACTCGATATACACTATTCACATATTGTAAATAAGTTATTATATTACGCCATCTAATGATGACTTATTAATGTAGTATTTCGTCTTTTTTATTTTGAAGTCTTCTTCATTCCAACCCTACATTTTGACCTTGGTTTCTACATTGCTGACGGATTACAAGAAACCCAGATTAAATTCGCCCCATTGTTTAGTACCCCGCACTTAGTAACCTTCATCAGTTACGCCGTTTTTTAGGAATCACGGGGTGGTATGCCCGTCTTATACCCCGCTTCGTAGATTATCGCGCGCCGTTGAATAAACTCACTAGAAAGGAAGTTAGGTGGCAATAGGAGTCAGAACAGCAAGAAGCATTTGAAATGTTAAAATTGGCCCTTATACAGGCCCCTGTTCTGGCTCGACGAGATTTCACCTACCCCTTTTGTTTGCAGACTGACGCCAGCGATATAGTTTTCGCTGCAGTCCTGACGCAAGACTTTGACGGAGAACAACACCCGATCTATTATGTCAGCCGAACTCTTTCGAAAACCGAGCGTAATTATACAGTAACGTAAAGAGAATGCCTAGCTGTTTTACGGGCCGTGGAACGTTTACGTGGGTATTTACTCGGCGAACAATTCACAGTTGCTATTAATCATTATAGTTTACTTTGGTTAAATAATCTGAAAAATCCTTCGGGTCATTTAGCGCGCTGGAATACCGCTCTCAGCGCCGATGATATCAAGTTTGTGTATTGCAAAGGTTCCTAACATAAAGTTCCGGATGCTCTCTTCCGAGCATTTGAAGGTTTAAGTGAAATGGCTACGTTAGCCCCAGCGAGCATAGATACCTGGTAGCAAAAGCGCTTAGAGGCGATACAGCGAGTTCCGAAAAAGTTTCCACGCTGGCGTATTCAAACTGAATGATTTGCTATTATAGACCCCACCTCATTATAAATCCCATGATGCCGGACTTAGATGGATGGAAATTATTTTTACCCACGGTAGAACGAGAACAAGCGCTCTTCGAAGCGCATGACGCTCCCCAGGCTGGATACCTGGGCATTGTAAAAACCTTTGATAGGTTGACTAGTCATTACTACTGGCCGGGGTTCTTCTATGATACCGCTTGCTATATTAGAGCTTGTCAGGACTGTCAGCTTATAATGTCTCTCAGTAAGCGCCCGCTGGTTTAATGGGAAAGAGACACATAGAGGGACCTTGGTCAGTGGTAGCCGCGAATTTATGGAGCTGCTACCGCCCTGTAACGGGAGTTGTCGTTATATTTTAGTGTTTGAGGATCTTTTTACCAAGTATGTAGAGTTAAAAGCCCTCTGTAAAGCCGACGCGAAAAATATCTTAAAAGCTTTCGATGAACTGGTTGTCTACCGTTGGGGTTGCGTACAGTATCTTTTAACTGATAATGGCACCGAGTTTGCCAATAAATTAGTCACCGAACGTATAATACATTACGAAAAAGTACAAGCGACTATTCCACCCTATCACGCTTAGGCCAACCCGGTCGAGCTCATAAATAGGACGTTGAAGGGCATGATGTCTACTTTCATAAACAGTATGGAGCACGGGGCAACTAAAATCTCCCGCAAGTACCTTAACTTCGGTAGACAACCGCAGCCAGTAGAATTTTTGCGCAAGCATCTGGAAGATCCAAAATCTATGTGCCCTTTAGACTCTGAGATATGGCTCGAGAGAGTGAAATGCCTCCCCGCCCTGCACGATTTAATCAAGCGTCATTTAGAGAGCGCCAAGTCTGTTATTATAACCGTAGTAAGAGAGACGTAAGTTTTAAAGTAGATGATTTAGTTTTAAGACGGAATCACGTGCTGTCCTCAGCAGCGCAGAATTTCGCAACGAAATTCGCGGCGAAATTCGTCGGCCCGTGTAAAATAGTGAAAGTATATTCTCCATTAGTTTATAAAGTCTAAGATGTAGACTCTAACCGTGTAATGTGAGTACATGTTTCCGACTTAAAGAAATATATCCCTCTTAGAGTACCCCCCCCCCCTAAACCAACTATCCATTTTTTCCCAGGAAGTGAATAATGGAACGACTCCTTCGCCAAGCAGCGCGCCGGCGAGGGCGGCGATCGCCATCAACAGCAACTCATTCCCCGGCTGGCTATGAACCGCGTGAACAATGTTCAGAAGGAGAGGACGCGGAGCCGACTGACGCTCGCCCTTCGGCGAGCGATGCACCCGACGCTACCCGTGGTCGCAGGCTCTCGGCTGCCCGCCTACCGCCGCAAGGGACCACCCTTCCGCACGAAATCTCCTCAACACCTCCTCACCCAGAGAACCAACCCCAGGTAGTGACACCTCCGCTTTCCGACGCCCGCAAGGACGCCCATGTAACCATGTTGGGAGAGGGGGAGGAGTGTGCGGCTCTCAGGGTGGTGGCTCGGGGAGGGGCAGGCGCAGAAGACCCGTCCGCGGTAAAAGGATGCCCTGTAACCGAGGGTACATGTGCGACGGTGCCCACCTCAATCCCAATCATTTCGCTCATTTCCAAATAGAAACTCACCTTGTCTCTCTCGCCGCCGAGACCTTGCTCCAGCGAGTGATGGTCCAGAAGGAAGAGATGAGAAGAATTAGAAGAGAGTACGACTAGTGGGCATAAATAAAATTCGAAATTAATCGATACATGGTTCGGTCCTACTAGTCAAAACAATTGTACGAACTGCACCAAACACTAAGAAAAATGTCAAGAAAATTCAAAAATTAATTGTCTAAACGTGTGAAAATATAAACCGAAAACTGAAACTTACCACCGATTCTTCCGTCTCTTTCTCATGGTTGATATCAGAAAGACAAGTGATGATTCTGAAATATCAACTAGAACTAAAGTAAGCATGTGCAATTACTTAGAAGGAAGGTGTATAAGATTTGGAGAAACTGCCGAGGACGAGAGGGAGGGGAGGCGGGAACTGGAAAGTGGGAGAAATGGCAAGCAGAGCTGTTTGAGTGGGGCAGGCGAGTATAAGAGTAAGAGGTGGGAAAAGCTGAGTCAGATACAATGTGAGAGCCCCCGCTATATCTGCGCGCTTGGATATACCACCTCTAAGTTCTCGTACACACCTGATCATTCAATAGGCTTGGAGACTAGCGGAATGAAAAGGAAGAGTGTAAACAAGCAAGCGTATCAACAAACAGATCCGAATTAAAATTTGCAATGTAGTCTAATCAATTTCACAGTGTCTTTATATGATTTTTTCAGATATTTTATTTCTTCTATGCGGTTAAGGGTATTGTTATAGTAGTAAATGTTAAGCATTTCCGAAAAAAATCGTATAAAAAAGTTGGATTCTTTATCCAGAATTTTTGCTTTGTCAAAGTCTATATTGTGTCCTGTTTCAATTACATGCATACCTAAGGCAGAATTGTTTGAGCAATTTTTTACGGCGCTATTATGTTCATTGATCCGTTGATTCATTTTTCTTTTGCTCATACCGATATATGTTCCAGAACAGTTATGGCAATCTATTTTGTAGACAATACCACTCGTGTCAAGTTTATAAAGGTGGTCTTTTCCTAAGGTGATTATGCTATTGAATTTGTTATTGGTGCTATTGATAGGGATGAAATTGTTTAGGAAAAGAATATGATTAATTTTCGAAGTCAGCTGTTTTATGAATGGAAGAAGTATTTTAGGCTTCATCAAAAAGAAGCGTGAAATCTTATTAGTGTCATGTAATTATGATTGCTGCGGATGGATTGGACTCTGATTACGATATATTTATTAATTATTTCACGTGGGTAGTTATTGCACAGAAGATAGTGGAATGTTAGGTTGAGGTTACTCTAGTAAAATTTTATGATGATATTAATTTCGAAAATTCCATAGATCCTGTAATATTAGCTTCACATAACGACGATACAAAACTTATAAATAATAAAATTTTAAACTTATTTCATGGCGATACACACACATATTATAACTTAGATTATGCAACTCACAAGAGAGTTGATCAATCCTATGAAAATATTCACTTAAATTACCCAGTAGAGATGTTTAATAATATTAGAGAAGGTCTCCCACCACATGAATTGAAACTAAAAATAAATGCAGTTGTAATGTCAATCAGAAATATAAGTATAACAGAAGGAATATGTAATGGTACACGATTGAAAATTACGGGTCTATTTAATCATAATACTAAAGCAGAAATAATTACGGGTGAAAAAATCGGTGAAGACGTTTCTATACCGCGTAGAACATTAAATACCGGAGATTCTTTTTCATTTCCGTTTACACTTTTTAGAACACAATTTCCAGTTGTATTAGCTTTTACTATAACACCACATAGACCGCAAGATCAAAGTTTTAATTCTTTAGATATTTTCAGTCCACGACCATTATTGTCACATGGCCAATTAAATGTTGCTTTATCTCGATGTAAAAATCCTAACAATATATTTATTGAAAATCTTTTAGAAAATTCGTCAATAACTGATAACATTGTTTGGAAATAAATTTTTCACATTTAATCCAAAAAATATATTATATAAACATTTCAAATTTATATATGACTAGCGAAAATATCTCGCTCACTCTTGCTCGCTCGGCTTAATTATGTTTTTTACGGATGATATTATAACTGTTTCAATTACCTGTATTTTCTATATTTCAAATTTTGCATAAAAATGGCTACTGTTATAACAAAATATATGAATTCTAATATCTTAATTTAAAAGTGGAATTTGTGTGCTGTATAAAATGGATTACATGCTTATTTTATGTTTTTCAATATGTATAAATTTCGTTATCTTTAAAAAACCGCTGCCAATTCATTGGCACGTAGCTTCCTCAAACTAATTTATCAATTCCTTTTTTTATACTTTTTAATAAAATAATTTTTTCTCAAAAGCAAATGAAGAACACACACACACACCCCACACACACGTACGCACGCACGCACACACGCACGCACGCATGCACGAAAACACTCACACACACGCACGCACACACGCACGCAAACACACACACACACACATACACACACACACATACGGACATTTTTTAAAAATAGTATATTTTGACTCCATAGACTCAAAACATCTTTCTAACATGTTATTTTGAAAACTTTTTTTTTCAGCGTCACAAAGCTTCCTCTATAAGGAAGCAATAACGTAATAGATATACTGATTACAGATACTTTTTAGATATACTTTATTAAATATATTTTTAATAACCAATTTAACCAATTATTTTTGCGCTGTTTTCTCGTTTTTGTGTACAGTTGATGAAATTGTTCTTTTTATTATTAAATTTCGTTATCATATCTAATTTTTATATTTATTTTTAAATATATTTTATTAAATATATTTACAATCACCAATTGTTTTATGCGCTACTTACTCGCTTTTGCGGGTAGTTGCTGCAATTTTATTTTTTATTATTTAAATTCGTTTTTTCTATTATGATATGTAATGCATTTGTAAATAATATGTTTAATTATTATTTTTATACGACTTTATGAAATATATTTATAAAACCGAATTATTTCTTGCGCCACGTACTTTTTTTTGTGTGTAGTTACCGCATTTTTACTTTTTACTATTTAAATTCATTATGTTTATAAAAATTATGATCATTATTTTGCCTTTAGTATGATAAATTTATCATATCTAATTTTTAAGCGCTACTTACACGTTTTCATGTGTAGTTGCTGCAGTTATAAAATATAGTTATAAGTTATAAGTTATAAAATATTTCTTCGTAGACTATATTTTTAGTTTAAATATTTCTCATTTCATTGACATTTTTTCTTAAAAATCTGCTTTATCCTTTTTATGTGCTGTATACTGAGTATACAGTGGTATAGAGTTTAGCAAGCATTCATTTTTATCATTTACAATAGTATCACTACTTAAAGATTTGTTGTAGTCACCATTTAGTCGGCTTAATATACATAAATATTTCTGGTCCATCAAATTTTTTTTTTTTTTTTTATCATAAAAATGTCTAGCGGTCTAATTTTATTTCCACAAATTTCATAACTTAAACGTAAGTATTTGAATAGTAACAAAGTGACTTAAAAATTAAATAAAACAAACATAAAATTATAGAAGATTCTTCAACTAACAAGGAAGGTACCCCAAGTATCAGTCGCCGATTTTGATAATATTGCAATACGTTATAGTACTAAGAAAAATAAGAATATACGTATTGTTTTTATCGGCCGATATTCACTTTTAAGGAGTAAAATTTACCCCTAAAGTTTACCCCCGAAAATCGTTTTTTTTTAATATTTCATAAACGAATAAAGATATCTTCATAAAATCAACTCCACAATATTTAGAATAAAAAAAAAAACTATAAAACTACACCATTCTCGATTTTAAGGGTTGCAACCCCCAAATTTTTAAAAGAGCAAAATCTTATTTTTTTAAGCGATTTTCGGCTACAAAAATATTAATACGTTGTATATTTTTCAAAAATCTTTTCTATTTAGAAGAATATTGAGAAGTAAAGTTGAAATTTCGAGGTTTTTGATGAAATAATATCTTTAGGGATAACTATCCTTCATTACATTTTTTTCATTAATTAAGTTCTCATCAGTTATGTGACCTTCAATTTCACTTAAATGAAGTGAAATTGATTAAAAAAAGGAATATTTATAAATTTACTTTTTATAATAAAGATAACATCCCCTACTTTTTAGTGCAAACAATATTAAAGCATTATGGAACATAAGTAGAACAATAATCATAATCTTCGAAAAAGTGTTTAAAAATGTATTCTATTTGAAAGAATATTAACAAGTGAAGTTGAAATATCGAGGTTTTTGAAGAAATAATATTTTTAGGGGTAACTATCCTTCATTACATTTTTTTCATTAATTAAGTTTTCACGAGTTCTATAACCTTAAAATTCACTTAAATAAAGTGAGATTGATTAAAAAAGGAATATTTATGAATTTAATTTTTATAATAAGAGTAACATCCCCTATTTTTTTGGTGCAAAATCTTTTTTCTTCGGGTGTAAAAATTATATGATATAATCGCCGACTCTCTGTCAAACCGAGAGGTCAAAAAATGAATCTTCTTAAAACTCTCAGAAAATGTTCTACAACTTATTTTTGATACCCCTCAATTTTTTCAGATTTTTTAGACCGATAGTTTTGGATATATCAGAGGTCAAAAATTGAATGTTCATGATTTTTTGCATTTTTCTTGCAATTTCAATTGATAATTACTCTTTGAAGGTTTTATATAAATTAACAAATTTTTTTTAGAAAAGTTAGGAAATCTTCTCACTAAAAAGAAGGAACAATCATTAATATTTTATATTTCATGCGAGTATCGTAATATTTCTTTTAAAACCTTAAATTGAGAAAAAAAACAAGTCCGATCAGGCTTTCGACTGCCAAAAAATTCCTGAAAGTAGGTTATTTTATGTTCAAAATGCCCCTGCCTTCCCCTTAATGATTGAGGACATTATTTTTTTTTTCTAATTGAAAACTGGTTGTTTTTTATGAAAAAAGCCATTTTTTGCTATTACGATGCAGCTAGACCTTAAGATATGGCATTAACCTATTTACTAATTAAATGTTGAGTGATTTTAATTGAATTTAGCAATTTTTAATATATATTTACATAATTTCACTTACTCATCGCTCATTTATTTTCAGAAAATAAAAAATTTGCCCTGGATCTGCATATAATCACATAATGAACTTATTTTTACATTTACTTTATTATAACTTCCTTATTCCACTTTTTTCATTTTGACTATTTCCCCTTATTTTATATAAATTTATTAATTTTAACCTATGATATGATTCATATTACATGTACATAAAAGCATATGCACCCGTGTCACAATGTAATAACAACCCATGCCACAAATGCGTAATATTTCTTTTATTTCCACTATTTGCAACACTTGTCAAACTTTTACACATATAATTACGTTTAAACCATTACCCAATAATCAGAAGTATCTGATTTTCTCAAGAGCACAGAGAAAAATATCACACAATCAGAAATAATGCAGCATATTCTAATTTGACTTGAGCTACGTTAAAAGTCTCCTCACTATTCTCCACAACACGATATTTTCTTATTTATATATAAACTATAATTATTATGCACATTATGTGTTCACACAGATTTTCTGATTACATAGAGCACTGTTGTTATGAATAATATTCACTTTATCAAAATACAATAATTTTCAAATCTTCGCTTTTGTCGAATACACTTGGATCTGATTTCTATTTTTTTTACATTTCCGCTCCTTGACGACCTCTTCAAGTACAGCTAACAAATAAGTATAATATTGCTAATTGCTATTACTCCTTCCGATTAGCTTTTTACCTCAGATTGTATCATGGTTTCTTAGTAGGATGTTTAAGTTAAAAGCGTATGAATTTTAAATATAGTTGTGATATTTGTATCTCAAATCTCACATTTAGTGCCTTAACCTTGCTTTTCATACCTAAAAACAAGCTCTTATTCTAATTTAATTTACTTCCTCTGCAGTCTAATCTTCTATAAACTCATGTATTCATTGGTCCGTTATGTTCATAAATTCATGAGAAACAGCTACGGCAATACTTCAATATCTTTAAAATAAAATAAAAATTGGCTTATGGTGTTGCAAGTGAATAGTTAAAGCTGTTTTCTAAATCCTGAAACATAACACGAAAAAACGCAAAGGATCACTCTTTTTTTAGAAAAGGATCAATATAAAAAACAAAATAATACATATCTGATAATGAATATTAGTTAAGCTCTTGTTCACTGTCTTTTTTATCCTTAAATTTCGTTTATAATCATGCTTGACTCTTGATTACTTATATATTTGTAAAAAAATTAAAATCCAAGTATATTCAATACAAAACAAGAGTTAAAAACTATTGTTATGAAGTGAATATTATTCATAACAAAAATGCAGTAATAGGGAATCTGTTGCTGAATGAACAGTAAATCTATGTGTAAATGAATAGTGTACGTAACAAGTATTTTTTATAAAAATAAAAAAATTTAGTGTTTTCTTATTGTGTAATATTTTTCTATGGGCTCTTAAGAAAATCAGATACTTCTGATCATGGTGTAGTGTTTTCAAAATGAATTATACGTGCAAAATTCGACACGTAATGCAAACTAGTGGAAATAGAATAAATATTATGGATTTGTGGCACCAGTTGAAATTTTTAGAAAATTTTGTGACTTTCCGTGTGAAACTTGTACATGTGCCCCTATGAAAGTGTAATATAGATCATATTATAAGTTGAAATGAATAAATTTCAGATAAAGAAGAGAGAGTTAATAATCAAAATGAAAAAAGTGGCATAATAAGAAAGTTATAAGAGAAAAAATGTTAAAATAAGGTAATTAGGTGATTATATATGGACCTAGGGCTTATGATGGAAAACCCTGGATAACAGGTTTCATATTTTTTATTATAAAATCATTCATTAGCTGGATGAATTCAAAGATCCAAAAGCTACGTAATCTCCTAGTTTAATATAAAATGTGTGTATACAGAGAAAAAGTAATCAAGAGTCAAGCATGATTATCAACGAAATTTAAGGATAAAAAGGACAGTGAACAAGAGCTTAACTAATATTCATTATCAGATACGTATTATTTTGTTTTTTATATTGATCCTTTTTTTAAAAAAGAGTGATCCTTTGTGTTTTTTCGTGTTATGTTTCAGGATTTAGAAAACAGCTTTAACTATTCACCTGCAATACCATAAGCCAATTTTTATTTTAAAGATATTGAAGTATTGCCGTAGCTGTTTATCATGAATTTATGAACATAATGAACCAATGAATACATGAGTTTATAGAAGATTAGACTGCAGAGGAAGTAAATTAAATTAAAATAAGAGCTTGTTTTTAGGTATGAAAAGCAAGGTTAAGGCACTAAATGTGAGATTTGAGATACAAATATCACAACTATATTTAAAATTCATACGCTTCTAACTTAAACATCCTACTAAGAAACCATGATACAATCTGAGGTAAAAAGCTAATCGGAAGGAGGAATAGCAATTAGCAATATTATACTTATTTGTCAGCTGTACTTGAAGAGGTTGTCAAGGAGCGCAAATGTAAAATAATAGAAATCAGATCCAAGTGTATTCAACAAAAGCGAAGATTTGAAAATTATTGTATTTTGATAAAGTGAATATTATTCATAACAGCAGTGCTCTATGTAATCAGAAAATCTGTGTGAACACATAATGTGCATAATAATTATAATTTATATCGACGCACCAGAAGAAGAACATTAATAAAACTTTGTCTTTCTGAAAAATCTGAATAAAAATTAGTCTTATTGAAAAATGTGAATAAAGATTTGTCTTATTGAAAAAAATGAATAAAAATTTGTCTTATTGAAAAATATGAATACAAATTTGTCTTACTGAAAAATATGAATAAAAATATGTCCTATTGAAAAATATGAATAAAAATTTGTCTTACTGAAAAACATGAATAAAAATTTGTCTGGCTGAAAAATATGAAAACAAATTTGTCGTGCTGAATAATATTAAAAAATAATTGGCTGATGAAAAATATGAATAAATATTTGTCGGACGAAAAATGTGGAAAAAAAAATTTCGCCATGGAAAAAAATAAATAAAATTTTTTTACTAAAGATAAACATTAATATAGATTCGAAACTCCATTCGCGTTCCGTGCGGTACAGAAACTCCATGCGTATTTCGTGCGGTACAGAAACTCCATTATTAGTAAAGAGTTTGGTTTATTAAGCATAACGTTCATGAAATTTCTTGTTTCTCTTATTTAACCGTCTAATCCACTCCCTACATAATTATACATATTATAATTTACAAAAAATAAACCTGATGCAATGCATGACATTTCATAATAATATTATTAATTATGACTTATTGCTTAATTGCTGTTATTTGCAGGAAGACAAATTTTTATTAATATGCTTCTTCTGGTGCGCCGAATTAATCAATACTTTTTATTTATCTTCTTCGTCGACTAATCATTTTTGTTAATGTTTTTCGTCAACGAAACATTTTTATTCATGTTATTCGCCGCACGAAAAAACATTTATTTATGTTTCTCAAAAAGCTAAATTTGTGATTTATGTTTTTCATCAGACAAATTTGTTTTCATATTTTTCAGCAAGACAAATTTTTATTCATATTTTTCAGTAAGACAAATTTGTATTCATATTTTTCAGCCAGACAAATTTTTATTCATATTTTTCAGTAAGACAAATTTGTATTCATATTTTTCAATAAGACAAATTTTTATTCATATTTTTCAGTAGTACATATTTTTATTAATATTTTTCAGTAAGACAAATTTGTATTCATATTTTTCAACAAGACAAATTTTTATTAATGTTCTTCTTCTGGTGCGTCGATATATAAATAAGAAAATTTAGTGTTATGGAGAGTAGTGAGGAGACTTTTCAACGTTGCTCACGTCAAATTAGAAAATACTGCATAATTTCTGATTGTGTGATATTTTTCTATGTGCTTTTGAGAAAATCGGATACTTCTGATTATTGGGTAATGGTTTAAACGTAATTATATGTGTAAAAGTTTGACTAGTGTTGCAAATAGTGGAAACAACGGAAATATTATGCATTTGTGGTATGGGACGTTATTATTCTTAAATTTCATGACTAATTACCTTGTGACACGTGTGCATGTGCTTATATGTACATGTAATGTGAATCAAATTATAGGTTAAAATGAATAAATTTATATAAAAAAAAGGGGAAATACTCAAAATGAAAAAAGTGGAAGAAGGAAGTTATAATAAAATAAATGTAAAAATAAGTTCATTATGTGATTATATGCAGATCCATGGCAAATTTTTTATTTTCTGAAAATAAATGGGCGTTGGGTAACAGGAATTATATAAATATATATTAAAAATTGCTAGATTCAATTAAAATCACTCAACGTTTAATTAGTAAATAGGCTATGGCCATCCCTTAAGGTCTAGCTGCATCGTAATAGCAAAAAATGGCCTTTTTTCATAAAAAACCACCAGATTTCAACTTAAAAAAAAAATAATGTCCTCAATCATTAAGGGGAAGGCAGGGGCATTTTGAATATAAAATAACCTACTTTCAGGAATTTTTTGGCAGTCGAAAGCCTGATCGGACTTGTTTTTTTCTCAATTTAAGGTTTTAAAAGAAATATTTTGATACTTGCATGAAATATAAAATATCAATGATTGTTCCTTCTTTTTAGTGAGAAAATTTCCTAACTTTTCTTAAAAAAATTGGTTAATTTATATAAAACCTCCAAAAAGTAATTATCAATTGAAATTGCAAGAAAAATACAAAAAATCATGAAAATTCAATTTTTGATCTGTAACGGGATGGCTAGTGGGGGAAAATCCCAACAAGCCACAGGCCAGCGATGCCCTAGAACACGGTGCCGCGGGTGTCAGACTAAAATGACTTGCCCGGGGATCTGCTCCTGGAATCCCGAAAACAACGCGAAGATCGCACACGAACTTCGCTTTCCAACTAATTGGATCGCTGAGTGAAAAGCGCGCGCTCGAAGAGTAAAGCGCGCGGCCGCTATGCTCAGATATGAAAACGACCAGCGGAGTCGTTTTCCCGCGGAGGCGGCGGTATCCGGGAGAAGGACAGGTTGTAAAGAACAACGCGACGAGTAACTAGATATCACAATATATTTACTATTACTAATCTCTACAAGCACAACGCCTGTGCTGATTATAACAAAGAGTTATTTCGCGCGCGACCGTTAACATTCAAACGCGCGAACTACACGGCGCGCGGCGAAGCTGCTATGCTCGAGCGCAGTGTTAAGTACGGCGAGCTGACACACACTCGCACGTACACGGCACAGAAAGCTTGCACGGGGCGATTTCCGTGCGAGCCTTTACAATAAACCCGCGAGAGGAGAGTAGAAAACTTACGTTAGGAAGGAGCAGCCGGTGCACTCGACTCTCTCTCGCTCCCTGTCGCTCGCACAGCAGTTGCGCTCTCTTTCTCTCTCTCTTGCTCGGTGTATCGTGTCGGCAGGCGGGTTGGCTGCCGGCTCGTCGCTCACAGTCTCGTGCGGCTCACGCGGCTCGGGACCGCTCTCTCTCTGTCTCTCTTTCGCACGTTCACTATATACGGCGCCTCCACTACACTCGCGGGGTCTCACAAAGTACGATAGGACGGCGCGGACAAGTAAACTCAGGAGAGACACGGAGGAGATGTTTTGCGCGCGATGGCAGACACGAATATGGCTCCCTTTTCTCGCGGGAACCAGTTAGCAGCTTCGCGACGGATGACGGGCATTTTACGCGTCGCGAGACCGATTCGCTACGCGCGGCGCGCCTCGATTCGGCTGCGCAGGAGTAGCGCGCGCGCGCTCACTACCTTCGCGCGGTAGATTAGAATCGCGGCTAGACACGCGTTACACCCCCCCGCCAGACGCTGCTTAGGGGACCGAGAGCAGCTCTGCTAATCATGGCCGTCGTCGTACCTACTAATATGGTAGTAATGATTAGGAGAAGGAGGTTCGGAAAGGAACATTGCAGAATCGGAGTCACCGGTTTTTCTTTTTAATTTTTATTAAAAAAAAATATATAAAAAAAAACTTCAGGGCTTCACCCCTCTTCAACTGGCCCGGGAATACGATCGGCGCCCCTTGTGACGAGCTTGGTTGGGGCAATGTTTTGACTTTTTCACCCCAAGCTCGCCACACATGAAGCACCGGGGGATCGCGTTACTGCCGAGCGCATCCCGGGCCGCTCGCTCTTCTTCGAGCGCCCTCTTAAGGCGCTCTTCTTCTTTTTGGAGACGGCGCTGGGCCTCTTCCTTGACCCGGCGCGCCGTCTCCTCCGCCTTTTCCCTGGCTCGCCTGGCCTCTTCCATGCGCTCCTGCGCACGAGCCAGGCGAGCCTCCTCCGCCTTTTGGAAGGCGGTGCGGCGCAGCCTGGCGGCCCTGGCCTCTGCGGCGGCCGCGAGCTCTTCGCGCCGGCCTTGGGCCATTCCGACCCATTTGCCGGCTTGCCGCTCGCCGGCCTTACCGTGGCACTGGAGAAAGACCTCCAGTGCGGCCAGGGCAGCGTCCTCCGCAGCGCGCGAGGACTTGCTGAGGCACCGCGCTTCCTCGGGGGCCTTCTCCACTGGGACCCAGGCCGCACCGACTTCATCACTCGGTGCCCACTTGGGGGCCTGGGTCGGAGAACTCTCTTTCCTTTCTTCGTCGGCCCGAGCCGCGCCGGCGTTTCCTTCCGGCGCCATCTCTGAGGCTCGGACCGACGCCTCTTGTGAAAGCCGTTCTTCCCGGCTTTCCTGCTGCTCCTTCGGGGGACGAGGTCGCCGAAGCGGACTGGGACCGGCCTCTGCCCAGGCCGGCTCCGAAGGTCCCTTTCTTGGCTACGGCGCCTCTATCTCCTCGATCATGACGGTGGAGGGCTCTTCCACTGGCTGGGGTGCCATTGTCACAGCGTCGATGCCCTCCACGACCTGCTCCAAAAAATCGATGACGGCGGGGTCAGGATTGCACTGGATTAATCCAGCGATCACCTTCTTCGCCGTCTCCGCTATTTCGGGAGTCAGGCCTTGCATGTCCTGAAACAGGTAAATCGATCCCGGGGAGGAGTGAGATTGAGGACTGGAGAATTAAGACGAACACAGGTTAGTACGTACGACACAAGTTGGACGGCACAATTATTGCTTTTTATACGCTCGGGTTCTACGAGGACTAATTAGTCCGGCATCAGCAGGTACGGGCTTCTTCTTCGAACCCTTTGGCCTCCCTGGGCCTCGCTTGGGTTCTGTTGGACCGGCCACACGCATAGGCCGGCCATCGCTCGCACGCTTTCCTGGCCTAACTAATAGCGCGGTCTTACGAGGTGGACCGCGCCTCTTAGCCGTCGCCCGAGGCTGTACATTCCCCTGGCTAACTCTGTGGCCCTCTGACGTGTTACGTTCGGCTGAAGAGTCCCTCGCTGGTAGCGCCTGGGCTACTTCTGCTGAGACGTATCTCTTGAGTAGCTGCGCATGGACGGGACGTATCATTCGACCATCCTCACCTTGGATCTCATAGGTGTTTTCGCCTAGAATATTCACAATCGTGTAGGGCCCCGCGTACTTCGGGGCTAATTTGGCAGAAATCCCCTCAGCTGTTGAGGATAGTACCTTATTTTCTCTCCATACACGATCGCCTAGACAGAATTCTGGAGGTCGACGATGAGCGTCATAATATTTGGCTTGTCTCGCCTGCTCCGCTTGCGCGTCGGCCGCCGCCCGAACGTGCAATTCGCGGAGCTTGTCCATACGTACCACCCAATTGTTTATCGCCTCTTGCTGCCCTTGCTCTTCGGCTAACCTGTCTTCCTCCCGCCTTAGTGTCTTCGGTGGGTCGGGTTGTCGGCCGTAAATGAGCATGGCAGGACTTATCTTTGTGGAGCTGTGTTCGGCAGTATTGTACGCGAACGCCAGCTCATTCAGTTTCTCATCCCAGGACCGGTGATTTTCCTCTGCGTAAGACATAATCATTGTCTTCACCGTTCGATTCACACGCTCGACAGGATTGGCTTGAGGGTGATACGGAGGTGTAAACGTGTGATGCACATTTCTCTCCTTTAAGAATGCCTCTAATGGTGCATTTTTAAATTCAGTCCCATTGTCTGAGAGAAACACCTCCGGGACTCCGAATCGCAGACATACTCGCTCGTTGAGTCCCTTAATTACCGATTTACCATCTGCCCTTTTTATCGGAATTACTTCAATCCAGCGTGTGAACAAGTCCTGGAATATGAGAATGTATTCGTGGCCGTGCGTGGTTTTTGGGAGGGGCCCCATAATGTCGCTGGCCACGATTTGCCATGGACGCTCTGTAATTCGGCGTCCCATGAATCCTGTTGGAGCGCGCTGTTCGACTTTGCACTGCTGGCAAATTTGGCACTGGCTCACGTATCTGGCTACATCACGAGACATGTGTGGCCAATAATACTTCCGTTTTACTCTTTCTAGCGTTTTCTCGCGGCCCAAGTGCCCAGCAGTTGGAAAGTCATGGCATTCTCTCAGTACTTCGCGTCGCTTTTCGTGAGGGACTATTATCTGGTATAGCACCGCTCCAAGTCCTGTATCGCTCGCATCAGTTTGCACCACGAACTGTGCGTTAGATACCGGTCTGTGGAGCATCGGTGCAGAAGCAACTAGCGCTTTTAGCTTTTGGAAGGCCTCTTCTTGTGCCGTTGACCACTCGTATTTCCGATCCTTTTTCGTTAGTTCGGTCAGTGGTTCAGCAATTGTGGCGAAGTTTGATAAAAACTTTCTATACCACGAGGCCATTCCTAGGAAGCGTCTCAGCTGACGGAGGTTTTTCGGCACCGGATATTCCATAATGGGCTTTATTTTCTCGGGGTCTGGTTTAAAACCATCCCTATTTACTATGACCCCGAGATATTGGACCTCATCGCGACAGAAGACACTCTTCTCGCGATTTATTGTGAGGCCCGCGTCCTTTATCCTATCTAGAACTCTTTTTAGAACCTCTTTATGCTCCTCGAATGTTTCTGTGACTATTATTATGTCATCGAGATACGAGTAAGCAAAAGGTTCGAGTTCGGGGCCGATGACTTTGTCAATCAGCCTCTGGAAGGACGCTCCGGCATACGAAAGACCGTAGGGCATTCTTGTAAATTGAAATAACCCTTTGCCTGGCACGGTGAAGGCCGTAGTCTCTTTGGACTCCGGATTTAGTGGTATTTGGTGGTACGCACTACTTAAATCCAACGTGGATATGTATCGCGCTTTCTGCAGTTTGCTTAAGATACTCTCCATGTATGGTAACGGGTATGCGTCTGGCCTTGACGCTGCGTTTACTTTTCTGAAGTCCACACAGAAACGGAACTTCCCGTTGGACTTGCGTACCATTACCACAGGGCTTGACCAGCCGCTTGTCGAAGGTTCTATTATACCCGCGAGTAGCATTTCCTCCACCTGCTTGTGCATCTCTTCCTCGAGTTTTCGAGATACTGGGTAGTACTTCTGTTTTATGGGTCTTGTGGAGCCGACGTCTACTGCATGCTCAACCCACGAAGTACACCCTAATGGTGCCAGGCCGTTTCCCATCAGCTCAGCTACTAAAGCTTCCGCTTCTTTGCGCTGCTCTTCTGTTGGGTCCGTCAATCCTATAGCTGATACGGACACGGTATTATTGGCGGTTATGGAGGCTACTTCTAACTTTACGCTTGCATCATCATCTTTGAGATGCAGCGTATTGTCAGTGGGGTCTAAGACGGCGCTAAACTTCTTAATGAAGTTCACCCCCAAGTAGCACTCCGTGTCTAGGTCTGGCATGATTGCGACGCGCACATCCTTGCACACGCCTGCCACGACCATGGGTAGATACACATAGCCAACCACTGCTATGCTCTGCCCATTAGCTACCCGTGCCGTTAGGCCGCTGGCCGGGATTAATTCTTTTCCGCAGGCTGTAGCGAGCTGTAAGCCGATGGAATTCATCCCAGTCCAGGAAGCTCCAGTATCGAAGAGTGCCCGTAGCCTGTAGCCGGCTACACCTACTTGAAGCCACCATCGCGAGCATGTTTCCTGGTTATCTTCGTTCTGCTGAGTCGCGGGCACTTCTTCGCTCTCTCCTTCAGGCAATTGGACCGAGTTACCCTCGGTCGCTGATGTGAGAGCTGGGGGCGGGCGTGTGGCCGTGTTTACCTGCCCCCTTGGCCGTTTCCCTGCTGGTTTCCGGCAGCATTGGGGTTGCGGTCGCTTCCCCTTTGCTCGTTGCCGTAACCCCTTCGGTACTCTGGCCTTTGTGGAGGTCCATTACTCCTTGGACTTGGCGGCCTAGCCTGGTGGGTCGCGCTACTACCCCCACTAGGCTGATTATTACTTTGCCCGCCTTCCCGCTGCCTGTTCTCCCAATTATTCTTTTTCTTGGGCTTCTTGAACGACTGTGGGTTTGGCGTTTGCCCACTATTTCCGTCGGTGCCTTTCTTTGTCAAGCTTGACAAACACTCGGCCATCACCCGACGGAACATAGCCTCGAGGCTTTCTCGAGGCTCCTGCTGTTGTTGCCCCATCGCCGCCACTCCTGGATTCTGCTTTTTCCGCTGATCCGTGGTTGGCTCTGTAGGTACGTAGGCAAACTCTGGCAAGTAAGTGCGCTCTGGCGGTGGTGGCGAGTGATACACCTTATCTGCCGCGAGCGCTAATTCGGCCTCCCGGGCTAAATCCAGGAGCCCTCGGTAATCCGTAATTTGATTACGCATCACCATTTTTTGAAGTTCTGGCCGCATGTTCCGGTGCAACATGTCCAATTGTTGGGGCATGCTAGGCACCGGAACTAACTTGAGAATCAAGGCTTGCAGATTCACTACGTAATCTCTCGTGAGTTCGTTTCTGCCTTGAGTCCTCGCGTTTATCTCCGCTAGGATTCGCTGTTGATGGCCCCTGTCACCGCCATACATGTGTATTATGGCCTCTTGGAAGTCTTGCCAAGATCGCCACGTATGACGGTTACTCCTATACCAGGTGGCCGCTACTCCACTCAGGAGCTCTGACAATGACGGGAGTACTTCGTCGTATGTCAGATTTGCTAGAGCTCGACATTCCTCTACTCTCGTGAGGAATAACTCGACGCTCTGCTCCTTCAAGGACCCAGAGAACTTGATGTGCCATTTCCTTACGATTTGGCCAACATCACGGTTCGTCTGTTGAGGCACGTACGTCTGCCTCGTAGACTGGTCCAGTGTAGCGCTCACCCCCGCCTGACGCTGTATACGATTTCTTCCGCTATTCCTCCTAGCGTCCCTTGGCGATTCAGTATTGGGGCTGCTGCTGTCAAAATTCACATATGTGAACGTGTCCTGAAAGTTCACATGTGGTGATCCTCGTCCCCTGCCCGCACTCGGTAGTTGGACTCCCTCCAAGCGCGTGCTTGAGGGTGGGTGTCGAGCTTCTTGGAGTATTCGCACACTCTCTTTGAGCTCTTCCACCTCTTTGACGAGTCTATGGATCACCGACAGCAGCTGTTCTGAGACTACGTTATCTCCCACAGCAATCCCTGCGGTACTCTGTTCCCCCGCACTTGGCCACTCAAAACTCTGTGGCTGCGGTGGACTTCGCGTTTGCTGCCAGAACGCGTGCTGCCCATTTTGTGCCGACAACGACTCTTGTTCTTGACTCCGCCGGAATTGTCGTTGCCTGCGCTGCTCTTCTAGCAACGCCTGCTGTCGCTGCTGCTCTTGATGCTTTCGCTGTTGCTGCCGCTGCTGCTCCTGCTGTTGTTGCTGTTGCTGCCGTCGCTGCTGCTCCATCTGCTGCTGCTGTTGCATTTGTTGCTGCTGCATTTGCTGCTGCTGCATCTGCTGCTGTTGCAGTTGCTGCTGCTGCATTTGCTGCTGCTGCATTTGCTGCTGCTGCATTTGCTGCTGCTGCAGTTGTTGCTGTTGAAGCTGTTGCTGTTGGAGCTGTCCCTCGGCTTCGGCTGGAGATGTCCCGGTGGGTGCTGCAGAGCTCAATATCTCTGTCCCGGAACCCTCCTGGCCGTTTGCCTCATCCGCTGGCTCCACCACTGCATTATGTGCTTGTTGTGGAGCGTTCATCCTCCGAGACTCCGAGAGTTTTTGCATCACTATCGGGTCATCAAGGAGCGTAATGAACGGGTGCGGTTGGTCTGGATCAGTATTGGGATCCACAATAGTCGACCCAGACTTGTTCATCAACGTTAAGTCGATGAACGCCCTTCGGGACTGCTCGCGTTTAGCAAACACTTGCTTCTCCGACAGCTCCGGCTCTGGCACAAAATCGGCGGCACTGTAATCGCCCATAAGCCACTTGATCGTTGTCAGCATATTCACTGATTGCAGATCTGACTGCTGCAGACCAAGGGCTTGCATGGCCTCGATAATTTCCTCTTCGGGCTGTGTATACGCCCAATTGAGTATCGCAGATTCCGCAAATTGCGACGATCGGGCCATGGTGTCAATTGGCTGTGCGCTTCCCCACGAACTTATTTTACTAGCGCGAGTAGTATCCGGATTGATGGCAGAGAGAGTTTGCCTTTTCAACCCGTGAGCTAGCTTTTTCAATGCGACCCCGGGTTACTTTCTAAGAGCTACGGCGGTTGCTCTTAACCTCGATAATGCACGAGGATTTCCCGTATGCGGCTCTAAAAAAAAATAAAAGCTATTTCTGTAAGTAATTACGATTTGTAATTAATTACGCTCCACTACTCGCACTTGTAATTTTAAAATAAATATATGTGAAAAAAATATATATATATGTGTCAAAACGGACAATATCACCAAAAACACAAAAAATAAATACAATTCTCACCTAAAAAAAATAAAAACAATTTTTAAGTTCGAGGGGATTTTTGCGCTTGAGTTTTTACTCGGGCGCACAGTCAACTTTTTGTTCCGAGAGTGCTTGCCGACTTTCTCTCGATCTTCTTCTAACTGCATGATAAAAGAAAAAAAAATTTTATTTTTCGTCCAAAAATAATAATTCGTATCGGAAATACGAGAGGACGAGAAGAAAAAAAAAAATTTTCGAGACAAGAAAAAAATTAATTAAAAAAATTAATTATCGCTAAAAAAAAAATTTTGTCGTTAAAAAATTAATTGTTATTAAAAAACTTTAATTGTTAACAATAATTCCTCAACGCTCCAAAAATTCCGCGATCAATATCTCTCCTCGTCGGCACACTAGGTCGAGGGTTATTGGCTATCGCACGCCTAACCTCTCGACCGCACTCTCGCAACAGCACGGCTGTGTCACGCACACGCACACACGCGCCTACGAGCTGCGGCACGAAGAGCCTTTGTTTGCAGCTTACGCTCAGCTACGCTGCTGAGCTTCTTCGCGCCAAGCTTCGCCGCGAATCACGTACGCGTCGCAGGTCCTTCTCCACCCCCAAAACGTTGTGGCGCCAGTTGTAACGGGATGGCTAGTGGGGGAAAATCCCAACAAGCCACAGGCCAGCGATGCCCTAGAACACGGTGCCGCGGGTGTCTGACTAAAATGGCTTGCCCGGGGATCTGCTCCTGGAATCCCGAAAACAACGCGAAGATCGCACACGAACTTCGCTTTCCAACTAATTGGATCGCTGAGTGAAAAGCGCGCGCTCGAAGAGTAAAGTGCGCGGCCGCTATGCTCAGATATGAAAACGACCGGCGGAGTCGTTTTCCCGCGGAGGCGGCGGTATCCGGGAGAAGGACAGGTTGTAAAGAACAACGCGACGAGTAACTAGATATCACAATATATTTACTATTACTAATCTCTACAAGCACAACGCCTGTGCTGATTATAACAAAGAGTTATTTCGCGCGCGACCGTTATCATTCAAACGCGCGAACTACACGGCGCGCGGCGAAGCTGCTATGCTCGAGCGCAGTGTTAAGTACGGCGAGCTGACACCCACTCGCACGTACACGGCACAGAAAGCTTGCACGGGGCGATTTCCGTTCGAGCCTTTACAATAAACCCGCGAGAGGAGAGTAGAAAACTTACGTTAGGAAGGAGCAGCCGGTGCACTCGACTCTCTCTCGCTCCCTGTCGCTCGCACAGCAGTTGCGCTCTCTTTCTCTCTCTCTCTTGCTCGCTGTATCGTGTCGGCAGGCGGGTTGGCTGCCGGCTCGTCGCTCACAGTCTCGTGCGGCTCACGCGGCTCGGGACCGCTCTCTCTCTGTCTCTCTTTCGCACGTTCACTATATACGGCGCCTCCACTACACTCGCGGGGTCTCACAAAGTACGATAGGACGGCGCGGACAAGTAAACTCAGGAGAGACACGGAGGAGATGTTTTACGCGCGATGGCAGACACGAATATGGCTCCCTTTTCTCGCGGGAACCAGTTAGCAGCTTCGCGACGGATGACGGGCATTTTACGCGTCGCGAGACCGATTCGCTACGCGCGGCGCGCCTCGATTCGGCTGCGCAGGAGTTGCGCGCGCGCGCTCACTACCTTCGCGCGGTAGATTAGAATCGCGGCTAGACACGCGTTACAGATCTCTGATATGTCCAAAACTATCGGTCTAAAAAATCTGAAAAAATTCAGGGGTATCAAAAATAAGTTGTAGAACATTTTTTGAGAGTTTTAAGAAGATTCATTTTTAGACCTCTCGATTTGACAGAGAGTCGGCCATTTACATTTTTTTAATCCGATCTAGTTGAAAGAATATTATAAATAAAATTGATGTATTTCGAAAATTTTTACGAAACAACTTTTTATGAGGGTAATATCTTCCTACTTTGATCTATTACCGTATTTAAAAAAATGAAATTCAAATAAATTGAGAAAATGGTTTCTGTAAGTAATAATCACAGCTAAGTGTTTTGAAATAAGCAAACAAAACATTTTTAGGGAATAAAAACTACGTACTAGATACAAAACTTTATAAAACACTCATTTGCCTTTGGATTTTTGTTAATGTAATGGAGTGAAAATAAAAAATATTTGAATATTGATATAGGAACGGCTGGAAGTATCCAACCATTAGATATTTACAGATTCTGCGTATGGAAAAATATTGTTAAAAGAAACGAAAACATTGTCTGAAACATTTTTCAGACAATGTGATGTTCATGGCTGAAGACTTAAATTTGCTTATGAGAAATAATATAATTAGATTACAGTTGTTAGTTCATAATCAGTTCTTATCTCCTCGATATCAAAATCTATTAAAATATTCGTGGTATAAAAGTGGTTATCTTGTCAATAAACCAGAGGAATTTGAAAATCCTGTAGATTTCAGTTTTAGACAATCAGGAACGCATTGTAAAATGTACGGTTATAATAATATTGCTATAATTCGATGTTTTTGGTGCAAAAAATCGCTTTGTCTGAAACACTTTTTCGAAGATTATCATTATTGTTCTACTTATGTTCCATAATGCTTTAATATTGTTTGCACTAAAAAGTAGGGGATGTTATCTTTATTATAAAAAGTAAATTTATAAATATTCCTTTTTTTAATCAATTTCACTTCATTTAAGTGAAATGGAAGGTCACATAACTCATGAGAACTTAATTAATGAAAAAAATGTAATGAAGGATATTTACCCCTAAAAATATTATTTCTTCAAAAACCTCGATATTTCAACTTCACTTTTTAATATTCTTTCAAATAGAATACATTTTTAAAAAGTATATAACGTACCAATACTTTTGTAGCTGAAAATCGCTTAAAAAAACTAAGATTTTGCTCTTTCAAAAATAGGGGTTGTAACTCTTACAATTGAAAATGGTTTAGTTTCATAGTCTTCTTTATTCTAAATATTTTGACGTTGGTTTTATGAAGATATATTTATTCGTTTATGAAACATTCCAGAAAAACAATTTTACGGGATAAACTTTAGGGGTAAATTTTACCCCCCAAAAGTGAATATCGGCCGATAAAAACAATACGTATATTCTTATTTTTCTAAGTACTATAACATATTGCAATATTATTAAAATCGGCGACTGACACTTGGGGTACCTTCCTTGTAAGAAAATCTCGAATAAGCAAAAAATACTTTTAATTAATAGCAAATACAACGAAACAAATACATCTTCTATCTTCTACTATATATTAAAAAGCCAAAATGTCCGTCCATGCGTCCGTCCATCCGACCGCCCATCTCTACCCAGTCGTTCATTTGTATAAAAGGTTAAGTAAAGAGTTAAGCAAAGGGTTAAAAAAGGATTTAAATAAGGGTTTAAAAAAGGGTTAAAAATGGGTTAAAATTGTTAAAGAGGTGTTAAGAAAGAGTTTAAAAGGGTAAACCTTTAGACGGCCGAGATTCGAGATTTAAAAGCACCCTTTAAAAGTGCAAATTAGTGTCTGGTATCATGTATCAACTATATACAAAGTTCATATCACAGGGCGAGCCGATGTATCGGCTTTTCGGTCCTCTAGAGGTTAAAAAAGTGTTAAACAAAAAGATAAGTTAAAGTGATAAGTTAAAGTATGGGTTACGTAACGAGTTAATTAAAGGGTTAATAAAAACTTAAATGAATGATGGGGTATCATGATTTCTATCATTGTACAGAGTTGAAACTGTTAAATTGTTCGCATTAAAATTTTTTGAAATTCTTTAAACAATGTATATACTTTAGATGTACCTATTATATACTTATTTTTTTTCTTTTGGTGGTTTCCACGCAGCCTCGTGGGCCTAGCGCGTTGCGTATCCTCCACACCTTTATTAATCCATAACTCATACAAATCCCAACCTTATACCTTAAATCTAAAACCCCACCTTTTGCCGTCCCGCATTCGCCCAAGGTTATGCCTGTGGGGCGGGGAAAACCTATAGGCGAACCTCGTGGGATAAATCCTTATTAAGAAAACCCGCCCCTTTTATTAGGGTGGTCGGTGTATTGGAATAATTTCAGTTTGGATGTCTAGTTCAAATTCCGCAGGATTACACATCGAAACTGTAATATTCCACACCTTCCCGCTCGGTTTGTGAGAGGACAATCAACACCTAATCGAACCACGAAATTTTGACAGCGAAAAAACGCGTTCACCCATCCAAGTAGTAACCGCGCCCAACGCTGCTTAACTTCGGTGATCGGCCGAGGTGGTGACTGCACCTCCCGCCAAGCCGTCGGTATTATATACTTATTAAATATATTATTTTGATATACTTCATTAAATATTTGTATAATAACCAATTATTATATACGCTACTTACTCATTTTTGCGTGTTGTTGCTGCAATTTTATTATCTATTATTAAAATTCGTTATCGTAGCTAATTTTTATTGTTATTCTTATTTTTAAATATATATACTGTAACACGTGCGCGAGTTAGGTAATTCGAGATTCGAATTATCCGCGCCGAGCAGGCATGCTCACCGGGGGCGCGAGCGCGCGAGCATCATGACCGGATTAGAACGGTCTCGCGACGCGTAATATGCCCGTCGCGTACCCACGAAGCTGCTACGGCTTTATGCGAGTCACGGCAGCCATCTTCGTGTCTGCCATCGCGCCGTAAGCATCTCTCCAGCGTGTCTCTCTAAAAGTTATTAAGTTCCCGTCGTATAGTTTTATATATAGCTTTACAGCGTGCAGAGTGTAGGCGCCGACTAGCGAGCGAGCGAAAGAGAGAGAGAGAGAGAGCGATACCGCTTCGTGTGTGCCACGAGCAGAACGAGGAACAGCGAGCGAGGAGCCGGCAGCCAGCCCGCCTGCCGACCCAATACAGCGAGAAAGAGAGAGAGAAAAAGAGAGCGCAACTGCTGTGCGAGAGAGAGCGAGAGAGAGCCGAGTGCACCGGTTGCTTCTTCCTAACGTAAGTTTTCGATTCTCCTCTCGCGGGTTTATTGTAAAGGCTCGCACGGAACTCGCCCCGTGCAAGCTTTCTGTGCCGTGTACGTGCGGGTGTGTGTCAGCCCGCCGTACTTTAACACCGCGCACGAGAATAGCAGCTTCGCCGCGCGCCCCATCGTTCGCGCGTTTGAATATTAACGGTCGCGCGCGAACTAACTCATAATTGTTTAATAAGCACGTGCGTTGTGCATATAATCGTTATTGATTTTAATATACTGTGATATCTAGTTACTCGTTGCGTTGTTCATTACAACCTGTCCTTCTCCCGGATACCGCCGCCTCCGCGGGAAAACGACTCCGCCGGTCGTTTTCATATCTGAGCGTAGCGGCCGCGCGCTTTACTCTTCGAGCGCGCGCTTTTCACTCAGCGATCCAATTAGTTGGAAAGCGAAGTTCGTGTGCGATCTTCGCGTTGTTTTCGGGATTCCAGGAGCAGATCCCCGGGCAAGTCATTTTAGTCTGACACCCGCGGCACCGAGTTCTAGGGCATCGCTGGCCTGTGGCTTGTTGGGATTTTCCCCCACTAGCCATCCCGTTACAATACCTTATTTAATATACTAATAATAACCAACTATTTTATGCGCTACTTACTCGCTTTTGCGTGTAGTTGCTGCAATTTTACTTTCTATTATTAAAATTCGTTATCATAACTGATTATTATTTTTATTCTTATTTTTAAATATATATACCTTATTTAATATACTAATAATAACCAACTATTTTATGCGCTACTTACTCATTTTTGCGTGCAGTTGCTGCAATTTTACTTTCTATTATTAAAATTCGTTATCATAACTGATTATTATTTTTATTTTTAACTTTAAATGTACCTTATCAAGGAGCGCCGGAGCGCTCCGAAGGCAAGTATAGAAGAAGCCTGAGGGTCGACCGCGCTACATATACATTGAAATGGATGCCCGAGAAATTGAAATATTTACTGCAACTTTCAATCGCTTTTATATTCACCCAAATTAAAATAACAACATGCTATTTTTTATACTATGTTGTACAAAAAGTTTCATGTAAAAAGATGTTCTCATATTAGAGATATTAAATAGTCAAAAATTTTATGTCTGGTTTCCGATTCTAAAATTTCTCCATGTTTCTCCATAAGATTCATATACTATACATTTTTCTTCCGACCGTACATACTATAGCATTTTTGTCCGACCACATGTACTAATATAATGAATGAATGGCGATTGGCGATGACAGATGACAGAACAGATACACAGAGAGAGAGAGAGAGAGAGAGAGAGAGAGAGAGAGAGAGAGAGAGAGAGAGAGAGAGAGAGAGAGAGCGCCAGAGTATATGTATAGTGTAACGCGTGTCTAGCCGCGATTCTAATTTACCGCGCGAAGGTAGTGAGCGCGCGCGCGCAACTCCTGCGCAGCCGAATCGAGGCGCGCCGCGCGTAGCGAATCGGTCTCGCGACGCGTAAAATGCCCGTCATCCGTCGCGAAGCTGCTAACTGGTTCGCGCGTAAAACATCTCCTCCGTGTCTCTCCTGTTTTTACTTGTCCGCGCCGTCCTATCGTACTTTGTGAGACCCCGCGAGTGTAGTGGAGGCGCCGTATATAGTGAACGTGCGAAAGAGAGACAGAGAGAGAGCTGTCCCGAGCCGCGTGAGCCGCACGAGACTGTGAGCAACGGGCCGGCAGCCAACCCGCCTGCCGACACGATACAGCGAGCAAGAGAGAGAGAGAAAGAGAGCGCAACTGCTGTGCGAGCGACAGGGAGCGAGAGAGAGTCGAGTGCACCGGCTGCTCCTTCCTAACGTAAGTTTTCTACTCTCCTCTCGCGGGTTTATTGTAAAGGCTCGCACGGAAATCGCCCCGTGCAAGCCTTCTGCGCCGTGTACGTGGGGGTGTGTGTCAGCCCGCCGTACTTTAACACCGCGCGCGAAATTAGCAGCTTCGCCGCGCGCCGTGTAGTTCGCGCGTTTGAATATTAACGGTCGCGCGCGAACTAACCTTTGTTCTAATCAGCACTTGCGTCGTGCTTGTAAAGATTAGTGCTTGTGAATATATTGTGATATCTAGTTACTCGTCGCGTTGTTCTTTACAACCTGTCCTTCTCCCGGATACCGCCGCCTCCGCGGGAAAACGACTCCGCCGGTCGTTTTCATATCTGAGCATAGCGGCCGCGCGCTTTACTCTTCGAGCGCGCGCTTTTCACTCAGCGATCCAATTAGTTGGAAAGCGAAGTTCGTGTGCGATCTTCGCGTTGTTTTCGGAATTCCAGGAGCAGATCCCCGGGCAAGTCATTTTAGTCTGACACCCGCGGCACCGTGTTCTAGGGCATCGCTGGCCTGTGGCTTGTTGGGATTTCCCCCCACTAGCCATCCCGTTACAACTGGCGCCACAACGTTTTGGGGGTGGAGAAGGACCTGCGACGCGTACGTGATTCGCGGCGAAGCTTGGCGCGAAGAAGCTCAGCAGCGTAGGTGAGCGTAAGCTGCAAACAAAGGCTCTTCGTGCCGCAGCTCGTAGGCGCGTGTGTGCGTGTGCGTGACACAGCCGTGCTGTTGCGAGAGTGCGGTCGAGAGGTTAGGCGTGCGATAGCCAATAACCCTCGACCTAGTGTGCCGACGAGGAGAGATATTGATCGCGGAATTTTTGGAGCGTTGAGGAATTATGTTTAACAATTAAAGTTTTTTAATAACAATTAATTTTTTAACGACAAAATTTTTTTTTTAGCGATAATTAATTTTTTTAATTAATTTTTTTCTCGTCTCGAAAATTTTTTTTTTTCTTCTCGTCCTCTCGTATTTCCGATACGAATTATTATTTTTGGACGAAAAATAAAATTTTTTTTTCTTTTATCGTGCAGTTAGAAGAAGATCGAGAGAAAGTCGGCAAGCACTCTCGGAACAAAAAGTTGACTGTGTGCCCGAGTAAAAACTCGAGCGCAAAAATCCCCTCGAACTTAAAAATTGTTTTTATTTTTTTTAGGTGAGAATTGTATTTATTTTTTGTGTTTTTGGTGATATTGTCCGTTTTGACACATATATATATATTTTTTTCACATATATTTATTTTAAAATTACAAGTGCGAGTAGTGGAGCGCAATTAATTACAAATCGTAATTACTTACAGAAATAGCTTTTATTTTTTTTTTAGAGCCGCATACGGGAAATCCTCGTGCATTATCGAGGTTAAGAGCAACCGCCGTAGCTCTTAGAAAGTAACCCGGGATCGCATTGAAAAAGCTAGCTCACGGGTTGAAAAGACAAACTCTCTCTGCCATCAATCCGGATACTACTCGCGCTAGTAAAATAAGTTCGTGGGGAAGCGCACAGCCAATTGACACCATGGCCCGATCGTCGCAATTTGCGGAATCTGCGATACTCAATTGGGCGTATACACAGCTCGAAGAGGAAATTATCGAGGCCATGCAAGCCCTTGGTCTGCAGCAGTCAGATCTGCAATCAGTGAATATGCTGACAACGATCAAGTGGCTTATGGGCGATTACAGTGCCGCCGATTTTGTGCCAGAGCCGGAGCTGTCGGAGAAGCAAGCGTTTGCTAAACGCGAGCAGTCCCGAAGGGCGTTCATCGACTTAACGTTGATGAACAAGTCTGGGTCGACTATTGTGGATCCCAATACTGATCCAGACCAACCGCACCCGTTCATTACGCTCCTTGATGACCCGATAGTGATGCAAAAACTCTCGGAGTCTCGGAGGATGAACGCTCCACAACAAGCACATAATGCAGTGGTGGAGCCAGCGGATGAGGCAAACGGCCAGGAGGGTTCCGGGACAGAGATATTGAGCTCTGCAGCACCCACCGGGACATCTCCAGCCGAAGCCGAGGGACAGCTCCAACAGCAACAGCTTCAACAGCAACAACTGCAGCAGCAGCAAATGCAGCAGCAGCAAATGCAGCAGCAGCAAATGCAGCAGCAGCTACTGCAACAGCAGCAGATGCAGCAGCAGCAAATGCAGCAGCAACAAATGCAACAGCAGCAGCAGATGGAGTAGCAGCGACGGCAGCAACAGCAACAACAGCAGGAGCAGCAGCGGCAGCAACAGCGAAAGCATCAAGAGCAGCAGCGACAGCAGGCGTTGCTAGAAGAGCAGCGCAGGCAACGACAATTCCGGCGGAGTCAAGAACAAGAGTCGTTGTCGGCACAAAATGGGCAGCACGCGTTCTGGCAGCAAACGCGAAGTCCACCGCAGCCACAGAGTTTTGAGTGGCCAAGTGCGGGGGAACAGCGTACCGCAGGGATTGCTGTGGGAGATAACGTAGTCTCAGAACAGCTGCTGTCGGTGATCCATAGACTCGTCAAAGAGGTGGAAGAGCTCAAAGAGAGTGTGCGAATACTCCAAGAAGCTCGACACCCACCCTCAAGCACGCGCTTGGAGGGAGTCCAACTACCGAGTGCGGGCAGGGGACGAGGATCACCACATGTGAACTTTCAGGACACGTTCACATATGTGAATTTTGACAGCAGCAGCCCCAATACTGAATCGCCAAGGGACGCTAGGAGGAATAGCGGAAGAAATCCTACACAGCGTCAGGCGGGGGTGAGCGCTACACTGGACCAGTCTACGAGGCAGACGTACGTGCCTCAGCAGACGAACCGTGATGTTGGCCAAATCGTAAGGAAATGGCACATCAAGTTCTCTGGGTCCTTGAAGGAGCAGAGCGTCGAGTTATTCCTCACGAGAGTAGAGGAATGTCGAGCTCTAGCAAATCTGACGTACGACGAAGTACTCTCGTCATTGTCAGAGCTCCTGAGTGGAGTAGCGGCCACCTGGTATAGGAGTAACCGTCATACGTGGCGATCTTGGCAAGACTTCCAAGAGGCCATAATACACATGTATGGCGGTGACAGGGGCCATCAACAGCGAATCCTAGCGGAGATAAACGCGAGGACTCAAGGCAGAAACGAACTCACGAGAGATTACGTAGTGAATCTGCAAGCCTTGATTGTCAAGCTAGTTCCGGTGCCTAGCATGCCCCAACAATTGGACATGTTGCACCGGAACATGCGGCCAGAACTACAAAAAATGGTGATGCGTAATCAAATTACGGATTACCGAGGGCTCCTGGATTTAGCCCGGGAGGCCGAATTAGCGCTCGCGGCAGATAAGGTGTATCACTCGCCACCACCGCCAGAGCGCACTTACTTGCCAGAGTTTGCCTACGTACCTACAGAGCCAACCACGGATCAGCGGAAAAAGCAGAATCCAGGAGTGGCGGCGATGGGGCAACAACAGCAGGAGCCTCGAGAAAGCCTCGAGGCTATGTTCCGTCGGGTGATGGCCGAGTGTTTGTCAAGCTTGACAAAGAAAGGCACCGACGGAAATAGTGGGCAAACGCCAAACCCACAGTCGTTCAAGAAGCCCAAGAAAAAGAATAATTGGGAGAACAGGCAGCGGGAAGGCGGGCAAAGTAATAATCAGCCTAGTGGGGGTAGTAGCGCGACCCACCAGGCTAGGCCGCCAAGTCCAAGGAGTAATGGACCTCCACAAAGGCCAGAGTACCGAAGGGGTTACGGCAACGAGCAAAGGGGAAGCGACCGCAACCCCAATGCTGCCGGAAACCAGCAGGGAAACGGCCAAGGGGCAGGTAAACACGGCCACACGCCCGCCCCCAGCTCACATCAGCGACCGAGGGTAACTCGGTCCAATTGCCTGAAGGAGAGAGCGAAGAAGTGCCCGCGACTCAGCAGAACGAAGATAACCAGGAAACATGCTCGCGATGGTGGCTTCAAGTAGGTGTAGCCGGCTACAGGCTACGGGCACTCTTCGATACTGGAGCTTCCTGGACTGGGATGAATTCCATCGGCTTACAGCTCGCTACAGCCTGCGGAAAAGAATTAATCCCGGCCAGCGGCCTAACGGCACGGGTAGCTAATGGGCAGAGCATAGCAGTGGTTGGCTATGTGTATCTACCCATGGTCGTGGCAGGCGTGTGCAAGGATGTGCGCGTCGCAATCATGCCAGACCTAGACACGGAGTGCTACTTGGGGGTGAACTTCATTAAGAAGTTTAGCGCCGTCTTAGACCCCACTGACAATACGCTGCATCTCAAAGATGATGATGCAAGCGTAAAGTTAGAAGTAGCCTCCATAACCGCCACTAATACCGTGTCCGTATCAGCTATAGGGTTGGCGGACCCAACAGAAGAGCAGCGCAAAGAAGCGGAAGCTTTAGTAGCTGAGCTGATGGGAAACGGCCTGGCACCATTAGGTCTTCGTGGGTTGAGCATGCAGTAGACGTCGGCTCCACAAGACCCATAAAACAGAAGTACTACCCAGTATCTCGAAAACTCGAGGAAGAGATGCACAAGCAGGTGGAGGAAATGCTACTCGCGGGTATAATAGAACCTTCGACAAGCGGCTGGTCAAGCCCTGTGGTAATGGTACGCAAGTCCAACGGGAAGTTCCGTTTCTGTGTGGATTTCAGAAAAGTAAACGCAGCGTCAAGGCCAGACGCATACCCGTTACCATACATGGAGAGTATCTTAAGCAAACTGCAGAAAGCGCGATACATATCCACGTTGGATTTAAGTAGTGCGTACCACCAAATACCACTAAATCCGGAGTCCAAAGAGACTACGGCCTTCACCGTGCCAGGCAAAGGGTTATTTCAATTTACAAGAATGCCCTACGGTCTTTCGTATGCCGGAGCGTCCTTCCAGAGGCTGATTGACAAAGTCATCGGCCCCGAACTCGAACCTTTTGCTTACTCGTATCTCGATGACATAATAATAGTCACAGAAACATTCGAGGAGCATAAAGAGGTTCTAAAAAGAGTTCTAGATAGGATAAAGGACGCGGGCCTCACAATAAATCGCGAGAAGAGTGTCTTCTGTCGCGATGAGGTCCAATATCTCGGGGTCATAGTAAATAGGGATGGTTTTAAACCAGACCCCGAGAAAATAAAGCCCATTATGGAATATCCGGTACCGAAAAACCTCCGTCAGCTGAGACGCTTCCTAGGAATGGCCTCGTGGTATAGAAAGTTTTTATCAAACTTCGCCACAATTGCTGATCCACTGACCGAACTAACGAAAAAGGATCGGAAATACGAGTGGTCAACGGCACAAGAAGAGGCCTTCCAAAAGCTAAAAGCGCTAGTTGCTTCTGCACCGATTCTCCACAGACCGGTATCTAACGCACAGTTCGTGGTGCAAACTGATGCGAGCGATACAGGACTTGGAGCGGTGCTATACCAGATAATAGACGGCAACGAAAGAGTCCTAGAGTTCGCTAGTCGAACTCTGAGCGCGGCCGAGAAGAATTATAGCGTGACGGAACGATAGTGTCTAGCAATTCTCTGGGCAATCAAAAAGTTCCGTCCATATATAGAAGCCTATGACTTCAAGGTCATCACGGATCATAGCAGCTTGAAGTGGCTCCGTGATCTCCGAAACCCATCAGGCAGGTTAGCAAGATGGGCTTTGGAACTACAAAACCACAGTTTCACAGTCGAACACCGAAAGGGCTCTTTGAACAATGTCCCAGATGCCCTTTCGCGGATGTTCGAGGAAGAGGAGCCAGCGGTCGCCGCTTTAGAGCTCGAACGCGATACAAACGACCAATGGTACCTTGAAATTGCGAAAGAGGTTCAACAGCGGCCGCGAGACTTCCCCACGTTCAAGCTGGCGGGGGGGAGACTGTACAAGTACGAACCTGATGAAGTCATAGACGAGTCTCTCGGCGACGATGATGCATGGAAGTTAGCAGTCCCTCACGAAAAGCGACGCGAAGTACTGAGAGAATGCCATGACTTTCCAACTGCTGGGCACTTGGGCCGCGAGAAAACGCTAGAAAGAGTAAAGAGGAAGTATTATTGGCCACACATGTCTCGTGATGTAGCCAGATACGTGAGCCAGTGCCAAATTTGCCAGCAGTGCAAAGTCGAACAGCGCGCTCCAACAGGATTCATGGGACGCCGAATTACAGAGCGTCCATGGCAAATCGTGGCCAGCGACATTATGGGGCCCCTCCCAAAAACCACGCACGGCCACGAATACATTCTCATATTCCAGGACTTGTTCACACGCTGGATTGAAGTAATTCCGATAAAAAGGGCAGATGGTAAATCGGTAATTAAGGGACTCAACGAGCGAGTATGTCTGCGATTCGGAATCCCGGAGGTGTTTCTCTCAGACGATGGGACTGAATTTAAAAATGCACCATTAGAGGCATTCTTAAAGGAGAGAAACGTGCATCACACGTTTACACCTCCGTATCACCCTCAGGCCAATCCTGTCGAGCGTGTGAACCGAACGGTGAAGACAATGATTATGTCTTACGCAGAGGAAAATCACCGGTCCTGGGATGAGAAACTGAATGAGCTGGCGTTCGCGTACAATACTGCCGAACACAGCTCCACAAAGATAAGTCCTGCCATGCTCATTTACGGCCGACAACCCGACTCACCGAAGACACTAAGGCGGGAGGAAGACAGGTTAGCCGAAGAGCAAGGGCAGCAAGAGGCGATAAACAATTGGGTGGTACGTATGGACAAGCTCCGCGAATTGCACGTTCGGGCGGCGGCCGACGCGCAAGCGGAGCAGGCGAGACAAGCCAAATATTATGACGCTCATCGTCGACCTCCAGAATTCTGTCTAGGCGATCGTGTATGGAGAGAGAATAAGGTACTATCCTCAGCAGCTGAGGGGATTTCTGCCAAATTAGCCCCGAAGTACGCGGGGCCCTACACGATTGTGAATATTCTAGGCGAAAACACCTATGAGATCCAAGGTGAGGATGGTCGAACGATACGTCCCGTCCATGCGCAGCAACTCAAGAGATACGTCTCAGCAGAAGTAGCCCAGGCGCTACCAGCGAGGGACTCTTCAGCCGAACGTAACACGTCAGAGGGCCACAGAGTTAGCCAGGGGAATGTACAGCCTCGGGCGACGGCTAAGAGGCGCGGTCCACCTCGTAAGACCGCGCTATTAGTTAGGCCAGGAAAGCGTGCGAGCGATGGCCGGCCTATGCGTGTGGCCGGTCCAACAGAACCCAAGCGAGGCCCAGGGAGGCCAAAGGGTTCGAAGAAGAAGCCCGTACCTGCTGATGCCGGACTAATTAGTCCTCGTAGAACCCGAGCGTATAAAAAACTAACCTGTGTTCGTCTTAATTCTCCAGTCCTCAATCTCACTCCTCCCCGGGATCGATTTACCTGTTTCAGGACATGCAAGGCCTGACTCCCGAAATAGCGGAGACGGCGAAGAAGGTGATCGCTGGATTAATCCAGTGCAATCCTGACCCCGCCGTCATCGATTTTTTGGAGCAGGTCGTGGAGGGCATCGACGCTGTGACACTGGCACCCCAGCCAGTGGAAGAGCCCTCCACCGTCATGATCGAGGAGATAGAGGCGCCGAAGCCAAGAAAGGGACCTTCGGAGCCGGCCTGGGCAGAGGCCGGTCCCAGTCCGCTTCGGCGACCTCGTCCCCCAAAGGAGCAGCAGGAAAGCCGGGAAGAACGGCGTTCACAAGAGGCGTCGGTCCGAGCCTCAGAGATGGCGCCGGAAGGAAACGCCGGCGCGGCTCGGGCCGACGAAGAAAGGAAAGAGAGTTCTCCGACCCAGGCCCCCAAGTGGGCACCGAGTGATGAAGTCGGTGCGGCCTGGGTCCCAGTGGAGAAGGCCCTCGAGGAAGCGCGGTGCCTCAGCAAGTCCTCGCGCGCTGCGCAGGACGCTGCCCTGGCCGCACTGGAGGTCTTTCTCCAGTGCCACGGTAAGGCCGGCGAGCGGCAAGCCGGCAAATGGGTTGGAATGGCCCAAGGCCGGCGCGAAGAGCTCGCGGCCGCCGCAGAGGCCAGGGCCGCCAGGCTGCGCCGCACCGCCTTCCAAAAGGCGGAGGAGGCTCGCCTGGCTCGTGCGCAGGAGCGCATGGAAGAGGCCAGGCGAGCCAGGGAAAAGGCGGAAGAGACGGCGCGCCGGGTCAAGGGAGAGGCTCAGCGCCGTCTCCAAAAAGAAGAAGAGCGCCTTAGGAGGGCGCTCGAAGAAGAGCGAGCGGCCCGGGATGCGCTCGACAGTAACGCGATCCCCCGGTGCTTTATGTGTGGCGAGCTTGGGGTGAAAAAGTCAAAACATTGCCCCAACCAAGCTCGTCACAAGGGGCGCCGATCGTATTCCCGGGCCAGTTGAAGAAGGGTGAGGCCCTGAAGTTTTTTTTATATATTTTTTTAATAAAAATTAAAAAGAAAAACCGGTGACTCCGATTCTGCAATGTTCCTTTCCGAACCTCCTTCTCCTAATCATTACTACCATATTAGTAGGTACGACGACGGCCATGATTAGCAGAGCTGCTCTCGGTCCCCTAAGCAGTGTCTGGCGGGGGGGTGTAACGCGTGTCTAGCCGCGATTCTAATTTACCGCGCGAAGGTAGTGAGCGCGCGCGCGCAACTCCTGCGCAGCCGAATCGAAGCGCGCCGCGCGTAGCGAATCGGTCTCGCGACGCGTAAAATGCCCGTCATCCGTCGCGAAGCTGCTAACTGGTTCCCGCGAGAAAAGGGAGCCATATTCGTGTCTGCCATCGCGCGTAAAACATCTCCTCCGTGTCTCTCCTGTTTTTACTTGTCCGCGCCGTCCTATCGTACTTTGTGAGACCCCGCGAGTGTAGTGGAGGCGCCGTATATAGTGAACGTGCGAAAGAGAGACAGAGAGAGAGCTGTCCCGAGCCGCGTGAGCCGCACGAGACTGTGAGCAACGAGCCGGCAGCCAACCCGCCTGCCGACACGATACAGCGAGCAAGAGAGAGAGAAAGAGAGCGCAACTGCTGTGCGAGCGACAGGGAGCGAGAGAGAGTCGAGTGCACCGGCTGCTCCTTCCTAACGTAAGTTTTCTACTCTCCTCTCGCGGGTTTATTGTAAAGGCTCGCACGGAAATCGCCCCGTGCAAGCCTTCTGTGCCGTGTACGTGGGGGTGTGTGTCAGCCCGCCGTACTTTAACACCGCGCGCGAAATTAGCAGCTTCGCCGCGCGCCGTGTAGTTCGCGCGTTTGAATATTAACGGTCGCGCGCGAACTAACTCTTTGTTCTAATCAGCACTTGCGTCGTGCTTGTAAAGATTAGTGCTTGTGAATATATTGTGATATCTAGTTACTCGTCGCGTTGTTCTTTACAACCTGTCCTTCTCCCGGATACCGCCGCCTCCGCGGGAAAACGACTCCGCCGGTCGTTTTCATATCTGAGCATAGCGGCCGCGCGCTTTACTCTTCGAGCGCGCGCTTTTCACTCAGCGATCCAATTAGTTGGAAAGCGAAGTTCGTGTGCGATCTTCGCGTTGTTTTCGGGATTCCAGGAGCAGATCCCCGGGCAAGTCATTTTAGTCTGACACCCGCGGCACCGTGTTCTAGGGCATCGCTGGCCTGTGGCTTGTTGGGATTTTCCCCCACTAGCCATCCCGTTACAATAGGTTAGAAATAGTAGTATGTAGTAGTTTTGTCTTCATATTTGACAAGATGAATAGAGGACTTGGATGTCAATGAAGAAATGACAGCTTTATTGCTTTCATTGAATAACACATAAAACAAATATTTATATTGACAACAAATAGATCATGATTAAATAGTTTGTAGCATAGAAGAGTTTGCAAATGCTGTACTTGTGCTGTAGAAATATGTTTTGTTTTTGTAGCCCTTGTTGTAAATACAAGTTTATATACTAACTACAAGATTTGTGTATATCGACAACAAAAACAATCAGATGAGTATTATTTATTTACAAAATTTAAAGTCTCTGCTAGAAATGAACATTGACACTTTGTGTTGATTTTTTTATATTTTTTTTTTCAGATGTATGATTTACCTATTTATATATAGTTAGTATATATAACAACAACAAAATTGTGACTACAATAACCTGAAAATATCGTATGGTATTTTTATTTTTTAAATATAATGTAATTAGGTAAAAAAACAGATATTATTAATTTCAATCACCTGATGGCATGGCATATTCACACTTGTATACATAGATAAGTATTATATATATTATGTAAAAAAATAAATATAACTTAAAAGAAAAATTAAAAAATAGATACTTTGTGAAAATTTTTTTCATTTTCAGATTATAGAAAATTCTCACAGACTTTGACCTCTGAAACAGATTCTTATCGAAGGAACAGCACCAGTAGTAATGCCAGTAACTTCTCATTACATCAGCAAAGTCTTCATAGGCTACAAGTAATACAATTACACAGACTTTTAGGAGATGAAATAGAAACAGGATCTATTACAGAAATCTTTGGAGAATTTAGAAGTGGAAAATCACAGCTTTGTCACACTTTAGCTGTTAACTGCCAACCACCTGTTGATATGGAAGATGCAGAGGCTAAGTGCATATACATATGATACTGAAGGTACTTTAAGACCTGAAATATTAAATGCTGTAGCTGAAAGGTGTAACATCAGTGGGGATAGTGTACTTGACAATGTTGCAACTGCCCGTGCATACAACTCTGACCACCAAACTTAGCTTTTGATAAAAACCAGTGCTATATGATGTCAGAATCGAGATATGGGCTACTGATAGTAGACAGTGCTACAGCATTATACAGGACAGATTTTGCTGGAAGAGGAGAATTGGCAGCTCGCCAAATCCGTTTAGCCAGGTTTCTTCGATTATTTCTTAGAATAGCTGGTGAATTTTTTTGAAGACTTATGGAATAAACTCAGCCTGTGCTTTTCTCGAGTGATTGGAATCTCACTGATAAAAAATAACGTAGTGATCTATCTACCCGATACAAATATTATTGTATTCTTAAAAAGTGATCAGTGTTCATACATATAATATAATTATAGTAAATTCAGTGCAAAACATCAATTAAAAGATTATGCAAAATGAAGATTAAAATACAGAAAAAACAAAAATGATGTGTTATTGTTGTGAAAATGTCAACAAATAAAAGTGCTCAGTTAATCTAATTTTATAATTTTCTCACGGTGGGAGACGTCAAAATGTTTCAGAGGAGTCCTCTGTAAATATTTTTCTACACAAGATTCAGATAATTATTTCAAAAAGTACACAAGAATATTAAGAAAGCTTTTGTTCTCAGTAATTCTTAGTTCATAAACTGATTGTTTTTAATTTTACAAGATGTGTGGCAATCATGGGTTATTAATTTAAGTAGTTTCAATCAATAATTATTTTAAGATATTTTATATTTTCTACTATAGAAGAATATCGAGAAAGCTTTTTTCTCCCAATGATTCTTAATTCACAAACTTTTGTTTTTAATTTTGCAAGATGTTTCTGATGGGTTATTAATTCAAGTGCTTTCTAGTGAAAACTTCAACGAATCCAAGTGTTGAAAATACTTTTTTTACTAGGGTAGATATTTTGGACAATAGGTATTCGTAAAATCTTTTCGAAGAATTACTAAAGACAAAAATTATATTTTATAACTTTTTTATATCTCATTGACATGGCAAAAAATATTATATGGCAATTTTATGAATAAACATTTTTATAAACATTTAAAGTGCTACATGGAAATCCATACGCAAATCCATATGAAAATCTATATGAAAGACGTACTTTTTACTTGGAAAACTACCTAGAAATCTTTATGGAAATCCAAACGGATTTCGTTTGGAAAATGTTATTAGAAAAATCCGTATTGAAATTCATATGAAATTTCATGTGGAAATCTACAGGGCGTTTTGGGACTGATTTACATGTGAAATCTATTTGGATTCAATACTGAATCAATCTGGATTCTATACTGAATCCATATCTATTCCATATTGAAATCAGTGTAAAATCCACATGGATATTTTCAACTGGGATGAACTTTGTATATAGTTGATACATGATACCAGACACTAATTTGCACTTTTAAAGGGCGCTTTTAAATCTCGAATTCCGGCCGTCTAAAGGTTAACCCTTTTTTAGCCCTTTTTTGAGGGCACATCTACCATATGAGGTTTTTCTGGTTCCTTAGGTATCCTCAACGATAAAATACTCGTGAACATGGTTTATAGTTTGCCAAACTTTTTTGACGACCAAATTGATGTCAAAATTTTAACGCGATTTTTTGCTTTTTTAAAGAATATATATTATTGATATAATCGAAATTCTTTTCACTTCGACGCTTTCTTAGGCCCCTGTACTCAAACTGTTACTAAAGAAAGACAATCTTACAATAAAATAATGAAATTTATGAAAAAAGCTTTCAAATTTTAATGGCGTTGAAGCATAAAAAATGTAAATTTGATAAAAAATTAAAAATTAGGTTACTTAAAAATTCCTTTTGGCTTTTATAATCAGAAATGGGTTTGTATGTGCATTATTTTATCTGTTAAGAGATTTGTATGTATATATTATTGTAGTCTTTTTAATGTAAAGCACTAGAATATTCAGGAAAAGGGACATTTTTTCATTGGAGACAAGTAAAAAATGAAGCATCGCACGAACTGGCACCGGGCTTAGTCCAGGTTTGCTACAGGCATGGTCGTGACCACTTGAGGTCCATAGATGAACCCAGGGTCTTCTAACGTATTTTAACCCCCTGAACACGAATATCTTGAGTACTTTTGCGAAAAACATAACTATAAATTTTTATTAACAATTTTTAAAAACAAAATTAAATTTTAAGTTTGAAAAATCGTGATTTTTCGACTTTTTGGTCTCTTCGAGCTCAATAACGATATAGTCTTTTTCAATTTTATAAGGTCTTCAATATTCTAATATTCTTTAGGTCATGTACCTTAAAATGGAAAAACATTAAGCAATAATACTTTAATATTATTTCTAAATTTTTTTTTTCATCTAATCGAATCTAACTGAAATTTTAAATCTAAAAGAATATTTTAGGCCTTATACAATTGAAAAAGACTTTTTTGCAACACTGTTCATGAAATAAAATTTTAGATCCATTTTAAGGGCTTGCAATGCTACTTTATGTAAACTAGAAAAAAATTTCATGTTTTAGCTGGGGCGTTGAATGTTGCGCTCCGGAGAACGATCGCGCATCAAGAGGGCTAGCGAATCCGGCTCTTATGGTGTTCGATCCTCCGGAGCACAACATTCAACGCCACAGCTGAAACATGCTTTTTTCCAAGTTTATTTAAAGCATACATAGTATATTACGCACCTAGGGAGGAAAAAACTTGCACAGTCTACAACTCGTGTAAATTGCCACCCGAGCTGAAGGCGAGTGAGGCAAATAAGAGATATAGGCTGGCCAATTTTTCTCCCGTGGTGCGTGTATCATTTTGCACCATACCTGGGCCGAAAATACCATATTCGCGTTTTTGAGCCGGGAGCGAAAGTCGTACTTTCGGCCAGGTTATGGTGAAAAAAATTTTATTTTCATGCACGGTGTTGCAAAAAAAGTCTTTTCAATTGTATAAGGCCTAAAATATTCTTTTAGATTTAAAATTTCGATTAGATTCGATTAGATGAAAAAAAAATTTAGAAATAATATTAAGGCATTATTGCTTAATGTTTTTCCATTTTAAAGTACATGGCCTAAAGAATATTAGAATATTGAAGGTCTTATAAAATTGAAAAGACTATATCGTTATTGAGTTCGAAAGGACCAAAAAGTCGAAAAATCACGATTTTCCAAACTTAAAATTTAATTTTGTTTTTAAAAATTGTTAATAAAAATTTAAAGTTATGTTTTACGCAAAAGTACTCAAGATATTCGTGTTCAGGGTGTTAAAATACGTTAGGAAACCCTGGGTTGATCCATGGATCTCAATTGGTCACGACCACGCCTGTAGCAAACCTGGACTAAGCCCGGTGCCATTTCGTGCGATGTTTCATTCTTTACTTGTTTCCAATGAAAAAATGCCACTTTTCCTGAATATTCGAGTGCTTTACATTAAAAAGACTATAATAAAATATACATACAAAGCTCTTAACAGATAAAATAATGCACATACAAACCTATTTCTGATTATAAAAGCCAAAAAGAATTTTTGAGTAACGTAATTTTTAATTTTTTATCAAATTTACATTTTTTATGCTTCAACGCCATTCAAATTTGAAAGCCTTTTTCTTAAACTTCATTATTTTATTGTAAAACTGTCTTTTTTTAGTAACAGTTTGAGTACAGGGGCCTATAAAAGCGTCGAAGTGAAAGGAAGTTCGTTTATATCAATAATACGATATATTCTTTAAAAGAGCAAAAAATCGCATTAAAATTTTTACATCGATTTGGTCGGCAAAAATGTTTGGCAAAGGATAAACCGTGTTCACGAGTATTTTCACATCGGGGGATACCTAAGAAACCAGAAACACCTTGTCTAGTAGGTGTGCCCTCAAAAAATTTTTTTCCTGTTTTTGTACCCCAGTTGTTTGCTGTAGTTCGCGAATTGGAACATATCGTGATAGCGTTTAAGGGGGTGTCAAACTCCATTCTGCGATTTGACCGACCCATAGGTCGGTAAGGTAGGAAGTACATACTATTGATGAAATATGACACAAGCGCCATCTCTGGAAAATCGTAATAGATTTTAACATAGATGGCGCTAAATATTTCAAAAATATTAAAGATACGCGTTTTTTTATTACAAACAATTGTACGTATTTCGCGTATACGTATTTCTTTTTATAATTACTTATCCGTATTTTGCGTATACGCATTTTTATTGTTAATAATAGTGCGTATTCCACATATATACGCATATTTATTACAAATAATTTTGCGCATTTCGCCTATACGCATTTTATAATAAATAATTTGGTGTATTTCGCCGATACACATATTTTATTCTAAATAATTATGCGTATTTCGCTTATACGCACTTTTCAGTGTTATCAATTGTGCGCATTTCGCCTATACGCATTTTATAATAAATAATTTGGTGTATTTCGCCTATACACATGTTTTATTATAAATAATTATGCGTATTTCGCTTATACGCACTTTTCAGTGTTATTAATTGTGCGCATTTCGCCTATACGCATTTTATAATAAATAATTTGGTGTATTTCGCCTATACACGTGTTTTATTATAAATAATTATGCGTATTTCGCTTATACGCACTTTTCAGTGTTAGTAATCGTGTGCATTTTGCCTACACGCATTTTATAATAAATCATTTTGTGTATTTCGACTATACACATGTTCTATTATAAACAAATGTGCGCATTTCGCCTATACACATTTCTTATAATAATGAGATGCAGATTCATCACTTTATTATATAGTCTCAGTTATTATTGACATTTCAAAATTCAGCACGTCGCCTCGCATGATTGCAACTGCTTTCTTAAAAATTGTAGTGCGCTTCGTACGTTTTTGTGTCCCGGTGAAGGGACAGATCGGATGCGAGGTTTAGGTGTTTAGATGGCCGATGATGGAGTCCGGGTTATGCGCTCCATAGGTTTTTGTACCCAGGTGTTGAGACAGCTCGATTACGAGGTCTAGCTGTTCCAGGTGGCCGGTGATAGAGTGTAAGTGATGCGTTCCGAAGATTTTTGTGTCCAGATGTCGGAACAGATCGTATGCGAGGTCTAGGCGTTCCAGGTGGCCGATGATGGAGTGTACGTGATGCGCTCCGTAGATTTTGGTGTCCAGGTGTCGGGACAGATCAGATGTGAGGTCTAGGCGTTCCAGGTGGCCGATGATGGAGTGTACGTGATGCGCTCCATAGGTTTTTGAGTCCAGGTGTCGGGACAGCTCGAATGCGAGGTCTAGCTGTTCCAGGCGGCTGATGATAAGCTTCGTAGTTTTTTGTGTCCAGGTGTTTTGACAGATCGGATGCGAGGTCTAGGTGTTCCAGACGGCCGATGATGGAGTTCGGGTAGTGCGCTCCGTAGGTTTTTGTGTCCGGGTGAAGGGACAGGTCGGATGCGAGGTCTAGGTGTTGCAGATGGCCGGTGATGTAATCCGGGTGATGCGCTCTGAAGGTTTTTGTGTCCAGGTGTCGGGACAGATCGGATGCGAGGTTTAGGCGTTCCAGGTAGCCGATGATGGAGTTTACGTGAAGCGCACCGTAGGTTTTTGTGTCCAGAGGCCAGGACAAATCGAATGTGAGGTCTAGGTGTTCCAGATGGTCGATGAGTCCGGGTAGTGCGCTCCGTAGGTTTTTGTGTCCAGGTGAAGGGACAGGTCGGATGCGAGGTCTAGGTGTTTAGATGGCCGATGATGGAGTCCAATTTAATATTATGATTTTCAAAATATTACCTGCATCTGAAATTTTGTGGCACAGTACTGCACTTTTTTGTACATATTCTGGATATAGTTTACAAAATTTCTACCAAGAGATAGTTTAGATTTGGTTTTTATTTTTTTGGTTGAGGGTTTAATTGTTTATTGCAATTTAAACAAATTTCAATCTATTTAGTTTTTATGAACAAAAAATGTTCCTCAAATTTTAGGTCGATATTTGCAAAAACAAAAAAGCTATGCAATATTGAAAATTCAATTTTTTTGCAATTTTTGGTTAAAATCCAAGTTTATTCATTTTTTAACTGAAAATCTTGAAACTTTTTGTATAGTATATTGATTGGCAAAAGGTTTGAATTTTTTCTGTAGAATGTGCCAGTATTTATTTTATGACCCTTTTTGAAAGTCTCTGATTGGCTGCTTCTTAGTATACCTTCATCAAAGGATATTGAGGCTGCGGCCAAATATTCTTTATTCGACAAATTTTTTTTGTATTCTTCTTCGAAAACCCTTCAAAATGCTTTTTTGATCAATACTGGCCGAGCAAAGGAAAAAAGTGACAATTTTTTGAAATATCAAGAAAAATCCATAATTTCAATTTTTGATAACATGATTAATGAAACTAAATATTATTCATACATCTTATGGCATGGACCGTACCACTGAATTTTGTTAGAGCATCAAATAGAACATTAGAAATATCTATTTTCAATAATATTAGGCTTACACAATAAGCAATACCTAACTATGAATTAATAATAAATTAAGCTATAGAGGTTAATTACTATAAAGCTGTCAAAATGAAATCAGGCAACAGACTGATAACTTCATTCATAATTAGGTATCGCTTATTGTGTAAGCCTAATATTATTGAAAATAGATATTTCTAATGTTCTATTTGATGCTCTAACAAAATTCAGTGGTACGGTCCATGCCATAAGATGTATGAATAATATTCAGTTTCATTAATCATGTTATCAAAAATTGAAATTATGGATTTTTCTTGATATTTCAAAAAATTGTAACTTTTTTCCCTATGCTCGGCCAGTATTGATAAAAAAGCATTTTGAAGGGTTTTCGAAGAAGAATACAAAAAAAAATTTGTCGAATAAAGAATATTTGGCCGCAGCCTCAATATCCTTTGATGAAGGTATACTAAGAAGCAGCTAATCAGAGACTTTCAAAAAGGGTCATAAAATAAATACTGGCACATTCTACAGAAAAAATTCAAACCTTTAGCCAATCAATATACTATACAAAAAGTTTCAAGATTTTCAGTTAACAAATGAATAAACTTGGATTTTAACCAAAAATTGCAAAAAAATTGAATTTTCAATATTGCATAGCTTTTTTGTTTTTGCAAATATCGACCTAAAATTTGAGGAACATTTTTTGTTCATAAAAACTAAAAGAAAACGAGTTTTGAGGGATTTTAAAATATTGAGCTGCTGACTTCACGTGAAATATCCCATATACCTGAAACAACAGGAGGGTGTAACAAAATTTGAGACCAAGGGTTGAACTTCAAATGAACCTGAGTATGGTATATAAGTTGATCCGCATTTTAAAATATACACCTTCCATCATATAAACGCATAACTGCCAATTGAACATTTTAACAAAATTTGTATTATTAGAAGTATTGTCATTAATAATTACTTTGCATTATACTTGTCATGCTACTGAATGATTGGCAAAAGTAGAGCTACTATAATTTCATTGAGCTAGGCTCATAAGTTTCTTTAGCTTCTTTTCAAATTTTATGAGTTTTGTTGAAAAAAAACGGAAAAGAATTAATTTTATGTCAAGACATCTAGTTTCTTATAAATAGATAACTAAATAAACTCATGTAATTGTAATTCTTTTCTGTTGTAATTAAATATGTTCGCCCATACACCTTTCCTTATAACTAATAATTGTGGGTATTTCGTCCATACGCATTTTTGCATCATAAACAACTGTGCGTATTTCGCTTATACATATTTTTGATATTGTAAATAATTGTGCGTATTTCGCTTGTACGAATTTTTATTATAAATAATTGTGCGTATTTCGCCTATACGCATTTTTGTATGATAAATAATTGTGCGCATTTCGCATATACGCATTATTTATTATGAATAATTGTGCGTATTTCGCCTATACGCATTTTAATATTTACTATTTTTTTTATTACAAACACATGTCAATTTGAACGTAATCACGTTCGAATAAGTATTTATTTATAATCACGATTTTTACTTATAGTATAAAATTACGTGATTAGTAATACTTTAAGTTTTGACATGTCCAACACCTATTAGCCAAAAACTACGGAGCGCACCACCTAAATATCGTCACCGGCTTCCCCAAAGACCTGGACCACGTATTAGATGCGCCCTGATATCCAAACGCAAAAGACTACAAAGCGCACCACCTAGACCTCGTCATCGGCTACCCTGAACACCTGCACTGCGTATTAGATGCGCCCTGATATTTTAATGCAAAAAACCTAGACTCCATCATCGGCTACCACAAAGACCTAAACCACGCATTTGATACGTTCCAACATCTAGAGACAAAAAACTACGGAGCGCACGACCGAGACATCATCATCGGCTACCCCGAACACTTTGACTACGTATTAGATGCGTCCTGGGATCTAAACGCAAAAAACTTCGGAGCGCATCACCTCGACTCCATCATTGACCACCTCAAAGACCTAGACGACGCATTCGATGCTTTCAATTATCGATAAGTAACACTTCCTTATAATAGTTGTCATTTCCGTATTAGCAGGTAGGAACCGTTACCGCTATAGTATTTCTCCCTTACAATTGAAGGTGGAAGCAATGTATACTAAAATCGTGTGACGCTGTTACGTCGGTATATGCCGCTGATCCAACGATCGTATAATTGTGTAACTGTTGTAGTATGAAAAGCAACATACCGCAAAAGTATGGGTCCCTTACTAAGATTGCTAAAACCACCTTACTTATATAGTAAAGGAACTCCTATACTCCACGAGTAAGCCGTTTTAACTGTAGCAGTAAGATTTTTCTTTCCGTGTGCACCCGCAGAAAACTGTTACTTTTTGGGGAGATATAATTCGTACCTAAAAATCAGGTGTGCCCTAAATACTGACATTAGTCTAGGCACCAGGGGGGTTTCCGTGCCCAATGGATGTCCACGCCTCCACCAAAGCTTTTCTTACGTATTTTTGTCTGCTGATTCTGAATTTCGAAGGTGGACAGTCGCCAGAATGTTAGTTTTTTGTTATTAACAATTTAATTGTTTAAACTGCGGCCAAATCAATATGATTAATTATAACTGAATCCTAACTGTCTAAAACTGTAGTAAATTGATCTAGAATTATGCACGTTTGCGCTCGAATTCGCAACTTATTGCACTAAATTTGCAATAATTCGGGTTCTAATAAAAATTTTTCAATTCTGAAAAAACGAGCATATTCTAGATCAATTTACTACAGTTTTAGGCAGTTAGGATTCAGTTATAATTAATCATATTGATTTGGCAGCAATTTAAACAATTAAATTGTTAATAACAAAAAACTAACAGTCTGGCGACGTTCCACCTTCAAAATTCAGAATCAGCAGTCAAAAATACGTAAGAAAAGCTTTGGTGGAAGTGTGGACATCCATAGGCCACGGAAACCCCCCTGGTGCCTAGACTACATCTCGAGTCTGTCGCGGGAGCGCAGACATTCAAGTATACCTTCGTCGTCCCTTCTCCGTCGTGTCCGCCTAGGTGATGTCCTCGGGAAGTGGTAGTTGCGTTGGCTGCCCTCGAGGAGAGTAGAATGATATGAAGACCTGTTGTCTTCTGCAGGAGCTCTTCGCCTAGAGCAAAACAAAATATATTAATAATGTTTTAGGCAGTGGGGATGAGGAGAGCAGTATCAAACTGCCAGGAACAGAGGAGTAGACCGATGGAAAGTTGGAGACTAGGTTCGGCTGTACTACAAGATAAAGTCCAAATCCGAAGTGAAATACTTACTCGAGTCTGGTACAGGAGATCAAACTATATTTATATACACCTTCGCTCTCACTTCTACGATATGTTTGTCTAGCTGATGTCTTCAGGACGTGGTAGTTGTGTTGGCTGCCCTGGAGGAGAGTAGAATTATATGAAGACGTGTTGTCTTCTGCAGGAGCTCTTCGCCTAGGGCAAAACAGAATATATTAATAAAGTGTTAAGCAGTATAGGAATGAGGATAGCAGTATCGACCTGCCAGAAACAGAGGGAGTAGATAGATGGAAAGTTAAGATATCTGTAGAAAATGGAAAGGGTCTTTGGAATGAAAAGTCGAAAAAGTGCATGTGCATTTCCAACTAAGACCTCATCACCCTCGCTTAAAGTTTACCAGAATGTTAACACACAATCCAATACATGTTGAGGCATTGTATATTAAATTTTAGATCTTTTCAATCAGCCAGTGTAGGCGAAATAACTTTTTTTCTTGAACATTTCTTAAAAAGAGCATACGAATTGCAATATCTCCACACTTGCTAATTATTTAGATTTGAAACTTGATAAACAATATCCCTCAGCATGTATTACATAGTGTGTGTAAAGTTTGAAATATTTGTAGAGAATGGAAAGGGATCTTTGAAATGAAAAGTCGAAAAAGCGCGTGTGCATTTCCAATGTAGACCTCCTCACCCTCGCTTAAAGTTTATGAGAATGTTTACACACAATCCAGTACATGCTGAGGCATTGTATATTAGGTTTCAGATCTACTCAATCAGCCAGTTTGGAGGAAATTACTTTTCTTTCTTAAAAATTTCCTGAAAAAGCACAAAAATTGCAATATCTCCAGACTTGCTAATTATGTAGATCTGAAACTTGATAAACCGTCCCTCATCATGTATGCCATTATGTATGGAAAGTTTAAGATACTTGTAGGGAATGGAACGGGATCTTTGGAACGAATTGTCGAAAAGCCGCATGTGCATTTGCGACAAAAACCTCCTCACACTTTCTCATAGTTTACCAGAATGTTCTCACACAATGCAATGCATGCTAAGGCATTGCATATTGAGTTTCAGATATACTCCATCAGCCAGTTTGGAGGAAATCACTTTTCTTTCTTAAAAATTTCCTGAAAAAGCACAAAAATTGCAATATCTCCAGATTTGCTATTTATGTAGATCTAAAACTTGATAAACTGTCCCTCAGCATGTATTGCACGGCGTGTGTAAAGTTTAAGATATGTTGAGAGAATGGAAAGGGATCTTTGGACTGAAAAGTCGAAAAAGCGCAAGTGCATTTCCAACTAAGACCTCCTGACCATTGCTCAAAGCTTACCAGAATGTTAACACGCAATGCAATGCATGCTGAGGCACTGTATATTAAATTTAGATCTTTTCAATCAGCCAGTGTAGGGGAAATAACTTTTTTACTTGAACATTTCTTAAAAAGAGCATACAAATTGCAATATCTCCTCACTTGCTAATTATTTAGATCTTAAACTTGATAAACAGTCCCTCAGCATGTATTACATAGTGTGTGCAAAGTTTGAAATATTTGTAGAGAATGGAAAGGGATCTTTGAAATGAAAAGTCGAAAAAGCGCGTGTGCATTTCCAATGTAGACCTCCTCACCCTCGCTTAAAGTGTGTGAGAATGTTTACACACAATCCAGTACATACTGAGGCATTGTATATTAGGTTTCAGATCTATTCAATCAGCCAGTTTGGAGGAAATTACTTTTCTTTCTTAAAAATTTCCTGAAAAAGCACAAAAATTGCAATATCTCCAGACTTACTAATTATGTAGATCTGAAACTTGATAAACTGTCCCTCAGCATGTATTGCATTATGTATGGAAAGTTTAAGATACTTGTAGGGAATGGAAAGGGATCCTTGGAACGAAATGTCAAAAAGCCGCATGTGCATTTGCGACAAAAACCTCCTCACTCTTTCTCATAGTTTACCAGAATGTTCTCACACAATGCAATGCATGCTGAGGCACTGTATATTAAATTTAGATCTTTTCAATCAGCCAGTGTAGGGGAAATAACTTTTTTACTTGAACATTTCTTAAAAAGAGCATACAAATTGCAATATCTCCTCACTTGCTAATTATTTAGATCTTAAACTTGATAAACAGTCCCTCAGCATGTATTACATAGTGTGTGCAAAGTTTGAAATATTTGTAGAGAATGGAAAGGGATCTTTGAAATGAAAAGTCGAAAAAGCGCGTGTGCATTTCCAAGGTAGACCTCCTCATCCTCGCTTAAAGTTTATGAGAATGTTTACACACAATCCAGTACATGCTGAGGCATTGTATATTAGATTTCAGATCTACTCAATCAGCCAGTTTGGAGGAAATGACTTTTCTTGAAAATATTTTGAAAAATACACAGAAAATGCAGTATCTCCACACTTGCTGATTATTTAGATCTGTAATCTTTGGAATAAAAAGTCGAAAAAGCGCATCAAATCTACAGTTGGCCGTTGTTATTTATACGCCAGATTGCTAGATAGGTATACCTATATATACGTAAAACCTAACCTTCAATTTTCTTTAGCCGAAGAATTGACGCTTGATTAAAGAAAAAATAGGCAAGGATTGACGCTTGACTAAAGAAATAATAGTCCCTTCCATGTCAGACTTTCAAAACAGTGATTTTTACACGTTTCTAAGTGGGTTATAGGTTATTTGTACGACAGATCTGTCGTACAAATAACAACGCCGTAAAATAAATAAATTCTTGAATGACTTACTTTTCTGTCTTACGGCGGGGCCAAGTCCAAGCGGCACGGTCCGTTGGGTGTGCACGCACACGGTGCGGTACGGACGCTACGGTCTGCGAGGTGGGCGGCTGATGCAGCGCTCCAGGCTGCGCCGTCTGCGAGCGGTCCAGGCGGCAGGCACACCGATGACACGTCGATAAGCATCTATGGATAGAGGAGGGCACAGGTGGCGAAGGTGGCGGCGGAGATGGTGGCGGCAACACGGGACCGCCTCCCGGAGGGCCTAGGCCCAGGCATCGGCGATGGACAGCTCAGTTGTGCTGCAGCCAGCAGCGCATGTGCGTACACACACACGGGCAAGGCCGCGCCGCTGGCCGCTGCTGCCGCTGCCGTCGCCGACTCGAGAATCTCGCGATGCTACATATTACCCATATGGTACAATAATCTATTTTTTTTTTTAATATTATGCATAATCATGAGTGCATTGCCCTCCGTAATGACATTATGAATCATTCTGCAAAGTTTCACGTCGATATTTTAAGGCATCTGAGAATGGCATTTGAACGAAATTTTCGTTCAAATGCCATTCTTAGACGCTTTTGAATATTGACTTGGCATTTTGCAGAATGATTAATAATGTAATTACGGAGGGCAATGCACTCATTATTTTTCATATATCGTTATATTTTTTTTTTCTATTAAAAACAATATATTTTTTGCTCGGTCGGTAAAAATTGAGTTTGACACCCCCTTAAATGGCTATCTTTACTACTTATCGTTTTATGTCTTAAAGGTATTTGAATATTCTTCTTTTTTGGTATACTTGTTGTGTTTAAATATTTATTTCTTAGTGTACTATAGTGATTATATTAAGGGGGTGTCAAACTCAATTCTGCGATTTGACCGACCCATAGGTCGGTAAGGTAGGAAGTACATACTACTGATGAAATATGATACAAGCGCCATCTCTGGAAAATCGTAATAGATTTTGACATAGATGGCGCTACATATTTCAAAAATATTAAAGATACTCGTTTTTTTATTACAAACGTACGTATTTCGCGTATACGTATTTCGCGTATACGTATTTCTTTTTATAATTAATTATGCGCACTTTTCAGTGTTATCAATTGTGCGCATTTCGACTATACGCATTTTATAATAAATAATTTGGTGTATTTCGCCTATACACATGTTTTATTATAAATAATTATGCGTATTTCGCTTATACGCACATTTCAGTGTTATCAATTGTGCGAATTTCGCCTATGCGCATTTTATAATAAATAATTTGGTGTATTTCGACTATATACATGTTTTATTATAAATAATTATGCGTATTTCGCTTAGACACACTTTTCAGTGTTATCAATTGTGCGCATTTCGCCTATACGCATTTTATAATAAATAATTTGGTGTATTTCGCCTATACACATGTTTTATTATAAATAATTATGCGTATTTCGCTTATACGCACTTTTCAGTGTTATCAATTGTGCGAATTTCGCCTATGCGCATTTTATAATAAATAATTTGGTGTATTTCGCCTTTATACATGTTTTATTATAAATAATTATGCGTATTTCGCTTATAGTCACTTTTCAGTGTTATCAATTGGGCGAATTTCGCCTATGCGCATTTTATAATAAATAATTTGGTGTATTTCGACTATACACATGTTTTATTATAAATAATTATGCGTATTTCGCTTATACGCACTTTTCAGTGTTATCAATTGTGCGCATTTCGCCTATACGCATTTTATAATAAATAATTTGGTGTATTTAGCCTATACACATACCTATTTTATTTTAAATAATTATGCGTATTTCGCTTATATGCACTTTTCAAAAAGTGTTATCAATTGTGCGCATTTCGCCTATACGCATTTTATAATAAATAATTTGGTGTATTTCGCCTATACACATGTTTTATTATAAATAATTATGCGTATTTCGCTTATACGCACTTTTCAGTGTTATCAATTGTGCGCATTTTGCCTATACGCATTTTATAATAAATAATTTGGTGTATTTCGCCTATACACATGTTTTATTATAAATAATTATGCGTATTTCACTTATACGCACTTTTCAGTGTTAGTAATCGTGTTATTTTGCCTACACGCATTTTACAATAAATAATTTTGTGTACTTCGACTATACATTATATGTTCTATTATAAACAAATATGCGCATTTCCCCTATACACATTTATATAGTCTCAGTTATTATTGACATTTCAAAATTCAGGACGTCGCCTCGCATGATTGCACCTGCTTTCTTAAAAATGGTAGTGCGCTTCGTAGGTTTTTGAGTCCAGGTGTCGGGACAGGTCGAATGCTAGATCTAGCTGTTCCTGGCGGCTGATGGTCGAGTCCGGGTAGTGCGCTCCGTAGATTTGTGTGTCCAAGTGACGGGACAACTCGATTGCGAGGTCTAGCTGTTCCAGGTGGCCGATGATAGAGTGTAGGAGATGCACTCCGTAAATTTTTGTGTCCAGGTATCGGAACAGATCTGATCCCAGGTCTAGGCGTTCCAGGTGGCCGATGATGGAGTCTACATGATGCGCTCCGTACGTTTTTGTATCCAGAGGCTGGGACAGCTCGATTGCGAGGTCTAGCTGTTCCAGGTGGCCGATTATAGAGTGTAGGTAGTGCGCTTCGTAGGTTTTTGATTCCAGGTGTCGGGACAGCTCTAATGCGAGATCTAGCTGTTCCAGGCGGCTGATGATCGAGTCCGGGTAGTGCGCTGTGTATTTTTTTTTTGTCCAGGTAAGGGGGCAGGTCGGATGCGAGGTCTAGGTGTTCCAGATGGCCGATGATAGAGTGTAGGTGATGCGCTCCGTAGATTTTGGTGTCCAGGTGTCGGGACAGATCAGATGCGAGGTCTAGGCGTTCCAGGTGGCCGATGATGGAGTGTACGTGATGCGCTCCGTACGTTTTTGTATCCAGAGGCCAGGACAAATCGAATGCGAAGTCTAGGTGTTTCAGATAGCCAATGATGGAATCCGGGTAGTACGCTCCGTAGGTTTTTTTGTCCAGGTAAGGGAACAGGTCGGATTCGAGGTCTCGGTGTTGCAGATGGCCGATGGTGGAGACCGGGTTATGCGCTCCGTAGATTTTTGTGTCCAGGTGTCGGGTCAGATCGGATCCCAGATCTAGGCGTTCCAGGTGGCCGATGATGGAGTCTATATGATGCGCTCCGTAGGTTTTTGTAATTAGAGGATAGGACAGCTCGATTGCGAGGTCTAGGTGTTCCAGATGGCCGATGATGGTATCCGGGTAGTGCGCTGCGTATTTTTTTTTGTCTAGGTAAGGGGGCAGGTCGGATGCGAGGTCTAGGTGTTCCAGATGGCCGATGGTGAAGACCGGGTTATGCGCTCCGTAGATTTTTGTGTCCAGGTGACGGGACAGCTCGATTGCGAGGTCTAGCTGTTCCAGGTGGCTGATGATAGAGTTTAGGTGATGCGCTCCATAGATTTTGGTGTCCAGGTGTCGGGACAGATCAGATGCGAGGTCTAGGCATTCCAGGTGGCCGATGATGGAGCGTATGTGATGCGCTCCGTAGATTTTGGTGTCCAGGTGTCGGGACAGATCAGATGCGAGGTCTAGGCGTTCCAGGTGGCCGATGATGGAGTGTACGTGATGCGCTCCGTAGGTTTTTGTATCAAGAGGCCAGGACAAATCGAATGCGAAGTCTAGGTGTTCCAGATGGCTGATGGTGGAATCCGGGTAGTGCGCTCCGTAGGTTTTTTTGTCCAGGTAAAGGGACAGGTCGGATTCGAGGTCTAGGTGTTCCAAATGGCCGATGGTGAAGACCGGGTTATGCACTCCGTAGATTTTTGTGTCCAGGTGACGGGACATCTCGATTGCGAGGTCTAGCTGTTCCAGGTGGCTGATGATAGAGTTTAGGTTATGCGCTCCATAGATTTTGGTGTCCAGGTGTCGGGACAGATCAGATGCGAGGTCTAGGCGTTCCAGGTGGCCGATGATGGAGTGTACGTGATGCGCTCCGTAGGTTTTTACGTCCACCTGTCGGGACAGTTCGGATGCGAGGTCTAGGTGTTCGTTCACTACATTCAAATAAAGATAAAACAATTACGAAAATTTTTTTCAAATTTAAAAATTAAATTGCAGTTTTAATAGTTGATGATAATTGATAAAGAAATTATCAATGGCTACAACTATTTCATATGACTCAACACCATTTTTTAAATTTGATTATTCGACTCTCGTCGTAGAAAATAGGTTGAGAAATGGGGTGAAAAAATATTTGTATCTCATGTGACTTCGCACTTGCTTCGTTTGAGTAAAAAACTTCACATGATCAAAACACATGGTCAAGAACCATCTTTCGGAGCCGTGTCGACATTAATGTACTATTCTGTATAAATATCGTGCAAAATCATACAAACAATATTTGATCCATAAGACATTATCAATTGCTGCGATATTAAATAAAATCATACAAATGATCATTTTACATTAGAGTCGAGATCGATAACTAAAAAGATACTTATATCAATAACATGAATATTATATATAAGTAATATGATATTGCAGACTAGTAAAAAATTATCAATAGATGCAAATTAAATGTATCATGCAAAATTATCGAAACAATCTATTCTTGCAAATTCAGTAAAATATTAGATTGCTGATCGATAAGACATTACCAATTACTGTGTTATTAAATAAAATCATTCGAAATTACAAAAACTTTTTTCAATTATAAAATATAGTATATTACGCCCCTAGGGAGTAAAAATAAAGAATGTCCCAGATCGCATGTAAACTGTTACCCTAGCCGAATGCGAGGGTAACAAACATGCCATCTGAGGCATTCTTTATTTGCTCCCGTGGTGCGTATACGATTTTTTTTGCCTAGCGAGGCCGAAAATACAACCTTTGCGATCGGCCGCCGGGAGCAAAAGTAGCTTTCGGCCCGCTGGCAAAAAATAAATTATTTATTAATTGATAAAGGAATTCTCAACTACTTCGGTATTGGTATTTAGCATACTACTATTAAATATAATCATGCAAAATTCGATGATTTACATTCGATTGCAAATCAATAAATAAAAAAAAACACTTATATTAATAACATGCGATATTATATATAAAAAATGATATTGCAGACTATTAAGAGGGCAAGCCTGGGTTAAAATGATAAAAAAAAGCAGACAAAAATCCATATATGTTTGTTGTTTTTGGTGTATGGTTACTGTTTAAAGAGTCAAAAATGCATTAATAGACGTTAGCGTCTAGGCTTTTGCTCATCTGAGTTCTGGAAAAAGACCAAAATAAAAGTGGAGCACTCTATCGTACCAACAAAAGTATAGCCATCTGTTGATTATAAAACAAGAAAATTTCTGCTTGTGCATGCATCAGTGTGGTAAAAACTTTTTGAAAATATTAAGTGCTGTGAGTGAAGAGGGTAAGAGCTTAGTGCAGAATTTTCTAATGCGATTAGGCACTCTTCAAAACTAACAATGAAGTATATATATCTTGTGGTTGGATGGCTAGAGAAGTGATTCAAGCCCTCGTACAGAAGCCAAACCCCGCTCTCCTTATTTTTTTAATCAAAGAATTGTGAATAGTGTTAATATTCTATTCATTTAGGTCTTGCGGCCCTAGACAGACTTTATGTTATCATGAACATGCTTGCCCAAGAAGGCGTTTCAATTGCAGGTAGGAGCATAATATAAAGAAGACAGTGCCCTTAAGGATATTGTACTTAGAGCTGCTCATCAGCAAGTTCAGAAGGATAGAGACGACTGTTACTAATGCAGTATCTATCATAGTACAACAATGGTAAAGACCATTGAAGCGAGGACTTCAAGAAGAAAAACACTATTACAGCTGACAGATAATGACTTACATGCAAGTGGTGCACAGTAACTTCGGTAAGTTTTTGAAAGAAATTTATTTAGATCAAACATTATCACTAAATCACATTTAAATCACTGTAATTTGTTTTAGATATTCATAAAATCATTGTTTCACTTGAGATCAAATCAAAACCCACTTTGAGGTTATTTCACTGAGGTTCACTTTTTCACTTATATTAGATGAAAAAAATCAGTATTTCATGTATATTTGCAGTAGATAAGGACTAGATACTAAATTTATTAATAGTGGTAATTTTTCTTTTATTTTTCAGCTGTAACTTCTCTGAAAACATTGTTATGATTTTACGCAACACTACTGAATTTAAAGGCCTACTGTATCATATGTCAAGTACTTCTCAATTGCTAGTGCTAATATGTAAATTCTGTCAGAACTAATAATAGACAGAGTAGAGGAGATAAGTATAACAAAACTGTTTTGCAAACTTTAATGTCAATTATCTCAGAATTAATTTTTTAATAATTTTCAGGTAGGGCACGTAGCGCTGCTCTGGAACGCTTTTACCAAATGAATGACAGTTTGGGGAATGTCTTCTTTATACATATTTATACTGAATAAGCGCAGTGGATTATGGAAATAGACCTCCAATTAATTTGTACGTAAAGAAATCTCTAAAAAAGTTTGAAAAATTATTAAAAAATTATTCATAGATGTATATTAAATGAAAGAATTCAACTTTTTCAATATCTGCTCCGCTTAATCAGTGTAAATATATATAAACAAGATTTTCCTCGCTCTCTGATTCATTTGGTCAAACTGTTCCAGACCAGCGCTACGTGCCCTGAGGTGTTATAGAAAAATTGATGCTTCAATCCAGTGGTTATTACAGACTTATAAATCAAAATATAGGAGCCAAGGAGGTGTTAAAATGTTGTTTTTTATGTATATTTTTGAGGTATAAAGTTGTATATAAAGGTATATAGATTTTAAAAAATAATTACCTGACTAATAATACTAAAATCTATTTTTTCAGGCTTGAACCCAGGCTTGCCCCCTTACAGAAATTAATTGCTGCAAATTAAGAGGACGTCGTACCAGAAAACGAAGTATTGTGCAACTCAGTAAGTAACTGAGTGCATGGTATGGTAGATTTAAAAATAAAATTTTAAAAGACTGTTTTACCGACTGTATCTATTTTCATGGGAACCCCCGTGAAGAAGAAGACTGCCACGCCCCCTCGATCTATAGGTTAGCCAGTGAGCGATATTTTTTCTGATTTAGGTGATTAGGTTATGCTCTTGGCGAAAACTTGGAAGCCAAGAATCAAATCGAAGAGACGAAAATCTAATTTCAACAATATACATATCATAAAATAGGTCTGCATGGCCGTTGATAAAAATTGCACTGCGGAAATCAGTAATTTGCAATCTCTTTTTTTTAAGAAGAATATCGCTGACCAACATAAAGGGGTTTATGTATTTGTTCATAATTAACCGTTAACAAAAGTTAATTTTTAAAAGATTTTTTAGATGAATTAGTTGGTACAAATAATAGCATAATTTAATTTGTAATGAAACCTATCAATAACGGTGATGCTTCTGACGCAACGATTTTTGATAGCCATGCGATGGCTATTTATGCTTTTCTTTCTTTATCAATTATCTTATATCAATTTCATATCTCTTATCTCTTATATCAATTTATCCAGTATATTCAATGTATGTAATTTGTAATAAGTCGACAACATTTTTTAATAAAATATAATTAATTTGAACAATGACGATAGTTTACAGCGTTCAATCCTATTAGTACCTCCATTGAAATTAATAAATGAATATGTATAAAAATTTCGTTTACTTTTGCGTCTATTTTCTTCAATATTCAATTATAGTCTTTACATGGATATAACTAAACTACTGGCTCATTCATAATGTAAATATTTAAAAGACTTAGTTTTCTATCTAAAACTTCTTGTTCTTGTTCTTTTTGTTGTATTGGCTCTGAGGTGATGGCACTACTGTCTCCGTTTCATATGGCCATTAACCATTCCATATGATGCGCACACGCTGTCTAAAACTTCTTACAAAATACAACGATATTTCTCCTTTTTATAATTTTCTTTATCTCTTCTCTGATCCATTCGTTTAATCATGAATTTTGTCTATTTTACGTCAATTATGTTATTAAAATTGATGCCACATATTCTCAACATATTTTGAAATATCTATTTACTAATTTCTTTATTACTCATTCAAATTAAACAACTAATACAAGATCTTAAATTAGCTTTTAGCTAAATTAAGACTGTATTCTGCAGAGATGCTCTTGCATCTGTGCGCAGCCTGGTTATATCAATATATTCAAATATATTTTTATTTTCTCAATTTATTACCAGTAGTTACATTAAACAACTAATACAAGATCTTAAATTAGCTTTTAGCTAAATTAAGACTGTATTCTGCAGAGATGCTCTTGCATCTGTGCGCAGCCTGGTTATATCAATATATTTTAATATACTTTTATTTTCTTAATTTATCACCAGAGGTTACATTAAGCAACTAATACAAGATCTTAAATTAGCTTTTAGCTAAATTAAGACTGTATTCTGCAGAGATGCTCTTGCATCTGTGCGCAGCCTGGTTATATCAATATATTTTAATATTCTTTTATTTTCTCAATTTATTATCAGAGGTTACATTAAGCAACTAATACAAGATCTTTAATTAACTTTTAGCTAAATTAGGACTGTATTCTGCAGAGATGCTCTTGCATCTGTGCGCAGCCTGGTCACATCAATATAGTTGAATATATTTTTATTTTCTCAATTTATTACCAGGGGTTACATTACGCAACTAATACAAGATCTTAAATTAGCTTTCAGCTAACTTAAGACTGTATTCTGCAGAGATGCTCTTGCATCTGTGCGCAGCCTGGTTATATAAATATATTTTAATATACTTTTATTTTCTTAATTTATCACCAGAGGTTACATTAAGCAACTAATACAAGATCTTAAATTAGCTTTTAGCTAAATTAAAACTGTATTCTGCAGAGATGCTCTTGCATCTATGCGCAGCCTGGTTATATAAATATATTTTAATATACTTTTATTTTCTTAATTTATCACCAGAGGTTACATTAAGCAACTAATACAAGATCTTAAATTAGCTTTTAGCTAAATTAAGACTGTATTCTGCAGAGATGCTCTTGCATCTGTGCGCAGCCTGGTTATATCAATATATTTTAATATTCTTTTATTTTCTCAATTTATTATCAGAGGTTACATTAAGCAACTAATACAAGATCTTTAATTAACTTTTAGCTAAATTAAGACTGTATTCTGCAGAGATGCTCTTGCATCTGTGCGCAGCCTGGTCACATCAATATAGTTGAATATATTTTTATTTTCTCAATTTATTACCAGGGGTTACATTAAGCAACTAATACAAGATCTTAAATTAGCTTTCAGCTAAATTAAAACTGTATTCTGCAAAGATGCTCTAGCACCTGTACGCAGCCTGGTCACATCAATATAGTTGAATATATTTTTATTTTCTCAATTTATTACCAGGGGTTACATTACGCAACTAATACAAGATCTTAAATTAGCTTTCAGCTAAATTAAGACTGTATTCTGCAGAGATGCTCTAGCATCTGTACGCAGCCTGGTTACATCAAGATATTTCAAATCCTTTCAAAAAAATGATGAATATTTTTTTATTTGTATCTTTGTAAACGTATTTTTGTAAATCATGTTCTCATGTAAGTTGAACTTATCGTGTAGTGTATAATTTTAAAGAAATTATTGAATTTCACAGAATAAACTTTTAGCCCAGATGGGGATCACAGTGAAGTCATCGAAAAGTCGAAAAAAAATCACACATTTGAGTGTTTTATTTTTTGCCATCTTCCTTATAATAAGTAGATAGTGCGACTAGTCATTTAAAAGATAACATTAATTGACAATAATAATATTATTAATAATGTCTTAAAACTATCTAAGAGCGTTACAGGTTGGTAAACCTCTTTACAGCTGGTAGCAAGAAATCTATATTAATTTTTTTTCGAGTTCAGAAGCATCAGAACCGCGTGCTTTTTTACATCATAAACCCCTTTATGTTTTATTATAACCTTCAATTTCTTTATGTTTTACGTTCCAATAGTTAATACGAAGCACGTTGGAGAACAAAATTCGTACTTTCATTTAGTATAGAAGGACAATGAATCTATAGGAGACACGCCTAAATAACGCTCGCGCGCCTAAAGGATTTTTATCAATTTTCTATAAAAATTATAATTCAATTATAAAGTAGGGCATACAAAATTTTTTAAAGATTTTATAAATAAATCTTTTTACATAAATAATATAGAAACTGTATAATATAGTTTGTAAAGGAAGGAAACAAAGGAAAAGAAGCGATAAGTACCTCAAATTTTGCATGCGCTATGTGACCGTTGTCCGTGAAGAAGTTCCTGTGAAGAACTGCTTGCTCCAACCTCGTGTCTCCATCAAATTTCTGCAACCTTCCCTGTTGCAAAGCAATGCTCAAGGTGTTGCAGCATCAGATCAAGTCACCGCCGTCGCATCATGTGCATCAGATAGCGCGTAATTTCCAAGGCATGGAGCTGGTCAGATGTGAGGCCCATGCCCATGCACCGCTAACGGAACCATGCCGTCCCCGTTGTTCCCGTCGTCGTCGTCACCGTCACCGCCGCTGGGCAACAAAGATCTTTTTTTATACTATTTCATCGAATTCTCCGAGATTATGCCACGTTTCAACCTGAAAATATATCTCACAAAGTATCTTTTTCACGATATAAAGAAATATTTTATGGACAATATTAACTTCTCTGATAATTGTTTTATCGCTGTTCACCGCTGTTCCACATAGAATTCAATTTCTTGTTTTTAATTCCTGTATATATGTATATACGGGAAAAAATTTGTAACCAAAATTTAAAAAATATTTCGAAGTTTCAAAATAGCAGGAATTTCCCGAATGACGTGTTTTGTCGATAACCTAAACATGTGATCAAAGCAACATATTCAATACAATGAATATTAAACTAGCTTCATAATGTTTATGGACTTCCAAATATTTCTAAGGTAGTAGATCTAAAGATTTGAAAACTTTACAATTATTTATTGTATGAACTGATCTCACAGGAAAAAAAGGTTTTCAAAATAACAAAAAAAATTTTTGTTAGCAAATTTCCAAAGTTTCCCATGTCGCAAAGGTGGATTCCTTGTTTGACTTCAAGGGAAAGGTACCGATATAAAAATTGGAAAATATTCAAAAACTGCAATGTGATATCCAATTGTTCATAAAATTCATGCACAATTCTACTAACAAATGAATGAAACTTGCCAGGATTTAAAAATTTTCTAATTTTGGTATATGTACCTTTCCTTAAAATTAAATAATAAATAAAATAAGACCTTTTAAATTAAAATTCAATGTTAAATAAAAAAGATTACTATTTCTTATTTATAAGATTGTTTTCAGTAAGCAATCTCTACTTCTGCAACATTGGAAATTTCATACTAAAAAGTTTTTGGTTATTTTGAAAACCTTTTGTTCCTGTTATGTCTTTCAGACTAGAATGTGTAAACAAATCATTGTAAAAAATGTTCATATCTTTAGGTCTTCTAGGTCTATTTCCTGTTTGTACATCAACAGAGAAATTAAAAACACAAAGAATTGAATTTCACGTGGAACTGTAATAATCAGCGATTAAAAATTAAAATTTTTCATAAAATATTTCTGTATATCGGGAAATATATACTTTGTGAGATATATTCTCAGGTTGGAACTTGGTCTTACTTGAAAAATTCGATGGAATAACATAAAAAAGGACTTCATTGCTCAGTGGCGATGAACGACAGGGTTTCGTTAGCGATACAAGGGCATGGGCCTCACGTCTCACGAGCTCCATGCTTTGGAAACTAGGCACTTACTGTTGCTACACAGAACGTAAGACCACAACATAGACGGCGGTGACTTAACTTGACGCAGCAGGACCTCAGGCATCGTTCTGCAACAACAAAGATCGTAGAAATTTCATGGACACACAAGCTCGTAGCAAACGATTTTTCACAAGAGCTTCCACACAGCCAACGGTAGCATAGCACATGTAAAATTTGAAGTAATTATCGACTCTCAGTCCCTTACTCTATGCCTTATTTTCCTTACATTTATACAGAACCATTTATTCATTACATCTCTATAAAATTTTATAATGCTCATTATATGTAATTTTTATAGAAATTTTCCAACCATATTTGCAATTCTGCTGAAAATGTCGCCCAACTCGGTCATAAAAAGACGAAAAATAAATGAGGAACCACTCTTCAATAATTTCTTTCTTATTCTATAAACCACACAATACACGAAAAAATTTTGGAACATACGAAAACGGTCTTGTGACACAGTTTTAACCGCACATCAATTTTTCTTAGGGTGCTATCCCATGGCCTTGGAAAAATTAGACGGAACCATTTAAGCCCGTGAGAGCGAAAGAGAGAGGTTCTTCCGTGAATGTCTCTCACACTCACGGGCTTAAATGATTCCGTCTAATATTTCGGAAGGCCATGAGATAGCACCCTTATGGAAATTAAACATGAGAAAAATGTACAAAAAGTATTCACTGATGATTAAATAATAGCCTGCTCTTAAATTTTCTAACAAATATTTCACAAAAAGCGATTAAAATAGAAGAAAAGAGCTTTAATTTAAGCTAAAGATTGTTAAACTCGGTCGGTTCTATGTATTTGGAAATCGCAATAAATAACGAAAAACGATAAAAATCTTAAGAAATACGTAAATTTGCTCAAAAAGGTTCATTTTTGTAATTTTTTGCGATTTTCAAACGAGCGTAAATTAAAGCACCGTTCTTCTACTTTAATCGCTTTTTTTGTGGTAATCATCAGTGACTACTTTTCGTCCGTTTTTTCCCGTGTTAAATTTCCATAAGAAAAATTGGTGTGCGGTTAAAACTGTCACAAGACCGTTTTCGCGTGTTCCAAAGTATTTCGTCTATTGTGTGGTCTATAGAACAAGAAAAAACTTATGGAAGAGGTGTGCCTCATTCTTTTTTTTCGTCATTTTTATGACCGAGTTAGGCGAAATTTTCAGCAGAATTGCGTATATATCTGTGGCTTCGAGGAATAACGACTTAACTCACTTGAACGTGTTTTCGAGAAATCGACGTTTTGTCATGACACTTCATATGTAAGATCGAAATGCGCGAGATGAGTCATAACAATTTAGACATTTACAAAGGTATCGAATATCTTTGGAACCCCTCTATCAGCTGCTCGAATACATGTTTGTTCTTTGTATAAATAAACAAAACAATGCAGTTAAGTCGTTATTCCGGTAACTGCAGTTAAGTGATTTAGGAAAATTGTTCAAATAAGATAAATAACATATCGGTTACTGTTTATGCACAGTCTCACCATTTCCCGGCAATCAAAGCTGTTGTGTTACCTTCTATATTATCTATTGCCTTTGATCTTTGTTGCTATAAAAGTAGGTATGTCATAATCTGTTTATTGTATAGTATTAACTTCAAAACGGTGCTTTTAATTAAATATAAATATTCAGTTAAGTGGTTTTTCCCAGCACAGCTGCAGTTAAGTGATTATGCACATAGTTGATATTTGCTCTTTGAACGCGTTTCAGATTTTTGGATCAAGTTTACATGAAAAAGGGTAGTTAGAAGGTATAACTTCCGGTGCTAACTCAATTTTGACCCTCAAGTGGGTTAAGTCGTTATTTCTGGAAGCCACAGATATATTGTTACTTTTTTAATTATGAAGCTATTAATCATTTTGTTAATTTTTCATTATTTTCTAATGCTCATAAATTTCATAATGTCTAATCAAGTGATGGATTAAAAGAACAATCCTACTCATAATTTATAAACATATCAACTTCTTATTAGTTTTAAGTGGTATTTTCGATTTTACGACATGCTGCTTGATAGTATATCCAAGTGCAATTTATTGAAGAATCACTCAACAGAAGAAAGATCAGAAACAAAAGAACACACGTGCTAAGATGTCCAAGTTTGGAGGGACACATACTAAGGTGCAACTTTTTTAATCACGTTTGATACGAGAACGGATCTCAGGTACAGGTATAATAGTATGTTACGCAACCCTCACCTCCCTAATTGCGTAATATTATTTATTATTATTTATATTGCAATATTAAAAATTAAAACTATGGTATCAATTTTTTCGTAACTGTTTTTCTTGATTTCAGTTATAAAAAATCAGTTAATATTCTATTTGCTTAAAATTAGAATATTAAGAGTATAACTAGGCAAAGACAAATTTTATATACCGTGATTAAGTTGATTCTCCTTCTATCGTGTTTTGAGAAGTTTTATTTTTACAAAATGAGTTCTAATCGATTGAATTTTATTGAAAAATAGAATTGTAAGAATGTTGACCTCAAAGTTTTAATTTATAATATAATATATAATAAATAGTATATTACACAACTAGGGATGTAGAGAGTTGGCAAGGCCAGAGCACACGTAAATTGCCAACCAAGCCGAAGTTGAGGCAAACATGTGCTCTGGGATGGCCCTCTTGATATCCGTGTTGCATATACTATTTATCGCTATACTCTGTCCGAAAGTACCACTTTTGGCCAGGGTATGGTGAAAAGTATAAATGACAAAAACATTTATGTGCGCCTGAATTTCATTCTCCTACCAAAAGTGATGAAAACTGTTCGTCTATCTCAGCATGCAATCTTTCCAGCATGTAAGCTGAACACGCGTCCCAGTAACACTATACCGACGGCTGAGCGGACTAAGCTCTTATCTCGGCGCTCGGATCAAGAAGGACGCATCTCGGCACGCATATGTAGAAGGACGTATCTCGGTGCGAGGATGAAGAAGGACCTATCTCGCCGTATACTGGCAGTGTGTAAGTGCGTCGAGATAACTGGTACGTCCTCCTTCATCTGCGCGCCGAGATGCATAATCCTTCTTCATCCTCGCACCTAGATACGTCGTTCTTCATCCGCGCGCTGAGATAAGACCTTGTTCCGCTCAGCCATCGATATAGTCATCACCTGAGCAGTCAGTCCAGAATTTTTTGGTTGTCTTGTATGATCTTATTTTTGTGCTTCCGTTTAAATTTTTATCAACTTTCTCATATATATTAGATGATTATATTTTGAAGTAAATGTAGAATGTGTTAAGGTCGTTCTTTCACGGGGATTCCCAGTCAAATTAGTGCTAAATGAAAAGGTTACCTAAGATTAAAAAAAACCATAGTCACTAATGATTATAGTTTAATCTAATAATAATACACTAATACTATAAGTCCATTTAACATAACTAAAATAACTTTTTTAACAAAATGTCGATATTTTAGAAACAGCACAAACAATTATGGATAATAAATCCCTATCTTTTTTTTTTCTTAACCGATTTTAATTATGAAGGTCTCATTCTATTCTTTAAGTAATTTCATGGGGACTTACCGATGGAAAAATTCAAAATTATTCAAAATCCAGAAAGTTATAGCCAATTGAAGATAATTATTTTTATAATTTCATTTATGATTTTATAAACAATTGGCTATAATTTTCTGGGTTTTGAACAAGTTACTTAAAGAATAGAATGAGACCTTGATAATTAAAATCGGTTAAGAAACAAAAAAGATGGGGATTTATTATCAATAATTGTTTGTGCTGTTTCTAAAATATCGACATTTTGTTAAAAAAAGTTATTTTAGTCATGTTAAATACACTATATTTATAGTATTATTGTATTATTATTAGATTAAACTATAATTATTAGTAATTATGGTTTTTTTAATCTTAGGTAACCTTTTCATTTAGCACTGATTTGACTGGGAATCCTCGTGAAAGAACCACCTTAAGAAATCCAAAATCCTAATTACATATATGTATATATGTTACCGTAACATATTTGTTACTATATAAACCAGTACGGCTATGATCAAATGCTTATCGCAGCAGCGTTTCTATGGACATCTCATGGAGTAATTTTTTTGCTTTTACTTACTATATTCTTTTTTCATATAGAACATAACCTAACAAAAATAAAATAATTGTATACCTTATTGCACTTGATGAGCAGGTATATGGTATTCAATAAAAGTCAACCCTGTCATATTAAGATTCAGTCAACATTCTATAATGATAATAACTATTAGATACAATCAAAGATGCTAATGTGTTTCTGCACAATAGCTATTTTTCGCTTCCTGTAAAAGTTGATTTAAATCTTGATACTAAATACTTCTGATCAGGGTGAGTAGACTTAATTTTTCTGTAGCGTCGAACCCTGCTATTTTAAGTAAAAAGTTTTTAATAATAAAAAATTACAAATACTTAAGCTATTTCTAAAACTTTAATTAAACTGTCACTGAACCCTTGTACTAAACTTTTAAGATCTTTTATAATATACTTTTACATATAATACATTATATGTTCAATTAAGATAAACACTATGTATAAAAAAGCTGATATCACAGTGGTTATATGAAATTACTACTGCGTTTGCACTTCTATATCGGTTACAAAAGAGTAAGTTGCTGTCGATAGTCAGGTTGTTACTTTGAACAAAAAGAAATTTAACAGAACAAAATATAACAGTATTACAGTAAATACTGTCCACTATTCTCTTACTCACCAAATAAGGACAGCGAGGCTTGACTATAATTGTGTCAAAGGCCTGAATGACTCTAGCAATGTAAATATAACTCTTATATTATAATGAAATTTTAGGAAGTTCCCAGGTAACAAAAATGTCAACACTGAGCTTCCTCTGTACAAAACATTTTTCAGAAGCTGTGATTATCGATAAATGAACCAGTAGAAATTATCTGCTATTATTGAAATGAACAGGTCATTACTTATAATTTATGCAATTATGGTCCAAAAAGTTAAAAATATAAATATTATAACAAAAATTTGTTGAATTAAAAAATTATTTAAAATTGTTTAATGTTAAGAGATTTTGTGATTTTTGGCATTTAAAAATGAAGTGTAAACAGCTGTAATTTAAAGTAACCACTATGATAATAGCAGCTTTTTTATAGTGTTTTTCTTCATTTTTAATGAACATGTGATTTCTAGAAAAAAATATCAACTAAGAGAGAAGCTCACTTAGACTTTATATGATCAAAATATAAAAGAAAATTGTATGAGCTCCAACCAATTATTAAGAAAAATCAGCGAAGCAAAGACATTCATTCCAACAACAGCTGATGATTTTTGCTGGTTCATTTATCACTATCACAGCTTCTGAAAAATGTTTTGTGCAGTAAAGTGGATATAGTAAAAGCTTAGTGATGGCGTTTTTGCTACTGCGGAACTTTCCAAAATTTCGTTGTTATGTTATATTTACATTGGTACAGTTATTCAAGACTTTAACACAATTAGACAAGCCTCGCTGTGCTTATCTGGTGAGTAAGAGAATATAGTGAACAGTATTTACTCTAACACTGTTATATTTTTACTAGAGTAAAATACTTTTGTACTGTTATGCATATGGTATGCCTTAAGGAAAATGCATTAAACCAAGATTTCAGAGTTTCAAGGGTGTATAATAGCACCCGCTTAAAAGCATAACATATATACATATACGCAATTAGGATTTTCGATTTCTTAACAAATTCTACATTTACCTCAATATATACTTATCTAATATATGTGAGAAAGAAGATAATTTAAACGGAAGCACAAAAAGATTATACTAGATAACTAAAAAATTCTAGTGAAAAATTGAAAAAATAGCGAACACTAAGCTTCCTAATGAGCCAACTTTTATTTAATCTAAGATTAAATAAAAATGGATGCTCTTATGAAAAGTTATGAGCATTTGAAAATAGTGTAATATTATACAAAATAATTAAAAGTTTGATAATTAAACTTACGGACACCATCGATGTTAAAGTTTATAAAAACGAATATTTTCAATCCTGATAGATTGATTCTCCATGCACACTTAATCAAAGCAAGAATTTTGATTATGATTTCTGCATTTGTCGTTCATCTGGAGAGCTCATGCTCAAACTGCGAACTCATGGCTGGAACGCTGATCTCAAACATAAGTTGAGGATCCTCGGTGCATTGCAATTTGTCCTCGAGCTCATCTACCTGCACTTGCTCCACGGCGATCCTGGGCTCAAGCAAGTGCTTCATCTTCTCGAGCTCGGTCACGTTCTTATTCATCTCCTACTGTGGAGAAAATGTTATGTAAATGTCTGAAGAGAAAAACTTTCTATAAAAGAAGTAGATAGGAATAGGACATTGGTGATAAAAAAAGAAAGGAAATGGAAGAATAAAAGATTGGCTAAACTGGACAATCAGAAAAATTAATAAAATAGTAAAAATGAAGTGACTAATTTTCAGAGGTATTTGTCAAAGACTACCCGCGCAAAAATTTAACCAATGGGCAATATAGCGATAATACACTGGTAGTTGGTAGTAGCAATGTATGGGATAAATATCGAGTAAGGATTACCAATATGTTGGTAATAGTTATTCAATAATTATCCCATACATTGTTAATGTTGGTTAAATTTTTGCGTGGGAGAAAGATTAATGGTAGGAAGAGAAGGAACCTTTAGAATCGATGAAGTGTTCAATGCAGCGGCAGGGGAGAACCGGGAGAGGAAAAAAAAAGAAAAGAGAAAGAGAAAGAAAACTAAAAAAATTAAAAACAAGGAATGTCAGGATGATTAGATGAAAGGCCAGAAAGAAGGAGAAAAAGAAAGAATCCAAAAAAGAGTCAAAAGAGCAAGAACGAGATGAGATTCAAATACACAAACATAAAGAAACATGTTAAACACTAATGTAAACAAATAACAAATAAAACAAAAACTTGCTCAAATAAGAATGTGTTAAAAGAAACACACGTACAAACACTGGCGCAAACACAAAAACTAGCTGTGGAGAAGATTTTATAAAATATGAATTGCAATAAAAATCATATTGTATTATGTTAACCAAAGGTCAAGAAGACAATAGAAGTGAAATAAAAGAGGATGATTTTCACACATAATTGTTAAACAAGGCTTGAAGACGAAATACTAAGAAGGATGAAGGTAGAAGACAGTTAAGAAAAGCAATAGAGAAGGCAATGAAAAAAATCGAAAAACTAGAGATAGAAGGAAAAATAAACCAGATGGAAATATAAAAGTTTAAGACACACGATGCGTCAAGAGCCGAGAACAAAGACACTATCTATTGATGAGGTTGATAGAGATACATCTAATGATTAGATACATCTAATTAAAAAAAGAAGGAAATGGAGCAATGAAAATGGGCAGAGTGGATTGTAAAACAAATAAAGATGGAAAAGTAGACTACAAAAAAGGATAGAAAACGAAAAAGCAATAGCAATGAAATCGTTAATCGTTGAGGAAAGCCTTTGTCGAAGAATATCTATGGAAGAAAAAAGAGGCAATAGGAAAGGAAGGAACGTTTAGTATAAATAACGCTCTAGACATAGTAGAAAAGAGAGCGAAATGGGAGAGGACAGAGAAAGAGAAAGAAGAAAAAGTTAAGAAGAAAATGAATGAAATATTGATTAACATTGCAATATGATCGATACAAAATTATAAAACTCTGACAGAAACATTTCAATAGTAGCAATAAAAAACTAAACAGTGCATACAAAATAGACACATGCACAAATACGAACACTGACACACACATACATACAGGCACATACACACAAGTGGTATATATAATAAATTAAGTAACTTTGTATATTATATATTAACCAAAGATTATAATATAGTAATTATTATTATTATTATTATTATATATACCATGACTATTATTTATAAATTATAGTATTTTATTAACTTACATTATATTAAGTTTATCGGTGAATAATATAACTGTCATCTGCCAATCTGAGGGACGAAGTAGTTATATCCTAGATGAAGGCACCTTTGACACTCATATATGATCTCTATATATTGACGCAACGCTCAAAGTAGGTGAAGAACCTAGCAGCAATCCCTTTTTTAACATTTTCAACCAACTGGATGAGGCTGATTATATTACTGGCTATTACTTGGGTTACATGGCCTGCCATCACCTTCCTTACGTTGATTTCAGCACCTGAAAAACCACAGAACTACTATAGAATTTACAAACAGACAACTGTATCATTGAAAACGCACTCACCTGCTGAAGATCCCAAAAGGCGTCAACATCATGCTTGAGAATATCCCAAAGAAACTGGGAAACTTCACACCATCAACCTAAAAACAGACACAAATATAAGAAAGTAGTAGCGTATTGAAGTCCACCTACCATCATGGGGCACTCCTGGCATATCTCGTAAAGGTCTGCAGCAAAATATCATTCTTCAAGCTTGACGCAGAAGCACCTGCAAGACAGATTTTTCTGGCTTTACTCGATGGGAAGAGCACAAGTTCACTTCAGTAAGGGACTGTATGGAATACCAACAATGAGAAACCCTGAAGAAGCTTACATTATACCTGCAAGAAAAGTAGCACGAAACTCAGTCACTGGCACGTTCACTGTTAATGAGGGATTACTAATCTCACCGATAAGCACTGCAGGTCTTGGTGTAAACAGTGAACCTAACCTCAATGACCACTTTATTGGACGTCTTCTTACGCTTATAGTACGATCTCGACGGAACTATCCGAGCATCACTAGACAGGCTTACTTATACTTGCAGCACCTCCTCGATCATCGGCAACTTTGTCATTGTTGCACTTCGCGTAATGCCTTAGACGTAATCCTGCGAGCGACCGGCCCTTTTGTAGCACGATGAGTGTCGCTCAGGCGCTCACACGCTTCTTTCGCCTCACTCGCGTCAGATCGAGATATACTTACTAGGTATTAAGTACTTGACTGGGTTAAGCTGATACTCTATAATCTATACACACATGTACTTGCAAAACATGTGACTCTCCTCATGCTTATGCCGGTTACAGGTTGTTAGTAAGTCCCACTCCCACAGTCCCGCACAACGGCACATGCCTTACTACAGACGAAAGGACAGCGTTGCCAACTGCCGAAAATTCGAATCCACCTCACCCGCCCCGCCTTCCCGCTCATGCTCCGCTCACCCCTATAACTATATAAGTATATTATACGGGAGCGCGGGCGTGCGCCTTTTCTTCTTCGATTTTTAATTTGTCATTCGAATTTCAAATTTTTGGCATAATATGCGCGCTGATCAACTCACTCACAATCATATGAGGAATCTCTCGGAAGAACAATATATAAATATATATATATATATATATATATATATATATATATATATATATATATATATATATATATATATATATATGTATATATATCCACATATTTTTTTCTGTTCTTTCTAATGGGGCTATTGTTTTTTCTACAAAATGCTTTTTTCTAGTCAAAAACTTCATTTGAAAGGTTAGAGCGGTTTTTTAAAAGAATACCATTTTTTAAAATAAATTTTTTCTTGTGAAAGTACTTGTCTTTTATCTTTTATCGTTCATAAATTAGGGTTAAATTATTATATTGGAAATATAATGCTTTTTAATTTATGCACCCTTTGATCCAATCTAACACATTTGGATTTTTTTTTCTCGCGCGATATCTCGTCAGTTGGCGTTTTTCATCCAGAGACGGCGCAAACTGGCTTTTTTTCGCGGTATAGCCGTTTCTTGGCTTTTCTTCGCCTTAGACGCGTTTTTGGATTTTCTTCGCCTGGGGTGTGATTCTGTAACGATAAAAAAGTGATAAATTCATTGTTTATCACAAGTTCTTATGACGATAAACGAAATTTATCAAAACAGAATCGGGCCCCTGTCTGAGAATATAGAATATATTATCATTCACTAGCTTCACGAAAACGGCCGCTTTGGCCTTCTATACTGAATGATAATATATTCTATATTCTCTGCCCCTGTAACTCCAAAGTTACCTTTTTTCGTACCGCGCGATGATATATAAGCACCGCCTGGAGCTCTATAGGCCAGAGCCACATAAGCGCGTACGACCGCGTTCGACTGCGTTCTACCGCGGTCAGGCGCATGCGCTCGCTTTTCTCATTGGTTGGAAGCAATGAGAGAACCAATGAGAGAACCAATGAGAGAAGCTGTCGAACACAGTCGAACGCGGTCGTACACGCTTATGTGGCCCTTGCCATAGCGCTGTGGTATGTGGATACTTTTCTCCGTATGCGTTTCAGATGGAGGATTGGCAACATTGTATTCTGATTTGAAAATGTTGTTTTGATGAATAGCTGATATTTGTGGCGGCAAGCGAACACGTATTATACCTGTATAAGTTGTCCGTTAAAAAAATGTTTTCAATCGCAACATACGCTCATTAGAATGCAATGTTGCCAAACTTACAATTTTTAAAAACATCAAATGGCTCCTGACTGAGGCAACAATTACTTGAAAAAAATTAATCAAAATATAATTACTATAAAACAGACTCTCTCTCTCTCTCTCTCTCTCTCTCTCTCTCTCTCTCTCTCTCTCTCTCTCTCTCTCTCTCTCTCTCTTTCTCTCTATATATATATATATATATATATATATATATATATATATATATATAATTCATATAACTTATTTTTAATACCATACTCCAGGCGATAGATCTTTAAACCCACTTTATACAGAATTATGTAATTTTGAAGAAAACAAAATTGTGACCAATTTTTTTTAGCAGCTGATTAATGGATTTTGATAAGACAAGTTGCAAATTACTTGTAATGCATGTACCTATAGTACGACGCTCTGGAATTGAAAAATTTTTTTAATAAGTATTTTTTTAATGGAAAAAAAATACTTTTTTTCTTAATTTTATAAATTTTTATGAGTTTTTATCGTTTTTAGCAGCAACAAGATACTTACAAAATGTTTTAATTCTACAGTGTCGTACCATAGGAACATGTAGTACAAGTAATTTGCAACTTGTTGAACAAAGATTCGTGCAATACCTACGTCATGCCATAGATGATTGAAATATAAAAATTGAAATCGACTGCAACAAATTATACGCATTGATCTCAGGCCTATTTTAGATTTTTTCTTTCTGTTAATTCAGAAAAATTCAAAAATTGAATTTGTTTAAGCGCATTTACTGAATAAGATTTTTCATTTCTTTGATTTTGATTTTATGTATTTAATTAAATTTGAATAAAAAGCAAATAATCTCTCGATATCTTTTCTTAAAAAAAAAAATATTAATTATAACAGTTGATTAAGAGTGATCATGCATTAAAAATATTATATTTTCAATATAATAATTTAACCCTAATTTATAAATGATGATAAGACAAAAACGGATATAATAATAAATGTTTTATACCACTTTAACCTCAAAATTATAACTTTAATATGATCAACGAATATAGACGCATATAGCTATATCCTTTGATATGATTATTCGGCTCTCGTGGTATAAAAACTGTATGACACTGGTGCGTAAGGTGATAATCATCTTCCACACCCGTATCGCAATATACTATAGTACACATCACATATTTTCTAGTGATAAGAAATGAAAAATTAACTAAAAGGAGTAATTATTAACATCAGTCTTCATAAAGCCTAAATTTGACTTAATTATTAGTACTAAAAATAAATATTTTCAGTTTATTATTCCTCTTCTTCTTTTGAATCTTTGATCGTAGCAGTTACAGGCCTTTTTGATAAATTTTCTTAGAAGCCCATACTTCTGAATCTGGTTACTGATATTTATGCACTGCAGGTAAATCACTGTATAAACATTTAACTTCACTCGCTTTCGCATCTGAACAAGGATGAAAAATTTCATGAAAAATAACACAAGTACCTAACGTCATTCGTGTCACTTGTAAACATGTTATTGTATGTTATGTATATATAATAAGTTGACCATAAATACTGCACTTCTCTGATTCAGTCAAATCAAATTTACTTGTATAGCTTGTAAAACCTGTCTCACATATTTTAGTAAAGGAGCCTCTGCTTCTCCCTCGCCACCTTCTCCGCTAACCAAACTTCTAAATCATTGATTAATAGCCGCGTGGATAATATTTTAATTTCACTCAAACTTTCTTTTTGCTTGAATAACTAAGATAATCTAATGTAGTAAGTAGAAAAATATAAAATTTGTACTGTTGAATTTCTTCTGGTGGTTTTAAAATTTCCATAGGATTCCTTTTTTGGTATTTTCATTTATTATATTTATAAATTATAATCCAAAATGCAATATGCAGCATATACAGAATTACTCTAAATCAACTGAATCTCAGGATAACAGTTGTTGTAGATCATTATATTTTAAAGCGTTAACTTTGATTAAATTTAAACAATCCCAATGTTCTGTGTTAAAATATAGCATACATCTAATGGATCCAATGGGGGCACATGAAAACTACAAAAGTACAAAGAACTTGGCTCTCGATCAATGAAATGATCGTACAGAATACTGAGACTCGTTATAAGTGAAAATAATATCTTGATTGTTGAACATGCCAATCCTAAATATTGGACATTTGTCTGCATTACGTCATTTTTTATTACTAAAAAGTCCAATTCTTCTTGATTGAAAGATTTATTAACAACACAAATACTACCATCTCAGATAATTCAAAGTTCCTGGAAAACATTAATGCTTTTTTACTATGCATTTTCAGCCAGTGTTTAATTATTAATATATACAAATCCTGGACTAGAAAATTTGAAATTAATCATCTTACCATGACTGTCCAATACTAAAATTTACAATAGCAAGATCAATCTTGAACCGAACTTTTCAGATGCAGACATTTTCACATTTTACATAATAAACGCCCTTATTGAAACCTATTTTATTATAAACTTTTAACTGCCGCCTGAAATAAAGAAATCTTTGAAGATCGATAAATCTGATTCTGAGACACCGAAAATTCGCTTACGTTTACAGAGGAAGTTGAGAGTAAATTAAGAGTTACGAAAATATATAATTAACTTTTAAATAAACAAAGTTCATTTTATGTAACTTTTATTTTACTCTTAACGTTTTGGTTTTAACCAAGTGCGTACTTATACAAAAATGTCGAGATTGAATAGGCTTAGTTCTTTGGTGCGACATTTTCAATATTTAATTAACAATAAATAAAAAAATAAGCCTGTTCATTTTCTGTAACTTTTTATTATTATGCAGAATATGTCTCTAAATGCGTAAATGAATGTTTAGAAATATAACTTGCTTAGATTCGAGTATACGTATAGTAATGGTACAAATCACTGCTCTGATCAACAGCACTCATATTGAGTGCGATATCTCTTATTTATTAACTTAATATTTGTATTTATATAATAGTACCAAAGCTGAAATTCTATAATACATTATTCTAATAGATATACTTAATGAAAATCATAGTCAGCTATGAGTATCGCGGGGAAATAACGGTCAGCTGATGTGATTTTACAGAGCGCGGCCGTCTGGTGCATACCGTTGTTAGTTAGTTCGCAGCGGGTTCGCAGCGGGTTCATCACATCAGCAGACGGTCTTTCCCCCGCTTTACAGCCAGCTGACTATTGTTTTCTTGTAATATTATTAATAAACTATCACGTAGTTTAATTTTAGCCTTGGTAAAATTACTTCAGTTCAAGTCTCAACTTACAATTTTCTTATTGGCAGCTGACGTATTTTCCCCTGGAATTAGAATAGCTGACACTGCTTTTTTAATGTTTTGTGAATGCAAGAAGCAAAATATAAAGTTTCAGCTTTGGTACTATCACTTTTTTTTCTATTTTTTATCGACATTCAAGACACCGCCCACGCTATACCCGCCGCGGATGCACCAGCTGACGGCTGGTAAAGTATAACTAGCCCAAAACGGTCGCTGCCTCCCGGACTATAATGCCTAAAGTATAATATGGACCATGGCAGGTGTGCACCAGTATATCTTGGATATGGCGACTAGATTACATGTATCAACGAATATTATAGAAGCATATATGGAAGAACACTTGTTATGAACGGGTACAATGCAACGTTTGTGTAACACATAAGGCCTAAACTAAACTATAGAAGTTTGTACTTAATTTTCAGGATCATAAATTGAAATATAATTAATTCAACATTTACTGTCCAACCCACTTATCCCTTCTTTCCCTTCTTAAAAAAATGATGGCCGGATGTTGTGAAGCATTTAAAGATTGATGATTGGCCCGTAAGAAACAGGCGCGAACATTCGTTATTTCCGCTATACATTTTAATGTTCGAAAATGAATTTTCATTATTAAACATTTTAAAACTAAATAATTAAAACAAAAATAGAATAAAATAGATTCATTTTTTAATGCTTTGAAAAATTATCTGATTACCTAGCTATCATTGAAACTAATTAAAGTAAAAGCATAATAAAAAATATATTCATAAACTCATAAACATAATAGTACGCGCGAAGCGCGTTTGATTTTGCTAGGTAATATAAAAAAGTAATTAACTAATCAACGTTATTTAACAATCTTTTAAAAGGAGATGTTGCACATGTGTGCTTCGACTCATCTGCAATCCAACACCAATAATAAAAATTTTAGTGAACTTACACAGCACTGACACATGCTGGTTCTGAATACAAATGAAAACAATTTCTATTGCTTCCAAAATGTTATCTGAACCATGTGATAAATTTTTAAAATAAATTTACGGTGTTTGATTTGCAAAAAGATTTAAGTAAGACTGCAATGGTTGTTTAGTTACCTGACCTTTGTATCTTATTAAAGTTAAAAACAACAAAATAAAGTATAAAAATCAAATGTTCTCGCAGTCCCATAAATTCATGTGTTTCAATCAGTAAGCCTAATACAAATCTAATCCTTATACTTAAAACAATGCAGGTTAGCAATCATTGATTTTTAAAAAATTTTTATTTCAAGTTTACTTCAAAAACCCAAAATTCTCAGAAGAGGTTAGCCGAGGTAATAATATTTTTCACTGTAATACACGGTTAAAAGTATTCCAATGAGTCATTTTCAAAAGTCAAAATATCTTTGGAAGTGAATCCAAGACCAATAATAAAAATTTTAGTGAGCTTACACACCACTAACACATGCTGGTTCTGAATACAAATGAAAACCATTTCTATGGCTTCCAAAATGTCATCTGAACCATGTGATATATTTTTAAAATATATTTATGGTGTTTGATTTGCAAAAAGAATTGTAAAAATGCAATGGTTGTAACTTAGTTACTAGACCTATGTGCCTTATTAAAATTTCAAAAAAGCAAAAAAAGCATATAAAATTAAAATGTTGTAGTTGTAAATTAGTTACCAGACTTTTGAGTCTTATTAAAGTTTAAAAAAAGCAAAAAATAAACCATGCGAAAATACGATGTTCTCGCCGACCCATAAATGGCAATTACACAGCTGGTGACGTCGTAAGTAAAATCAGCAGTCATGATGGAAAGTTCTGCCAATGACTTAAAATGTTCCTAATGTCCACTATTTGCTTCCAGTAAGTAAATGTCGTCTGCGGGAGTTGTTCGCCCTAGGCAAATGATAAATGTAATTAAAACAAGCACAACTTACGAGAGAAGAGAGCGCAGAGAAGCCACGCTCATACTAAATAAAAAAGGACATTCGTAGGACAGGTTTGCATATTAGTTGTAGAAAAATGTAGCACGGTTTCGTATAACAAAAAACTACTCACCAGGAAATTCTGCCAAGGATTTGAATTGTCTCTGATGTCCACAAAAAATGCCTCTCTACTATTTGCTTCTATTAAGTTAAATGAACACAGCACCAGCTTATGTTGTGGTGATGTCCTCTGCGGGAGCTCTTCGCCCTAGGCAGTGATTCATATAATTAATACAAGCACAGCTTAGGAGGGAAGAGAGCACAGAGAAGCCACACTCATACCAAATGGAAGAGGACATTTGTAGGACAGGTTTACATATTAGTTGTAGAAAATGTAGCACGGTTTCGTATAACAAAAAACTACTCACCAGGAAATTCTTCCAAGGATTTGAATTGTCTCGATGTCCAAAAAAAATGCCTCTCTACTATTTGCTTCCATTAAGTAAAATAAACACAGCACCAGCTTATGTTGTGGTGATGTCCTCTGCGGGAGCTCTTCGCCCTAGGAAATGGAAACGCATGCACTTCGAAAAAAGATACCGTAGAAGAGCAGACACGAGAAAAGAGATACACTCACTTCGTTCCCTTGAAAATTTATTGGAAATAAGAAATACTTATGTGACACATATACTATCTCTCACACGGTGGCCCGGGTAGCCGTCCTCCACTCTTCATGGGAAGCGCGTTTTTATAGGCACGTTGTTTTTGGCCACGCTTGCTTGCTTCTCTGCTACTATCACCTCCTCCTCAACATTTGAGGTTAAGTACATCTTAACGTTAACTACAGAGAGTACGCTTTCGTAAGAACAACTCACCGAAAACTAAAATTGAAGGTCAAGAAGTTGAAGGCCATTGATGTCTGCGTGGCTTGTACGCTGCACATATACCTCGGACAGCCACAACGTCGTCAAGGTCTGCAGGAACAGCCGGCCGGTCGCAGCGTGCATATGAGTCCACCTGTCCACGTCGAAACCTGTTACATTGTCGGCTGTTTTTTTTCCTTCGTGTGGCGCTGGTGTGTTGGTTTAGGGTATGTTCCGATGAGAGTTCTCTGACTGACTGAGCTCTCATGGGAACATACCCTTAGTTAACTCTTATATACTTATATATAGACAATCCCTATTGAAAAATATCGCGCGATTATCGTGCGATGAATCGCGCGATTCTTCGCGCGACTAATCGCGCGAAGATCGTGCCAGTTTATCGACCATTTTCTGCCGCGATAATCGCGCGATAATCGCGCGAGTTAGCCGAAATTCAACATTAAAAAATAAGTTTTATTTTCACAACTGTGTACGTGCTTGCATAATTGACAAACATTATAACTGTAAATGTATCACCCTACTGAAAAATCTCACGTGAGATCTCACGCCAAAATCTCATCTGACCTTTTTCGTCATTCATAATTAAATTTCACTAGAAATTTAACTTTTTTTCTATTTCATAATTAAATTTCTCTTTTCGGTGGCCGATAACGGAGTCTAGACGGTGCGCTCCGTAGTTTTTGGTCTAGAGGTCTCGAACCGCATCCAATGCGCGGTGTAGGTGTTCAGGGTTGCCGATGTCGGAGTCTACGTGGGGCGCTCCATAGGTTTCTGCCTCTAGGTATTGAAACTCATTGTATGCGTGGTCAGGTGTTCAGGGTGACCGATGACGGAGTCTACCCGCATGAATTCAGAAAAAAACTATTACAAATAATTTCTCGAAGTAAGTTTTAGACTTAGTTCTGTTTTTTAAAACACTACTGAAATGTTGAAGTTCGTTATTAGCTAACAAAATTAATATTACTTAAGTCTTATACTTCTTTGATAAAATATATTTTTATTATAAATAGAGGTTATAACTGTATAAGTATATATAAAAAATGCTATAACTGTATAAGTATATATAAATAATAGATATGAAACATACCTGCAACATTACAATAAGATATAAGAGCACTGATGATATTTTGCTTAAGGGGGTGTGGAATACCAACCTCTATTATGCGACCTACCGTACCGACCGGACAGAAGTAATTCGTTATAACTAGATTGTTACTACGATTAACGACTTATTCAAATCCGCTTGCCCTCCGTAATGTAATTATCTATCGTTCTGCAAAGTTTTGAGGCAAAATTGTCCTTGAAATTTTTCCTCAAAACTTTGCGGAATGATAGATAATTACATTACGGAGGGCAAGCGGATTTGAATAAGTCGTTAATCGTAGTAACAATCGAGTTATAACGAATTACTTCTGTCCGGCCGGTGTGGTAGGTCGCATAATAGAGATCGGTATTCTACATCCCCTTAATGTGGGGAAAGAAAAACGACGTTTAACGAGTCTCGTGCTCGCACCCTCGACGTCGACCCGTGATAGCAAATTCACACTAGGCCGGCGTCGAGCGCGCCCACGTTTACTCGATATTAGTAGCTACCGCTAGAACAGTCACGATGGCGACGGCGACAGGGCGCGCGAGGAGGCGACGTCTTGGCGATGATGTCCCCGTTGAGAGAAAGCTGAAATTACGCGCCAAGCCTCATATAACAGAACAAAGTCCAAAGTATCTTGCAAATTTGTAACCTGACTGGTTTTGGCGAATTCACATATAGTTATAAAATCACTTCACATATGAAAGAGTATTGACATGTGGATGGCTTTACTAGTTTATAAATTTTAATCGGTTTTTAAATAAATTGTTTGTACATTCATTATTTTATTTAATATAATTGAGGTTTTTTGTCCACCACTCACTGTTATAGTGTAAGATATATTTTAAAATATTTTAAATATATTTATTCATTTTGTTATTTTGTTATAGGCACATCTCTTTTGATATTCACAATTCAGATGTTCGATGATAGGTTTAAGCCTTGGGTGGGTATAGCGTAAGAAATATATTTGGACCCAATGAACTAAATAATATTGTAGATCTCTTATACAAGAGGACCAAAATCAGCCTTGATTGTGTGTAAAATGTAGCTAAAGAGACCAAGTACCTATAAGCATACAAAATTGTCTAATTACATAGAATATTTTATATACTCATAGGTAGTACCTTTAGTTACAACTTTTATTAGTCGATAAGCCACTTATGGGTTGGGTGACTTTATCGCAGGAAATATTGGGACCATATGGACAAAAAACCTTGATCATATTTGACCATAACAGTTATGACATGTACGTATTACTTTTACAAATAAAATTTTTATTTAACATGACATTTTTACAAAATCATACATTTTCTTTTAATTTAAAGCAATGTTGTCAAAAACATACTTAACCATTACGCTCACAAAGAATCATATCAAATATGATGCCATTTGTTGCATCGAGTTCAAATATGTCCAGCGGTAAAGACACCTACCCTATATGAATGTGGATTTTTTATCAAATATGATGCCATTTGGTCCATCGAGTTCAAATATGTCCAGCGGTAAAGTCACCTAGCCTATATAAATGTGGATTTTTTATTTAAATATATTTTTGTATTTTGTTATTTAGTAAATATTGTATACTTATAGGTACAGTCTTTAGGCTGTAATTAATAATTATAGGTACATCTCCTTTGAGATCCACAATTTAGTTCCTCATTGATGGGTTCAAGACTTGGGTGGCCTTAGCGCAGGAAATATATTTGGACCCAATGAACTAATAATAATATTGTACATAACTTATACGAGAGGACCAAAATCAGCCTTGATTGTGTGTAAATTGTAGCTAAAGAGACGAAGTACCTATAAGCATACAAAATTTTCGAATTACATAGAATATTTTATATACTCATAGGTAGTGCCTTTCGTTACAACTTTTATTAGTCGATAAGCCACTTATGGGCTGGGTGACTTTATCGCAGGAAATATTGGGACCATATGGACAAAATACCTTGATCATATTTAATTATAACAGTTATGACATGTACGTATTACTTTTACAAATAAAATTTTTATTTAACATGACATTTTTACAAAAACATACTTACATTTTCTTTTATTTTAAAATAATGATTTAATAAAATACTTAACCATTACGGTCACAAAGATTCATATCACATATGATGCCATTAGGTCCATCGGGTTCAAATATATCCAGCGGTAAAGTCACTCATCATATATTAAGTACTTATAAATGTGGATTTTTTATAATCAATTATGGTATTAATTTACTTATATTAGGACTAGTTCTATAAATAAATGAATAATGTGAAAGAGTTTAAATTACATGATGACTCATATTTAATAGTATTGACATGTGCGTAGCTTGACTGTACTTTCTTTAATGATATATTTATGCTTATTCGCAAGTATTTTATATATAACACTATACAATTTCCAATACAAGAAGAAACCCATACATTATTGCTAAATGATACTTGATCATTAAAATATATTGCTTTACAGCTTGTTTATTAGATGCAGCAATACATTAAAAACAATATTATATTCATAACATATAGCCTTTTACAAACTGTAAGCTCTATTTTAATGATTAAATAGCATTTAGCAATAATGTATTGAAGACAGGACAGAATCAAAAATACATGAAAGTCTAAGGCCTTACCTGGATATAAACCTGAAGAACATAATAAGCGCGACGGTGACAACTAGACTTAACCTATAGGCAACGTCTGCGAGAAATTCGGCATAGCCTCAGAGATGACAGTATGGACAGCAGCAGGTCTTTCTTAAAGAAGCCACAATGAACCCTCTCTCTGACGTTCGAACTTCTGTCGTTATAACTCTGAAAGCGTAAGCACTGGTCGTAACACGCGGCGTTTGATTATGACTGTCGCGCACATGCACTTCCGTATAGGCGTCCCTCTTTCTTCCTCTCTCTCTCTCTCTCTAGTGCTCAAACTCTCAATAAGTACACATGCGGGTGCGGTAGTCATCAAACAATGTGTTGCAATTTGCGCTCTCCTGTTCATGGGTTACGACTAACGATGAATGACGTGAAGAAGGGTTCATTGTGGCTTCTTTAAGAAAGACCTGCTGCTGTCCATGCTGTCATCTCTGAGGCTATGCCGAGTTTCTCGCAGACGTTGCCTATAGGTTAGGTCTAGTTGTCACCGTCGCGCTTATTATGTTCTTCAGGTTTATATCTAGGTAAGGCCTTAGACTTTCATGTATTTTTGATTACGTCCTGTCTCCAATACATTATTGCTAAATGCTATTTAATCATTAAAATAGGGCTTACCGTTCGTAAAAGGCTATATGTTATGAATATAAAATTGTTTTTAATGTATTGCTGCATCTAATAAACAAGCCGTAAAGCAATATATTTTAATGATCAAGTATCATTTAGCAATAATGTATGGATTTCTTCTTTTATTGGAAATTGTATAATGTTATATATAAAATACTTGCGAATAAGCATAAATATATCATTAAAGAAAGACAGTCCAAGCTACGCACATGTCAATACTATTTAATATGAGTCATCACGTAATTTAAACTCTTTCACATTACTCATTTATACATAGAACTACTCCTATTATAAGTAAATTAATACCATAATTGATTATAAAAAATTCACATTTATAAGTACTTAATATATGATGAGTGACTTTACCGCTGGATATATTTGAACCCGATGGACATAATGGCATCATATGTGATATGAATCTTTGTGACCGTAATGGTTAAGTATTTTATTAAAACATTATTTTAAAATAAAAGAAAATGTAAATATGATTTTGTAAATATGTCATATTAAATATGAATTTTATTTGTAAAAGTAATACGTACATGTCATAACTGTTATAATCAAATATGATCAAGGTATTTTGTCCATATGGTCCCAATATTTCCTGCGATAAAGTCACCCAGCCCATAAGTGGCTTATCGACTAATAAAAGTTGTAACTAAAGGCACTACCTATGTGTATATAAAATATTCTATGTAATTCGAAAATTTTGTATGCTTATACCTATATTCAAGGACAATTTTGCCTCAAAACTTTGCAGAACGATAGATAATTACATTACGGAGGGCAAGCGGATTTGAATAAGTCGTTAATCGTAGTAACAATCTAGTTATAACGAATTACTTCTGTTCGGTCGGTACGGTAGGTCGCATAATAGAGGTCGGTATTCCACACCCCCTTATGCAAAATATCATCAGTGCTCTTATATCTTATTGTAATGTTGCAGGTATGTTTCATATCTATTATTTATATATACTTATACAGTTATAGCATTTTTTATATATACTTATACAGTTATAACCTCTATTTATAATAAAAATATATTTTATCAAAGAAGTATAAGACTTAAGTAATATTAATTTTGTTAGCTAATAACAAACTTCAACATTTCAGTAGTGTTTTAAAAAACAGAACTAAGTCTAAAACTTACTTCGAGAAATTATTTGAAATAGTTTTTTTCTGAATTCATGCGGGTCGACTCCGTCATCGGTCACCCTGAACACCTGACCACGCATACAATAAGTTTCAATACCTAGAGGCAGAAACCTATGGAGCGCTCCACGTAGCGCACCGTCTAGACTCCGTTATCGGCCACCGAAAAGAGAAATTTAATTACGAAATAGAAAAAAAAGTTAAATTTCTAGTGAAATTTAATTATGAATGACGAAAAAGGTCAGATGAGATTTTGGCGTGAGATCTCACGTGAGATTTTTCAGTTGGGTGATACATTTACAGTCATAATGTTTGTCAATTATGCAAGCACGTACACAGTTGTGAAAATAAAACTTATTTTTTAATGTTGAATTTCGGCTAACTCGCGCGATTATCGTGCGATTATCGCGGCAGAAAATGGTCGATAAACTGGCGCGATCTTCGCGCGATTAGTCGCGCGAAGAATCGCGCGATTCATCGCACGATAATCGCGCGATATTTTTCAATAGGGATGCTACGAACCGCCAAAATACAAAATTTTATATAAATAGTAGTGTCAAATACAGGTATTATTAGTTTTTATTTATTTATTTATTTTTATTTGTTATATTGTAGCACAATCCATGGATAAATTCTAGCAGCACTACTTTCATCCACAGATCTGAACTAAAGAGTAATATAAGGTAAAAACCCAATAGATAACCAGTTAAGGTTCCAGGGATAGTTTATATTGAATCACGTGCATGTAATTGCGACTATACTAAATTCTTTTTGTATATTTCACGAGTATTTATTATATTGTACTTAAAACTGTTAAAGAAAGTTCGATTTTTATGCTAAAATTTATGAAATGAGTAAAAATGAGGAAAATAGCATTTAGCCCATTAAGTAACTAACCAAAAAACACTTGACCCACTAGTCGAATTTTCGTAACCCAATAAGTAACTACTTGTTTCACAACTTTTAAATATGGGTTTTAAGCTTTATTTCGTATAGTCAAAGTAATTATTAATAGCACAATTTAATTAAATTAAAGTAAATTTGATAGAAAAATTTACTTACATAAATATTACTTCAATGACACAAAAATATTTAATGTAATTACACTCGATTATTAAAAATGTTTTAGTTCTTACAGGAAAGCATAATGATGCTAACACGTACATTTTACAAAAAAAAAACAGACAATAAATTGAGAAAATTCAATCTCAGAGTCACCAGTCACTGATAAAGTTCATGTAGTAAAAAGAAGTGATTCATTAAATGGCAGTGCGAATGGTCCAGAGCTCCCTTATGTTCTTTTGAGTTCAACGGAGCCTGATTTTTTTTATAGGGAAAGGTATTTTTACTTATGTATTTATTCTATCGAAATTTCTAATTATACCAGATTCTACTACTAGAAATATTTTATTTCTTACAAAGCTTTCAGCTTGGCTTAAACAGGCATCATTAAGCTTCTCTGTTAGAAATAATATTTTTAGTAGTAGAATCTGGTTTAATTAGAAATGTATGTATCAATAGTATAAATACATAAGTAAAAAAAACCTTTTTCTACAAAAAAAAATCAGGATTCGTTGCACTCGAAAGAACATAAAAGAGCTTTGGACTATTCGCACCACCATTTACTGAATCACTTCTTTTTACCACATTCACTTTATTACTGACCGGTGATTCTGAGATTGAATTTTCTCAATTTGTCTCTATTTTGTGTAAGGCTCTATGTAAGTTAGCACTATTATGCTTTTCTGTAAGAAATAAAAAATTTTTAATAATAGATTGTAACTACATTGAATATTTTTGTATCAATGAAGTAATATTTATATAAGTAATACCTTTTCCTATGAAAACATCATGCTCGGTTTAATTCAAAAGAACAGAAACTCAAAAAGGAGACGCTGAGCTGTTTACTGTACTGAATGTTCTGAATATGTCTCTGTTTCCTCTATATGGCTATATTTAACAAATCATCATTGTGTGTGTCTTTAATTACAAATTCATTTTAATTAGTATACTAACAATAAATTTTAAGTGATCCTGAAATTAAAAGTAGGTTAGGTTTGCTAATCTATATAGCAACTCTAAAAATATTCAATAAATTTGAAAAAAAATAAATAAGAATGAAATAAAATCGATTAGAAGGATTATATTTGCAATTTATAGTAGAAAAATTTCGATTTTGCACTTTAAACCATGTACAAAGAGTATAGTTACGTACTGGTACAAGTGACCAACTGGTTACGTACTGGTGACCGTGGCCAATAACTAGACAGTTAGTTATTTACTGGGCAGGACGTAATTGTCACAGCCCAATACGTAACTACGAATATTTTAAAATAAAAAAAGTTTTAATTATTAAAACATACTTTTTATTCATTTTAAAAGTATTTAAGATTCTAAAAAACCATTTCGCGTGAAAAACAAAGATATATTTTTAAAACAATGTCCTTATGAACAAATGTGTTTATCTTAGCTAAGTCTTAAGAGGCGGTCAAAGTTTTCCGACTTCCCAAACAGCGATATTTTAAATATTTTTTTAATTATGTACATATTTTTATTAAATATTTTTGTTTTTGAATGACTGTAAGGTTGAAAATAGTACATAAAAAACCCCAGCCTTGTCACTATTATTTATTGCTTAATAAAAAATATTCTTTCAAAAAATGGTTATCTATTGGGTACTAGTTACTCATTGGGTCATTTACCTTAATATTTTAATAAGATGAAAAAAATTTATACATAAAATATTAATTAGTTTTAATACAAATAAAACTTCAAAAGATCTATCTTATTGAATTTTTGTATTATAAAAACTGTATTATAAAGGGTTCATCCCGTTTAAGATAAATAAATGAATAAAATCAATAAATAAATAAAGAGATTACATATAATATAAAAGATATAGAAGAAAATAATAATTTTTACCTTTTTACAAATCATTAATGAAAATCATAATCTTCATTTTTCTTATCCATATTGATTGGCGCAATCTGTCACATAGTGCACATCCGCTAAACACATTAAAAAAAGCACACAAAGTATCTATTCCGTTATAAAATTTGAACACAAACTACAAAAGTATAACTAGTCACAGTAGTCATCTAATAGTAAAGCTGATGCCTAATATGAAATGATGACACATACACAAATCTTACTACTGCAATATCTTCTTACATTCAGAAACTGAGTTTTATACCATACTACCATCTGATTGAAGACCTATAGACATCACTGCAAAATAATTCCAGTTTTATCTGAAAAATAAATCCACACAAAGGATTGATTCTACGGCGTTACTATATGTACGACAGATTTGTCTACCGCAAAATTGATGTAATTTTAAAAATTTTCAAGTATCCTTTCATCTATTAATACAAAATCTGTCGTACATATAACAACGGCCTTGATTCTAATACTAAGTAATATGTTTAAATATTTGACCATTTAATACTTATCTAACATATTTTCAATTTTTTACTGATGATCCTCGCAGATAAATTCTTCTCATTCGACTTCACAAAACCATTGTTTTCAAACAAGGAACTAACCTTCCAATATTCACACATACTTATGCACTCGAATTTCTTTCGCTCGAGTTAATGGTAATCTATTTATTTGAAGTGTACTTTGTACATCCTGTCGAACTCGAGAAAATGCTTCATTTGCTCTCCACTGACTTCCAGCATCAAAATGATTACCTAGTTTTTTTATTGGTGACATTGATTGTTTAATTAAGGAATTATTCACCATGTTACTATATACTGTAGTTCGAAGTGATAACTTTCTTTCTCTTCTTATTTTTGGACTTTTCTGTTTTAATAAAAGGCATTTTATGTAATGACCAGCTACGTTATAAATACATTTAACCTGTATTGTCCTCTCATCCTATTGAAAAATTGCAGCTGAGATTTTGGGTAAGATGTCATGGCTAAATCTCACTTGATATCCTGTTACGGGTGCTGAAAAAAATTTACACAAATTCAAAATAGGCTTTTTCAGCATTGGAATTTGCCTGTTAGGATGTTTTATCACCCCTGATAAACTCTCAAAATACCCATTTAGAACCATTTTATAGAATTTTTCAAATTTTACAAGTTTGTTTAAGTTTAAATGTTTAACAAATTGAAAATGAGTGTAAATCATCGCGTTGCGCTGCGCTTGCTACATCGCCCATTCACTCCCTTAGGCCCCTGCCACATAAGCACGTACGCATCCGAATGCACGCGTATGCATCCGTATGCACGTGCTCACATCTCGTGCGGACGCGCCCGCTCGCTTCTGTCATTGGTTGGGAGCGAGCTCAGGACTTCGACGACCAATGAGAGAAGCGAACGGGCGCGTCCGCACGAGATGTGAGCACGTGCATACGGATGCATACGCGTGCATTCGGATGCATACGTGCTTATGTGGCAGGGGCCTTACTACTACCTTACTACTACGTCCTTTTCATATGGAAGTGCGTCGTGCGCCGTGCGCCGCGTCGTGCGCCGCGTTCCGATCGCTTGAAGACAGCAACTCTTTGCTGATTGGTTAATTCTATTTTACCATCTAGTTTCGTTAAAGGAATTAACCAATCAGCATAGAGTTGCTGTATTCAAGCGATCGGAACCAGCGCGCTGCGTGGAGAGAAAATACGCAGGGCAGAGCAGACTGCAGAGCGGAGCAGAGCAGAATAGACTAAGGCCGTATCTACACTATGCGAGAAGCGCATGCAATCAGCGTGACTGCAGCCAATCATAACTTGAATCAAGCAGAAGGAAAGAGTGTCTACCGCTCGAGTCAAGCTGTGATTGGCTGCAGCCACGCTGATCGCATGCGCTTCTCGCATAGTGTAGATACGGCCTAAGGGACTGTCTCCATAAGGCCCAAGACACATAAGCGCGCGTTTGCTCGCGTTTGGCTGCGGGTGGCCGCGGTCAGCCGCGGTAAGAGCGCACGCGCTCGCTTCTCTCATTGATCGTCGTAGGCGTGCGCGTCCGCTGAGCCCGCTTCCAGCCAATGTGAGAAGAGAGCGCGTGCGCTCTTATCGCGTCCGACCGCGGCCGACCGCGGCTGACCGCAGCCAAACGCGAGCAAACGCGCGCTTATGTGTCTAGGGCTGAGTCAACAATGAACCAATCGGAGCTAAGCCTCCAAGCTCGAGGCTTGACTTTGAATACTCCGATTGGTGTAGAGTTGAGTCAGAGTCAGGGCGCCTCTACATGGAGTCTGGCGTTCTCGAGAATGGCAGACTGGCATATCTAACCTTGTGAGAGCAACAAAGACAGACAATTTTCAAATGTACGCTATCCTCACTCTCATGGAGTTAGACTGCCATTCTCGAGAACGCCAGACTCCATGTAGAGGCGCCCTCAGTGAGCCTAGGCACAGGCACACTTACGGAGACAGTCCCTAACAGAGTTAGTGGAGCAGCGCAGAGTCGGCGGTGCCATCAATCAAACTGTATATAACGCGCGATCAATTCCACGAATCGTAGCGGAGCGGAGGAAATCGAAGGTGCGGCTCAGTCGCCGCTGGCTCGCATGAATCTGCTATGAGCTCGAACTATATTAGGGACAATGTACATAAGAGCCGTGTCGTGCTGTGTCGTGCTGTGCCTTGCCGTGCCGTGCCTTGCTCTTGCCGTGCCTTGCCGTGCCTTGCCGTTTCGTTCCTATTTCTGTCGGTTTATAAACATGTATTCCATATCTCTATAGGAACGAAACGGCAAGGCACGGCAAGGGCAAGGCAAGGTATAGCACGACACAGCACGACACGGCTCTTATGTACATTGTCCCTTAGACGTTTGACTGCCTGTATGGACGGCGAAGAGTGGGGGAACCAATAGCACGGCTTGGTCGACTCCTCTTAAACAAAAAAAATGCAGCCGTGCGAAACAATAACATTGAAGATTGATCATTTTGAAAAATATTTGGATGCTTCAGGGTGGAACATTAGGAAGGCTATTACCAATTTCCTAAATCACTGTAAAAACAAACAATTAACATAAGATTATTTTTAAGAGAACAGTGTGTCATTTCAACTTTTTAATTCAAGACATTTGCACTTGCTGTATAAAAGTAGCTTATTTTACTTGTAAGCTGAGTGAAATAATGTTATATATACGTAATATGTATAAAATGTTATTATCTTATTGTACAATATTTTTTTATAAATTAATACATGTATTTAAAATACAAATAATCTTATAAAATTTGTATTGCATTATTAACTTATAAGTATTATATATTACTAATTACATTCTCTACTATTACTAATTACTACTTTTATGAGTCCAAATATTATATATAATACAAAAATTAAATTTTGTATTCCAGTCGAATACTTGAAGTATAATATGATGATGTACCTATAAGTAAGTAATAGTTAGAGAAATAATTTCGCTAGCATAATCAGCCCAATGTGATATGGAGACCGATTTTCCAAAACTCTACAGCGGTTCTCAACGTAAAAACGCGAAGCCCCCGAGGTAGGACTTTCTTATGTGCAAAGCCAAAATAGGACTTTTTTCCACGCGACAGCGAGATAGGACTTTTTTCCACACGATAGGCCCGTAACACGCAAAAAGGAACAGTGACAGATATAAGAATTAACATGGCTTAGTATATCTATATATACGGGGAACAGCGAGGAATAAGCGCTGTTTCTGATATACAGGGTGAGGAAAAAATATGGAAACCCCGGAAAATTTCGGAGATTAATGATGAATTTAATGATGACCTCGAACCTCATTTTAAGGTCAACTTTTGTTTTATAAATGGCAACCCCTATTTTTGACATCAGCAATCGAAAGAGCGGGAATTTTTTTATTTCAGTTACCAATCTTCGAAATTTTCTGGGGTTTTCATATTTTTTCCTCACCCCGTATATGGGTAACTTCATGTCAACTGTGACACGTCAAAATTTTAAAATTGCTCAAATTTTTTTAACTAGTTCCAAATTAGCCCCAAAACATAACCCTAGAGTTTTAGAGCAAAATATTCAATGGTTTAAAAGTTAGGATTAATTGAAAATTTGAAAATTTTGAATTTTTTCATAAACCTTCAACATTCATGATTTTTTAACTCAAAAACTTGAAACTTTTTGTATAGGATATTGAATGGGAAAAAGTTTCCAAATTGTAAGAAGAATTGCTCAGAATTTTTCCAGATCGATGCCAATTATATTGCTAATTCATACGTAAGAAAATACCAAACATAATATGCTTAAGGCGGCTGGGACATTATCCCTCGACAGAGGCTAAAAATTTGATACAAAATATTATTTTTAAAATGAGACCTCGGTGAAAGTGGAATGCAAACTCAGAAATAAGTAACAGGCAATTAAATCCGTCAAAACTGTAAAAAGTACTATAGCAGTACTATAACAATACTATAATAGTATTATTCACTGTTTTGACAGATTTAATTGCCTGTTACTTATTTCTGAGTTTTCATTCCACTTTCACCGAGGTCTCATTTTAAAAATAGCATTTTGTATCAAATTTGTATCCTCTGTCGAGGGATATTAATCATGTCGCAGCCGCCTTAAGCATATTTTGTATCGTATTTTCTTACGTATAAATTAGCAATATAATTAGCATCGATCTGGAAAAATTGTGAGCAATTCTTCTTACAATTTGGAAACTTTTTCCCATTCAATGTCCTATACAAAAAGTTTCAAGTTTTTGAGTTAAAAAATCATGAATGTTGAAGGTTTATGAAAAAATTCAAAATTTTCAAATTTTCAATTAATTCTAACTTTTGAACCATTGAATATTTTGCTCTAAAACTCTAGGGTTATGTTTTGGGGCTAATTTGGAACTGGTAAAAAAATTTTGAGCAATTTTAAAATTTTGACCTGTCACAGTTGACATAAAGTTACCCATATAGATATACTAACCCATGTTATTTCTGTATTTGTTCCTTGTATTTTTTTGCGTGTAACAGGCCTAACGGGCCATAGCGAGATAGGACTTTTTTCCATGCGATAACGAGATAGAACTTTTTTCCACGCGACAGCGAAATAGGACTTTCTCTCTCCCAGCCGACGATACGTCGTCAAGTTAGAGCAAGACTTTTAATTGTACGTGATTTTTCTATTTTTATTATTTGGTACGAAAAAGTAGAAAAACCAGCCCCGGAAGATATGCCATGAACAATAGTATATTACACACCTAGGGAGTAAAAGTAACTTTGACATGATTTTAGTTCTCGTGGTATAAAATACGGTTCGAAGCTGGTACGTAACATAAGTTTTACCGCATTCGACTATTAGACTCGAAAAACATCTCATGTGGTAAAAATAATCTCCTTCCGTACCCATTTCAAAATGTACTATAAAAATATACTTTCAGAGATATAAGATATTTGCATACTTTTTGAAAGCGAAAATGGAAAATTCGGGAAAACTGCCTATACACCATTGGAAAGCTGAGGAATATATAATGTCAGAAACGCTTTATCCCCCAATTTATTTTGGTACATACATTTTAGTATTATAAACACGAGTTGAAAGTAGTACGATTTGGGGCCCCGAGCGCCTCACGATGGGGCAGTTTACGTGAAACGCCTCATATATATATTTCTTTTTAAGTTACCATCTTATTATTTTTTTATATTTCTATCACATATTTCATTATCAATTAGAATACTTTGATAAAAATCATACATTACCTTTTCCGTGTATATTGTTGACGTATAGTTTGGTATACATTAGTGAACAATTTTAATGATATTCTTTTAGTATAATGTATGCTACATTATACACACTAATATTTATAATACGATGCATATTTGTCCATATACAGATTATATTCACGTAACAATGTGTGTATTTCGCTTATACGCAGGTTATATAAAAAAGATGCGTATAGACACAAAGAAAAACATTAGCATATTTTGCTTATGCCCCGTTTATATGATATTTGGAACGTGGTGTATTTCCTCTATACGAAAAATATCTGTAGTTCTAATTAAGTATGCGCATTTCGTCTACACGCAAAGATAAACGTTGCATATTTCGCTTATACACCGTTCATATATTCGGAAAGTGGCGTATTTCGTCTATACGCAAAATATCTGTAGTTCTAATCATGCGCATTTCGTCTCCACGCAAAGATAAACGTTGCATATTTCGCTTATACGCCGTTTATATATTCGGAACGTGGCGTATTTCGTCTATACGCAAAATATCTGTAGTTCTAATCATGCCCTGTTGAAAATATCCATGTGGATTTTACATTGATTTCCACATGGAATCCATATGGAATCCATATGGAATCTATACGGATTCCATGTGGATTCCACGTCGATTCCATGTGGAAATCAGTCCCAAACCGTCCTGTGGATTTCCACATGGAATTCCATATAGATTTCTATATGAATTTTTCTACAAACATTTGTAAAACAAAATCCGTATGGATTTCCATGTAGATTTCCATGGAGAAATCCAGATAAAAACGATATGATCCATATAGATTTCCATATGGATTTCCATGTGGTAATTTAAATGTTTATAAAATTGTTTATTTATAAAATTTTAAAATTTTTTTACTAGGGATACGTTTTTTACCATATCAGTAAAGCATAAAAAATTATAAACTATAATTTCCTCTTATGTAATTCTTCGAAAAGATTCTACAGTACTTGTTGTCAAAAATATGTATCCTAGTAAAAAAAAATATAACAATTTTATAAATAAACATTTTTATAAACATTAAAATTATCATATGGAAATCCATGTGGAAATCTATATGGATCATGTTGTTTTTACCTGGATTTCCCCATGGAAATCTACATGGAAATCCATACGGATTTGGTTTTACAAATGTTTGTAGAAAAATTCATATAGAAATCTATATGGAATTCCATGTGGAAGTCCACAGGACGATTTGGGACTGATTTCCACATGGAATCGACATGGAATCCATATAGAATCCGTATAGATTCCATATGGATTCCATATCTATTCCATGTGGAAATCAGTGTAAAATCCACATGGATATTTTCAACAGGGTGCGCATTTCGTCTACACGCAACGATAAACGTTGGTATATTTCGCTTATACACCGTTTATATATTCGGAACGTGGCGTATTTCGTCTATACGCAAAATATCTGTAGTTCTAATGATGCGCCTTTCGTCTACACGCAAAGATAAACGTTGGTATATTTCGCTTATACACCGTTTATATATTCGGAACGTGGCGTATTTCGTCTATACGCAAAATATCTGTAGTTCTAATCATGCGCATTTCGTCTACACGCAAAGATAAACTTTGGTATATTTCGCTTATACACCATTTATATGATATTTGGAACGTGGCGTATTTCGTCTATACGCAAAATATCTGTAGTTCTAATTAAGTATGCGCATTTCGTCTACACGCAAAGATAAACGTTGGTATATTTCGCGTATACACCGTTTATATATTCGGAACGTGGCGTATTTTGTCTATACGCAAAATATCTGTAGTTCTAATCATGCGCATTTCGTCTACACGCAAAGATAAACGTTGGTATATTTCGCTTATACACCGTTTATATATTCGGAACGTGGTGTATATTGTCTATACGCAAAATATCTGTAGTTCTAATGATGCGCCTTTCGTCTACACGCAAAGATAAACGTTGGTATATTTTGCTTATACACCGTTTATATATTCGGAACGTGGCGTATTTCCTCTATACGCAAAATATCTGTAGTTCTAATCATGCGCATTTCGTCTACCCGCAAAGATAAACGTTGGTATATTTCGCTTATACACCGTTTATATATTCGGAACGTGGCGTATTTTGTCTATACGCAAAATATCTGGAGTTCTAATGATGCGCTTTTCGTCTACACGCAAAGATAAACGTTGGTATATTTCGCTTATACACCGTTTATACGATATTTGGAACGTGGTGTATTTCGTCTATACGCAAAATATCTGTAGTTCTAATTAAGTATGCGCATTTCGTCTACACGCAAAGATAAACGTTGCACATTTCGCTTATACACCGTTTATATATTCGGAACGTGGCGTATTTTGTCTATACGCAAAATATCTGTAGTTCTAATGATGCGCCTTTCGTCTACACGCAAAGATAAACGTTGGTATATTTCGCTTATACACCGTTTATATATTCGGAACGTGGCGTATTTCCTCTATACGCAAAATATCTGTAGTTCTAATCATGCGCATTTCGTCTACACGCAAAGATAAACGTTGGTATATTTCGCTTATACACCGTTTATATATTCGGAACGTGGCGTATTTTGTCTATACGCAAAATATCTGTAGTTCTAATGATGCGCCTTTCATCTACACGCAAAGATAAACGTTGGTATATTTCGCTTATACACCGTTTATATATTCGGAACGTGGCGTATTTCCTCTATACGCAAAATATCTGTAGTTCTAATCATGCGCATTTCGTCTACACGCAAAGATAAACGTTGGTATATTTCGCTTATACACCATTTATATGATATTTGGAACGTGGCGTATTTCGTCTATGCGCAAAATATCTGTATTTCTAATTAAGTATGCGCATTCCGTCTTCACGCAAAGATAAACGTTGGTATATTTCGCTTATACACCGTTTATATATTCGGAACGTGGCGTATTTTGTATATACGCAAAATATCTGTAGTTCTAATGATGCGCCTTTTGTCTAGACGCAAAGATAAACGTTGATATATTTCGCTTATACACCGTTTATATATTCGGAACGTGGCGTATTTTGTCTATACGCAAAATATCTGTAGTTCTAATCATGCGCATTTCGTCTACACGCAAAGATAAACGTTGCACATTTCGCTTATACACCGTTTATATATTCGGAACGTGGCGTATTTTGTCTATACGCAAAATATCTGTAGTTCTAATGATGCGCCTTTCGTCTACACGCAAAGATAAACGTTGGTATATTTCGCTTATACACCGTTTATATATTCGGAACGTGGCGTATTTCCTCTATACGCAAAATATCTGTAGTTCTAATCATGCGCATTTCGTCTACACGCAAAGATAAACGTTGGTATATTTCGCTTATACACCGTTTATATATTCGGAACGTGGCGTATTTTGTCTATACGCAAAATATCTGTAGTTCTAATGATGCGCCTTTCATCTACACGCAAAGATAAACGTTGGTATATTTCGCTTATACACCGTTTATATATTCGGAACGTGGCGTATTTCCTCTATACGCAAAATATCTGTAGTTCTAATCATGCGCATTTCGTCTACACGCAAAGATAAACGTTGGTATATTTCGCTTATACACCATTTATATGATATTTGGAACGTGGCGTATTTCGTCTATGCGCAAAATATCTGTAGTTCTAATTAAGTATGCGCATTCCGTCTTCACGCAAAGATAAACGTTGGTATATTTCGCTTATACACCGTTTATATATTCGGAACGTGGCGTATTTCGTTTATACGCAAAATCCATATTAATATCAACGTACAGTGCCGCTAAAACATTTCTTCGATATTCGATCGATTCAGCATTACTTTCAATTGCACACCTATCTATGAGGCTTTCATCTGCTTCTCCTGAAGATTCTATGTCTGAACTACTGTGAAGAACGACACTTACAGCTGTAATTATGGATGGCTTGGTGCGTTTTTGCTTTTTCTTACTTTGGGATGTTACTTTCCTTTTTCTCGTTTTTCTGTTGTCTTCAGATGTGTTCGATGTATCCACACATTTTTCATGAACTTCTGATTCCTTTTCTACAACATTGCGTTTTTGTTCTGTCTGTGCCTTCAAAACATAGTCTGGCTCTCGAAGTGCCATGTTACGATTGTAACGACTGTCTAATAATTCAGGTAGTAAACAATCAAAGTAAAATCTTCTTAATGGTTCAGCCACCCTTTTCTCCCAAAAATCATCATCACGTTCAACTTTGATACACTTAATGCCTTTCTTTGTACATAGAGTAAATATACAATCCTCTTTATTACTTATATGTAATTGACCTTGAACTTGATAATAATATTCGTGAGCTGGATTCATTTGATTAATATCTTCTTTACTAAAAATTCTTCTTATGTTTGGTTTCTGTTTGAGAGCCTGCATTATCGTCAAATTGGCTGCAGAAATAGGATTCATGAATTCAACAATACCATTGTCATCTATAAAACCTCCTATACATGCTCCTAAGTATTCATCCTTCGCATCAACAACCAAACCAGCAGTCTCAATATTATGACTTAATTCTTTGTACAACCTAATCCGTGAACTAGCTTGATTTTCAATCTCATACCTTAGTGCTGTAAGATTTAAAACTGGTGGATAAAGGATGCTTTTAACAATAGTAGCACACGAAGTACTGTCTTTCTTTCGACAAATTTTGCCGAAATTTGAAGCTATCAACAATTCACTTCTTTTTTGATACCATAAATCACATTCAGCCTGATTCACTGTTGCACGTTCAATTTCAGCTCGATTAGCTTGATTCTTTTTAAGTTTTTCCAAGTGTTGTTGAACTAAAATTTCATAAGCTTCTGGATTGATATCTGGACGATTAGCACCTTCTCCGTAATCTTCTTTTCCACTTTCAACATATCTTCGTCGTCGCCTTCCTTGAAGCATTCGCAAAAGTTTCTTTTGTTCAATCTTTCTCTTAGCTTGTTCTTTCATTGATATAATGATACTTGAAGGCTCATATCCGCAATTCACGTTCAATCTCGATAAAAGGGATTGTGTGTTGTATTGGATAACTGCACCTTGAACTCTTCCATAATACGAATCCCTTTGACCGTAATTGATACGCTTTCCTCCTACCATTTTAGCAATAATAGCGTTAAAAGATTCTACGTGATTGCTAGTTTCAGATTTCAATAAACTTCGAGCATGACAACTTAGATCACGTACAACTTGTTGAATAGTTGTGTACATTCCCGTCAATTTCAAGGTTGGAATCCAATTTTTCTCATTTCTGGTTTTTCTTTTACAAGGTACCTGATACTTTTGACATTGAGCATGATCTCCGAAACAATGGTGAATAGAATTCATAATTTGATGTTGTAAACTCGTCACTTCAGAATCTGCATCTCTTTGATTTCTCTTAATGTTTATCAATGTCACTATGTGTTGCCTAATTTTGAACGAGCACTTTTTTACATGATCTCGAAACGACTTTACATTTCCTCTAGGGAGAGTATGCGCCAATCTCCCTCTAGAAGCATCCACAATTTTATTGCACATATTTCTGAGCAAATGATTTGTGCATTCAATTTTTTCTACTCGTACTCCATATTGTCGATAAGGATTGCTATCTAATATTGCTTTATAAACACTGCTATCGCCGTCACCTATAACAGTTTTATAAATCAATTTATGCTTTTCTACGCTTTCCAAAAATCCTTGTACAATAATGTCTTTTTCCATAGAACTTGAACTCTGTTCACGGCCCCAATTTTTATAGCAATCATGCTTTTTGGGAGGACAACCTTTTTTTGCAGCAAGATCGCAGACATGACACTGTTTGTTGCGCACTCCAACATACAAAACTTTTTTTGTTCGACACCCTATAATAGCCGCACAACCAGATAAAGAATCAAATTTTCCGCTTCTGTACGATCTCTTTAACCAAGATCCATCGACTTGAACAGTTATAAATGGTATTCCATCTATTACATCACCTTCAGTTATAGCCAGTTCTCTTTCCATCTGAGTTGCCTCGTTCATACTTTCTTCAGCAGTTTTTTCAAAACTTGCTACTAATTTTTGTCTATGGTCTCTGTATGTAACATTAGACATACATTTTAATCCCATACTGGCGAACTCTTGTTTCAATTCAGAATATCCTGTTCCTGCTGCGATTGTTCCAGATACTGCACCATTGTGTAAGGGCATACGTGGACCATTCTTATCAACAAGGTTAACCCATGTAAAATAATGACAATGATTGCAGACAAATTTCAATTTGGAGCATAATCCTTCATCTCTACATTTTTCATAATAAATATCATGAAAGCTGCATTGTTCGCGGAATCCATGCTCTACGTACATTAAATGCAATTCTTCATAAAAATTCAGTGGATCAGTGATTCTTCGACCTTCAAATGGTTTATTCCTATTTTCAGATTCTTCTGAAACCGTCAAATCATTTTCAACTGGCAACGGCTGAGATGTCGATGGTTCTTGTGGAAGGGAATCAAAACTATCCTTTGGTGATTCCGGTAATTCGTTGTAGATTTGTGATGTAGGCCGTATAGTTGGACAAACATACCCGTCTTCTTCGTATATACTTCCATCATTCTCCAGTCTTGCAGAGTAATTCGTGACGTATCCATCAGAATAGTCAAGTAGCGTCGATTCATCTAAAACGCAATTTCCTAATCTTCGCTGATTGTTATAGGTGTCATCCACAACCTCTACTTCACTGACATTCTCAGTAACGATGTATTCGTCTTCAATTATTAAAAAATTGTCGAGAATATCATCTTCACAACTTCCTGAAACATTCAGAATGTTGTCATACGTACCTTCATCATCTTTCTTTCTTTTGCTCCTCTCCAACCTATAATAATTTAAATAATGCAAATTTGTACCTATATTATTATGAAAACAGAACATTATTGTAATCGTACAAAGCTAGCTCAACGACGATATTAGTAACAGGAAAATAATTGTTTGCAGTAATAACTTCTTATGGGAGGTTAAGCCGGAGAGAACATCACTCTTAGGCCTCTAAACCCATGAAAAAATCTTACCCCGAAGGCGAGACTTTTCCTCTCTCTCTCTCTCCCTCTCTCTCTCTCTCTCTCTATAACTCTCTCTCTTCCCGCCGACTTTCTTATAATAATAATTTGTACGAGTCCAAGTTCGCACATGCGGATTGCGAGCTCCTGCGAAAGTTAATCGAACTTATTTATATATAGGTAAATATGTACAAAATCGATACTCTTCCCCTTGCTGATTGACACGCGCATACACGACGCGCTCACGCTCCATGAGGCCCTCTTAAGGAAATAATTTTCATGTCACTTTAAAACAAGTTATTTTGTAGGCGGGCGATATGATGAGCTTGAAGTTTGCAGCGCTCGACTCGAGCACTTTCAAAAATTTTATTTTTTTTTTTGGATTTCGGTGTTCTATTCGGTAAAAAGCCACAAGAGAACACAAAAAATGTAGAAAAAGACCATTCCCGAATATACCCATACACAAAACAACCCTTAAATAAGGGAAATACGAGGGTGTACATAACTATAATATATCCCTGACGTTTAAATGACATCATACGACACTAATTTTGTTGGAAACTCCTGTAAATGGCAAAATTACAATAAAAAATATATTCAAATCAAAATCCCATGTCCGGAAACCACCCGGGGGGGGGGGGGGGGGGATTGGGACGATACAAGCGAAGACAGCGTATACATGAACACATACACCATGACATATCAAAAATTCTATCTCGAAAACGAGATCTTATACCCCGCCCAATTTTTAATATGTTTTTTAGTATAACAAAACAAGCTTAGAAAAAAATTAACAAGAAAATCCTATATCCGGAAAACCCTGCCCGGAAGGGAAGATTGGCGCGAAACGAGCGCAAACCGCGAATATGCGTGAACACCTAAAGGATGATATATCGAAAATTCTATCTCGAAAACGAAGTCTTATACCCCGCCAAATTTTTAATATGTTGTTTAGTATAATAATACAAGCTTAGATAAAAATTAACAAGAAAATCGTATGTCCGGAAGACCCGACTTGGAAGGGGAGATTGGAACGAATCGAGAGCAGCCAGCGTATGCGTGAACACATACACCATGGCATATCAAAAATTCTATCTCGAAAACGAGATCTTATACCCCGCCAAATTTTTAATATGTTGTTTAGTATAATAATACAAGCTTTGAAAAAATTAACAAAAAAATCGTATGTCCGGAAGACCCAACTTGGAAGGGGAGATTGGAACGAATTGAGCGTAGACACAGCGTATGCGTGAACGCATACACCATGGCATATAAAAAATTCTATCACGAAAACGAGATCTTATACCCCGCCAAATTTTTAATATGTTTTTTAGTATAACAAAACAAGATTAGAAAAAAATTAACAAGAAAATCCTATGTCCGGAAAACCCTGCTCGGAAGGGGAGATTGCCGCGAAACGAGCGCAAACCGCGAATATGCGTAAACACCTAAAGGATGATATATCGAAAATTCTATCTCGAAAACGAAGTCTTATACCCCGCCAAATTTTTAATATGTTGTTTAGTATAATAATACAAGCTTAGAAAAAAATTAACAAGAAAATCGTATGTCCGGAAGACCCGACTTGGAAGGGGAGATTGGAACGAATCGAGAGCAGCCAGCGTATGCGTGAACACATACACCGTGGCATATCAAAAATTCTATCTCGAAAACGAGATCTTATACCACGCCAAATTTTTAATATGTTGTTTAGTATAATAATACAAGCTTTAAAAAAATTGGCACGCATATTGTATGTACGGAAAACCTTGGCACACTCATTAGTTTAATTTTTTCTTGTTCATTCATCTTTTGTAAATGTGAAATAAAATATTCGTATTTATGAATGTGAAAAAAATTATTTAGAAGCATTTTTGAATGGTATACTTTTTTGGCGCTACTTTTAAATCTAAAAATTAAGGAAATATTGTTTTGTATTTAAACTACACCATTTATAAACATTAGCCACTTTCTATTTTTGATCTTTCGTAAATAATTATCTACACGAAATACCATAAGTTTTAAAGTAATATAATTTCAGTTTAGATAATTGTGCATGCAAAGATTAAATAGGAAGATGCCAGTATTTATAAGTCTCGTCGTTTAGAAAAAATACGATATTTTCCTCAATTTTTATATTTAAAAATAGCGCCAAAAAGTACACTATTCAATAGGGCTCGTAAATAATTTTTTTGACACTCTGTGCGAAAAGTGTCCACTTTGCGCACGCTGGGCCAAAAACGTGCTCGCAAAATCGAGCTTTGCACACGTCGTATAAAAAAATAGTGTTCGATACACGAGTGAGAAAGTGATTTTATCCTCGTTTGGACTTTTCACCCTCGCTTCGCTCGGGCGCAAACGTCCACACGAGGATAAAATCACTTTTTCGCACTTGTATCGAAAATAACTATTTTCAGATTCAGAATGGCTGAACGAACAAGAATAACTTTGTCGTTTAGATGTTTCTTCAAAACTAAATCCCTTTTTAGTTTTGTCATTTAAAAAAAGTTGAAATTTCCGTCAATTCTTAAGCCACGAAAGTACAACCTGAATTTTTATACGCATCCGTGATCCAGATATGAGAAACTTGCCTCTTATTACTGCACGGTACCGGGCGCAGGGAAGACGTTGCGTCTACTCTTTTGGGTTCTAATTCTCGAAAAACATCTTGAGAAAATTTTGAAACAAATCATTTCGAATGTAATAAATGCTCAGCTTTCGATTTAAATAGTAAAACAATATTAAAAATATACTTTTTGAGATGTAAGATGTTTTGTAGTTTTTGAAGGTGAAAATGAAAAATTTCGGAATAACTGTCTACATCATTAGAAAGCTGAAGAAAAAATACGTTAGAAACGATCATCGAACAATTTTTAAAGTGCATTTAAGTATCATAAACATGAGTTGGAAATAGCAAGATTTCGATCTCGCGCGCCGCGCTGGGAGAGTTGACGTGAAACTCCTCATATATATATATATATATATATATATATATATATATATAACTTAGTACACCGCTACCTTCCAGGACACCTACAGGTTTTCTGCAATAAAAGTAGGTATAAAACGTTAAACAGTATATAAGTGACTAAAGAAATAATATCCCTCAGGGTGTTGACTAACACCACGACGCATGCGGCGCCCCCTTTCAGTTCCGCAGTATTTTACGTTGATTTCGGAAAAATTTTACGGAAAAAAACCTTGTGAAAGAAATCCTAAATGTCCTGAATAATACAAAAATGTCCTGAATGGTAGCGGTAAACATATTCCTAATTCAGTACAGTCCTGAAAACAAGCAAATGTCCTGCAACATAGCGGTAAACCAATGAAAAGTCCTGAAACATAGCGGTGAACAGAAATATATATATATATCCGTTGACTGAAGCCATTCACATCACTTAACTTTTCCAATTATTATTTTGAAAGAAAAAAATTTGATTTAAAATCCACCATTTGGAAGGAATTTTTAAAAAATGGTTAAATTTAACAGTATAAATGGAGCTGGTATAAATTTTGTTATCATGTATTGTCTAGTCGGGATGGTTTTAGGGATAATTTGGGAGGATAATGGAGGGATTTATGCATATCTCTAACAAATAACATCAAAAACACCGAATTTGGAAATTCTCGATATTTCGTTAACGATGAACGTTCAGAACTTCAAACACATTCATATCGCCCCAATCTCGTCTCGACAGCAATGTTTTTCGGACATGCAATTTTGCTCCCAATTTTTTTTTAAGCTTGTATTATTATACTAAATAATATATTAAAAATTTGGCGGGGTATAAGACCTCGTTTTCGAGATAGAATTTTCGATATGCCATGGTGTATGTGTTCACGCATACGCTGGCTGCGCTCGTTTCGTTCCACTCTCCCCTTCCAAGCCGGGTCTTCCGGACATAGAATTTTCTTGTTAATTTTTCATGCTTGTATTATTATACTAAATAACATATTAAAAATTTGGCGGGGTACAAGATCTCGTTTTCGAGATAGAATTTTTGATATGTCATGGTGTATGCGTGCACGCATACGCTGTGTCTGCGCTCGATTCGTTGCAATCTCCCCTACCAAGTCGGGTCTTCCGGACATACGATTTTCTTGTTAATTTTTTTCTAAGCTTCTATTATTATACTAAGTAACATATTAAAAATTTGGCGGGGTATAAGACTTTTTTTTCGAGATAGAATTTTCGATAGATCATCCTTTAGGTGTTCACGCATATACGCGGTTTGCGCTCGTTTCGCGCCAATCTCCCCTTCCGGGCAGGGTTTTCCGGACATAGGATTTTCTTGTTAATATTTTTCTAAGCTTGTATTGTTATACTAAAAAACATATTAAAAATTCGGCGGGGTATAAGATCTCGTTTTCGAGATAGAATTTGTGATATTTCATGGTGTATGTGTTGATGTATACGCTGTCTTCGCTCGTATTGTCCCAATCCCCCCCCCCCCCCCCCGGGTAGTTTCCGGACATGGAATTTTGATTTGAATATATTTTTTATTGTAATTTTGCCATTTACAGGAGTTTCCAACAAAATTAGTGTCGTATGATGTCATTTAAACGTCAGGGATATATTATAGTTATGTGCACCCTCGTATTTCCCTTATTTAAGGGTTGTTTTGTGTATGATTATATTCGGGAATGGTATTTTTCTACATTTTTTGTGTTCTTTTGTGGTTTTTTACCGAATAGAACACCGAAATCCAAAAAAAAATAAAATTTTTGAAAGTGCTCGAGTCGAGCGCTGCAAACTTCAAGCTCATGCGATATGACATCCAAGCATGTTAGGGAATTACGTAAACCTGCAATAATAAGCAAGACAATTATTTAAACAATTTTTAAACCCAAGTAGGCGGGGGATATGAGGTCCACGCATGTTAGGGAATTACGTAGATATGCAACAATAAGCAAGACAATTATTAAAACAATGTTTAAACCCAAGTAGGCGGGGGATATGAGGTTCACGCATATAAGGGAGTCATGTAGACATGAAAAAATATGCCAAACGATTATTTAAATAATTTTTAAACTCAAATAGCTGGGGGACGCGAGGTCCACACATATTAGGGAATTACGTAGAGTACAACAATAAGCAAAAGACAATTATTTAAGCCATTTTTAAACCCACGTAGGCGGGGAATATGAGGTCCACGCATACAAAGGTAGTCATGTAGACATGAAAAAATAAGCAAAACGATTATTTAAATAATTTTTAAAACCAAGTAGGTGGGGGTTACTATAAATAATTGTCAGGTGCATATCTACGTAATTCTCTAATATGCGTGGACCTCATATGCCCCGCCTACTTGGGTTTAACCATTATTTAAATAATCGTTTTGCGTGTTTTTTCATGTCTACACGACTCCCTCATATTCGTGGAACTCCCGTCCCCCGGCTACTTGGGTTTAAAAATTATTTAAATAATAGTCTTGCTTATCAATGCATGCTACGTAATTCCCTTATATGCGTGGACCTCATATCCCCTGCCTACTTGGGTTTAAAAATTATTTAAATAGTCGTTTTGCTTATGTTTTCATGTCTACGCATGACTCCTTTATATGCGTGGACCTCATATCCCCCGCCTACTTGGATTTAAGAATTATTTAAATAATAGTCTTGCTTATTAATGCACGTCAACTTAATTCCCTTATATGCGTGGACCTCGTATCCCCCGCCTACTTGGGTTTAAGAATTATTTATATTAATGAATCGTCTTGCTTACTGCCGCACGCACGCCTATACGTAACTCCCTTATTTATACGTGGATTTATACTCGCATCCCCCGGCTTCTTGGGTTAATAATTATTTAGCCCTCCCTGAACACGAAGGCATCCGAAGATGAGGCCCGGGGCTATAGCCCTCTAGCCCCCCCCCCCTTTGATCCGGCCCTGGTTACATGCGTGTATAATTACTATAGTCGTAGATACGCGAGATACGGTGCCCAGTGTTCCAAAACAGCCCAAAAGTCTATTAAATTCGGATTCACGCAAATTTTGCATAAAAAAATTTATGGTAAAGTGGATTCCCTTCATTTTCAAATTTTCTAGCAATAACCGTTTCCCTCCAAATCGCATTATTATTTTTTATTTATTATAATTGTGAGGGAGTTTTTCGGATCTGTCGGAAAAACAATATAATTAAAAAATGTAACGTGCGATCACGTTAGAAAAATAGCAAAAATATTGTATGTGAATATATGGTTTGTTTTATACATCATTTTTTTACAGTTTCTGTTACAGCAACATGCATTAAATATATTGTACAAGCATATATATATTGCAATATATCACATAATTTATCATATCTATTTTTTAGTTAATTATAAGTATATACAACCTACATAACAATATATTTATCTCTCTCACACGCACGCACACACAAACACACACAGACACACACACACACACAGAGACACACGCACACACACACACACAGATGCACACACAAATTAAATATTGCTTCCTCATAGACACGATAGCAAGAGTAAAAATGATCCAATAATCCTGAAATTTGTCACAGAGGTAGCTTTTATATATCTTCAGATCGAGTTCGTTGCCCAAAAAATGGTCCATTACGACCAAAGATATTTGAGGTTAAAAATTTTTTTTTTAATTTTCGAATCGTGTTTACTCACAGAATACTTGATTTATCGACTTAAAATTTTAACCTCTCAATAAACTCATTAAAGACTATATCTATTTAAAATTTTAAGAGATTATCTTCATTTGTTTTTTAAAAAAAATTATTTTAATTTGCGTTTTCGTTGTCGCACGATAACGAGAGTAAAAATTATTCAATCTTCCTGAAAGTTTTGCACGCAGATGTAGCTTTTATAAACCTTCAGATCGAGTTCATTACCCAAAAAAATCGGTCCATTAAGAAAAAAGATATTTGAGGTTAAATTTCGAATAAATTATAATTTTAAGACTTTGCGATCGGCGAAATATCTGTGATCTCCAGAAAATATCAGTTTCAAATTAAATTTATCATTTCTAGATCAATAAATATTTTATTAATTTGAAAGTCTAAGCTCTAGTTTCATAACTTATCTGTTCTTTTTAAGCTATTTCAATGTCAATAAAGTTTTCGAATAGACAAATTTCACAATTCATGAATAATTATCGAAGCCAAACATTTTTTAATAGAAACTTAAGTTTTTGACGTTCGCAACAATTGCGAATATATTTTTTTTCTCGAACTATTAAATCTGAGAAATAGTCGAGCCCGACTTCTTTCTCCGTAGAGCGGAGCATCGACGTGTCTCGAGAGCTTCGGAGAATCTCGGCGTCGCTGCTTGCTCGACGGGCCGCACCCTTGGACTTGCGGAGAGGGGAGCAAGCAGACTCGCCGCAATACGACGAGCAGTAGCCTGAAGCCTCTCCTGCGAAGTTTAGCAACCGCCCTTGCGGTGGCCAATCAGCGAGTGGAAAAGCTCGCCCCCCCCTCTCTCAAGCCGAGGGGTGGGTATCAAAAAAGAGAAAGTTCACTTTGAATTCGCAGCAAAGTAACTAATTTTGCGAGCCCGAACTCTGTTATTTCCATGTGACTTTTTCAACTTGGAGGTGTAATTAGAATGTCCGAATCGTCAAATGGTAAGAGAGAATAAATGGAATACAATAGAAATAGTTACATTCGAATATTCATTGTTTAAAACCTAAAAAAAATTTTTGACTGAAAAATAGAAGATTGATACAGGCGAAAAAGAATAATTAGTATGATGAAAGTATAGACAAATTAATATTTAGATGGTAAAGGAAACGAGTGTTCCTTGTGACGACGTTCAAATAATCGAAAATGAAAGCTATCCATTTAAAAGATGTAGAATGGTCAAAACGTCGAAAATTAGAAATTTATATTTTTGAACATAATTAAAATAATTATCAGCTAGTAATATCGTTAAATTCATTATTAACGTCGAGTATCGTGCACTATCAATTAAAAAAATACAAAATTTTAATTTTCGACGTTTTGACCATTCTACATATTTTGAATGGATAGCTTTCATTTTCGATTATTTGAACGTCGTCATAAGAAACATGTGTTTCCTTTACCATCTAAATATTAACTCGTCTACACTTTGATCATACTAATTATTCTTTTTTGCCTGTGTGAATCTTCTATTTTTCAGTCAAAAAATTTTGTTAGGTTTTAAACAATGAATATTCGAATGTAACCATTTCTATTGTATTCCATTTATTCTCTCTTACCATTCGACGATTCGGACATTCTAATTACACGTCCGAATTGAAAAAGTCACATGGAAATAACAGAGTTCGGACTCGCAAAATTAGTTACTTTGCTGCGAATTCAAAGTGAACTTTCGCTTTTTTGATACCCACCCCATTCGAATACCGCATTTTATTTACTTCTTTAAATTCTGTGTTCGACATTCTTATTAACCTAAAAATTCTTCCATCTCCCCTCGCATGCTCACCGCTACTGCTAGTTCGCATCATTTTTTTTAAATAACTTTTTTATCAAAAGAAATAAAGAAACTGCTGCTAACTGCTTTAGCAGAATGCTTTCTCAAAGAGAATTGATAAATTTTCTAGAGAATTGATAAATCTTTTTAAATGTATATTTTAATATAAAATTTCATTCTTTCTGCATATCTGATTTTCCGTATATTTATTATTCAAAATGATCAAGAAAATTATATTTAAAATACGATTTTTCACGTTAAGGTCGCTGAGAGGCTTTATACTGAATTTTTATGGATAAATCGCATGTAAATTAAAAATTTCTTTTGTATTTCATAAATAGTTGCAATAGTTTATGAATAACAGTGGAAATTGGTTCGATTTCCTTACTAAAATTTATAAAAAAAATGAAAATAATGAAGAGTGCGTTTGTTCCAATAAATAACTAACCAAAGGCACTTGACCGATAGTACGAATTCTTGTGTCCCAATAAATAACTACTTGTTTCACAATTTTTAAATATGGGTTTAAGGCTTCATTTCGTATAGGCAAAGTCATTATTAATAGCATAATCTAATTAAATTAAAGTAAATTTGATAGAAAAGCTTACTTACATAAATATTACTTCAATGACACAAAAATATTTAATGTAATTACACTCGATTATTAAAAATGTTTTAGTTCTTACAGAAAAGCATAATGATGCTAACACTTAAATCTAAAAAAAAACCGCTCAGAAAGTAATTATCCGTTTGGATGGACAAAAATATGTATAGATAGATAATTGCAATATCTTTAAGAAAATGTGACTACTTGCGACCGACATCTAAATCCAACGCCGTAAAAAAATATTTTCGATTTTTCCATATTTTTCTATATTTTTTTAACCGACTTAATATTATCCGATCAGGTGAAAAAAATATGGATAGATAGGTAATTTCAAGACCTTTAAGAAAATATCATTACTTGCGATCGATATCTAAACCGATCGCCGTAAAAAAATATTTTTGATTTTTCGATATTTTTCTTTATTTTTTTTAACCTACTTAATATTACCCGATCGGTCCGATAAAAATATGAATTGATAGGTAATTTCAATTCCTTTAAGAAAATGAGCTTGATGATCCGACCGATATCCAAACCCGGCGACGAAAAACAAAAATTTCGATTTTTCAATATTTTTATTTTTTATTTTTTTAATATTTATTATTATCCAATCAATTATATAATTGAACTTGCACAACTTCCAAATGAACTTCAGATATCTGTCAAAGACAAACTTGATACCTCTGTCCATTTTCGAGTTATGCCGTGGACAAATTCATTACACACACACACAAACACACACACACACACACACACACACACGCACGCACGCACGCACACACACACACACACACACACACACACACACACACACACACACACACACACACACACACACACACACACACATACACACATACACACAGACATTTTCTTAAAAACGCATATTTCGACTCAGGGAGCTCAGAAATATCGAAAATCGTCAAAATCTCTAGGTCGAAAAATTTCACTGTTACCAAGCTTTCTCTTTGAGAAAGCAATAATCTCTTGAAAATTTAACTAAATATTGTTATAAATAATTGCAATAATTGGTTTAAAATTCAAATTGATCAAATATTCTCTGAGGTATCATTATTAAAAAACATTAAAAAAAAATATTTAATTTTTAAAATTTTAATCTCGAATATCTGATTGTGATGATCATTTTTTTGTGTTTATTGTGGGCAATGAATTTTTAATGATCAAAAATAGAAAGAGTAAAAATAAAAAGTGACAAACCATTTAACGTAGTCTCACCGTACAAAATAAAGTTTTAAATTTTAAATATTGGAATTAAAAATTAATTAAAGGGATCAGTAAATTAAGTTTGAGGAAGCTACGTGCCAATGAATTGGCAGCGGTTTTTATTTTAGTTAGTTAATTAAGCAATAAAAAACGTTACAAATTATAATTTATTAATCATATTATTGTTAACTAATTTTAGGGATATTTTGTTGATTCATATGTTAAAGTTTAGTAAATTATTTGTTACTAAATAATTAAGATCGTATTTCGTAGGAACAATCATGTATATAAATTTCAAATAGAATTAAATATATAATCACGCTTGAGAAATATTACACGAAATTAAATTACGATGGATTAGAACCGCAAGAACAATAAGTTTTGAATAGATATGATAGGTAAGCATAATCAAAACACGGCATAGGTATAATACATATATAGTTTTGATATAAAAGGTGCGAGGAAAGTCGCGCGATCAGCGGCATTGTGTGACGTCACGAGCTGATTATTCGTGAGCGCGCCGTGTGTACGTGTGTTTTATCCCTCTCCCTGCGCGGAGAGAGATGTGTGATATAAGTGTGCGAAGTGACGTCTATATCACCCATAATATGGGGGGGGGGGAGCGCTAGACAGAGCGATTGATTGCGCGAAATGCGTGATCAATCTGCTTTGCGGAGTGCTCGGGTATACACCTGGTAAGTTTTCCTCTCGTACTTGTATGTCTTTACTTATCTATCGAGGTACATGTACGAGTTGAAGCAAAATTCCTGCGTGTGCATGAGAAATCCCACATTGCGAAAAAAAAGAATTACCTGCGCGCAATAATAGTATATTGTGTGCCAAGGGCGTAAAGTGGGTTTTTTTAGACCGAGTGTGGGGTACTTGCAGTACGAGGCGAAGGTGAGCTAGCACGAGCCGAAGGCGAGTGCGTTTGCGAACCGAAGACGAGTACTGCAACCGCACGAGGTCAAAAACCCACTTAGCTCTTGGTGCACACCATATTTTTTGTACCGCAAGTATAGATTTTTGCGTTTTTTCAAAATATCAATGATTTTCTTAAACAATGTTGAAAACTCCATTCAAAAATGACAGGGGGGGGGGGTAAAACTTTTCCCCGCCAGCTGCTGGCCATAGCGGGCGGTAAAAAGTTTTACCGCCCGCTGGTCGGCAAACGATCGCTTTCGGCTCTATTAATAGGTTCAAAAAACGCGAAAATCGTGCTTGTGGTACAAAAATTAATGTATGTTAGCTTTAGAAAATAATTTAATAAATAAGAAATTATTTTCGATTCTTTCTTTAAAAATCTTCGTTTAATTTTCTTCCATTACACCTAATCAAAAAGAAAATTAATTTCTTCCCCGATCCCGGACCAACAACATCAACCAAATAAAATCAGCATCTAAAAAGAAGCGTTCCAATATATATAAAAATAAGCATATTAACTTACATGATGTGATGTAGGTTAAAAACTTATAATTAATGATAAGTTATGATATATATATATATATATATATATATATATATATATATATATATATATATATATATATATATATATATATATATATATATATATATATATATATATATGGTATATTCTACAATATATTGCAGTATATATACTTGCAGAATATATTTAATGCATGCGACTATAAAAGAAATTGAAAAAAAGGATATACATAAAACAAATTGTATATATTGAATTATATTGATTTCTTGACAGATCAGAAAAACTCCCTCACAATCATGCTAAAAAATTAATGGGATTTTGAGGGAAATGATTATTGCTAGATAATTTGAAAACGAAGGAAATCCACTTTATCAGAAATATTTGTATACAAAATTGGCGTGAAGCCGAATTTAGTAGACTTTTGGGCTGTTTCGGAACACTGTGCGGCAGTTACTTGCTGCAACGTCAGGTCAGTGACCGTCATGTTCTCGAGAATTTGCTGTTGATTTGTATTTAGTACGAGAGGGGGATCCCCGCCGTCATTCAGACAGTTGTTACGACATACGGCGCTGGCGCGACTTCAAACGTGTTGAAAAAACCGAGTTGTCTAAAGATATTTAACAAAGCTAAAAATTTAATAGCAGCTAATTTATGTAATAAGATGTAAGAAAATATTGGTCAGTCATGTCAGCAGTGGGACAGGACTGGCCAGTCAGAGCTTGAACATGCAATCAAAAATACAATCATAAGATATTTAACAAAGCTGGAATTTGAATTAGATAATTACCATTAATTACAGAATATGAAAGAAAAATAGTCAGTCAAGCGTTTATTTTACCTTCCCTTTCCATGTATTCACCTTTCTAAAAAATTCTTGACTGCACTAATGTTTCAAATAGCTTCTAAAATTTAAAGATGTATTGAAACACATATAAAGAAAGTGCTTGATCAGTTAGTTACCTTCCTTATCATTGCCCGAATAGCCGTTAGATTCATTATTAAAATTAACATAAAATCGACGGGCATTTCCTTCAATTGATAAAAAATAAAAGGCAATTTACTTCTCAGTAACATGTACAAAAACTTTCTAGCATTAGTGCCAGAACACAGTAAAGTATATATCTCCAGCAGGAGAATCAGCAGCACAGGTTAGCACTGGCAATGCTTGCAGGTATGCCCAACTCGAGAAAACAATCATTTTAAGGCTCACCTTAGCGAAACAGGTCCACCACTGAATTGAAAGGTAGAGCAGACAGAGCAGGGCAGAGCGGAGCAGGGTAGAGCGGAGCAGAGCAGCATATTGTGGAATCTCCGTTAATGGATTGGTTGGGAGCAAGCTCAGGCCTTCGACGACCAATGAGAGAAGCGAGTGCGCGCGCCCGCACGAAATGTGTGCACGTGCGTACGGATACTACGGATGCATACGCGTGCATACGGATGCATACGTGCTTATGTAGTAGGCCTAACTATATGTAAAAAAAAGCACGGCTTTTTTCGTCGCACGATTCGCCGATTCCAGGATCACGAGAGCGTGCACGAGGCACTGACCCCGCAATGGGACCACCATCATCTTCACTTTTCGTGAGGCGATTTTTTGGTCAAAATTGTCTCGCGAGCAAAAACTATTTGCATTGATGCGTCGCAGAGGGACATTATTTTCGTTATTTGAACACGTTCAAGGTCTCGAATCTTGGAGCAAGGCGCGACGAGGTGCGGCGTGGCGCGGCAAAGCAAGTCGCGGCGCAGTACTTGCACACGGCTTGCCGTCTCTTTCCGTGTCTCGATGGCTCGCGCCATACGCTGTTGCCACGTCGCACTTTATAAAACTCGTGCATGTCTTGGCAACATTGCGCGGGCACGAGAGTGAAGCCCAATGTGCAACCCTAATTTCAATATTTTTTTAAATCAACATTCAAACATTTATTTGGAAAAAGACGGCTGTCAAGCGCTCCGTACACGCAAAAACTATATGCAGATTTTTTTCTGGATAATTCTATTGATATTTGCGTGAGTTATGCTCGTTTAAAAAGTAGGTCAATTGTAAATTCCTACTTACCGACAGTACGGTTTTTATTTAATTCAATAAATTCTCATCATTTTTTTGGAAAAAGACGTCTGTCAAGCGCTCCGTACACGCAAACACTATATGCAGATTTTTTTCTGGATAATTCTATTGATATTTGCAGGAGTTATGCTCGTTTGAAAAATAACGTCGGTACTTACATCCCCTTATGGAGAAAGTACAATAGATTCCATGCTCTGCTCCATGCCCTACTCCGTACTCTATGCCATTGGCGCCGTGGTATCAGCATTCAACTGATTGGATGATTCCACCCATCTCGATTTCCCATCTTATATATATGCTCTAAGATCATAATAGAATCAACCAATCAGCTGAATGCTGATACCACGGCGCAGAGCACGGCGCAGAGCACGGCGCAGAGCACGGAGCAGAGCACGGAGCAGAGCACGGAACATATTGTATTTCTCCCTTAGGGGCAATGTTACGGAAGCCTGTAAGGGTCACGCGATATAGCGGCGCTCGTAAAATTACAAATTTCATGAATATTTTACTACGTTTTTGTATAATCTTAACTACATTAAAACAACATTGTAAAAATACTACATTGGAAGTAGGTAATCAGAGAGACCTATGTTGAAAGTAGTAATTGTTTCACTACTTTCAATGTAGTCAAAATACTAACTTCAAAATAGTGAATTACCTGATTTGTATTAATTTTACCACTTTTAACAGGTTCGCTACGGCATGAGTCAAATACGACTCATGAATTTTTTTCCGCTGGGCCGGCATGAGTCAAATGCCGCTACTTTATCACATTGAACGGTTCAACCCTTAAATAAAACTTTTTTAAATCATGATTTTCTCATTGTGCAGGATTTTAAGATATATTTTATTGAACGGAATACTGATCCCAAGATTTAAAATAATATTCCATATTGACATTGATGTACACATTATCATTAACAAGTTTATTGCGTAGAATGGGGGAGTAGAAAAACCTTATACATTGTCAGTAACGAACCTGTTAACGTAGGTCTTTCTGATTACCTACTTCCAACGTAGTACCTTTACAAAGGCTTTTTTACAGTGTGCGACGCGGAGTCGCAGCGAAAGCCCCGATTCTCGGAAAAGACACTGGTTCTTCAAAAATTCTTCCAGCTTATCTAAACATTCATTGCATTGTAAATCGGCGAAACATTTCAAATACGGCCAGTACTTTTTCCAAGCAACATGATACTCTGAAGCTAGTTCCCCGAATAAATTTATTCCATTTTGAAAAAGTTCAAATTTTTTAAATATCAATTATAATGAAAATTATAATAATAATGATACTTGTACTTACACCTACCAACTCAAACTTCAAAATAGGACTTCTGAGTCCATTACAGTCACCAAAAAAATTGATCTTTCTATTAAGTGTACCAAGAATTGAAGGAGTCTTCCATTTTTTTCTAAACTCTAAAGCTTCTTCGTTGGGCATTGGTCCAGCAAAGACTCGAACCTCAAGTCTAGGGCTCATACGATTAATCAACTTCAATTGCTGAAACAAAAATTTTTTTTTAATGTAAGGTTTATTTATTATGAAGTATTATAATAATTTATTTATAATACTATTAATAATTGATAAATTATTATTTGTAAATAAATTATTATTTATTATAGATTATTGATAAAAATAATCTTTCTCTCATTTAGATAATATGCAGTCGAAGGTCAATGGGTGATAAATCATAAATTAGTGAAATATGCTCTTTGCTAGAAGAACAGTATTATGTGCCAGTTTTATGTGCAGAGGATAACAGTTTACAACCCATTATCGGAGAATCATTTTCTCCATCCACTCCACCAGTGAGTTTTCTAATTTAATATTATTATCTATTACACTATAAATAAATATTTATAATCAACTACTATTGATTATTGATACATAATATAAATTTATATATAATATAAATTATTATAGAATGAGAGAAAGATTATTTTTATCAATAATCTATAATAAATAATAATTTATTAACAAATAATAATTTATCAATAATCAATAGTAGTTGATTATAAATATTTATTTATAGTGTAATAGATAATAATATTAAATTAGAAAATTCACTGGTGGAGTGGATGGAGAAAATGATTCTCCGATAATGGGTTGTAAACTGTTATCCTCTGCACGTAAAACTGGCACATAATACTGTTCTTCTAGCAAAGAGCATATTTCACTAATTTATGATTTATCATCCATTGACCTTCGACTGCATATTATCTAAATGAGAGAAAGATTATTTTTAAAAAATGCTGGCATAACTTATGGATAGTGAAAGTATACAATATTATTTTTAAAGAATTCCTTACATCACCAGGTATTTGTTGATACTTATTAAGTGGAGTGTTTAGACACTGTGGATATGAAAGTAACATTCTCACACAATCCTTCAATCCAAATTTTGTGGAAATGTGCAATGGTTTTCATTCAGTCCCTTGTCAGGTGCGTTCAAGTACATGCCTTGTAAGATACTGGCTCTGTCGACATAAGTTTTTGTCCCATCTGTTTCTCCGTACAATAACTTAACGAATTGTGGATTGCCCACTGTATTTAAAATTAATTTGCACATATCTGGGCATTGTGCAAGTTTTGCAGCAACATGCAAAGCATTATAACGACAACCTTCCTGTAAAATCATAGTAAAATATTAAAAATAATATTTCTAATACAGATGATGATCATTCCATAATGAATTATTTTAATTTTGGCAATAAATATTTTTTGTAACAGTAAGTAATACCTACATGCAATATTGTTGGTGTCACCACTGCTGACCAGGTAATGTGCATTGTCCCAAATGGTACTCGTCACTGCATCCAGTCTTGTACTCTATCAGTTTCCTGAACTGCGTCAGGCTCTGTGGCTTGGATCCCTTAAAGTTGCTGACCTTCTCCTCGGTAATAACAATTGTTGGCACCACATTAGTAAGTGGATTGGGCAGTGTAGACTCCAGGCCATTGCGAGCGAATTCCTGGGCATCCTCCAAGGTCTTGAACATCTTCAGGCGGCCCTTCTTGTGCTTTTTAATGATTTTCAGGGCTTTAGCCCTGTCGGTGTAGACATGGAGTAACATCTGCACAACAACCAAACGCGATAAATCAACTGAATCTATTGTAGAAAGGCTCCTGAGCCAGACACACGACTGCTTCCGTCGGTCTCTCTCTCTCTCTCTCTCTCTCTCTCTCTCTCTCTCTCTCTCTCTCTCTCTCTTCTGCGTGACTGAGCTCCCAGGGAATTTTTATACACGTGGAGAGCGAGAGCTGGCTGAGACAGGGTTGTTTGATGCTCCGAAATAGAGGACAGCGCTGAGTGTGAGGGGCAAATGACAGCTGTTTGAGGAATTACGCTTCTACGCTGTTATTAAAAAAAAACACGTTGAGGTCACTGGTTACAATTAGAAATAGATTAAAAAGACATACACACATATACACACTTTCAGCGCTGTCCTCGATATGATGCTCCGACTCCTTTCTTTGACAACAAGTGCGAGGCAAGAAAAGGAGTTGCAGCTGTAGAGAGAGCCAGAGACGTAAATATAAAAGAAAGGAGAGGAGACAGAGAAAAGGATTGTACTCACCATTGTCAGTACCGGATGCCCATATCGTCACCAAGAACTCGCCCTCGACGGTCTTGATCTGCATCTGATTCTGCTCTCACTTGCTTCATGAACTTTTAAAGCAAGAGCTTTAGAAAAATTTAATCCACATTCTTCGCAAAAAAATGCTGTAGGTGCAATGCAAAAATGATAAATGTAAGGCCATTTCTTTTGTAAGCATTTTTTACAAAAAATACTTTCAGTTCCATGTTTCCAAAAAAGATGTTTTGTTGTTGATTACCCATAATTTCTAAACAAATGTCACAAGCATGATGTTGTTTTCGAAGATGTACCATCAGTCTGAATGCTGATGGTAAATTAGACAATGCACATAAACAGCAGCGATATTGAATGTTGAAATTAGGTGCATATACTCCTGGGCATAAATGGCATAATAATTCACTGTAACTGTAAAATATTGATTTGCACATAATACATATTAAAATTGGTTTTTGATGCATTTTCCGGTTATGTAAGTTGAGTTCTTTATGAGTAGAAGAAAAAAATCTACAATGAAAGCACTTATATACTGTTACAGATGAAGTATTATAGGTACCTTCTTTACTATTGTAAGAAGCTAAATTCAAATAGTAGGATTCTAAACTATCTAAATTCTTTTTCAATTTTACTATAAACTGCTTTTGATGTATAATTATTGCAGCATGTTGTGGTTGAAATCTATTTTCAGCTAATATATGAAAACTAAGTTGTTTTCCATTAACAGCTATATGTCGAGCATAGTTACAATAGACACATGAAGAACAAACAGCCTGGATACATTCTTTTAACAAATCTTCTATTTCCATACTTTCCAAAAGATTATCTACATTCAAATCCGTTAGTGGAATTTCTTCTCCAGCTAATATGGTACAATGTACATTCTCATTTTTACTCTCAAGCATAATCTTATCTTGCTCATAAGAATGATATTTAATTCCCTCTTCTTGTTGGTTACTGGTAGTATTTAAAATTAAATCAGATTTACTTTTGGGTTTAATATTAGAGTTGATGACCATAGCAGAAATTTCATTTTCATTTTCAAAAGCTTGAACTATTGTTAATTTATCACTAACTGAATCGTTTTCTTCAGGTACCAATGCTTTATTAGGAAACAGCTCTTTATTGATATTCTCATTTTGTATTCTAAAATTGATCGGGCACGGATATCTAATTGTAGACTATCGTCCAATTTTCGTCTATCGTCTGGAGGATGATCTCCTCCTCGCAGCCGACCTCCGGCAGCGCCTGCAGCGTTATCATGCCAGGATCATGATGGTGCTGTTGCTGCAGGTGCTGAGCCGCCGCCACCACGGCTATCTGGTGATGGTGGCTTTCGTCCCCCTCGGGCTCATCAACGATCGTTGTCTCGACTGTCTCGCAGGGAATCTCTACAGGAATCGACCCAATCTCAACCTCCTGGATGTCCGACTAGATTTCGACCTCGGTTATTATGTCCGAGGACGCCAATTAATGTCGCCTGCCGACACCATGTTCGTGAGCCGTGTCGCTCTTACGCTCGCCGCCGTCGCGCGCCCACTTCGGACGGTGTTCACTAGCACTGCTCGCTATATGCGCGCTATAATAGGAAGGCGCTCTCGGCTCTCTCTCTCTCTCGTTCGCGCTATATCTGTCTCTTTCTCTTCTATATACATGTATTATTATATTTTCTGTGTGTATCATGTATGGTTGTAGGTATATATGCGTGTGCATGCATACCAGCGCTCGCGCGAGGAGCGCCTCGCCGAAGTTGCGCTGAGACCCCGCGCGTCGCGCCTGCGCACTAGAGGCCTTCACCGATTGGGCGTTAGAGCGGCTCGAGTAGCGCGCGCGTTCGAATGGCGAGCAAACGAGTAGGCGGGGGATGCGAGGTCCACGCATGTAAGGGAGTTACGTAGACATGCTACAATAAGCAAGACGGTTATTTAAACAATTTTTAAACCCAAGTAGCCGGAGGACGCAAGGTCCACGCATATAAGAGAGGCACGTAGACATGGAACATGATTATTTAAATAATTTTTAAACCCAAGTAGCCGGGGGACACAAGGTCCACGCATATAAGGGAGTCATGTAGACATATTGCAACAGTAAGCAAGACAGTTATTTAAACAATTTTTAGGCACGACCGCTACTCGGGAGAGCCTTAAAAATGTCTTTTATGAACCAGAAACAAAATTTCTTTCATGCAAAGCCAACCAAGTTACAAGGAGAAAAGAACTCGCATTAACTCATACTAGTATAGCATACTAATAAGCTTCTTTATCATGTTAGCTTCCAGAAAATTTAGCTTAATTAGACCTAAGAATAATTGACAACAAAAAGTAATCTATATTATTAGAAATCGTAATGATGTTGACCTTCAAAAAATATAATAGTTTTAAATTATTTTTAGGTTTAATAAAACTATTTTTTTTATTACCGTCAAAGTGAGAAGTAAGCTTATTCATATACTGTACTTGCGATACTTTCGGTAATAAAATCAACACGAATAAACGAATTACGACCAGGTTTTCTCGCACATAGCAGTCACGGTCGTGGGACGCGGCATAAGAATATTACTCAAGCACCCTCTAACTGTGGCTTTTTTTCGCCTGTCAATCTTATTCGTGTGGACGTATGTGAGCGGGGACAAGTACGCGTTTATTTCAAAATATTCAGAACTACCTATAAAAACATTGCAAAAGGGGAGGCATAGCGAACAAGCTGCTATGCTGGCACGCGGTCGGTAAGCAATAAATTACAGAAAAAGTATTTTTTGCTTATTTCAAAATAATAATAGTTGTCCCCCCTTCATTTTTTAATTTGAATTCACTTCCTAAAGTTTTACGTCGATTGGTATTTTGGTTTGGGAGAAAAGTTTGAACTACTGAAATAGCCGATAAAACAGGGATCTTTGTTTCCATCTACGACGTCCTCTCGAAACTCCGATGATCTCATGCAATAGCATAAAATACTATATAGAAGCTACCGACGGAAACACTGGACCTGGCACCACTGTGGTTTATTGTTGGTTCTTGCGATGATCGTAACGTGTTTCGAAGACCGCTTCTACAATGTATACTTATATTCGCACCGTATCGGCGCGTATTCGTCATGGTTAGGACGTCATTTTCGTCCAATTGAAGCGCGTACCGGTAGTTTGTATGAGGCGGTTGTATGATACGAAATACAGTACATTACGATACGAGGTCGGGAAAGTATAGATTTTCGTCTCGTGTACTGTTTACACCCGAGCGAAGCGAGGGTGGAAAGGCACACGAGACGAGAATCTCTTTCCCGAACATGTATCGTACAGCACTTTTTGATACGACGTGTGAAAAGTTCGATTTTGAGCACACGCTTTTTGCCGAGCGTGCGGGAATTCGAACTTTGCGCACGTAAGTGTCGAAAAGTATTTTTTCGTCCAATACATAAACTCGCGAACTTCTCAAAAAGGAAATATGCATAAAATGTTGTGCTCCCACTATCTTTCCGGTATTCATTCCAATATTTCATGATACATATTCAATCCTCGAAAACTCGAAGGAGGAAAAGATCGCGCGTGTTAAAATCATGCGCAGGAAAAGAGCCTAATATACCACCTGTGTGTGTGTATATATGTGTGTGTGTGTGGTGTGTGTGTGTGTGTGTGTATAAAAACTGTACACGGTAGTCGGAAAAATATAAAAAGCCGGAAACGGCACGACAAAGAGCAGCGCAAAGCGCGGGGTCGCTCGAATCATCCTTCGCGAGAAATCAAACGAAAACCGGATTTGCCGTGAGAATACACACACACATACACACACACACATACACATACACACACACACACACACACACACACACACACACACACACACACACATACACACACACACACAGTGGTACGCTTTTTTGTCGGACACGCAGAAAAGGGAAATAATACTTGATTATATCGACGCCCCCAACGAAGACTAGCACAACTCGCGTTTCCTTATGGAGATTAACACAGAGAAAACTGACTTGTGCTAGTCTTCGTTGGGGGCGTCGATATTGTCTAGTGAAGAGCGTAGAGTTTTGCATCGAAAACTGAAAGACTGAATTTTAATATATAATATAGTTAATATAGCTGTAGAATGCAAATAAAACTGTGATGACTTTCAAGTCTTTATTCCGGTTGTGTGTGTTTAATTTTCAACTGTAAATGCCGTGAATTGAGGTGTAGTTATGTTGAAAGACTTAATATACACATCAAAACATATCGAATTTCTTATAGTGTTATTGTCCCGCATTCTCTCGCGCATTGTTTTAACGCATTACCATGAAGTTAAAAAAAAACCTCCAATGAAATATTTATATATACATGTCGAAACTTTACCTCTTACGATTCGCAAAAAAATTTAATTGAAGGAATCATCAGTTGCACACAAGTTCACTTTACGATAATAACCCAGAAACCTTTCCACGAACAGCGGTATAATATATAGCGGTTGACATAATCAACCGACAAAAAGAAAAATACATCCTTATACCACTTAGCAACCAACCTGCTGTTGTATTTGCACACGCAGTCTGATGCTGCATATTTGTGTAGGTATTCACATAAAATGGAAGACTGATACTGCTAAAAACCATGTGCTACTTGCACGTCGAAAATGAATATCCTAAAATACCTATAATATAATCGTGCCTGAAAAATAACCAGAGATAAAGGATTCGCAAGGCAAAATTCATGCAAATACGCATGAATTTAATAAGAAGTAATTATACCTACAGAAAACTTTGTACGTTACAAAAATGTTCCTTTTTGTAAATAAGAGTAATTTGCTGAGCTTATATACTTACCGACAAGACCACTTTCTCGATTTCTGCCGACTGACGCTTTTGTTTTTCGATCCCATGATATTAATTCAGGAGGAATTACTGTAGCAGGCTTTTCACTTTTTTTCTTTCTTTGTGAGGTATCCTTTGCGAGGTGTTCGACTCAAAGTCAGGTCCTCAAAGCTTTTTACATAACACACAAGTGACACGTGACTGCATGTCCAGAAAATTTATGTTGGCGGTAGATAAAGATAACGCCTTAAATCGTTTTCGCGAACTCGGTGGCGCTACCTATCTGGGAGAGTTGCAAGGCGGATTGAAATAAGTTAAGATATTATTTTTTTGCATGGGGATTTTAATATTTGTAAAAAAATACCAGTATGTTTTTAAAGTACGAAAAATGTTCTTATCCGTTCGCATATCAAAATAATCACTTTTGACAAAAATAATGAAAAGATATTTCAGTATTAAAACGTTCTCCCTCCTCCTCAGTGCCTAATATATTTAAATATGAACCAATGGGGGTTGTTGCGTCGTAAGTGTTTGTGTGTGTGCGCGCGTGTGTATGTGTGCGCGCGTGTGTGTGTGTGCGCGCGTGTGTGTGTGGTGGTGGCACCACCGAACGCTGTCAGACTCGTGAAGTCATGACTCATGAGGACGTGATTCGCCGATTCAGTCTGGCACTGAACTCAAGATTGCTCGGATCGCGCAGAAACGCAACAGCCATCGACTTCCAAAATTCAACCTACCGTCAGGATGAACAAAATAAAGATAACGGGTAAATATGCATAAATTTTATTTTTTCTCCTTTGAATCCACTTTTAACCTTTTATACACACTCACATATATATGGGGCATTCTTTTTCATATGTATATAATTATTGCCCTACGAAGATGCACACACACACACATTGTATATCCATTTTTTCAAAATGGAAGTTTATGTGTCACCGGCTATTAAACTTTTTACAATATAGATATAGATAGAGACACACATGTACTTATAATTGAGGTTAAAAGGTCAATTTTTCTCTCGCACGCTCTATTATGTTATTAATTATTGTCGGCGACGAGTTATGGTGATAAAATTTAACCGACGTATAACTTTTTGATATTCTCCTGCCAATTTTGTAGGTTAACTGTAGTTTTGTAGTTTTTTATAATATTAAACTATGTACATATTGCAAAAAGTTTAATAGCCGGTGAAACATAAACTTCCATTTTTTTTTAAAATCATCCATTTATATATTTTTTTTATCATTTCAGATAAGAAAAGACGTGGAAGGCCTGATAAACTCAGCAAAGAGAAAAAAGAAGTGATGAAGCGGAAGAAAGAGGCGGAGGAGCTGCATAAAGTAAGCGTTAAGGATAAAAAAGAAGAGCTGAAGCGGAAGAAAGAGGAGGAGGAGCTGCGAAATGAAGAGGAAAGAAGGCGGGAGGAAGAAAGGCGAATTGAAGAAGAAAAGAGAAAAGAAGAAGAAAGGCAGAAAGAAGCGGAAAAAAAATGAAGGAAGAAAAGTTAATTGAAGAAGAAAAGAAAAAGGCGGAGGAAAAGAGAAAAGAAGAAGAAATTCAAAAAGAAAAGGAAAAGAGAAAAGAAGAAGAAAGGCAAAAAGAAAAGGAAAAGGAAAAGAGAAAGAAAGAAGAGAAGGAGAGAAATGCAAAAGAAAGAAGACGTAAAGAAGAGTGGGAGGAGGAGCGCAAACGAAAAGAAAAATGGCGAAGAAAGGAGGATCAAAGGCGACAAGAAGAGGAGCGCAAAAGACGACGACGAAATGATTTTGACCATGGTCGTTACCACGGTGATCAGCGTCAAGATAACGGCGAGGTAACAAAGCTTCGGGCTGAATTGGCGGAAATGAAAGAGCTGGCATACGGACATCGTCCTCACAATTTACCGCGCCCAGTATCGCGCCCAGTATCGCGCCCAGTACAGCCATTGTATCCAGCTGCTCCTCTCTTAAAAGACCCTTACACAGAGGAAATACAAAAATTAAAAAATGTAAGTCAAAATATATTATTAATATAAAATTACATTAATCTTTTTGATTTATAAATTTCTTTTTTTCTTAATTTTAAACATGAAAATTTCGATTTCTAGAGAAATCGACGGTATCATGAGAATAACACCGATTTAAAAAATAAACTCACCCTAGCGAATAAGAGGATTGCAGAACTTGAGAGACAGCTATCACAGGTATAATAATATATTAACGTTTTTATGAATAAAAATATTGTTATTTATAATGTATATTAATTGCAGTCTTATCAGGATTTTTCGTGGCAATATGACAGCCAGTATTATCAATAAGGAAGCAGATGAAGGAAGTTTAATTTAGGCAGAGTACATTTATCTGTATTTTTAATATAATGGTCTAAAAAATAAAAAATTTTAGTAAAATATTTTACTTTTTTATTATATAACAATCTGGTAATTCAAAAATTGTTCCCCAAAAAAGACAGTAGGTAAAAAAAAGAGTGTACATTGTGCATATATATATATATATATATATATATATATATATATATATATATATATATATATATATATATATATATATATATATATATATATATATAACCTTCTTGCAAAGAAGCACTCGCCTTAAGAATATTTCATATTCTTTGATGTATTGAAAGTTTTGCATAATTTAACTTAAGCATGAAAGAGCTTTGGTAGGTGTTTCCAGTAGGTTATTTCTTTGGAGTTTTTAATTTATTTTAAGCATACTAGCTCTATTCAAACTTTAACTGTAATATTAACTGTATAGTTATACACAATTCTGGTTCCTTTCTAAACTGCCTGTAGTTGATGTAGAAACCGATCAAAGTCGAGCGATATACATATAGGTAACTTCATATCAACTGTGACAAGTCAAAATTTTAAAATTACTCAAAATTTTTTAACTAGTTCCAAATTAGCCCCAAAACATAACCCTAGAGTTTTAGAGCAAAATATTCAATGGTTCAAAAGTTAGAATTAATTGAAAATTTGAAAATTTTGAATTTTTTCATAAACCTTCAACATTCATGATTTTTTAACTCAAAAACTTGAAACTTTTTGTACAGGACATTGAATGGGAAAAAGTTTCCAAATTGTAAGAAGAATTGCTCAGAATTTTTCCAGATCGATGCCAATTATATTGCTAATTCATACGTAAGAAAATACCAAACAAAATATGCTTAAGGCGGCTGGGACATTATCCCTCGACAAAGGCTAAAAATTTGATACAAAATGTTATTTTTAAAATGAGACCTCGGTGAAAGTGGAATGCAAACTCAGAAATAAGTAACAGCCAATGAAATCCGTCAAAACTGTAAAAAGTACTATAACAGTACTATAACAATACTATAATAGTATTTTTCACTGTTTTGACAGATTTAATTGCCCGAAACTATATTACATTTTCTTTTTCAGGTTGCTAATTACGAATATGATGTCAGAAAAGTAAAATAATTAATTTAAACCGAATCATTTATTTAAACAAACTATTGCAACATAGAATTTTTTGGAACTATAATTACGAAACTATACTACATTTTATGTTTTTGAGGTTGCTAATTACGAATCTGATGTCAGAAAAGTAAAATAATTAATTTAAATGAAATTATTAAACAAATTATTGAAGGAAGAAAGAGCAAGAGCACGTTTGTATTTTGAAAAAGAAACCCTGAAATTCAGCTATCCCATGCGAGGCGACATCAAAGATTCGAATCTTTATTAAAAAATTATTGTTCAACGTCGAAGGGATATAAGTAAGGATTTGTTTTGAATATCATGAAATTCTTTAGACCTCATTACTGCCGTGTAGTGACATTAAAGGATACAACATTAATTTAAAAAGAATTAACGTATAAGATGAGAGGAAGATGAGCGGGGCGAGTTTTGAGACTAAAAACCGAAAACCTTAAACCCAGTTTATCCACACGCACCGAGATTAAAGAGTATATTAATACAAATTTAGCATTTAGCAGATGCGTGTTCTTTGTTTAAAATCAACTCTACTACCTTCTTGTTCTAAGCCCAGTGAATTTTACCAATGAGCATTTTGCTCTTTCTTCCTTCAATAGTTTGTTTAATAATTTCGTTTAAATTAATTATTTTACTTTTCTGACGTCAGATTCGTAATTAGCAACCTCAAAAACATAAAATGTAGTATAGTTTCGTAATTATAGTTTCAAAAAATTTTATGTTGCAATAGTTTGTTTAAATAAATGATTTGGTCTAAATTAATTATTTTACTTTTCTGATATCAGATTCGTAATTAGCAACTTCAAAAACATAAAATGTAATATAGTTTCGTAATTATAGTTCCAAAAAATTCTATGTTGCAATAGTTTGTTTAAATAAATGATTCGGTTTGAATTAATTATTTTACTTTTCTGACATCATATTCGTAATTAGCAACCTGAAAAAGAAAATGTAATATAGTTTCGTAATTATAGTTTCAAAAAATTCTATTCTGCAATAGTTTGTTTAAATAAATGATTCGGTTTAAATTGATTATTTTACTTTTCTGACACCAGATTTGTGATTAGCAATCTCAAAAACATAAAATGTAAGACATTTTTCGTAATTATAGTTTTAAAAAATTCTATTTTGCAATAGTTTGTTTAAATAAATAATTCGGTTTAAATTAATTATTTCATTATTTTTGATATCAGATTCGTGATTAGGGGCCCCAAAAACAAATCGTAATACATTTCCGTAATTACAGTTTTAAAAAATTATATTTCGCAATAATTTGTTTAAATAATTTGGTTTAAATTCATCATTACATTATTTTTTACATTAGATTCGTGATCACCGCCTCTAAAAACCGCAAGTTTGTTGTATTTTGTGCTTCAGATTGAGCTACATTTGAAAGCGGTAGTTCCCGAGGATAGTGTAATAGGGGCGACATTTAATATTGTTAGTATAAAGTTAATTTAATCTAATAAATTATTTTGTCATTGTAACTTTCATTCTTTTGATTTATAATGAATTATGGGTTACTAAAAAATAATTATCTGAATACTTTTTTTTTCTGTTTTTTAAGTACTATTTAAATTTCCCGCACGGTGGGTGCCACTTCTGGCAGCGCTGCATATCGATGGTAAAATCGATGTAGGTGACGCCATCTAACGACAGATCTAGTGATTATATGCATGCATAAGTAGCAGTAGTAGCTACTAGAAGCTAGCTACTGATTTTCGTTCAAATGCAATTTATTAACACGTGCAAGTTTTGAATAATAATTTTTCTATAGTGTTAGGTAGTTTCGGAAGGAAGGGCAACTACGTCTTAGTTTTGTATAGTATATTCTATTTATTTAGTTTGAAGTACTTTTCTATCGTGTAATCGCACTGGTAATAGATAGGTGTACGTAACGCCATCTAACAACGATGTTCATGCAGAAATGATAATAAATCTACTTTTTTTTATAAAAAATCATGCAAAACCAAGACATAGTTGCCCTTCCTTTAGTACTTATCTACCTCTGTGTAAAATTTCAAGTGATTATATGCACGCGTATAAGAATGGCATTTGAACGAAATTTTCAACATGTGTACGCTGCAGCTACTGATTTTCGTTCAAATGCCATTTATTAATGCGATCAAATTTTCATCTAAATTTTATGCATAGTGGTAGATAGTTTCAAGAGGAAGGGCAACTATGTCTTGGTTTTGTATACTTTATTCTATTTATTTAGTTTCAAGTATTTTTCTATCGTGCGACCGTACTATTGACTCAGTCGGTAAAAATTGAGTCTCACACCCCCTTAAGGGGATGCCTTACTCGTACTATTACCGACCGAGCAATTCACACAGTTTCAAGCTGATTAAAAATAAAATACGTCGAATCACAAAAAATCAAGAGAACACTCTTCTGTGTTTTTTAACGTTCTATCATCCAGTCAAAGTTTGGAGTCGAAATATCAAGCCGTTTTTTCAAAAACTTTGAACGAAATTAAATTTAATTTCGTTCAAAGTTTTTGAAAAAACGGCTTGATATTTCGACTCCAAACTTTGACTGGATGATAGAACGTTAAAAAATACAGAAGAGTGTTCTCTTGATTTTTTGTGATTCGACGTATTTTATTTTTAATCAGCTTGAAACTGTGTGAATTGCTCGGTCGGTAATGGTACGAGTATGGCATCCCCTTAAGGCTTCATATGCAAAAAGTTGTTCAATATTAAAAGGGTTATTGTGTGTTATAAATCTGATTTTTTTTTTTATTATTTTCAATAGTCTGATTTGCAATCTTCTGATTAAGTTTAATACATTTGCATATGCACCTCCCAGGCTATAATTTCATAGCATATTATACTATGGAAGAAAGCATAACATATCATTTTTAGAGTTTCTATTGTCATAAACTTCGATATATTTTTGAATATGAAAATCAGATATTTTGTTTTATTTGCTATATATTCTATGTGTTTGTCCCACTTTAGGTTTTGGTCAATTATGATACCCAAGTATTTATAGTGTTCAACTCTGTTTAAATTTTTCCCATAAATTTATATGTTTAGATTATTTGGGATTCTCTTACTGTAACTTCCGTATGTCATGTAAACTGTTTTGTCTATGTTCAAGGAAAGTTTGTTTTGACCGAGCCATGTAGAGATTTTATCTAAATTATTATTCAGTTTTAATTCGATTTCGCCCTAACTCTTCCCAGTTGCTATAACAGCAGTGTCATCCGCCTATGACATCATGCTGTTGTCAGACATATTTTGTAGGAGATCATTCACGTATAGTATAAATAATAATGGTCCCAAAATAGTTCCCTGCGGGACACCAGTGGTAACAGTGTTAAATCCACTTGTATATTCGTTAATTTTAACTCTATGCTGTCTATTATTTAAGTAGCTTGTCATAAGTTTATGAGCATTTAAATTACCTTTAATCATTCATGAACAAACTACTACTATATATGTAATATAGGTATATCCTAATACTAACAATGGAGTTGTTGAATTATGGTAAATATTATATCTAGATCTAATGTACGATACTAGTGGCGCCACCTATTTGTACTTTGGAGGCGCAGCCTACTCACGGCGTGCAAGCGCCGTGCGCACAGAATATCTCTCTCTCTTGTCGACCGTCATGTAGGGCAGACGTAGATCACAAATATCCAACTTATCTTTATTATACTTCTTTATTAATTAACTCCGTCTAACATTCACTTATTTATTATCCATAATAACTCAACATTACAACATAGTAGTAGAGCGTGGTTGTCCGGTAATGTATTTTTCTTCTACGTGTACTTTAGAGTCACGCAGAGAAAACAAGTGTTAAAAATTAAAAAGTGGAAAATCGAGAAAAATATAAGTCGAAAGAACAAGCTGAAGATGTCAAGAAGTGATTTATGCAAAAAGAATGAAAGATTAATGTTGAAAAATGAATGATGCAGACCGATTAGAATTCCCAGTCGGAGCATGCGGCAGAGCACCAGTACGGAGCACGTGGCGAATTTGGAGGTTAAACTCGTAGCAAATGGTAAACGAAGAAAAGTTAAGTAATAAAGAAATAGTGCTGAATATTAAATTAAGAAATACATTGAGAAAAAATTTTGCACTAGGAATCAAAAAAGTCGTGCTGCTAAATAAAATTATTGAAATAAATTGGAAGTCAAGAGTGATAGAAATGGCGAGACAAGCAAAATTTGAAGATATTGTTATACCAATTTTTGACGGAGAAAATTACTCAAGTTGGAAAATTAGATTGATGATGCTGTTGGAGTACAAAGAGTGAAAAGATTCTGCAGATAGATTAAGAAACAGCGACGAAAACGAAGCACAATGGAAGAAAAAGGACTTAAAAGCAAGAACGATTTTAGTGAGTACAATAACAGATAAGCAGTTAGAATACGTAAAAAACTACACAACTGCTCGTGAGATGATACCTCAGTTCGACAAGATATATTTGACGAAATCCACGTCATTACAAATAATATGTAGAGGAAAACTGGAAAACATCAAACTCAAGAATTATGATCGAGTAGATGAATTTTTTGTGGAATTCGAAAAGGCAGTGAACGAGTTCAAGGCAGCTGGTGGAAATATAGAAGAAGCCGAAAAGATGAGATACTTAATTCGAGCATTACCACCAAGCTACAGCTACATTGGGGATTTCATAGACGTCATACCGGAGCAACAAAGGATAGTAGATTATGTCAAATCTAAAATTAAAGAAAAGAACATATCAAAAAATGAATTTGCTAAAAAAGGTAATATGAGTACTTTTACAGCTAAGTTCGAAGGGAAATGCTTTTCCTGTGAAAAAACTGGCCACCGACAATAGGACTGTTGGAGTCAAAAGGGTCAACAGGGCCACAGCCTGGCAGAGGGCGAGGCGCAGGCAGACATCCAGATCAACAGAGAGGCGAAGCGTCTAATGAACAACGCTCAGTAACAACTACAGAAGCAGACGCAACTGAAGTTTGGGTAACACAAGTAGTTAATCCGCAAATTAATCAGGTAACAGGGTGCAAATTTAACCAAAACTGTACCGAATTACTATGGTTATTAGACAGTGGGTTATTAGACCGTGGGTGCACTGATCACATAGTACAAAATGATAAATTTTTGATAATTATGTAAACTTGAAAGAACCTATAAATGTTAAGGGGGCTAGACACCTTTTTTCTCTGAAATAAGAAGTCACATTTTAATACATAAATGTAAACTAATTATTTCATACTTTTTACATATAAAAGTGGGTATATTTACCTTACCTTAAAACTTTCTCCGATGGGCCTTTTATATGGTCCAGAAACATAGTCATCGATGAAACAAGTTTTTTCACTAACCGTAAGCTTTGAAATTTTCCTGTGGATGGATTGACTTCAGTTTGAACTAAATTACTCCTGAATAGTATAATTCTCATATGAGTGTAGGGATTTTTGATCTAATGAGAAAAAAAAAATTGTTTTGTTTTTCAAGAGTTTTTTTTTTAATTTTTTAAAATTTTTTCATAATTTTTCTGATGTAAAAATTTTTTCCAACATTTAATCCTAAATCCCTACACTCATATGAAAATTATACTATTCAGGAGTAATTTAGTTCAAATCTGAAGTCAATCCATCCACAGGAAAATTTCAAAGCTTACGGTTAGTGAAAAAACTTGTTTCATCGATGACTATGGTTCTGGACCATATAAAAGGCCCATCGGAGAAAGTTTTAAGGTGAGGTAAATATACCCACTTTTATATGTAAAAAGTATGAAATAATTAGTTTATATTTATGTATTAAAATGTGACTTCTTATTTCAGAGAAAAAAGGTGTCTAGCCCCCTTAAATTACCGGATGGAAAAATCTTAACAGCTACGAAAGTAGGCAACATAGAAGTACAGTTCAAAAATTATTTAACGTTTCAAATATTGTTTTAAATAATGTATACTATGTAAACGGAATTAAGCAAAATTTATTAAGTTTATCTAAAATAACTCAAAATTGTACAGTAGTAGCTAGAAATAAAAATGCCAAAATTTATAATAAATATAGAAAGTTATTAACTATTGCATATAAAAAGGAAAATCCGTACTTTATGAAAAGTCTTGTAAACAAAAGCATACCAAATGGAACATATGTAAATAACATAAAATTAACGGAAAAAGAGAGATGGCACAGGGCATTAGGCCACGTCAATTTTCAATATCTAAACAAATTAGTGAATGATAAATTAGCAATAGGCTTGCCAAGTAAAATAGAAAATATTGATATGAAATGCGCAAACTGCATTGAGAGTAAAATGTCAAATGTACCATTTAAAAATAACAGATCAAAAGCTAGTGAAATTTTGGAATTAATACATACGGATCTACATGGACCACATAACACTATAGGTTATGGTGGTGAAAAATACTGTCTAACATTCATAGACAATTACAGTAAATGCACTAGAATTTTTTGTATTAAAAATAAGTCAGAAACTGCAAGTTGCTTTATAGAATTTGTCAATCAAGTTGAAAACATTTTGAATAAAAGAGTAAACAAGTTACAATGTAACAATGGAAAAGAATATTTAAACAAAGATATTTATAAGTTTATTAAATGCAAAGGGATTCAATTACAACCTTGTCCACTCTACGTCCATGAATTAAATGGCGTAGCCGAAAGGTATAATAGGTCAGCTATGGACATAGATAGGTGTTTGATTAGAGAAGCTGGGATACATAGGAGATACTGGCCGGAAGTAATGAAAACCGTAGCTTACTTAAAAAATAGAACGATTGCTAACACAAAAGAAAACAAGATTCCTTATGAAATATTCTGTGGCAAAAGGCCAAATGTTCAACACTTAAAAATTTACGGTAGTAGAGTTGTTCTAAGAGTCCCAGAAGCGTTAAGACAAAGCAAATGGGATAATAAAGCAGAATTAGGCGTACTAGTAGGATATATCGAAAATGGTTATAGAGTTCTTGTAAATAATAGAGTAATTAATGCTAGACACGTTGAAGTCGTTGAACAAAATATTGAATTAATTTGCTTAGAAAAATCTGATGATGAAAAGGATCGTGTAATTGTAAATTTAGAAAATGAAGGGTACGAAAATAATCAATCTCCTTCTACTACGACTCTCGAGTCTGGTAGAGGAGAAGAAATATATAGTGATTATGTTAATAATAATCAAACAAACAACGACAATTGTGAGAATTTTGAAAGTAACGAATCCGAAACTAATAGACAACATCTAAAAGTACCGAGAAAATCCGACAGAAAGAAAAGTCCAGTAAATAGATTTGGAAATTCCGTTTCACACTTTATTTACGTAAATTATGTAGATGCGAATACTCCTAGTACATTCGAGGAGGCGTTAAACTCAAAAGAAAGTCATGAATGGCAAATTGCAATGAATAAAGAGATATCAAGCTTAGTTCAAAATGACACATGAAAAATTGTAGATAGACCTATAGATAAAGAAATAATTGATGTTAAATGGGTTTATAAAAGGAAAAATGGTAACACATATAAAGCTAGATTAATTGTTAGAGGCTTTTAACAGAAAGAATACGTTGAAAATGTTTATTCTCCTATAGGAAAAATGCAAACATTAAAAATGTTGTTGCTTATTCTTGTAAAAATAAATTGTTCATAGAACAAATGGACGTAGAAACGGCGTTATTGAATGGGAATGTGATATCCGAAGTGTATGTGAATGTACCGAAAGGTTATGAAGTTGAAAAAAACAAAGTTTGTAAAATACGAAAAGCGTTGTACGGACTCAGGGGAAGCCCTCGAGCATGATATGAATGTTTTAACGAATATGTAAAAAGGTTAAATTTTGAGAGAAGTAAGTATGATTACTGTTTGTATGTGAACAATACAGGCAAAGATCTATTATATATACTAGTCTTCGTAGATGATTTGTTAATTATTTGTTGTAGAAAAATTAGTTGTAGAGAAAAAATTAAAATAAATGAAATATAAGATAATTTAATGCAAAAATTTTTAATGAAAGATCTTGGAAAAATTGGACAATATATAGGAATAGACATAGATTATAGTGAAGATCCTTGAGCGACTCCTGCCGTGATCGCGACTTCTGTGGTGTCATCGTCCGTTTTCACCATCAGCGTTCTGTTCTCTAGGTAGCTGCTAGCCACCCTCATTAGATATTCGGAGTCTTCTGTTAAGGGCTTGATATATATGTTCCCAGTTGGCCGTGTTAAAGGCGTTTTTAACATCGAGTGTTACCACGGCACAGAAGCCTCCCGGCTGCGGTTTCATGGAGAATGCTTTGTCTACTCTTTTCTGCACTTCCTGCATCGCGCGCAAAGTACTCCGACCTGCGCGGAATCCGTATTGCATATCCTACAGCCCTTCATTCTCCGGGTCGTCTAATTCGTTCTGCATGCGGTTGAGAATCATTCACTCATATAGCTTGCCCGTAGAGTCAAGCATGCATAACGGTCTCCAAGAGGATGGTGCCTTGGGATCCTTGTTTTTACCCTTCGGTATGAGGACCAGTTTTTGGCGTTTCCATTGTTTCGGGAAATGAACTCTTTCCAAACACGTGCTAAATAAGTCCAGGATTAGTTGAGATTTTTCCCGAATAGGCGCCCGCAGAACTTCGTTGTCCAGCCTGTTTGTAGCCAGTTTAAGTTCGCTTATCTGGAATAGAGGTACCTCTAGTGTTTCATCGCTCGGGTAGCTCTCTATGGGAGCTCCTTTTGGAAAGAGCGCTTCTACGATTTTAAGTACAGTCGGTACATCTGTTGGTGCGACTGATTCCCCTGGAGTTTCGGTATCACTAGGCGATAGGGTATGCCCCATGGGTCTCGATCGACATCGGCGCCTGATGTGAGACTAGCAACTCGGCACAGGATCTATCTATCTATCTATCTATCTATCTATCTATCTATCTATCTATCTATCTATCTATCTATCTATCTATCTATTCATCCATCCATCCATCCATCTATCTATCTATCTATCTATCTATCTATCTATCTATCTATCCATCTATCTATCTATCTATCTATCTATCTATCTATCTATCTATCTATCTATCTATCTATCTATCTATCTATCTATCTATCTATCTATCTCTCCGCCTTTCACTCTCCGGGCACTGCACGTGTGCGCGTACCTTTCTCGAGATCAGCTCCTCGAGGAAAAACGTAGTCGCCGAACCTCCTTGCGCAACAACCCGAACGCTTCTCTCTCTCTCTCTCTCTCTCTCTCTCTCTCTCTCTGTCTCACGAAGATTCGCCTCAGGCACGTTCTTGCAGAGAACCGAATAATGCTGGCACTCGCACAATACTGCCTCTCGGCCCCCGCTTCTCGCATCTCTCCCCCTAGCCTTGGCGTCTCACAAGGTTGGTCCATGTTTTCATTTCGGGGCTTCTTGTGTACGGTAGTTATGATCAGTAATTTTAATTTTCGCGAGTTGCGTGTACACGCACATAGCCGTGCGTGCAACTATATACACACATACGCGCACCTGTCGTGAAACCCCCCGTCCAAACGCGGACTATTCCTCGGAGTCTGCTCTGTTCCCTCGCGTTCAGCATCATTAACGGCGGCGCGAGGTTTCCTGTAAAGGGGTATGGTGTATACGCGAAATAATAAGAGATGTGAGTAAAAATAGATAACGAGCTAACCCATCTCTTTATTCTCCCCGAAGAAGGGGCTTACACCCCCGTGATGACGCGGGGAGAGGGGGGCGTTGGACGTGGTCAGTCCCGGTTGTGGAACCACGGCCGTGACTTGTCGTGTCGGGCCACGTTCGGGCACTTGGAGTCCGTGCCATACTCCCGGTCGATATGGGCGCAGGCGGTACAGCCTGTCGCAACACCCCGGCTGGCACCATGGCGATGGTCGCTTGTCCAGCTCAGTGGAGGGCCTCCCGGCACTTCTCCTCTGCCGCCTCGCCCCGCTTCTTCGCGAGCAGCGCATCTCTCTCGGCGTCCCCGACTTCTTTTGGGGCTTGGACCGCCGTCTCTTCGGCCGCGCGGCGCTCCTTTCTGGCGCACCGGGCCGCGGCTAGCAACGAGCCCTCTCGTCGTTATCTTCATCGTTATACGACTTGAGGTGAGAAACGTGGAGAATCTCTTCTTTCGCGTCCCATCGATGATTCTCGCCGTATTCGTGCCGATTATATCCAGAATCTTTAACAGGCCGGCGTATTTCGGCGCTAGCTTCGCCGAAACTCCTTGCGCCGCGGAAGAGAGGACTCGATTCCTCGTTATCACAAGATCGCCGACCTTGTAAGACACCTCTCCTCGGTGCGTGTTGTAGTACGCCGCCTGCCTCTGGTGCTCTTCTGCTGCTTGGGCGGCTGCTTCCTTCTGCAGGTAGTCCATACTGCGAATTCTCTCTCTCTCCACGCATTCAGGACCTCCTTCTCTCGCTGCTGTAGCGCTGCATGTTCTTGCTCTTGTCTCAGCGTAGCGAGAGGCAGTAGCTGCCTGCCATAGTTCAGTAAGGCCGGGGTCTCGCCGGTAGAAGCGTGCACGGAATTGTTCAATGAGAATGTCAACTCCGGCAGCTTCTCATCGCACTCGACGTTCGATTCCTCGATGGACGCTACCAGGCGTGTCTTCAACGTCCGGTTTACCCTCCACCCGGTTCGCCTGAGGGTGGTATGGCGGCGTCGTTGAATGGTCGACCACGATGCCAGTTAGCTATATGTCCACGGCTTTATTCTTGAATTCCGTACCGTTATCATCCAGAGATACCTTGGGAGTGCCAAAGTTCAAGACCACTTTCTCCTTGAACTCTCTCAAGATGGTCTTCTCGTTGGCTTTGCGGATGGGGATACACTCCACGCAGCGAGTGAACAGGTCTTGAAATACAAGGATGTATTCGTGACCTAATTTGCTTTTCACGAACGGCCCGGTTATATCTCCCGTGACTACTTGCCACGGCCGTTCGATCACTCGCTAGACCACTTTCGCCTTGAACTCTCTCAAGACGGTCTTCTCTTTGGCTTTGAGGATGGGGATACACTCCACCCAGCGAGTGAACAGGTCTTGAAGCGCAAGGATGTATTCGTGACCTAATTTGCTTTTCACGAACGGCCCGGTTATATCTCCCGTGACTACTTGTCACGGCCGTTCGATCATTCGCTATCCCATCAGCCTTGTTGGCGGCCTTTGCTCAGCTTTCCTTTGTTGGCATATTCGGCACCGCCTTACGTATCTACGTACCGAGTGATACATTTTTAAACAGTATTATAACCTGGCCTAAATCTGATACCACTGATCCTTGTTTTCGTTAGACCACGTGCGCACTCACACGTCGAGCTCATCGTCCTCCTCTAACATGCATGACAGAGCATCGGGTAGTTAGAGCGGCCACCTAGCTAGTCTTCCAGTAGGACTATGCAGGCTGTGCAGCCATCATAAGCTGCTGTGATCCGTGACGACCAGGAAGTGTTAGCCCTCTATGTATGGGCAGAACTTCTAGATCGTCCGAAGCAGGGCTAGGCACTCCCGCTCAGTGACGCTATAGTTTTGCTCCGCCTGCAATAGTGTCTGGCTAGCGAATTCCAATACTCGCTCTTGGCCCTCGATGATCTGCAACAATATGGCGCCAATGCCGGTGTCGCTGGTGTTCGCCTGCACGACGAACTGGGTATCGAATGTCAGCCTGGCGGGGACGGGTGCCGATATGACGAGTGCCTTAATCTTCTCGGAGGCCTCTTGTTACGCGTCGCCCCACTCGTATCACCGATCCTTCTTCGTCAGAGCCATCAGCGGCTCGGCGATCGTGGCAAAGTCCTTCAGAAACTTTCGGTACCAAGCAACATGCCCATGAAGCAGCGCAGCTGCTTCAAATTCTTCGGCACCGGGAGGTTTATTATCGGCTCGATCTTATCCGGATACGGCCGAAATCCGTCCCGGTTGACGAGCACACCGAGACATTTGACTTCAGTCTTATCAAATGCACTCTTCTCGCGGTTGATCATCAACCCGGCCTCCTTGATGCGCTTCAGCACATGCTCGAGCTATTTTAAATGCTCCTCGTACGTCTCCGTCGCGATGATGATGTCATCGAAGTATGAAAAAGCATACGGCTCGAGCTCGAGGCCGATAACTTTGTCCACTAGTCGCTAGAACGTTGCTCCGGCCTGAGACTGGCTGCCCACGTAAAAAAATCTACGTTTGGCACAAGTTTGGGCAATGTTCATGTTTGATAAAACCTCTGCCAAACTTGCCCAACGAGACTTTGCCAAACTTCGAATTTTCCAGCTTATTGTTTAGCTGAAGTTACGCGGAAATTTCGCAAAAGTTGGTCTAAAGTATTGCATTTTTTAATTTTGCAGCTTATTATTTAGCTAAAGTTATGCAGAAGTTTCGCAGAAGTTGGTCTAAAGTATTGCATTTTTTAATTTTACAACTTATTGTTTAACTGAAGTTACGCTGTAGTTTTGCAAAAGATTGTCTAAAGCATTTTTTAATTTTTCAGTTTATTGTTTAGCTCCAGTTACGCGGAAGTTTCGCAAAAGTTTGTCTAAAGCATTTTTTAATTTTTCAGTTTATTGTTTAGCTCCAGTTCCGTGGAAGTTTCGCAAAAGTTTGTTTAAGGTATTGCATTTTTGAATTTCTCAGCTTATTGTCATAGCATAATTTGCTCGGTAGTTTCGCAGAAGTTGTCTAAATTATTGCTAAACGAGAATTAAAAATTGAGTTCATCTGTCCGTACTTGGCGAAAGTTTGTCAAATGTTTTGCAAAACTTTGGCAAATTTATATAATCTTTATTAGTGGTTTGAAAAAAGTATAGCCAAAGCATAAACAGTATTTATCTGGAGTGTTGCAGAAGTTTTGAAAAAGTTTCGCAGAAGTTTTGCTGAAGTTTCACACAAGTTTTGCAGAATTTTCGCAGATGCATAATTTTATTAGTAGTAATGAAATAAGATCTAGGAAAATGATCATAATGGATAAAATTGTCTATTGTCAATTTGTTGAAACGAGAGAAGATCCTATTTATTTTTAATAATTTAACATATTTGTATTTAACATTAATAACAAGGAAATATGAAAAATATCATTATAGCTTCCTCCTAGACGAAGCTTTGTGGTACTAAAAAAAAAGTTTTTGAGAAAATGTGTTAGGAATATTGTTTAGCAAATTTGAAATCGAAGTACACTATTTTTAGAAAATGTCCGTATGGATGTGTGTGTGTGTGTGCGTGCGTGCGTGCATGCGTGCGTACGTACAATTTTGTGTGTGATACAGGCAACATATTTGTGACATTTCATCAAAAAACATTATCTATTATACAGAATATTGAAGTACAATTATTTGGAGGTAATAGGAATGTAGGAAAGGGGTTCTTATAGATGGTGCAGTGCATGTGTGTTAGATACACTCCAGGTAGGTAGGTTATTTTGTATTTTGGAATAACGATTTCTAAGAGAGTATTTAACATATCGACTTAAAATTTCAACCACTTATTACACTTGGTGGGGGCAATATTGGATTAAAATTTCAAGTGATTATCTTTTATTAACGATAGATATTAATATCTTTGTTTGAATAAAAAAGAAAAAAGTTTTATTATTGAAATTCATTAGCAATTTTTTTTTTGTCGTTGCATAACTAGAGAAATTCTCTAGGTTTTTTTATAACCTAAAAACGATTTTGAATTTTTAGTTTTTTTGATTTTTTTTTATCTTACAGCCATTTTTACATAATAAACTTTTCTTGAAAGGTATTTAAATTACCTATATTTTCTTTTTTTAATATGTAAATTATCTTTACTATCTCATTTGTTATTAAAGAAAACGTTTTTATATTTCACAAACTAATTTCTCAAAAAATATTTTATTTATCGACTTAAAATTTCAACCATTTATTAAACTCATTGAAGACTATATTTGGTTAAAATTTTAAGAGATTATCTTCATTCTGAGTAAACACGATTCACAAATTTTTTAAAAAGCTTTTTAACCTCAAATATCTTTGGTCGTACTGAACCGATTTTCTGGGCAACGAACTCGATCTGAACATGTATAAAAGCTACATATGTGCCAAATTTTATGACTATTGGATAATTTTTACTCTTGTTATCGTACGACAACGAAAACGCAAATTTTTTATAACTTAATTTTTGTTTTAAAAGTAGAGTTTTAACATTGAATTTAAAATAGTCTCACCGTACAAAATAAAGTATTAAATTTTAAATATTGGAATTAAAAATTCATTAAAGGAATCAGTAAATTATGTTTAAGAAAGATACGTGCCAATGAATTGGCAGCGGTTTTTATATTCGCTATAAATCTCTCAGCGAGCTACTTTTTTGTTAATAACTAGTTCAATCGCAAATTCACTATCATCAACGGATAAATAATGACATATATCTTGAATAGTACTTACATTAATTAAAATTAAATTATCTGTCTTTTCATATAGAAAAGATGCGGATGTACTATTATTTACAAAATTATTTACAAAAGTTTTTTCTATGATACATTTTCACACAATTGCACAATTTTTACAATTATCAATGCATTACTGATAGGGAGATGCATAAGGGCACTTACACATTCTAATAAATATTTGTATGATACCTATATGGGAGCGTCCAGCAGAAACGGGCCACCGAGCGCGCGCGGTGCCTTTTTTCGCGTAAAAGGCGCTCTGTTTAACTTGCTCATAATCGTATGCTGCGTCTTTGAAAAAAAAACCAAGGACCTATATCGATAGATTTTTTTCTGCTCTTTCCAATTGCGCCATTGTTTTTATTGCGAAACGCGTTCTTCCGGACGAAAACTCGAGTTGAATATTGAAAGCCATTTTTCTCAAAGTATATCATGTTTTTTTTCAAAATAAACTACACCATTGGAAAGTACAACTCTTAAGCTTTAAAACCCTATTCTGGAGAAGTTGGAGAAGTAAAGGGTTTAAAAGTAACAACATGAAAAAGACAGCGCCGAGGGTCCGCGCGAGCCCCTCGCGCCCGTGCGTACGGCACGTTTAAGTGCACGCTCTATTCAATTCGCTAATAATCGTATACCAAGTCTCTGAAAAAAGAACTAAGGACATATATCGATAGATTTTTTCCTGCTCTTTCCAATGGTGCTATTATTTTTATTCCGAAATGCTTCCTTCTAGTTGAAAATTCTATTTGAATGTTTAAACTCTATTTTTTCAATAAAATATCAGTCTTTTCTTCAAAATGAATTATATTCTTCAAAAGTACAAGTCTTAAACTCTAAAATATTATATTTTTAAGTTGAAACATTAAAAGTTCAAAAATAGTAAGATCAAAAAGACAGCGGCTGCCCGAACTTTTTACGCTATGCTCAAGGGCGGATTAATACACGCGATGTGCTTTTTTTTGTAAATATAAAATGTTTTGTAACTTACAATGCCAATGAGTGGACATAATTTTGTGGATCTCGTTGTAATAGTTAGTATAATATTACAATGAACTTTGTTCATTTATATAACAAAATTTGAAAAACATAATATATTAAACATAAAAATATCCATGAACGCACTGAAAGCAGGGAAACAGAAATTTAAAATAACCTTATAGATTGTTTAATCTGGCATAACAATATTACCTTTTCCTTTAAATTCTAATTTTTTTACATTTGTTTGATTTTATAAGAATTGTCCTTTTTGCGACATCCGCTTCTTTCTTTGTTTGAGTTTTATGTACTTTTTCTTTTTTGATCGGCGGATATAATTGAAAATCTTCTGACGCTGAAAATCTTTTAAGTTCTAACTTTTTGGCATCATTTAATAATTTAATACAATGTAACAATTGAACCATCTAGCGGGCACTTCGGGTACTAATCCCGAACAGAAGCATTTCGGAATAAAAATAATAGCAGCATTGGAAAGAGCAGGAAAAAATCTATCGATATGTGTCCTTAGTTCTTTTTTCAGAGACTTGTTACACGATTATTAGCGAATTGAATAGAGCGTGCACTTAAACGTGCCGTACGCACGGGCGCGAGGGGCTCGCGCGGACCCTCAGCGCTGTCTTTTTCATGTTGTTGCTTTTAAACCCTTTATTTCTTCAACTTCTCCAAGATAGGGTTTTGAAGCTTAAGAGTTGTACTTTCCAATGGTGTAGTTTATTTTGAAAAAAAAACATGATATACTTTGAGAAAAATGGCTTTCAATATTCAACTCGAGTTTTCGTCCGGAAGAAAGCGTTTCGCAATAAAAACAATGGCACCGTTGGAAAGAGCAGGAAAAAATCTATCGATATAGGTCCTTGGTTTTTTTTTCAAAGACGCAGCATACGATTATGAACGAGTTAAACAGAACGCATTTTACGCAAAAAGAGGCACCGCGCGCGCTCGGTGGCCCGTTTCTGCTGGACGCTCCCATATATGCAATGCTGTCATACGTGAATTTAAAACAGGTGGAATTAGTTTTCTTTTTCTGTTGCATAAAACTCTGATTCATAGTAGCATCTGTTTTTCAAAAGCCTATTAAAGATGGGACATTTACTTTCGTCAATTTCTAAATTATTATCAAATATCACTTCCAAGACATATGTAGGTAATCTTCGAGGTTTTACATACCAGCCTACTAAGTATGTATTTTCATCTATTTCACGAATTTTTCGCCTGTGAGTTCCAGATTTTTCAATTTCTTTTACAAAAATTATTAATAGTGCTGCCTTCTTGTAAGTATTTTTCTTTTATCTCTGATAAACATAAAAAGCTCGTAACAGCTGAACATATTTGCAATTCTGGGTGTCTCGATCCATGTACATAAGATTTCAAAGTGCTGTTAAAATCTTCGAGAAGATAGCAAGACAGTATCCATAGCGGCCCAAATTGTTTGACTTCGTCTGGTAAGTGTTTAAGCAAGTGTGTATTACAAGTCATATACCTTTTACCATACAGTAGCTCAAACCTTACAAGGTTCTCAGTCAAAAGACACCTAGCTATTTCAGTCATTTCATCACTCACGCTGTTACAATTCAACATACGAATTGCGTTAGAAGTAATGTATGATGCTGGAAGTAATTTTCATTCATGATGTTCTCTCGTACTGGTAAGCTGTAGATTAATAAAAAAGTTTCCAATTCTTAAGCTTTCCAATAGGAGTTCTCAGATACTTTTCGGGGTATTCTCCTTATAAACGAGGAAGTGTTTCATTCTGTTATCTATAATATGTATGAATGGAAGTAAGAACGAAGAATAGTTACGAAAATCAATGTCGAACCATAAGCCTAATAGTTTTTTCGTAAATCCTTGATAAAGGCAATGCATTTCATCAATCGCTGTTGTATTCATGTGATCATAGACTACTAAGCTTAGAGCACTTGAGCCGTTAATGTCGTGTACGTGTTCTTCTCCAGTGTCTATTGCTTGCTGAGCATAATCTGCTGTCGTTTTAGTAGTTCTCAAATTAGAGTCATCGAGAAAAGTATACACTTGTACATTCTCAACTCGTTTTGTCTCGATTTTGCAATTCGGGCATCCAAATTTCCCATTGAACTGTTGCATATTTAGAAATAAAGATTTCGCTGGGAGATCACACGTACCACTAATAACCATGCCTCTGACTTTCACATTTCTTTCTTCCTGGAAAATATTAAAATCTACTCCTTGATACAATTCCTCAAAATCGTTTTCAAACGTTGATATAAATAAATTAGCCAGCGGTTTGGTTGTTCCAAATCACAGCCCAGCTATCAAACGATGTTCCTTTTTTACCTGCATATTGTACGGTAATTCATTTATCATTAAGTATAATGGCCAAATACTTATTTTGGAAGATTTGAATAGGGGGAGTCCATCACTATTCCATGTGAAGGTTAAGTTATTCGGATTATTAGTGTAATCTGCAGGTAGTGATTTGTACACTGGACCGACATAAATATCTTGATAGCTATTTTCATAAATTTTGCTACGTGTGAAGTGATGATTTAAAGTTTCTTTGAAATTTTTTCTTTTGAATATGCAAAATAGTTGTTTGATAATCGGAATTTCTAAAATATGGCTGATTTTATCTCCAGTGTTGCATTTCTCGGAAAACCGTGTATCTATTTTAGTAAAACATAATGTGCAATAAAAATGTTTCACCAAACGAGTTTGAATGGACGTAAAAAATTTTTTTAATTTGTACAAAGTTCTTGAACAATAATTAGGCTTCTTGCAATGATTTTCTAGCAGTTCTAAGATAGCCGCTAATAACGCTCCTGGCATTGGAAATCTAACAGTAAATATAGCCAAAATACTTTCTGCGACGGTAATAGGAGCATCTGCAAATGTGGTTCATTTGCATTCTGAAATAATTTTATGTCTTCAATCGCATCGTTGTCGTCTGAAGATTCTTCTGTTGAATCGTCTTCTGAGCTGGATTCCGTCTCCGAATATTCATCGTCTGATGTACTAGAGCGTCCGCCATCAGAATCTTTTATATCAAAACGAAGATATTTTACAAAAAAATGTATTAATGAAAGAAAAAATCTTCATACTACATAATGTTAAAATCTATGTTTGCATAAAATGATAAACTAAAATGTTGCACACCTATTTTATGTTCAGTAATAGAATCTAAAACACTGCATCTATCGATTTCCACTTGATCCTCACTTTGCAAGGAATTTTCTCTATTAGCGTCCACCGTTTCATTTGAAACTTCTGTAAGAACGAGCACTATCAGTTTAAAAATAAACGTTAGGCGAAAACATTGGTAGCTGGAAAATAAGATTATACTAAATTTGAAACAAAGTAAAATAATTAAGGTTGTACATATTTAAACCGACACTACGAATTCCAAGTAAATGTCAATATCGAACGAGAAAGACTATAATTTAAGGTGAGCTCTCGGCGCGCGAGTGCGTAATTATCGTAATTGTCGATAAAAAGTTCACTTTTCAAATCATTTCACGTAATTTGCCGAATCTCAATGGTACAAGTAAACATTTTAACAAGTACTTCAAATTTTGCCACCAACCGCACAAGAACTTTACTTCTATTTATTTTTACAAAGCGTTCATTTATCTGGTGATAAATACCCCCACTCTTCGTGCGCACAGTCAAAGACTCGCGCCCTCGAGAATATCCTCGTGCGCGCGAAGGAAGCCATGAGTCCCTGTATGGATCACCGCAAGCTCACATAAGTTCCTGCGCTCGTGTGTGCCTGCGTGCGTTCTCGAATGCCTTCGCGCCCTCGCATTTATCCCGCGCACTCACGTATGCCCCCGAACCCTTGCGTATACCCCCGCGAGCTTGCATATCCTCCCGGGTATACGCGAGGACGCGGGGGTATGCGCAAGCACGCGTGTGTATTCGAGAACGGGCATGGGCACACACGAGTGCAGGGACTTACGTGAGCTTGCGGTGATCTATACGAGGGCTCCTGGCCCTCCGCGCGGACGAGGATATTCCCGAGGGTGCGAGTCTTTGCCTGTGCGCACGAAGACTGGTGGAAATACGCTCGAGCGCGAGCGCGCAGAGTTCTGTCCGCAAGCTCAAGTACACGATCACCGGATAAATCCCAAGCTCAAACCAATACCCGAACTCACTCGCGAACGGGGGAGTGTTCTTACTTCCAAGCGCACCGCTAGTGAAGCTAGTGCACGCGAATAATTTTTCTCGTAGCGTCGCTTCACTATCGCACGATGGAATACATAAGCATTACGCTCGTGCAGTCGCTGTCACGAAAGCACTGTAATAACATAGAGAACAAGTTAAATCAGTAAGTCACGGGAACATTATTTTCGTCGGTTGCGCGATAAAATATTGTAAAGAAAAGGTTAATTTGGTGCAAAAATGATTAGCGAAATGAGAGAACACGCGAGATGGACGGCAAGCCCATATGGTACTGGTCTGCCACATGCGACTCGCAAACACAGCGACGGATCGAGGAGCCAAGGCCATCGTCTCGCTACCATTCGCAGAGCACAGACGCAAGGTCATGGCCACTGTCCGCCTAATTAAAAACCGCTGCGCTACGTCGCTGTACATGTCTACAGCCAGTGCAAAATTCCACCCTTCTACTGCTGCACACGAGACAATGAGAGGCGAAAGGCGTGAACTGCAGCCAAGTAGCGATGCAACTCAAGCATGTGAGCGAGACCGTTGGCTAACGGGCATGCGCTTTACTCAAAGCATGTGCGAGATTCTCTTTCCATACGCGGCGGGAAATTGTTCGTGCCCCTGCGACTCCTCTTTCGTTTCGGAAAAGCTTATTGTTAGAGCTGCGCGACAGCGTTAGAAAAGCATAGTTATTTTACTCTATTCAATTTTTTCGAATTTTATCTGATTTCCCGTTCGACCCCCTCCCTTCACCGTTGTTGCTAGCCGCCGGAGAAAACGTTGCTGACGGATGGAGCTGCGCTTGCAATAGCAAGCTTGCGGCGTTGTCGACGGTAAGTGCGTTACCGATAAACTCATGCGTTCGGCTGCAAGTCTTGCCGAGACTCTCGTTTCATCTATCAGGAAATGCTTGTATTCGCGAAACTAATCCTACATTTGCGTTGCACTTACTTCGTTTCAATATCAATTTTAAGTTAAATTATTAAAATTATAAAAACTGCATAAACTATTAGAGATATTTTTACAATGCCATAAATATTGCATTAGCGATATTTTTACCTATATCGTTTGACCAGTATCAGTATTGATGGTAAACAAATTAATATAGAACAAAAATCAGACAAGAGCACAGTTGCCAAAGGAGTAGAAGTGGAGCAGAGTGAAGAAGAAGAAGAAGAAGAGGTAGAGAGTGAAAATGAAAAGCAAAATTCAAACACAGAAAGAGATAGAGAACAAGAAAAAGTAGTAGTTAAAAAAAATGTAGCAAAGAGACAGAAGTACACCTGCACATAAAAGATTCAAGTAAAATAAAAAAGAAGAATAAAAATAGAAAATCAGAAAATGAATTTTCTAGAAGTTTATCAAATTGTACGTTATCCGTCGCGCTGGTCTGAGAGAGAGAGAGAGAGAGAGAGAGAGAGAGAGAGAGAGAGAGAGCGTGTGTGAGTGAGTGTAGGGCCGTGCATTAAGTGAGTCCGGGTGAGTCGCCTACCGCCGGTGTTTCATGATTCACTCGGTGCTGGATTGACTCGCGACCGATGTCTGCTGCAGGGCATTGAGAGCTGTGGTTACGTCGATTCCTCGGTGCCGTAGATCTTAAAGCGCCTCAGAGGTTACCGGGCTCGATCGCTCTTCAAGGCGGCTCATGTCGCTCAGGAACTCCTCTCGGTCGCGCTGCTCCGAGGCGGGGAATTACGAGTCCGCTGTCGTGCCGGTCCTTGGCGAAGGCGATTGGAGTCTCGCCGGCTGCCAGATTGCATCGGTCATCCCACTGTCGTCGACGGAGTACTCTCGTCGCTCCCTGGATGATGACGCATCACCTTGCTTCGGCTCAATTCTCGCCGCACGCTTTTGTCCTTTAAGCTCTCTCTCTCTCTCTCTCTCTCTCTCTCTCTCTCTCTCTCTCTCTCTCTCTCTCTCTCTCTCTCTCTCTCTCTCTCTCTGTCTCTCCTCTGTTTATCCATTTCTATATCTCTCTAATAAGTGTCGCCGCCCTGCTCGTTGCGTGTCGCTCGCGCAGACTCCTGCCGTCTTGCTTACGGCTTTACCTGCCCGTGCGCATATCTGTATCGATGTGAGTATAGTTGCGCACACATGTGCGGAGCCGTATCTCCGTCACATAATGAATAGTATTTAGCTGAAGTTTTGCAAAAATTTTGCAGAAGTTTCCCAGAAGTTTTGCAGAAATTTCGTAACATTTTGCAGAAGTTTTGCAGAGGTTTGGCAAAACTTTTGACAAACTTTCACCAAGTACTGACGAATGGATTAACTCAATTTTTATTTCTCGTTTAGCGATACTTTAGACAAACTTCGCCGAAACTTCCGCGTAACTTCAGCTAAACAATAAGCTGAAAAATTAAAAAATGCAGTTGCTTGATCTGCGCCAAGCCGGCTTTTGCAGAGGCCATAGCACACAAACTGCGCTCCTCGGTCTCCTAGACGACTAGTTCAAGCAATAGGGAGAAGAGGTTACAGAAATTCCATCCCGGATAAAAAAAATATGGCTGTATAGGAAATTAAATTCTGAATAACTTTTCTGTTTCATACAACTGCAGTCGAAGTGGCGAACTTGGTCAAAAAAATTCGTAAGTTCGAAAAAACGGGTTTTCGCCAATAAAAAAAAACTATAACTCGGATCAAAAAAAGTTAAATGAAGAAGTTGTAGGTATTAAAAAGATCTATCGATTCATGTAAATACATGTATATCGATTTTTGTTACTTTCGAGATATATCGAAAAAACCTCTAAAAATCGGGTTCTCTAGTGCTCGGTCAATTTTATGCCCGGATATTTTATATTTACTGTAAGTATAGCTCATGGCAAGACAAAAAACCATGTTTCTGAAAAATTTAAAAATATTCATTATTTTTCGAGATATATCGATTTTTCGAGAAAAAGGCGCTCTCCAAAATTGGCTATTTCTCGTCGACGGATGGTCGTACAGTAACGATCGAGCACTTTTATTTTTCTCGATGAGTTGTTCTATCATGTTATTATACAATTATAACGAATTTTTCAATTTTAATGCTCAAAAAATTACTTTGAAAAAGTATCCTCTTTTTTGGACGTGTTTTTTTCGTATAGCTTTTTCAATTTTTATTTTATAGTAATAGCTATTATGGGAATCGATTAATGACATTCTTTAAACGTATTTAAAAAAAAAAAAGTTTCTACGACCTTCTGGAGCCGAGATAATGTTTTTATTTAAAAAAAAATCTAGAGGACGTAATTAACATGTTACAGCAACGGGGTTTGTGGGAGGTTACTATCGAATAGCTATATTTTCAATAAAAAAAATACTAGGATATGGTTTATTGATTGCTAGTATTAATAATTAAGTGATAAAGCCAAGCGCGCGGGCGCTTCGTGCGTCAGCTGTGGAGGGCGGCGGAGTGGGGATAGCGCCGAGCGGGCGCTCGCAAAGCTGATTTCGTACATTCAATATCGACCGTGCTTACAAAATCTTCATTATCTCGGCTTCTAAATGACACACAAAAATCCTTTGTACTTAATCTGGGGTAGCTCGACGAGATGAACACGAATATCACGATTTCGTTCGCCTTAAGAGCAAAATTATTCCGGAATTTTTTTATTTTCGTTAAGTTATAATTTTTGTTGTACTATTTTCGTTATCTTAATAAATGTTTATTATTACAACAGTATTTTGCTTGTAAGACTTTAACTCTTTTACTACAAAATTATTTTTATTATCTCAGTAATTAATTATTTATCAAACGAAATTAAACAAATTAATAGTAACATAAATTTGAAAAATATACTTTATTAAAATATTATTTTATTACATAATTAAAAATATTACTTATGTCGACTGCAATTTACTATCAACTGATAAAAATTTTTCCATCGGTGTTATAGTCTTACAAATTAAATTAAAATAATTAATATTTATGGCAGTCAGATTGCCCTTGTTTATAATCACCCCCGCAGAATCTGAAATAAAAACTTAATTAAAACCTGGAAAAACTTTGGTAGCAAAAGAAGATCTGACTGCCCCCCACCACCAAATTGCCCAATGTTTCGAGCCCGCTCCGGCTCCTCCTCAGGGACTGAAATGAAACCCGCGATACACCTCCTTATATACCTCCATACCCTCTTTTTTTCTCTTACCCCCACCACCATCCACTTTCCCCTCTCCAACTTTCCATTCTCACTTAAATTAATAAAGAATGATAAACGTTATCTAATTTACTTGACTCTATCATTAAATTTACATTATTCCGATTTCTCAGAATGTGAATACTTTCAAGGCTTTCCCTCTTATATTTATTCTTAATCCCCTGTCCCAAAATATTCACACTCCCAAAATCGAAAGAAGGCAAACTATTTAAACAATGTTCTTTCAAACCCGATGTACAACTTGAGCTGCGTAAACTATATTGATGTTCATTTATTCTCTTTTTCAAATATCTACCCGTTTGACCAATATAACAACCATTACAATCCCTACAATTAATTTTATAAACTTCTCCTGATTTTAAACATTTATCATCCTTGTCTTTACAATTACTAAATAACCTTTCTAAATTATTATCGTTTCTAAAGAAAACTTGAATATTATGTTTACTAAAAACCCTTCTAATCCTTTCCGACAAACCTCTAGCATATGGTAAACTAAAATATGCGTTCTTTACATTTCTATTCCTTGTTTGATTATCTACCCGCTGCTTCAATCCACCATTATAAATTTCCCACATTCTCATCAATCATTTTATCAATAAATTTTACCGGATAACTATTCTTAATAAATGTTTCTCTAACTAAATTTAAATTCTTTTTCCTAAAATCTTTATGTGACAATTTAATCGTTCTGTCAATGACACCCTTGATCGCACCTGTGTTGTTTCCGAATTGGTGGTGAGAATCAAAATTTAAAAATCTACTTGTCCATGTAGGTTTTCTATACCAATCTAATTTCACTCTATTATTATTAACTCTAATGACTCTAATATCTAAAAAACTCAATTGATTATCTTTCTCAACTTCTTTTGTGAATTTAATTCTATCATGGATAGAATTAAACACATCCACCATTTTATCCACAAAACATTCAGGTACAACTGCAAAAATGTCATCACCATATCTTTTAAAAATAATTGGCGGGGGTGATTATAAACAAGGGCAATCTGACTGCCATAAATATTAATTATTTTAATTTAATTTGTAAGACTGTAAGACCGATGGAAAAATTCTTATCAGCTATTACATAATTATTTATAAAATATGTATACATTCATCATAATGAAAATAGTCTTCTATAAATATAGTCTTATGTTCACAAAACTTTTCTCCTCTTTGTTGGATTATTATCTTCCTCATTTTCTTGTCCCTCTTCTTCCATATTTAGGTCAAGAAGCTATTCGAAGGCATCATTAAAGTCCTCGTCTATTTCGATGTTGGGAGAAGTTTCGAAATTTTCACATTGTATTGCGTCACAATGTGAGCAAACACTTGTACATTTAAGGAAAATTTTTCTACAACCACATGCATTTGTTTTACAACCACTTGCGCAGCTACATGATATTGTTTTGATTATTTCGTCTGGTATCAACGGTTCTTCACTATAAACTGGCATTATCATATTATCTGTAATTTTCCACCCCCACAGAGTTACATCGTTGTCATTGCCCAACCATTGCTGTGATTACAAATAAACTCTGTAGGCATGTTGTTTGGCAGCTCCTTCAGTAGCGGGAAGATTTTCTAATTTAAATGAAGCTCGAGACGTAGATCGTTTGAAATGCTCATAGCGATGTTCGTTAAGCTTTACATTAATTTTATTGCTATGTAACAGATAAATTATTTTATACATATTCTTAGCAATTTTGTCACATGGAGCATTTTTTTTTATAGAAAACATCGAGCAATTGAAGGTAAGTATGATTAGAATTAAATACTTTTACTAATTTGTTTTTTCCGTGTTTGTAAAATGAAGAGACTGTGCCACAACCCGATACGGCGTGTAAGAAGGCTACATACTTTGATAATTCTAAATGTTTAAAACTGTTATTAGAGTACCATCGACCTACGTCTCGCCCCTTTCCTTTTTTCAAAAACAGATGACTTATCCATTTGAAATATACATATGTATTTGCACATACACACACACACACACACACACGCACACGCCCACGCACGCACGCACGCACGCACGCACACACGCACACACACACACACACTAATTTCGTTTCGTAAATAATTAATTAGTGAGATAATAAAAATAATTTTGCAGTAGAAAAGTTAAAGTCTTATAAGCAAAATACTGTTGTAATAATAAAAATTTATTAAAATAACGAAAATAGTACAACAAAAATTATAACTAAACGAAAATAAAAAAATTCCGGAATAATTTTGCTCTTAAGGCGAATTTCAAGTATTGTCCCTATTAATGGAACGACATTTAACTGTGTTCCACGAACAGGGACATCATGATTTGCATATGTACTCATTAGTGGAACAAGCGTAATTATTAATATTAACACGCATTTAGCTACTTATGATATTGTCTGATTTAAAACAATTATGTTTTATTATATTCTGCATTAATCATAAGTCATGTAAATAGCGTCATTCATAAAGTTTTTGTCATCTGAAATATGCGAGAAACATAACCTATTAATATCAGGATAACGTACAAATTTAGGCAATTAAAATTATTTTTAAAATCTACTCATGTTTGAAACCCATTTGCTGTGAAAATTTACTGAAGTAAATATCGTTTCAAATCAAATACATTAGTTTTTGTTTTTGTAATGCCAAGCAATAGTCCAAATTATATGATTTTGTTAGATGTTCCAAAACTAGGCACTGTTCCGCAACTGGTACTTTTACCTTACAGCCATATTTTTTTTATCCGGGATGGAATTTCTGTAAATTTAACATTAGACCGTGACAGATTGCTTGGACTAGACGTCCGATAAGCCATCGATCGTCGAAAAATCACTGGACTGATACTGTTCGATTTCTCGAAGGCCTTTGATACGGTACCCCACGACCTCTTGCTGCGTAAGCTTTGTCGCATTGGCTGGTTCTACTCATATCTCACTGGACGTCACCAAACAGTTCTCGACGATCATGGCAATATATCTGCGTGGACTCAGGTCACGACTGGAGTCCCTCAAGGTAGTATTTTAGGCCCCTTACTCTTCTCGATATTCATTAATGACCTGCCTAGCTGCCTTGAGTACTCGAGACACATGGTCTTCGCTGACGATACGCAAATGTACTATTCGTTCTTCCCCAGCTATCTAAATGAAGGTCTAGCAGCATTAAGTCGTGATGCTACGGCTGTTGCCAACTGGGCAGCTGCTAATGGGCTAAACCTTAATATTGGCAAAACAAAGGCCACCATCCTTGGCAGCCAATACTATACCTCTCATTTAGACCCAAGTCTATTCCAAAAATTTCAGTTACCGGCCGCGACTTACCCCACGAGGTCGAGGTTAAAAGTCTGGGAGTGTTGATTACTCCGTCTCTCAATTGGAGCAACCATGTAAATCAGTGCCTTCGTAGATTTCATCGGTCGCCATATACATTACGACTCGACTCTTCAAACGTGCACTTACGAGAAGTCTGCGACAAAATTTGGTTGAGAGTCTAGTAATCCCGCACTTTGATTACGCCTGTGTGATGTGTCACGACCTCGATGACACTTGTGAGCTCAAACTCAAGCGTGCACTACACGCCTGCATCCGCTTCATTTATGGCAACATGCTGCGGCACATTACGCTATATTGCCTCGAATTAAGTTGGCTCTCCTCGAAAAGTCGGCGCGACTACTGCACTGGTTCGATAGACTTCAATGTTATCTCCCAAGGTTCACCATCTTATCTCGCTGACAAGTTCATACTCATCAACACCGATATCACTGTCAGATCCTCCGATCGTCTTCCCGATCGATCTCTCTTTTTCCGCACCCCTCGCACAGAAGCACTCAAGTTCTCCTTCATCATCCTTACCTCTAACATTATCAACTCCCTCCCACCCACTCTTCTCTCCCTCTTTTCTCAACAGCTTCAAATCATCTCTATTTTCTTTTTTTCTTGACAGGGATCGAAGAGACTGGCAATTTCGGGTCCTTTCGGAGGGTCTTACTAATCTCTATAACCCTATTGTGTAAACTTGTGTGGCCCCTCGTTTTGCTTTTACCACCTATCGTTCCGTCTATTATATTTTATTTTTGCGTTGTACTTTGCTATGTTCTTTGCGTTCGATCTGCGCCGCCCTGTGCGCCCTGTGCTACTCATTTTTCAATACTTCATGGCCTTGTATATCTAGCTTTAAGGATAGTTTATAAGTATCGATTGTAAGCCTCATTCATCTACTACGCTTTTTCACTATTTTCACTACTTTCATTGTAAAAGCATTCAGCTTAAATTTTGTTTCTCATTGTATTCTTATTTTGATCACTTTTATTATTATTTTTATCATTTTGTATCATTTATTTTTGTAAACTAGTGCCAGTGGTCAAACAAAGAATCTAATCCCCCCCCCTCTCTCTCTCTCTCTCTCTCTCTCTCTCTCGCTCTCTCTCTCTCTCTCTCTTCGAGTATACATGTTGTACATGTATATAACACTATGTATAGTTAGATTAGAGTAACTATATGAATGTAGCCAATAGCCATTTAGAATGTCCGTAAGTGAATTTCAGTAGAACAGATGTATGTATATATAGATATACTAATATAATACTGAAGAAAAGAGCGACGACAAAAATTCGGATCGGAAATGGCCGTAAAAAAATTGTCTATGTCCAATATCTTTACATTCAGATATTCTTTTCGAATGAAACTTTTTGATTTATGTAGTACAATTAAAATAGATTTTAAGCAAGCTAAATATGTATGTTTTGAGTGACACATCAAAGATACAATAATCTAAAGATCTGGTTAACCCCATTTTAATGTATAATAGCAACGCGGTCTCGCTCCTTCAGGCTTCTTTTATACTTGCCTTCGAAGCGCTCCCTTGATAATACTTTCTATTTATTTCTAAAATTCATAAGAAATTTTCAGATATTTACGAAAAGACAAAGCCTGTATAAAAAAATTACATTGTTACCAACACATCCCTATTTTTCATTACTCTTTCCAAATTTTAAACTTTCTATAATATTTATACGCATCTTGGGAGAACAAGAGTAAGTCTAGAGCTATTCTAGCAGGGGTGGTCCTTCGATCTCCCATACATACTTGGCGGGTCCAACGTTTTGCAGGTTACCGGTGAGCTATTTAAATGTAGAATACTAAATTTTTGCATAAATTCATTAACAATGTTTAAACCTATAAGTGCACTATAAATAATTACATTGGCTCTAATTTTTAATTGATACCGTTTTAGTACAATATCCCTATATGCGCAGAATCATGATTTACTAGCCAAAATATTTTTCTTTGTGCCCGACTTTTTTTAAACGGAAATAAAATAAAATTTGTATAAATTTATAGATATATTTTAATAACCATTTTATAAGCAACCTGTATCCTTCTGCACTTTCTATTTAAAAACAGAGCGATAGATTCACGGATCAGTATTTAATATGTAGAAATAACCCATTTATACATTTTATCTAATCTTTAAACATATGAATATTTATATGAAAATAACCATGTCTACACCTTGAACTGCAAGCCATCGGGCCCGCTAAGTCTGTATGGAAGATCGAAGGACCACCCCTGCTAGAGCAGCTCTGGACTTACTCTTGTCCTCCCAAGATGCGTATAAATATTATAGAAAGTTCAAAATTGAGAAAGAATAATGAAAAATAGGGATGCGTTGATAACTAAGTAATTTTTTTATATAGGCTTTATCTGTTCGTAAATATCTGAAAAAATTCTTATGAATTTTAGAAATAAATGGAAGGCATTATTATTATTATAGTCATATATATATATATATATATATATATATATATATATATATATATATATATATATATACATATATATATATCTATATATATATCTATATCTCTGTATATACATATATATATATATATATATATATATATATATATATATATATATATATACATATATATATATATATAATTAAAATAATTTTTGTCCACGCGATTGTAAAGTGCGTAGGTTCTATAGAGGTTTGTAGGAGTAATGTGAGCTATTACGCCTCTTTGGCATTAAGTAGTACTTTTTGCCCTCTAGCTGAATAATTTTGAAGTTACAACGTGGGCGTAAAATGAAATTTTACACGCGAGGTACGGAAAGTTCTATTATGTCAGTCAAGTTAATTTATAGGTAGTTGACTACAATAAATTGATTTCAGTACTTTCTTGTGTTTAATTTCTATAGAAGGATAAACAAATTTGAATTAATTTCTGAGAACGGTCATACAGTTGTTTAGGAGAGTTGTTTGCATTACTTAACTATCGATAATTGATTTCACAACTTTCATTTGTTTGGTTTGCAAATCACTGCAGTGAACAATGTGAATGTACTTACATATAATTTGTTGAGCAAACATTGACTCGAAGAGGTAAAATAGTTTTTCACTAGTATTTATTTGATTTTTATTAAAAAACATAAATATTATTATTTTACAGATTATACAGGAAAAACTTGTATACTTACCTTATTTTATACTTTCGTAGAAAGTTTTATTAACAATATTATTTGTACCGTTACATCATTTTACAAAGTTTCGAGACAAAACAACGAAGACACCTTTGTTTATTTTTATTGGAGGATTGCGCAAGGCAACTGAATTTGTTAAGACGACAATCGGGATTCTTTTATTTATATAATTACGAGGGTCATTTGATAAGTACCTAGCCTACAAATGAAAACACCAAAACTTTACAAAAAATAAAATTTATTTTTCAATGTAGTCTCCTTTTAGTTGAATACACTTGGTCCAGCGGTGTTCCAATTTTTTTAACCCCGTTGAAAAAAATGTTTTCTCTTGGTTTGCAAAATAGGCCTCCGTGGCGGCGATTATTTCGTTATTGGAGTGGAATCTCTTCCCGGCGAGCGAATTTTTTAGGTTCGGAAACAAAAAAAAGTCGCACGGAGCCAAATCTGGAGAATACGGTGGATGGGGCAGCAGTTCGTAGCGTAATTCGACCAATTTAGCCGTGGCGAGTGCAGAAGTGTGAGCCGGTGCATTATCGTGGTGGAAAAGCACTTTCTTTTTAGACAAATGGGGCCGTTTTTCTTCTAACACGGCGTCAAATCGGCTCAATAGTTCGGCGTAGTACTGTCCTTTGACCGTTTTGCCCTTCTCCAGATAGTCAATAAAAATCACACCTTGAGAATCCCAGAAAACAGTGGCCATCACCTTTCCGGCCGACGGGACCGTCTTCGCCTTCTTCGGAGCAGGTTCACCGGGTAAGGTCCACTGTTTTGACTGCTCCTTGGTCTCTGGAGTGTAGTAGTGAATCCATGTTTCGTCGACGGTCACGTAACGACGCAAAAACTTTTTTGGATTGCGATTAAACAGCTCCAAACACTGCTCTGAACTGGTCACACGGATGCGCTTGTTGTCTGCAGTCAGCAAACGCGGCACCCACCTTGCTGACAGCCTCCTCATGCCTAAAATCTCATGTAGGATATGCCACACGCGTTCTTCTGAGATGCCTACTATCGCAGCTATCTCGTGCACCTTTAATCGGCGGTCTGACAAAACGATATCGTGTATTTTTGTCACGTTCTCCTCCGTAGTGGCTGTTTTCGGAGCACCTGGGCGTGGATCATCAAAAACCGACGTACGACCACGTTGAAACTCGTTATACCAAAATTTAACGGTCGCCATCGAAGGAGAAGCATCCCCATACACTGCATCCAAGCGTTCTTTAATTTCATTGCGCGATTTCCCTTCCAAAAACAAGAATCGAATCACCGACCGATATTGTTCTTTCTCCATTTTTTCAAAAATCAACGGACACATTTGCTTTCACACGCTCTCAAAAATAAACTACAACTCCGATCCGGCTGAAATTTCGTCTGTAACCGTTTACAGGAAGATACTGCACTGTAGTGTATTTCTGGTGCGATAGTGGCACCATCTGGCGGTGAGGCTAGGTACTTGTCAAATGATCCTCGTATATTAACTATTTGACATGTTCCGCCGATAAAACAGAGTTAGTGGTAAAGTAGAACTATTACACCGTCTTAACGGGGTGGCATAGTCCTACCATTACCGACCGAGCAATTGACACAGTTTCAAGCTTATTAAAAAAAGAATACGTAAAATCACAAAAAATCAAGAGAACACTTTGCTGCGTTTTTTTGACGTTCTATCACCCAGTAAAAGTTTGGAGTCAAAATATCAAGTTGTTTTTGCAAAAACTTTGAACGAAACTGAATTTTGTTTTGCTCAAAATTTTTGCAAAAACCACTTAATATTTCGACTTCAAACTTTTACTGGGAGATAGAACGTTCAAAACTACAGCGAAGTGTTCTCTTGATTTTTTGTAATTTTACGTATTTTATTTTTAATAAGCTTGAAACTGTGCCAATTGCTCAGTCGGTAATGATATGGCTATGGCACCCCCTTAAATCATTCGAAACTTTATTTTTTCTGTTAAATGCTATTCATTTTAAATTTTTATCTACGAATTTTTGAAAAATAGCCATCTAGAAATTTAACAGTCAAATGAAATACCCCCTCACTTAATCTTTACGCTTCAAAATGATTTTAAATGAAAATGAGTTAATATCATTCGTTCTCTCGTGTTACTCTCTTTTACTCTGTGAAATACTGTATACTCGCCTTTTGTGATTTCAATAAGTTTTTCTGAGATTAAATAGATATAATACATGACGTATTGCATCTAATGGCCTTGGTACTACCAGAACGGTGGATAAATTGTTAAGGATTTAAATAACAACACACCATAGAAATTTTTAACGACGTTTCGAGCATTTTAATTCATATGCCCCTCTTCAGGAATATAAAGTATTGTAACAATACAAAGTCGGTATTAACGCGGGAAACGCTGACTGACTAGTGGATGTGATGGAGTTACCTCATTAGAAAACCTATTAATTTGGTGTCCGATGAAGCCGTAGCCTTTCCTATAGTCTTAAGGTGATGCCGACCTTGCCTGTTTTACCATCTAACCTAACCAATCCAGTCAGATCAGTTTTTCAAAGTTTTCTTTTGAACGAATGAACGGATTCTTTGGAAATTTTTTCCTTATTTTGTGAAGGGGGTGTGGAGGGAGGTCGAGGGGGGAGGGGGGAGCTCTAAGAGTTTCCGACGTATTTTTTCCTCAGCTTTCTAATGATGTAGGCAGTTTTTCTGGTATTTTCCATTTTCACCTTCAAAAACTACAAAATATCTTATATCTCAAAGAGTATATTTTTAATATTTTTTTTATCATTTAAATCGAAAGCTGAGCATTTTTACATAGGAAATAATTTTTTTCAAAATTTTCTCAAGATGTTTTCTTCGAGAAATAGAGCCCAAAAGAGTAAATGCAACGTCTTCCTGCGCTCTGTACCGTGCGGTACGTCGCGTGGACTAGGTCTGTCTCGCTATTTAATAACGTTTAATCACAATCTTTACCTGTTCTTTCGAATGCTTTATAATCCATTAATAATATTTTATTGGTTATTTTATTAGAAAAATAGAGTCTCATAACGAACAGTAATAAGTAATTATACCAACGCTTCTTTCTCAGTGCAGATAATTTTTCTTTGTTTTTTCTCACAGTTATTCTAGGGAAGATTTGATATTCAGAACTTAAAAGTGGTTTTTTGAACTTTAATGTAAACTCAGAAAAAATATAGTATTTTTTCACATAAAAGTACTATCAAATATAGTGGTATTTGGCTTCATATATATTTTATAGCCATATTAGGCACGTTACAATACAATACTATTATTCTAATAGATGAAAGTACACTGAGGAAAAAGGCGTTTGTACTATGAACTATATTGTATAGTAAAACTGAATATTATTGTCTTTACTATATATTTTTTTAAATGAACTATAATATGTTAATAATAAATATATTCATATAATTCAAACAACTAAACAGTTATAATAACTCAATTATTGCCATATCCATATAATTCAAACAACCATACAGTAATAGTAACTCAATTATTGTTATTTAACTAAATTTCCATTAAAGATTACTATATTTATTTAGTATAATATAATATTTCCATTCGAAATCTTTAGGTATTTTAAAATTTGCTATGTAATATAATATACCCAATAACGAATTATTAGATATCTTTACCATAATTTTGTTGTTTTTATCACTATAAAAAGTATATGTAGCCTAATACATCTATACTTTATAGTACTTTTATATGAAAATATACTATATTTTATTCTCAGTGTACATTAAAATTCAAAAAATCAGTTTGAAGTTCTGAATATCATATCTTCCCGAGAATAACTGTTAGACAAACCAAAGAAAAATTATCTGCACCAAGAAAGAAGCGTTGGTATAATTACTATATTGCTGTTACTTATGAAATTCTATTTTTTTATAAAATAACCAATAAAATATTATTAATGCATTATAAAGAATTCGAAAGAACAGGTAAAGATTATGATTAAAGGTTACTAAGTAGCGAGACAGGCCTAGTCCACGCGACGTATGTACCGGGCGCAGGAAAGACGTTGCGTCTACTCTTTTGGGTTCTATTTCTCGAAGAAAACATCTTGAGCAAATTTTGAAAAAAATCATTTCCTATGTAAAAACTGCTCAGCTTTCGATTTAAATGGTAAAAAGAAAATATTAAAAATATACTTTTTGAGATATGATGTTTTTGAAGGTGAAAATGGAAAATTTCGAAAAAACTGTCTACATCATTAGAAAGCTGAGAAAAAAATACGTTGGAAACGCTTATCAAACAATTTTTTCAAGTACATTTAAGTATCATAAACATGAGTTGAAAATAGCAAGATTTCGAGCTCGCGCGCCGCGCTGGGAGAGTTCACGTGAAACGCCTCATATATGGGTCGTTCTCTTGGGAATTGAGAGTTCAAAAATTTGTTTTTTCCTTAACCACCTTAATTGCTCTATAACAACGCCACAAGTGTTTCTGATTTTTTGTAGATTTTTTTTCACACGTAGTTTTTGAGTGACAGATGGTCAAACTTGGTGATTCCACCATTTTTTGCAATTTTTGCCTATTTTCAATGAAATAGTACATTTCGATACTAGTGCGAGGATTTGATTTTCCCCTCGTGTGACTGTTTGCACTCGAGCGAAGCGAGGGTGAAAAGGTCACACGAGGAGAAAATCAACTTCTCACACAAGTGTCGAACCGTAATTTTTGATACGACGTGCGAGAAGTGAGATTTTTGCACGCATCGTTTAACGCAGCGTGCGAGAAATCGAACTTCTCGCACGGAGTTTCAAAAATGTAGTATTAAGCAGTTCACAATTAGTGGTGCGAAAATATTGGCAAATTCTGCAGCAGCTGCTACCTTTGTTAAAAATTTTTCTGTGAAAATAGACAATGAAAAATTAAGTTTATGTCAAATTTTCAATGCAGATGAGACAGGTTTAAACTATAAATCGATGCCAAAGAAAACATTGACTGAATATCTGCAGCTGCACCGAGTGAATTTAATGTCAACAAAGATCGCGTAACAGTCATATAGTAATCCGGACGGATTTTTGAAAATGCCATTAATCTTTGAACCCTAGGGCGTTGAAAAATATTTTAAAGTTATCACTTCCAGTATATTACACGAATCAGAAAAAAGACTGGATGAACACTAGCATTTTTGCATCATGGTTAAAAAAAGAATTTGTTCGTCGTGTATCGAGTTTTTTTAGAAGAGAGACATCTTCCTGTGAAAGCATTATTGTTACTCTATAATGCACCGAGTCATCTACCTGCAGAAACTTTATCAGCGGGTGATATGAAAGTAGATTATTTGCCATCTAATACTGCATCTACTCTTCAAGCAATGGATCAGGGTATCAGAAAATTTCACACTGTTCTATAAATCAGAATTTTTACAGTCAATCCGTTTTGCTCAAAAAAATGTCACTAATGTTATAGACCACATAAAATCAGTAAATATCATAGATGTCATTTTTTTAACACACAATGCCTGGGATACTGTAAAAAAAAAGGAAAAACATCGCTGCCAAGCAAATTTTATGACAATAGTGGACATACGACTACAAATGAAGGAAGTATCGACGACCAGATATCACATAATTTCAAAGACATTCTGATAAATACTCGCCAGTAACATCAAATGCTGAATTGTTTGATATCGTATTCATAGATGGTAAAGTTAATTTCAACCAATGTGAAATATGTATAGAGCATAAATATGAAAGAAGACCTTACCAGACAGAAAATTATGGTCCTATTATTGATAACAAACCGCTACAACACGTACACATGGATATTTTGCTTCCTCATAGAGGAAGCTTAGTAATAGTAAAATTTTAATTTTCTTTAAATTACTCTAGAAACATGAATAAAGGTGTTAGAAGTTTGTGTCACATGATTTTAGAAAATGTCTGTATGGATGTGTGTGTCTGTATGGATGTGTGTGTCTGTATGGATGTGTGTGTGTGTATGTGTGTGTGTGTATGTGTGTGTGTGTGTGTGTGTGTGTGTGTGTGTGTGTGTGTGTGTGTGTGTGTGTGTGTGTGTGTGTGTGTGTGTGTGTGTGTGTGTGTGTGTGTGTGTATGTGTGTATGTGTGTGTACTCTTTATTTTCAGATCTACGCGGTCGATTTTAACCGGACAGGTTTCATTTTTTTGTTTTTTGATTTTGAATTCGGTAAAAAAATAATTTTGTACGACTAACTGATTCGTTTTTGTTCTATGTCCAATTTTTCATTTTCGAAAAATTTATTTTTGATTGTTTTTAATGATTGGATTGAAATTTTATAATCGGATGGGTAGCGTTCGAAAGAGCATAAAAAAACCTATATTTAAAAAAAAAAATTTCTCTAGCTATCACGGTTATTTTGTTACTAACAAAAACGTGTTTTTTTTTAAATGCTTATAACTGCCAAACTAATTGATCAATTTTTTTGAGAAAAATCATGATAATGGAGATTATGAATAGCTATAATCTGTATAAAATTCAATCCATTCTGTTGGTTAGTTTTTGAGAAAAAAATTAAAAAATGAAAAAAACGTGTTTTAGGTGGCGACAATTTACGGGAGTAAAATTGTGTTAATCGCTTCAAAATTCCTTGTAGAGGTAGGTTTTTGGTTGCCACCTGCACCTTTCTTTGGGATAGATGATTGGTTCATAAATTTCAGAGATTTTTGAGGTTAAAATTTTTGTATCGTTTGTTTGAATCGTAATTTCTCGAGAAGGGCTGTATGTATCAGAATGGGATAGGTAGCATTTAAAAGAGAATTAAAATACCTATATTTTCTAAAAAAAAAGTTTCTAGCTATCACGGTTCTTTCGTTATTAACAAAAACGTAAAACATGAAAAATGAAAAAAAAATGAGTTTTGTATGTCCGACGATTGCGGAGGGAAAATCGTCGTCATTTCTTCAAAATTCCTTGTGGAGGTAGATTTTGGATAGCTCTTGGTCGAGTTCTTTGGGCAAAATAATTGGTCCATAAATTTCAGAGATATTTGAGGTTAAAATTTTTTAAACTTTTTTTTTAAATCGTAATTTCTCGAGAACGGTTCTATGAATCAGCTACAGATTTCTAGACAATTTTGTATGTGATATAGATATTATGTATGTGAATTTTCATCAAGATCGTACGATTACTTTTTGATATTCAAAATTTTCCTATTTAACAAAGTTATTTTATTTGTCGCCTGATAACTAGAGAAAACTTGTTTTAATTTTTTTTTAATTTGGCGGAGATGTAGAGTGTATATTATTTATTATATGCGTTTTTAGAATAAAAGAATTCGTTTATGAATTTCAGAGATATTCGAGGTTAAAACTGATTTAGCCTTCTTTTCAAATCGTAATTTTTTGGATATATCTATACTAGAAAATGGAAATAACACATGCTATGCGTGCGTGTTGTTCACTTGCTTTCGTTTTTTATTGAGGGTAATTTACAGCGCGATCAAGTTTTAACCACTTATTATACTCATTGAAGAATATATTTGGTTGAAATTTCAAAAGATTATCTTTATTCTTTACTCAAAATATCGAAATTTTTTGTATAGAACATTGATTAGGAAAAAGTTTGCATTTTACTTGCAGAATATGCCAGTATTTTTGTTGTAGCCTTTTTGGAAAATCTCTTGGCTGATTGACTTGATTGGTGATCTTATAATAAACATTCATATGTGTAATAAACGAATATATGTAATACAGAGTTTGGTAATTTGTTCGAATTTATTTTTAAGTTTTCAAAATATTATGGATTTAAAATATTACCCAAAGTTGAAGGTGCACCATAAAAAATAATTCTGCTACTTTTTTTTGTGAAAATCATCAGATGATTCGAAAACATGATGTAGAGACAAGTCAATATAATCGGAGCGCTTGTATGTACAAAAGCATCGGAAATTTTTGTGTGACTGCATACTGAAAATTAACATGAAAATTGTACATATAAATATGGATTTTTATAAGTATTTAATTTATTAGCATTTTCCACGCTACCATTGAGGTATTGCTATTAGCGCGTTGGACTGTTTTTAATTCATTCTCATGAAATACATGAAAATATTTCTTTTACTAGTTCAGAATTCTATGACATAATAAAATTATTGAATTAGTTGAATAATAAAATATGCACTTTAGAGAGATGAATCCGTGGAGTCCATCGCCTGTAGCCCTACTAAACCACGGGAGTTGTTCAATAGAACTAATTGAACATGTGATAATATTTTGAAAAAATTGATTTATAAAAATATCGGGTTTTCGCACGAGAAAAAGTGTAACAAGAATGAATTTTCGAAAAATATATATTAATTTATTACGAATATTCATAAAGAAAATTGGGTATGATACAATTAATTATTATTATAAAAAATTAAAAAAAACATGAATAAATACATTATTTTGAGGAAACTAAGTGTCAATGTATTGGCAGCAGTTTTTACATTGACAAGGAAAAATTTCTCACAAACTTTGATATATTTTCAAACTATGTCCAAGCCTACCATTTACCAGACGGAAACGCTACGACTATACTAAGCAAAGTATGACATTTTGCCTCCCATCATAATTTCCCGGACAAAATCACCACAGACAATGGAAGCGTATTTAATTCTGCAGTATTTAAGGAGTTTTGTCAAATACACAAGATTGATTACCACCAAATTACCATCAACAGGCATACGTCAAATGGGCCCATAGAAAGACTACATTCTACTTTAAGAGAGAAATTAAGTATTTTAATAGATCAGAATCTCAGAGAGACGATTAAAGATCACATGCCTAGAGCCTTCTTGATATGCAACCAAAGCATTCATTCTTCCACAAATTTTGCACCATTCACCCTTTTGTATGGACCGTACGAGGAATTGCCTAAACATGTCATTGAACCAGAAGCAGACACAATCGAAAAATATAACGAAATCCTCAAAAACAAGATTTTACCTTTTTACAATGAAGTGCATAAAAAACAAAAGGAAAAACAAATATTACCTGATGATTCAAATGAAAATTTACAAAATAAAGAAATTTACATAAAAACCCATCAACAACAACGTAACAAAACAGCACCGCGTTATCAAAAATTACTTATTGAAAAACAAAAAGGCCCCTCGTTAGAAGGTTATATTCATGGACAACCACGCCGTTACAACTTAAAGAGCGCAAAGAGACTAAGAAAAACTTTTCCTTTACAGGAAGACGAATGTGGGATTGATTCTGACGTTATCGATTCTACTAGTGAAGGGTAGTAAAATCAAGAGACCGTTTATTTTTTTACCAAACAATTATTCGATTTAGAAATTCTCACATACGAACAGATACTAAATATTCGGACCCACTTGTTAGACATCTATTCCCAAAAAGAATTGTTGCTACATTATCATAATTTGTTAGATTTCCGTTTCGCTTAGGGATCAATCGTATTTATTTCAACGGAATCATCTCTTATATTGACATATAAATTATCTAAAAATTTGACACTTGTATCTTATTACAATTAAACATGATAATGATGTGTTGACGACCCGAGGAGAACATCAGATTCAAGGAAATGATATACAGGACCATCAGCTGAATTTTAAGTCTTTGGAAGCTTTGAGTTTGCCCACAATGACTATACCAACTTTTAATCAATTCGGAGTTGAATTTTTTATGGCAACAAGCTCGATTATACTTGTATGACTGTTCTTAGTAATTACATCAATTTACTTAATATACAAGCGTCAAAATAAGAATCAACTACCTACCGAAGAAACCAAAGACGAGGACGTCTTTGAACTTGGCCGTGGAGGAGTTATATAACTCAACGCCTCGGCGCATGAATGCACCGATCAGCCACGGCTACCTTATCGCTGCATACCGGACGTACTATGAAGCTGCAAAGACAAAGAGCAAGATAAGAAGACAATGAAGATGAATAGAATATACTTTCTTACTGTGCTCTTGCACCGGTGATTGTCAGTCACTGTTGGGCGTTCATATTGTAAGGACGTAATTTCATTTAGAGTATTCAATAAACGTCTTTAGTTCAATTGATTTACTTACTTATTGTTAAGTGTACCTGTTAGTGTGTCATCTTCTTTTGGTCGTCCACCGTACTCCCTCACTTAACTCGCACCAGCGCGCTTGCTCGTCGTAATAGCCCGTCGTTGGGTCACGAAGCTGCTACGGTTTTCTGTGAGTCACCGAAACCATCTTAAACCGTGCGAGACACTTAGTTGGACCGCTATCTCCCATTTTACCGCATTCGCACTGAGCTTTTTTATTATATACCGCGTGTGATACAAGTGGAGGCATCAACTAGGAGACGTAGGCGGAAAAGACAGATAGAGAGAGCGAGTTCGCACCGCGTGTGCTACCAAGCAAGACAGCGACCGAGAAGCCGGTAGCTAGCCCGTCTGCCGATCCGATCCAGTGAGTGCGAGAGAGAGCGCAACTACTGTGCGAGCGACAGATAGCGAGAGAGAGAGAGAGAGAGAGAGAGTCGAGTGAACCGGCTACTCCTTCAAAACCTAAGTTTTATGCTCTCTTCTCGCGTAATCATTGTACAAGGCCTGCACGGAAATCGCCCCGTGCAAGCTTTCTGTGCCGTGTACGTGTGGGCGTGTGTCAGCCCGCCGTACTTAACACCGCGCGCGAGAATAGCTGCTTCGTCGAGCGCCATATCGTTCGCGCGTTTGAATCTTAACCGTCGCGCGCGAACTAACTTATTGTTTTTAACACCACTTACATGGTGCTTGTATTAACCATTGGTAATAATATACTGTGATATCTCATTACTCGTCGCGATGTTAATTACTACCCCTCCTTCTCCCGGATACCGTCGCCTCCGCGGGAAAACGACTCTGCCGGTCGTTTTCATATCTGAGCATATGGCCGCGCGTTTTACTCTTCGAATGCGCGCTTTTCACTCAGCGATCCAATAAGTTGGAAAGCAAAGTTCGCGTACGATCTTCGCGTTGTTTTCGGGATTTGAGGAGCTGATTCCCGGACAAGTCATTTTAGTCTGACACCCGTTGCACCGTGTTCTAGGGCATCGCTGGCCTGTAGCTTTTTGGGATTTTCCCCCAGAAGCCATCCCGATACATTATAAAAATATTGAACTTTCTTTGTTATTCAGTTTAATCGTTGTAATGTTGTGAATAATAAATGAAATTAAGTTGCATTGAAATTTATATTTTTTTATACCTTAATTTTAATTCTACAAGAAAAATATGAAGTTAATCTGCTATTGAAAACAAAAGAAAATAAATTTTACAGCTCATATAAAAATCGTAATTGTTATTTTTAAATGTGAGCACACCTTTTAACGGTCGCGCACGCGCTCGCACACCTGAAGAAAGCTATTTTTTCTAACACGGGAAGAAAAGCTACTTCAGACTCCGGTAAGGTGTTTTCAGCACTCATCTCTGTCTCTGGCGCTCTCAGCGCCCTCGACTCGGACTCGTGCCGAACACCTCACCGTCGTTAAAAATAGCTTATTTTCTCCTATTTTTGCACAATGTACAATTGCATCCTAGAAAAATTTCACAATGCCAGTTAATAACTACATAATAATATTATTATTATTATACAATGAAAACTTCAATAATGCTATTTTTATAAAACGTTACTATATTAAGAATTTTTTTCAGATTATGCAAAACAATGGGAAGCAGTTATGTCTAAGCAGCGTGATATGTTAAACGAAGCTCTTGATCAAGTTAATAAGTTTCGAAGTCAACTTTTGCAAGAAGAACAAATTAGTCAAAAGATGACACGCACAAAAAATTTGCGATATAACTAATTGATGAATAGATATGTTTTCAAAATTAAATAAAAAAGAAACAATTATTTACATAGAAAGTTTTTGCAACTTAATAAAGAACTTTATTTTACACACGTTTAATAAACTTTTTACACCATATGGGGAAATCTACAGAACTTTTAATGCTTATGTGTCCGTTATTTATCTTATAGAAAAGACTATCATTTCTGTGGTGCCAAGGAAGAAGGGATAACTCCAATTTTTATCAAAATTGAGTCAAGGCCATTTTTCACTCTTTTGAGGTTCAATACACCGTTTTTTAAAATTTCTCTTGGTAAAAAATTGGTTATTCTGCATTTACAACGTAATTAAAGAAGGAAACATGTTGGCAGTTGCTTTTAAGCTTTATCATTTAAATCGCAATATCTCGAAAATTTTCCTAAGTGACTTGTTGCCTTGTTCCTTGGCACCACAGATTTGTATTTCTGATGAAACATGTAGTACAATACCGAGGCTTGAACCTTTGGTTTTGGAACCAAGTAATAAATTTCATGATTTTAATCTTTAAACTACTGCCAAAAGTTTTATAAGAAGCCATTGAACTGGATAATTTATATCTCTATGAAACTACTAAAATTAATACTTTTGAATAGAACGGACCAATTAAATTTCTAGAGATATTATCTACATCATTAAACTAGTCATTATCAGAAATAAATAGTTAGTTTAAAATAAATATTTAGTTTTTTAATACTCAGTTTATTAATACTCATTTCTTGACTTCAAAATAAGGAATTTCAGCCTACCCTAGCAAAAATTTTAAAATGTATGTAAATGCAGGTAAATATAAAAAAAATGTAAAAAAATGTAAAAGAAGTGTCAAAAAGTGTAAAAAAAGTGTAGACTAATGCTGAATTTCGGATGTTTCTTTACATTTTTTTATTCTTTTCTACACTTTCTTTACACTTTTTTTTACATTTTCTTACACTTTCTTACAATTTTTTTATATTTCGTTATACTTTCTTTGATACTCATATTTCAAAAATTCTTTTATAGTTTTTTTAGACTTCTTTACGTTTATTAACATTTTATTACTGTTTCTTTACACTTATTAACATTTTATTATAGTGTTTTTATATTTCTTTACATTTATCAACACATTATACCATTTATACACTTTCTTACATTTTTTTTTCTTACATATTTTCTTACAGTATATATATGTGTCTGTGTGTGTGTGTGTGTGTGTGTGTGTGTATGTGTGTGTGTGTGTGTGGGTGTGTGTGTGTGTGTGTGCGTGTGTGTGCGTGCGTGCGTGCGTGCGTGTGTGTGTTTTTTTTCCGAAGAGTTGGAGCAATGCTTAATGCACTGATAGGAGCCGTACGGGACTCCCCTCGTGTGGGACTCCCCTGGCACGGGCCAGCGCCAGGTATACCCACTAAAACTCCACCTCTTATCATCTTAGCTCAGTATCCCCGCGGCAAAGCAATCCTTCGCGGGGGGGCGTATGGCTTCGGCCTACTCTTGTTGCATGAGATCGTCATTTCTTGCATCTTGTAGCCCTTCCTGTACTTTTACTTCTTCCGTCTACTTCTTACCGCTCCGTCCGTTCGTCAGCTTCGTGCCGCATCTCTCGTCTTCTTCTTCCTTCCTCGTCTTTCCTGACCTTTTTGAGTATGCTCGCAGCATAATTACTGACAGCGCTCCATCCATCCTCTGAAGTCAGCATCGTCGTCATAATAGACTCGGGAATCACTCTGATCTGGAGATAACTCTCGAGTTCTTCTCGCTCCTGTCGGTATCGCGAGCAGTCACAGAAGACGTGCTCTGCATCTTCGTTTGCATCCAAACATACTACGTAGCTTGGAGAGTCTTCTAGCTTAAATCGGTACAGGTAAGCTCGAAAGCATCCATGTCCGGTGAGAAGTTGTGTGAGGTCGTAATTAACTTCCCCGTGTCTCCTGTCAATCCAGTCCTCTAACTTTGGTATGAGACGGTGTGTCCATCGACCCTTTTCGCTGGCATCCCATCTTGCTTGCCATACAGTCATCGTCTTCTTTCTTGCGACCTCCCAGATTTCCCTCCGGATGTTGTCGTTTGCACATTTTCTTGCTTCGTACACGTCCTTTCTCTCCATGGCTAAGAGGTCAATGGGCGGTGTACCTGCTATGATGCACACCGCCTCGTCCGATACCGTACGATAAGCCGACGCCACCCTTAACGCCATTCGCTTATACACGGTAGCCATCGCTCGTGCATAGATTTTTACCAGCATGGCATCAGCCCATACTGGGGCCCCGTACAGCATAATCGATGTGGTTACACTGGCTAAGAGTAACCTTCGATTTTGACTTGCCCCTCCTACATTTGGCATCAATCGTGATAGAGCGGCACCCACTTTCGCTGCCTTATCGCTCACAATTTCAAGGTGCTGTTTGAATGGTGTTGCCTAAGTACTTGATGGTCGGTTGAGATACAATCTCATGTCCATCCACCATCAGTGTTACCGTCTCTAGCTTCTTCCTACTCGAAATCAGGATAACTTCTGTCTTGTGGCTGGCTAATTCCAGCCCTGTTACTGTTAGCCAATCGTGTATTATACAAATTGCCTCGTCTGCTATTGTTTTAACATCTTCTATGTGTTTCACTACCACCACTAAAGCTATGTCGTCTGCAAATCTTATTACGGTTGCCCCTTCAGGTAGTCTAGTCTAAGTACTCCATCGTACATGATATTCCAAGTCGGTAGACTAAGCACTGAGCCTTGAGTAACGCCTCCTATGACTTCATAACTCTCGGTGCCATTCTCAGTGTCATATAGTAAGATTCTGTCCTTCAAATAGTCGGACATCATCCTCCTTATGTAGAGAGGCACATTTCGCTTTCGGAGCGCCTCATGTATTTTACTCCATTTGGCTGAGTTAAATGCATTTTTTACATCCACTATAACAATAGCGCAGTACTTCTTTGTTCCTTCTTTCCATCTGTCTCCATTTATCGCTGTTCCCGCAGTGTCAATTATCAGACCAGCTGCGTCCAGGGTAGAACGCTCCTTGCAAAAACCATACTGGTGTTCCGCCAGTCCTCCTGCGCCTTCAATAGCCTGGTCCATTCTAACGCAGAGTATACGTTCTAGGATCTTCCGCGGTATATCCAGCATGCAGAGTGGTCTGTATGAGGCTGAGTCATCAGGCGGCTTCTTTCCTTTTGGCAGTAGCACCAAGCGCTGTGTCTTTCAAATAGTGGGGAAATTGATTATAGTGTTTTTACATTTCTTTACATTTATCAACACTTTATACCATTTTTACACTTTCTTACATTTTTTACAGTTCTTTAACATATTCTTGCAGTTTTTCTATATTTTCTTACAGTATATATATGGGTAACTTCACGTCGACTGTGACAGGTCGAAATTTTAAAATGGCTTAAAATGGGGTTTTCTAGTTCTAAATTAGCCCCAAAATACAACTCTAGTGTTTAAGAGCGAAATACTCAATGGCTAAAAAGTTAGAATCAATTGAAAATTTGAAAATTTTTATTTTTTTCAAAAAACAGCAATTTTCATGATTTTTTTACTAAAAATCTTGAAACTTTTTGTATAGCACATTAAATGGGAAAACGTTTACAAATTGTAAGTAGAATTGGTCAGAATTTTTCCAGATTAATGTCAATTATATTGTTAATTTATATGTAAGAAAATACCATACAAAATATGCTTAAGGCGGTTGTGACATAATTAATATCCCTCGACAGAGGCTAAAAATCTTGTACAAAATGTTACTTTTAAAATGAGACCTTGATGAAAATGGAATACAAACTCAGAAATAAGTAACAGACAATTGCAACTGTATACATGTATATATATGTATATATATATGTATATATCAATTGTCTGTTACTTATTTCTGAGTTTGCATTCCACTTTCATCAAGGTCTCGTTTTAAAAGTAACATTTTGTATCAAATTTTTAGTCTCTGTCGAGGGATATTAATCATGTCACAGCCGCCTTAGCATATTTTGTATTTTCTTACGTATAAATTAACAATATAATTGGCATCAATCTGGAAAAATTCTGAGCAATTCTACTTACAATTTGTAAACTTTTTCCCATTTAATGTGCTATACAAAAAGTTTCAAGATTTTTAGTAAAAAAATCATGAAAATTGCTGTTTTTTGAGAAAAATCAAAATTTTCAAATTTTCAATTGATTCTAACTTTTTAACCATTGAATATTTCGCTCTTAAACACTAGGGTTGTATTTTGGAGCTAATTTAGAACTAGAAAACCCCATTTTTAGCCATTTTAAAATTTGGACCTGTGACAGTTGACGTGAGGTTACCCATATATATATGTGTGTGTGTGTGTGTGTGTGTGTGTGTGTGTGTGTGTGTGTGTGTGTGTGTGTGCACGGATTCGATACTTTGAGGATTTTTCGGACTTTTGAGGACATCCTCAAAATTCCTTCCGTATGAAACGGTACTCTTGAGTATTTATATTAATACCTTCAACGCAGAGAGGGAGTTATTTCTTTAGTCAAGCATATGCGAACTCTGGAGAAAAAACTATAGATCCTCAAAAGTACCGGTTTCCGCAATATATATATATATATATATATATATATATATATATATACTGTAAGAAAATATAAAAAAACTGCAAGAATGTGTTAAAGAACTGTAAAAAAATGTAAGAAAGTGTAAAAATGGTATAATGTGTTATGTGTGTGTATGTGTGTGTGTGTGTGTTTGATGTTATTATCCAGGACCTCTTAGGGTTTTCTGCAATTGCGCCATTGTCTACAATAAAACATCCCTCTCAGTATTGGCTAACACTACGACGCCTGCGGCGCCCGCTTTAAGTTCCGTCGAATTTTACGTTGATTTCGGAAAAAAATTACGGAAGAAAAGGTTGTGAATGTAACCCTAAAGGTCCCCGAAACTACAGGTCAAGTCCTGGAAGTTAACGTTAGACATATGCAGTTTCCAAAACCAGTCCCCGAAACTAGCAAATGTCCTGGAAACTAACGTTACGTATAATGAATGTCCTGGATACTAGCGTTGAATATAAATACATTTCTCGAAAGGGGTTTATAAAGCCCGCTTTTTTATATATAGGGGTTTATCGAGCCCGATTTTGATTATGCAGCTCGGGCTTCATAATATTTCTAAATATAGGGGTTTATGCGGCCCGACTTATAACCCCAGGGTCCATTATTTCTTTAGTCACATGCCATAGGGAACTCTGGACTGTAGGTACTAATATACAGTCTTGGGCTACATATAGTTGTTTCAAAAACTCTGACCGATCAGCCCCCCTCTCCCCCTCACCCCTCCTCAATTTCCCCCCCTCAGCCCCCCTCAATACACCGTTGAAATCCGTCTCTATCTATGAGTTTTAGAATCTTCGAAGGCCCCTCAAATCCCCCTCGCCCCCCTCAATTGATCTCCCTCATTCCCCCTCAATAGCCCTCCCTCAATAGCCCCCCTTAGTGGCCACCCCTCAATGCCCCCCCCCCCCCTAATGGCCTCCTAGTAGAGACGTAGAGACACACGTAGACACAGAAAGTAAAGCCAGAGGCGTAGAGACATAGACATTGTAAGGAATACTGTTAAGGCTAGCGACGAGCTCGGTATACTCCGAAAATATAAACAATAATGGTAGGTTTGCGCAGAATGATTCGCGAGTTCGAATGAGCGAGCGAGTTTGAAAATTGCGTTCGGACGCTCACACAGCGGCGAGAGGAGCCAGCGGTAAGACGTGGCTCCTCACTCTTAAATTTTACGTTGTACGAGCTTCTACTGCGGTGGAGCGTGAGATCAGCCAGAAGGGCTCATTGTAAGTAGTAATTGTAATAGATATTAGAAAAAACATTTTATGTAGACGAAAAGTATTATATATCGTCGCTTCCCGGTTAAAAGGCGTTATTTAAAAATCGGCCTGAAAAAGGCGTTATTTGGAAATCGACCTGAAGAAGGCGTTATCTTGTAATCAATCTGACAAAGGCGTTATCTAGAAATCGTTCTGAAAAAGACGTTATCTAGAAATCGGTCTGAAAAAGGCGTTATCTCGGAATGAACCTGAAGAAGGCGTTATCTCGCGCGTAAATTTTTTTACTCTAATTTAAGTTGGCAACACTGTCAACATTTTCTTTATTTAATTTCAGAAATATGTTATATGATAATAGTGTACAATTTTTTAAGTTAACTATACAAATGCGGGGCGATAGTAAAATTAATATTTGTTTTTTTTATTAACGATTTTTTTATACAATACTATATTGATTTTATAATAAATATATAATAAATATTTGTAATAACCAATATTATATAATTTTTTTTTAAACACATCTCTCAAACAGATTTTTTCTACTACTTCTTTATACCATAAAGGAACGGAAAGTACTCGTGTATAATCCAAAACGACATCCCTTTTCTCGACATTGGTAATAAGAAAAGGTTTTTTCTTAATTCCAGAAACAAATGCTAAAAATTTGCCCTTTTTCAAATGCTAACCATTTCCCTTAAAAGTTACGTGAGTTTGAAGGTATGTTTAAAATAGACCAAAAATGTTAAAAAGCCGTAAAAGCAATATCTCCAAACTCATGTAACTTTTAAGCACATGTAAATTACCATACGAGCCGAAGGCGAGGCTGGCAAATATGTGCTTTGGATGGCCCTCTTTATCCCTGTGTTGCGTATATTATTTTTCACCACACCCGGGCCAATCGAGCGTCAATCTTCGCGCGTGCATAATTTCCTTCTTTATGCACGCGTAGCGTACACACTATTTTTCCTCACAAGTTACGGAATTACATTACGCAACGAGTGCGCAAAATAGGTCATTCCCGTACGAGTCGAGTTTGTCGCGCGAGCACAGCTCGGGCGATATATAAAAGAGACGAGTGCGGGTGATCAATTACGCACGTGTGACGTATACTATTTCTCCTAATGAGCTGCGCAGAGTTCGATTTTGCACAATAAGTGTGATCACCCGCACTCGTCTCTTTTATATATCGCCCGTAACTTGTGAGGAAAAATAGTGTGTACGCTGCGCGTGTATAAAGAAGGAAATTATGCAAGTAGTTATTGTGGCACCATGGGGCAGACACAACAAACCCCCACCACCGACTTTGAGGTCATTGACCCTTTCTGGTGGTGGGGGTTTATTATGTCTGCCCCATGGTGCCACAATATTCAAAATTCAAAATTATGATTTAAACTTAACTCTATGATTTCAAAATTTAAAATTATGATTTAAACTTAACTCTATCATTTCAAAATTTTAAATATAACTTGAACTTTTAAAATTTATATAATATTTAAAAATAAGTATACACACGCACACATATTTAATAATAATATTTAAATAATTATAAGAATACTTACATCATCATTTTCCTGCCCTTCGGCTATTGTGGCGGTTGTTATTAATTACTACGCACTTTGTCACTTTGTCATAGTTTTTACCACTGTCACTTAGAACTAAACAATATGCTACTAACTAAGCACTTTGTCATTCAAGTTAAATTATATTCCAAACACTTTGTCACTTAAGTATACGGTTCACTTTGTCACTATAAACTATTTACAACTCCTCGATGTGTGTGTGTGTGCGCCATCATGGCAAAAATTGCCTCTCGTTCTGGCAGTGCACTGTGTCTTCATTGCAGGCCGGGCACAACCAGAATCCGCAAGATGCACAACGAATCCAACGACGACTACGCTGGCACCAAACCCGTTTACCACAGCCGTAGCAAATGTCGCGATAGCGACGTGGTGCATTTATTGTGGCACCATGGGGCAGACAAACAAACCCCCCACCACCACACCCTGGTGGAGGGGGTATTATACATCCCCTCCCCCACCCACCAGTGTGTGGTGGTGGGGGTTTGTGTGTCTGCCCCATGGTGCCACAATATTCAAAATTCAAAATTATGATTTAAACTTAACTCTATGATTTCAAAATTTAAAATTATGATTTAAACTTAACTCTATGATTTCAAAATTTAAAATTATGATTTAAACTTAACTCTATGATTTCAAAATTTAAAATTATGATTTAAACTTAACTCTATGATTTCAAAATTTAAAATATAACTTGAACTTTTAAAATTTATATAATATTGAACTTTATGATTTAAAATTTAACTTTACAATTTAACTCTATAATATTAAACTCTATCTGTAAGAAACTAAGTGGTATTTTAGGATAGGAGTATGAAAGGTAAGTAAACACAAGTTTGATACATTTAAATCTTTTTATTCATTAAAAATATAATATTTTCTAATGTAATGATACAAGCTCATATATTAAAGACATAACGTCATGAATGGGTATTGATATCGGTATATCATTTTGTTTAATCATTATTTCATCATAAACTTTATCAGAATCAGGTATGCCGTATTTTTCCACATAAGTTAATAAATCATCCTTAGAAAAATGTGTATATTGTGATGATTGCGATTCTTGCAATTTTTCTTTGAAATAATGACAAAGTGTATTAATAATATATTCTATGTTACATCTTACATCTAATAAAAATCTCACTCTCACACGTATACAATGTTTTAATATTTTTAATCTATCAAAAGAAACTTTTTTAAATACTAAACTACGCCGATACTGTTTCTTTGGTGTTTGATCACCTGTCGTCTGTGAATCTTCTTCTTCTTCTACAAGTTCAATTGCCTTGTCGCCATAACTCATAATAAGCCTTATGCTAAAACGGCTAAAGGGCATCTTTTTATCCAGCATATCACCATCTTCAGTTTCAAAGAACTTATCAATAACTGGAAAAATTTCTTCAAATAAACGCCAGTTAGACACAGTAAATGATATACCAACAAAGTCGTCACCACTAAGACGGATGATAGGTAGAAATTCACCACCAATTTCCTTATTTTCTAGGCCATTTGTAATTTTCTTAGTATAAGATTTGTTTAGTCCGTACACCATTGGCAACAGTTGATGACGACAATGATATTTGGAAACACTTTCTTGACCTGCCATTGCCTTGTATTTACGCTTGCCTTGACCAGCCATTCTTGTGTATTATTTTCAGCAGGAGTGATCGTGTGAACTAATGAATAGGTTGTGGTAGACGCTCTTTTTTACACTATTCATTCGGATGGTGGAGGGGTTTTCTATTGGAAGGGTAGGATAGTAGCGGGATGTGTTAGTAGTGGAGGGGTTGGTAATGGTAGTGGGGAAATGTGCCCTTTACAATTTTGAAACATAATTTCTAACAATTTGATCATTTTTGTGTAAGTTACAAGAAAAGTTTTCGAGAAAATGTCCAATTCCAAGGCCCACAGACATGTAATGTAAAAACATGAGACAAAAATAACCACATGTATCTGAAGTTTCATTTTGTAGTTGTCGTGAATTCCATCGAAATTTTCTAACATTTCTCCGAATACGGTTTATATGATCGGGTATGTAAGGAGGTACACCAAAACTATCAAAGTACCAGGCATCACCGTTTTTATTGACGTAAATTGCCACCCAATGCAAGCCAGGTTTATCGTGCCTTTAGGTGTTGAAAATAAAAGCTGTCGGTCTCGTCCAGACCAGGGGAATTTGATGTGCCGCAAAGACCCCACAGCGTGAGTAGGAATTCGAGATAAAATCCGTTGAATTTGTATATTGTTCATCACAGAGGTTAATAGGTGGTTCAAAGATAAACTCTTCACCAACAGCTTGAGTTTTACCACGTGTTTTCAGCCACGTTCTTAACTTAGAGGCGTTATTCAAAGCACAACTAAACTTTGAAAAACCGTATTTTAAAGAATGTTGCATGCAGTAATTGCCAGATGCTGTAAGTTTGTGAAATGGTGGACAATCTTCCTCAAACTCTAAGTTTATAATGTGTCGTGTAGTGATTTTTCGTAAAATCGCCACTTTCATGCCACCACGAACATAAATATTGTTTGCTCTCTTGCAAATTTCTTCTAGGTTTTTGAAGAAGACTTTTTCGGAAACACCTTGATCAAGCCAGTCCAAGCCGTGATGGTTTCGTGATAACCAATCGTTTTCTTTTCTAGCCTCTTGACATAGTGCAGTTATTTGTCTATTCGGAGAAACAAACGAATGTCCTGTGAAATTTTGATTTAATGAAAGAACTGCCACTTCTTTTGATACCGGACGGTATTTATAATCTTTGACACACTGTATATCTACGACGATATCCATCTTTATAGTTTTGAACAAATCAACGTCCAATCAACGACTGACATATCAGAAGCATTTCCAAACCATTAACCTTTAACCCCCCACTACTACTACTTTCAAAGTTTTCCTTTTATTTTTACAGTGTCTTTTTTTAATACCAAATTTTTTATTTGGTTTAACTTTGGAACGTTTTCTACTTTTGGTGTTAACGGCATCAGAGTTCTTAGTCAACTGTTGTTTCTGGGCCCGACGCTTAGTTTTATACCCTGAGCCACTTATCAGATTATCCAATTTTTCTTCGGCTTTTCTTTTGAGATTCTTTCCTGATTCTCGAATATTATTGGGAAAAGATTCTTTAAAAGGTATTCATGTGTAATGTCATCTAAAATATTTACACCTGTTCGTAAAGCCTCTTTACCAACAGCTTTTCCTAGAGCCTTACCACCTTTTTTTACAAAAGGTAAAACTACGATAGACACCTTATAAAAAGCTTCCAACACCTTTTCCTTTTTGCATAGATGTATCTATTGTAATATAATTATTGAATAGATCGTGGGCACTTTGGTTATCATAAATTGTTTCAAAATAACCCATCTTATGCTGTTCTCTTAAAATGAAGTGTTACTGTCAACGTACCGTAATCGAATGCTATAGGGTTTCCATCTTGGTCCTTTATATCTATTGTGATCGATTGAAATGACGTAGATAACAATGGAATATACATTGGCGTGATATAGTTTTTAATCTCAATGCTACCATATTTATACTCGTTCGTATTAAGAGAAACTATGCGTAAAAGAGGTGTGTGTACATCACCTGTAATGTAAGGTTCACAAATATTACTATACACTCTTATTATTGATGGTAAACCGCTAATAAGATCGACAGGTCTTTGACCGGTAACTGTATCTCTAATTTTTTCAAGATTATGATTTTCAAACCCAATAATTCTCAAGAGTTTTTCAGTCAAAATTAAACTATGAAAACTCGTGTCACAAGTATCCTGGCAAGTTCGTTCAATTTTTATAAACCCTCCAGGTTGTGCTTTGAATTGTAAGTGATTTTTTATGTTAGATAAATTATTTATTTCTTGTAAAAGATTTTCCATATCTGTGTAAATTCCTGGAGATAAGTGTGCAATAACATCATTTTCTATTGATTCGAGTCTCAAATCATTTGGTGAAAACGACTCAGTTGTTTTTACAAAGACCATACCCTCATAGTTATCGAGCGAAATATGTTGAAATGTGTGGGGTATCTGAATCTCACATAGAGCTACAGACCACTCACCGTATAAATAAATATTTTGAGGTAGCTGTGTGGTAAAATGTGTTGTTTTATTTTCAGGAAACACATACATGCTGTTGTTACTAGATAATACTATGTAAAATTGTTCTCTTATTATATCATTTTTAAATTGTTTGCTGAAACCAAGGAATTAAATTTGTCGGGATAACCTTTCCAAGTTACAAAATATTTTTCGTTTTTCCCTTTACCTTTAGTTTTAAGAATATTATCTATTTGAAATGATTCTGTATTCAAATCTTTTTGTACTCTAGAAAGTTCTTCTTCGTAGAAAAAACCTTCGATTGGTTCACCGTCAAGATCTTCCAAAGTATAAACAGGCGGTTGGCGTTTAGTAGATATACGTATAATTCGGAATAATTCCAAAGTCCATCCGCTTTCATATGCTTTCTTGAACACTAGTTTGGCGCGACTGACACGTACTAAGTCACCCACCTTATATTTAGGGTATCGAATACGGGTCGTGTTGTATCGTTGGGCTATGTTTTGGTATGCTTTTACGGCATTGTACAAATTAACTTTAGCAGGAGTCATTTTAGTACCAGAATGCCAAGAATTGTTGTAAGCATCAACAATTTTTTGTAAAATATCAATATATCTGTACGTATTTGTATGAGTGAAATATCGCCATAATCGACCCTTCAATGTTCTGTTAAACCTTTCAACCACAGCTGCTTTAATATCAGGATTTCTAACTACACGATAGTTTATACTGTTCTTTTTCAGAACTTGTTGCATCTCTTTGCCGAGAAATTCTTTACCTTTATCAGTTTGAAAGAGCATGGGGTTTTGTCCTTTACAACGTGTTAAAATATGTTCAAATGCTGTAGCGACACTTTTCGATGTTTTGTTACGAATAGGTTCAACCGATGCAAATTTTGATAAAACGTCTATAACCACAAGTAGATATGTGTTGTCATTGTTATAGGTTTTTAATGATCGTAAATCAGTGAGATCTCCTTCCCACACATCAAAAGGGTTACGAACGTCATAAGACCTATGCGGAAAATGACGGCGTACAGGTTTATGTAGAGTATAAGCATCCTGACTTTCAAGCCATTTGATAATTTTTTTGCGATCGTGTTTTTTACCAATTGTTTTTAAAAGGTTGTACGCACCAGCATAGGCTGGTGATTTCGGTGTTCGATAGAAAAAATTATTTAACGTTTTTTCCATTTATCTTATTCTTAAACTTTTTTAGTTTCTTTTTTACGTTTCTTTTAATTATTTTTTTAATGTACAAAGAAAACTTGTCAAAAGTTATTTTACTTATCATACAACAAGTTGTGACTAAAGCCACACCTCTCTCGTTAGTTGTAGCTGTTTCAGACAATAAACGTGCAAAGGCACGTTTAGCCATCAATCAGCTTTGCTACGATCACTACTGTTTACATATGCTATATCATGTTCACGACAATAATCGTCAAGTGGATTGATACCATTCTCACCTTTCTCTAATCTCTCGTTTAGACGTGTACCAGGTCCACAAAAATTGTATCCTGGAGCATGTATTTCAAAAGGTAAAGAATTGATTAAATTATCTACAAGACTTGATTCTGGGTGTGTGATCAAATCTTCTTCAATGTTTACTCTAGGCGATCCCATGGAAGAATACGAACTTTTGTAACGTGTCTAAGTGTTTCTTGGGGGTGTAATCTTTTTTTCAACTTTCTTGGTGTTGCTCTATTGGCTGGTTTTTCATTTGTTTCTTCACTATTAGATTGTTGAGTTTCTTCGTCGCCGTCGTCACTATCAGGTTGTGGTGAAGAAACAAGTTCCCAAATTTTATTGTTACCAATAAATTCTCGTGGTATATTTGCTCTGCGAAGCGCTTCGGTAAACTGCCTATAACCACTTGACAACGGCTGTTTTCTATTTCTTCTAGAGCATCGTTAATCAAATCTACTATATTTCCACCTTTGACGACACTGCCATCTATGGTAATCTTACCAAGATCATCCCATGTGACATCACCAGAAGTAGACAATCGCAGTTATAACTGTTTTGCTTTAAATCGAAGTGTTGATGGTACACTGTTTATTATGTTATCATCTACTTTTCTGCTATCTTCATTGGTATCTTCGTTATTATTTACTCTGCTTACTTTATCGATATCTCCAGGGGTGGTTACGTCGCTCACGTGAAACTTTTTTGCACCATCATTTGATTTGTAATACATAAAACCGTCTAATGCTTGTTGGTACATCGCATATTTTTCACGATCATCTTGAATTGATGTCGAATTTATAATTTCGCTCATTTCTTTGTCTAGTCGCGACGAAGGTGTACCCGGTGTTTGCATAGTAACCATTTTCTCACCTGATAAACGATGGTGTAAATTGTTTATACTTTCTTCAGGGATCAAAATCATTTTTCTTGCATGCTCCATAGTTTTATCACAGATACCAAGATGAGTGGTAAACAAGTCTGGTATTTGATAATAAACTTTTTTTTATTTTTCAAACTTTGCGACGAATCAGTTAATTTTCTTAAGAATAAAACGTACTTTTTCAATTTATTTTTATAGTTTTTGTTCAAAGGCACGCTACCACGTAAAATATTTAAGCCACATTCGCAAATGAGAATAACAAGTTTTTTATCTACTTCGCGTAATAAAACACGTCGTTGACTTTTATCGAAATGAAGCAGAGATTTTAAAGTATTTAAATTTTTTTGTCCAAGACGCTTGCGTCTACTCGAACCCATTACAATCGTATGACTGGTATATTATTCCCAAGTTCGCTACCTTTTATAGATTTCTTGGGAACATAACATAGTGATATTTATCAAACGGAAATATATTACTACGAAAACGACAATTATCAGGTGTATCTTCGCGTAAGTCAAGTAATAAATAGGAGTGGGCTTGTTTAGTTGCATCAAGATAAGTCTCTTGTAGAAATTGTGGATTTTCAGGATACACTTGGCGAGCTAGATACTGTATCTGAGATTTATCTCTAGGGTTTTTGAAAATAACTATATAATTAGAATTTAACGAGATTTCACGCTGGCCCTTATGGAAAAGGTTTTGTGTGATGAATATTACGCTTAAATTATTATGATGACTACCCTTGATAAAAAGATTGGCAATAACACCACCACCACCACCCGAAGACTCCCTCATCAAGTCGTCTATAATTATCAATTTTGGTCTAGGATCGTCGACAAAGTCTGAATTTTTTGGTAAACCCTCGTGAAATTCGACACCATCACTCAGTTCTTTATACGTTGATTGCCATTCGGAATAGTAAACTATTATTCGGTCAAAGTGTACGTTACTCATACTATCTATATGTTTTAAAAAGTTTTTAACAAACACGGTTTTCCCACATGATGTGGGACCGCAAACCATAGATGTCCAAGGATGTTTCCACCGTGGATCCATGGCAAAAACTCTTTCGTTAAAGGAGATAATATTTTTTATAAGTCTCGAGGTTTGTGGCGGCGGCGGCGGCGGCGGCGCGCGCGTGTCACAAGCTTTTTGAGAAATCAGATTGCTATTGAACCGATAAGCTAATTTGAAGTGACAAGCTAATTTGAAGTGACAAGCTAATTTGAAGTGATAAGCTAATTTGAAGTGACAAGCTAATTTGAAGTGACAAGCTAATTTGAAGTGATAAGGTAATTGAAGTAACAAGCTAGTTGGTAGCTACAAAACTTGTGATAATTGTGCTCAACGAGTATCAAAAAGCTTAATGTGAATCAATAAGCCTAATGTGAATCGAAAAGCTTGATGTGTTATATCAAACTTTTTAATGTACCTCTTGAACCTTTCGCCACTGCCGCTACCACTTTCGACAGATTTATTTATGCTAACTTTATTACTTTAAAATAGAGATAATTAAGAAACAAACAGATTTTTAATTGAAATATAATTAATTTATTACGGTCATATACCTAACTTGTCAAAGGTAAGGAAAAACAAGATTGATATTTTAATACATTTATTGATTAATATTTTTGTTCATAACATGATCAATATCCTTCAACTGTAAAGATGCAAGTTCATACATCAAAATATAGGCATCATCTATTAACATACTTAAATTATTTTTTTTCAAGATTTTATGTAACTTATTAACATTATGGGTATAAAATGTGCTTGTTATAGAATGTATATCATAAAATGTAAACTGTGTATATTGTGATAATTGATTTTTTTCTTGTAATTTCTCTTTCGTATAGCTACAAATTTCATTAAATACATATTCTATATCTTTGCACGCATTTAACAGATATTTAATCCTATTGTCTACGTTTCTAGAGATGTGTTTGAGCTGATCATAGATTGTTTTATTATACACCAATCTTGATTGAAAGCATATCTTTGTTGGTGGATCACCGCTATGATTTTTCTCTTGTGTTTCGTCTATCAGCTCAAAAGCTTTATCAGAAAAACTTATTATGAACCTTATGCTAAAGCTGGTACCACAAGATATTTTTGATCAACTATTTCGTTTCCTTCAGATTCAAAGAATTCGTCAATCCTGGGAAAACTTTCTTCAAAGCAGATCCACTCGGTATGCGTAAGTGGTCTGCCCGCAATATTTTGACCACTTAGACGAACAACAGGTTTGAAATCACCACAGCCAATAACATGGCTTTGTAGACCAACTGTAAGTTTCTTACAGTACGATTTATTTAATCCATACAGTATGGATAGTATTTGGCGACATTGGAACTTAGAGTTTTGATTACTATTCTGAGCAAACATTTTTCAGTATTATCATGCGTTAGTAGGATCCAAGATTAAAATGACAGATAATTAAAGTACCCCTTTATATATAAAGTATCCATAAACACTCACACTAACAACCCTTCCTAATCTTTGAGAATGTAATCATTTCTAGATTAAGTGTGTGTATGTGTGTGTGTGTGTGCGTGCGTGCGTGTGTGTGCGTGTGAGTGTGTGTGTGTGTGTGTGTGTGTGTGTGTGTGTGTGTGTGTGTACGCTGATATCTCATGATCTACTCGACCGATTTTAACGGGAGAGTGATCATTTTTTTAGATTTTGCTTCCACAATTGGGGTCAATATTCTATTTTTGTAAAATTTAATTTTTTTTATAGCCATTTTTTAATTTTCAAAATTTTTATTTTTGATTTTTTTAATATTTAGAACAAATATTGTTTATATATCATGAATTCTCTGTATGTAGGATAAAATTATCTACAATTTGAAGAAAAAAAAAGTCGGTAGCTATATTTCGTCATAAGTTATTGATGAAAACGTAATTTTTTGTAAATAGGTTATATTTCGAAATTAAAAAAAGATATTAACATGAATATTTTTTGGTTATAAAGGATATTAAGTACTATAACTTACTAAATTTTTAGGTTTTTTTATTCATTATTTTTTGAGAAAAAAAAATTTATAAAAAAGTTATTTTTTTTGTCGTTCAATAACTATAGTAAAATTGGCTTAATCACTTTGAAATTTTTTGTAGGGGTAGATTTTGTATACCAATCGAGTGAGTTCTTTGGGCAAAAGGATTGATCCATAAATTTCGGAGATATTTGAGGTTAAAATTTTTTTCAATTTTTTTAAATCGTAATTTCTCGAGAACGGCTCTATGTATCTAAATGGGGTGGGTGGCATTCGAAAGAGAATTAAATTACCTATATTTTCTAAAAAATTAATTCTCTAGCTATCACGGTTCTTTTGTTATTAACAAAAACGTAAAAATTGAAAAATGAAAAAAAAAATGAGTTTTATATGTTCAACTATTACAAGAGTAAAATTGTCTTATTCGCTTCAAAATTCATTGTAGAGGTATATTATTGATAGTTCTCGGATGAGTTCTTTTGGCAAAATGATTGGTTCATAAATTTCAGAAATATTTGAGGTAAACACAATCAAAGAACAACTTTAGAATATTTTTTTTATTTTGAACCAATGTACGACGAGAAGCCGTTGACAGTGGACTTGAAGAAGAAAAATTTAATGAAGAATAGAACTTGAAGAAGATTGTTTTCCAGTCATATAAGAATTAAAATCACAAACAAATAAATTGCAAATGGAACCTCAATGAATAGCCATGAAAAAATTACAAGTTAATATTTTCCATAAAATTTTTCCAATTTTTTTGTGAAATAGTATATTACACACCTAGGCAGTAAAAATAAGAAATGAACCTCGGCTTCGCCTCGGCCGACAATTACATGTGATCTGAGGCTTTCTTTTTTACTGGCCAAGGTCTGTATACTATTTTTCTGCTCGACGGCGCCGGAAAGCGGCAACTTCATTTCGCGCAGCGGCTGGGAATTTGGCGATTTCCGGCCGGAGGACAGAAAAATTTATTTTTCGAATTTTAATTTAATAAAAGGAATCAAAAAATTAGTTTGAGGAAGCTACGTGCCAATGAATTGGCAGCGGTTTTTTACATTATGAACCATATAAAAATCATTCCTAAAATAAGAAACGACAAGTATTTTACAAAATTTTAAAAAGTATTTATTATCATAATGAGCTATATTTAAAAATACTGATAAAGAGGTCATAGGTTTACAAGAAAATACGGTATTTATTTTGATGTGTTTTTATTCAGCTTCAATTTTTCAATTTCACTTTTTAATTCATTAATTTGATTCTGTTACTGTTCAAACTTCCGCTCAAAATTTTGATTTAATAACAATAAATGTTTTGTAATTTTATTTAATTGTTTACATAGATTATCTTTTTTTTAAGTAATTTTTCTGTATGATGCACATTACAGTCAAGAATAATTTTTATGTATTTGTTACTTTTTTCTAAGTCATCTAAATTTTTTAAATCTCTATTTATTGATTCAACAGTATTGAATAATGAATTTTCATTGGTCCAATGATCTTCGCCATATGCTTCGAGAGTTTCGACTCGTTCAATGACATTTAAAATTGCCATATGTGTATGAGTTTCATCGAAGACCATGTTGAAATCAGGTATCATCTAACAAGTTATTTTCCATTTTATAATTCTCCTTGTCACAATATTAACAACTTAAGAGAGAGTTGTAGTATTTAATACTTTAAGAAGAACTCACTTTAATGTGCGATAGAAGTATGTCTGGATGATGAAGTGCATTTCTACGATCACTCAAACCAAATTTATAAGTATGTAACAGCGTACTGGTTCAACTAATCTTTGATAGTTTCTGGGGCGTAGACAAACTGAACTGTGGCGTAAATATTGTTTAAGATGGCTTATATACACACCAAAGAGCATGAAACTACGGATTTTACGGTGGGGACGGAATAAAAGAATGCAGAGCAACGCAGCGAAATTTTGAGGAATAGGCACTTTTGAATTTAAAAAGGCTAAAAACATAATCGCAGCTTAATATATTATAATGAAAAATCACCAAAAATCTTTTTAAAACACTCAGAATTATAAAAAATTCCATAAAATAATTTCTACGACTAAGTTATAAAATACGGTAAATAGGTGGATACAATGTGTAGTAAAACTATGTTACTCTGAACTGATATGAAAATTGATTGGGTTGATCAATACATCGATCGGCCTGTGAAGTTCCAAAATACCACCAATAAAAAGAGAATGTTGCACCTAACAATAAAGTACAATACCGCGAATTAATGTGAATGTAACTTTCCAAGATATCCGTACCAATACCTTACTAATACCGAATCAATAACAAAATTAACTGGTTAATGAAAGTTATAAATATGCGGAACTGTTAGAGGGTAAAGTGGGTAGTAAAAAGTGTAATACCGCGAGCTAATATAACCATCGATTAGACTGATCAATGTATCGATAACAAAATCGATCAACCAATGAGGTTCCAAAACATCTTCATTTAAAAGAAGATATAGCACCTTATAAAAAAGTCTAATGCCGCAAATCGATCTGACTATAATTTCCAGTGGAAAATCATGCCAATATCGAGCCAATATGTTGATCAGTGTACTAAACTCTCTCTATTTTCTCATCTTGTATTGAGGGTTACGTAAAGGGTTGTTTGCGTGCTTGATAATAACAATAAATTAATTTTTATTGTAGATTTTCGTAGCATGTATCAGGAACATATAAGCTAAGAAGGTGTCACATATGTAATAGTCATAAGTAGGGCATTATACTATCTGATCAGATGGCTATTATGACGAACTACTAGCCACACAAGTGATAACGTCTCACCCATTGTACTTGTCATAAGAAACAAACAGCCAAAAGAGTTTAAGTAGTTGTAATGATCATCGATTGGATCAATCGACATATCGATAACGAAATCGATCGATCTGTGAGGTTCCAAAATACCTCCAATAAAAAGAGAATGTTGCACCTAACAATAAAGTACAATACCGCGAATTAATGTGAATGTAACTTTCCAAGATATCCGTACCAATACCTTACTAATACCGAATCAATAACAAAATTAATTGGTTAATGAAAGTTATAAATATGCGGTACTGTTAGAGGGTAAAGTGGGTAGTAAAAAAGTATAATACCGCGAGCTGATATAACCATCGATTAGACTGATCAATATATCGATAATGAAATCGATCAAGCAATGAGGTTCCAAAACATCTTCATTTAAAAGAAGATATGGTACCTTATACAAAAGTCTAATACCGCGGATCGATCTAACCGTAATTTCCGGTAGTAAATCGTGCCAATACCGTACCAATACGTTGATCAGTGTACTAAACTCTCTCTATTTTCTCATCCTGCCTTGAAGTTTACGTAGAAGGGAGTTTGTGTACTTGGAAATCATAATAAATGAATTTTTATTACAGTTTTTTGCAGTATGTATCAGGAACATATAAGTTAAGAAAGTGGTACATGTGAATATAGTCATAAGTAAACCATTATACCGGCTGGTCAGTTCGCCATTATGACGGACTACTTGGCATAGAAGCGACGACACCTCATTCGTTGCACTTATGATAAGAGACAGCCAACGAAAAATCTTCAAGGTGATACACAAAAAGTAGGTGTAGCTTAACGTGTGCTAGTGGGAGTGGCCCCTAATGCAGTTGTTATCATTCTATTTTTGTAGCTTTTTAATAAACCTACTCACTCAGATGTTTCTCTGCTAACTCGGGTCGATTTAATTTTATATTAATATTAACTTTTTATGTAAAATTAATAAATAGACATTTCCTAAACATAGTTTTGTAATAAATAAACTTAAATAAACAATAATTAAACATAAACTAATAATTTAAAATATTTCTTGGGTAAAACGCTGTACAAGCGCTGAATCAGTGCTTATATGAACTTTTCTCAAATAATTTATAAATTATTTGGATAATATAGCAGACAAATGTCTCTGATATCGGCTGAGATTGAATGTTTTCGTGAGAAAAGAATTTTAGAGTATTCGCCAGACGTAATAAGAGTAAACCGAGGGTTTTGTTCCATCTCTTATTATCGCATGATTTTAGAAGTTATTTGAAAAATAATTTCTACTTCCTCCGTCATGTGTAATATGAATCCAGAATCCGATTTTCTGCAAGTTTCTACAGACTCTAGACGTGATAAGACTGTAGCTTATGCTTCCGTTTTCACAAACTTTTACAAAAATGATGGTTAGAGCACCCTGCTGTCCTCGAGTCTACCGCAAGTTTTCGACACGACAAGATCTCTCTCTCTCTCTCTACCCTATTATGCAGAATATTGGGGAAGTACGCGTCGATATCAACGCTTACCCCGAGCTGGTTCACAACACCGCTTCGCCGCCACAAGAGCTGGCGAATTTCGTGAATAATTTGATCGATATGTGGGAGCCAAGAATTGCTGACAATATACGGCAAGAAGGCGTGCAACCTCTGGTACTCCAGGAGGCTCTGTTAGAAGAGCAGGCTCGTCAAATACAATTAGAGGAGGACGCTGCACTTGCAGATTTGTTGCAAGATGCTTTCGATGAGGCTGCCGCTGAGGAGGTGAACAGCGGTATCTAGAGCGATAGTATTGAGGAGGAAAATCAGGAGAATGACTAGCCAATGGATGTGATGGAGGCTGAGGAAATAGATTCCGACGCCGAAACCATCGATAATAATCACCCTGATCAAGTGGAAGATATCGAAAGTGAAAGTGAAAGTGACAATGATAACGAGTTAGATATCGATGAAGTGACACTGCGACGTGCGATGTGTGTGCGACGAAGATTTTTTCGCGGGGTACAACATTTATTACGGTTACAACGCGACGAAGAGATGTCTCGTATGCGTCGGCGATTACGTGGTATTCAGCAGCGTATAAGTCGCCGTCGCCGAGACGTGGTGTATGATGCACCACGTCGCTATCGCGACATTTGCTACGGCTGTGGTAAACAGTTTTGGTGCCAGCGTAGTCGTCGTTGGATTCGTTGTGCATCTTGCGGATTCTGGTTGTGCCCGGCCTGCAATGAAGACACAGTGCACTGCCAGAACGAGAGGCAATTTTTGTCATGATGGCGCACACACACACACACACACATACATCGAGGAGTTGTAAATAGTTTATAGTGACAAAATGAACCGTATACTTAAATGACAAAGTGTTTGGAATATAATTTAACTTGAATGACAAAGTGCTTAGTTAGTAGCATATTGTTTAGTTCTAAGTGACAGTGGTAAAAACTATGACAAAGTGACAAAGTGTGTAGTAATTAATAACAACCGCCACAATAGCCGAAGGGCCGGAAAATGGTGATGTAAGTATTCTTATAATTATTTAAATATTATTATTAAAAATGTGTGCGTGTGTATACTTATTTTTAAATATTGTTTGTGTGTGTGTGTATGTGTTTGTGTGTGTGTGTATGTGTGCGTGCATGCGTGCGCGCGCGTGTGTATGTGTGTGTGTGTGTGTGTGTGTGTGTGTGTGTGTGTGTGTGTGTGTGTGTGTGTGTGTGTGTGTGTGTGTGTGTGTGTGTGTGTGTGTGTGTGTGTGTCTGTGTGTGTGTGTGTGCGTACGCGTGTGTGTCGACGTAGGGGGAAACTGCAGCTGCTTCCCACCACTACTACCGATGGTGGGGAGCTACAGCTCGTAGCCGTGGCTGACTGCACGATCGTGTAGTTTGCCCGGAGCAGCGGGCCGTGTCAGACGGGGAATCCCTGCGCCGTCTGGTACTTGCATGTATAGTGAGCGCTCTGAATGCGAGCGCTCTACGGTAAGATTGTGGAGATCCTGCCGATCTCGTCTCGCTCTCCCTGTCTCTCTCTCTCGCGCGCGCGCGCGCGTGCGTGTGTGTGTGTGTTTGTGTGTGGGTGTGGGTGTGGGTGTGGGTGTGTGTGTGTGTGTGTGTGTGTGTGTGTGTGTGTGTGATTTTAAAGCATATGTGATTTTAAATCATATATGATTTTAAATCATATATGAAACTATAGTTTCAAATTTGAATATTGTGGTACTATGGGGCAGCCATAATACATTGACCCTTCCTGGTGGTGGGGGTTTATTATGTCTGCCCCATGGTGCCATAATATTCAAAATTTGAAACTATGATTTAAAATTTTTCTTTTACAATTCAACTTTATAATTTAAAATTTGATGAAAGTATAATTTAAAATTTTTCTTTTACAATTCAACTTTTATATAATAATATATATGAAAAATGTTGAACAATTGAAAACAATCTTGTGATAGTATTTTAAACACACATCAATTTTTCTTATAATACCACCAACAATTTTTGTTTTTAATTGTATATTTATCTTATATAAATTGACTAAGTCAATAATAGTTAATATTATAGGGTTAAATTGTAAAGTTAAATTTTAAATCATAGAGTTCAATATTATATAAATTTTAAAAGTTCAAGTTATATTTTAAATTTTGAAATCATAGAGTTAAGTTTAAATCATAATTTTAAATTTTGAAATCATAGAGTTAAGTTTAAATCATAATTTTGAATTTTGAATATTGTGGCACCATGGGGCAGACATAATAAACCCCCACCACCAGAAAGGGTCAATGACCTCAAAGTCGGTGGTGGGGGTTTGTTGTGTCTGCCCCATGGTGCCACAATAACTACTTATGCACGCGTGAAGATTGACGCTCGATTGGCCGGGTATGGTGAAAAATAATATACGCAACACAGGGATAAAGAGGGCGATCCAAAGCACATGTTTGCCAGCCTCGCCTTCGGCTCGTACGGTAATTTACACGTGCTTAAAAGTTACATGAGTTTGGAGATATTGCTTTTACCGCTTTTTAACATTTTTGGTGTATCTTAAACATACCTTCAAACTCACGTAACTTTTAAGGGAAATGGTTAGGATTTGAAAAAGGGCAATTTTTTAGCATTTGTTTCTGGAATTAAGAAAAAACCTTTTCTTATTCCCAATGTCGAGAAAAGGGATGTCGTTTTGGATTGTACACGAGTACTTTCCATTCCTTTATGGTATAAAGAAGTAGTAGAAAAAATCTGTTTAGGAGGTGTGTTTAAAAAAAAATTATATAATATTGGTTATTACAAATATTTATTATATATTTATTATAAAATCAATATAGTATTGTATAAAAAAATCGTTAATAAAAAAAAAACACATATTAATTTTACTATCGCCCCGCATTTGTATAGTTAACTTAAAAAATTGTACACTATTATCATATAACATATTTCTGAAATTAAATAAAGAAAATGTTGACAGTGTTGCCAACTTAAATTAGAGTAAAAAAAATTTACGCGCGAGATAACGCCTTCTTCAGGTTCATTCCGAGATAACGCCTTTTTCAGGCCGGTTTCTAGATAACGTCTTTTTCAGGACGATTTCTAGATAACGCCTTTTTCAGATTGATTACAAGATAACGCCTTCTTCAGGTCGATTTCCAAATAACGCCTTCTTCAGGCCGATTTTTAAATAACGCCTTTTAACAGGGAAGCGACGATATATCTAAATTGCGTGGTCCGTAATAGTGAGAAATTCAAAAGTTGCTGAGGTAGTGCTTATTTGGATCCGTCGGTGCTGGCGCAATTCACCATCTCTGGCGAGGAGGAATATGTTCAGCCATCGCAACCGGACTGCGATAGGGTGAGCGATAATCGCAATTTGAGATCAACGCTGCGTTCTCACCGTCTGCACCAGCACCAGCATAACACGCACGGACCACGAGCATCTATTTTGCCTTCCGCCGCAGCTCTGCTGTTTATTGAAAGCTAAGTATTTGCCATCCGAAAAAACTTTCGAGAGGCTCATCATAAAAAGCCGCTTTGCGACGCGATTTGACCTCCTGGGTTCTATACACCCGTCGATTCTGACGCGTGAGCGTTCACCTAGCACTGTTTTTCTCGATTTGCTGTTTAACGAAATTCAATAAATTTTGACTCCCGATCCGCGATCGGACGCAAATGATATCGACGAAGCTCGCGTCATTTAATGACTCCGAGTATAGATGTTAGTTTTATGTTCCATTGTATTTTAGTCTTAGGTATTGCGTAAGTTATGTGGCAAGCCCCGGTGGATCACCAAGGAAAGGTAACACACACAGGTAACACTCCCCAAAGTAAGTAATCGAACAAAGGGTGTTGATTAGAATAATGATTTATTAAAACGTCGTTATAGGTTGGATGCTCGACAGAGACTGGCGATCGTCGATGCGAAGTGCAGTAAGAGAGTATAAAGAGCGTATACGTATAAAGTATATATGAAAAGTATATATTGCATCTTCATTGTCTTCTGGCTTCTCTTTGTCCTTGCAGGTTCCATTCGGAGCGATAAGGAGGCTGGCTGGCCGATGCGTCTAAGTACCTTGTGGTGACTCATATAACTCCTCCATGGCCAAGTTCAATGACGTCCTCGTCTTTGATATCCTTATCTTTGGACTTTTTGGTAAATTGCGGCCGTTGTTTCTTGACTTTTATTTTGTATATTAAGTAAACCGATGTAATCGTTATGAACAGCAATACTAATATAATTGAACTTGTAGACATGACGAATTCGGTTCTAATTTGATTAGAGACTGGCATAGTTAGTGTAGGTGATGTCAAAGTTTTTAGAGGTTCGAAATTCAACTGGTGGTCTTTGATAACTAAAGGTGAAATTAGGCTGGATTGTTCCATTTCACCAAGATTTTCGTCAAGTTGGTATCCCTGTACTTGTACATCATTTCCTTGTATTTCATATGTTCCTCGGATCATCAATTGGTCATTATCATGTTTAACCTTGATCGGATAATTACTCGATACTAGCGTTAAATTTTCAAATAATTTGCATGTCAATATTAAAGGTGGACTAATTGAAATGATAATCGGTTTGGCTTTTTCCGTTAAAATTTGTTGACATAAAAAATTCTTTTCATACATCTGTCGGCACTTATTAGCAAATAGTTTTATAGATGGCCCGGTCAAACTCCATGGCGTGGTGATAACGTCTGTCTGATTGTTGTAATTGATTATAGCAAGTCTTTGATGGAGTGAAAATTCAATAGTATTAAGGATAGGGATTTTGATGGTGTATACAATAAGATTTTGTGTGAATGCAATTGATCCCTGAGCAAAGCGAAAATCTAGCAAATTATGGTAGTGTAATATTAACTCTTTCTGAGAGTAGATTGCCAATAACTGTACACGTATATCCGATATTTGGTCATATGTTAACAATTCTAAGCCGAATATTTGTTCATTGAAAATAAATGATCTTTTAATTTTATTAAGTAATCGGAGAAAATCTTGCTCCTGGGTTATGAGGGTCATGATCGCTTCAAATAGATTTGATTGCAAAGTTTGGTCATTTACAGTTTTCCACGTGTCTTTTAAATTTTTATTAATTATATTTGTGTTGGTATTTATTTGTTTACTTATCGTATTTATTATGCTTATTGACTTATTTAAAGTAAATATATTTTCCTGTTGTTGATTTTGTAGAGAATTTAAGTAGTTGTTTATCTTTTCTAAATCGTTTGCATCTGGGTTCCCAAAAATGTATTTTATTGCTGTGCCTAATCCGTTTATTAACCCTCTTTTCGTTCTCATGTTTGATGGCATTATTATCTGTAGATTCTGGTGTATTTCATTACATAGTATTTGAGAATGCCATAATTTTTAATGAGGACATGCTGTGGGTGTTTACAAATAAATTGAGAGCCAAACACTTTAATAAATTAAATTTCAGTATATTATAAAACTGTCTATAAACTTAACTCTATTACAAAAATTGGTTGAATATTACAAAGCTTGGTTGAGTATCTGAGTTTTACAAGTTTATGTTTGAGTGTATGAGTGTTACAAAGATTATGTTTGAGTGTTTCTATGTGAGTGAGATTTCAGAGAATTGCTGAGTTTGAATTAGTAAATTCCGTTGAGTTTACTGCTAGCATAAATACACACAATGAATGTTATTGATTTCTTGTGGTTGAAACTTGACAAGAATTATATGTGCAGAGTACTTCATATGAGATTACTGCTTGCTTGAGTCATCAAAATGGCTGTGTGTAGGTGTGTGTGTGAGTTTACCTTAGCTTCATAGAAATTGTATTAATTTGGAGAAGAATGAGGAAGCCGGTTGAATCACACAGTCCATAGAGATGAAGCCAATTGAGTTGTAACCGCAGATGAGTTATATCAAGCGAGAAGAGTTGTAGCCAGTGAGAAGAGTTGTAGCCAGTGAGAGGAGCCAGTGAAACAGGAGAGTTGGTAAAAGCCAGTTGAGCACCGCCAGTTGAGTCTTGCGTAACGGTTACCGAGAGTGGTTGCCTCATGGCTAGCTAGAGGCAGCGAGCCGGTGAGACTATGCCATGTCAGAAGCTGCCGTGTGAGAAGCACTGCCGTATGAAAGCACTGCCGTATGAGAAGTTCCGTTTGAGAGATACAGCTGACTGAGAGTATACCGTGTAAAAGTCCATGCGGCCTCGTTGCGAGCACGCCGTATGTACATTGAGAGAGCGAGAGAGAGCGGCCTCGAGTCGAGCACGCTTCACTACCGAACAGTGAGAGCCGCTTTGTATGAGTAGATGCCGTGTGAGAAAATATGCCTCTATGTATGAGGAGCTGCCGTGTGAGATGATCCGCTGAATGAGACGAGAGTCCGAGTATGAGGCACCATACTAGTCACCATGCAGCCTCGCAACGAGCACACTGTAGACTATACCGGGTCTGGGTGAGAACTGCTGCCGTTTTAGTAGCAGCCGCAGACTGAGTTTTTCAAAGAGTGAGCACTTCCGTCTTCTTGGCCTTCACGATTCACTTCGCGAATCAAATCACAATCTCTCTCACATTTGCATGTGAGAGAGCGAGAGAGACCGAAAAAGCGCGAATTCACCTTGTGAATCAGTGTAGTGTCTCGGCTGTTCCGCCGAGAGGCCGCGAGGTGCTGCCGCGCCGTGGCAGCGCCGTGAGTCGTACCGAGCTGAGCATAACCGCGGGAATTCAAATTACTGAATTCCCAAACATTCCGCCCGCCATCAACCGCCAGGTTGATTTAAATTCCGATTGGCACTGGCAAGATGGCGAGTTTTGCAATTGGGCGGGTGAGTTGAGTGGTGGCCGTCTTTATTGTTACAACTCTGGTGAGATTGTCAGTTCCAGGGTTAAGTTGAGTGACTCTTGCGAGTGGCCATTTGCTTGGGGGTGAGTGTTCATCCGTGAGTAGTACCATGGAATCCACTTTTATCTCATGAGAGGGATGATGCCATTTTGAAATTGATTGAAGCCGTTGAAGGTATTGAGTTGACCAATGCTTCCAAAATTGCTGAGTGATCCGTTCAATGAGTTGCCATTTGGAAAGCCTTGATTCCTTGAAGGTGAGTAAGCTTGGTTCAGGCACTGAGTTCAATGCCTTGCCGATGAGAAAGCCAAAGTGAGTGTATCTTCTGAATCCTTTTGGAGTGGTTGTAACGGCTTTGAGTTGAGCAAACCTTCAATTGAGTCAGCAAGGATGATGAAATTCCAATTTGAGAATAATGTTGTCCATGGTCTGTTAGCGATGAAATATTATTGAATTCACCACTGCTTTCCACTTACATTATACGAAATGCTGCAGGTGGGTTGAGTATCCATGGAGTGCCATCATTGATGTGAGTTGTACCAAGTTGAGTTTGTTGTAGAGAATGTTGCGAAGGTAGTTCTCCATTTGAAATAAACCATATGTATGCCGTATTGATACCATTCGGATGAGTAGCCACTGACCATGTATAGATGAACAGCTGATGACAATGCTGTGAGAGAGAGCACACAAATACAAATCCAGCACTTGTATGTTTTTGGATTCACGTCCCTTCGATGAGTTGATGAGTGGTCCTGCTAAATTGATCCCAGTGTGAGTGAAGGGTTGTGATGGGGTGTTCCAGTGCACTGGATTGTTGCCCCATGAGTTGCTGAGTCCGATGAGTCCGATACCTTGCACAAGTTGCAGAATCTTGAGTAAATAACTTGGCCGGAACTCTGCTTCCAATAATCCAAATTTCCTGCCTGATGTGTGCAGAGTGAGTTTTCTCGGTGCCACCGAGAAATATTGGTATGTGAGAATTCCGAATGATCAGTGATGAGTTGACTGCACCGTAATAATGTTACTGGATGTTGAGTGATATTCCAGTTGAGTTTTGTAAAATCGATCTCCTACCATGATGATTCCATCTGAGTCTATACAGTCAATCTATTGAGTAGATGAATCCGTGGGACTTGAGATATTTCAGCATATTGAGTTCAGTATTGAAAACGAACTTGCTGAGTTTTCTTGATCCAGAAGATTTTTTCTTTGCTGATTATATCAGCTGTGAATCTCGTCTTTGTTGAACTTTGCCGTTTGCCTTGGAATGATCACCAGCTAGCATTAGCTAGCCAGTAATTTTGAGTAATCTAATGAGTAATGAGTGTGTATTGACGAGATCCCATGAAATTTCCTTATGTGATGTGGCTGCAGTGAGTGTGACCTTTGCCTCTTTCTGGAAAGTGTTCCCCTTTTGTGAGTCAGCTTGAGATGTCCATGATGATTGTCTTCCCTTGGTTGTTGGAACTATTCCTTGACTGAGTGTTACCCTCGTTCCAACAGATTCTTTCCATCGTGAGGCACGTGAGATTATGAGTGTGCATACCATATTCTGATCTGTCCATAAATGAACATCAGCGCTTGGCAGTTGAACTTTGTCCAAACATACCTTGAGTAAACCTTGCCGCTCTGAACTCCAACCTTGATATGGAGTCTGGGTTGAGTGTTGCCTTCCGTCTTGATGAGACTATAAATAATAATCCAATCGTGAGAAATGTGGATATAATATTGAGTGCTGTAGCTGTTGCCTGTTGCGAAGCATTCGAAAAGCCATTAGTTTTGAGACCCGAATCCAGTTGAGTGAAATCTTCTCGAAGGTGCAACCATTCTTCGCAATTGAGTTGAACTTGTTTGTCCCATGAGTACTTGAGTAGCCACAGCTCTTGTAGGAGAATTTGAAAGAATATCCACCGATGAGATTGTCCATGAGGGATCGAGTAGTGGTGAGTTTTGAGAAAGAGTTATCCGGTTGTGAATTTTTCTTGAGTGAGCGGCAATATAATTCTGATTTGAATTTATTCGAAGTGAAATCCGTTATAATTTGAGTAATCTCGTGACGCAATCATCATAATCTATAAATTGAGTTGCTGGTGAGGAATTCCTTGAGAAACATCGACAAATTGAATTTACAATTTGGCTCATGGATAGCCGCCCGCCGTGCAGAATCCTGATAACTGCATGGCCCTTGTGAGGTTGCTGACCGACGTGTGTGAGTTGGTCCGGTTTATTTATCCATGAAATGAGTAGTACCATTTTTTATAGATGCTGTCATGAGTGAAATTGACAGTAACTGCTTGAGGTACGCTTGAGCTTTGCCAAATGAGTTGTTCAGTGCATCAGCCGATGTTTGAGATAACCTTACTTGATGGTTTCATTGTGTGAACAATGTGCTGCTTACACAATGCTTCTATCTTCTTGAGTTTGCCTCTAGTTGTTGAGAGTGGTTCTTCTTAACCCAGAAGCGTGTGAGTAATTTCCTTAATTCTTTTGCGTTAAGTCCAATCCGATCTTGATGTATTGATTTCCATTGAACAGATGATTTGAATTGTTTGAGTAATGCCCAGCCAAAATTGATGATTCTGCGATCGGTTCTATCACACTGCTCTAGATGAGGTTAGATTGATAATTTGATCATAGCATTCAGCACCAATGAGTACATCCACAGGTTGAGGTTTACAAAATGGTAGGATCTGCCAAGAATAATTTCTGCACATGGTTACACATAAGCTGCTCACATTTCTCTGATGTCAGAGTTGATGAGAATTGGCGTATAATGTGAGCAATGATCCTAACCTTGAGATTTTGTGGATGGGCTGTAAGTCTGTTTGAACCTTTCCTAATGTGTGAGTTGATTGCGTACCTCCAATTCCAATCATTGGGATAGATGAGCATTGCCGTGGAGCGTTGAGTCTTCGAATAGCATCTTTTGAGATAAATCATAATTCTGATATTAAATAGACTCATGATCCAAGTTTATGAGATGTTACCGGTGTGTCGTATCATTCCAATGCAGTTGCAAGTAATGAACATTAAGTAAGTGAGTGTTGCATCTGAGTTGACCTTGAGTGTGAGTGATTGCGCCGAAATCCAATTTTGATTGATTTTATCCACGTGATCCATCTTGAGTGAAAATTCCATGGTCTTATACCTATGTGTAATATGCAGTTATTGATGCACAAATCCATCCTCTGAAGCACAGCAGTGTAGTTGCATCTCTTCATCTCGATACATCTGTTGACTATTGTGACCGCCACAATAAAATGACATTACTTGAGATTATTTCCAATAGGTGCAAGAGAGATGAGTAATGCACATTCAATGTATCAATTAGACTGAGATGTTCTTGTAGTAGTCCGGTGAAGCATTTTGCTGAGTAAGCTGCCAAGGCAGCGATGAATTTGTACACCGACACAGGTGTGTGCATATGTACATCCACATGTAGTAAGAGTTTGTCCGTTCCTTCCTTGAGGTTGTCCGTTTGAATATTGAGCGTGTCCAAGTCACTGGTGAGAATCACATCCATGAGTATGTCAATCTCCTTGGCCCCAGCATCCTCTCGAGTTTTCCGACGTGGATCCAATGCATGAAAACAGTTTAATAATGAGTAAAGTTCACTGGCTCTAATACACACCACAGCATGTTTAATCCGGCTCGAAGGACCAAAATGTTTGAGAATGCCATAATTTTTAATGAGGACATGCTGTGGGTGTTTACAAATAAATTGAGAGCCAAACACTTTAATAAATTAAATTTCAGTATATTATAAAACTGTCTATAAACTTAACTCTATTACAAAAATTGGTTGAATATTACAAAGCTTGGTTGAGTATCTGAGTTTTACAAGTTTATGTTTGAGTGTATGAGTGTTACAAAGATTATGTTTGAGTGTTTCTATGTGAGTGAGATTTCAGAGAATTGCTGAGTTTGAATTAGTAAATTCCGTTGAGTTTACTGCTAGCATAAATACACACAATGAATGTTATTGATTTCTTGTGGTTGAAACTTGACAAGAATTATATGTGCAGAGTACTTCATATGAGATTACTGCTTGCTTGAGTCATCAAAATGGCTGTGTGTAGGTGTGTGTGTGAGTTTACCTTAGCTTCATAGAAATTGTATTAATTTGGAGAAGAATGAGGAAGCCGGTTGAATCACACAGTCCATAGAGATGAAGCCAATTGAGTTGTAACCGCAGATGAGTTATATCAAGCGAGAAGAGTTGTAGCCAGTGAGAAGAGTTGTAGCCAGTGAGAGGAGCCAGTGAAACAGGAGAGTTGGTAAAAGCCAGTTGAGCACCGCCAGTTGAGTCTTGCGTAACGGTTACCGAGAGTGGTTGCCTCATGGCTAGCTAGAGGCAGCGAGCCGGTGAGACTATGCCATGTCAGAAGCTGCCGTGTGAGAAGCACTGCCGTATGAAAGCACTGCCGTATGAGAAGTTCCGTTTGAGAGATACAGCTGACTGAGAGTATACCGTGAAGTCCATGCGGCCTCGTTGCGAGCACGCCGTATGTACATTGAGAGAGCGAGAGAGAGCGGCCTCGAGTCGAGCACGCTTCACTACCGAACAGTGAGAGCCGCTTTGTATGAGTAGATGCCGTGTGAGAAAATATGCCTCTATGTATGAGGAGCTGCCGTGTGAGATGATCCGCTGAATGAGACGAGAGTCCGAGTATGAGGCACCATACTAGTCACCATGCAGCCTCGCAACGAGCACACTGTAGACTATACCGGGTCTGGGTGAGAACTGCTGCCGTTTTAGTAGCAGCCGCAGACTGAGTTTTTCAAAGAGTGAGCACTTCCGTCTTCTTGGCCTTCACGATTCACTTCGCGAATCAAATCACAATCTCTCTCACATTTGCATGTGAGAGAGCGAGAGAGACCGAAAAAGCGCGAATTCACCTTGTGAATCAGTGTAGTGTCTCGGCTGTTCCGCCGAGAGGCCGCGAGGTGCTGCCGCGCCGTGGCAGCGCCGTGAGTCGTACCGAGCTGAGCATAACCGCGGGAATTCAAATTACTGAATTCCCAAACATTCCGCCCGCCATCAACCGCCAGGTTGATTTAAATTCCGATTGGCACTGGCAAGATGGCGAGTTTTGCAATTGGGCGGGTGAGTTGAGTGGTGGCCGTCTTTATTGTTACAACTCTGGTGAGATTGTCAGTTCCAGGGTTAAGTTGAGTGACTCTTGCGAGTGGCCATTTGCTTGGGGGTGAGTGTTCATCCGTGAGTAGTACCATGGAATCCACTTTTATCTCATGAGAGGGATGATGCCATTTTGAAATTGATTGAAGCCGTTGAAGGTATTGAGTTGACCAATGCTTCCAAAATTGCTGAGTGATCCGTTCAATGAGTTGCCATTTGGAAAGCCTTGATTCCTTGAAGGTGAGTAAGCTTGGTTCAGGCACTGAGTTCAATGCCTTGCCGATGAGAAAGCCAAAGTGAGTGTATCTTCTGAATCCTTTTGGAGTGGTTGTAACGGCTTTGAGTTGAGCAAACCTTCAATTGAGTCAGCAAGGATGATGAAATTCCAATTTGAGAATAATGTTGTCCATGGTCTGTTAGCGATGAAATATTATTGAATTCACCACTGCTTTCCACTTACATTATACGAAATGCTGCAGGTGGGTTGAGTATCCATGGAGTGCCATCATTGATGTGAGTTGTACCAAGTTGAGTTTGTTGTAGAGAATGTTGCGAAGGTAGTTCTCCATTTGAAATAAACCATATGTATGCCGTATTGATACCATTCGGATGAGTAGCCACTGACCATGTATAGATGAACAGCTGATGACAATGCTGTGAGAGAGAGCACACAAATACAAATCCAGCACTTGTATGTTTTTGGATTCACGTCCCTTCGATGAGTTGATGAGTGGTCCTGCTAAATTGATCCCAGTGTGAGTGAAGGGTTGTGATGGGGTGTTCCAGTGCACTGGATTGTTGCCCCATGAGTTGCTGAGTCCGATGAGTCATACCTTGCACAAGTTGCAGAATCTTGAGTAAATAACTTGGCCGGAACTCTGCTTCCAATAATCCAAATTTCCTGCCTGATGTGTGCAGAGTGAGTTTTCTCGGTGCCACCGAGAAATATTGGTATGTGAGAATTCCGAATGATCAGTGATGAGTTGACTGCACCGTAATAATGTTACTGGATGTTGAGTGATATTCCAGTTGAGTTTTGTAAAATCGATCTCCTACCATGATGATTCCATCTGAGTCTATACAGTCAATCTATTGAGTAGATGAATCCGTGGGACTTGAGATATTTCAGCATATTGAGTTCAGTATTGAAAACGAACTTGCTGAGTTTTCTTGATCCAGAAGATTTTTTCTTTGCTGATTATATCAGCTGTGAATCTCGTCTTTGTTGAACTTTGCCGTTTGCCTTGGAATGATCACCAGCTAGCATTAGCTAGCCAGTAATTTTGAGTAATCTAATGAGTAATGAGTGTGTATTGACGAGATCCCATGAAATTTCCTTATGTGATGTGGCTGCAGTGAGTGTGACCTTTGCCTCTTTCTGGAAAGTGTTCCCCTTTTGTGAGTCAGCTTGAGATGTCCATGATGATTGTCTTCCCTTGGTTGTTGGAACTATTCCTTGACTGAGTGTTACCCTCGTTCCAACAGATTCTTTCCATCGTGAGGCACGTGAGATTATGAGTGTGCATACCATATTCTGATCTGTCCATAAATGAACATCAGCGCTTGGCAGTTGAACTTTGTCCAAACATACCTTGAGTAAACCTTGCCGCTCTGAACTCCAACCTTGATATGGAGTCTGGGTTGAGTGTTGCCTTCCGTCTTGATGAGACTATAAATAATAATCCAATCGTGAGAAATGTGGATATAATATTGAGTGCTGTAGCTGTTGCCTGTTGCGAAGCATTCGAAAAGCCATTAGTTTTGAGACCCGAATCCAGTTGAGTGAAATCTTCTCGAAGGTGCAACCATTCTTCGCAATTGAGTTGAACTTGTTTGTCCCATGAGTACTTGAGTAGCCACAGCTCTTGTAGGAGAATTTGAAAGAATATCCACCGATGAGATTGTCCATGAGGGATCGAGTAGTGGTGAGTTTTGAGAAAGAGTTATCCGGTTGTGAATTTTTCTTGAGTGAGCGGCAATATAATTCTGATTTGAATTTATTCGAAGTGAAATCCGTTATAATTTGAGTAATCTCGTGACGCAATCATCATAATCTATAAATTGAGTTGCTGGTGAGGAATTCCTTGAGAAACATCGACAAATTGAATTTACAATTTGGCTCATGGATAGCCGCCCGCCGTGCAGAATCCTGATAACTGCATGGCCCTTGTGAGGTTGCTGACCGACGTGTGTGAGTTGGTCCGGTTTATTTATCCATGAAATGAGTAGTACCATTTTTTATAGATGCTGTCATGAGTGAAATTGACAGTAACTGCTTGAGGTACGCTTGAGCTTTGCCAAATGAGTTGTTCAGTGCATCAGCCGATGTTTGAGATAACCTTACTTGATGGTTTCATTGTGTGAACAATGTGCTGCTTACACAATGCTTCTATCTTCTTGAGTTTGCCTCTAGTTGTTGAGAGTGGTTCTTCTTAACCCAGAAGCGTGTGAGTAATTTCCTTAATTCTTTTGCGTTAAGTCCAATCCGATCTTGATGTATTGATTTCCATTGAACAGATGATTTGAATTGTTTGAGTAATGCCCAGCCAAAATTGATGATTCTGCGATCGGTTCTATCACACTGCTCTAGATGAGGTTAGATTGATAATTTGATCATAGCATTCAGCACCAATGAGTACATCCACAGGTTGAGGTTTACAAAATGGTAGGATCTGCCAAGAATAATTTCTGCACATGGTTACACATAAGCTGCTCACATTTCTCTGATGTCAGAGTTGATGAGAATTGGCGTATAATGTGAGCAATGATCCTAACCTTGAGATTTTGTGGATGGGCTGTAAGTCTGTTTGAACCTTTCCTAATGTGTGAGTTGATTGCGTACCTCCAATTCCAATCATTGGGATAGATGAGCATTGCCGTGGAGCGTTGAGTCTTCGAATAGCATCTTTTGAGATAAATCATAATTCTGATATTAAATAGACTCATGATCCAAGTTTATGAGATGTTACCGGTGTGTCGTATCATTCCAATGCAGTTGCAAGTAATGAACATTAAGTAAGTGAGTGTTGCATCTGAGTTGACCTTGAGTGTGAGTGATTGCGCCGAAATCCAATTTTGATTGATTTTATCCACGTGATCCATCTTGAGTGAAAATTCCATGGTCTTATACCTATGTGTAATATGCAGTTATTGATGCACAAATCCATCCTCTGAAGCACAGCAGTGTAGTTGCATCTCTTCATCTCGATACATCTGTTGACTATTGTGACCGCCACAATAAAATGACATTACTTGAGATTATTTCCAATAGGTGCAAGAGAGATGAGTAATGCACATTCAATGTATCAATTAGACTGAGATGTTCTTGTAGTAGTCCGGTGAAGCATTTTGCTGAGTAAGCTGCCAAGGCAGCGATGAATTTGTACACCGACACAGGTGTGTGCATATGTACATCCACATGTAGTAAGAGTTTGTCCGTTCCTTCCTTGAGGTTGTCCGTTTGAATATTGAGCGTGTCCAAGTCACTGGTGAGAATCACATCCATGAGTATGTCAATCTCCTTGGCCCCAGCATCCTCTCGAGTTTTCCGACGTGGATCCAATGCATGAAAACAGTTTAATAATGAGTAAAGTTCACTGGCTCTAATACACACCACAGCATGTTTAATCCGGCTCGAAGGACCAAAATGTTTGAGAATGCCATAATTTTTAATGAGGACATGCTGTGGGTGTTTACAAATAAATTGAGAGCCAAACACTTTAATAAATTAAATTTCAGTATATTATAAAACTGTCTATAAACTTAACTCTATTACAAAAATTGGTTGAATATTACAAAGCTTGGTTGAGTATCTGAGTTTTACAAGTTTATGTTTGAGTGTATGAGTGTTACAAAGATTATGTTTGAGTGTTTCTATGTGAGTGAGATTTCAGAGAATTGCTGAGTTTGAATTAGTAAATTCCGTTGAGTTTACTGCTAGCATAAATACACACAATGAATGTTATTGATTTCTTGTGGTTGAAACTTGACAAGAATTATATGTGCAGAGTACTTCATATGAGATTACTGCTTGCTTGAGTCATCAAAATGGCTGTGTGTAGGTGTGTGTGTGAGTTTACCTTAGCTTCATAGAAATTGTATTAATTTGGAGAAGAATGAGGAAGCCGGTTGAATCACACAGTCCATAGAGATGAAGCCAATTGAGTTGTAACCGCAGATGAGTTATATCAAGCGAGAAGAGTTGTAGCCAGTGAGAAGAGTTGTAGCCAGTGAGAGGAGCCAGTGAAACAGGAGAGTTGGTAAAAGCCAGTTGAGCACCGCCAGTTGAGTCTTGCGTAACGGTTACCGAGAGTGGTTGCCTCATGGCTAGCTAGAGGCAGCGAGCCGGTGAGACTATGCCATGTCAGAAGCTGCCGTGTGAGAAGCACTGCCGTATGAAAGCACTGCCGTATGAGAAGTTCCGTTTGAGAGATACAGCTGACTGAGAGTATACCGTGTAAAAGTCCATGCGGCCTCGTTGCGAGCACGCCGTATGTACATTGAGAGAGCGAGAGAGCGGCCTCGAGTCGAGCACGCTTCACTACCGAACAGTGAGAGCCGCTTTGTATGAGTAGATGCCGTGTGAGAAAATATGCCTCTATGTATGAGGAGCTGCCGTGTGAGATGATCCGCTGAATGAGACGAGAGTCCGAGTATGAGGCACCATACTAGTCACCATGCAGCCTCGCAACGAGCACACTGTAGACTATACCGGGTCTGGGTGAGAACTGCTGCCGTTTTAGTAGCAGCCGCAGACTGAGTTTTTCAAAGAGTGAGCACTTCCGTCTTCTTGGCCTTCACGATTCACTTTGCGAATCAAATCACAATCTCTCTCACATTTGCATGTGAGAGAGCGAGAGACCGAAAAAGCGCGAATTCACCTTGTGAATCAGTGTAGTGTCTCGGCTGTTCCGCCGAGAGGCCGCGAGGTGCTGCCGCGCCGTGGCAGCGCCGTGAGTCGTACCGAGCTGAGCATAACCGCGGGAATTCAAATTACTGAATTCCCAAACACATAGAATTTCGGCTTGCTTTAATAAACTCGATTCTCTTAATTCGCCTTGGTTAGATAATATTGTATAGCTAGCTGTTATATGTTTAAAAGTTTTCAAAAGCGTAGTAACATCGATGTTGAAATGTAGGTAATGATAACTTCCAACTATTCTTCCAGTTCCTTGTTGGTAATCGTAATGCGTCTTATTTTGGCTGATTTCGCTACTCTCCGCGAGCAGAGCTATGAGCATCAAGATTAGTGCCGTCTTCATTGTCCTGTAAAGAAGAAGTTTTTCTTATTCTTTTGGCACTTCGTAAATTATATCGGCGTTCTTGACCATGAATATAGCAACCTAACGAGGGGCCTTGTTGTGTCTCTACAAGTAATTTTTGATCGTGGTGCGGTTTTGTCGCGTTGTTGTTGATGTGTTTTCATGTAAATTTCTTTATTTTCTAACGATTTGTCAGGACTATTAGGTAACTTTTGTTGCTCTTTTTGGTTTCTATATAGCGTGTCATAAAAAGATAAAATTTCATTTTTTCTGATTTCATTATATCTTTGTATGGTATCGACATCGGGCTCGATAATGTGTTTCTGTAGTTCGTCATAAGGTCCATATAACAGTGTAAAAGGCGTATAGTTAGTTGTAGAGTGTATACTCTGATTGTATATTAAGAGAGCGGTGATCATAAGATTTTTCACTGTTTCTTTTGGATTTTGATTGGATAAAATGCTTAATTCTTCCTTTAGGGTTGAATGCAGTCTTTCTATGGGTCCATTCGATGTATGTCTGTTTATCGTTGTCTGATGATATTGAATTTTATGTATGCGGCAAAACTCCTTAAATACTGTTGAGTTGAATTCACTTCCGTTGTCTGTCGTAATTTTATCCGGAAAGTTATGGTGTGAGGCAAAGTGTCTCAATTTGTTTATCATGGTCGTGGCATTTCCATCTGATAGATAATAGGCTTGAGCATATTTGGAAAAAATATCTATAATTGTTAAAAATTTATCCTTGTTGAAATGAAATACGCCCATGTGTATATGTTCGAGCGGTCTTCTAGCTATAATAGGGCCGTATGTTTCTGTTTCATATGGGTTTCTCTCATACTTATGCTCTAAGCATATCTCACATTGATTTATAAAATTTTGAATAAGTCGATCCATATTAAGTCTATAGAGTTTTCTCTTAAAGTGTAATAAGGTCTCTCGAATACCGTTATGATTTTGATTATGATATGTCTCGAGTTCTTTTATGAAATTATTTTTATCAATCGTAGGTGTATACGTGGTTGTTTTGATTAGTTTTAATTTTTCATTGAAATGATCCTTCAATATTCTATACGTAATTCTTTCCAATTCTTCGGTCGTAAAGTAGATACCATATTTCTTATCGGGTTTAATATTTTCCTTGAAAAATTTAAGTAAATGTGTTGCTGCGTTTGATTTATTAATTTTCACCGTGTATTGTACTTTAAGTTTATCCTTGTTTACTTTTAAGTTGTAATCATTTCCTCCTTTTATGATAATGCTGTAATTAAAAGCGTGAACATTTTTGTCTGTTATAGGTAGTGAAAAGTTCGGATTTTCTTCAGCTATGTGGACTGTTGCCATGTCGTCGTCAAATATTTCGTCCATTTCTTCAGGTGTGACAGGTGCATCGTCAGGTGTTTGAGGCACCATTGAGAGTGAGTCTTCTTCTATTGTTTTATTAGCATTAATTTCAATTCGACTCAGTGCGCCGGCGACATAATTTTCAGAACCCTTTTTGTATTTTATTATGTAATCATATTCTTCTAATCTTAGTCTCCATCTAATCAGTCTAGCGTTAGGCGTTTTTAAAGAATAGAGCCAGGTAAATGGCTTATGATCTGTTTCAATCGTAAATTTGTTACCATAGATATATGGTCTAAATTGTCTACATGCTTTCACTATTGCCAGTAATTCTTTCTCTATCGCCGGATAGCTTTGTTCTGCTGAGTTTAATGTTCGTGAATAACACGAGATAAGATGTTGTTCTTCGGATAAAACTGCACCTATTACTAAGTTTGAGGCATCGGTTGTGATAGTAAATGGTTTGGTGAAGTCTGGGTAGACGAGCACTGGTGCGTTAGTGATCAATTCTTTGAGTTTCTCGAACGCTTCTTTATAGTCTTTAACTTCTGGATCTATTTTTTCTTTTTTCTTGAGTGCTTTTGTCATTGGTTTCGCTATTCTTGCGTAGTTTTTTATGAACTTTCTGTAAAAGCCGGTTAGTCCTAAAAATATTCTAACTTCTTTTTGGGTTTTAGGTATCGGATATTTTAGAATTGCTTTGATCTTATCGGGATTTGGTTTGATTCCGTCTGCTGTTATTATATGGCCTAAAAATGGAACTTCTTTCCTTGGAAATTCACTCTTATCTAACTGAATTTTTAAACCATATTGCTCTAGTTCTTCGAATATTAGCTTCAGATGTCGTAAATGTTCTTGGAGTGATTTCGAAAATATTACTATATCATCCATGTAAACGAAGCAGAATTTATGTAGATATTTCATTAAAATTCTATCCATCAGACGTTGAAAAGTAGCCGGAGCGTTTTTTAAACCAAAAGGCATTCTGACATATTCATAGTGTCCGTTTTCTACGGTAAACGCTGTCTTTTCAATTGAATCTTTGTTGACGGGTATTTGGTGGAAACCTTGTGCTAAATCTAATGTACTAAAGTAAGAACATTTGCCCAGATTTTCTAGAATGTCGTCCATTCTAGGTAATGGATATTTGTCTTCGATGGTGTTGTCGTTTAATTTACGATAATCTATTACCATTCTCCATTTTTTTCTTCCACTTGCATCTTCTTTCTTCGGAACTATCCATACGGGGGATGAGTAGGGCGAGTTGCTTGGTTGAATAATTTCTTCGTCTAACAGTTTTCTGATTTGAGTTTGAATTTCTTCTTTTAGATGATATGGGTATATAAAACTCTTTACATAGATAGGGTGATCGTCCTTTGTTCTTATACTGTGTGAAACCGCAGAAGTCGCTGATAATTTTTTATTTTCATTGTAGAAATAGTCCTTGTACTTCTGGCATAGTGATGTAATTTTATATCTTTTTTCTTCGTTCATGTGATCAGTTCTTATCGGTAATTGTACTCCTCGATGATGATTCACTTTAACATTTTTATGATCGTCCGGTATATTTTTAAAGTAATTTATTTCAAATTTAGATGTGCTAAAAATTTGAGTTTTGTAATTAATATTCGCTTCCAAATTCTACAAATCCTTATATCCGATTAAACAATCGTACGTATAGTGCCATGTTGCTATTAAGAAAGTTATAGGTGTGTCATCACCGTATTCACGTAATATAGGAAAGGTAAGCGCATGTGTACCTTTGGTCGTTTTGTGCACCGATTTAATTTCGAATTCGTAAGGAAATATAAATTTTGGAAATAGTTTATATGCAATTTCTGGACTGATAATGGATGATGAGGCTCCAGAATCGATGAGAATTTTAAGAGGTGGATTTGTCGTTATTATGTGTGGTAATTCGGGTGAATTGCTAATCGAATTTAAATTTATCACGTCGGTTCTGTCGTATCGGGAGCTTGTTGAAAATTTTGGCAGTTATCACTCTCGTCGTTTTTTTGATTAAATTCTTCATGGTCTGGTACAGGTGAGTCATTTTGATAATTGATTGCTTCCTCTTCTCCTTGTTCTTGTTGATGATGCAACTTTTCAGCGATAAAGTTTGCTGATCCTGTGCTCTTAAAGAAGTTCGTTCTTGGTTTAAAGTTATTTGGTGCTGGTAAATTATTTGATCTATTTGTTGGATTAACGCCTTGTTTGTTAGTATTTCTTGTACTGACTGACATTGGTGTTGGTTGGTAATTTTGTTGTCTTGGCAGATTATTATTATTTTGACCAAAATTGTTATTACGATAATTTGTGGGGATAAATCCAGGTTGTGTTTGTGCAAATGCGGGTGTCGGTTGCAAATAAAATGGATTTACATTTCTTGAAGTACTTGGTAAATTATTTGAAGGGTGAATAATTTTTGGATTACTATTAGTCGCAAATGGGTTTGTACTTTTAGCATTGATTGTACCGAATACGTTGGGCTTAGGTTTGTTATCACGTTGTCGTGCGAAATTGAGGAAAGCACTTTGTTGTTCATGGTTGTCGTATTTACGGCATTTTATTATACATGCCTCAACGTCGTCTAAATCAAAATGTAGCAAGTAAGAATGGTACGGCTCTTTAATACCATTTATAAAAGTACTTTTGGCTACGTTTTCATAAAATGTATTTTTAATACTTATAACATTAGCGTCTCGATTATTTAACGGTATGTGTTCCTTCAATTTATTTAGCCTGCTTTTGATTTCGTCCGCGTATTTTTCGTAAGACTGATTTATCAATTGATAACATACACTTAGTCTGTTAAATAGTAACTCCTCCGAACTTGGGTCAATAAATCTATTAACTAAGAGCGTTTTACACGCGGCATATGTAGCCGGGTTATTTACCACTATTAGGTCTAGTGCTTCATCGCGAATCTTTGATTTGATTAATACGAATAATGCCTCGTTTATTGCATTATCTGCAGTCGCCACATTTTCGACGAATTTGTCGCACGTTTGTATAAAGTGCGAAAGAAGTCTTGTACCTCCTTCATATATGGGGATCGCGTCGCGCCATATCGTAAGTCGCAATTTAAATTGTTCTTCCGTAAGATTTTGTTGATTATCTCCGTTATTTGCCATTTTGCTTTATCTTTGATTACGCTTCACGTAAAATCAATTGCACTTAAAAGGATAAGGTTGGGTAGGATATAGGAAATTTCAGACTTACTAGTTTGTCTTTCATGATTTCGGGTGAATCTTTGCTTGCAGATGGACTCCAATCTCGACGTAGTATAGGTTCCGTAATGATGGACGTTGAAACGCCAACTGCTTCCTCGCTGAAGATTTCCGTCACCAGGTTGAGGGAGAATCTGAGTTTTTACTGCTTCACAGTCCTGTCTCTGCAGCGCCAGTTATGTGGCAAGCCCAGGTGGATCACCAAGGAAAGGTAACACACACAGGTAACACTCGCCAAAGTAAGTAATCGAACAAAGGGTGTTGATTAGAATAATGATTTATTAAAACGTCGTTACAGGTTGGATGCCCGGCAGAGACTGGCGATTGTCGATGCGAAGTGCAGTGAGAGAGTATAAAGAGAGTATATGTATAAAGTATATATGAAAAGTATATATTGCATCTTCATTGTCTTCTGGCTTCTCTTTGTCCATGCAGATTCCATTCGGAGCGATAAGGAGGCTGGCTGGCCGATGCGTCTAAGTACCTATGTGGTGACTCATATAACTCGTGCGTACTAGGTCGCGTGGCGGCTCGAAACTAAGGTGTAAATAGATTTGTAATTTTTGTGAATATATATGGTGTCTAAACACTTTTTGTAAAATTCGAAAGACGCTTGCAATTTTTTCGGCAACCTTCCCATTTTCCTTTTCCCTAAATACTACCCTTATCATCACAACATAGAGACAGAGACGTGAAGACAGAAACGTAAAGTCAAAGACCGATAGATAGAGACAGAGTCGTGTACACACAGACATGTAGAGACTGAGTCAGAGACAGAGATGTACAGACAGAGACGTAGAGAAAGAGGCGTAGACACAAAGACGTAGAGACTGAGTCAGAGGCGTAGAGACATAGACATAGAGACAGAGACGTGGAGACAGAAACGTAAAGTCAATGGCCGATAGATAGAGGCAGAGACGTACACACAAACACGTCTGAGTCAGAGACAGAGATGTACAGACAGAGACGTAGAGAAAATGGGTAGACACAAAGACGTAGAGGCTGAGTCAGAGACGTAGAGGCCGGGTCAGAGAGACAGAGACGTAGAAACAGAAACGTAGAGACAGAGACGTAAAAACCGAGTCAGAGAGACAGAAATGTAGAAACAGAGACGTAGAGACAAAAAGTAGAGGCAGAGACATAGAGACAAAGATGTAGGGACAGAGACGTAGAGACAGAAATGAGGAGACAGAGATGTGGAGACAGAGACGTAAAGACAGAGACGTGGAGACAGAAAGAATTAAGGGGTTGGAATTATTTTATTTGAACATTATTTTAAGGAGGGGTTATAAAATTAAAGAGGGACTGATGACAGTGGTACACGGAAAGAAATTTGGTCCTAAGCGAACTCGACGGAAAAAATGGTCCTCACCGATTTCAAGTTTTCATAATGTAAGCGTTCAAAAAGTATTTGAACTACAAGATTGCCAATATGTGCGTAATGCAGTCTGATTTTGGTATAGCTATAGCTCAATGAAGCGTCGAACTGGGGCAAGTCAATGTTGGAACTCTGAGAGGTCACCTTCGTCGTGCCTTAACTGGACTTTGGGCGTCTGAGACGCCGATCGTTGGGATTGCAGCAGTTCAATATTTTGTTGAATTGTAGCACTACCAATTTCTACGTCATTCATTTCGCTTGTTGCATTGCATTATGTAAAAAGTTTTCGAACTCCTGTAGGACCACATTTTTTTCCGTGTAAAAATCTTTTATAAGTTTAGAAAGATATAAAAAGTCTATCTTTTCCACGCCACCCAGGAAGTAGATAGAAAGGTGCTTTTTTTAGAGGTATCCCTTTCTGTAATAATTTTATATACCATGATTGTCTAAAATTATCACAAAAAGGCCTAATCCGTTTAACAAAATTTTGAATATAATAAAAAATAATAAGAGAATTATATACGTATGTATATTATGAATTGTTTGAGTAAACCTTAATTAACTAAATGAGTACATGATGTTGGTGTTGAAATAAACTGAGTCACACACATAAGTAAAGTTAAATTTATTGTATATTGTATAAAACATAATAGCGCACAATAATTACAATTCTTACAATTTTAGGTTCAGTATATCTGTACAATAATTACTTATTTCATTAACAGTCTGTAGTTTAAGCTAACTTGAGTTTAACAATTTAATATTATTTCAATCAATTTGTGTAACTACTAAAAGGAAAATATTTAGTATCATAATGTTAACGCTAGTCTTACAAGAGAATTACAATCTGAGTTTTATGAAAATTTTGAGTGTTCAATAATTAAATAGTTGAGTTTTGACATCTTGTTGTGTGTACGCAACGTGAGTTATAATTAATAATCATGGTGTTGAATTGAATAGAAATCTCTCACTAGAGATAACTGACCTGGCGAGATATGAGTTTGTTGCTGTATTAGAGATGAGTTTGGCCACTGTTGAATATGGAGTTTTGTCAAAAACTTTCTCCTCGGTTTACGTACAATGAAGCTGATTAAATACAAAATAGCAAACAAATGTTGTTGATTTGATGCATGTGAGAATTATTGACAATCAAATGGTAATGCAGCTCCTGTGCCAACACGTGGTTGGTAACCTAACTTCGCGTGGAGTAAGTTTTGCTACCTTGAGCTGAAGCGATTCTACTAATCGTCGATGCACTTTGAGTTGATACGTGAATGATGGTGAGAAGTGCAGGTGAGCGTGTCCGATGTCAATGAGGTAGAGCCAGTGAATATAAGTTGAGTGTGACAGATGAAAATTGCAGTAGCTGATGCCAACAGATGGTACCTCGTGGTGAGCTGATTGCAGAGAGCTAGGCCTTGACCTCGCTTCCGTCTTTTCACCTCGTGCATATCACTGGGGCGCTAATCAAGTTGGCATCTCTCCCATTTACTTATGGGAGAGAGAAAGAGAGAGGCCTTTTTGTAATAATTTTACGAGATCTTGATATGTAAAATTATTATAGAAATGGATACCTCTAAAAAACGCGCCTTTCTATCTACCTTGTGGGTGGCGTGGAAAAGATAGACAACATTATTTTACACTTTATAAAATGTACAAAAGTGTACGAAAATGTATAGAAAGTGTAAATAAGTGTAAAAAATATAAAATATGTCCGAAATTCAGCATTAAACTACATTTTATTACACTTTCTTACACTTTTTTAAACTTTTCTGTACTTACTAAACAATATGTTAAACTTTCTATTTTTGCTAGGGCAGGTAGACCCTTGTGTCTTATGAGCGAGCTTTCAAATAAAAAGCCAAAGTTACAACATGAACTATTTTGGTAAAATACATGCTGTTTTTCGAATACAAAATTCTTTATTCACTAGCTTTTTGACGCTGCGCACAGCTCTACCTGGACTCGAATTCTTTATTTTGACACGTAGAGACTGAGTTAATAAGTCCTTCTATTATAATATCTACAATCTAAACAGCGTAGCAAATATTCTTCTAAAATTTATTAATTTTACTTTATTTTAAAAACGTATCAGTTTTGGTAGTTTTATAAAAATATCAACTAAGACAAATATTGAAATCCATTTATTGGATTCTAAATCCAATAATAAATTTATAGAGAGAACTCAAATGATATCTTCTTCAGAAAGGTAGGTATTATAAAATTGTATAAAATTATATAAATTATATGAATTATACAGTATTGTGTATTTTTTTGAAAACATATCTCAGTAACTTATAGGAAAAAACAAGAAAATTATTGTATTGATATAATAAATATAATATAATGGACCTTAAATTACGCTTGGCAACCTAAAATAACAAGAAAATGCATAAACATAACATAATGAATCATTAAAATACAATAACGTCATCAAAACGAACAAAATATTATAGAAATATAACAGTATATTAAAAAGTTTCTGTATAAAGAGGCCATGTAACATCACACATTGCGCTAAAAATTAAAACAGATAGATCCATGATCTAGAGAGAGCGAGAAGGAGAGGGGAAGAGTGAAATTCAATTCTTTACTATTAGGCAGCGGAGTATGACCCTAGCCACCACAGTAGAATCAAAATATCGAGAGTATCACAAGGTACAATACATTTTAAATTTCCTCATACCAGTGTAGGTGTAGTATAAAGGTTTGTAACAAAATAATAATATTAAGAAAATATTAAACGCCAAAAGCACACACTCGCGCGCGCACACACAGGATATCTGTGAATTACAACCAAAGTTTGTAGCAAAATTGTAAGTCTTAAGGCAGTCCGACACATTTTAAATGATTGGAAATCGATTTTGTTACTTATTTCAATAGAAAACCGTTTGTAGAATATGTCCCAATTTGTTTTAAGGCGTAAGCTGTTTCGGTTCAAACAATACAAGACAAAAGCTTTTTATTTGTTTTTTGTTCAAATTATTTTATTTTTCTGTTCCAGATATACAGATAAATACTTTAACTATGGGCCAGTATTTTATTTTTCAAGTAATTTGTTGCTGCTATTGGCTTGCCCTGCGAAGTACAAATACTAGACTCAATGTAAAATCTTCAATGTAAACTAAAAAACAAGTCCTGTAATCCATATGAGTGTGCAACGCAGGGCGCAGCCTGGGAATGTACAAAACTGTCTAAAAAGGTCCACTTTTGAAAAGCATTATTCTTATAGATTAGCTTACAGACCAAATTCAGAAAATTTTAATTCCCTCTTATTTGGAAAGCATTATAAAGATTAACTCAACAATTCGTTTTACATGCATATATTATGATAGAAAACAGTAAAATGAATTTTTTCAGACAAAAGATAAAACGTATTCAATGTAACCAAGGTTTAATAGATCATGCTATGAATAGTCCATGGCATAAATAAAAAAATTAAAAAAACAAGATTAGGAAAAAATTGTATTCTACCAACGACTTACATAGATAGTCCTAGATATATGCAACAGCATTGTATAGATGCATTAACAATAGTAAGAAAGATTGGTTCATCTGATTTATCTATAACAATGACATTATTGTAATCCTAAGTGGAAAGCATTAAAAAACGTATTGCAGCAATTTCATATAGGAACTACGCCGAATGACAAACCAAATATTACAGTTAGATTATTTTATACAAAATTTAATTGTTTATTGAATAATATAAAAAGATATCAAATTTTCGGAAATGTTTTGCCGTATATGTTTACAATTGAGTTTCAGAGAAGAGGCTTACCGCTTGCCCATCTTGTAGTAACATTAAATCATAATAATAAATTAATGACACCAGAAGCTATTCATAAAAACATCTCTGCAGAGATACCTTCTAATAACGATAAAAGATTACAAAAATTAGTTATAAAATACATGTTACACGGACCGTATGATGAAAATTCTCCGTGCTACGATAAATGTAAAGATGTTTGTAAAAACGAATTTCCTAAACCTTTCCAATCGTCAAAAACATTTAAAAAAAATGATTTTCCTCAATATAAACGAACAGATAATTCTTCTGACAATCATACATATTGGATTAATATATATTGTAACGCTCACTTTGTGAGCCTTACAATTAAGTGAGGAAAAATAGAAAAACCCCAGCTATGGCTGTAAGGGTTCTTTTCTGGCTAAGCATCCAGAACAGAAAAACCTAGTTTGAGAAAAGGAATGCTTGGCAGAAGAGGGCCCTAGCGACCCTTACAACCTCCTAATGTACACTGTTACCTGTAAACTACACTAGAAGCGAAGACAGCACTCTTGTGGAGGAGCATTGCGAGCTCTTCGTGCTGCAACCATGCCCCGCTTCTGCTCAAGATGACGTAGCTCCTGCCATCCCTTATATTAAATAATGCTTCTGCGATGCGAGTGAGCTGGGCTCACTCTCCTCTTGAGTCGCCTTGGCAGGTGAAGGTGATAGCTCTGATATGAACCTGTAGGAGGAAAATATCGTTAATTGGAGAAGAAGATGGGTAATATCGAAATGGAATAAGCAGTATGAAAAAGACTTACAATTGGTGCTGGAGACACATTAGATGCTAAGAATATGTGGCGCAGGAGAGCCACTGGCCTCGTTATCGACTCTGCTTCCGTGACTCTGCTGCCCACACCTGCAAATAAACAAAGATAATGAAGTAAGTGCATAATAGAGAATAAGGAGGAACAGAATTTACCTTGTATGTAATGCAAAAGTGTAAATGGATGCGGTCACTCAAGAGAAAGGCGGAGCTGCACTGGAGAAACAGATTTATAGGTGAACAGCTGCACCTGTGGAGAAAGTTTCTGCATACACGGAAAAAGTTTTGGTTAGGCAACAGCACTAATCGTGATAGGGGCACGTTATTTATCGGTTGGTATAGTGACCGTCCCTCTTGAGAGCGCCACGCTCCCGATGCGAGACGGTTGCGCGCCCAAGTCGCACAATCTTGCAACTCGCGCGCGGTATCTGTCTCGCATTGGGGCCGTGGCGCTCTCAAGAAGGACGGTCACTATACCAACCGATAAATAACGCGCCACTATCACGATTAGCGCTGCCACCTAACCAAAACCTTTTCCGTGTATCAGCCCTCGCTGTTCATCTACTTGTGACCTGCAACAAAACAAGACTAGAGATAAGTAGAAGAACACAAAGTTAGAAGAGTAAATTACTGATCCTACCTGGATGCACTTATACTCTTGATCAGGTAGAGCAGAAGAACCTAACCTCCTCCGGTGATGGACCATGTGCTTGCAAAGGTGGAGAAAACAGCTGTTGGAGGTCCCGCACTCCCTGTGAAGGCTTCACCTGTCTCTCCTTCGTTGATGCACCAGTAACTCAGTCGGGAGATCACGTTGTCGTCGTCGTCGTACAGAACACCGGGACATGCGCGCACATAAACAACCAGCTGCGCGCTGCTGCCACTTGTGTCATGGAAGAGTGAGAGAGAGAGGAAGAGTCTAGTACTCGAACAAGAACAAGTGGTGGCACTCGCTCTCGGGGACTTTGAGGGGCTCGTTCGTCCGTCGGCGTGCGCTGCTCGGCCACTCCATTGTGGACCACAGCACGCGCTGTAGTTGTTCTGCTCCCGCAACGTCGCTTTAAGAAAGCATTGTTTGTCGCCTGCTGAAAGCCGTCGCCTGCTGAAAGCCGTCGCCTGCTGAAAGCCGTTGCACAGTGGTGCCGATCGATGCAAAAGTGATGAAAATTCGTGCTTTAGTACAATAAGACTCAAAAAATTTTTATAAAATACGTTTTGGATTCGTGAAGTAATTTCATACGATAAATCGTTTCCCTCATGGCTGTAGCATTGCTCTCTTTTTTTAGTAAGGAATACGTTAAATGCCGTTTTTTTGGAGTTTATTTATTTTTTTTTTTGTTTTTAAGTGGGATTAATTTTTTTTTGTTTTATAATAAGCGCCCATTTTTTATAAATATAATTTTTTTCAAACAACTGCATAAGTCCTAGAATTTTGAAAAAAATTATATTTATAAAAATGGGCGCTTATTATAAAACAAAAAAAAAATTAATCCTACTTAAAAACAAAAAGAAAAAAAATAAACTCCAAAAAACGGCATTTAACGTATTCATTACTAAAAAAATGAGCACTGCTACAGCCATGAGGGAAACGATTTATCGTAGGAAATTACTTCAGGAGTCCTAAACGTATTTTATAAAAATTTTTTGAGCCTTATTGTGCTAAAACACGAATTTTCATCACTTTTGAGTAGATAGGCATCACTGTGCATTGCCTGCCGAGACCTGCCGCCCGTTGACTCAGCCACCGCAACTCTGTCGTCTGGCCTGCAGCCTCACACACGTCCCAGCTCCGAGCTGGTAAGTCGTTAGGCAGCGTTCGCCTCGTTTTCACTGCTCTCTCTCGCGTCGTGCGCTCCCACTCTAGCCGTCGCCTGGAGCCGGTAAAAGATTGTTGTATGTCGCGTCGAACATGTACCGAAACCGTACCCGGATAGCACAAGACGTTTTTTAAACGTCATTATGACGTCAAATTTTAAACCTCGCGACGTCAGAAATATAAGTTGCTCAAACGTCATAATAACGTCAGTAAGTCGTTGAAAATGTCCGCAGTATTTTTCTACCGATATTTCTTTTCATTTTTTCGACGTCATAAAAAGGTTAAAAATCTGTTAGAAGGACGTTAGAAAAATGTTGAAAGAACATACAATAAACGTTATAGAAACGTCATATAAAACGTGATAAAAACATCATAAAAAACTCCATAAAAACGTCATTTATACATTACATCTTTGTATATATGTCTAAGAAGGCGTATAATACTTATGTATGAAGAAGCCCCCCCCCCACCCTCTCTTTCCATATCTGCTCTTATAGACTGCACCTCATTTTTCTACTTTGAGATTGTTCGACGCCACCTAGCGAGAAAAAAAGATGGATTAATTCCAAAGATTTCGAAAAATATATGAGTATAATGCCTTTATAACGTATTTATTCCGGTTTTATGACCGGTCTAAAGTAATTAATATTACAGGATAAATAATTCTTCGGACATTTTCAACGTTTTACTGACGTCATTATGACGTTTGATCAACTTATATTTCTGACGTCGCGAGGTTTAAAATTTTACGTCATAATGACGTTTAAAAAACGTCTTGTGCTATCCGGGTATTGTTATCTTGTCGAAACGTTCGCTCGTGTGTTCGTACTTGAATTTGCGTCCCGCTCTACCGAAACCGTTTAGTCATTGTATCGCATTGTATAATTGTCGAAACGTAGGATATTAGTTAGATCGCTGGGAACAACCCAGCTGGCGCTCAACATTAAATTATAATTGCAACTATATATATTACATATTCCGTATTTTTAATTACTTTTCTTTATAATAAATCTTAAAGTGTTTGTGATAATTTCTGTGAGCGATGATTTAAAGACCCTTGACATTTTCCAGCTCCCTTGTGCTCACTGATAAATTAAATCTCATACATATATATGCTTGCATACCTAATCAAAGGGCGCGGCAGCGCCCTGCTTGGCGAGTAAAAGAACGAAGTGACTAACGAGCAAGCGGGGCGTTGACGCACCCTTATATTCTTGAGAATAGTTCGCTCTAACCATACTTTTTTATATCTCGAATAACAACATTTTTTTACTCTTTATTTGATTACGTAAATGCATTCCATTAGAAAGTATTATTTATCTACTATTCACATCTGCAATTCATGTTTCAAGATTCTTTCGTTTTCGTATACTTATAATAGCAAAATTTACCCTCTCAATTTCATCTCATTTTCATTTCTTCTTCTCGTCGTCGTCGTAGTTTAATCCTATACCATATATACGTACGTATAGGCACTATTAGGCAGTGGTTCTACTTGTATCCGAGAGAGGCGCTATATAAGCTTTTCTGCAGGATATGTCAAAGGGCGCATATATATGATGTATATGTAAGTAGTAATATAAACATAAACACATAATAAGAAAGAAATAACATAACCCTTTGATAACATAACCCTTTGATATATAAGTAAAGGAGCGCGGGAGCGCTCCGAAGGCAAGTATAGAAGAAGCCTAAAGGAGCGACCCGTGCTACATATACATTGAAATGGGTGTACGAAAAATTCAATGCGCTTTTGCGTATATTGCGTTAGTTTTTACTATATAACATATCCCTCTTAATCGAAAGCCATTTCATTACTCTACTCAAATCAAAAGATTTTATTTAAAAATATTATCTCGTTCAAAAGATATAGAGAGCTGAATTGTTTATGTGCTGTTTCCTTTTCGAACTTTTCTTCTCCTTGTTCAGATATCCGGTTTGCAGCTCTTACGACACTTCGGGTTGTCGTCTATTTTACGCTTGTATATCTATATATATTCCCTTCTTTAAAAAATGATGAGCGGCCATGTTGAAGCATCTAAAGGCTTGATTTTGATTGGTCGATAAGAAGAAGGCGCGAGAAATTTACTGTTTGGAATTTAATGTTTGAAGTTTTTAAATGGAATTTTTACATTTAGTATAAAAATGATTAAGTTCTGACTTTGAAAAAATACTTAAATAAGTTAAAAGTAAAACGTAATGAAGATAGCGTACATAACCTCAAAAACAGAAAAGTACGCGCGAAGCGCGTTTGAATATCGCTTGTTATATATATAGTACATATTCACACCCGTATCTGGTCGACGCCTAACCTTACATATAACATGTCAGTATTTTTATATACAAATGTTATCATTTAGTCAGTTAGTTAATAATAATATATTTCCAAGATCTCAAGAAATCAACTAATTATGAAAAGAATTATGTGTATCAATCAACGGGGAAAATAACTTTTATTAGTTAGATAAGTACTTATTATATATATACATACAGATACATATACAGATTATTTCATTTTGGATGAATTGGAATGGATTTGATTGGAAAAATATATCCTATATAAGCAGCTGTGAATATCAATGGGCAATAGCAATATGTTATAATCTGATAAGTAGCAAACTTTTATTATAAAGTTATAAATCAATAAAGTTTATAATAAGTATTGTTACTTTGTGAAATCTTGTTTTTATTTTTACAGAGTATATCAGAAAATGTAAGGATCATTACCAAGTAAATCGATCACTGTTAAAAAATAGTTTTTAACAAAGAAGAGTTCATTAATTATTATTAATTATTCAAGTTCATCGAAAAAGTAGAGTAGGCTAACCGAATCTTCTGTATATCCATGAGTTTCAAGAAATTTTTAAATCTTCGAGGGGATTGGAAAATAACCTATGTAAGCAGCTGTGAATATCAATGGGCAATAGCAATATATTATAATCAGATAAGTAGTAAACTTTTATTATCAAGTTATAAATCAATAAAGTTTATAATAAGTATTGTTACTTTCTGAAATCTTGTTTTTATTTTTACAGAGTATATCAGAAAATATAAGGATATTACCAAGTAAATAGATAACTGTTATAAAATATTTTTTAACAAAGAAGAATTCATTAATTATTATCTTACAGATATTATACCAGAAGATTTTTTCGACTCATTTTGGAAATATAGAGATATATGTAATATAGCCAATAATGTTGAGTTCTAATTGTGTACTGTCTGAAAAATCCACTTTTGAATTAGCGAAAATGAAAGAGTGCCCTCATGACCCTGGTGGTTATTTTATTATTAATGGACAAGAAAATGTTATTTTAATACAAGAACAGACGCTTAAGAATAGAATAATTTATATTAAAGAAGATAGTAAGAATATAGTACTACTCAAGAAAGAAAAACCAAACCAATATTATTATGGAAGAACAGGCAAATACTATTTACGACACAATATTTTTCAAGATGTATCTATATATTCTTAACATGAAAATTTTTCATATGAGATATAATTTTAGAAGAATGTTGAAAATTTGTCTTCATATTTGACAGGGCAAATAGAGTACGTGGATGTCAATGAAGAAAATGACAGTTTCATTGCTTTCAATGAATCACACATAAAACAAACAACAACTAAGATGTTTATTTAGACGGTATTGGACTCAAAGTACGAAAGAAGTATTATGTTTTGAAGTAAGTTTTTCAAAATAAGAAAAGAAAATTGTGATTTTCATAGATCGTCTATCTAGTTGAAAATTATATTGATAATAAAAATGTTGTGATTATTAGAAAATGACATCTAATCAGTGTTTTGTGTCATAAATAAAATAAAATACCAATATGGTGTGTTGCATGAAGTGCATATATAATAAAAATTTATTGATAACAAATAACATAGTGATTAAAAAATGGCATGTAATCAGTGTTTTGTGTTAAATAAAATAAAATACCGGTATGATGTGTTGCATGAAGTGCACATATAATCAAATGTTATAGATAATAAATAACATAGTGATTAAAAAATGGCTTCTAATCAGTGTTTTGCATAATATAAAAAAATAAAATACCGGTAAAATGTGTATCATGAAGTGTTATATCAAATTTTAAAACTTCTACTTAAAATCAATTTGAAATGTTTTGAAAATATCTCAAGTATGTATTAACGGCGCGGCTATTTGTACGACAGATTGTATTCGTGGTATATCTATATATACATAGATACGATAGAAACGCGTATCGTTTGAGTGCGGAAATTTTGATAGAGCAGGTAAGAAAATAGTTACCACACAATAAGGGATATTATTTCTTTAGTCATCTATCAAAGTTTGTCTAATTTTCAAAATTTTCTAGTGTACTCCTTTCGTCTATTGATATAATTTGAGGTTAGGAAATCTGTCGTACAAATAGCATCAGCCATGTATTAATAAGTAATTACGTGTTATGAGGTTCATAAACTTCATAATACGCTTTTGCATAGAAGAAAATATTGCTGAGTGATACACGAGGTTATAAATATACAATATAATTTTCAGTGTTTTGTGTAATAATAAATAAAATATAGTATGACGTGTTACATGAAGTGTTTATAATCAAATTTTAAAAATTCTATTAAAAATCAGTTTCAAATGTTTTGACAATAGAACAAGTGTTTATTGAATAATTATGTGTTATGAGGCTCATAATTTTCATAATAAGTTTTTGCATAGAAGAAAATATTGCTGAGTGACATGTGAGGTTATAAATATACAATATAATTTATGGTGCTGATTTGGAATATTGGTCTGAACCTTGGTTTAAAAAGCATCTGTCATCTTCAAAAAACTTAGTCGATATCAGTGCTGTGCTGTTGTACATATTTATTCAAGTGCCAATAAAAAGATTATACCTAATGAACATGGGAATACTGAAAAAAGTAAAACTGATATGTTCTTGTGAAAATTTCAACGAATGAAAGTGCTCAGTTCATCTAATATATGATTTCTCAACCATGGGAGACGTCAAAATGTTTCAGAGTTCTTAGTCAATATTTTTCTAGACAAGATTCAGATAATAATTTCAAAAAGTTTTATCTATACAAGAATGTCAAGAAAGCTTTTATTCTCAGTGATTCTTAGTTCATAAACTGGTTGCATTTTTAATTTTACAAGATTATGTGTGGCAATGATGGGTTATTAATTTAAGTAGTTTCAATAATAATTTCAAGAACTTATATCTCTACTATAAAAGAATATCGAGAAAGCTTTTTTTCTCACATTTTACAAGTCGTGTAGCAATGATGGGTTATTAATACAAGTGGTCTAATCTAATCTACTGAAATCTGTGTAAATCCACCCGGATCCAGCTGGATTTCCCATGTGACATAGATCCAACTGGGTTTCCTAGCTGGATATTTTTGACCGGGTTCTAGTGATAATTTCAACAAATCCAAGTGTTGAGAATAATATAATTAATTATTGGCTCATGGTGCCAATAATTAATTGCGAAGCTACAAAAATAATTAATGATATTATCATATAGCAGTCTTATAGTAGAACTAATTTAAGGCTTTAATAATCAATTTCTAGTACCAAAAAATGAAAATACTTATATTATGCTCTGAAAAAAATTATAAAAATAGGAACTAAAAGCTTCGTTTTAAGATCTAATTTGTTAAAAAAAATATCGATCCCTTTAGTATTTATGTAATTTCTCTTCTTAATAATAATCTTTGAAAGTATAAAATAAGGTATGTATATAAGTTTTTCCTGCAAACTGAAAACATAAAAAGAATGATATTTTCATATGACTTTACAATAATTAATAGTATTGTTAAAATATCCTCACTAAGAATATACGCGTTTGATTATATTATTTCAAAAAATTTTACTAATGTAATCATTTTTCGAGCTCCTTGAAGAAACATTCAAATTTAAAACTTTTGTGAATAACAATACTATCATTTACTAATGATATTAAAAATATACTATACTATAATAAACCCTCATAATGTTATCACACTGTGTAATTATTATTTTCTCTTAAAAAGTTGTGAAATATATCTAAAAAACATTTTACATCTCTCTCTCTCTCTCTCTCTCTCTCTCTCTCTCTCTCTCTCTCTCTCTCTCTCTCTCTCTCTCTCTCTCTCTCTCTCTCTCTCTCTCTCTCTCTCTCTCTCTCTCTCTCTCTCTCTCTCTCTCTCTCTCTCTCTCTCTCTCTCTCTCTCTCTCTCTCTCTCTCTCTCTCTCTCTCTCTCTCTCTCTCTCTCTCTCTCTCTCTCTCTCTCTCTCTCTCCCCCCCCTCTCAACATCCGTCAACCTGAGTACCAAAAACTTTAATGAGAGCTTAAATATTTTTTTTAAAACAATCAACACGTTTTTTAAAAGCTAATTTTTTAAGTACATTCTATAACAACATAATTTGTCTAGTCCTTTTAATTCTTCTACATTCTTTTATTCAATAAGCACTCTTTACAAATGGTAATAATTTTTTTCATGACTGTACAAATAATAATATTGCTAATATAAAACTTTCTACGAAAGTATAAAATAAGGCAAGTATAGACGTTTTTTCTGGATAATCTATAAAAAAACAACACAATTTGTCTAGTCCTTTTATTTCTTCGAATTTGATCTATTCAATAAGCACTCTCTACAAATGGTAATAATTCTTTTCATGACTGTACAAATAATCTATAAAATAATAATATTTATGATTTTGTAAAAGAAATCAAATAAATACGAATGAAAAAGTCTTTTAAATCTTTGAGTCATTGTATGCTGAAAAAATTGTATGGAAGTAAGTACATTCAAATTGTTCACTGCAAATCAAACAAACGAAAGTTGTGAAATCAATTATCGATAGTCAAGTAATGCAAACAACTCTCGGAAACTACTGTATGGCTGTTCTCAGAAATATATTCAAATTTGTTCATCTTTCTGAGCTATACAAATTAAACACAAGAAAGTACTGAAATCAATTTATTGTAGTCAAGTACCGGCCATAAGTTAACTTGACTGACATAATAGAACTTTTCGTATCTAGCGTGTAAAATTACATTTTACTCCCACGTTGGAACTTCAAAATTATTCAGCCAGCGGGCATAAAATACTACTTAGCGCTCAAGAGGCCCAATAGCTCGCATACTCTTACAAAACTTTATAGAACCTACGCACTTTACGCCCGTGTGGGCGAAAATTATTTTAATTATATAACTATAATGCCTTCTCTTTATTTCTAAAATTCATAAGAATTTTTTTAGATATTTACGAGAAGTCAAAGCCTATATAAAAAAATTACATAGTTACCAACACATCACTATTTTTCATGATTCTTTCTCAATTTTGAACTTTCTATAATATAAAACGCACACATCCACACCCACACCCGCACGCACGCAAGCACAGTTAATCACCACCAAAACAAATAATTTATATATATATATATATATATATATATATATATATATATATATATATATATATATATATATATATATATATATATATATATATATATGTATATATATATATATATAATCATATGAACATCGACTTATGCTGACACCAATGTATAAGACCACGTGACCTGTCTGCATAAGTGTAGTACCGTTTATACAAGTGTCTGCACAAGTCTAGCGTGACTAAAGAAATAATCCCTCTACTTATGCTGACGTCTGCATAAGTCGGTCTCTGTCTGCATAAGTCTATTTAAATTTCGGAAAGTGTCTGCATAACTAGCGTTTCATATATTTATATATATATATATATATATATATATATATATATATATATATATATATATATATATATATATATTGCAAAATTAGCATATCCTGAATGTTCATTAGAGGTACAAGATAAGATAGCTTGTTCTCAATTTATTGTCGGTATTTACAATATAGGAGTTAGGGAAACGCTTCAATTAGAGCGCATAACCTCTCTTAAGGTTGTTCTTGCGCGAGCTTTAGAAGTAAAAGTTATCAAGGAACAAAATAGGAACTCAATTTCGCAACAGAATATCAAAGGTTCTCAAAACACCCACAAATTTTCAGGAAAGAGGCAGATTAGTGGTAAAGACGTTCAGAAACAAGATCAGCCATTCAATCATCAAGAATGGTTGAAAAATCTTGAATGTTGGGGCTGTCATAAGAAAGGACACACACGCTCTCAATGTCCAGAACAGGGAAACTAGGTCATGTCAAAGTTTCAGGAGCGAGTTTGACATTTAATAAACAGGCTAATCACCATGCTGTTGAACCTGATGGTTCGAGCACACGTGTTTGTAGGGTTCTTCGAAATTTAAAGGCTTTCGAGTTTGATGGTAGTGTGGATAAGAAATCATGTATTTTAAAAATAGATTCAGGTTCAGATGTGACCATTTCAAATTCTAAATTTGTTGAGCCACGCTGTCTTAATGGACCAAATTTGAAATATCCTACTGGTGAAGACGTTCCTATCAAGTTTAAAACAATTATCCGAATTGATTTAGGCCAGCATTCAGTTCAAATGATCGTTTTTGTTGCTGATATTACTGACGATTGCATACTTGGGTGTGGTTTTTTGAGTAAAACTGGAATTACAGAATCAATAAATAAAATTTTCCAAAATACTCCAAGTACAATTGACAGTAATACTGACGAGCAGGGATGTTATAGGATTATGGAGTGGGCTAAGGGGTTACCAGATTTGTTGAAAGATATCTTCAAAGATAATTCCAAGAATTTAGATTCGTCACAGAAACAGAAATTTGTCCAGCTTTTAGTTAATTTCCAGGATATTTTCGAAGATGATGTTTCAGGCAAGTGTAATCTTGTTGAACACAAAATTGAACTTAGTGATCTTCGTCCTATCAAACAACCGGTTCGTCCTCTTCCTTTTCATTTACAAACAGAGATTAATCAGATCATTAATGACATGCAAAAACAAGGGGTTATCGAAGAATCTTCTAGTTCTTGGTGTTCTCCAGTAGTATTGAAAAAGAAAAAGGATGGCACTTGGAGATTTTGCGTAGATTTCCGAAAGTTAAATGACAGGACGATTAAAGATTCATATCCATTACCTAGGATTGACCAAACTCTAGATAAATTAGGTGGTAAGTCTTGGTTCTCGACTTTAGATCTTAAAAGCGGGTATGGGCAGGTTAAGATTCGCCCTGAAGATGGAGAAAAGACAGCTTTTTCAATTGGTAATGGTTTATGGCAGTTCATCGTTATGGCTTTTGGATTATGCAATGCTCCAGCTACTTTCGAACGATTGATGGAGAAAATACTTCAGGATCTTTTAAATAATATATGTTTAATTTATCTAGATGATTTTATGGTTATGGCTAAATCGTTCGATGAGATGCTGGATAATTTGTGTATGATTTTTGTAAGAATTCGAAATGCCAATTTGAAACTGAATAAAAAGAAATGTACTTGCTTTCAACGCGAAGTTGAGTACTTAGGACACATTGTCTCAGAACAGGGCATAAAGATGGATCCTAAAAAAATAGAGGCTATAATTAATTAGCCAATTCCTTCATGTAAAAAACAGGTAAAAAGTTTCACAGGTTTCTGTTCTTACTATAGACGCTTCATTAAGGGATTTTCTTCTATTGCCAAACCTCTTTATCAATTAACTGAAAAGAAAACTAAATTCGATTGGACAGATGACTGTCAGAAATCATTTTTGAATTTAAAACATGCTCTGTCAACTCCGCCCATTCTAGCTTTCCCTCGTACAGATTTATCTTTCATTTTAGATACAGATGCTTCTGATCATGGAATAGGTGCATTTTTATCACAGATTCAAGAAGGACTGGAAAGAGTTATTGCTTATTACAGCCATGTTCTCTCTAAAGCTGAGAGAAATTACTGTGTTACTCGCCGTGAATTATTAGCAGTAGTAGATTCAGTTCAAAATTTTCATTATTATTTATGTGGAAGACCTTTCTTTATTCGTACTGATCATTCTGCCTTGACATGGCTTCTTTCTTTCAAGAACTTAGATGGTCAATTAGCCAGATGGATAGGAAAATTAGATCAGTATGACTTTAAGATTCTACATCGGAAAGGTATTTCTCTAGACGACCTTGTGATAATTCTTCTTGTAGATATTGCTGTAATGTTGAATCAAAATATGAAGTTGGTAATTCAGTAAGACGTATTATTTTTGATGATATATCCCAATCAGTTTGGCGAAATCGTCAACATCAGGATGATAACATTCGGGCTATTTTAGACAGTAAAAAAGAGGATGTTAAATTGTCGTAGCAGGATATTTCTTCTGAAGATGAATATATGAAAGTGTATTTATCTCAATATGAATTACTAGTTGTTCTCGATGATATCTTATACAGGGAATGGATTTGTTCTAACTTCAAAACAAAAGTTCTTCAATTAGTTGTCCCTAGAAATTATGTCGTTACTGTTTTAGAAGAAGCCCATGATTCTCCTTCCGGTGGTCATTTTGTTGTTAATAAAACATTACAGAAAATTCGCAAACGATTTTATTGGGCTTCTTGTAAAAAAGATGTTGAAAATTTGTGTAGATTTTGTTCAGTTTGTGTTGCAAAGAAAGGTCCATCAGATAAAGGCCACAATCAGATGAGAATCTATAATGTAGGATTACCTTTTGAAAGAGTGCAAATTGATATTTTAGGACCTTTCCCAATTTCTTCTTTAGGAAATAAGTATCTCTTAGTGGTAACAAATTGCTTTACTAAATGAGTAGAAGCTTTTCCTCTCTCTAATATGAGAACAAAGACTATTGCTGAAGTATTTGTTCGTGAAATCGTGTGTAGATATGGAGTTCCTCTTGAAGTTCACACAGATCAGGGTCGTAACTTTGACTCTAAACTAATTATAGAACTATCTCAATTGTTAGGAATTCGAAAGACTAGGGCAACACCATTACATCCTCAATCAAATGGTCAGGTAGAAAGACAAAACAGAACAATACTAGAATACTTATCCAAATACATAACAGACAACCAAAACGATTGGGATCGTTGGATTCCCTTGTATCTTTTAGCTTACAGATCCTCCGTACACGCAACAACTGGGGCGATACCAGCGGAGATGTACACTGGTACAGACTTGAGACTTCCTCTGGATTTGATACGCGGATGTCCTCCTAAAGAAGAAGATTATCCTAACTATGGCACCTACGTCCAGAAAGTAAAAACCGACATCAATAAAATTCACCAATTAGCACGAAAAACCATTTTCCTCTCCTCCAAACGTACCAAACAACCTATGATAGAACATCCAGACATGTCAACTTTCAAGAACAACAGAAAGTATGGTTATATAATTCTCGCCGAGTCAAAGGAAGGACTCCGAAGCTCCAAAGTAATTGGGAAGGACCTTATAAGATTATCAAGAAGATCAATGACGTTGTTTTCTGCATCCAGAAGACACCAAAACACAAAAAGAAGATCATTCATATTGATCGATTGGCGACCTACCACGATAGGTAATTTCTTCTGCTCTATTCACGGTTATTTTGAGCCGTGGTTTTTCCCGTGAGACACAGGGCAAATGCTAGAGCAGGGACAGAGATGAGGTACCACGGCATACCAACTCCCCACTTATGTCCAAGAATTACCAACAAGACTTTACCCACCGATGATGACATGATGATACCCCCAAAAATAACATTTCTACATTTTAAGAGACGGGTCCTCTGACTGGATGAGTCAAAGATCAACCCGCTTAAAAGTAGACGATTTCAAAACGATTTCACGATGATTTCAAGATATTTTCAAGAATTCAAGATGGACCAATTCAAGAGACGGGCCCTTTGGCCATGTGCGAAGGATCAGCCCGCTTGATGAGAAGACGACTTCTCTTTCATTTGATCTTAAGATTGTCGGGACGGCAATCTGAAAGAAGGGGGAATAATGTTATGTGTTCGTCTACCATCATCGAACATAAGAACGAAAGCGTTGCTAAGCGATAAGTTTGTTGTTGTTCTCGACTCGATTTAGTTTTTAGTTTTATTAATTGACTCGAGAGTTTGTTATCAATAAGATTTCAAATCGTGTTTATGATCTTGAATAAAGTTATATGTTATTCTTTTGTAATGATGATTATTATTGGTTATTGTATGTGTGTGTGAATGTAGCAATATATATACACACATTCAGTCATTTTTCTTGTGTAATAAAATAAAATGACAGATGTCAATTATAAATAAATATATTTTTTTTAATAAATAAAGTAATTGTCCTTATAAACCTTTTTAAAGAACAACGATTTTTATTTTACAAATACCCAAATAATATTGTATTTATCGCTAATATTTTAATTTTATTTTTCCTTCTTTTTTATATACATATATGAGTGGACAAAGAATCACACGGAATCAAGCTTCACAGAACATTGAACTGGCCAATGAAGTAAACGCCTTTGATCCTTTTGCTCCCCGGCGACACTTAATTACTCTTCGGCAAGAATCCCAATACCTATGGTAAATGATAGCGATCCCGCCCTTGTAAACCCAAATCCAAACGCCATTCCTGCAGAGGTGCATGAACCTATCGAACAGGCCAATAACCCTCAACTGAACAACCCCGCCGCGGATCAAGATTTACGAATGGAGGTCGGTAATAATACAAGCTTTAAAGATGCACTTAGGGTCGTCCTGGAGTTTAATGGCGAAAATATTTCGTTAAGTAGCTTTTAAGATGCTTGTGATGAAACATCCGAGATGGTAGATGCCGCGGATAGGGGAAAATTCTCGAAATTATTCAAGTCAAAATTAGCGGGTGAAGCTAGGAGAAGCATACAGGGTCAAACATTTGATACGGTGGATAAGTTGAAAAACTTTCTTAAAAATTTATACGCTCAGGCTAAAACAATTCACCAGCTAGCAGGAGAAATGTGTAATGAGTTTCAAAAAAATTCAGATTCAGTTTTGGCTTTTGCTAACCGGGTCAGAGAAATCGGTCGAGAAATATTGGAAACCAAATCACTTCAAGGTCCTATAGAAGCCTATAAAGCTAGCATGTAAGCGAATGCAGTCGATTGTTTCAAACGGGGATTAAAATCCGAAATACAAATTAAAGTGGAAGACGCGGATGATATGGTCAATATAGTGAAAAATGCGATTAAAGCGGAAAGATTAATCGAGGGTCAAAGAGTTCTTAGGAAGGAAACCGTAGTGAATCCATCGAGTAAGATATTCTTTTGCAGTATGTGTAGTTCCAACAAACATGATACTAGGGACTGTGATAAATCTAACAACGTAAGAATTTGTCAACTCTGTAGTAGATCCGGATATATAGCCAAAGATTGCTTTAAATTGAAACAACCATTTCAAAAGGATATAGAATGTTAATTTTGTGATAAGCTGGGCCATTCTGCCAATGAATGTCCAAAATTAAAAACGGACCCATTCAAAAACCCAAATAATAAAAATGAGCAAACTTTGAATAATAGTTCACAATTAATTTGTCATTACTGTAAAAGGGAAGGCCATCTAATGAGGGAGTGTATACGTAGAAAATTTAACGAATTTATTAAGTAGAGAAACGAGCAAGGTCCCCCAGGCATGAGCGCGAATCTGGAGGCCATAAAGAAATAAACGCGCTTGAACAATCTAAACCAAATCGAAGCCGAATTCTGCGGTTAATACCATTGGATTAGTAAACGCAACTAAGCTTATACCATTTACCTCTTTTTTATATTCAGACTATCAGATCAGTTTAATGTTAGATTCTGGATCTCAAGGCAATATTATTAAAATTGGTTTAGTTCCAGAATGTTTGAAAATTAATAAAACAGAAACTGCCGTTCTAAAGGGTATTTCTGATGAAAATCTTTGAACAGTCGGTACAGTAAAATTAAAAATTTTAGGCTCAATAACCACTTTTCACGTCGTAAATAATAATTTTTAGATTCCTTTTTCCGGTATTTTAGGATCTAGTTTTTTCATGAGAATAAATGCACTATTAATTTCAAAGATAAAACTATAGAGAGTAAAAATGCACTTATAAATTTTAAGGCAAAATAATAGTTCTGCTTACGCAGTAGAAGTAGCTCGAATAGTTAATGTAAATTTTAATAATAAAAATTATCTTCCGTTTGTTGCTATAATTAATTCTGATAATAAAAAAGGACAATTTTTGATTGACACCGGTTCTGAAGCTTGCTTAATTAAAGAATATTTATTGGAAAAAAATTGCAATATTTGTACTGATAATAAAATTTATATCAAGGAAATTAATGACGAATTAATTCCAACAATCGGGAGTACTAAAATGTTAATATTTGGAAAAGAAATTAATTTACAAATAATACCTGATAATGTTTTAATACCTTGCGACGGAATAATAGGAGCTGAGTACCTAGACAAATTTGAGGTAATAATTGATTTCTCTTTAAAAATGTTAAGATATGACAACGGTTTTCAACTATTTTCGAATTTAGGTGACAAGGTTTCTGTGTGCGCTAATTATACTTCTAACCTACAAAATAATGAAGATATTAATTTTCAACAAGAAGATTATTTGTTAGACGATTATGATTTAGAATCATTTTTTATTGAAGGAAACCAGAATTTCAGCCAAACTCATAGTTTTATACAGAAAAGGAACAAACCTTTAAAGATCTTAATATTGAAGGTCATAATAGAAATACTCATTTTCTACTGATATATAATATTCAATTAACAAATAATCTCCTTAAGGGGGCTAGACACCTCTTTTCTCTGAAATAAGAAGTCACATTTTAATACATAAATGTAAACTAATTATTTCATACTTTTTACATATAAAAGTGGGTATATTTACCTTACCTTAAAACTTTCTCCGATGGGCCTTTTATATGGTCCAGAACCATAGTCATCGATGAAACAAGTTTTTTCACTATCCGTAAGCTTTGAAATTTTCCTGTGGATGGATTGACTTCAGATTTGAACTAAATTACTCCTGAATAGTATAATTCTCATATGAGTGTAGGGATTTTTGATCTAATGAGAAAAAAAAATTGTGCTTTTTCAAGAGTTTTTTTTTAATTTTTTTAAATTTTTTATATTTTTTCATAATTTTTCTGATGTAAAACTTTTTTCCGACATTTAATCCTAAATCCCTACACTCATATGAGAATTATACTATTCAGGAGTAATTTAGTTCAAATCTGGAGTCAATCCATCCACAGGAAAATTTCAAAGCTTACGGATAGTGAAAAAACTTGTTTCATCGATGACTATGGTTCTGGACCATATAAAAGGCCCATCGGAGAAAGTTTTAAGGTAAGGTAAATATAGCCACTTTTATATGTAAAAAGTATGAAATAATTAGTTTACATTTATGTATTAAAATGTGACTTCTTATTTCAGAGAAAAAAGGTGTCTAGCCCCCTTAATACTCAAATTAAGAATATTAATTTTTCTACTAATAGCTCAAGACCAAATCTCGTTAAAAAAAAAATTCATATCTCGCATTTAAACAAAACAGAGTTAGAGCAAGCTTACATTTTAATTGAGAACAATGCTGATAGGTTTTATTTAGACGGTGGGGAATTACCCTGTAATAATGTAGTAACGCACCGTATTCCTACAACCGATACTATACCTGTCAATACTCGGTAGTATAGGTTACCTCACATCTTGAGAAAAGAAGTAGAAAGGCAGGTAAAGGGACTGTTAGAAAAGAGAGTTATACGACCTTCTAGATCTCCGTATAATACATATAAGCCTTTGGGTTGTACCCAAAAAGCCTGGTTCTGATGGTAAGCCTTGCTGGCGTGTATATTAGATTTCCACCCGCTGAGTGAAAAGACAATAGGAATGGCTTACACTTTACCAAACATAACTGATATCTTCGATCAAGTGGGTAACGCAAAATATTATACGGTTATTGATTGCGTATCGGGTTTTCATCAAATTAAAATGGCACCCGAAGACGCCCATAAAACTGCATTTTCTATTCCCAGCGGTCATTACGAATTCGTTCGAATGTCATTTGGATTAAGGAATGCAGGTGTGGAATACCAAAACGCGATGAATATCACGTTAGATAGAATGCTTGGTAAAGGCGTTTTTGTTTACATGGACGATATCGTTATTTATGCCCAAGACTTAGCCGAGCATGAAAAATTATTTAATAAAGTAATGAGTCGTTTACGCAAGGCTAATTGGAAGTTAGAACCCGATAAATGTAAATTATTAAAGCGAGAAGTAACGTATTTAGGTCACATTATAAGTGAGCAAGGTATAAAACCTGATCCAAAAAAAATCGAAGCCGTGAAAGAATTTTCTCGCCCGAAAAATATTAAGAACATCCGACAATTTTTAGGATTAGCCGGATATTACCGAAAATTTATTAAAGATTTTGCAAAAATTTCCAAATCTCTTACTCGATTATTACAAAATAACGAATCTTTTAATTGGACAGACGAAGTTAATATTTCATTTACAAAACTTAAAGAAGCACTTTGCTCAGCTCCTGTTTTGATTTTTCCGGAGTCAACCCTTTATAATAACCACGGATGCGTTTGGATATGCAGTTCGTGGTATATTGTCCCACTTCCCGCGTTCTTAGAAGACCTCAGTTAAATTACGATATATATGAAAAAGAAGCTCTTGCCATGATTCACGCCGTTAAAATTTTTCGACCGTACGTCTTCGGAACGACATTTACAATCTTAGCCGATCACCAACCTTTAGTATGGTTTAAAACCGCGGATTTAAATGTGAGAGTACAGAAATGGAGGTTCAAGTTATCTGAATATGACTATAATGAGGTTTATAAACCCGGGCAATTAAATATTCATGCCGATGCTCTATCCGGCAACCCAATTAACCAGAAGGTAATTAACGTAATCACCCGTCAACAAAAATTAAAAACTTCGCAAGAAAACGGTAATAAAGACCCTATTTGCCCTGAAGAAAATAAGAATGAGAATAATCACGAACAAATAAATAATAGGGAAATACAAAATCCTAGAAAGGAAACTCCAATCAGTAAAGAAAGTGCTGGTAAATTAAACACCGAAATAAAAATAAATCAAACTATTGAACCGTGTAGCAAAAGAAAACAAAAATCAATTAATTATGCCGAGTGTAGTGATAATAGTGACATTGAAGCTAATAACCAATTTGAAACCCAGAACGAACTAAATACTACTGTACTTAAGCAAAAAAATTTTGAAGATAATGATGATAATCATAGTGATTTATTTTTAGATTCTTCTGGACAAGAATCTAAAAATGATGAAATAAATATCTCATGTGAGGATGCTTCCGAACTTTCTGATGTAGAATCAGAAAATCTAGAAACATCAATTACTGAAAAAATTAATCAAACATCTGAATCTCATGTATTAAATAAAAATATTCTTTTCGCGGAAACAAAAGAAATGTTACAATATCGTAAAGGTAATATCGTATATTTTGTATCCAGTAACGGCGATCCATGTGACAATGGAGCCAAAGGATTAATCGCTGCTAATAAAATACCAATAAAAAAGCAATTAAAAATCGGAGATGTTACAGAAATAAAGAGAACTGATAATAAGTATCTTTTTGCCTTATGTATTCGCGGTGAAAATCCTGAATCTCAATCTCAAATTAAGAACAATTTACAATATATATTACTTTTGCGTTATTGAGACAAGCTTTAATCGATAAAAATAGTCAAGAAATAAGTATCGCGAAAAATGATTTTATTGAGAATATATCTTGGGCTGAAATTTTAGATATACTATATAATGTTTTTAAAGAAATAAAAATAAAAATTGTAATTTGTAAAGGACTAATAACATTCGTGCCTGAAGTTAAACGAGATCAAATATTTTATAAATATCATAGTTCTCCTTTAGATGGTCATAGAGGAGTTGGGAAAACTTATAACCGCGTTAAACAGGATTATTACTGGGAGAATCTAAAGCAAGATATACAGCGTAGAATTCAACAATGTTTAGACTGTCAATTTAAAAAATTAGCTAGATTAAAAACCAAACAACCTATGGTAATTACTGATACACCAGGCACAGTTTTCGAAAAGATAGCTTTAGATATAGTTGGTCATTTCCAGTTACTAAAAATCAAAATGAGTATATACTTACGATGCAAGATCAACTTCAAAATATTGTATCGCCATTCCTCTATCTAATGCGTTAGCTTCTACTATAGCTGATGCATTCATTAAAAGATTTATTTGTATATTTGGTGTTCCGAAGCTTATTTTTACAGACCAAGGTCGAAATTTTTTAAATAGTTTATTACGTAAAGTTGCCAAAAGGTTTAAAATAAAACAAATTAAAACTACAGCTTTTCACCCTCAATCAAATGGTTCATTAGAACGTTCGCATCATGCTTTAAGTGAGTTTTTAAAACAATATACAGATAAAGATAATGAGTGGGATCAGTGGGTAGAAATCGCTATCTTTAATTATAATACCTGCGTAGAAGAAAGTACTAACCATATATCTTATGAAGTAACATTTGGCCGTTTAGCTAGGTTACCATCAAGTGAACCGCTTCGTGAAGTAGATTTATTACCTACTTATCAAGGGTATATAAAAGACTTGGTAGTTAGACTTAATGGAATAAGAAAGTTAGCATACGATAATCTAATTAAATCTAAGCACAAATCGAAAAAATATTATGATCAAAAATTAAACGAACAGAATTTTAAAATCGGAGATTTCGAGTTTTTATTAAAGGGACCTAAACCGAATAAATTTGAAGATCACTATTCTGGATCCCATAGAATTTTAGAAGTTATAAATAAAAGCAATATTAGGATTCAATTTAATAAAAGCTCAAAAATCATTCATGCGAACGAAAAGGAAAGTGCCGAGATCGAGTAATAATTGAATTTTTTTTTCTGTTATTTTTGTTGCAGATGAATAATTTAGTAATCTTTGCCGCCGTTTTACATAGTGTAGCGGGGTTAATAGGTTATGATTGTGGTTCTAGGTTGCTTAATATAACCACTCTATCACTATTAGACGTTGGTACTTGCGATATAGCCCAACTAACCCCTAATGTCACGAAAAAGTATATACAACTTTTACAAGTTAATGAATACCTGGAAACGGAACTTATTCAGTGTAAACTAGAAGTAAGGCGAACTGTTTATTATTGTGGCATGCATTCTCATGTCTCCATAGTGCACCATAGAGAAGGAGAATACATCCAAGATATCTCTAAGAGACAATGTGAAGAGCTTCATAAAACAGGTACTCTTAACATTGGCACTCAAGTTTTTAGTGGGATCAGAATCAACAAAACATATAATTTTCCGATGACATTAGCGGGCTTTACTAGTAGCGATGGCCGTTGTAACGGTGCTGCGTACATGGATCCCTATGGTTCATAGGAGTCAGTTGTAGTTCAGGGTACTATCAAAGTAACCATTCAGGATCAAAAAGGGCATGTGGACGTAAATAATGATAGATTAGTACTAAAAGTATTTTATCAGTGGGTTATTGTGTCGACGTGGAAGGTAAGCCAACCTTTTGGAAACCACTTCCTGTCGACAATTGTAATTTTAATCAGTACGGTATTTTATATGAAGAGTATGCAAACAAAATGATCGATAACTTTAGTAACCGCGATCAAACAGTCTATTCTTTATCTACACAGGATGTAACTTTTGCCTTATTCAAGAAAAGTGAAGAGTCGGTTTGTTGATATAAAATCATACGTACAGAGCATCCCAAATTAATCATTTTTGAAACAGTAAGGGGTGAATCGTTTGCCAATTATAAGAAAATATCAATTAAGTGGGTATTGTACTCGATTTTGAACATTATTATCGACCTAGGTCGATAATGCAGGTTTCACTAATGACGATAAAATATCAACAGCGCCATCATACGGTAGCCAGGGACACCAAGCTGACACATAGATGGCGCCACTTAATATATTTGTCGCAATAAAATTTTTGTTACAAGCAAAAAGGAACAAGAACAGTTTCAGAAATTAACACGGATTGTCACATCTACATATGTCAGGGACCAGAAGCAATGCGAAGAATTCGATCTAATTTCTAACATATATAGATATGATGATGCATGTTCTTTTGTTTCAATATTTATAAACCCACAAATGTTCCTATTCGCAAGTCAATGATAAGAAAAATTAAAAAAAAGGTTGATCTCTTTTGATATCGTCATAGGCATCATCATTTATGAGAAAAATGTTTTCTCCAAATAACTGCAGTATTCACATACTTTTAGCAAAATTGATGGCAAAGCCGCAGACTTCTTTGATCTAATTATTATAGGCACAAGACCTATATTGAGAGAAGCATTTTATACAAATTTGCACTGTATTAGGCATCAGTCAATAATGTACAGCAAACTTTATCTCATGATAGGTACTAGACCTACCATTAGAGGTGTATTTTCTATAAATATAGTATTCTTTGCATAACAATGACTGCAAGATTAAACAAAAATAATTACAGTATTCTTAGCAGTGTATTAGCAACGATTAAAACTTGTAGCAAAAAATGTCAAAAACCCTTCATCATGTTATAGGTACCAGTTCTATTTTGAGAGTATTTAATAAAAAATGACGCAGTGTTCTTCTATTAGAATTAGCAATAATACTAAACAATCAAGCTCTTCCGAGTAGCCGTTGTGCTCAAAAAGCGAAAAGCCGTGGAACTTTTTTTCACTTCATTATAGGTGAAAGCATTACTTTCCTTAAATAATCAAAGAGCGCGGTAGCGGCCTGCTTGGTGAGTATGAGGAACGAAGTGACGAACGAGCAACCGGAGCGCTAACGCACCCTTTATTCATTAGTTTCGGTTTCTAATCTTACATTTTTACAATGTACTTTGTATAGTAGTAAGAACAATAATAATTCCATTATTCTATGAAATGTTTTAGCAACGATTGAAACTTACAGCGTAAATTGTCAAACACCCTTGTTCATGTTATAGGTACAAGAACTATTTTGAGAGGACTATTTTATATAAAATTTTGCAATGTTCTTCTGTTACTATTAGCAAAAATAATAAAAATCAGGCGCTTCTGACTGGTGGTCGTATCCAAAAATCGTAAAGCCGTTGAACTTTTTTCACTTCATTATAGGTGCTAGACCTATTTTGAGAGCAGTACTTTCTATAAATAATTATAATATTCTTTTCATTGTACTAAAACCAATACTTACCAAAAATTTTCAAACACGTAGGTGCCAGACCTACTTTGAGAGAATTATTTCATAAAAAATGACGCAGCCTTTTTGTAATACTACTATCGATAATTATAAATAATTAAACTCTTCCGACTAGCAGTCGCACCTAAGATATGTAAAGTAGTTGAACTTTTTTAATTTCATTGCAGGTACCAGACCTATCGTAAGAGGTGTACTTGCTATAAATAATTACATTATATTTTGCATAGTTTCTTATAGGTACCAGACCTATTTTGAGATCAGCACTTTCTATAAAAAATCCCAATATCCTTTGCATTGTTTCATTATAGGTATCAGACGTATCTTAAGAGGTATACTTGCTATAAATAATTACATTATCCTTTGCATGGTTTCTTATAGATACCAGACCTATTTTGAGATCAGTACTTTCTATAAAAAATTCCGATTATCCTTTGCATGGTTTCATTATAGGTACCAGACCTATTTTGAGATCAGTACTTTCAATAAAAAATTACATTATTCTTTGCATGGTTTCATTGTAGGTACCAGACCTATTTTGAGATGAATACGTTCTATAAAAATTTAAAATATGTTTTGCATGATAATAAAAACAATAATAATTACAATATTCTTTGACGTGTATTAGTAACGATTGAAACACACAAAATTTGTCAAAAACGTTATAGGTACCAAACCTATTTTGAGAGAATATATTTTATAAAAAGTGATGCAATATTCTGTTATTACTACTACCAATAATAATAAACAATCAGGCTCTTCCGACTATCGATTGCGTTTAAAAAGCATTAAGCAGTCGAACTTTTTTGACCTCAATATAGGTGTTAGACCTATCATGAGAGTAGTACGTTTTATTAATAATTACAATATCCTTTTTATACTAACATAAGAACAATAATAATAAAAGTATTTTTTAATGTGTATTAGCAACCATTTACACACAGCAAATATTTTCAAACACGTAAGTGCCAGACCTACTTTGAGAGAACTATTTCATAAAAAATGTCGCAGCCTTTTTGTATTACTACTACCGATAATAATTAAGCTCTTTCGAATTAAGCGGCAGCGCCGACACAGCGTAAAGCACTTGAACTTTTGTAACTTCCTTACAAGTACCAGACCTATCTTAAGAGGTATCCTTGCTATAAATAATTACATTATCCTTTGCATGGTTTCCTTATAGGTATTAGATCTATTTTGAGAGCAATAAACTTTCTATAAATCATACAATATACTTTCTACGATACTGAGAATAATTACAGTATTCTTTGAATTATACTGAAAAAAGGTTAGCACGCGAGACGTCCCCACACGAAGATAGAGGGCGCCCTTCGATTTCACGCGTCTCTTGTCCCGCGTGGTGCGTCTCTTGTTCCGCATGGTGCGTCTGTTGCGCTAAATTAGGAGATATTTCGTCCTATTTTGTGGGGCAGGAGCCACGCAAGTGCAATAGCGCAGCAGAGGCCTTGAAAAGGAACGAGAGCGCTTCCTTGTTAGTACAACAGACGCACCACGCGGGGCAAAAAATGTACGTAAATATTACGAGGTCAGACGCCCTCTGAAACGGGAATGCTGTGTACTACAGAGAGCAGCCGATGCGCTAAACATATTTCAGTGTGGAAGCAAAAAATATACTATTGTGCAGAAGAACGTTCAAACCTCTTGCTATTCCCAAAAAATACTCAATCAGCAGCTCAGGTTACCCGTTACTGGCTCAACTGCAATTAGAAGTTATAAGAAGAAAATCAGGTGCAGCCTCAGCACTGGCAAAGCTGCAGGTATATCCCACTAGAAAAGAGAAAAAAATTAATTTTTTGACGAAAGTTAACATGATAAAGAAGTTTAGTATTATACTATACCAGAAAGAAATTCTCAGCGTGTTAATGTGATATCTTTTTATATACATTGAAAACGTGCCTGCTACATCTGACTAAATTATAGGAAAAATCTAGTATGGAATACTAGAAAGGTAATAATTGGATTAAGGCTTGCTAGGAAGTCTGTGCAGTACATGACTTACGTAACTTGACGTGACCGACACCCTGAAGCGAACTAATGTACCCTGGCTAATATTATTTAGTAGGAGAACTAACACATAATACGGAGTATAACTTACCCACCTGAAACAGAATTAATACAAACGCAGTACTCTCCAGAATATTTTCAGTGCAGGGGCCAGATAGTCGAAGAGCAAGCACCACCATAATCATTGCTGGAACAACCACCACAAAGACTGCAGCAACAGTAATCAGAGGTGTATGCAGGAGTAGATATTAAGATTCCAATCATGGTTGTCAGTTGAGGCAGCATCAGTAGCAGTGACAGGTATCTCAGCAGAAAAAAAGAATATGAGTCACTTATAATACTTAATTTGATATGACATGGTTAAGTATCAAATCTATAGGAGGCATCTCCGGCATCTTACATTTCTTTAAGCTGTGTTATAAATAATTTTACAATGAAATTATGCAGTTTTTTAGTTTTATTATATTAGAAAATACACAAGTTATGTTACTTGTGCAAGGACCCGAATAAAAATTTCTTTCATACAAAGCCAACTAACTTACAAGAAGGAAAGAACTCACATAAACAGACAATTTCATGCTGGTATAATATAACAATAAGCTTTATGACGTTAACTTTCAGCAAAAATAGTTCAATTAAATCTAAAAATAACTGACAATAAAAAGCAGTTTATATTATTAGAAATTGTAATGATGTAGATCACCGAAAAATGCAGATTGCTATATGTTGTAAATTATTTTTAGGTATAATAAAATAGATTTTTTAAGTCATGATCAAGCTTATTCTTATACTAGCACAGCATAATATTTTAAGTGCTTTTATGTAGTTGCTTTTTCTTTTGTAGGTATCAGTTTCATAGAAAACAAATATTCATTGGGGTTCTTGTATAATTATAATATTTCTTGTCTATTTCATATTACAATAAAACTGACTTTTAGAGGTTATGGTAGTGAGTTTCCAAAATTTTCACACACTCACACAGATTAAATACTCAACCATGATTTCACCATTGAATTGATACATTAAATATTATCTGCTATCTTGGATAGTAGTGATATACGAATACGGGGGATGTCGGGGCCCTGCCCCTCTTCCACCTTGACGTATCTTGATCATTGCCACTTGCATTGTATAATGAGCTGTGGTGTCTATTCTGACTCATGTTCGGTCGCTGCTGCTACTGTTGCTCCTTTTCAGCTTGCAGGCTTGATTCGCCATGACCCTCGGAGCGGTCGTGCTTCCGACTAATGTTCAGTCTACTATCTAAACCGACTATTTCGTGCGCACTGCTGGAGCTCGAGACGAATCTGTGAGTGTGCGCCTCCACGATCTCCTACTTGTTGTCCTGTTTCATAAAAACTAGTGTAACGGCTATCACGTCGTTCGTAATGTTACTGTTACAGCTGCTACTGGTGCTGCTGCGATGTTTCTGTGACGAAAAAGCATTGCTCGAGAGCATATTCCATTTATGTAATTGCTACGAAGAAGTTTGCTCTGTGCTACTGGTTGTTTGAATTGAATTGCTTGCGAAGAACGGTAGATGAAATTTGAGGATAGCAGACGATGTCCTCTGCTTATGTTTCAGGTTTTGCATATGTGCAAACTCCTTTGGCTGTGACGTGGAGGAGAGTCTTTTGACAACTAAAGAATGACTCCTGGTGGGGCAGTCTGCTAAAGCCACCTGTAAGATCTAGCAGACAAGTTCAAAAGATGAAATAGATTAGATACTCACCATGATAAATCAAACATTTAATATTATTTGCTGGTCTGTATACCTCTAATAACAAATTTAGGTTTCAAACTTTAAGTCACGTTCTCTGCTTCTGCTACAGCTTTTCTGCGTGCTAAGACTCCTTCAACTCAACTGACTGCAGAGGGACTTGTGCTTGATAATGGCTGGGCAGTCTGCATCAAGTTGTTTTGTTCTATCATGGGTTGTTGTCTCTTGTTATCTAGCCTCATCGCCTCACTGCTCATTCACTAGCATTATTTGATCCCCCTTATATAGCACAAGGCGCGCTCGAAAAAACGCCAACGATGGGTTGTCTCCGTTTTTGGGTTTCAAGTCGAACAGAATATTCCATGTAATTAATAAACCGAATCTAAAATAGTATGCAATTTATATAATTATTACAAATATAAGAATCATTAATCTTTTAATTATTAATCAAATAATACCTAATTTATTTGTGTGATCTAATCTGTTACTTACCCGGCTGATTTCGGGCCTTGTTCACGTTTAATAGCATTGAGTCCCTCTTCAGTCATTGCAGTTAGTATTTATCGATCATCTCGCAAGTCAATTTCCATCCACACAAGTATCATTAATGCATCAGGACAGTGATGTTTTATGTCTGGATACGACTAACTGGTTATATTTTCAAATGAAGGTGGGCTTGTCACAGAAAAACAAATAAGAAATATCTGTCTGTGGATAAGATAGTAGTTGGAGCCTTACATAATTTTTTTGACCTGCTGTATCTGATAAGCCTGGACTTACTGAAATGCCATCACTAACAATTGGTGCCGAGTAGTTATAAAATCGAAAACAGAATTATCATTAGTCTTAAAACTTAAATATACTTTTGTACTATAAATACAAAAATAGTAACAGTTGCAACAAAATCAATTAAAATAAATTTAAGTAAAACTTTTAAAAAGCTTTTTCATCATTTCACTTCCGAAATGTTATTTTTACAAGTCGACCGTTAGCTCTGAATGAATATAAAAGAATCATAGGCGCACAAGAAGTTAAAGAGAGTTAATTAGATTATTAATTGAACTATAGACATCCCACATACTCATTGTGCATGTATTAAAGAAGGCAACTTATTAATCTAAACTTATGTAAATGACATAGCAAATAAATAGACTGGAGATCACGTTCCATGAATAAGCTGTATGCACATGATGCTCTTGAGCAGCGCTTATCATGAAGCCTCTCAGTCAAGGTTATCCACTTGATACCAGCAGCCTGCAGTAAAGGAAATTTTAGCTCATGGAGCACCGTCACAACCTTGAAGCCATTTTATCCTTCATCAGCTATCTTGGAGGCAGTATTCAGTGAGGATTAGATGTAAGCACTGTTCCTACATTCTCCTCAGAGAGAATTTAATTGTACTTATAGGGAGCAAGTTTCTCCGAACTCTCAAGGCAATCGGCATTTGGAAGAACTCACACCTGAAATACAATTATTTATGTACCATCTAAACATATGAAAAAACCCGCTGACAATTCATTGGCACGTAGCTTCCTCAAACTTAATTTACTGATTCCTTTAATTAATTTTTAATTCCAATATTTAAAATTTAATACTTCAGAAAGACAGAAATAACAAAACTCCAACATAATTTATTCAAATTTTTATAGATTATACATTTCCACAAAATTTCACATACATAAAATATATATCACAATTGCCTATAAATTTGCAACTGATATTTAGAGCTAAATGTCTAGAAAAATTTTAACCTCATATATCTCTGAAATTTATGAACCAATCACTTTGCCAAAAGAACTCATCCGTGAACTATCAATAATATACCTCTACAATGAATTTTGAAGCGAATAAGACAATTTTACTCTTGTAATAGTTGAACATATAAAACTCATTTTTTTTCATTTTTCAATTTTTACGTTTTTGTTAATAACAAAAGAACCGTGATAGCTAGAGAATTAATTTTTTTAGAAAATATAGGTAATTTAATTCTCTTTCGAATACCACCCACCCCATTTAGATACATAGAGCCGTTCTCGAGAAATTACGATTTAAAAAAAAATTGAAAAAAATTTTAACCTCAAATATCTTCGAAATTTATGGATCAATCCTTTTGCCCAAAGAACTCACTCGATTGGTATACAAAATCTACCCCTATAAAGAATTTCAAAGTGATTGAGCCAATTTTACTATAGTTATTGAACGACAAAAAAATCACTTTTTTTTATAAATTATTTTTTTTCTCAAAAAATAATGAATAAAAAAACCTAAAAATTTAATAAGTTATAGTACTTAATATCCTTTATAATCAAAAAAATATTCATGTTAATATCTTTTTTTAATTTCGAAATATAACCTATTTACAAAAAATTACGTTTTCATCAATAACTTATGACGAAATATAGCTACCGACTTTTTTTTTTTTAAATTGTAGATAATTTTATCCTACATACAGAGAATTCATGATATATAAACAATATTTGTTCTAAATATTAAAAAAATCGAAAAAAAATTTTGAAAATTAAAAAATGGCTATAAAAAAAACAAAATTAAATTTTACACAAATAGAATATTGACTCCAATTGTGGAAGCAAAATCTAAAAAAATGATCACTCTCCCGTTAAAATCGGTCGAATAGATCATGAGATATCAGCGTATACGGACATACATACACACACACACACACACACACACACAGACACAGACACACACACATCCATACGGACATTTTCTAAAAATAACATTTCTAACACATTATCTCATAAACTTTTTTTTTTACTATCACAAAGCTTCCTCTATGAGGAAGCAAAATTATTGGAAGCCAACTCACCAGTTTCACATTGTAGATGATTTAACATGCAAAAGCATTCCTATTGGAGAGTAGGTCAGTTAAAATAAACAGTATGTAAATATCCTAAATCTCGCTGTCACCTTCACAGTCAACTGGAAATTTCACACACATAGGCCTGGAAGACATCCTCATCCACTTGTGATGTGCAAGAGAACAATTAATGTGATTAATTAGTTGCTAAGTAAAGGAAATACTAATGGTTACTGATCTCACCTAGAAGCTGAAGTACTGGAGATATCAACATAACCTCTTGTTGTTCTCATCAGTAGTCGTTGCTTGCAATCTTTTTTATTGTTATCATTGGTAGGCAAGCGTATGCTGTTCCTCGAAGGGATGTCTTTTTCTTTGTCATCACCGGGGCATAAAAGCATTAACACATAGGTACACATGTACTAAAGTATAATTTTTTGGATTGGATTTGCGAGGAGCTTTTGATGCTATTTTCTTAAAAGCCTCCTGGCTTATGATATTAATGATCTTGTAAGTTCCGATTGATACTGAAGAACCGTATTGGAAAAAAAATTTTTATTAGTACTATTGTTATTTTAGATTTGAATACTGACATGTACAGAAAAGAATAATCATAAAATTTTGTATCAACATGGTCTCTCCTGCCGGGAAAAGAAGACAGAAATAAAAATTTTTCATCACATTGTAGTATGTAATTACGGTCTTATTTCTTATTAATATAAAATATAATATTTTTTACATTAAATATGAAAAAAGATTAATTTTTAGTCAAAGATTAAAGTGCAACTATTGTCCATTTAGAATACTTAGATTTATATAGTCACATATTATGCGTATTTTAATTACTTTACTACCACCTTTTATCTGGTCATAAATCTTTCCGTGCAATTTAACTTCAAGCTAAGGTAATTCTTGATAATTAGTTAAGTAATTAAATGTTATTACTTTATTTCTATCTTTGTCGCCTGCTAGTGCCACACAATCTCATATGCTTTGCAATGTTACTGGGCTTATGCACGTTTGAATAATTAATAAAAATAAATAAATAAATAAATTTTTTAATGACTTACTTTTCCGTCACTATCATCGAAGGTCTTCTTCATAGTACTACAATCCACCATTAATAGCTTGCATAAGATCTTGTGTCATTTTTACTCGTGTAATCCAATCACCAGTGCTATCATGTCCTTCATATTTGGGAATTCTCAAAAAAGCAGGCTGTTTAATGATCAGCAATTTATCGATATCGCTGTCAGATATTTCATAATCATCATCATCTTCAGACTATTAAGAGAATGCATTAGGCAACCCACTTTTGCTTGGTTGTTTTCTTCTTGTTGGTAGTATTCGTATGCTCGCTGTCCTCTTGACAATGATTCTGCTCTTTGTTCTCATTCTTCATTATTTGGAGAATACATATTCGTAGGGTAAGCCATTCCCTGCATGTACTGGTGAACATTTGGATCACTGGCAATGTTCCTAATATACATATTTGGCCATTCATGGTACACTGATGCCATTATCTTTTGGTCGTAAAGAATTGTTGATGGTACAGTAACAAGTACGGAAGATGAAGCATTTGCTTGTGCTTCATATTTCATAATATTTCCCTCCATTTCTATAAATATAATGTTTCAATTTAACAACTAACTAAAAGATAAATCAGAAAAATTGATTTAATTAAAAACTTTGACATGACTATATTACCATATTGTTGCCAAACTTTTGGCATTTCTTGAGCCTGGATCTGTTCTGAATTTTCATTGTAATCATGTTCTGCCCTGTCCCACGGTAGTTTTAACCCTTCATTAATAACATTTGGTTTCAAAAGAGCTGTCAGCTCTTCTCTGCCATGTTTGTCTAAATTATCCAAATCTAAAAATTCAATCTCGTTCTGAAAAATATATAACAAGCATTGACGTTAGAAGCTAATTTAACACTTCAAAATTAAATAAACATCTAATTAATTACTTTCGATTTTTAATAATCAAAATAGCTAAATAAAAAAATTTGATTGCTCAGTGAACCATAGATTTATCTTTACTATCCTTTTTTTTACACGATTCCTTGCCAAATGGAGCAGCTGAAAATCTCCGCGTGTAACCTCAATACGAGAATGGCAATGAATTCTCCGCGCGGAAAATTCGTCGGAAAAGCATTAACGAACCCTGGCGCGAATTTCCTCGCGTCGAGCGCTAACATAGGGAATGGAAAACAAATATCGGCACCTCCGGTCGACCTAATTGCAAACATTGGGAGCTCGAAAAAAAATTCTGGAATTTTAACCTGAAAAACGATCACATGATAGACTTGCAGGTATGTAAGCAGCAGTACTGAGCTCACATATATTATAAACTGCTCTCCCTTGTGGTCAGGCGGTTAATGGGGTGAAAATCGTAGACGCAAAAAAATTATGTAAACTCACCTTGTAAGAATTGTCCATGCTGCCGGGCTGTTAACGTGAGAAAACATCAAAACCGTAGGAGGCGAGGCACGACTCACGAGCATGAGGCCGACACATTGACCGAACACACAGCCCGCACACGGCAGTCGTCTTGTTGCACGCACGGACACGGTACGCACGCATGGCAGAGCTACTGCTAGAAGCCGTCTTTTTTTCTTCCCTCGCTACGGGCTCCTTGCGCTATACTTATATGTGCGGCGTCGACGGCAGCACACAGCGGCTCTCCTTGTTCTTCTTTCGCACTTCTAAAAAAAAAAATGAGATCTTGCCGAATCAGTCGCAACTACGACGACGATGAGTCTGCCACATCGACGTTCGTCAAGTCCTTCTCGGGGTGGTCTACGTTGTACAGCAACAGAGCCTCGCAGCTAATAACGCACTCATAGACGACACATTTCACGAGAAGGCACATTTTATAATGGAGCACACGGCACTGCGTGGCTCAAACTTACCGAAAATTAAAAACACGCGAAATTAAGACAAATAAAAACTAACTTGGCAACAAAAGTTTCTTTTTTTCTCAGCACTTGGAGGCGACGGTGATTTCCCTCGCAGTGATATAACACGACCGCTGCTACCTACCGCTACACAATTATATAGCGTGGTCCAATCTAATTATGGTAGGTGCGTCCAACAACGTATTTGTGCATACACGGCGAACGAGAGGATAAGTACATACGAATCCGTATGGACAGCACGACGTACACCGTGCGTGATGTATTACTATACTATACCTATAGGCTATACGTGACCGAGCGATGAATGAGCAAGAGAGCGGCGCAGCTGCACGGCCAGAGATGAATAGAGAGATTGCCAGCGCACACTGGGGCCGAAAGGTTCAAAACCACATAGAGGTCATAATTGTCAACCGAATTTGAAAATTTAGAAACAGGAACTTTTGTGACAAAATACCAAACACCGCTACGAAGCCTAATTTTGAAAATATGAACCTATAAACCTAATTTATAACCTATAACCCCAAAATTTACACTTGTGTTCCCCAAAAATGCTATAAAACTTCAATTTATAAGTTCTTGACACATGCTCTCTTAACCTTGATTCATAAAATTGGTCTACAGATTAAGTCTTGGGCCATTCTGTCAGAAATAGTGTATATTTTTAGGATATACATTGTATGTGGTTTAAATAACATTTTTCTCTTTTTTATAGCTGATTTTGGCCTCAGAAGCCACTAGGTGTAAGACCCCCTTAAGACTTACGAGGTTAGGGCTTATAGGTTTAGAGTTTATGAGTGCATGGCTTACTGGATCAAAGGTCAAGAGTTCACGAGTAAAGGGCTTACAAATTAAAGGTTTATCGTATTTTTGGGATTTGCAGGTCAAAAATTGAATTGATTGGTTGATGTGATAGGATTGTATGACTCCTTAGATTTATAGGTTAATTTTTTGGAAAATCAGGCTTCGTAGGGCTCTTCGATATTTGATAATGAATGTTCCTAAGCAAAAATTTTGAGATTCCGTTGAGAATTGCGACCTCTAGGTGGTTTTGAACCAAAAAATCCGTATGGCCCCAGTGTGCAGCGCCCCGGAAAAATGTGAGGCATACTTCTAAGCGCGGCGCGCTGCTGCCTGTCGCGGTCGCGACATGGTACTGCACACACGCCACCTGTTTGGCTGTTGAAACGTGTGTACGGAGCGGTGCGGGGGAAGCGGGACAAGACGGCTCGGTGGCTCGGTGCACGTGCACTGAACGCGTGTATGCTGAAGCGGCCCGGTGCGCCGCACGCTTGCCGTCTCTCATGTTTACTTCTCCCGCAACAATCCGACAACGGCCGAGCGGCCTGACAATCGCCGCTCGGTCGAACATTTTTATTATACACGCAAATTAACAGAATTTTTAACTCAAAACTACCAAATCCAAATTCTAAATCGCAATCCAAGTCCGAAGGGGGGAAGATAAACACAAACGATTTTAGTGTTATGTATTGATATCGTAGCGGTAGCTGTGGTGGCTAAAGCGCGCAGCTACTTTTGTCTTGATCTTTTGGATCCAAGTTCGATTCCCGGTCGCATTTTTTTTTTTATAACATATGTAAAGTTTCTTTCATTACATTATTATTTTAAACACATTTTTTACCTCAAGTTTTGTTTTCTAAAAGAATTGAAATTTGATTTGAAATTGAGATATTTTTGTCCCAGACAACATTGCAAGTAAAATTTTCGTTTTTAAAAATTATTTCATTAAATGCGCTAATTTTATAGGTACTATAATATTTTGGATAATATTTGTTTACCCAGTTAAGAATAATTCCAGTAAATTAATTCATTGAAAATTAATTAATTAAATACATTGTTATATTTATTTTATATTCAAAATAATCTATGTCGAATTGACTTTTTATTGACTTTTTTTAAGGATAAGGAAGGATCAACAATAATTATCGTTGTGCACGCAAGTTCAATTTCCGAAATACAAATTCCCATTCACGTTCTCTAATCCCTAAAACATATGTTATTTGTTGTATAAGTGAATTTCTATTAATATTATTGATTAAATGGTAATCAATAAATATCACAACAGTAAGAGAAGAATTACCAAGCATCTGACATTGCAATACAATTTGAAAAACATCTTTAATCAAAGAATAATTAGAATACCGGTTACCCGTATATCCGAAAGCACGATTTGCCACACGAATATACGATTCGGCGATGTACAATGAATGCGCTTGTGCTTTAATTATTTTATTGAACCCTCAAAGAAACTAACATGAAAATCCCAAATCAAAATGCAAACGGGTTAAGATGATGGATGAGCCTAAAAGATTTTAAACTTTGCATTTTTACTATACACATTTATTACTCTAGTGGAGTAGCTGCAAATAATTAATTAAACTTTCAATTATAATTATTCAGTTTAATAAGAATTAGAATTTTAATCGTTAATTAAACCCACGTTTAATCTATTCATCTCTGTCAGCGTCATACATTGTAACGGGGATCAGTTATGGAGAGGGTATTAATCCCTCTCAGGGATTCGCGGGGTAATATACGGGTGTATTCTACGCCCGGGAAACTCACTGTTGTAGAATTACCTGTAGACCGGCAGGAGCGCCTCGGCACAGATTCCGAACATGCGAGCCCGGCTTCTATTGTAGAAAGCCTAAGCCGCTTTCTACTAGGACCGGCGATGCGCTCTGCCGCTGCTGCCAACTGCTGCCCGCGAACTACCGGCTGCTCGCTATGACCTAGCGTTACCAGCGCAGCCGGTCTTTCCCGCACAATGCCGCTGAGTTTACCTCTCAAGCTGCTATTGAGATACTTACTCCCGCTACCGATGTTCCTCTAGGAGGCAATGCCTGCGACTACCTGCAGCTGCTGAAAAGGGTAGAGGGCGGTATTCGGGAAATCATGCATAGGTTAGGCACGCTAAATAAACACTCGTGACTCGACTGTTAAGATAAAATAAAAGGGGTTTATTCAACCAAGTTGATCGCGCTAAGGGGCGCGAACCCGAACAATGATCAACAAGTGAGTACGTGCAGGCCGAGAGGTTCGTAGGCCGGCCGGCCATCGCAGCTATCTCTCTCGCTCGTTCTCCTCTGCACTTGCTGCGAGGGGAAGAGGGCGGGAATGGAGCTTGCCTCACTGTTCCCGTCCCTGTAGCGCTTCTACTTCTCTCTCTCTCTCTCTCTCTCTCTCACGCTCACTCGCGGTGGATGGTGGCGCTGTGGCGGTCGCCGTTGCAGCGGTGGAGGCACAAAACACTAACCCGATCTCTTTTACTACGCGTGACGGTGACGGCGACTACTTTCGCGTGTCACGGCAAGAATCAACAACATGGCCGCGCGCTCACGTTCACAGCGGCGCGGCGGCTTCATCTTGTTCTTCATCTGCTTCTGGCTTGTTCCGCGTGGCGCTCTGTCGATCGCGATACATGCAAGCGCGCGAGATTCAAATCTCGCAACGCAGTATACGTGATTCTCGTAACTTATATTGGCGCCCGTTACACCCTCCACCCAGATTTGACCACCCAGATATGACGTTACATCGAGGAAGAAAAGGGCGCTGAAATAAGGAGGCATGTCTAACATGGGTACGGATGTTGGTATTTTAGTCGCAGGCTCACTGTGGTTTCCCACCGGCCGCGACGTAGGAAAGTGGAAGGGTCAGGTGGCTTTCCGAGGGCGCCCGCGTCCTCGCTGCGGTTGGGCTGGAACGGATGGGGCCACCGGATTCGGCCCGAGTGGGTCTACTACCACTGCTCGGGCTCCCGCGGGTCTTCCGCGTCCCCTCCTTGGAGGAGGTGAGGCGGGTGGTGCCACCGGGGTCTGCTCGAGTGGGTCTACTACCACTGCTCGAGCACCCGGGAGCCTCCCGCGTCTCCTCGAAAGCGTTTTGTCCGTAAGGGCATCGCCGGGGAGCCCGCTCATTGGCGCGGCCTCCGCGCCGACCATCCCTTCCGGCTCCTCGGGTTCTGGCGAAGCAGAGTGGTAGCTTTTCAGCTATTCCGCAGCCACCACCTCTTCTACCTCACCGCCGTCGCCTACCAATCTGTATGTGTTAGGTCCAAGCGCATCCGTAATCCAATACGGACCTTCGAACTTCGGCGCTAGCTTCGCCGCAATGCCTTGGCGGCCGAGGATAGGGGATGGCTGCGCTTCCACACTCTGTCACCTGGTTTGTAAGTTGGCTCGAGCCTGCCGGCGTCATAATAGCCGGCTTGGTGTTCTTGAGCCGCGCGCGCTCTAGAAGCGGCGCGCGCGTGCCACTCTGGAAGGGCCACCATTCGCTCCTTCCAGCGAGCCAAACTTTCTTCTTGAGCGGGGTTGTCTGCTGCTACCTCTTGCATCCTTCGTTGTGTGTCAGGAGGTTCTGGCTGTCTCCCATAGAGCATTAGAGCTGGGCTCATCCCAATAGAACTTTGCTCAGCCGTATTCATGACGAAGAGAAGTTCCGGAAGCTTCTCGTCCCATGTACTATGCTGCTCCTTAAGATAGGAAGCGACCATCGTCTTTAAGGTACAGTTGGCTCGTTCTACCGGATTAGCCTGAGGGTGATAAGGGGGAGTGTGGGTGTGGTGCAGACCGCGCTCCAGCAGGAAGTCTTCCACGGCATGGTTCTTAAACTCTGTGCCGTAGTCAGACAGGAAGACTTCAGGGCAACCGAATCGAAGAAAGACCTTCCGACTTAGTTCGGCTATCACCGTCTTGGCGTTGGCCTTACGTATGGGAGATGCCTCTACCCACCGGGTGAAAAGGTCTTGAAACACCAGGATGTACTCGTAACCTTTGGAGCTTTGAGGCAACGGCCCGATGATGTCTCCAGCCACGACCTGCCAGGGTTTGTCGATTACTCGGCACCCCATGAGACCGGCTGGAGCCCTTTGTTCCGCCTTGATACACTGGCAAGTCTCGCAGTTTCGCACGTACTCCTGCGGCTCCGCATAGTAGCGCGGCCAGTAGTTGCGCAGCGCGACTCTGGCGAACGTCTTATCTCTGCCGAGATATCCAGCGGTGGCGTCGTCGTGGCATTCCTGCAACACCTCGCGACGATGCTCTTCTGGCACCACCAGTTTCCAGGCATCGTTATCGTCGCCGAGGGTTGCGTCTACCTCTGTGTTGGGGTGGTACCGATAGAGACTGCCGGCTACGAGTTTGTAGGTTGGGTAGTCATTGGGCTGCTCTTTGACCTTGGCGCACCACTCCTGGTACCACGTGTCCTCGGTAACGGTGAACCACGACACCGCAGCCACTTCCAGCCCGTCCTCATCCTCATACATACGAGAGAGGGCGTCTGCCACGTGATTCAAGGCGCCTTTGCGGTGTTCAACGGTAAACTTGTGGCCTTGCAGCTCCAATGCCCAACAAGCCAACCTGCTCGTTGGGTTTTTCAGTTGGCAGAGCCATCGGAAGCTGCTGTGGTCTGTCACTACCTTAAACTCGTAGCACTCTATGTATGGGCGAAACTTTTGGATGGCCCATACTACCGCGAGGGACTCTCGCTCCGTGACGCTGTAGTTACGCTCCGCCGATGTTAGCACACGGCTCGCGAACTCGATCACCCTCTCCTACCCTTCTAACTCTTGGAGTAGCACTGCGCCTAGGCTCTCATCACTCGCATCCTTCTGCACGATGTATAACCCCTTAGGATGGGGTCGGTGCAGCACCGGAGTGGTCATCACCATCGCCCTCAGCAGATCGAAAGCGTGCTGCTGCTCCTCGAGCCACTCATACTTCTGGTTTTTCTTAGTCAGGTTCGTGAGTAGCTCAGCGATGGTGGCGTAGTTCGGTATGAACTTTCGATACCACGAGGTGGTGCCTAGGAACCTCCGCAGTGCCTTCAGGTTCTTGGGCACCAGGTAATTCCTGATTGGTTCGATCTTGGCCGGGTAGAGCCTCGTGCCGTCCCGGTTAACCAAAAAGCCCAGGTATGCTACCTCTGGCTTGCAGAAAATGCACTTATCTGCATTAAGCGTCAATCCAGCGGCTACTAGCCGTTTTAGCACCATTCGGAGGCACTCCTTATGCTTCTCGAATGTCTCGGCCACAATTATAATGTCGTCGAGGTAGGCATAGACGTACGGCTCTAGGTCGGGTACGAGCACCTGGTCTATGAGCCACTGGAAGGTGGCGTGCGCGTTCGTAAGCTCATACGGCATCCGCCGGAATTGGTATAGCCCCAAACCCGGGACCGTAAAGGCTGTTATAGGTCGCACTTCTGCCGCCAGGGGTATCTGGTGGTACGCACTCTTAAGGTGGAGCGTAGAGATGAACTTCGCCTTCCTCAATTTCCGCAGAATATTCTGCATATTCGGTAGGAGGTACGCGTCTGGTCCCGTGACTGTTTCACCTTGCGCAGGTCTTCACAGAACCGCCGTGTTCCGTCACTCTTCCGGGTCATCACGATAGGGCTCGACCAACCGCTTCGAGAGGGCTCGGTCACGCCTTTCTCGAGCATCTCCTTTGCTTGGCGGTGCATCTCTTCTTGCACCTTATCCGAGACTGGATAGTGCTTCTGCTTGATTGGTCAAGTGTCCCGCAGAGTGATCTCATGCTCTACGCCCTTTACGCATCCTAAGCCTGGCGGAAGCTTGCTCAGGATGGCGTCTACCATTTCCTTCAGCTCCGCCCGCTGAAGGTCCGTAGCGTCCTCGAGCCCGATGGTAGACACTGCGCTGGGATCGGCCATCAAGCTGGCTACTTCCAGGTCGACATAGGCTTCTGAGTCCTTACAGAAGAGCCCATCTGTATCCGGGTCAAGTACAGCCCTGAACGGACGTACACAGTTGACCCATAAGTAGCAGTCTGCATCGAGCTGAGGCATAATGGCGACTCTAATTTCGCGAGTAAGCCCCTCCACGGTGAGTGCCCTTACGAAAATATCCTGCAGAATTACTGCAGAATTTATGCAGAATTTTCTGCATAGCTTCTGCATAACTTCTGCAAAAGCGTTGCAGAAACTCTGCAGAATTTTGCGTTGCCACTTAGCAAAAACTCTGCATCAACTACGCAGAATTTCTGCAGAAATTTGTGCTAATACACTGCATATTTTCTGCAGACATTATGTCGAATTTCTGCATGAATTTCCTCGCCTGCTGCAGTAGATCTATGTAGAATTTCCGCAGAATATTTATATGAATTCTACAGAAAATTTTTCGATAAAATTTGTATTGGCTGTGCAGAATTTGAGAAGCCATTTTCTGCAGAACTTCTACACAAGTTCTGTTCAATTTATCCAGAAAATCTATATACATTCTGCAGAAAAGTTATTATCAACCATTGGATCTCTGCAGAATTTCAGAAGCAAATTTCTGCATAATTCTGCAGAAGTTATGTAGGATTTCTCCAAAAAATGTATATTAATTTTCTAGGCAAATTTAAACTTTAATTTTTGTAATTTTCTGCAGAATTATTGATCAGAGAATCAGAGAAATATGAGTCGATGAACTATTAATAGTTGAACTTACGTGAGAACTCTCGCCTCAAAATCTCACCTGACCCAAATCTTCAAAGTTTTTACGACCCCTCAGAAAAAACTATTCTAAATAATTCCTTGAAATAAGTTTTTTAAGACTTACTTATAAAACTCTGTGCTAAAAATATATTATTATTATTATAAATCAAGGCTATAACTGTAAGTAAATAATAAAGACATGTAACATACCTGTAACATTGAAAGAAGATTATAAGAGAATAACATCGATGATATTATACTTAATGTGGAGAAAGGAGAAACGATGTTCAACGAGTCTCGTGCTCGCGCTACTCGACGCCGACCCGCAATATCAAAATCACGCGAGGCCAGCGCCGAGCGCGCCCACGTGTACTCGATATTAGCAGGTAAACGCCGGTGTCCATGTGGCATTGTGTGTAAGTATACACGCGCGCGGCGTCGATGCTCGCAACGGCTTTAGATCATCCCGCTGTTATACGCATAGATGCAGGACCTTCTTTATTAAAGGAAAAAAGGAAAATAAATATCTGTGCGCGTTCGAGTAAGGCTGCTCTACACGCGCGCGTGGGGACGGTAGAGGCAGCTGTACGAACGAAGCAGAACTCGAGCCCGCACAGCTCTTATATCAGTATCTTTGGTATAGACACGTTGGTAGGCATGCTTCCTTGAGTCTTTAGCTTGAGGCTCTTCTGTCCCCCATATGTATCCATTTCTTATGAAACAAGTGTAAGTAACCAGTCACATATTTTTCAAATAAGTATGAAATCATTACATTTTTTCAATGTCTATATCTGTTACTTTTTTTTATAAATGATAGAATTGCTATTTAAATCTTTCAGGGTAGTACATCTAAGGTTAAGAAGTACCTCCTTTCACATCCTTTCAAAAATCTTGCAGCTCGGTCCTCACACTAATTTCACAAGAATGTTGCCGAAGACAGCAATCTTGGACTCAAAACTTTTGTAGCACAAGGCTTATATCTTATATCCTAAGAATAATATAAATCTGAAAGATATATAGATATTTAAGGAATTTATAATAACATTGAAGAATTATTACAAATTTCTTAAACATCTATATATCTTTCATACTTATATTATTCCTAGGATATATATAAGATTTGAGTCATGTGGTACAAATGTCAAAAGCACCTTGCGAGGGGTAATTTCTTCGAATAACAGATAAAAATGAACAAACATCCAAACTGATATTTTATTATAACTTTTTTTTAAAGTAATGTCAGTGTCCTGATAAAAATCTAATTATTAACTGATCCTTGAATAAGGATTTTCTATGAAAATTGTGACTCAATTTTCAACATACATCTAAATTTTTAAAATATCAGTTTGAATGTTTCTTCATTTTTATCTGTTATTCGAGGAAATTATCCCTTGGAAAGTCATTTTGATATTTGTAACACATGGCTTATATCTTATATCCTAGGAATAATATTAACCTGAAAGATATATAGTTATTACAGTTATTACAAATTCCTTAAACATCTATATATCTTTCAGATTTATATTATTCCTAGGATATATATAAGATATAAGCCATGTGGTACAAATGTCAAAAGCACCTTGCGAGGGGTAATTTCTTCGAATAACAGATAAAAATGAACAATCATTCAAACTAATATTTTAATATGATAACTTTTTTTTTAAATAATGTCAGTGTCCTGATAAAAATCTAATTATTAACAGATTCTTGAAAAAGGATTTTCTATGAAAATGGTGACTCAATTGTTAACATTCATCTAAATTTTTAAAATATCAGTCTGAATGTTTCTTCATTTTTATCTGTTATTCGAAGAAATTACCCCTCGCAAGGTGCTTTTGACATTTGTAACTCATGGCTTATATCTTATATCCTAGAAATAATATTAACCTGAAAGATATATAGATGTTTAAGGAAATAATGTCATATTATTTCATAGACTAATATTTTACTCTAAAATCTTTTTTTTAATTAGCCGTGGTCGTCATCGAACAAATAGTCTCTCTCATTGAGCCCTGCCATCAAATAATATAATATAATAACTTTAGATCGAAAAGCAAGTATCTGGAAGCCTTAATATCTCACCAAGAAGTTTAGTCGTGCTGCAGTTGGAGGTGGAAGCAACATAACCTTTGTTTGCAGGCACCACGCCTATCCTTGCATCACACCAGACGTTATAGCTGCTTAAGTTCACATGATGTTCAGGAAAGTAAGGCAGCCTTCTAGTCACCTTTGCTGCACCGGCCTCGTCGCCATCGTCGTCACTGGCAAGTTTGGATAATCATGCACATACGTCGTCAACGGAGAATCGGCCACGCTGCTACGCCATGAATAGATTTTGTTACATTGGTACCATTGTCAAAGCTGTTGCCGACTCGCGTACGCGGCGTCAGCTTGCTAGAACCTGCAAGCCTTGAACGACGACATGCGTGCGGCGTGCGCGTCCGTTTAAGTTGTGCGTGCGCTAATGTTATAAGTTATAGTAACAACGGTGATCGGTTAAGAGCTAAGGAAAGGTCAAGACAAGATGACTAGAAGGCCGCTGCCTTACTGCCCCCAGAGCATCATGGGAACTTAAGCAGCTAATGACTGGGGCGATGCAAAGGATAGGGGTAATGCCTGCAAACAGAGGTTATGTTGCTTCCACCTCCAGCTGCAGCACGACTAAGCTTCTTGGTGAGATATTAAGGTTTCCAGATACTTGCTTTTCGTCCTAAAGTTATTATATTCTATTATTTGGTGGCAGGGCTCAATGAGGGAGACAATTTGTTCGATGACGACCACGGCGTCATCTTGAGAGATGGTGGAATTGAGGTAGAGGAGAAGAGCAAATTTATATTCTTCTTGAAAAAGGTAAACCGATAGTAATTTTCAAAGTTATTGAGAATAATAATTCTGACATTATTTTAAAAAAAGATTTCAGAGTAAAATACTAGTTTATGAAATATTATGACATTATTTAAAAAAAAGTTTTTATATTAAAATATCAGTTTAAATGTTTGTTCATTTTTATCTGTTATTCGAAGAAATTATCCCTCGCAAGGTGCTCTTGACATTTGTAGCACATGGCTTATATCTTATATATATCCTAGGAATAATACAAATCTGAAAGATATATAGATGTTTAAGGAATTTGTAATAGCTGTAATAACTATATATCTTTCAGGTTAATATTATTCCTAGGATATAAGATATAAGCCATGTGTTACAAATGTCAAAATGACCTTCCGAGAGATAATTGCTTCGAATAACAGATAAAAATGAAGGAACATTCAAACTGATATTTTAAAAATTTAGATGAATGTTAAAAATTGAGTCACCATTTTCATAGAAAGTCCTTATTCAAGGATCTGTTAATAATTAGATTTTTATCAGGACACTGACATTATTTTAAAAAAAGTTATCATATTAAAATATCAGTTTGAATGTTTCTCCATTTTTATTTGTTATTCGAAGAAATTATCCCTCGGAAGGTGATTTTGACTTTTGTAGCACAAGGCTTATATCTTATATCCTAAGAATAATATAAATCTGAAAGATATATAGATGTTTAAGGAATTTATAATAACATTGAAAATTTATTACTAATTCCTTAAACATCTATATATCTTTCAGATTTATATTATTCCTAGAATATATATAAGATATAAGCCATGTGCTACAAATGTCAAACTCACCTTGCGAGGGATAATTTCTTTGAATAACAGATAAAAAAGAAGAAATATTCATACTGATATTTTCATATGAAAACTTTTTTTTTAAATAATGTCAGTGTCCTGATAAAAATCTAATTATTGACAGATTCTTGAAAAAGGATTTTCTATGAACACGGTGACTCAATTTATAACATTCATCTAAATTTTTAAAACATCAGTTTGAATGCTCATGTTTAACTACTATTCAAAGAAATTACTCCTCGGAAGGTCATTTTGACATTTGTATCACATGGTTATATCTTATATCCTAGGAATAATATTAACCTGAAAGATATATAGATGTTTAAGGAATTTGTAATAACTTTGAACAGTTATTACAAATTCCTTAGACATCTATATATCTTCAGATTTATATTATTCCTAGGATATATATAAGATATGAGCCATGTGGTACAAATGTCAAAAGCACCTTGCGAGGGGTAATTTCTTCGAATAACAGATAAAAATGAAGAAACATTCAGACTGATATTTTAAAAATTTAGATGAATGTTAACAATTGAGTCACCATTTTCATAGAAAATCCTTTTTCAAGAATCTGTCAATAATTAGATTTTTATCAAGACACTGACATTATTTAAAAAAAAATTTTCATATGAAAAAATCAGTTTGAATATTTCTTCTTTTTTATCTGTTATTCGAAGAAATTATCCCTCGCAAGGTGATTTTGACATTTGTAGCACATGGCTTATATCTTATATATATCCTAGGAATAATATAAATCTGAAAGATATATACATGTTTAAGGAATTTGTAATAATTCTTCAAAGTTATTATAAATTCCTTAAACATCTATATATCTTTCAGATTTATATTATTCTTAGGATGTAAGATATAAGCCTTGTGCTACAAAAGTCAAAATCACCTTCCGAGGGATAATTTCTTCGAATAACAGATAAAAATGATGAAACATTCATCCTGATATTTTAATATAACTTTTATTTTAAATAATGTCAGTGTCCTGATAAAAGTTTAATTATTGATAGATATTTGAAAAAGGGTTTTCTATGAAAATGGTGACTCAATTTTTAACATTCATCTAAACTTTTATTCCTTATGTTGGAATATGTTATTAAGTTGGATTTTAGAAAGACTGATTTAACTTTAAATCGAAAAAAGCTAATCGAAGAAATCATCCATCGGAGGATGATTTTTATAGTAGGACACATAGTATAATATTTAAAATTCATCAACGGGTTTCAAAGTCAAAATACAAAATAACTTTTTGTAATTTTTTTGTACATATATTATGTAATTGTATGTTATTTTATACTACCGTACCAAATATGAAAGCTCTAACAATCACAATTCAACTGAAAACCAATTTAAAATATTGGTCTCTCTCTCTCTCTCTCTCTCTCTCTCTCTCTCTCTCTCTCTCTCTCTCTCTCTCTCTCTCTCTCTCTCTCTCTCTCCCTCTCTCTCTCTCTCTCTCTCTCTCTCTCTCTCTCTCTCTCTCTCACTCTCTCTCTCTCTCTGTCTCTCTCTCTCTCTCTCTCTCTCTCTCTCTGTCTCTCTCTTTCTCTCTCTCTCTCTCATATAGACATTGGAAAAATGTAATGATTCCATACTTATTTGAAAAATATGTGACTGGTTACTTACACTTGGTTCATAAGAAATGGATACATATGGGGGACAGAAGAGCCTCAAGCTAAAGACTCAAGGAAGCATGTCTACCAACTTGTCTATACCAAAGATACTGATATAAGAGCTGTGCGCGCTCGAGTTCTGCTTCGTTCGTACAGCTGCCTCTACCGTCCTCACGCGCGTGTGTAGAGCAGACTTACTCGAAAGCGCACAGATAAGGTAAAAGTACCAGTTCTGGAACGATTTTTGGCGTCGTTTCAGTTTTTCATAATTTTAAAATGAATTAATATAAAAATATGCAGATTTTTTACATCTGTGGATGAAGTAGGGCTTAATTAACAAAATAATCACTTGCAATACTTGATTTGAAGCACATAATTAATCATATCAATAAAATAAGTCATAAGTCAAGATGTACGTATTGTGGAACGATGGTTTCGAGCGTTCGAGAGTTCTAAAGATATATCAAAATAAGTTAATTGTATGATATTTTTATAATATGTGTCATTGTTCAACAGAAAGCTTATGAATTGTAGATTTCATTTTTCTGATGACTTCCAGGAGTTATTTTGGTTTTCATATCGAAAAAAGGTGTTCCATAATTAGTACATCAATTTCAAGTATTGTCCGTATTAATGGAACGAAATTTAACTGTGTTCCACGAACAGGGACATCATGATTTGCATATGTACCCATTAGTGGAACAAGCGTAATTATTAATATTAACACGCATTTAGCTACTTATGATATTGTCTGATTTAAAACAAATATGTTTTATTATATTCTACATTAATCATAAGCTATGTAAATAGCGTCATTCATAAAGTTTTTGTCATCTGAAATATGCGGCAAACATAACCTATAAATATCAGGATAACGTACAAATTTAGGCAATTAAAATTATTTTTAAAATCTACTCATGTTTGAAACCCATTTGCTGCGAAACGTTACTGAAGTAAATATCGTTTCAAATCAAATACATTAGTTTTTGTTTTTGTAATGCCAAGCAATAGTCCAAATTATATGATTTTGTTAGCTGTTCCAAAACTAGGCACTGTTCCGCAACTGGTACTTTTACCTTATTTATTTTCCTTTTTTCCTTTAATAAAGAAGGTCCTGCATCTATGCGTATAACAGCGGGATGATCTAAAGCCGTTGCGAGCGTCGACGCCGCGCGCGTGTATACTTACACACAATGCCACATGGACACCGGCGTTTACCTGCTAATATCGAGTACACGTGGGCGCGCTCGGCGCCGGCCTCGCGTGATTTTGATATTGTGGGTCGACGTCGAGTAGCGCGAGCACGAGACTCGTTGAACATCGTTTCTCCTTTCTCCACATTAAGTATAATATCATCGATGTTATTCTCTTATAATCTTCTTTCAATGTTACAGGTATGTTACATGTCTTTATTATTTACTTACAGTTATAGCCTTAATTTATAATAATAATAATAATATATTTTTAGCAAAGAATTTTATAAATAAGTCTTAAAAACCTTTTTCAAGGAATTATTTAGAATAGTTTTTTCTGAGGGGTCGTAAAACTTTGAAGATTTGGGTCAGGTGAGATTTTGAGGCGAGAGTTCTCACGTAAGTTCAACTATTAATAGTTCATCGACTCATATTTCTCTGATTCTCTGATCAATAATTCTGCAGAAAATTACAAAAATTAAAGTTTAAATTTTCCTAGAAAATTAATATACATTTTCTGGAGAAATCCTACATAACTTCTGCAGAATTATGCAGAAATTTGCTTCTGAAATTCTGCAGAGATCCAATGGTTGGTAATACCTTTTCTGCAGAATGTATATAGATTTTCTGGATAAATTGAACAGAACTTGTGTAGAAGTTCTGCAGAAAATGGCTTCTCAAATTCTGCAGAGCCAATACAAATTTTATCGAAAAATTTTCTGTAGAATTCATATAAATATTCTGCAGAAATTCTACATAGATCTACTGCAGCAGGAGAGGAAATTCATGCAGAAAATCGACATAATGTCTACAGAAAATATGCAGTGTATTAGCACAAATTTCTGCAGAAATTCTGCATAGTTGATGCAGAGTTTTTGCAAAGTGCCAACACAAAAATTCTGCAGAGTTTCTGCAAAGCTTTTACAGAAGTTATGCAGAAACTATGCAGGAAATTCTGCATAAATTCTGCAGTAATTCTGCAGGATATTTTCGTAAGTGTGGGAAAAACACATGGCCTAACAAGGGGCTGCGGCTACCATCCGCAAGCCTCACGCCTTGTTTCTCGGACGCTGCGAAATCTTTCCCGAGTGCTGTGGCCAGTTGGAGTTCGAGGGTGCCCATCACCGTGGTGGATGCTCCCGGATCCAGCAGCGCTCGGAGGTTGAACTCACCCGCCTCAATTCGAATCCACCAGCGCGTCTCTGCGTTGGTTGGACGGAAGCTTCTCCTCGGTCGGGAGGCGGGTGAGCCTCTGACTCCTCGGAGGCGGCCGCAGTGTCTTCGCACACTGCAGTCTTGTTCGGACTCGGCACTTGGAGTGCCGCCGGGGTTGGCTCGAGTGGGTCTACTGCCACTGCTCGAGCTCCCCGGAGACTTGGGGCGGGGGCAATTTCCTCTAATCGCCCCCCTTCCCGTTTCCCGAACAATTAGGGCAATACCTTACTATGTAGCCGATCTGGCCGCATGAGTAACAACTCAGCGGCTGCCTCGGCTCCCCTGGGGGTCGACCCCCGGGTTTGGCAGGCGGCGCAAAGTCCCCTCCCGAACGCGCGTCCTTGCCGGCCGGAGTTGGGGCCGGGTGCCTCTATGCTCCCGTTCGCCCAGGCGGCTGATGGCCACGCCCTCTACGCGGGCCACCAGGGGCGTGCCTCGATGGGGACGTTCGCCCAGAGCTCTTCATTTTGGGGTTCCCCATGTCCGCGTGGCTCTGCTTCAGGACCCTGCGGAGCATGTCCTCTAGACTCTCCTGCTTGGGGCCCCTCTCTTCTTCCACCGCTGCCACCTTGCTCTCCTTGATCCCTTTCTGCTTGTGCGGCGTATCGCTCGGAGGGGGAGGCTTGTATGCCATTTCTGGCAGCAAGGTCGCTCCTGGCGGTGGGTAGATAGACCTTGGAATACTCTAAGGTTTGCTCAGCATCTGCCGCCAAATCAAGCAGCTCCTCGATGGTTCGGAAGTCCGATCTCCGAACCCTAGACTGCAATCTCGGCTTGAGGTTGCGATGGAGCTGGTCCAGCTGATGTTCGAGGCTGGGGGCGGGCAATATCTTCCTCATTATCGCGACGAGGCACGTGATATAATCCCTCATGACCTGTTCCGCCCCTTGCCGCTAGCCGCTGCTGGTACCTTCGGCTCGTGCCGTACCAGCGTCGCGCAGCCGTCACAAATTCCTGCCACGTGGTCTACTTCTCCTTCTCATTTCTAAACCACGTGGCGGCTGTACCGGTGAAGGTTTCCGATAGCGACGACAGCAGCTCTTCTTCTGTAAGGTTGGCCAGGACTCTGCAATCCTCGAGCCTCGCCAAGAATCGGTCTATACTCTGGCTCTTCTCTCCAGAGAAGCTTACGTGCCACTTCCGCACTATTTGGCCGATATCTCTCGAGTGGTATAACCCCGACCTCGAGAAATTGGCCGAAGTGCCTGGCGCGGAGTAGTTGTGCCAGCTCGAACCTCTCGCCGGATTTCGGCGGTCACCCCCCTCACAGGCTGGGTTTACGTCCCGTAAATCAGCCTGGTCTCTAGGGCAAGCTGGCGGTGGCGAAGGCTGCCTACGATCCCATGCTTCGTTCTGCTCTGGGATCGTGAACGTGTCTTCGAATTTCACGTTCAGTCCTGGCCTTGTGTCCGCTATCTGGGTGCTGGATGCTGTTTGTCGCTGGTGGTCTAGTCTATCCTCCAGTGACTTTACCTTTGTTAACAGCTCTGCTATCTGGATGCTGTACGCCGCTTGTCGCTAGTGGTCTGCTGCTAGCCTGTCCTCCAGCGACCTTACTTTCGTTATCAGCTCCACCAATAGCAGGCTGATGTCCTTTGGCACCTGGAACTCTGTCCCGCCGCTTGCCTGGAGACGCAACATGTCTCCTCGATGTGGCAGTGGTTCATCTGCCCCCGTATTCTGCGTATCGTCGCGAAGGTCGTCTCGTTGCGCGTTCTCCTCTTCATTTGCGTTTTCTTGAGGCACTTTCTCATATGTGGCGTTCTGGTTGTGCGCCGTGGGCTCATGGGACTGTGGGTGTTGGGCTTGCGGCGCCGCCTCTGCTGTCGTCTCCCTCAGTAGTTTCAATATCGGCTCGCTCTTCAGTACTGCCTCCAATGGGTGTACGTCCTATCTGGTGGTTTCTATGAAGGTGTCGTCGTCTTCTACTAGGAGTTTGCCCAAAAGACTTGACCTCAGTGATTTCTGCCGGGCGATCGCGTCTCCCGGCTCCTCTGTCTCGTCAAAGTCATTTGGGCAATACATTCCCAACACCCACTTAGTCAGTCTGTCCTTCTTTCTGAAGACTGTTCCATAGCGCCTTATTTCAAGTTGCGCCAGGCAGCTGTCAATCTCTTTATATGTGAGAGAATCTGCCCAATCCTCCACGGCTTCCTGGATGTAATATCACAGTCGCTCGCAAATTTTTGTGTGCGCAAGGGGATTTTCAGTCCAATACCGTGGAACTTGAAAGTGCTTTTGCACTGCCAGTGGTATCCTTCGCAAGGTACCTACTGGATTACTACTGACTAAGGAAAACATGAGTTTTCCCAACTGGTGGTTCGGTCTCTAATCGCTAGACCAGGGTAATTCGCTTTTTAACCTACTTGCTTGGAGGTTATGTCGCTTTATGGTTATTGCGCAAACGTAATTCGCTTGTTTGCGCAGTGTGCATACGTTTTTATTGCGTGCGCAAACGATTCCGCGTATGCGCACACGTCAAAATCGATGCACTCGTGATCTCGCGGATGCGTAAACGATTTCGCGGGGTTTTATGCCTTTAATTGCAAATTGTTAATAAATTAATTGGCTTGTCCAAAGTTTACTTGTTGCGCATGCTGCGCCTGCGTGGCACTAAAATGACTAGGTGTAACAGTTTCACCACCGCAAGCGCAAACGATCCCGCGTCCAAAAACAAAAATCTAATTTTTCGGCCCTTTGCGCATGCGCAAACTCGAAACTAGTGATGCGCGCACCTCCCAGTGAGATGCGCTACCGATTCCGCGTGCTAAATCAAAATTTTAATTTTTCGACCCTTTGCGCATGCGCAAACTCGAAATTAGTGAATGCGCGCACCTCCCAGTGAGATGCGCTAACGATTCTGCAATAGTGATTTTCCACTTTTTGTTTTCGGTTTCTGCGCATGCGCGGCCCCGAAATTACTGCGCGCGCCCTCTAGGCTGTCCCCCGCGTCCGCGCTCACGCGTATTTCCCCAAAAATGCGGAAATTTCCGCTAATATCCCTTAAAATGCGAATTGGGTGCGTAATCTGCTATTTTACGCCCCGGCGTGCACGTGAGTTGCCTAACAAAGAGATCGAACGCTAAAAACCTATTATTGATAACAAAAATTAATAAATAGTGTAATGAATAATAAATAAATCATTTTTAATTAATCTCTTTGTTGTCCTCACTAAGTACTTCAACAATGCTCGGCCTTCACAAGCAATGTCCTCGGTAAGTACGTGCAGGCCGGATTATTCCCTCCAAGCAAGGTTATAAACCACCAGTTGGTTACCCTTGCACACACTATACACTTTTGTATTAATTAATTATCCCTCTCGATAATTAATTATTCGCAACGCGAGTCTCGACCTATTTAAATAATCGAATTATTCCCTAACCTATGCTTCCCAACACGTTAAGGCGCCAGTTGTAACGGGGTTCAGTTATGGAGAGGGTATCAATACCTCTCAGGGGTTCGTGGAGTAATATACGGGTGTATTCTACGCCCGGGCAACTCATCGTTGTAGAATTATCTGTAGTCCGGCAGGAGCGCATCGCAAATTCAAATGCAGATTCAAATCTCGCAAGGCAGTATACGTGATTCTCGTAACTTATATTGGCGCCCGTTACAGCATAAACATCACATATATACGTAATACGTCATACACGAATAATATGACCATTGCGCGGTAACATGTCCGTAAGAGGCGGTCACTAATGTCTTGTAGACGGTAAATTTTTCGCTTATTTGTGAAGCCCTAAATCAACCCAATTTCATTATTTAATAAGTGAATATTCGAATGTTTATTTGGAAAAACAATTTTGTCAGGCGCTCCGTATATGTAAATACTATGCTCAGAATTTTTTTTGAGTGATTTTATTAGCATTTCCATCAGATATGCTCGTGTGAAATACCGACATATTTTTGAACGTATACATCTTATGCAAATACTAATAGATTTACTCAAAAAATTTTTAAAGTATAGTATTTACATATACGAAGCGCCTGACAATCCTGTTTAAAAAAAAAAAACTTGGAAATTAATTAAATAAAAACCGCATTGCCGGTAAGTAGAAATCTGCATTTGCGTAATTTTGATCACCGCATGATAACAAAAACTATTTTTTTCTTTTAAATATTATGCAAAATGATGAATGTATTACCTACCGTAATGATACTATGTACCATTCTGTAAAGTTTCACGTCCACATTTTAAGGCATCTAAGAATGGCATTTGAACGAAAATTTCGTTCAAATGCTTCCGAATATAAACGCTTCCGAATATTGATTTGGGATTTTGCAGAATGATTAATAATGTCATTACGGAGGGCAATGCACTCATTATTCTTCATATATCGTTATATATTTTTTTTCTACTAAAAACAATATATTTTTTGCTCGGTCGGTAAAAATTGAGTTTGACAACCCCCCCTCCGCCGTTGAAACTTAGCATAGTCAGAGCTTGAGAACAATGAAGCTCTTGAAGATGAGCCTCGCGCGCGTGCCTTTTCTGATACGTTAGGAAATCTCCGTTAAAAATAAAACTATCGCTAAGTCGAGCTCTTGAAGACGAGCTTCGCGTGTGCGCATTCGTTGAAATGTTAAAAATAAGGGTTAAAAATTTAAATAGTTAAGGCTTACGAGGATTCCAGCTCCGAGGATAAGTTTCGAGCGCATGCGTGCGTTTTTTTAGCCTAAGGAATTCAGCGATATAAATTGAATAAAGTAAAGCGCATGAAAAGTGAAGCTGGAAGACGAAGACGAGCTTTGCGTGCGTACACTCATAGATAAAAATGAGAAAGTCAGCAAAAAATGTGCAAATTTAGAACTTCCGACGTCTTTCGAGTTGGCAGGGCAATTTCGAACAATAAAAAATAGTCGTCAAAGTATTAATTTTGCCCACCAAATTTTAGTAATTTTGTTTAAAAAACCGGGTGCACTACTAGCAAGACATGAAGATAGCAGGACACTGTACTAGAAAAAAGATAGACACAAATAAATCGATTAAGAATACGCCGCAAATTATCCATGATTTATCCATACAGTTAATAATTTTGTCATTCATTGCACATATTGAAAAAAACGAGCCTACGATCAAGACGACATCACTTTACCAGGGCGGCCTCGTTAAAAAAAGTAATAGCATTATACTAGTAATAAGTAAACAGGACACTGATTTTCCGAAATTTATTAGTACAACAAAGAATCTCGCGAGGAAAGCGAGTTCCATGCAGAAAAGCGGCGGCACGCAGGCAGGCTACCGCTAAAGTTTTCAACAAAATGTTTTCCAAATAGGCGGGGGAAGCGAGTTCCCACACTGACAAAAATGTTCTATGAAAAATTATTAAATTATCTGTGAAAATTTACTATGTTGTATGGGAACAGAGCGATAGAGTTGAATTGTATTAAATTTTACAATGTTTTCTATCAAAGTTTACTATACTGGAAAGTAAAGTAGAAATCCATGAAGAAACAAATTATTTCTCAGCCTACTTTACCCACCCTATTTTTTACGATTTATTGAGTTACATTTATTAAATCGGAAATAAATTTTAGAACTTGAAAAAATATGCAGTGACCGGGAATCGAGTGTTTAGATTCGTCTATATGCTACAGCTTGAGGTTATGTTGATTCGCCGACTGCAGCCATTAGCAGATGACAATTCAATTTTTACTATGCTGGCTTGTAAAAATTCTTGTACCTTCTGTTAGTTATTAAAATGCCTGAAATTTACGATGTATTGTAGTAAAATTTGTGATAACTTCTTGTAAAATTTAACAAAATATAAACTAAAAATTATTGCAACAGAAAAACGGTGATACACAGACATCAGGTTACCTATAAAATTATCAGTTGAATAATCTCTAAATCCAAGTAGACGGAGGAAGCGAGTTCCCAGCAGAAAAATGGTGATACACAGGCAGGTTACCTATAAAATTATCAATCAAATAATCTCTAAACCCTGCAAGTAAGCGGAGGAAGCAAGTTTCCAGCAGAAAAACGGTGGTACACAGAAAGGTTACCTATAAAATTATCAATCAAATAATTTCTAAATCCAAGTAGGTGGGGGAAGAGAGTTGAACGCAGGAAAGTCGAGACACGCAGGTAGGCTACCTATAAAATTATCAATAAAATGATTTCTAAATCCAAATAGGCGGAGGAATCGAGTTCGATGCAGGGAAGTTGAGGCACGCAGACAAGTTACATATAAAATTATCGATCAAAAAATATCTAAATTCACATAGAAGAGAGAAGCAACTTCCCTGCAGGAAAATAGAGTCACGCAGACAGGTAATCTATAAAAATATCAATGAAATAATTTCTAAACCCAAATAGGTGGGGAAAGCCTAGGCAGAAAAGTAGAGGCACGTAGACAGGCTACAAATGAAGTTTCAATAACATAATTTATAAACCCAAATACGCGGACGAAGCGCGTTCAAGGCAGAAAAGTGGAGGCACGCAGATAGGCTACCTATGAAATATCATTTCAATAATTTCTAAACTTAAATAGGCAGGGGACGAGAGTTCCATGCAGAACACTGGAGGCCTACAGACGCTCTGGTAATTATTTGGGTTTAGAAATTATTTTATTGAAAATGTCATCGGTAGCCCGGCACTGTAATACCGTTTTTCTACGTGCAACTTGCTTCCACTGCCTATTTGGGTTTAGGAATTATTTAATTGATAATTTTATATGTAGCCTGTCTACTTATGTCTCTCCACTTTCCTGTGTACACTCAGAAAAAATTATCTATTAAAAATTACTATAATACATAGTAACATCGAGATATACTTGTAATATCAAAATAATTAATATGTTTTATAGTCCAAAATTGTTATGTACATAGTAAAAATTGCCATGTATATTGTAAAAATTGCTATGTACACCATAACTATTATTTGAAGTACTTGTCGATGAGCGTGTGACTTCATTAATCACGGACTAGGCTCCAAGGCAACTTGAACGGCAGTAGCCTGGCTCATGCCTTACTGCCCCAGCTTGTTGAGGAGATGAACGCGGACGTTATAATGATTAGCGAGCCGTATAGAGACAGAGACAGCCCGACTTGGCTCGTTAATACCTCCCGTTCTGCGGCGCTGTGGTTCCGGGGGCAGGCCAGGTCGCGTATCACAAGCCAAGGGAGGGGCGAGGACTACGTCTGGGCTCGGGTGTCTGATGTGACGTATGTCAGCATGTATCTCACTCCAAACTGTAGCGCCGCGGAGTTCGAACAAAAGGTGGCGGCCCTCGAGGACGCGCTTAGGAACATCCCCGGCCCCGTTACCTTCGCGGGGGACGTTAACGCCAGGGCCATTGAATGGGGCATGATGACGACGAACAAACGTGGACGGCTGCTGTTGGAAATGGCCACGAGGCTAGACCTAACAGTAGCAAACGTGGAACAGGCGATGATGTACAGGAGATCCGGCTATGGCGCATCCATCCCAGACGTGACCTTTGTGACGACTGGTCTTCTCCGAAGTGTCGAGGGGTGGCGGGTGTTCGAGGGCTACACGGCCAGCGACCACCAGTACATCATCTTCGGAGTGACCGACAAAATACAGAACAGAACAGGGACCGCCCCAACTCCCGCGGGATGGAACATGAAAAAACTAGACGTTGACAAACTGATGGCACAGCTGGACAGGGAACCGGACCCGACAACGGCGATCCCTCGCGGCATCGGTGGTAGGGAAAAGGCTGAAAAGCTAACAGAGGAAACGTCGGGGCTCTTGAGAGGGCTCTGTGACGCCTCTATGCCAATAAAACGGACGAGACGTGACAAAGAACCGGTGTACTGGTGGACCGAAGATATCGCGCGCCTCCGACGCGAATGCCTACGGCTCTGACGGAGGGCCCAGCGCGCCCGCGACAGAGCGGAAGCGATGGCCCACTCGGAGGAGTACCGGGTAGCGCACAAAGAACTGAGGCGCGCTATCAATGACATTAAAAAAGAAAGTTGGACCAAACTGATTAGCGAGGTGGACTCAGACCCTTGGGGAGCGGGTTACAAGATCGTCACCCGCAACCTGGGAGGCAACAATCCACCGGTTGTCAGGGACGAAGAAACGAGGAACAGAATCATTGACGGACTCTTCCCTACACACTTTGAACAAGGGTGGGGGGGCGACAATAATGGCGACGACGAGGTGCAGGATTTCACCCGGGGTGAGCTCAGCTTGGCTGTTGCGCAGCTCTCGGCGGGGAAGGCACCAGGTCCGGACGGTATCCCAGCGGAAATCCTCGGGATTGTTGCAAAACGACACCCGGGGATACTCCTGAACCTATATAATACATGCCTGGCGGAGGGCGTGTTCAGCAAAGATTGGAAGACGGCGCGGCTGATCCTCATTGATAAAGGAAAGGGTGGGGACCCGGACTCGCCGTCATCCTACAGACAGCTGAGCTTGCTGAATACACTTGGCAAGCTCTTCGAAATGCTCCTGAAACCGTGAATCCAACAGGCGGTTCGGGACGCTGGCGGCCTGAACGACAGAGAGTACGGTTTCAGACAAGAACGGTCGACGATAGGGGCGATCCAAAAAGTGATCGACTCCTTTGACAGAGCACAGACTAGACCCCACAAGAACAGGCCAATAGTGCTCATGGCAACACTCGACGTACGAAACGCTTTCAACGCGGTGAGGTGGACGGACATCGTGCGGGCATTCTCTGACGCTTTCCCGCTGCCCCCATACCTTCTCCGAATCCTCAAGGACTATCTACGAGTTCGTTACATTACGTACGGGACGCAGACTGAGGTCAAGAAAAGAAAAATGACGGCGGGAGTAGCGCAGGGCTCGATCCTTGGCCCCGATATTTGGAACGTAGGTTACGATGAGGTGTTGGATCTTCCAATGCCGCCGGGGGTCTATCTGGTCGGCTACGCAGACGATCTGGTCATCGTCATCACGACCAAGGATACACGACTGGCTCAGATGAGGCTGACCCAAGCCACGAGACGGGTGGACGAATGGATGCAAAGTCGGGGACTACAGCTGGCCATGCAAAAGACGGAGTTACTATACCTAACTAGGAAACGGATAGACACGACAATACCCATGACGGTGGGGACGTCCGTTGTGCATCCTGGACGGTTCCCCAAATATCTGGGGGTGACCCTGGATACGAGGATGACCTTCTGGCCGCACATACGTGGCGTCGCTGAGAGAGCGGCGTTAAAGACCGCCGCCCTCGCACGCCTCATGGCAAATACGAAGGGACCGAGACCGAGCGTACGACGACTGCTTATGACAGTGACCAACTCGATGCTCCTTTATGGAGCCGAGATATGGGCGGACGCGACGCGAATAGAGAAGTACCGCAAAAAGATAGCGGCGGTACAAAGACTGGGAGCGCTGCGAATCGCGTGCGCGTACCGCACCATCTCAAAGGTGGCGGTACTAGTGATCGCAGGGGTTGTCCCAGTCGACCTTCTCGCTCTCAAGCAGAAGAGGATCTACGAGTACAGCGAAGAAAGGGGAAGAGCGAGGGCCTCCATAGATGCACGGACGACAACGCTGACATCCTGGCAAACGCGATGGACAGACAGCGACAAAGCCAAGTGGACGAGACGCCTCATAACGGACGTGCGACTCTGGCATAAGAGAGGAGCTGGGGAGGTGAACTTTTACCTGACCCAGTTCCTATCCGGACACGGATACTTCCGCCAGTATCTGCATCGGATGGGGAAGGTAACGACCCCGTCCTGCACGTACTGCGGACATAATAGAGACGATGCGGAGCACACATTTTTCGTGTGCCCCCGCTGGATAGTCGCGAGACACAGACTACAGACGAAGACAGGTGACATCACACCGGATAACGTCGTGACACTGATGCTGTCAAGCAAACAAAACTGGGACGACATAGCACGCTACGTGACTCACGTACTACAAGGCAAAAAGACTGACGGTTGCCTTGAAAACTGATACAAAAGATGAAAAATAGACAGACCAGACAAGATATATAAGATTGCCGTAGGGCATAGAAACGCCGACCGGTCCGAAGTAATGTGTATAACAGTTCCGGGCCGGATTCCGGTGAACGCCGCGGGAAAGGTTTTGGGTGTTTAGGGGGTAGAAATCCCTCACACCGCGGAGCCCGACGCTTCGTGATGGTCTTAGTGGGCCCCCCCTCCATGCTGTAAGCAAGGACGGGGGCCTCGGAAGATTCACCTAGTACCTCGGAAAAACAAAAAAAAAACCGCTGCCAATACATTGACACTTAGCTTCCTCAAAATAATGTATTTATTCATTTTTTTTTTAATTTTTTATCACAATAATTAATTGTATCATACCCAATTTTCTTTATGAATATTCGTAATAAATTAATATATATTTTTCGAAAATTCATTCTTGTTACACTTTTTCTCGTGCGACAACCCGATATTTTTATAAACCAATTTTTTCAAAATATTATCATATGTTCAATTAGTTTTATTTTAAACCTCAAATATCTTACGTCGTAATAGTTCGATTTTATTGGGCAATGAATTCAGTTTGAAGATATAAAAAAAAATATATCTCTCCCAAATTTTAGGACTATTGGTTGATTTTCTTAATATTGTTATCGCGTGCACCTTCAACTTTGGGTAATATTTTAAATCCATAATATTTTGAAAACTTAAAAATAAATTCGAACAAATTACCAAACTCTGTATTACATATATTCATTTATTACACATATGAATGTTTATTATAAAGTCACCAATCAAGTCAATCAGTCAAGAGACTTTCCAAAAAGGCTATAACAAAAATACTGGCATATTCTGCAAGTAAAATGCAAACTTTTTCCCAATCAATGTTCTATACAAAAAATTTCGATATTTTGAGTAAAGAATAAAGATAATCTTTTGAAATTTCAACCAAATATATTCTTCAATGAGTCTAATAAGGTTAAACTTGATCGCGCTGTAAATTACTCTCAATAAAAAACAAAAGCAAGTGAACAACGCGCACGCATAGCACGTGTTATTTCCATTTTCTAATATAGATATATCCAAAAAATTACGAATTGAAAAGAGGGCTAAATCAGTTTTAACCTCGAATATCTCTGAAATTTATAAACGAATTCTTTTACTCTAAAAACGCATATAATAAATAATATACATTCTACATCTCCGCCAAATTAAAAAAAAAAGAATTAAAACAAGTTTTCTCTAGTTATCAGGCGACAAATAAAATAACTTTGTAAAATAGGATAATTTTGAATATCAAAAAGTAATCGTACGATCTTGATGAAAATTCACATACATAATATCTATATCACATACAAAATTGTCTAGAAATTGTAGCTGATTGATAGAACCGTTCTCGAGAAATTACGATTTAAAAAAAAGTTTAAAAAATTTTAACCTCAAATACCTCTGAAATTTATGGACCAATTATTTTGCCTAAAGAACTCGACCAAGAGCTATCCAAAATCTACCTCCACAAGGAATTTTGAAGAAATTACGACTATTTTCCCTCTGGAATCGTTGGACATACAAAACCCATTTTTCTCATTTTTCATGTTTTACGTTTTTGTTAATAACCAAAGAACCGTGATAGCTAGAAACTTTTTTTTTTTTTTAGAAAATATAGGTATTTTAATTCTCTTTTAAATGCTACCTATCCCATTCTGATACATACAGCCGTTCTCGAGAAATTACGATTCGAAAAAGAGGTTACACAAATTTTAACCTCAAAAATCTCTGAAATTTATGAACCAATCATCTATCCCAAAGAAAGATGCAGGTGGCAACCAAAAATCTACCTCTACAAGGAATTTTGAAGCGATTAACACAATTTTACTCCCGTAAATGGTCGCCACCTAAAACACGTTTTTTTCATTTTTTAATGTTTTTCTTAAAAACTAACCAATAGAATGGATTCAATTTTATACATATTATAGCTATTCATAATCTCCATTATCATGATTTTTCTCAAAACAATTGACCATTTAGTTTGGGAGTTATAAACATTTAAAAAAAAACACGTTTTTGTTAATAACAAAATAATCGTGATAGCTAGAGAAATTTTTTTTTTTTTAAATATAGGTTTTTTATGCTCTTTCGAACGCTACCCATCGGATTCTAAAATTTAAATCAAATCATTAAAAAAAATCAACAATAAATTTTTCGAAAATGAAAAATTTGACATAAAACAAAAACGAATCAGTTAGTCGTACAAAATTATTCTTTTCCCGAATTCGGAATCAAAAAACAAAAAAAATGAGACCCATCCGGTTAAAATCGACCGCGTAGATCCGAAAATAAAGCTGTATACACACACACACACACACACACACATCCATACACACATTTTGTAAAATCATGTGACACAAACTTCTAACAGCTTTATTCATGTTAGCGCAATTTAAAGAAAATTAAAATTTTACTATTACAAAGCTTCCTCTATGAGGAAGCAAAAAAAAAAAAAAAAAAAAAAAATCACGGACTAGGACTAGACACTAGACGAGATGTTAGAGACTGAGCAAAAAACTCTTCACAATTATGAAATTATAAATAAGAAAAAATATAATTTAATAAAAAAAATAAACGAAGATATTAACGGAAAAAATAATTATTATTTGCATCGATATTTATTTTCACAATACCAAATAATGTTTTCATGTAGTAGTAGTACTAGTAAATGCAAGACTGATAAACAAAAATCGGTTAAAGCTATGATATAATTTTACACTACGATTTTAATAATTATACTATTTTTCTATACTATTTCTGATAAAAATTAGAATACTGTAAAAAATTCATCTCAGTTATGTATTTTTTATATTCTAGTGATCAAAAATTGTGTAATGTGTGTGTGTGAGTGTACGTGTGCGGGTGCGTATGCGTGTCACACAATATTTGACAATGTTGCAATAAATTTATAAAGTGTAAGTTAACAGCATTTAAATTGCTTGGTTTTACATTATAGGCTCCAGACATATTTTGAGCAAAGTATATGGATACCAGCCCCATATTGAGAAGAGCTTTTCCTCTTATTTTAAATACATAAACAAATCAAAATAATTCATTGCACAATTTATGACAAATCAGAAATAGTGCCCCTCCTCCACCCCTGCTGATATTTCTCTTAAATATTAACAATCGCCTTTTTCTGAATAAATCTGTAAATTGTAAGTTAACAGCATTTAAATTGCTTGGTTTCATATTATAGGCACCAGACCTATTTCGAGCAAGGTATATAGGTACCAGTCCCATGTTGAGAAGAGCTTTTCCTCTTAAATTACAGATATAAACAAATCAAAATAATGCATTGCACAATTTATGACAAATCAGAAATAGTGTCCCTCCTCCACCCCTGCTGATATTTCTCTTCAATATCAACAATCACCTTTTTCTGAACAAATCTATAAATTGTAAGTTAACAGCATTTAAATTGCTTGGTTTCACAAATCAGAAATAGTGCCTTTGCTGAAGAAATCTATCAATTGTACGTTAACAGCATTAAAATCCCTTGTTCTCATACTATAGGCACCAGACCTATTTTGGGCAAAGTATGGATTTAGAATCATCGCAATTGTTCTACACTTATAATTATAAGTAATTATTGTCGTAAAATGGAAAACCTATAAATAGTTGATTTTTTAGTAGTGTCATAGCGTGCATTCTCATTAAACACACGTTAGCTGTGTATGGTATTACTGAGGGATTTCTATTCATCATAATATCGGTCATAAACGCCATGGCATAAAGTCCATAGCTCGTACTATCTGGTTGCCGTGTCACGGGTATAAAGTAAATTTGATTTTCATTCAAATTTGCATATCGCTGATGTAAATAATCTTTTTCAGATAAATGCCATTCACTGAATTGTTTACGATTAAGGCTATCATAAATTTGTAAATATATTCCATCGTATCGAATGCACATCCAATGTTCAAAATTTTCGTGGCCTCCAATTATTCATAAATGTACTTTACCGTGATAATTAATAAATATTTTTGGCAATAAATGCCAAAATCCAAAGTACGTGATTGGATGTATTTCGTAACCTAGGTTCTGTTTTTCAACTGAACTGAAGAAACGTTTGTATGCTATCATCATTTAGCATACTTTGTGGTTGTAAAATATTATGAATAATATTAGTCAAATCATTATTTTTCAATAAAGCTTTTAAAACTATTTACTGTTCTTCTATTCAATCTTCATCTCTATTTTTCATGTTATTGTTGGTGCTTATTTCGTAATGATAATGCTCTGATGCCTTTGCATCATATTCAATCTCAATTTCTTCAATAATTTCTTCAAAATTTGTATCATTTATTTCTCTAGTAGTGTCATTGATGTGACTTGATTTATTGTTTTTTGATAGCTTCACGTATTTCTTTTGACTATTGTTCTTAAGCGTTTTTCGCTTTCTTTTTTTTTGCTCTGCAATGCATTTTCTGCGGCATTCTTTACTTCATTATTATCTTTAGTTGTTTCTTCTAAGGATATCGGTTCCCGTATCGGCATATGGCGATTATAACGACTATCAATAATTTCAGAAAGTAAGCAATTCATATAAAAATTTCGTAAGGCAATTTCCATTTTTTCTTTCCAAAATGTTTCATCATATTCTACCAAAGTATGTTTAATACCTTTCTTTGTACACAGAGCAAAAATACAATACTTCCCTTTGCTGATATGAAGTTGTCCTTGAACTTGATAATAATACTCATGCTTTTTGTTCAACTCATTCAGATTATTTTTGCTATAAATTCTTCTCAAATGTTTCTTTGCTTTTATAGCTTATAATGATGTCATATTAGTACCAGATATTGGATTTTTATATTCTATTGCACCATCATCATCAATATTTCCATCTAATGATGCTCCAAGAAACTCATATTGTTCATCAATAATTAAACCAGATTTCTTGATTTCTTTGTTCAATATTTTTGACAGCCTTGTCCGAGAACTTTCTTCTTCTTGTATGCCATAGATGAAAGCTGGAAGACGCAATAATGCTGGGTATAAAAAATCTTTAACGATTTTAGCACAAGGCGTAGTGCTTTTTTTCGGCAGACTCTTCCGAAACGACATGCTGTTAATAATTCGTGTCTTTTTTGATGCCACAATTCACAGTCACCTTGACTTCTTGTATTTCACTCGATTTCCTCACGATTTGCTTCATCATTTTGTAGCTTTTTAAAATGTTCCTGCATTAAAATATCATAAACTTCTTTACTAAGATCAAGGCGTTTAGAATTTCCTCCATAATCTGCATCTGCACCAAAAGCAGTCCTTCTTTTGCGTATTCCTTGAGCACTCCTTAAAGCTCTTTTATATTCTATCTTTTTCTTCATGCTTTCTTCCATTAAGCTTACGGCACTGGGAACTTCGAAGCCTCTAATTTCGTGTAATTTTGTCAAAAGCGATTGCGTATTATATTGCAATACAGCTGCTAGTACCCTTACGTAGTAGGAGTCTTTCATGCCGTAATTGATACGTTTACCACCAACTACTTTGGCTACTATGGAATTAAAGGATTCCAGATAATTATTGTTGACAGTAAGTAGCAAGCTTTGAGAATGACAACTTAAATCTGTAACGGCTCGCTGTATGGAGAAATATAGTCCAGTGGATTTCAGTATTGGAATCAAATTTTTTTCTCCCTTTTTTTATCATATGTTACTCCAAGTTTTTTGCAACAACTATGATTTCCAAAAACATGAACGGAATTGATGATTTGTTTCTGTAATATTTGTATACTTTCAACTGATTGCTCTTTTTCTTTCGTTGTTTGAACCAGGGATACTACATGTTGCCGTATTTTAAAAGCACTTCTTTTTATATTGTTTCGAAATGATTTTACATTTCCCCTGGCTAAGGAATGCGACAGTCGTCCTTTTGAAGCATCAACAACTTTATTACACATATTTCGTAGTAAATGATTCGTGCATTCAACCTTTCTTACTTGTACACCATATTGGCGATATGGATTGGTATCCAAAATTGCTTTATAAACACTGCTATCACCATCGCCTATTACTGTTTCATAAATTAAACCACGAGACTTTATACTTTCTGAAAATCCTTGTACAATAATCTCTTTTTCCATTCCACTAGAACATTGGTCACGGCGCCAGTTTTTATAGCATTTGTGTTTAGAAGCGGTTTCATTTCTGCGCTCAGCAAGATCATATATATAACAGAACTTATTGCGTACACCCACGTACAATACTTTTTTGGTTCGATATCCAGTTATAGCAGCGCAACCAGACAAAGAGTCATATTTGGTACTTTTATACGACCTTTTAAGCCAAGAACCGTCAACAATGGCCGTTATAAATGGGAGACTATTGATGGTATCACCATTCATTATAGCCAATTCTTTTTCCATTTCTGCTGCGTCTTGCATACATTTTTCAGATGCTTTCTCAAAAGTTTCCACTAAATTCTGCTGATATTTAATATAGGTTTTTGATGACTACATGGTACAGCCATTGCACCTAATTGCTGTTTTAATTCCAAGTATCCAGCCCTTGAAGCTATCGTACCAACTACAGCGCCTTCATTTAGTGGTATCACATTTTTATCTTCCTTGTTTAAATTCATCCACTTATAGTAGCCACAAATGTTACATACCTACTTTATTTCCGTTGATAATCCTGTATCACTATATGTGGAATAATATATATCATGAAAACTGCATTGGTTTTTGCAGCCATGTTCACGGTAAATTTCCATTAACTGATCAAAATGGTGTATAGGATCAGTAATTCTACGACCCGGAAATTCCTTTTGTAATCTTTTATTTTCCACTCGTTTACTTTGATCATGACTGATCATTTGATTTTGATTACTATTAAGGTTATTATGTACTACATGTCCTTGACGATCATACTCACATGGTATATTACAATCATTCATATCTTCATTATTATTAACAATATCATTCATTTGTTCATACATACCTTCTCCATTTTCAGTTTTTTGTTTTGTTCTTTCTGCAAACTGATTTTTTACTTTTCGTGTGAAATTACAAAATTTATATAATTAACGCAAAACAAATAATACTGTAGAAATAAGAATAGTCATTTTAAAAAACATGCACCATTTTCATTTACCTTACGAACACTAACATAAATGAATATCGATTTTAACATTTTAAAACATGATTTTATTTTTTTCTTTCCAAATAATACCTAATCAAGACATTCTACATAAAAACTACATAAAAATATATGCATGAACATTCGAAGAAAAGAAAGTGTGTCGAAAAGTTTTACAATTATTACAACCTTACTAGCTGATGCCGTTGCCTTGACGTTATTCTCTCTCTCTCTCTCTATCTCTCTCTCTCTCTCCCCTCTCTCCCTCTCCTTCTCCGTCTCCCTTTCCCTCTCCTTCTGGTAGTGCTATTATTTTTTTTAGAAAATGTTTATTTACATGTCAAAACATTGGATTGAATCTTCAGAGTGATTTCAGCAAATAATACCAGTTTTGTTTGAAAATGAATTTTTTTGTTTGAAAGTATCAGTTTACAAAAATCCCAAAAAATCATATTAAAAACTATTATTAAAATCTATTTGATATATTTTTTCCGAACATTCAAGTCACAAGTCCAACAAGTTTTACTATAAATTCGTCGGGATAGGGCAAGAACGTACCAACTTGTGAAATTTAGCAAGAAGGTACCATCTCAGAAAAACATGCAACAAGGTACCATCTCACGGAATATAGCAAAAACGTACCACCTCTGAAAAATAGGCAAAAATGTACCCTCTCGGGAAAATAGTCAAGAAGGTACCATCTCTGTAATAATTTTAATGTCGGAAGCGTACGCTGAAAAGGTGAGGTTTAGGCGCCCGCGCTTACTGGCCTGGCAGAACTGAAGCGAAACATAATTATAAACTTTTTTTTTTACTAACAATATTTTTTTCTTAAAGAATATAATGAATTTGTAGTTTGATTAATATCAAAAAGTTGGCTCTAGAAATTCAGATCAATTTACTTGTTGTTTCATTTTTTCAAAGTACGATTAACACAAGGCCCATCTATGACATAGGATAAAAATCTTACTCCTATTTAAAAAAAAAAAGATTTATTAATAAAATTCCAAGATGGATTTAGTAACAAAACAATACGACAAAATTAGTAAGAGCTATAAAAAAGTAACGAACGTATTGCACTTAACAGCTCGTTTAACCGCATCAAGCTTGTTGGTTCTGCGCGGATGTGCGCGATGAGAGAGCACGCCCCTGTCCTAGCCCCGCGTCAAAACTGTTATGAACCTCCTTAAATTTTAGAATCCATTTTATACTAAATTTGAATAGTTTAGAAACTAAAATGAAAATTTACGATTAAAAAATTTTTTTTTCGCAATCTAGAACTACTGAGATTATCTTTCGTCGATATTTTAGATTGTGAACATTACAAGAAATAAATTATTTATTGATCTCAAAAAAACGTAGAGATCTGTAAAATTTTACATATATACATAATATGCAAAATTATTTATAAAAAATATTTGATTGCAGATGAATAATGAATCATCACTTGCTGCAGATGAATAATGAATCATCACTTGCTGCAGATTAAATGATATCATACAAAATTATAACACTTGCATTTGATTCCAGATCGATAAATAAAAAAAATATTTATATTAATAACATACGATATTATATAAAAATAATATTATATTGCAGATTAGTAAAGAAATTATCAATTGCTGCAGATTAAATAATATCATACAAAATTACAGTAACTATTTTTCATTGTAAAATAATAAAGAAATTATCGTGTAGTTATTAATTAATAAAGGAATTATCAATTGCTTCGATTTTTATAAAATGCAAATTCATAAAAGCAATATTTGATTATAGATCAGTAAAAAAATAATTAATTACGGTCATATTAAGTAAAATCATGCAAAATTCTAGCACTTGCATTTGATTGTAGATAGATAAATAAAAAAATATTTATATTAATAACATGCAACACATATATATATTGTAACGGGGTGGATACGGAGGAGAAGAGTAAAAAATACGCGCCGGCATCGGGAATCGAACCCGAGCCGTCCGGACCGGAGGCGAGTGTCTCTACCGCGACACTACCAAAGCACTGCTCCCTGGTCCTCCATCCGGTGTGCTAACCGCAGGTGCCGGTAACACAGGGCCCTACTCTTGCGCCGGCTAGCGCTGTATCACACCTCGTTATGTCCCCCACCCAAATTGCGAGCGTTAACGTCCTCGAGCGAGTGTTATACCCTAAGAAGGCTTCTCCATGCTCAACCGCCATTCAGGAGTAATCTCAACTGAATGCTTCTGCGGAAGTCTCGTAGACTCTATTCTACGTGGAGGACGGATCAGTACAAGAGAAATCCTCTCATTTCTTTGACTGAAAACAAGCGGCCCTCGCGCGATCAGACTTGAGTGAAAAACCCCGCTCGGTTCTTGCGACTCAAGTCGCGCCTGTGGGTGGAAGGAAGAACTTCGATCGGACTTCTTTCGGATCGTGGAGTTTCAAGGAAACGTGGATTATTTCATTGGGTGCCATGTAACGGGGTAGATACGGAGGAGAAGAGTAAAAAATACGCGCCGGCATCGGGAATAGAAACCGAGCCGTCCGGACCGGAGGCGAGTGTCTCTACAGCGAGACTACCAGCGCACTGCTCCCTGGCCCTCTATCTGGTGTGCTAACCGCAGGTGCCGGTAACACAGGGCCCTACTCTTGCGCCGGCTAGCGCTGTATCACACCTCGTTATAACATATATATATATATATATATATATATTGTAACGGCCTGCGCGTGTACGTGCGCGGGTATGCGTGTATCGGTGTGCGCGAATGAGACATGAGGCGAGTCTCGGCACACCGCGTCGGCACGCACTAATACCCGAAAAGTAAACACCCCTTAACCTTGCGCGAAGGACAAGGCCGAGCTGCCGGGGAAGCAGCAGGTAGGCAGTATCGTTTCGGCTATTGCCGCGAGCAATAGTGCGTATCGAGAGAGAGAGAGAGAGAGAGAGAGAGAGAGGAGAGTGCGAGTGTGCAGAGTGGTGCACCGGATTGAATCGGTGCAGTACCGAGAAGAGTGCGAGTGTGCAGAGTGGGGCACCGGATTGAATCGGTGCAGTGCAGTCGAGTGAGTGAGAGAGAGGGAGAGCGCCGTCAGCCTCACGGTCGATCCCCTGTGGCGGCCGGACTGCCAGCGAAGGAGAGAGAGAGAAGAGAGGACGCCGCCGGCAGCCTGTACCGTGGAGAGAGAGAGAGAGACGCCGGCAGCCTATACAGCGAAGGAGAGAGAGTGGCACGGCTGCCCGAGCCGCCCGGCCAATCCTTCGCGGACGCCGCTGCGCCTGTAAGGTAAGCCCTGGCCAGGCGAACGCGCGCTCTTCCCGCGGACGACGGGCGTCCGGAGAACGATCCCCGCGCGAGCGAGCGAGGCTCACCGACGCGCGCGTGTGTGTCGATCGCGCGCGGCGATTGACCAACGTCGGTGCGAGCCGCTTCTTCGAGTACGTGTGTGCGATCGCGCGCACACGTACATAGCGTGCGCGGGTGCACCACCCGTACCGGCGCGTATAATGGATACGCGCCGCGTGTATTAAACTTGTTACGCCTGCGGGGCAATAAAGTTACAGTCTTTTGTTAAATTCGAGTACGCGTGTGATTGACGCGTCATTCCCTTCCCTTTTCTACGTCGGTGGCGTGGCGGTATAGAATACCACCGGCGTCCGCGGGCGCGAGTACGCAATACTCGCGTGTTTCTGAGCAGCTGAGACAGCACGCACGAGAGAGACACCGCGACAGCGAAGTCACGCGTTGTAACGCCGGTAGGTACGGCTGCCGACGAAGGTAGCCGACAGCGAGCGACGGCGCGCCGGTGAGAGCGAGGAGATTTCGCCGAGGGTTGGCACGAGCCAGTGCTCGCGCCTGTCAACCGCTGCGCCGTTCATCGGCAATTCCGGTTCGGAGATTTGCGGCACTGAGGGGAAAACCTACCCCGTTAGAATTGGCGCCCTTAACGTGTGGATACACGGATACCTGCCACCGACGAGCGTACGGAAAATTATAGAATAGAATAGAATAGTTTTTATTTGTAAATTACAAAATAATTATGTTACAGTCTACCATCCCGCATTCGCCCAGGCTCATATCTGTGAGACGGGCAAACCCAATAGGCAAACCACGTGGGATAAATCCTATTAGGAAAACCCGCCTCAGGATGGTTCAAAGTATTGAACATAATTAACATTTGTGTACATTATATCGCAATCGTATAATCATCACAAACATAGTCAATGGCAATCGCCAAGTCACGAAGTATCACATAATTGAACTTAGTTATTCTTCAATCTAGCGATTACAGATTGAATTCATCACATTGCTTTATTCATACGATGTACGTCAGAAGATTAATCACAAAACGATTTTAGTACTGTTATAAAAATAGCAGTACAAGTCTATATTCTATTTACACATATATACAGTCGACATCGCATGACCTTTGCATCAAGTACTTCCTAAACGCAGCTTTGAATTTACTCGCCGAGGAAACATTCTTAATATCGCGAGGAATCGAATTCCACAGTCGCGTACCCTGGGACCAGAAAGAATCCAGCCCTACGTCAGTTCGTGATGACGGAACTATAAGTTCTCTGCAGTGAGTTCTACTCGACGTTCTATCTTGGCACTTTTGAAATAAGGGAGCTAGGTACACTGGCTGATCCAAATTTATAACTTTGTACATTAAGACCGCTGCAAAATATGCCCTTCTCTCCCTTAAGTCAAGCCACTCTAGCTTATATCTATATGGGCTGATGTGTTCATCTTTCTTAGCACCACTTACATATCTCACACATGAATTTTGCAATATTTGCAGTTTCTTTTGAAGTTCACGCGTCACGTCAAGATACACTAGCGAGCAGTAATCTAAATGAGACAACACGAGAGAGCTTGCGAGCTGCTTACGTAAGATCTCGGTGGTGCAGGATCGAAACCGTCTGAGTCCGCATAGGGCTCTGTTAACTTTTCGGCTAACTGCATCCACTTGCGCTTTCCATGCTAGTTTCGAGTCCATTACAACACCGAGATTAGTTACAGTGTCGACAAAGGGGACGAAAACGTTGTCCTGAATCTCAATGCCAGACAAATGCATACCGCGTAGTATATTAATATTGTGGTTAGATCCAAAAATAATAGCCTTAGTTTTTCTTACATTGAGACCAGGGTTGCAAACTTGAACGGAATTTCGCTCTTTTAAACGCTCATACTTTGGTTTTCTTGCAATTCAACCGTTTATAATTTTAATAAAAACGTTCCTTTTTGAACAAAACCGACTTCGAATTGTAAAAAAAATGTTCACTTCTGAACTAAAGGATTGAAAAGTAATATGTTCTAAACCAAAGAAACTTTAAATTATAATCAAAATGTTCTACTCTATACTACACCGTTAAATAACTTAACAAAAATAATGCATTCTAAACCATTCTTTTATTAAAAATTGTTTAGTCTAAATCAAACCGTTTTTAAATAAAAGGGTATTGTATTTCGTTCAACAAAACTGTTATTTAGTGTTCAAGAAATGCTCCTGACAGAACGGAACATGAATTAATTAAACCAAGTCAAAACGTTTTCTACATGGTTACTGCGTCATCAAGGTGTTCGAAGTGTGGCGGCTAGGCTTTTAAAGTGGCCGATGATGATGTCTAGGTGGTGCGCTCCGTAGTTTTTTGCATTTAGATGTCACGGCGCATCTAATAGGAGGTCCAGGTGTTCGGGGTAGCCGAGGATGATGTCTAGGTGGTGCGCACTGTAGTTTTTTGCATTTATATGTCAGCGCGCATTTTACAGGAAGTCCAGGTGTTCGAGGTAGCCGATGGCGATGTCTAGGTGGTGCGCTCCGTAGTTTCTTGCATTTAGATGTCAGGGCGAATGTAATAGGAGGTCCAGGTATTCGAGGTAGCCCATGACGATGTCTAGGTGGTACGCTCCGTCGTTTTTTGCATTTAGATCTCACGGCGCATCTAATAGGAGGTCCAGGTGTTCGGGGTAGCCGAGGATGATGTCTACGTGGTGAGCACCGTAGTTTTTTGCATTTATATGTCAGCGCGCATTTTACAGGAAGTCTAGGTGTTCGAGGTAGCCGATGACGATGTCTAGGTGGTGCGCTTCGTAGTTTTTTACCTCTAGGTATTGGAACGCATCGAATTCGTGGTCTAGGTTTTTGGGGTAGCCGATGATGGAGTCTAAGTTGTGCGCTCCGTAGGTTTTTGCGATTAGATCTCAGGGTGCATCTAATACATGGTCCAGGTGTTCGGGGTAGTCGATGAGGTGCGCACCGTAGCTTTTTGCATTTATATGTCAGGACGTATTTTACAGGAAGTCCAGGTGTTCCAGGTAGCCTATGACGATGTCTAGGTGGTGCGCTCCGTAGTTTTTTGCATTTAGATGTCAGAGCGAATGTAATAGGAGGTCCAGGTGTTCGAGGTAGCCGATGACGATGTCTAGGTGTTGCGCTCCGTAGTTTTTTGCATTTAGATGTCAGGGCGCATGTAATAGTAGGTCCAGGTGTTCGAGGTAGCCTTTGACGAGGTCTAGGTGGTGCGCTCCATAGTAGGTTCATTTTCTTCGACAGTGGTTATTACATGCAAGATCAGAAGTATATTTGTACTTTGAAATGAAAATATAAATATTCAGATAAGTAGCAAACTTTTATATAGTAGAAAACTGTTATTAATATAATAATAAGTATTGTTACTTTGTGAAATTTTGTTTTTATTTTTACAGAGTATCAGAACTTATGAATCATATGGATAAGAAGATCTTGATTGAACAGTTTATAAGTAGAACTGTTAACAAATACATAAATTACACGTCTGTCAAATTTAAAGAACCCACAAGACATTCTATAGAAAAAGCAGCTTAAAAGAACATTCGAATTTAAAACTTTTGGTAATACCAATACTACTATTTAATAATGATATTAAAAATATACTGTAATAAACTGTCATAACGTTATCACATTATGTAATTATTAACTGTACAAATAATAATATTGTTGATATAAAACTTTCTGCGAAGTTATAAAATAAGGCAAGTACAGAGATTTTTTCTGTATAATCTACTCTCCCTCCGTTTCTTCTCCCCTCTCTCTCGCCCTCTATTTTTCCCGCTCTCTTCCCTCTTTCTTTCTCTCTCAACATCCGTCAAACTCTGTACCAAAAACTTTAATAAGAGTTTAAAAATTTTTTTTTAAATAATCAACACGTTTTCAAAAAAAAAAAAAAAAAAAAATTTATTTACGTTTTAACAACACAATTTATCTAGTCCTTTAATTTCTTCTAATCTCATCTATTTGATAAGCACATTTATAGAAATGGTAATAATTTTGTTCATGACTGTACAAATAAAAACTTTCTATAAAAATAAAAAGAATTATGTTTTTTTTCATATGATTTTACAATTAATAATATTGTTAATTTATCATCATACCTAAGAAAATGCATGTTCGATTAAATTATTTCAAAAAATTTAACTAATATAATCATTTTATAGAGCTCCTTGAAGAAAAATTTGACTGTTTCTTCAAATTTAAAACTTTTATGAATAACAATACAGCCATTTAATAATGATATTAAAAATATACTATAATAAACTCTCATAACGTTATCACATTATGTAATTATTATTTTCTCTTAAAAAGTTGTGAAATCTATCTAAAAAAACATATTACAAAAGTTTAAACTGAGGCAAGTACCTATTAGTCTCCCTCCCACCCTATCTCTCCCTCCCTCTCTTTCCGACCTCTCTCTCTCGCTCTCTCTCTCTCCGGCTCTCTCTCTCTCTATCTCTTCCTCTCTCTCAACATCCGGCAAACTGAGTACCAAAAACTTTAATGAGTGCTTAAATATTTTTTTAGAAGAATCAACACGTTCTTTAAAAGCTAATTTTTTAATAAAACTTTCTACGAAAGTATAAAATAAGGCAATTATAGACGTTTTTTCTGGATAATCTATAAAAAACAACACAATTTATCTAGTTCTTTTATTTCTTCGAATCTCATCTATTCAATAAACACTCTCTACAAATGGTAATAATTTTTTTCATGACTGTACAAATAATCTATAAAATAATAATATTTATGATTTTGTAAAAGAAATCAAATAAATACGAATGAAAAAGTCTTTTAATTCTTTGATTCATTGTATGCTGAACAAATTATATGTAAGTACATTCAAAAAATTGTTCACTGCAAACCAAACAAACGAAAGTTGTGAAATCAATTATCGATAGTCAAATAATGCAAATAACTCTCGGAAACTACTGTATGACTGTTCTCAGAAATATATTCAAATTTGTTCATCTTTCTGAGCTATAGAAATTAAACACAAGAAAGTATTGAAATCAATTTATTGTAGTCAAGTACCGGCCATAAGTTAATTTGACTGACATAATAGAACTTTTCGTATCTAGCGTGTAAAATTACATTTTACGCCCACATTGTAACTTCAAAATTATTCAGCCAGTGGGCATAAAATGCTACTTAGCGCCCAAGAGACCCAATAGCTCACATACTCTTACAAAACTTTATAGAACCTACGCACTTTACGCCCGTGTGGGCGTAAAATTATTTTAATTATATAACTATAATGCCTTCTCTTTATTTCTAAAATTCATAAGAATTTTTTTAGATATTTACGAAAAGTCAAAGCCTATATAAAAAAATTACATAGTTACCAACACATCACTATTTTTCATAATGCTTTCTCAATTTTGAACTTTCTATAATATTACGCACCTTGGGAGGAAAAGAGAAGTCTAGAGCTGCTCTAGCAGGGGTGGTCTTCCGATCTCCCATACATACTTGGCGGGCCCGACGATTTGCAGTTTACCGGTGGGCTACTTAAATATAGAATACAAAATTTTTGCATAAATTCATTAACAATATTTATACCTATAAGTCTACTATAAATAATTACATTGACTTTAATTTTTAATTGGTACCGTTAAGTACAACATCCCTATATGTGCAGAATCATGATTTACTTTTATTACCCACAATATTTTTCATTGTGTCCGTCCTTTTTAAACGAGAATAAAATAAAAAATTCATATAAATTTATAGTCTATTTAAAAGTGCTTTACATTTTACTAACCGTTTTATAAGCAACCTATTGTGTATCCTTTTCCCGCGTGTAAATATCATATAAGATCTCATATGAGAATTTCAGGCATCGCATATCTCGTATCAGATCTCATATGCGATGTCATCTGTAATTTTATATATTATGGGATTACATATGAGATCTCATATGATACTTTCAGGCGGGTTTGCACTTTCTATTTAAAAACAGAGTGATAGATTCACGGATCAGTAGATAATATCTAGAAGCAACCCATTTATACATTTTATCTGATCTTTAAACATATGAATAGTTATATGAAAATGACCATGTCTTACACCTTGAACTGTAAATCGTCGGGCCCGCCAAGTATGTATGGGAGATCGGAAGACCACCCCTGCTAGAGCAGCTCTAGACTTCTCTTTTCCTCCCAAGGTGCGTAATATTATAGAAAGTTCAAAATTGAGAAAGCATTATGAAAAATAGTGATGTGTTGGTAACTATGTAATTTTTTATATAGGCTTTGACTTTTCGTAAATATCTAAAAAAATTCTTATGAATTTTAGAAATAAAGAGAAGGCATTATAGTTATATAATTAAAATAATTTTCGCCCACACGGGCGTAAAGTGCGTAGGTTCTATAAAGTTTTGTAAGAGTATGTGAGCTATTGGGTCTCTTGGGCGCTAAGTAGCATTTTATGCCCACTGGCTGAATAATTTTGAAGTTACAATGTGGGCGTAAAATGTAATTTTACACGCTAGATACGAAAAGTTCTATTATGTCAGTCAAATTAACTTATGGCCGGTACTTGACTACAATAAATTGATTTCAGTACTTTCTTGTGTTTAATTTCTATAGCTCAGAAAGATGAACAAATTTGAATATATTTCTGAGAACAGTCATACAGTAGTTTCCGAGAGTTATTTGCATTACTTGACTATCGATAATTGATTTCACAACTTTCGTTTGTTTGGTTTGCAGTGAACAATTTTTTGAATGTACTTACATATAATTTGTTCAGCATACAATGAATCAAAGAATTAAAAGACTTTTTCATTCGTATTTATTTGATTTCTTTTACAAAATCATAAATATTATTATTTTATAGATTATTTGTACAGTCATGAAAAAAATTATTACCATTTGTAGAGAGTGTTTATTGAATAGATGAGATTCGAAGAAATAAAAGAACTAGATAAATTGTGTTGTTTTTTATAGATTATCCAGAAAAAACGTCTATAATTGCCTTATTTTATACTTTCGTAGAAAGTTTTATTAAAAAATTAGCTTTTAAAGAACGTGTTGATTCTTCTAAAAAAATATTTAAGCACTCATTAAAGTTTTTGGTACTCAGTTTGCCGGATGTTGAGAGAGAGAGGAAGAGATAGAGAGAGAGAGAGCCGGAGAGAGAGAGAGAGAGAGCGAGAGAGAGAGAGGTCGGAAAGAGAGGGAGGGAGAGATAGGGTGGGAGGGAGACTAATAGGTACTTGCCTCAGTTTAAACTTTTGTAATATGTTAGTTTTAATTTAAAATTGCGGTGCGCTGCTAAGTAATTTTCAATTTACAGTATTCTTCGATTCCACAAAAACCAAATATTGAATTAAAATGTAAATAAACTTAATTTAATATTCAAAGTTCTTTGTTATTTTAACTTTAAAGGAACTATTTTGAAGTACATCATTACAGAACTTTATTAAAAGACTTTGAATATTAAGACTAAATTTGATCTTTGTTTTTCTTTTTGCTTTTAAATATGAGCTTAAAAATACATTTTTCTTATAAGAAAAGTATGCTAAAACTACTTTGGCTTATAACTACTCAAATAACAGTGATATTAAGTCTTTTATGCTTGAAAATAATCGTATATTAGCAACATATTAATATTCAATTAAATAGTACATTTCGACACAGGTGGGGAAGTCGACTATTTTGTTCGTGTGACATTTTGCACGAGCGAAGCGAGCACTTTAAACACCTAGCCGCCGTACTCGAGCAGTTTTGAGGTATAGAGCCGAAAAGCTATGGTGCCCACCACCTGGACATCGTCTTCGGCCACCTTAAACACCTAAACGACGCCTTCGATATTTTTTGACATAAAGACGCGAAAAGCTATGGTGCGCATGACCTGGACATCGTCATCGGCCACCTTAAACACCTAGACGACGCCTTCAATATGTTTCGACATAATGACGCAAAAAGCTATGGTGCGCACTACCTGGACATCGTCATCGGCCACCTTAAACACCTAGACGACGCCTTTAATGTGTTTTGATATATAGACGTGAAAAGCTATGCAGCGCACCACCTCAACATCGTCATCAGCCAGTTTAAACACCTAGCCGCCGCACTTGAGCAGTTTTGACATATAGAGCCGAAAAGCTCTGGTGCGCACCACCTGGACATCGTCTTCGGCCACCTTAAACACCTAGACGACGCCTTCAATATGTTTTGACATAAAGACGCAAAAAGCTATGGTGCGCACTACCTGGACATCGTCATCGGCCACCTTAAAAACCTAGACGACGCCTTCGATGTGTTTTGATATATAGACGTGAAAAGCTATGGAGCGCACCACCTGAACATCGTGATCAGCCACCTTAAACCCCTTCGATGTGTTTTGATACATAGACGTGAAAAGCTATGGAGCGCACCACCTGAACATCGTGATCGGCCACCTTAAAACCGTAGACGACCCCTTCGATGTGTTTTGATACATAGACGTGAAAAGCTCTGGTACGCACCACATGGACATCGTCATCGGCCACTTTAAACACCTAGCCGCCGTACTCGAGCAGTTTTGAGGTATAGAGCCGAAAAGCTATGGTGCCCACCACCTGGACATCGTCTTCGGCCACCTTAAACACCTAAACGACGCCTTCGATATTTTTTGACATAAAGACGCGAAAAGCTATGGTGCGCACGACCTGGACATCGTCATCGGCCACCTTAAACACCTAGATGACGCCTTCAATATGTTTCGACATAATGACGCAAAAAGCTATGGTGCGCACTACCTGGACATCGTCATCGGCCACCTTAAACACCTAGACGACGCCTTTAATGTGTTTTGATATATAGACGTGAAAAGCTATGCAGCGCACCACCTCAACATCGTCATCGGCCAGTTTAAACACCTAGCCGCCGCACTTGAGCAGTTTTGACATATAGAGCCGAAAAGCTCTGGTACGCACCACCTGGACATCGTCTTCGGCCACCTTAAACACCTAGATGACGCCTTCAATATGTTTTGACATAAAGACGCGAAAAGCTATGGTGCGCACGACCTGGACATCGTCATCGGCCACCTCAAACACCTAGACGACGCCTTCAATATGTTTCGACATAATGACGCAAAAAGCTATGGTGCGCACTACCTGGACATCGTCATCGGCCACCTTAAACACCTAGACGACGCCTTTAATGTGTTTTGATATATAGACGTGAAAAGCTATGCAGCGCACCACCTCAACATCGTCATCGGCCAGTTTAAACACCTAGCCGCCGCACTTGAGCAGTTTTGACATATAGAGCCGAAAAGCTCTGGTGCGCACCACCTGGACATCGTCTTCGGCCACCTTAAACACCTAGACGACGCCTTCAATATGTTTTGACATAAAGACGCAAAAAGCTATGGTGCGCACTACCTGGACATCGTCATCGGCCACCTTAAAGACCTAGACGACGCCTTCGATGTGTTTTGATATATAGACGTGAAAAGCTATGGAGCGCACCACCTGAACATCGTGATCGGCCACCTTAAACCCCTTCGATGTGTTTTGATACATAGACGTGAAAAGCTATGGAGCGCACCACCTGAACATCGTGATCGGCCACCTTAAAACCGTAGACGACCCCTTCGATGTGTTTTGATACATAGACGTGAAAAGCTCTGGTACGCACCACATGGACATCGTCATCGGCCACTTTAAACACCTAGCCGCCGTACTCGAGCAGTTTTGAGGTATAGAGCCGAAAAGCTAAGGTGCCCACCACCTGGACATCGTCATCGGCCACCTTAAACACCTAGACGATGCCTTCGATGTGTTTTGATATATAGACGTGGAAAGCTATGGTACGCACCACCTGGACATCGTCATCGGCTACCTTAAACCCCTAGACGACGCCTTCGATGTGTTTGGATATATAAACGCAAAAAGCTATGGTGCGCATCACCTGTACATCGTTAAGCAAAGTGTTACTCAAAAATGAGCGTGTCCGGCTCATGCCATATAATTTTTGGTTAAGAATGATCGTATGCTAAATATGAAAGACAATTTGGTTATCAATGTAGGTTTTTATTTATTTCTTAAATCACTTGGTCGTTTGGAAGTAACCAACAACCCAATTTATAATAATGTAATGATTTTTATCGTTACATGGTCGGAAAAATTTAAGTCACATCAGAACGGTCTGCTTTAAATGTAGAAGGAATGTGAATTTGAGCGGAGTATCGTAGCTTTTCTGGCGCATTGTTCAGTTTAGAGAGGAGTAATCGATAATATTAATATTAATATTTTACTCTATAATCATTATACGTTCTAAAAATTTTGCTCCGTTCAGGGAACGGAACGTTGTAAATAATTCGTTCAAGTTTGCAACCCTGATTGAGACTGAGGGCGTTGTCGACGGCCCATGTCGCCACTGCTCTACCTATAATCGACAAGTGTCGTATCCCTTCATTCAGCTCGTCTATGGTTGTCTGCATGTAAACTTGTAAATCATCTGCATATAGCAGGTGCCCGACACCACTCGATTGAGAATTATTATTAAAATCCAAAAAATGTGCTGTAGGTCATTTATATAGAGACTGAACAGAAGGGATCCCAGAACCGAGCCCTGTGGTACGCCGAGATTGGTTGTGAGCCAATCCGAGTCTCCATTTTGTTTCGTAATCACTTTTTGATTACGACCTGTAATATACGACTTTATCCACAGGACTACCCCCCTGGAAAATCCCATTCTGATCAGTTTATGCAATAATTTAGTTGGCGATATGGTGTCGAACGCCTTGCTGAAATCGAACAATAGAAGAATGGTAAGTAGTTGTTTTTCGTTGTCTATTCCCGCTCTTATATCCTCCGTCAATTTTAGTAGAGTTGTCTGCGTACTGTGACCTGGTCTAAATCCTGATTGAAAAGGATCGAGAATTTTCTTTGAAGCTAAAAATGCTGAAATCTGATCATGTACAAGCTTCTCAAGAACTTTGGATAGAAAGCTCAATAGTGCCACTGGACGAAAGTCCGTAACAGTCGATGGGACAGCTGTCTTTTTAAGTGGCACCAAATGAGCTTTCTTCCATGATTCGGGAAAAATTGCCTTCAAGAGGGAAGCATTGAAAATGTCAGCTAGGTGATAGCCAATAACTGGAAGAGCTTTTGCTATCACACTTTGTGGTATTCCATCCTCACCCTTAGCCTGCGAGGAGAAATGTGCAACAGCTAGAACCACATCTGAAAAAGTAACTTTACTGAAGGCGAAGCCTTCTTCACTAGCCGTTGCTATAACTTCATTCATATTTTCCTCGCGTTCTTCAGCCGAGATTGAGACCCCCGCAAAGTGCGTGTTTAATTCTTTTGGTGAAAACCCGTGAAGTTCCTCCCTAGCTCGATTTTGTGGAAGAAGACCTAAACTTTTCAACTCTTTCCATATATCTTTCCCGCTATCAAGTGCCTCGAAAATTTTATTCTGAAGAAATGTATCTCGCGCTTCTCTTGAGCGTTGTTCTGCTAATAGCGCTAGCGATTGGCATTCTTCCCAGTGATCATGATTTCGCTTTCGTTGATATCTCCGACGTAAAGCGTCACGGTTAGCGTACAACTCTCTGAGCTCCCCGTCAACCCACGGCGGTTGTTGTTTTCTATTCGGACGAAATTCCTTAATCGGGGCTAATTCATCCAAAGCCTTCGTGATATTTGCATTAAGATGTTCTAAGCGGGTGTCAACGTCTACATCTGCACAATTGACAGTCGACCAGTCGCAATCATTCAAATAAGAAAGCAGCTGTTCTTGACGAATAGCCTTAAAATTACGGTATGTAAACCTTCCAAGTGAAGGTTTTTGAGATACGGGAACGTCAATAACGATATCAATTATATTATGACGATTGCGATAAGTCGCCGTCATATTGTTAGAATCTAGCACTACGTCATCATCGTCCGTGAAGATTACATCGATCCATGTGTGAGATTTGCCGTTTTGGTGATTAGTCGCGCCATGCTCAATAAGTTTTAGGTTAAGTTGACATGCTAGGTGTTTTACGAAAGTCGACTCCTGCTCCGTTACTACCATATTCGCGTTGAGATCTCCCATTACTATTCGATGCGCAAAACCCACGGAGTGTTATTCGAGAGCTTCAGCCAAATCAGAGTTGATAAGCTCGGCGTCTGGGGGCCTGTAAATGACTGCTACAAACACGGGGGGCGAAGAGCCCTGCTGTATACTACACATGATATACTCTGGAACTCCCGGCTTTCCTTCGTCCATCATGGTAGCCGATGTACATAAAATTTTAGCTTTCCATAAATTGCTAACATACAGCAGAACTCCTCCTCCATGCGTATTTCTGTCCTGCCTGATTATTGAGTAGCCTTCAATCTCGACGAAATCATCTCCTATATTAGGCCCGAGTCGCGACTCTGCAATACCGAAGAGATGGTAAGAGGGATAAGAGGGCAGGAATTGACGAAATGTTGTTATGTGCGCTTTCAAAGATGTCGCATTTAAAAATCCTGCTTTCAATCCAACATACCGAACCTCTTTTGCACTATCATTATCTAGTCATGGGCTAACGTTAGTAATCGTATCGTTTGTACCCAAATTTGATTTATTATCAAATGTGTCTTTCTCCATACTATTTTTATTACCCGAGCCACTAAATTTTGCCGTACCGGTTGAAATTGCGATCGCCTGCAGATCCGCCGCAGTCATGATCAGCTGCGACGATTCACCATCTCGCATCTTGGCCAGGAAACGGCTTCCTCTATGCCAGAAATATTTAAACTGTAATCCGCGAGCAACAGCCTTTAAGCTTCTGTACTGAGCGAACTTCTCTCTGCTCAGCATTTCGTTGATGAAAATTTTCCCATTACTTATGTTGTCAACCGTTTCCTGATCAAGTTCCGAGAAGTTCACATCCTTTGTATTAAAGCGTGTAAATCTATGCTTGGCATACATTAATTCTTTAACGAGCTTATGGTCGCGGAGTTTGACTATCCACGGACACCGACGTTTAACGGGTTTAATCTCTGACGAGCCTACTGGATTTTTTCTATTTGACCGAAGAGAGCGTGTAGAAATGATATCATCCCTCCGAATAGTCGGAAGGATGGTAGAAAGGACGACATGAACCACATCTAAATTGTGCTTATTAGAACCTTCAAAAATGTTAGTGACGATGATTTCATACGAGTAATCCGCACTATCTACTTCATTTCTAGGTGTACACTGCTCGCTTCCGTCAGATAGATCAATCGACCTACTAAATTCAATATGAGGCTTATCGTTACTTTCTGCGGCCTTATTATTTCTTGCAGTGTGCTGAAATCCGATCAACGTTCCTTTCAGTACAGTATTATCCTCGACAAGCAGCTTGCACGTATTACTCATTTCAATAAACATTTTATTTTGATGCGCGATAACTTCTTCAAGGGCTAAAATCCTCGCAACCAGTTCTCCATTGTTTGTAGAGATAGTTTTTGCCGGCGCAGCCGAGACGGTTGGCGGCGCGAAATCCCTAGTGTCACGTGATTTTAAGTCGTCAAGCTGCTTCTCGAGCATATCGAAACGCTGAAATAGAAAACTCAAGGTGCTAACAGGAATTAGCAAATTGGTTACCCCTATCAGATCGGCTATAATTTCTTCAGAAGTCTTCAACGCTGCAGGAGATACGGAGAAATTCTCCGTGATATCTAGCTGCGGTGAAGATGTCTGCAGCGCCACAGCTTGGATAGTAGAGAGCTCGTCTTTTTCATTTACTCCCACCTCCGAAAACTCTGTCTCGATCGTTGTTTCTACGTCTGCATTGGCTGTTGACTTCAGATTTTCATGCAGTTGATTTGGCGAATTAGATGCGACATCGATTAGCGAGGCAGATCCTGAAATAGAGACAGAGGCAGAAACGGAGGCAGAAGAGGGAGAAAATTCAGTGTCACTCCTATGCGAGGAGGAATTCTCTAGTTTTTTTTCTGTAGGAGTGGACGTCCCATTTGGATGTTTCGACGCATTTGTTTTGGTGGGTGTAACGCGTTGTACATAGGGGAGCAGAGGTTGTCTTTTCCTCTCTGTACTTTTAGTATCGCTTATTTTTGATTGCTTGGAAGCATTCAGCAGTTGGTTCTGCTGAGTCTGCTGCCGCACATTACGACATAAATCGCACGGGCTATTTAACTTTTTCCCTGCACATCTAGAGTGACAGGGTTTATTGCATTTTGGGCATATATCTAGTGGCCGTATACAAATATTATCGCACACGACACATCTACTACTATAGCCTTTATCGATGCTTGTTGACGTCGTGAGAGCACAGGTGTTTACAGCTGTCCCGACTCGAAGCAGGTATCGCGAGTTTGTTTTGTTTTGATCACTTGTACCTGCGTTTAAATTCAATTTGGCTCTGACTGTTACTGGAAAAATCGCATTTGTTGAGTTTTTAATGCAAGCATCAGCTGAAGTGATGAAGTGTAACGTGCATGCAAGTGTAGTGTTGTGCTCTTCAATGCATGTTCCCTCTCTACACGGCAGTAGCCACAGTTCGCACGAATGCCAGCTCCACAGCCTGTCGTATACGAGCCGCCGTGGTCCGTGCCAGTATTCTCGTTGTTCAGCAGTTTTTTTTGATTACCTCAACGCGGCGGATTAACAGATGGACGAATTTATATCTCAGAAAGACTTTTTCTCTGGTTTTTTTTTTCCTCTAAAAATCGGGATTAAAAGTTAAAATTAGGAACTTGACTAAATCAAATCAGGTTTTTTTCTACGGATTATAGAATCGGGTAGTGCGGATAACCGCGACGCGTCACGTACGAAAATTTCGCGAGCGCGCGATAAACCACGAGTCTAAGCGTGTGTGTGCCCGAGCGATAAACATCGCCTTCTTAGGCGAAAGATCAGCATATACAAGCGGAGGAAAGTAAACATTGACTGGACGACGAGAGTTTAACTTTTAATTGCCCTTTCTTTTGTCGCGTTAGTTAATAGAATAAATAGCGAATTAAAAAATTAATTAAATATTAATTAGATAGTCGAGATAGAAAACCGATAAACAGGATTAGAAAAAAAAAACAAACAACCTGTCCTTTTTTGTTTTCTTTTCTTGTTATTCGACAGTTAAAATTTTTTTTTGTTGGTTCTTTTTAGTTTTTTTTACGCTTCAGCGGTTTTTCGTTTTTTTTCTCTATTAATTCCTTTTCGGCGGTTTTTGCTGAAGAGAATAAAGGCGACAGAAAGAAGCGGTTCGTCGTCTCAGCCACAACTGAGAGTCGAACCGGAATAGACACACACACGCACTTGATCGGAGTATACCTGATAGGAGAAAAATTACTTTGTATATTTTTTTTTGTTGTATTTTTGGTGCGCACATTCGATACGCGAACGTACTCGTTTAGCCGCGCACAGGTATACTCCGGGAGAAGTTTATTTGTAAACAAACGCAACGATGGGAGAGTCTGCACCCAAAGCCATCGATAATTGGTGCAGATGCCTCACCGAGGACGAGACACTGCGCTACACGCAAGCGCTCGGACTGAAGAGAAGTGGCGGAACGTTCCTGTCGCTAGAGCGCATCAGTAAGTGGCTGGCAGGCGACTACGATCCAGAGGATTTTGAAGGCGTAGCCGCCGCTGAAGAGCATTCCGCGTGGGTGGAACGCGCAAATGCTCGCCGTACGTTCCTGGATCAAACGTCCGGTTCGGAACACGACATATCGTGGGCAAACTCCACGTCGGACGAGCCGCACCCGCTCGAAAATTTAAAAACGGACGGGCTAGTCCAGAAAAATCTCGAGCGCAGTCGCGAATGGGCATCAAACGCAACCACAGTCGACAGCGAAGAGGAAACGACGGGCCAGGGTGACACCACCAACAATGAGGCGGAGGAGAGCGAACGAGTCACGACCATGAAATAAGACCGAGCCAAGAGGTCGCCAAGGAGGACAGGCGAACCGAGCGCACCGGCACCGGGAGCATTCAGCTGTTATGGATGTGGCGCTCCCGGAGTAATTCGCCGAAATTGCCCGAAGTGCGCGGGAAACGTACCGCAGGTGAGGTAAGCGGGGTTTCCGCTTCGTCTGCCGAAGTCCCCGCACTAAATCCGGACGCCACAGCCGGGCAAATAACGGCTGAGCCGGCAGCCGAGCACGAGCAGGAATCGCGGTGGTGGCTACAGGTGGCGATCGGAAATTACAGACTCCGCGCCCTCTACGATACGGAAGCTTCACGCACCGTAATGGGGGTGGTAGGATTACAGCTCGCCTCCGCGATAGGGCGACCGTTAATGCCGAGCTACGGTCGCCGGGCGAAAGTCGTCGGAGGACAGACGGCGACGATCGCCGGTTACGTCGAGCTGCCGTTCGCGGTAGCTGGCGTAAAGCGAGACATTCGGGTAGCGATGCTGCCTGATGACAAAGTGGATTGTTACTTAGGCGCAAACTTTGTCAGAGCCTTCGGTACGGTCCACGATTCCATCAACAACCAGTTGATCGTGAGCGCGGCGGATAAGCGGGTAGACTTGGAAGTCGCGGGGGTCTCATCCGTTGAGGCGCTAGAGGTATCGTCGATCGGCCTCGAAGACGTCTCGGATGTACAGCGCCAGGAGATGCAGTGCTGGTAGGCCGAATTCTCGGCGGAGAGGACCAAGCTCTCGACCGCACTACGTGGGCGAGCCATCACATTGAAGTGGGGAGCGCACGCCCCGTGAAGCAGCGTTACTACCTGGTGTACAAGAAGCTCGAAGAGGATATGCACCGTCAAGTGATCGAGATGCTCGAATCCGGGATAATCGAGCCTTCTACGAGCGCGTGGTCGAGCCCCGTCGTCATGATACGGAAAAGCAACGACAAGTACCGTTTGTGTACCGATTTCCGTAAATTGAACGCGGTTTCGAAGGCAGACGCGTATCCGCTGCCATACATGGATGCGATATTGCGCAAGCTGAAGAGCGCGAAGTACATCTCGATACTTGACCTAAGCTCGGCGTACCACCAGATTCCGCTGACGCCGGAATCGTAGGAGCTGACGGCATTCACAGTGCCTGGATTGGGCCTGTATCAGTTCACGAGAATGCCATACGGCCTATGTCAGGCCGGAGCGACTTTTCAACGCCTTGTGGACAAAGTCATCGGCCCCGCGCTCGAGCCGTACGCCTTCTCGTATCTCGATGATATCATCATCGCGACAGAGACGTATGAGGTGCACTTGAAATGGCTCGAGCACGTGCTAAAGCGCGTCAAAGAGGCCGGGTTGGCGACCAACCGCGAGAACAGTGTGTTTGGCAAGACTGAAGTCAAATACCTCGGTGTGCTCGTCAACCGGGACGGATTCCGGTCGAACCCTGATAAGATCGAGCCGATGATAAACTTTCCGGTACCAAAGAACTTGAAGCAACTGCACCGCTTCATGGGAATGGCATCTTGGTACCGAAAGTTCTTGAAAGACTTTGCCACGACAGCCGAACCGCTCACAGCGCTAACGAAGAAGGATCGACGATATGAATGGGGCGACGCACAGCAAGAGGCTTTCGAAAAGATCAAAGCCTTGGTGTCCTCGGCTTCTGTCCTCGCCAGACCATCGTTCGATGTTCAGTTCATCGTACAGACAGACGCGAGCGACACCGGCATCGGCGCGGTGTTGTTGCAAGTAATCGAGGGACAGGAACAAGCCCTCGAAATCGCCAGCTGAACAATTTCGCCAGCGGAGCGCAATTACAGTGTCACGGAGCGCGAATGCCTAGCGGTGATCTGGGCGATTAAGAAGTTCCGCCCGTACATCGAAGGATATCACTTCTTGGTGGTAATGGACCATAGCAGCTTGCGATGGCTGCACAGCCTGCACAGCCCTACAGGAAGACTGGCGAGATGGGCTCTCGAGCACGTGGTCCGACGATACCAAAGATGAGTGGTACCGAACCTGGCTGGACGAAGTGACGCGTGACCCCTTAACCCATCCCAGGTGGAAAGTGGTAGGGGGTCGATTATTCTACTTTCTCGCGGATGAGATAGTAGAGGCGGCGGTCGCCGACGACGAGGCATGGAAACTCGTCGTGCCTCAGGAGCATCGTCGCGAAGTGCTCCACGAATCACACGATGATCCGACCGCCGGGCACCAAGGTCGAGAAAAAACGTACGAGCGCGCGGCCAGGTTATATTACTGGCCGAAAATATACCACGCAGTGAGGAAGTACGTGAAACATTGCCAAGTGTGCCAGCAGACAAAGGCGTAGCAAAGACCGCCAGCGGGTCTGATGGGACAGCGAGTTATCGACGGGCCGTGGCAAGTAGTTGCGGGAGATATAACCGGCCCGTTCGTGAGAAGTAAACTTGGGTGCGCGGGGTTCTGCGCGCCATCGAGCAGCTCGGGTGAGCTGAGATCGCTCGCCCGTCTTCGGTGGTGCTGGAGCAGCTGCCAGAGGCGGCCGGAGCCCTAGCGCTCCCTCCTCCGCCCACCGCGTCCCCAGCGGCGCCGTTCCTGGGCCGACCGAGAGAGGCCCTTGCCCTCACAGCGGGAGAGGACGCCACCGCCACGGAGGACGTCCAGACAGGCCCGGCGGCCCCGATCCGCCATCGCCGATGCTGGCCCACTGATGAGAGAGCTCACAGAACCGAGAGGCGATGCCGCACCGGCGGCGGGAGGATTCAGTCACCGCTGCTACTACTGCGGACGACCGGGTGTGTCAACGGACACGAAGTGCTCGAACGCCGCCCGCCATGACAAGACACGGCCGTGGTTCCATAACCGGGAGTAGCCACGGCCGATATCCCTTCCAACCCGGGTGTAAGCTCCCTCTTCGGGGAGAATAAAGAGAGGGGTTAGCCCCGTTACATTTTCTTCTATGCGACTATCATATTATTCTGCACCCGCACCCTAACCCCTTTTCAGGAGAACCCGCGCTGCCGTTGAAGAGGCCGAACGTGAGGTAGCAGAGCAGACCCTCCGAGGGAGAGTCCGCGTCTGGACGGGGGGTGTAACGGCCTGCGCGTGTACGTGCGCGGGTATGCGTGTATCGGTGTGCGCGAAACAGACATTAGGCGAGTCTCGGCACACCGCGTCGGCACGCACTAATATCCGAGAAGTAAACACCTCTCAACCTTGGGCGAAGGACAAGGCCGAGAGACGCTTGTACCTGCCCGGCGAAGCAGCAGGTAGGCAGTATCGTTCCAGACATTGCAGCGAGCAATAATGCGTATCGAGAGAGAGAGAGAAGAGTGCGAGTGTGCAGAGTGGTGCACCGGATTGAATCGGTGCAGTACCGAGAAGAGTGCGAGTGTGGAGAGTGGTGCACCGGATTGAATCGGTGCAGTGCAGTCGAGTGAGTGAGAGAGAGGGAGAGCGCCGTCATCCTCGCGGCCGATCCCCTGTGGCGGCCGGACTGCCAGCGAAGGAGACAGAGAGAAGAGGGGACGCCGCCGGCAGCCTGCACCGCGGAGAGAGAGAGAGAGAGACGCCACCGGCAGCCTACACAGCGAAGAAGAGAGAGTGGCACGGCTGCCCGAGCCGCTCGGCCAATCCTTCGCGGACGCCGCTGCGCCTGTAAGGTAAGCCCTGGCCAGGCGAACGCGCGCTCTTCCCGCGGACGACGGGCGTCCGGAGAGCGATCCCTGCGCGAGCGAGCGAGGCTCACCGACGCGCGCGTGTGTGTCGATCACGCGCGGCGATCGACCAACGTCGGTACGAGCCGCTTCTCCAAGTACGTGTGTGCGATCGCGCGCACACGTACATAGCGTGCGCGGGCGCAACACCCGTACCGGCGCGTATAAACGTTACGCGCCGCGTGTATTGAACTTGTTACGCCTGCGGGGCAATAAAGTTACAGTCTTTTGTTAAATTCGAGTACGCGTGTGATTGACGCGTCATTCCCTTCCCTTTTTCACGTTGGTGGCGCGGCGGTATAGAATACCACCGGCCTCCGCGGGCGCGAGTACGCAATACTCGCGCGTTTCTGAGCAGCCGAGACAGCACGCACGAGAGAGACAGCGCAACAGCGAAGTCGCGCCTTGTAACGCCGGTAAGTACGGCTGCCGACGAAGGCAGCCAACGGCGAGCGACGGCGCGCCTGCGAGAGCGAGGAGATTTCGCCGAGGGTTGGCACGAGCCAGTGCTCGCGCCTGTCAACCGCTGCGCCGTTCATCGGCAATTCCGCTTCGGAAATTTGCGGCACTGAGGGGAAAACCTACCCCGGTACAATATATATATATATATATATATGTCAACTGATAAGAATTTTTCCATCGGTCTTACAGTCTTACAAATTAAATTAAAATAATTAATATTTATGGCAGTCAGATTGCCCTTGTTTATAATCACCCCCGCAGAATCTGAAATAAAAACTTAATTAAAATCTGGAAAAAACTTTGTTAGCAAAGGACTGCCCACCACCACCACCTTGTCCGACGTTTCGAGCCTGCTCCGGCTCCTCCTCAGGGACTGAAATAAAACCCGCGATACACCTCCTTATATACCATGCACCCATACCCCCTTCTTTTCTCTTACCCCACCACCCTCCACATTCCCCTCTCCAACTTTCCATTCTCACTTAAATTAATAAAGAATGATAAATGTTATCTAATTTACTTGACTCTATCATTAAATTTACATTATTCCGATTTCTTAGAATGTGAATACTTTCAAGGCTTTCCCTCTTATATTTATTCTTAATCCCCTGTTCCAAAATATCCACACTCCCAAAATCGAAAGAATGCAAACTATTTAAACAATGTTCTTTCAAACCCGATGTACAACTTGAGCTGCGTAAACTATATTGATGTTCATATATTCTCTTTTTCAAATATCTACCCGTTTGACCAATATAACAACCATTACAATCCCTACAATTAATTTTATAAACAACTCCCGATTTCAAACATTTATCATCCTTGTCTTTACAATTACTAAATAACCTTTCTAAATTATTATCATTTCTAAAGAAAACTTGAATATTATGTTTACTAAAAACCCTTCTAATCCTTTCCGACAAACCTCTAACATATGGTAAACTAAAATATGCATTCTTTCCATTTCTATTCTTTGTTTGATTATCTACCCGCTGCTTCAATCCACCATTATAAATTTCCCACACTCTCTCATCAATCATATTATCAATAAATTTTACGGGATAACTATTTTTAATAAATGTTTCTCTAACTAAATTTAAATTCTTTTTCCTAAAATCTTTATGTGACAATTTAATCGCTCTGTCAATGACACCTTTGATCGCACCTGTCTTGTTTCCGAATTGGTGGTGAGAATCAAAATTTAAAAATCTACCTGACCATGTAGGTTTTCTATACCAATCTAATTTCACTCTATTATTATTACCTCTAATGACTCTAATATCTAAAAACTCAATTGATAATCTTTCTCAACTTCTTTTGTGAATTTAATTCTATCATGGATAGAATTAAACACATCCACCATTTCATCCACAAAACATTCTGGTACAACTGCAAAAATGTCATCAACATATCTTTTAAAAATAATTGGCTGAAAAACCAACTTAGACAAAGCAATACTTTCCAATTTTTCCATTACTAAATTGGCTATAACAGGTGACAAAGGTGATCCCATTGGACAACCATATCTTTGTTCATATAGACTATTATCAAAAGAAAAAATTGTGTTTTTAAAAACCAAATTAAGTGCCTTTATAAATTCATCTTTTGTTAAACTAGTATGTACTTTAATTTCAGACCATTTATCTTGTATAATATCATTTAACAACTCTAAAGGTATATTTGTAAACAAAGATACTACATCCAATGAAACCATCCTATGATCATTCGGAATAATAATATCTTTCATTATACCATAAAAACTCCAACTATCTTTAATATATGAATTTGTTTTACCTACTATCTTGAACAATATATTAGACAAAAATCTAGCAAGTCTATACGTCGGAAAATTTATCGATGATATTATTATTCTATATGTCAACTGTTCTTTGTGAATCTTAGGAAGCCCATAACATTTAGCTACAGTGCCATTTTCACATTTTAAATATTTAAACATACTATCCTTAATATAAGCTTTTGTTTTCCAATGCATCAATAATTCTTTCAATTTATCTTGTAGTCTATTGATATGTGGATTCCTAATTTTCACATAAGTGGTATCATCCTCCAACATAAGTTGAATTTTATTAATATAATCCCTTTTATCTGAAACTACAGTTACATTTCCTTTATCTGCTTTTTGGAAGATCATATTCGGATTCTCTCTCAAGAATTTCTTCGTTATTTTTAAATCATGGAATAAATTACTGTTCAAATAATTATCAAATCTATGTTCTCTTTTAAAATTATTAACAACTTTAACTAAAGAACTCCTACATTCTTTTAAACTCCAGATTAAAACTACTCATACTACTTTCTACCTCAGCGATGATATTCTTGATCGGAAGAGATTTACTTGAATATGATATTCCAAATTTAGCACCCTTTGACATGATATTTACCACTTCTTCTGGTATTACTTTGTCAGTTAAATTTCTAAACCAATCCTTATTAACATTGTTAGTTTGATTGACCTGAGAGTGTTTTCTATGCTTTAAATATTCAAATTTTCTTTTTAATTTACTCCTATGGTTATATTTTACTTTTTCAAAGTGCCTCTTTTGACCACGAAAAAATTCTTGCAAATCATTCTGTTCTATTTTATTATATAAATATCTTTCAAGCTCTAATAAATATTTATTCAAACGATTAATTTCAAAATTCAAATCTCTAATTTCTAAGTTAAGTAATTTATTTTTGAAAAAGAAAATATTTTTCCGTAGATCATAAGAAACTCTTTTATTGTAATCCCGATAAAAACCCTTATCATCAAAAATTTTTTTCCAATATGTTTAGGAAAAATATTTGATTTTTACACCTTAGAAGAAAAGTGAGTTGCTCCTTTAAAATTACAATCCTTAAAACCATTTTTACCCATTTTGAGCAATAATCTTTTACCACCTTCCCATAAATCCCATATATATCTCTAAAAAACATTTTACCCCACCTTTAATAGACCTTAGTTTTATCATTAAAAATATTACTTATGTCGACTGCAATTTAATATCAACTGATAAGAATTTTTCCATCGGTCTTACAGTCTTACAAATTAAATTAAAATAATTAATATTTATGGCAGTCAGATTGCCCTTGTTTATAATCACCCCCGCAGAATCTGAAATAAAAACTTAATTAAAATCTGGAAAAAACTTTGTTAGCAAAGGACGATCTGACTGCCCACCACCACCACCTTGTCCGACGTTTCGAGCCTGCTCCGGCTCCTCCTCAGGGACTGAAATAAAACCCGCGATACACCTCCTTATATACCATGCACCCATACCCCCTTCTTTTCTCTTACCCCACCACCCTCCACATTCCCTCTCCAACTTTCCATTCTCACTTAAATTAATAAAGAATGATAAATGTTATCTAATTTACTTGACTCTATCATTAAATTTACATTATTCCGATTTCTTAGAATGTGAATACTTTCAAGGCTTTCCCTCTTATATTTATTCTTAATCCCCTGTTCCAAAATATCCACACTCCCAAAATCGAAAGAATGCAAACTATTTAAACAATGTTCTTTCAAACCCGATGTACAACTTGAGCTGCGTAAACTATATTGATGTTCATATATTCTCTTTTTCAAATATCTACCCGTTTGACCAATATAACAACCATTACAATCCCTACAATTAATTTTATAAACAACTCCCGATTTCAAACATTTATCATCCTTGTCTTTACAATTACTAAATAACCTTTCTAAATTATTATCATTTCTAAAGAAAACTTGAATATTATGTTTACTAAAAACCCTTCTAATCCTTTCCGACAAACCTCTAACATATGGTAAACTAAAATATGCATTCTTTCCATTTCTATTCTTTGTTTGATTATCTACCCGCTGCTTCAATCCACCATTATAAATTTCCCACACTCTCTCATCAATCATATTATCAATAAATTTTACGGGATAACTATTTTTAATAAATGTTTCTCTAACTAAATTTAAATTCTTTTTCCTAAAATCTTTATGTGACAATTTAATCGCTCTGTCAATGACACCTTTGATCGCACCTGTCTTGTTTCCGAATTGGTGGTGAGAATCAAAATTTAAAAATCTACCTGACCATGTAGGTTTTCTATACCAATCTAATTTCACTCTATTATTATTACCTCTAATGACTCTAATATCTAAAAACTCAATTGATAATCTTTCTCAACTTCTTTTGTGAATTTAATTCTATCATGGATAGAATTAAACACATCCACCATTTCATCCACAAAACATTCTGGTACAACTGCAAAAATGTCATCAACATATCTTTTAAAAATAATTGGCTGAAAAACCAACTTAGACAAAGCAATACTTTCCAATTTTTCCATTACTAAATTGGCTATAACAGGTGACAAAGGTGATCCCATTGGACAACCATATCTTTGTTCATATAGACTATTATCAAAAGAAAAAATTGTGTTTTTAAAAACCAAATTAAGTGCCTTTATAAATTCATCTTTTGTTAAACTAGTATGTACTTTAATTTCAGACCATTTATCTTGTATAATATCATTTAACAACTCTAAAGGTATATTTGTAAACAAAGATACTACATCCAATGAAACCATCCTATGATCATTCGGAATAATAATATCTTTCATTATACCATAAAAACTCCAACTATCTTTAATATATGAATTTGTTTTACCTACTATCTTGAACAATATATTAGACAAAAATCTAGCAAGTCTATACGTCGGAAAATTTATCGATGATATTATTATTCTATATGTCAACTGTTCTTTGTGAATCTTAGGAAGCCCATAACATTTAGCTACAGTGCCATTTTCACATTTTAAATATTTAAACATACTATCCTTAATATAAGCTTTTGTTTTCCAATGCATCAATAATTCTTTCAATTTATCTTGTAGTCTATTGATATGTGGATTCCTAATTTTCACATAAGTGGTATCATCCTCCAACATAAGTTGAATTTTATTAATATAATCCCTTTTATCTGAAACTACAGTTACATTTCCTTTATCTGCTTTTTGGAAGATCATATTCGGATTCTCTCTCAAGAATTTCTTCGTTATTTTTAAATCATGGAATAAATTACTGTTCAAATAATTATCAAATCTATGTTCTCTTTTAAAATTATTAACAACTTTAACTAAAGAACTCCTACATTCTTTTTTAAACTCCAGATTAAAACTACTCATACTACTTTCTACCTCAGCGATGATATTCTTGATCGGAAGAGATTTACTTGAATATGATATTCCAAATTTAGCACCCTTTGACATGATATTTACCACTTCTTCTGGTATTACTTTGTCAGTTAAATTTCTAAACCAATCCTTATTAACATTGTTAGTTTGATTGACCTGAGAGTGTTTTCTATGCTTTAAATATTCAAATTTTCTTTTTAATTTACTCCTATGGTTATATTTTACTTTTTCAAAGTGCCTCTTTTGACCACGAAAAAATTCTTGCAAATCATTCTGTTCTATTTTATTATATAAATATCTTTCAAGCTCTAATAAATATTTATTCAAACGATTAATTTCAAAATTCAAATCTCTAATTTCTAAGTTAAGTAATTTATTTTTGAAAAAGAAAATATTTTTCCGTAGATCATAAGAAACTCTTTTATTGTAATCCCGATAAAAACCCTTATCATCAAATTTTTTTCCAATATGTTTAGGAAAAATATTTGATTTTTTACACCTTAGAAGAAAAGTGAGTTGCTCCTTTAAAATTACAATCCTTAAAACCATTTTTACCCATTTTGAGCAATAATCTTTTACCACCTTCCCATAAATCCCATATATATCTCTAAAAAACATTTTACCCCACCTTTAATAGACCTTAGTTTTATCATTAAAAATATTACTTATGTCGACTGCAATTTAATATCAACTGATAATTATATAATGATAGGAGTAAATTAAAAAGAAAATTTGAATATTTAAAGCATAGAAAACACTCTCAGGTCAATCAAACTAACAATGTTAATAAGGATTGGTTTAGAAATTTAACTGACAAAGTAATACCAGAAGAAGTGGTAAATATCATGTCAAAGGGTGCTAAATTTGGAATATCATATTCAAGTAAATCTCTTCCGATCAAGAATATCATCGCTGAGGTAGAAAGTAGTATGAGTAGTTTTAATCTGGAGTTTAAAAAAGAATGTAGGAGTTCTTTAGTTAAAGTTGTTAATAATTTTAAAAGAGAACATAGATTTGATAATTATTTGAACAGTAATTTATTCCATGATTTAAAAATAACGAAGAAATTCTTGAGAGAGAATCCGAATATGATCTTCCAAAAAGCAGATAAAGGAAATGTAACTGTAGTTTCAGATAAAAGGGATTATATTAATAAAATTCAACTTATGTTGGAGGATGATACCACTTATGTGAAAATTAGGAATCCACATATCAATAGACTACAAGATAAATTGAAAGAATTATTGATGCATTGGAAAACAAAAGCTTATATTAAGGATAGTATGTTTAAATATTTAAAATGTGAAAATGGCACTGTAGCTAAATGTTATGGGCTTCCTAAGATTCACAAAGAACAGTTGACATATAGAATAATAATATCATCGATAAATTTTCCGACGTATAGACTTGCTAGATTTTTGTCTAATATATTGTTCAAGATAGTAGGTAAAACAAATTCATATATTAAAGATAGTTGGAGTTTTTATGGTATAATGAAAGATATTATTATTCCGAATGATCATAGGATGGTTTCATTGGATGTAGTATCTTTGTTTACAAATATACCTTTAGAGTTGTTAAATGATATTATACAAGATAAATGGTCTGAAATTAAAGTACATACTAGTTTAACAAAAGATGAATTTATAAAGGCACTTAATTTGGTTTTTAAAAACACAATTTTTTCTTTTGATAATAGTCTATATGAACAAAGATATGGTTGTCCAATGGGATCACCTTTGTCACCTGTTATAGCCAATTTAGTAATGGAAAAATTGGAAAGTATTGCTTTGTCTAAGTTGGTTTTTCAGCCAATTATTTTTAAAAGATATGTTGATGACATTTTTGCAGTTGTACCAGAATGTTTTGTGGATGAAATGGTGGATGTGTTTAATTCTATCCATGATAGAATTAAATTCACAAAAGAAGTTGAGAAAGATTATCAATTGAGTTTTTAGATATTAGAGTCATTAGAGGTAATAATAATAGAGTGAAATTAGATTGGTATAGAAAACCTACATGGTCAGGTAGATTTTTAAATTTTGATTCTCACCACCAATTCGGAAACAAGACAGGTGCGATCAAAGGTGTCATTGACAGAGCGATTAAATTGTCACATAAAGATTTTAGGAAAAAGAATTTAAATTTAGTTAGAGAAACATTTATTAAAAATAGTTATCCCGTAAAATTTATTGATAATATGATTGATGAGAGAGTGTGGGAAATTTATAATGGTGGATTGAAGCAGCGGGTAGATAATCAAACAAAGAATAGAAATGGAAAGAATGCATATTTTAGTTTACCATATGTTAGAGGTTTGTCGGAAAGGATTAGAAGGGTTTTTAGTAAACATAATATTCAAGTTTTCTTTAGAAATGATAATAATTTAGAAAGGTTATTTAGTAATTGTAAAGACAAGGATGATAAATGTTTGAAATCGGGAGTTGTTTATAAAATTAATTGTAGGGATTGTAATGGTTGTTATATTGGTCAAACGGGTAGATATTTGAAAAAGAGAATATATGAACATCAATATAGTTTACGCAGCTCAAGTTGTACATCGGGTTTGAAAGAACATTGTTTAAATAGTTTGCATTCTTTCGATTTTGGGAGTGTGGATATTTTGGAACAGGGGATTAAGAATAAATATAAGAGGAAAGCCTTGAAAGTATTCACATTCTAAGAAATCGGAATAATGTAAATTTAATGATAGAGTCAAGTAAATTAGATAACATTTATCATTCTTTATTAATTTAAGTGAGAATGGAAAGTTGGAGAGGGAATGTGGAGGGTGGTGGGGTAAGAGAAAAGAAGGGGGTATGGGTGCATGGTATATAAGGAGGTGTATCGCGGGTTTTATTTCAGTCCCTGAGGAGGAGCCGGAGCAGGCTCGAAACGTCGGACAAGGTGGTGGTGGTGGGCAGTCAGATCGTCCTTTGCTAACAAAGTTTTTTCCAGATTTTAATTAAGTTTTTATTTCAGATTCTGCGGGGGTGATTATAAACAAGGGCAATCTGACTGCCATAAATATTAATTATTTTAATTTAATTTGTAAGACTGTAAGACCGATGGAAAAATTCTTATCAGTTGATATTAAATTGCAGTCGACATAAGTAATATTTTTAATGATAAAACTAAGGTCTATTAAAGGTGGGGTAAAATGTTTTTTAGAGATATATATGGGATTTATGGGAAGGTGGTAAAAGATTATTGCTCAAAATGGGTAAAAATGGTTTTAAGGATTGTAATTTTAAAGGAGCAACTCACTTTTCTTCTAAGGTGTAAAAAATCAAATATTTTTCCTAAACATATTGGAAAAAAATTTGATGATAAGGGTTTTTATCGGGATTACAATAAAAGAGTTTCTTATGATCTACGGAAAAATATTTTCTTTTTCAAAAATAAATTACTTAACTTAGAAATTAGAGATTTGAATTTTGAAATTAATCGTTTGAATAAATATTTATTAGAGCTTGAAAGATATTTATATAATAAAATAGAACAGAATGATTTGCAAGAATTTTTTCGTGGTCAAAAGAGGCACTTTGAAAAAGTAAAATATAACCATAGGAGTAAATTAAAAAGAAAATTTGAATATTTAAAGCATAGAAAACACTCTCAGGTCAATCAAACTAACAATGTTAATAAGGATTGGTTTAGAAATTTAACTGACAAAGTAATACCAGAAGAAGTGGTAAATATCATGTCAAAGGGTGCTAAATTTGGAATATCATATTCAAGTAAATCTCTTCCGATCAAGAATATCATCGCTGAGGTAGAAAGTAGTATGAGTAGTTTTAATCTGGAGTTTAAAAAAGAATGTAGGAGTTCTTTAGTTAAAGTTGTTAATAATTTTAAAAGAGAACATAGATTTGATAATTATTTGAACAGTAATTTATTCCATGATTTAAAAATAACGAAGAAATTCTTGAGAGAGAATCCGAATATGATCTTCCAAAAAGCAGATAAAGGAAATGTAACTGTAGTTTCAGATAAAAGGGATTATATTAATAAAATTCAACTTATGTTGGAGGATGATACCACTTATGTGAAAATTAGGAATCCACATATCAATAGACTACAAGATAAATTGAAAGAATTATTGATGCATTGGAAAACAAAAGCTTATATTAAGGATAGTATGTTTAAATATTTAAAATGTGAAAATGGCACTGTAGCTAAATGTTATGGGCTTCCTAAGATTCACAAAGAACAGTTGACATATAGAATAATAATATCATCGATAAATTTTCCGACGTATAGACTTGCTAGATTTTTGTCTAATATATTGTTCAAGATAGTAGGTAAAACAAATTCATATATTAAAGATAGTTGGAGTTTTTATGGTATAATGAAAGATATTATTATTCCGAATGATCATAGGATGGTTTCATTGGATGTAGTATCTTTGTTTACAAATATACCTTTAGAGTTGTTAAATGATATTATACAAGATAAATGGTCTGAAATTAAAGTACATACTAGTTTAACAAAAGATGAATTTATAAAGGCACTTAATTTGGTTTTTAAAAACACAATTTTTTCTTTTGATAATAGTCTATATGAACAAAGATATGGTTGTCCAATGGGATCACCTTTGTCACCTGTTATAGCCAATTTAGTAATGGAAAAATTGGAAAGTATTGCTTTGTCTAAGTTGGTTTTTCAGCCAATTATTTTTAAAAGATATGTTGATGACATTTTTGCAGTTGTACCAGAATGTTTTGTGGATGAAATGGTGGATGTGTTTAATTCTATCCATGATAGAATTAAATTCACAAAAGAAGTTGAGAAAGATTATCAATTGAGTTTTTAGATATTAGAGTCATTAGAGGTAATAATAATAGAGTGAAATTAGATTGGTATAGAAAACCTACATGGTCAGGTAGATTTTTAAATTTTGATTCTCACCACCAATTCGGAAACAAGACAGGTGCGATCAAAGGTGTCATTGACAGAGCGATTAAATTGTCACATAAAGATTTTAGGAAAAAGAATTTAAATTTAGTTAGAGAAACATTTATTAAAAATAGTTATCCCGTAAAATTTATTGATAATATGATTGATGAGAGAGTGTGGGAAATTTATAATGGTGGATTGAAGCAGCGGGTAGATAATCAAACAAAGAATAGAAATGGAAAGAATGCATATTTTAGTTTACCATATGTTAGAGGTTTGTCGGAAAGGATTAGAAGGGTTTTTAGTAAACATAATATTCAAGTTTTCTTTAGAAATGATAATAATTTAGAAAGGTTATTTAGTAATTGTAAAGACAAGGATGATAAATGTTTGAAATCGGGAGTTGTTTATAAAATTAATTGTAGGGATTGTAATGGTTGTTATATTGGTCAAACGGGTAGATATTTGAAAAAGAGAATATATGAACATCAATATAGTTTACGCAGCTCAAGTTGTACATCGGGTTTGAAAGAACATTGTTTAAATAGTTTGCATTCTTTCGATTTTGGGAGTGTGGATATTTTGGAACAGGGGATTAAGAATAAATATAAGAGGGAAAGCCTTGAAAGTATTCACATTCTAAGAAATCGGAATAATGTAAATTTAATGATAGAGTCAAGTAAATTAGATAACATTTATCATTCTTTATTAATTTAAGTGAGAATGGAAAGTTGGAGAGGGAATGTGGAGGGTGGTGGGGTAAGAGAAAAGAAGGGGTATGGGTGCATGGTATATAAGGAGGTGTATCGCGGGTTTTATTTCAGTCCCTGAGGAGGAGCCGGAGCAGGCTCGAAACGTCGGACAAGGTGGTGGTGGTGGGCAGTCAGATCGTCCTTTGCTAACAAAGTTTTTTCCAGATTTTAATTAAGTTTTTATTTCAGATTCTGCGGGGGTGATTATAAACAAGGGCAATCTGACTGCCATAAATATTAATTATTTTAATTTAATTTGTAAGACTGTAAGACCGATGGAAAAATTCTTATCAGTTGATATTAAATTGCAGTCGACATAAGTAATATTTTTAATGATAAAACTAAGGTCTATTAAAGGTGGGGTAAAATGTTTTTTAGAGATATATATGGGATTTATGGGAAGGTGGTAAAAGATTATTGCTCAAAATGGGTAAAAATGGTTTTAAGGATTGTAATTTTAAAGGAGCAACTCACTTTTCTTCTAAGGTGTAAAAAATCAAATATTTTTCCTAAACATATTGGAAAAAAATTTGATGATAAGGGTTTTTATCGGGATTACAATAAAAGAGTTTCTTATGATCTACGGAAAAATATTTTCTTTTTCAAAAATAAATTACTTAACTTAGAAATTAGAGATTTGAATTTTGAAATTAATCGTTTGAATAAATATTTATTAGAGCTTGAAAGATATTTATATAATAAAATAGAACAGAATGATTTGCAAGAATTTTTTCGTGGTCAAAAGAGGCACTTTGAAAAAGTAAAATATAACCATAGGAGTAAATTAAAAAGAAAATTTGAATATTTAAAGCATAGAAAACACTCTCAGGTCAATCAAACTAACAATGTTAATAAGGATTGGTTTAGAAATTTAACTGACAAAGTAATACCAGAAGAAGTGGTAAATATCATGTCAAAGGGTGCTAAATTTGGAATATCATATTCAAGTAAATCTCTTCCGATCAAGAATATCATCGCTGAGGTAGAAAGTAGTATGAGTAGTTTTAATCTGGAGTTTAAAAAAGAATGTAGGAGTTCTTTAGTTAAAGTTGTTAATAATTTTAAAAGAGAACATAGATTTGATAATTATTTGAACAGTAATTTATTCCATGATTTAAAAATAACGAAGAAATTCTTGAGAGAGAATCCGAATATGATCTTCCAAAAAGCAGATAAAGGAAATGTAACTGTAGTTTCAGATAAAAGGGATTATATTAATAAAATTCAACTTATGTTGGAGGATGATACCACTTATGTGAAAATTAGGAATCCACATATCAATAGACTACAAGATAAATTGAAAGAATTATTGATGCATTGGAAAACAAAAGCTTATATTAAGGATAGTATGTTTAAATATTTAAAATGTGAAAATGGCACTGTAGCTAAATGTTATGGGCTTCCTAAGATTCACAAAGAACAGTTGACATATAGAATAATAATATCATCGATAAATTTTCCGACGTATAGACTTGCTAGATTTTTGTCTAATATATTGTTCAAGATAGTAGGTAAAACAAATTCATATATTAAAGATAGTTGGAGTTTTTATGGTATAATGAAAGATATTATTATTCCGAATGATCATAGGATGGTTTCATTGGATGTAGTATCTTTGTTTACAAATATACCTTTAGAGTTGTTAAATGATATTATACAAGATAAATGGTCTGAAATTAAAGTACATACTAGTTTAACAAAAGATGAATTTATAAAGGCACTTAATTTGGTTTTTAAAAACACAATTTTTTCTTTTGATAATAGTCTATATGAACAAAGATATGGTTGTCCAATGGGATCACCTTTGTCACCTGTTATAGCCAATTTAGTAATGGAAAAATTGGAAAGTATTGCTTTGTCTAAGTTGGTTTTTCAGCCAATTATTTTTAAAAGATATGTTGATGACATTTTTGCAGTTGTACCAGAATGTTTTGTGGATGAAATGGTGGATGTGTTTAATTCTATCCATGATAGAATTAAATTCACAAAAGAAGTTGAGAAAGATTATCAATTGAGTTTTTTAGATATTAGAGTCATTAGAGGTAATAATAATAGAGTGAAATTAGATTGGTATAGAAAACCTACATGGTCAGGTAGATTTTTAAATTTTGATTCTCACCACCAATTCGGAAACAAGACAGGTGCGATCAAAGGTGTCATTGACAGAGCGATTAAATTGTCACATAAAGATTTTAGGAAAAAGAATTTAAATTTAGTTAGAGAAACATTTATTAAAAATAGTTATCCCGTAAAATTTATTGATAATATGATTGATGAGAGAGTGTGGGAAATTTATAATGGTGGATTGAAGCAGCGGGTAGATAATCAAACAAAGAATAGAAATGGAAAGAATGCATATTTTAGTTTACCATATGTTAGAGGTTTGTCGGAAAGGATTAGAAGGGTTTTTAGTAAACATAATATTCAAGTTTTCTTTAGAAATGATAATAATTTAGAAAGGTTATTTAGTAATTGTAAAGACAAGGATGATAAATGTTTGAAATCGGGAGTTGTTTATAAAATTAATTGTAGGGATTGTAATGGTTGTTATATTGGTCAAACGGGTAGATATTTGAAAAAGAGAATATATGAACATCAATATAGTTTACGCAGCTCAAGTTGTACATCGGGTTTGAAAGAACATTGTTTAAATAGTTTGCATTCTTTCGATTTTGGGAGTGTGGATATTTTGGAACAGGGGATTAAGAATAAATATAAGAGGAAAGCCTTGAAAGTATTCACATTCTAAGAAATCGGAATAATGTAAATTTAATGATAGAGTCAAGTAAATTAGATAACATTTATCATTCTTTATTAATTTAAGTGAGAATGGAAAGTTGGAGAGGGGAATGTGGAGGGTGGTGGGGTAAGAGAAAAGAAGGGGTATGGGTGCATGGTATATAAGGAGGTGTATCGCGGGTTTTATTTCAGTCCCTGAGGAGGAGCCGGAGCAGGCTCGAAACGTCGGACAAGGTGGTGGTGGTGGGCAGTCAGATCGTCCTTTGCTAACAAAGTTTTTTCCAGATTTTAATTAAGTTTTTATTTCAGATTCTGCGGGGTGATTATAAACAAGGGCAATCTGACTGCCATAAATATTAATTATTTTAATTTAATTTGTAAGACTGTAAGACCGATGGAAAAATTCTTATCAGTTGATATTAAATTGCAGTCGACATAAGTAATATTTTTAATGATAAAACTAAGGTCTATTAAAGGTGGGGTAAAATGTTTTTAGAGATATATATGGGATTTATGGGAAGGTGGTAAAAGATTATTGCTCAAAATGGGTAAAAATGGTTTTAAGGATTGTAATTTTAAAGGAGCAACTCACTTTTCTTCTAAGGTGTAAAAAATCAAATATTTTTCCTAAACATATTGGAAAAAAATTTGATGATAAGGGTTTTTATCGGGATTACAATAAAAGAGTTTCTTATGATCTACGGAAAAATATTTTCTTTTTCAAAAATAAATTACTTAACTTAGAAATTAGAGATTTGAATTTTGAAATTAATCGTTTGAATAAATATTTATTAGAGCTTGAAAGATATTTATATAATAAAATAGAACAGAATGATTTGCAAGAATTTTTTCGTGGTCAAAAGAGGCACTTTGAAAAAGTAAAATATAACCATAGGAGTAAATTAAAAAGAAAATTTGAATATTTAAAGCATAGAAAACACTCTCAGGTCAATCAAACTAACAATGTTAATAAGGATTGGTTTAGAAATTTAACTGACAAAGTAATACCAGAAGAAGTGGTAAATATCATGTCAAAGGGTGCTAAATTTGGAATATCATATTCAAGTAAATCTCTTCCGATCAAGAATATCATCGCTGAGGTAGAAAGTAGTATGAGTAGTTTTAATCTGGAGTTTAAAAAAGAATGTAGGAGTTCTTTAGTTAAAGTTGTTAATAATTTTAAAAGAGAACATAGATTTGATAATTATTTGAACAGTAATTTATTCCATGATTTAAAAATAACGAAGAAATTCTTGAGAGAGAATCCGAATATGATCTTCCAAAAAGCAGATAAAGGAAATGTAACTGTAGTTTCAGATAAAAGGGATTATATTAATAAAATTCAACTTATGTTGGAGGATGATACCACTTATGTGAAAATTAGGAATCCACATATCAATAGACTACAAGATAAATTGAAAGAATTATTGATGCATTGGAAAACAAAAGCTTATATTAAGGATAGTATGTTTAAATATTTAAAATGTGAAAATGGCACTGTAGCTAAATGTTATGGGCTTCCTAAGATTCACAAAGAACAGTTGACATATAGAATAATAATATCATCGATAAATTTTCCGACGTATAGACTTGCTAGATTTTTGTCTAATATATTGTTCAAGATAGTAGGTAAAACAAATTCATATATTAAAGATAGTTGGAGTTTTTATGGTATAATGAAAGATATTATTATTCCGAATGATCATAGGATGGTTTCATTGGATGTAGTATCTTTGTTTACAAATATACCTTTAGAGTTGTTAAATGATATTATACAAGATAAATGGTCTGAAATTAAAGTACATACTAGTTTAACAAAAGATGAATTTATAAAGGCACTTAATTTGGTTTTTAAAAACACAATTTTTTCTTTTGATAATAGTCTATATGAACAAAGATATGGTTGTCCAATGGGATCACCTTTGTCACCTGTTATAGCCAATTTAGTAATGGAAAAATTGGAAAGTATTGCTTTGTCTAAGTTGGTTTTTCAGCCAATTATTTTTAAAAGATATGTTGATGACATTTTTGCAGTTGTACCAGAATGTTTTGTGGATGAAATGGTGGATGTGTTTAATTCTATCCATGATAGAATTAAATTCACAAAAGAAGTTGAGAAAGATTATCAATTGAGTTTTTAGATATTAGAGTCATTAGAGGTAATAATAATAGAGTGAAATTAGATTGGTATAGAAAACCTACATGGTCAGGTAGATTTTTAAATTTTGATTCTCACCACCAATTCGGAAACAAGACAGGTGCGATCAAAGGTGTCATTGACAGAGCGATTAAATTGTCACATAAAGATTTTAGGAAAAAGAATTTAAATTTAGTTAGAGAAACATTTATTAAAAATAGTTATCCCGTAAAATTTATTGATAATATGATTGATGAGAGAGTGTGGGAAATTTATAATGGTGGATTGAAGCAGCGGGTAGATAATCAAACAAAGAATAGAAATGGAAAGAATGCATATTTTAGTTTACCATATGTTAGAGGTTTGTCGGAAAGGATTAGAAGGGTTTTTAGTAAACATAATATTCAAGTTTTCTTTAGAAATGATAATAATTTAGAAAGGTTATTTAGTAATTGTAAAGACAAGGATGATAAATGTTTGAAATCGGGAGTTGTTTATAAAATTAATTGTAGGGATTGTAATGGTTGTTATATTGGTCAAACGGGTAGATATTTGAAAAAGAGAATATATGAACATCAATATAGTTTACGCAGCTCAAGTTGTACATCGGGTTTGAAAGAACATTGTTTAAATAGTTTGCATTCTTTCGATTTTGGGAGTGTGGATATTTTGGAACAGGGGATTAAGAATAAATATAAGAGGAAAGGCCTTGAAAGTATTCACATTCTAAGAAATCGGAATAATGTAAATTTAATGATAGAGTCAAGTAAATTAGATAACATTTATCATTCTTTATTAATTTAAGTGAGAATGGAAAGTTGGAGAGGGGAATGTGGAGGGTGGTGGGGTAAGAGAAAAGAAGGGGGTATGGGTGCATGGTATATAAGGAGGTGTATCGCGGGTTTTATTTCAGTCCCTGAGGAGGAGCCGGAGCAGGCTCGAAACGTCGGACAAGGTGGTGGTGGTGGGCAGTCAGATCGTCCTTTGCTAACAAAGTTTTTTCCAGATTTTAATTAAGTTTTTATTTCAGATTCTGCGGGGGTGATTATAAACAAGGGCAATCTGACTGCCATAAATATTAATTATTTTAATTTAATTTGTAAGACTGTAAGACCGATGGAAAAATTCTTATCAGTTGATATTAAATTGCAGTCGACATAAGTAATATTTTTAATGATATATATATATGTGTATATATATATATATATATATATATATATATATATATATATATATATATATATATATATATATATATATATATATAAGCGTTATTTCTGGGACGAAAAAATGTATATAACTGTTATTTCCGGGACGTCCCGGAAAAGAAAAAGGTAAATTTACGTTATTTGCAGGCCCGGAAAAGAAAAAGGTAAATTTACGTTATTTGCTAGAGTCTATAACCCCAGGGTCCATTATTTCTTTAGTCACTTGTATATAGCAACTCTGAAAGAATAAACTATAGAACACTGTATAATCCCGGAAATAACGCCTATTCTATGAGATATATATATATATATATATATATATATATATATATATATATATATATATATATATATATATATATATATATATATATATATATATATATATATATATATATAGGGGGGTACCCCCCTACTTGCTCCGCTCGTCAACCCCCCAATTTTGACAAGTAAATAATTTATTTATTTTCAACGTAGGTATTTTTCATATGTTGTATTAATATGGTATTTTTCATATTTTGTATGGATGATAGTTAATTTCTGAAACGAAAGAATAGATTATTGAGATTTTTCATATTTTTATGGATGATAGTTAATACAAATGTAGCACTTAAGAGTCGTTCTTAATTCTTAATTTCTGAAACGAAAGAATGGATTATTGAGAAAACTACATTAATTATATATTAAGAAAATATATTGAAAATTATATATTTTATTCTATTTTTTCTACATCACCTGAAGGTAAATAGAAAGATGCGTTTTATTTTTAAGTGGTATCCCCAGTAGGCCTAATCCACTGTCTTTGTCACTATAAAATTTCAGAAAACATTAAAATTATTACAATAAAAGTATATTTTTTTATAATATAATATATATTTTGTAAAATTAAATTTAATAATTAAATGATTTGAATTACCTGATAATAAGTTAATTTTTCGAAATGTTTTATTCAATTTTTGAATTGTTTTTTTATTTTTATTTTTTTTTTTTTTATATTTAATATTTTCTGATGTGCTATTTAAAATTTTCCAACGTTATTTGTATATTCGATTGTCCTAAATGAAAGAAAAAATGTTGTTGTTTTAATTAACTAAAAATTAATTAAAAAAATTAATTAATTAATAATTATATAAAAATTTACCTAAAAAACAAAATTCAATTATTGTAAAAAAAGATTTTTAAATTCTTCTAAAATTTTGTCAACTTTAAGGTTTCCAATTTTGAGTTTTGTATTTTTATTGTTCTGTTGTTTTCTTGTTTTTATTGACTGATGATTTAGTTTTTTTAATTTATCTTTTTCAATAATTTTATCTCATTCTAAATTAATCATGTATGCCATATAATTTTGTTCATATTCTAAATAGTCTAAAACTAATAATTTATTATGTATTTATTATTATTATTGAATAACGAATAAACATATTGTTGTTTTTTATAATTTACTTTCGTTCTGTGTAGTTGACATATTCTAAAAAGAAAAATATTTGAAAATTAATTATCTAAAATTTCTAGCCAAACGATATTTATAATTTCTTCTTTATTTTCTGAATTATTTTCAATAAAAATTTTATCTGGGTTTTTACATCTTGATAATGCTACATATAATTGACCATGAGAAAATAATGGTCTTCTAATATATATTCCAACACTATCAAAACTTTGACCTTGTGATTTATTAATGGTCATAGTAAACGCTAATATTAAAGGAAATTGTTTTCTATATCAAATAAATGGTAATGATGAAGAATTGCCAGTGTTTAATGTAATTCGAGGAATAAAAACTATGTTTCCAGAGTTTTCACCTGTTATTATTTCTGCTTCTATGTTGTATTTAAATAATTTAGTAATTTTTAATCGTGTTCCATTACATAATCCATCGTTAATACTTAAATTTCTTATTAACATTACAATAGTATTTATTTTAAGTTTTAATTTATGTGGTGGTAGTCCTTCACGTATATTGCTTAAAGTTTCAATCGGGTAATTAATATGGATGTTATCATCAGATAAATCTACATCTTTATGAGTAGTATAATCTAAACTATAATACGTATTTTCTTCAGTATTTAATAGTTTTAAAATTTTATTATTTAAAATATTTGCATCTTCATTATGTGATGTGAATATAACTCTATTTATTGATATACTACAATTTATATCTTCATATATTTTAAAACAAACATCGTTTGTTCTAAAACTATCAAGTATAACAAATGAATTAAATTTACCTTCTCCAATATCTACTAAACATGAAGTAAACATGATATCTTTTGAACGGATATTTGTTTTCAAATACATTATATTACATAATGACCAAAGATTCGAATATTTTATTGTTTCTTGAATTATTGTGCTTCTACAACCATTTTCAACAACAGGGAGAATTTGTCTAAAATCACCTCCTAAAATTAATAATTTTCCTCCGAATGGTAGATTATTATTACAAACATATTGTAAAGTTTTATCAACAATTTCTAAAGCTTTACGTGCAATCATTGACGCTTCATCCCAAATAATCGCAAAAACTTCATGAAATTTTTTTTTATCTGATTCAAATTTTAAAAATGCACTTTCAATATTGTTTAAATCTAAAGGTAATCTAAAAGTTTTATGACTGGTCATACCTTTTGGTAATAGTATAGATGCTATACCAGTCCAAGCCATTGATATAATTTTTTGTTTTATTGACAAAAAATAATAAATTAAAGTTTTATATAAAAACGTTTTACCTGAACCTCCAGGACCATCAATAAAGTTAATTTTATGTTCATTATTTAATATTTGTGTAAAAATTGTTTTTTGATCTGTGTTGAATTGACTATAGTAATTATTAAACATTTGTTTTCAGAATAAAATATTTTCTTTATTATGTTCATTATTTGTATCGAAAATTTCATCAGGTTCAGGTAATCCAAAATCTTTACAAGACATTTCTTCAACTTTTAAAATTTCGTTTATATGATGAAGAGCTCGGTTATTTTTATTATTGTCAAAATCTATTGTAAAATATTTATTAAATTTTGTCCAAATAGTATTACCATTAATGTAGAAATTATACTTTTCTCGATCAGGCGGGGGTAATATACGAAATAAAACAAGTTTATTTCTTAAGTATTATGAGCAACATTTCGTTGACTAATCCGTCAACCTCTTCAGGCTAAAAAATTTTTATTGTTAAAAAAGTTATAATGTATATATATAAATATATATATAGACAATGATAATTTGTATACAGAAAACAAACGCAACAATACCTCTTAACAATTTTTGTTGTATGTTAACCCATGTTAACAAGTCAAAACGGACGACATTATTACGCCGAATTTTTAACTTATCGGAAATGCGACGAAATAGACATATAAATTCGCGCTTATATACACAGCTAAGACGTGTATACAAGTGGAACAAAAACACCAGTTCGTTGGCATTTGAATTTCCTTAAACCGGAAAATATGATTTATTAAGAGTAAATATGTCTTCTTTCTTATTTATGTTATTGTTATGACATTTGATATGCATCATTTCGGACGTTAATCTTTTTTTATAATTGCTTTCGTTATCCAAAATTTCAGCGCCCTCCCAATCGAATTCATGGTTAAAAGAATTTTGATGAATGGTGACTACGGAATCTTTATTTTTGTTATTTTTATGTTCATTGACTCGTTTTTTAACGTTCTTTTTGTTTCCCCTATGTATGTAGCCGGACAATCCTTGCATGTAAATTTATATACAATGTTCGTTCGGTCCCATTTTTTTGTTACATCTTTGCCAAGTTTTATAATAGAGTTAAGACTCTTTTTTACTAACGGGACTGAAGTAATATTGTATAGTTTTAGGATTGACGATAATTTTTTGTAATTATTATTTATATAGGGCAGCTGAATTTTTGGAAGATTTTTGAATTTATCATTGCTTTTTTTGGGGGTTTATGTTTGAGAGATATTTTTCGGTAGTATATGTTCTTTTTTATAAATTCTAATGGATAATTATTGTTCAGTAACATACTTTGGACTTTTCGCAAATTATCCTTGTGGAATCTTTTATGTGACAATAATATTGCTCGATCGACAAGGTTGTAGACAATGTTTTTCATAGGGGGTTTTATTCTTAAAAATATAATATTTTGGTATATTAACGTATTTAATATTTTTGCATTTTCATATTTTTTATTTAATTCAAACCACAAAGTTAATGTAGTTTTCCAGTTATCTAAAGCTTTTTCCTCTTTATTTTCTTCGAAAATTATATTTTGTTTATTTTCGGTGTGAATTGCTAAACGTATTACGGTGTGACTTCTACCACATAAAGGAAATTCTTGTAATCTCCATGCTGCTTTCATGGGACTCAAATATCTACCATCTATAAATTGAGTAATTTCATCACGTGTATCTGTTTCATTATCTGTATTTATTTTTTTTAATTTACAAAGTGCTTTGTCACAACCTTTATGAATATAATTAAAAATATACTTTATACTTTGAATAGAAGCACAATACTCAACATTTATATGACATTTATATTTTTTTATTAAAAAATTATTATATGGTACAACCATAGAATTATCTAGGGGAACTGGTTTTTGGTTATTTTTAATTTTGTATGTTAAATTCTCTGAAATATTATTTTTTCTCATATATTCAGGATAACCATTTTTTTGAAATTTTGTAAAATCAGTGAATGGTTTTGGAAATTTTTTTTTACATATTGATTTAATTTTGTCAATACATGGTGAATTATTAGTATGAGGGCCATGAAGCATATGTTTAATAACTAATTTATGTAATTCTTCGTCATCATTTATAGATGGAATTTCTGCAGATATATATTGATCAATTTTTTCAGGAGATAGTAATTTATTGTTTGGGTGTAATGTTATGAGAATATGTGCATGAAGAAGGCCTCGTTTTTTAAATTCTATGGTATAAATATATGATATAACATTACCAAATATTTGATGTTTAATTATATCATCAATTAATAACATTAATTTTACATGAAATAACCGAACAATAATTAATGTTGGGAATGTCATTTGGAGTTGTGTTTCGTGAAAAATTTATTAAAATTTCTTTGAGTTCTTTCCATTTAGGATTACATATAACTGTTATAAATAAATCTGGTCTTCCTGTGTTTCTCATTATTGCCATAGCATCCTGATAATGTTGTTGCATATACCTTGGACTACCTATATACGTAGCTGGTAGTATAAAAAGATTTCCAAGTTTTTCTTTACTCTTAAAATTTGATGAAATGTTAGCAGCACTATTTATTACGTGGTCTAATAAGCCTTGATAACATTCTACACGTAAATTTTTTTGATCACTTCTAAAATAATTCATTCTATTATTTTCTACAATAATATAAGCATGTAAAAAAAATTGTTGAGTTAATCTACCACCGTATAATAATGGATTAAAAATTTTACAGTTTGGTTTATATGCTAATCGGTACAAATGGTATTGTAATGCAGTAAAATTTTCATTTGAATTTGTATTTGGTTTTTTTAAATATCCAATACTCCAACGTAAATCTCCAGTTGGAAAAAATAATGGAAAAACCATTGGATCAACATGATGTGATAATTTGTTTAAATAAATAATTTCTTGATTATTAGAAACATGTTTTGGATAAATACATATATCATAATTTTCTGGTGTTTCATTTTGTGAAACTATTATAGCTCCACATTCTGATGTTAAAGGTGCATTATAACGATATTTTTGATTATTATTTTTACGAATGAAATACATTTTATAATTTGCCATATTATTAAAATTTGATATTTCATGTAAATATTTATATTTTTTAGCATATGGATTATTATTTAACACTTCAGTTAATAATTTTAAATACTCTTTACTTACATTTTCGTTTTTACTCAATCTTTTATCAATGGCTGTTACATTATCATATATATAAAGTTGTCCACAACATGGTTCTTTATTATTAACTGGTATTAATGTATTTGGTGTTGTATGACAAATTTGACCTTGAATTTTTAAATTATAAATGGCTTTCTTTTTTTCATATTTAATATTAGCATTAAATGTAGCAAAACCAAAAATATTGTTGTAATATCGAATTAGATATCTGAACATTTGATCATTTAATAATAAATCTTTTAATTTTGCGTCATAATTACTTAATGGTGAAAGTACTATTTTACCATTTTGACAACAATTTGATTTTTTTTTCTTGGTTCCAAAATACTGCTGAACAAAAAGAACATTTATATTTCATTTCGCTTAAGTAAGATGAACTATTTAATTCTTTCATTTTTTTACGTTTATTACAATTGGAATTAATCGTTAATTTTAATTTTCTATTACAAATTGTAGTATCTATCTGAAAATCCATTTTTCGTTTACGTATATTTTTTTTAAATTTTGTAATTTCTGATTTAATATTATCATTTAAATATTCTAATATATCGTAATGACCTGAATCAAGATTACCATTAAACAATAATGTTAATTTTTGATTACTTGAATTGTTACCAAAAGTATATATATTATTAGTATTATTTAAATGTACAATAATGTAGATATTATACATTTCTGCAAAACTTTTAATTTCAATTTCATTTCCATAAATTCCATTTTGAGACATTAATAATTCATAATCATTACTTTTTAGTACATTTTTATAATATTGATTTCCTAATATAAAATTTTTATAAATATTCCATTTATTTATAATATATTTAACTATATTTAATCTTATTTATAGTGAAGATTTTGATTATTATATAAAAAGTATGCAAAACAACGAAATAAACAATTTTCATCACCAATCATTTTAATTTTAATTTTATTACTTTTAGTTGTTTGAATATCAGTCTTAACATTTTGATTAAATAAATTAATATTGATTTGAGAATCTATTTCTAGGTTATTTTGTTTTTTTACAATTTTTGATTGTATATTATCATTAGAACATTTTAATACATCATAATGACCTGAATCTAAATTACCATCAAACATTAACGTTAATTTTTGATTAATTGAATTTTTACCAAAAGAATATTTATTACTATTTTATTTAAATGTACAATAATTTGAATATTATTCATTCCTGTAAAAGCTTGAATTTCAATTTCATTTCCATAATTTCCATTTTGAGACATTAGCAATTCATAATCATTACCGTTTTTAACATTTTTGTAATATTGATTACCTAATATAAAATTTTGATAAATATTCCAATTTTTTTAAATATATTTGACTATATTTAATCGTACTTTATAGTGAAAATTTTGATTATTATACAAAAAATATGAAAAACAACGAAATAAACAATTACCATCACCAATCATTTTAATTTTGACTATATTATTCATTTTATAAACAATATAATTTAATTAAATAAACAAAAATTAGTAAATATCTGTCTAGCTGGAAGCGTAGTAAGCCTTTATCTAGATGCAAATCTGTTTCAAAAAGAGGTCGACCCAACGTTTTTTTGTTAAAATATATATGTCCTAGTCTAATGAAAAAACTATCGGAAGTGGTGTGTGTATCTTAAATTGTCTCACGTTAATGAGATTGATTCAATTGTGTTTAGTGATAAAAGCCTGCGTAGTCATATTTACCTCCAAGGTGATGTATACAAAATAGAATAAAATATATCTTAATATATAATTAATGTAATTTTCTTAATAATTTACTCTTTTATTTCAGAAATTAAGAATTCAAAACTACTCTTAAGCGTTACATCTATAAAGACTACTGTATTAATAAAACATATGAAAAATATAAATTATTAATTTTATATAATATATGAAATATACATAAAATATATTTTTATATATAATTAATGTAATTTTCTCAATATCTTCTTTTATTTCAGATATTAAGAATTCAAAATTACTCTTAAACGTTACATCTGTATACACTACCTTATTAATAAAACATATGAAAAATACATGAAAAAAATAAACTTTTAAGTGAACATTTAAATGAGCAGGGTTAGAGGGGGTCACGAGCGGGTTCTGAGGGGGTGCGGGGGGGGGGGGCTCTATCATCCTCAAAATAACGTAGAAAAAAATCACAATTTTACGTTATTTTGAGGGGGGCTGAGGGGGGGGGGCGTGGGGGGCCTGCGTGACACAAATAACGCTTACGACTATGTAGTATATATATATATATAAACTTGTATAACGTTAGTTCCCAGGACCCCATGTTACTGTATACCTATACGTGACTAAAGAAATAATGTCTGTTATGGGGGCCGATGTCCTCAAAACTGACGTTAAACATATGTAGATTCAGGGACTGTCCCCAAAACTAACAAATATCCCCGAAACCAACGTTAAACACCTGGAATGTCCTAGAAACTAACATAAAACCTAAATATATATATATATATATATATATATATAATATATACACTTATCGGGGTTTATGTAGCCCAATACTGTATATTAGTACCTACAGCCCAGAGTTCCCTATGGCAAGTGACTAAAGAAATAATGGACCCTGGGGTTATAGACTCTAGGTCGGGCCGCATAAACCCCTATATTTAGAAATATTATGAAGCCCGGGCTGCATAATCAAAATCGGGCTCGATAAGCCCCTATATACAAAAAAAACGGGCTTTATAAACCCCTTTCGAGAAACACACACACACACACACACACACACACACACACACACACACACACACACACACACACACACACACACACACACACACACACACACACACACACACACACACACACACACACACACACACACGCACACGCACGCATGCACGCACGCACGCACGCACGCGCACACACACACACACACACACACACACACACACACACACACACATAAATGGCACAAAATTTATCTACTATTATAAAAAGGTAGCTTAATTTTCTTTATTTGATCCTTTTCCCTTCGGAATGAAGATTTTAATCTTAGTCTTAAGGGTTCTAGTTTCCTTAATAACGGGTTTATTATGTCTATTCTCCCTTACTTTCAGATCTTCTATGTTGCCCTCGATTTCCTGGAGTACTAATGGGGGTTCGTGGTAATTCCCCCAATGCCTGTGATTATACTCTAACTGGTTAATGAAATGCTCATCATAATTTTCATTGGCGGGATATAAAGGGGCCTCTTTTTGATTAATCTGTTTAGCTTTTGAGCGGCGTTTAAAACGACGATTATGCACGTGTTCACGCCCCTTTTGCCGTCGGGAGTCTTTTTTCCACGGCTTCGTTAGTGAAATAACCCATATTTTCCACTAAAAGAACAAAAGAAACAAATTACAGATAAATGAAATGTGCTTTGCTTTGTTTTAACTAATTAAAATACTATGATATACATGGAATTCTGAAATTGTCCATTCCCTTTTAACTTTCATATCCCTCCGGGGCCTCCAAATTTTAAACTACTATGTGACGTCCGAATGTCACTTAGGGTTTTTTAATAGAATTAAATAATAAATTCTACGCTCCTTTTTAGGCAGGACTTTCGTCCTATACCAGGGTTGGAGCCAGTTCATAGGGAATAAACTTTTTCGGTTATGTTCTGACTTAAGTTTTAATTATCTTGATTCTACTAGTGCTTATAGTTATTAATTTAAAATCTAAAACGGTGGAAAAATAAATAATCTAACCCGAAAGCATAACAGCCCGGTAGACACAACCCGAAAGCGAAAAGCACGGTAGAAAGATTAATCTCAGAGGCAGGACCGTGTAATATTTAGAGCTTTTGGTGCATGTATTAATCTTAGGAGATTAATCTCAGAGGTAGTTGCACATGATATTAACGGTTTGCTGCATGTATTAATCTTGAAACGTACCCGAAAGCATAAAAGCTCGGTAAAACCAACCCGAAAGCGTAAAAGCCCGGTAGAAACACTTAGATATCTATTTTTGACCGCGGTATTTCATTAAATCAATAAACTAACGGCACTATACAACAACTAAATATGAGGACATGAATACTTAGACCATTGCTGATCTGTATCACTTATGCTCAGATCTGACGCTTCACTGCGTGGGTGGAGGAGTTCCTCGGCATGTAGGACTTAGACCAGAGTTGATCTGTACTACTTATGTCCGGCAATGAGGAAGGGAGAGGAGAAGGAAATTTACTCGATAGATAGGTTAAAGTAAAATCTAAATAATTAATTTCGGTTACTAATTTCTATCCCTTACTTTCACCGGCCTCCCCGATTTTATTCCCACAATTTACTTGGATATCTCGACCACAGTTAACGTGCCAATTTAGCGCATGTAATACTTAGTCCATTACTGATCTGTATTACTTACGCCCAGTTCTGTCACTTCAATGCGTGGGTGGCGTACAGACGGTCGCTTATGCCTAGTTTCGACATGCGATACTTAGACCAGAGTTGATCTGTAGTCACTTATTCCAGTGTTAAGACAGGCGATCGCTGCGTCCAACTCGCCTGCGATAACTTGTGCCATAAGTCGGGCACGTTACGCTTAGGCATGGAGGACTGCCCAATAGGAGTTGCTGGATATGTACCAGAGTTGATCTGTACCACTTATGCCAGTGCAACGAGGAGATGGAGAAGGGAGAGAAAAAGGTTACCAAAAATTGTTTTAGGTCTACACTTACTTTTTATTCAAAAGTTATTGGTCGACCGAGATCTCGGACTGGTCTGGGTTGTACACTGAAGCGCAGCTGGTTTTAATGACAATGCTTCTCCCTCAAAAAGCTGCGGTATCAAATCAGGACTTACGGCATCGGCGTCTTGTCGAATCAGCGATGATGCGTGCAGCGGCGACTGTGGTATTTTTAGTTGTTCCTATGTTTCAATGTTGAGCGAAGTGAAGAGTGCGGAATAGCGGGGCCCAATGATGTGGGGGCGATCTTCCTTCCGAGCGCCATGATTTCGAGGAGCGGGGAGAACCCTATACACTAACACAGAGCGCGGGCGCTCATCCCTTCTCTAGGGTGTTTTCCGGCGGCCCGTATCCTTCTCCAAGAGTGAGGGAGAACGCTATACTGTGCGACAAAGAAGAAAGACGAGAGAGAGAAAAGATGTTCCTATCTCCCTCACTTTACGCTTTTTTGGAGAGTTTTCTCGATAAATTTTACGTTTAATAAAAACTATTGAAAATCGAAATTTTATAAATTAACCATTACATTACTTTATTAGATGTTACCTTAACAGGGTATTACAAATTTGAACGGTGATTCTACAGTGAATACAATCGGAGTTATGGCTAAATTAAGAATTGTTAAACATAATAACTAGTTTTACAGAAGGATAATTAATATAAGTTTACAAAAATTTTAGACGCTGTTAAAGATCGTAAAATTAAAAAATTGAACTTAAGGTTATACAAGTGTCCCCAAAATTATTGTAACTATCGCTGTTATTTATTAATTACATATGTTTTACTTAATATTAATGCATTGACATAAAGATTTCATTCAAGGTTACATAAAATATTGTTTCAGATTATCTCCAATTATAAAATTTATAAATTTTATATTTATTTGGCACTAATTTAAATAATCATTTCTTCAAGCATCAAATGTGAATTTTTAAAAAAATGAAAAATGTAATTATTGTAAGAATAAAATTATTAAGATTTTCAAGAAAAAAAAACATTGATAAATTAATGAAGTTTATAAACAATTATATTAAAAAAAATCTTGAATTAAAATTTATATTATATAAAACTATAGAGAAAAACTATTGCAGATGAGCTGTGTTGTTTGAAATTAAAAATCTAAAATAGTTAAATAGTTAAACTGTAGGATTTGTAAGTTTTAAAATTGGAAGTAATATTTTGTCGTGGTGCAAAGAAAACGAAAAGGTTTCCTTAAAAAGTTCGTTTCGAGGTCTGTAAATTCTACGCAGCGTCCTAAGGGGATATAAGACTTTCCAGGTGTGCAAGGCTTCGGCGTGGGACCATGATTTTCCAACGGTTTTATCTTTCCTCGAATATCGTACTCATAACCCTAACAAACAATATTTGTAAACGCTAGACTTGAGTTATAAAAGTACAAAAATACTCTACTAACACATATGAGAAAAATTGCACTTAATATTATTACACGAGTGACTTGCTTAGCAGTTCGCACTTAAATTATTATTTTAGAACATACTCTGATAGAAAATTAACCATTTTTTTATAGTCAACATATTAATAACATGAAAGCATTTTTGCAAAAGGAACAATGTAATTTACCGAAAGGTTTACTTATTATTTATCAAGTGTAGATGCCATCATTTATTGGGGATTGGTTATAAATTATGAAATACTAATAACGTTCGTCTGGTTAACATTTCTATTAGAGTAGGTTACTGTTTTTACAAGAAAGTAATAATATTCAAGTAACAAATTCCTCTACTATAGTTTATCTACCCCTCGGGTCATAGGTATATTCGGCGAGTACATTTTATTTATTTGAACTAGTATTAAACCTCCATCAAAAGGAAAAGAAAGTTTGACAGGTCCGCTTAATAATACTGAAATACAAACATTAAGAAAAAGGGAAACTACAAGGCATGCGCTGCCGCGTCGTTTTATTACGGCTTGGGGAAAACCCCGAGTAGCGCAGGTCGAAGCCTGCAATCCTTGATGCAGAAGTGACAGTGCGGTGGTTGGGAGTCAGGGTTATGATTGTGGTTCCTAAAAAAAAAAAAAAGAAATCGAATTAAATTGATTTAAAGAGAGTTTAAAAAAAAATTTATTTATTTTTTTTAAACTTCGTGCAGGACATGTGGACGATTTCGTCACAATATTAAATATGTGATATCGAGAAGCCTTAAAGGACATGCTGCTTCATGGTGATACGAGGTGAAATGCTCGATTCATGATTATGAGGAGTTCAAAGGGCAGTTTAAGGATGAATTTTGGTCTGAGGACGTTACCAATGCGTTAGTACGTAAAATCGAGTATGGAGCGTATACATCGAGAGTCCACTATCGAAAGTCGATTATACGATAGCTCTCATGAGTGCTGCCCAAGATCTGGGAAAATACAGTGAGGATGAGTTAGAGAAAAAGTTAGCCCAGCGCCATGACGTTGATATTAGATTTACCGTTAAATCTTAGAATATCAAAGATAGGAAAATGCTTATGAACCTACCAATACAAGGACGTAGAAACTCGACGGAACAGAAGGCGTTAACATTCAGGACAAGGGGGCACCTGCAGGTCAACCTCAGGAAAGGAGACCACAAGAAGAAAGAAAAAGTGCCCCACATGAGAATTAAAAAAAAAAATTCCAAAAGGCATCGACAGGAACATACCCAAAGGAGGTCGATTTGCATGCTCTAGATAGAGAGGTCACACAGAATCCAGAGCAGGCGTGTCGCACAAACAAGAGAAACTAGAGGCAGTTGCATTGCGGGCCCGGAATCCAGTCACATCTGTGAAGATACGTCATGCAACCGATAAACTCTCTCATATCCACGTTATTTTAAAAGATTCAAAGAGCGGAGTAACCTCAAAATCTGAAGAGGAAGAGACCAATGAAACAGTTAACTGCCCAGAGATCGATATAGAACTTGAAAACATCAGAGTGACCGGACTAGTGGACACCGGAAGCCCCATTACATTTATTTCTGAAGATTTCTATAATGAAAATGTAGAACAACTCAAGGGGGTTACGCAAAATTACCGATAATCGGTCAAATTATAAAGGGAGCGATTGGGACCAAATTGGCAAGAATAAAATTCCATATAATGGCCGAAACATGGATTGGGCCCGAAAAAAGGCAGATAATATATCTAATTATTCCAAAATTAGTAAGGGATTGCATCTTAGGCATCGATGCACTAAAAGAGTTCAATTTCATCATAAATTTGAACGAAGAAAGAGTTACAATAAGTAACCTGGAAGGAAAATTACAGCTACGATATTCTGGAGGACTATGTAAGGTCGAAGAATTTGCAAAAAAATAAATACTCATAATTAATGAAGAGTTTGAGAGTGGCACTGAAGATGAAGACATTAGCACCGAATCTGAGGAGGACACACCATACACTAAAAATTGGTACCAAATCAGATCTTTACCTGACATGTCTGATATCAAAGAGTCAGAAATTTCACGCGGAAGTATGCACGAGGCAAATGATCCATATCAACTTTCCATCGACGAAAAATTATCTAATTGCAAAGCAGAAAAACCTTGAACAATCGAAACTCTTCGACACTTATTATGGAACTATCGTGAAGTATTTTATAAAAAACCAGAGAGAATTAAAGAATTTGAACACGAACTCCAACTCAAAGATACATCACCTTTTTTGTGAAGCCACACCCGATACCGATAAACCACCGTACCCAAGTGCGCACGAAAATTCAGAAAATGCCGGACTGGGGAATAATACGACGTTCCAACGGCAAACATATAAGTCCACTCATGACTAGCGAAAAAAAAGATCACACCGTGTGAGTATGCATCGACAGTCGCGAATTAAACAAAAAACTGTTAATGGATTATGAATCACCCCGAAATATGAAGGAAATTTTGCAAATATGCGATAAAATTCAGGTCATGTCCAGTCTGGACCTAACGAGCAGATTCTGGAAAATTCCACTTAAAGAGGAGAGCAAACAGTATACCGCCTTCATGCATGAAGAAAAAATATACGAGTTTGAAGTCTGTCCCTTTGAGACCAAGGTCAGTACCGCAGCACTGGTGAGAGGACTAGATTATGTGCTTCGCGGGCTCGGAAGTAATATTCTGAATTTTGTAAATGATATCTTATGCATTTCAAGTAATGAAAAAATGCATCTGGTTCACTTAGAACAATTCCTGCAAAGAATAAAGGATTACAACTTCACCCTTAGTTTTAAGAAATCAAACTTCATATGTGAGGAAGTCAATTTCTTAGGTTTCATCCTAACACCAAAGGGGATAAAGCCACAAGAAGGGAAAATCCATTTGATTAAGAATTTTCCTGGACCCAGGAATCTACACCAACTAAAGGGATTTCTAGGGCTCATCACGTTTTACTAAAAATTCGTGCGAAATTTATCGGCAGCTCTTGTCCCCTTCCATCAACTAAGTAAGAAAAATGTAAAATAGGAGTGGGGGGACAAAGAAGATGCTGAATTTTAACGTATGAAAGATCTTTTTCAGAAACACATTGTTCTGGTACACTCAGATCCAACTAAATCCTATATCCTCCGAACAGACGCTAATAATAACACCCTAGAGCGGCATTGTCCCAACTAGATGAGAATGGGGACGAGTTAATTGTCACCTGTATTAATCGCTCACTGCGCCCCAATGAATTGGCATATATAACAACAGAAAAGGAGTTATTGGCTATAGTATGGAGTCTACAGAAATTAAACACTTATCTGAAGCCCTAAAAATATATATAATCACAGACCATCAAGCACTTATATTTTTGAAAAGGTTTAAATTTTCAATGGGCCGAATACGGCGTTGGATACTCCTGATTCAAGAATTCGACATTGAAATCGAGCACGTGAGAGGGAATGACAAACCCGGAGAAATCATCCTAGTTGTAATAATGAAGAAAAAGTTGGACAACAACGTCATAAAATTTCTAAAAAATCTGAAGAAGTATCAAGAAGGGGAAGAAGAACTCAAAAAATTTAAAATAATTGCAAAAGAAGATGAACGAGGAGAAGAAAAAAAACATAAAATCATAAATGGAATTTTTCAGGTGGCGCTAGCGTCTTGTGCAACTGCGTTCTCTCTCTCTCTCGGCGCACGAGCGCCAACCGGTACTCGGAGCTCACAACTCGTGCCATGCACACGCTCCACCTCATTAATAAATAGTTATTTTTAATAATAAATATTTGCCGCCACATCATTTATTCTTTCCCTCCAACCATGACTTCACAGAATTGTGTGTAAGAAAAATGCAAAATCTTTCTTCAAGGTCATTTTTCCAAAACAATTTATTACCAAGTTTATCCTAGGAGTGCATAAGGCCTATGGATACATCGGATCAAAGAAGTTAAAAATATTGATCGAAGAGGATTTTTATATAAAAAATCTGAGAAACAAATCTGCATATTATTTAGCGTCTACATGCGAGGTATGTCAGAAAAATAAGCCCTCAACACGTCCAACAGAAGCACTGATGCAGCACGTAAAAGTCTGGAGAGTTACTCTCAGTGGACTTTTATGGACCCCTTTCGACCTCAACGGGAGACGTTAAGCACATATTCGTCACGATAGATGCGTTTAGTAAGCTCGTAAGCCTTTACCCAATAAAGAGAGCGACCACCGCAGTTATTATTAAGAAAATCTTTGAGAATTATTGCAAGGAAATCGGAAAACCGAAAAAGCTCATATGTGACCACGGAACGCAGTTTACCTCGAAGAAATGGCAACAAAAACTAGTAGAGGAGGGAATCCAGCTCATATATATCGATACGCCACCCACAAGGAAACATCGTTGAGCGAGTCAACCGTGAACTAGGAAAATTCTTTAGAATTCTGATAAAAAACCACCATAGAGCTTGAGCATGTTACGTGCCAATGATCCAGAAAATAATCAACGAGACATGTCACGATATCACCGAGTACACCCCACACGAGTTGCACTTCAACAAGGAGCCAAGCAGACTTTGGAATAAATGGCTACCAAACTAGCACCCTCTACGATTTCACACGAGGAGAAAATTGCTCTAGCAAGGATATGAATGCTGAAGGTAGCCGATAAAAGAAAGAAAAAACATGATGAAACCAACAAAGATCTATTCAAAACTTTCAAAATCGGCGATGAAATCCTTCTGAAGGCGTTTCGAATAATAAAAAAAAGGAAATTGCAAAATTTTTTCCGAAATATGAAGACCTATACGCAGTATCAAGGACGGTGGATGAAGCGATGTACATCCTTACCGACGTTCAGGTCGAAAGAAGCCAATTTCATTCGAACGATTTAATACCGTTCAAGCGTCGAGAGAATGAGATAGAATAAAAAAAAGCTTTCCGCTATCTCGAAATCATGACACATAAATATGCGAGGTTTTGTTTGTGTCTGGTATGCGCAGTTTTGCCAGCTTAAGGAGAGCGTATATGCATACTCACACTACGCTACCTGTTGATCTCCAAGACACCTGGTAGGGTCTTGTAATAATACCGGACTAGAAGCCTATCATTCTCTGATTTGCCTCTCAAGAGCACGTCAAGCTTAACGAGAAAAATAGAGAGAAGTATGGAATTCCATATCCAAAGAAAGGAGAGGGTCCTTGCCTCAGGAGAGTTTAAAGAAATGGCTAAAAATCCGAAGGTGCTCAAGGTTGCAGTTTCTACAATAGATGCATCTTGTAGTACTCACAAAGAGAGAGCTACCCATACGGATGAAGATGCTTCTCCAAAGTCATTATTAACCTTTTAGCTGCGGGGGTGGTCGATGTATGGACCACTCTAGAGACAAAGAATATTTGAAGTTTTTAGATCAAATTTGATGTTCTGAATACATGACAAATAGTTTTAAAATTTCTCAAAACATTCTTGACCTTGAAATACTGATTTTCAATTCATGGTACGAAAACCGTCTAAAAACTTGACTTATAGTAGGAATGAAATTTGACCTTCAAATGGTGATTTTCAAGGTCAAGGGTGTCTGCGAGAATTTTGTTACTATTTTTTTCATATTCAATGCGTGAAATTACATAGAAATACCCTCTCAAATCTTCATAACAAAAGAGACAAATTTTTTTACATTGTACTTTACGTTGCCTGCGGGGCTGGTCGATATATGGACCAGCAGTCAGGTCAGCGACTCTATCTGAGATATCCAGTGATATTATGTATACATTTTACATATTCTGGAAGGTCAATTTGTACTGAAATTTCTCCGCAGCCTAAAGGTTAAAGACAATAAGACCCCCGTGCAACCATATCGCCGCCGCCGAGTAAGATGGAGTTCACCCTCTGGACGAGCCATTCAGACGGAAAGCTGTAAAAAACCGGGTCTGCATTGCGACAAGAGCACGCAGGCAATTGCAAAAAATATCAAGGGTGCCCTCGCACTGCAGGAGGGAATCCAGAAAATCAGAAAAGAACAAAATGAAAAGGAGAGGGGGAGAGAAGAAGAAGAAGAGAAATTTTTCAACGAATTTTTGTTGTATACAAAAAGTGAGTTTGAGCATGCGTGGAAGAACGTGAAGTTTCGTTTTTAAGAAAAAACCGTATGTACAAGTGTTAGCTTTAAGTATAAGTGATATATATATAAATATATATATATGAGGCATTCTCTGCAAAAGCGACCACCCCCCCTGCCCAAAATTGTAGTAAACCTAGAATATTCTGTGAGGGCTTAAAATTTAGCTTAACATCTCTACTTTTTCATACCGTTGGGCCTTTTTCGATATCTCAAAATGATGAGCCCAATATGGCGGCTAAAAGAGACAAAAACGGAGGAAAAAATCGCAAGAAAAATTCTAATTCTGCCGTTTTTGACATTTTTACGAATTTTATTATTAGAATACAATTTCTAGCATGCATGATAGCTAAAAAAAATTTGATAATACTGACACAAAAACCTACGGAGCGCACTACCTAGATAGAATCCATCATCGCCCACCCCGAACACCTAGACCACGCTTTGCACACATTTCGACACCTGACCAAAACTCTTATGAATTTGAATTTCGCGCCTCTAACGCTTCATTATGCGTCAATTCGTGACAACAATGACTGTCAGGGGAACACCCAAGTCGCCATTTTTTTTCTATATTATTGTCGACTTTTCTATTGACTTTCGTGATATCGTTTGATTCAATCAGGTCCCAGGATCAGATTAGCGAGCGAGCTACGAGAGGAGTGCACACCTCTCACGGTAAGGCTCATTATACTTTCTACGTAGCCGCCTTTTTGTATTTTCGGCTCGTAGCGGCGAAATAGAATTCTTTTCACAGAAAGTTTATATTTTAGAGAAAAATTATAAGAGACCATTTCCATTTGGAATGCTGCGTAGAATATGCCTCAAATAACGGTAGTTTAAGGGATGATCCGCTGTACTTGCGGTGTTGCCAAATTTTTTCTAGCTAGCCTGCATGCTAGAAATTGTATTCCAATAATAAAATTCATGGCAATCTCAAAAACGGCTAAATTAGAATTTTTTTCCCGATTTTTTGGTGCGAAAGGGGGTGGTTGGGGTGTTTCGCGGTACTTGCAGTGTTGCCAAATTTTTTTTGGCTAGCTTGCATGCTAGAAATTGTATTCCAACAATAAAATTCGTAAAATGTCAAAAACGTCAGAATTAGAATTTTTCTTGCGATTTTTTCCTCCTTTTTTGTCTCTTTTAGCCGCCATATTGGGTTCACCATTTTGAGATATCGAAAAAGGCCCAACGGCATGAAAAAGTAGAGATGTTAAACTAAATTTTATGCCCTCACAGAATATTCGAGATTTACTACAATTTTGGGCAGGGGGGGGTGGTCGCTTTTGCAGAGAATGCTCCATATATATATATATATATATATATATATATATATATATATATATATATATATATACACATACATCGGTACTATTGGGGTCCTAGAGTTTCTTACTCTGAGAGTTTACATTGGAATACCGGAACAAATACACTTGACTAAAGAAATAATGACCCTAAGGGTACCGTGATTCGCAGGGGGCCTGCGGCGCCCGCTTTTAGTACCGAAATTCCGGAACAAAAGCCCGGAAAAGTACCTAAGATGTATTGTAGACGAAGCCTTATGGACCTCAAAAGTAGCGATAGATGCATCGTATTTTTGAAGCCGGTCCCCAAAAAGGACAAAAGTCCCCAAAAGTAGCAATCTATGGTGTATATATACCCCAAAAGTACCAACACATATACCTATATATATATATATATATATATATATATATATATATATATATATATATATATATATATATATATATATATATATATATATATATATATATATATATATATATATATACGAGGGTCATTTGCAAGTACCTAGCCTCACCGCCAGATGGTGCCACTATTGCACCAGAAATACACTACAGTGCAGTATCTTCCTGTAAACGGTTACAGACGAAATTTCAGCCGGATCGGAGTTGTAGTTTATTTTTGAGAGCGTGTGAAAGCAAATGTGTCCGTTGATTTTTGAAAAAATGGAGAAAGAACAATATCGGTCGGTGATTCGATTCTTGTTTTTGGAAGGGAAATAGCGCAGTGAAATTAAAGAACGCTTGGATGCAGTGTATGGGGATGCTTCTCCTTCGATGGCGACCGTTAAATTTTGGTATAACGAGTTTCAACGTGGTCGTACGTCGGTTTTTGATGATCCACGCCCAGGTGCTCCGAAAACAGCCACTACGGAGGAGAACGTGACAAAAATACACGATATCGTTTTGTCAGACCGCCGATTAAAGGTGCACGAGATAGCTGCGATAGTAGGTATCTCAGAAGAACGCGTGTGGCATATCCTACATGAGATTTTAGGCATGAGCAAGCTGTCAGCAAGGTGGGTGCCGCGTTTGCTGACTGCAGACAACAAGCGCATCCGTGTGACCAGTTCAGAGCAGTGTTTGGAGCTGTTTAATCGCAATCCAAAAGAGTTTTTGCGTCGTTACGTTACCGTCGACGAAACATGGATTCACTACTACACTCCAGAGACCAAGGAGCAGTCAAAACAGTGGACCTTACCCGGTGAACCTGTTCCGAAGAAGGCGAAGACGGTCCCGTCGGCCGGAAAGGTGATGGCCACTGTTTTCTGGGATTCTCAAGGTGTGATTTTTATTGACTATCTAGAGAAGGGCAAAACGGTCACAGGACAGTACTACGCCGAACTATTGAGCCGATTTGACGCCGTGTTAGAAGAAAAACGGCCCCATTTGTCTAAAAAGAAAGTGCTTTTCCACCACGATAATGCACCGGCTCACACTTCTGCACTCGCCACGGCTAAATTGGTCGAATTACGCTACGAACTGCTGCCCCATCCACCGTATTCTCCAGATATGGCTCCGTGCGACTTTTTTTTGTTTCCGAACCTAAAAAATTCGCTCGCCGGGAAGAGATTCTACTCCAATAACGAAATAATCGCCGCCAAGGAGGCCTATTTTGCAAACCAAGAGAAAACATTTTTTTCAACGGGGTTAAAAAAATTGGAACACCGCTGGACCAAGTGTATTCAACTAAAAGGAGACTACATTGAAAAATAAATTTTATTTTTTGTAAAATTTTGGTGTTTTCATTTGTAGGCTAGGTACTTATCAAATGATCCTCGTATACTAGGGGGGGTACCCCCCTGCTCGCTCCGCTCGCCAACCCCCCATTAGTAAGTGGACTTTTTATTTATCAGTTTTTATTCTAAAATTTAAAAAAATAGTAGAGATTATTATATAGATATTATTATATAGATATTATTAAAAAAAGTAAGGATCATAAGTCTTTATCTAAAAAATATTTAACGTACGAGCATAGGCATCACAGTTTCTAGGAGTGAGGTTATGTGACATTTTCGACCCTGAAATCAAAGATTAAGTACAAGTAACTTTCTGTACGGTATGTGGAAAAATTGTATATTGCCTTCGGTAGCAATGAGGACCACGAACGCACGCGAGTTGTGCCTTCGCTTCGCTTGATCCTGAAATTATGGATAAGCACAAATAATTTTCTGTACGACATATGAGGAAATTGTATATCTCTAGGTAAAGGTAATATATGGGCTGAACAGTGACAGAGACTCTATATAATATATAAAAGATATAAAAAGTCTATCTTTTCCACGCCACCCAAGAGGTAGATAGGTAGGCGCCTTTTTTTTATAGAGGTTTCCCCTTTTTTACTATCTTTGAATTCATTTTCGATTAAATATATCATTTTTTGTTTTTGTAATAAAAAGTTAGTAAAAAAAGGCTTATTCCTCTGTTAAAAAACTGTATAATTTTTAAGTATTACTTTTATACTATTAAATAAACATATGTTATATTTTTAAACATTTTTATAGTTATTTAAATAACATAAATTTTAAACTTGAAAGTCATTCAAAGCTTTTGAACTTCATATTGATTTCAAAGGTCGCTCAAAGGATAACGCTAAAAATATTAATTATGAAGGTCGCTGAAAGCAGACCGAAACTTAAATCGAAACCGTTGTTGAATTCTAAAAGTAGATCGATTTTGAAGGTTAAGCAAAAGATCAGTTTGTAAGTCATTGAAAATATATTAATTTTAAAGGTTGTTGAAAGCTAATCTGTTTTGGAGGTCTGAATACTGATATATATATGTCATACCTATTTTGAAGGTCGCTGATAGCAGACCGATTTTGAAGGATGCTGATAGCAGACCGATTTTTGAAAGTTAATCAATTTTGGAGTTCTGATAGCAGACCGATTTTGAAGGTCATTGAATGCAGACCGATTTTGAAGGTCGCTGATACCAGACCGATCTTAAAGGTCGCTGATAACAGACGTTTTGAAGATCGTTGGTAGGGGACTAATTTTAAAGGTCGCTGATAGCAGACCGATTTTAAAAACATTTTTTAATAATGTTGTTGATAGCAGACCAATTAAGACATGTTTTAATACATTTTTTGAAATTTAAAAGTCAATAAAAGTAGACCAATTTTGAAGGTCGCTGAAAGCAGACCAATTATCTACTAAGACTTTCGATTAGATTTGTTATATAATATAAATTATATTCTTTCAATGACTCCTCTAAATATTCATTATACTTATTTGTTTCTTTTATATTTTCTTCTATTTTTGTATTTAATTCGGACAGTCGATTTTCTTCTTCCAATGTATACACGTCTACATATTTTTTTTTCTGGATCCCATAATACTGGAAATTCTGTTTTATTTTGGTTTAAATGATTATTGTATTCATCTATTAAATTGTTCATATAATTATTGTCCTCGTGGTCATGTTCTAACAACTGTTTATTTAAATCGTCTAAAATTTGAGCTTGTTCAATGGCGTGAACTTCTATAAATTTTGTTTCTTTTGGATCCCAACGTAATGGTATTGGTTTTACATCACCTTGGTCTGCCATGTTTTTTAATTTAATATACTTTGAATTAATATAAATATTATAAAAAATAATTTGTAATTTTATTACATAATAAATATAAGAATAATTATAATTTTTCATCAAAAATTACTTTCCACACAATATTGATAATTTCCTCTGTATTTTCCGAATCATTTTGAATAAATATATTATTAGGATTCCTACATCTAGATAGTGCAACATATAATTGTCCATGTCAAAACAATGGTTTTCTAATATAAACACCTATAGCATCAAAACTTTGTCCTTGTGATTTATTTATTGTCATACAAAAAGCTAAGAGGATAGGAAATTGTTTTCTATTAACTATAAATGGTAATGAAGACGATTCTGCAGTAGTTAATGTTATTCTCGGTATAAAAACTTTATTTCCTGATTTTTCAGCTGTTATTATTTCAGCTTCTACATTGTATTTAAATAGTCTAATTATTTTTAATCGCGTTCCATTGCATAAACCATCGTTTATACTTAAGTTTCTTATTAACATTACTATCGCATTAATTTTCAGATTTAATTTATGTGGAGGTAAACCTTCACGAATATTATGCAAATATTCAATAGGAAAATTTATGTAAATATTATCATCTGATAGATCAACACCTTTATATGTAGCAGTATCTATACCATAATAAGTCATTTCATCACTATCGATCAATTTTAATATTTTATTATTCAGAATAGTTGAATCTTCATTATGAGACGTTAAAATGACACTATTTATAGATAAATTATAATTTATATCTTTATATATTTTCAAACAAACATCGTCAGTTTTCCAACTGTTTGGTACTTTGAATGGATTGATTGTTCCCTCTCCAATATCTAATAAAAATGAAGCGAATTCTTCATTAGATTGTTAGTTGCATCTAATGGTAGTTTTCTTTATATTACTATATAGTGATCCTAATGGCTTATCTACCAGGTAATGTTTTTGTAAATAAAAAACAACGTTTGTCGTGTTTCGACGTTTCGGACACTTTTATTTGTGTCCCTCATCAGGATTCTATTAAAAAAAAGAATTTTTTGTTTTACATAAATTATTACAGGTATGTTAAACGTAAATAACTACATCACATTAAATATATATGAACAAAAACTTACAATGAGACAGTGTCAATCTTGTTACGCAGAGAACAATCCGCGCGTCAATAACTAAATTTTACAAATTTCTCGCTTATATACTAACCTAATGTGTGTGTGTTCGAAAATATACTTTATCACAGATATAACTAATACATATAAATGGTGACGTGAATTAGAAATGGTGGGAGAGGCGCACAGTGTTCTATTTTGAAAAAAATGGACAAAATGAAATATCTCACGAACGGATATCGATAACCGGGTGAATCCAACTGCATTTTAAAGTTGAAGTAATGTACAATAAAGGAAAAATAGTCCAGTACTGATCATTTGGCCCTGTGACCTTGGAAATGAAAAATGAAAGTCGAATAAATAACGTATTTTCGGCTTTTTCATTGTAGACTTTCTGGCTATCAATTTTTTCGATCAAAAAAATATGTACTCCTGTAGTGTTTGATGCAAGGAATCCGAATTTCATGTCAGAATTGTCCTATCGCACACCAATTTGTTTTTAAATCTCAAAACTCCATAAAAAATACGAAAAATTCACCCTGAAAAAATGGAGCATTATTGAGTAATTTCGACTTCAAATTCGGATTCAGCGAATCAAAATACATGGGTACATAAATACAAGTACACAAATTTGTAGGTGCATATATGCATTATTAAAATTTAAGGGTTATTAAAAAATGGCATTTTTTACAATATTTTCATGCTCTTTAATAAAATTGTATTAAATACAAGTGTTTGTGTACCCATGTATTATGATAAGCTGAATCCAAATCCGAAGTCGAAATTACTCAATAATATTCCATTTCTTCCAGGGTGAATTTTTCGTATTTTTTATGGAGTTTTCAGCTTTAAAAACAAAGTGGTGTGCGATAGGACAATTGTGACATCAAATTCGGATTCCTTGCATCAAACACTACAGGAGTACATATTTTTTTGATCGAAAAAATTGATAGCCACAAAGTCTACAATGAAAAAGCCGAAAATTCCTTATTTATTCGACTTTCATTTTTCATTTCTAAGGTCACAGGGTCAAATGATCAGTACTGGACTATTTTTCCTTTATTGTCATTACTTCAACTTTAAAATGCAGTTGGATTCATCCGGCTATCGATATCCGTTCGCGAGATATTTCATTTTGTCCATTTTTTTTCAAAATAGAACACTGTGAGGCGTTGCTGACAGAGCTCGTAGACGGAGAGAGGTAACAGGGCGACACACACAGGAGGAGGTGGCGCTATCGATGTTTTCATAAACGGACTAAGCCAATTTCCACGCTGTGTAGTCATACCTCCTACATGTGTGCGTTCCTGATACCTTTACAAAGTCATAGAACGGCAAGAACATTATTTCGGAGATGAGAAATCGAAATTTTTAATAAACGTATTATATTCGTTAGGTAGCCTTGTAATTTCGAACTGTTTATTCATAAAATTTGATTGTGTGTGTATAAAAAATGCCTCTGAAAAAAGCCTTTTTCTATTATTTATTTCATTGTCTAATATTTTTATATTTTCGAAATCTATTGTGTGATTTGTTTCATTAGTGTGCATAAATAATCCGGAATTTTGATCTTCATCTTTATATTTTTTTGCGTGTTCTTTTGCTCTGACTTGTACGCGTCTACTTGTTTGTCCGACATAAGAAGCGTTGCAATCGCGGCAATTGATCTTATATACGATATTGGCTTGATTCACTTTTTCTGTTTTATCTTTACCTAACTTTATAATATTATTTAACTTATTTGTAGTGCTATAGACAACCTTTGTACTAAATTGTTTAAAGAAGTTATGATTGAAAAATTCCAGTTCCTTAACATAAGGCAAGCTAATGATGGCTTTATTATTAACAGGTTCTGTTTGTTTAAAATTTGTTGTAAATTTTATCTTCCTTAAACGTTTTTTTATGTTTTGATTAGGGTGAGAACATAGGTAGGGTCAACCACCCTAATCAAAACATACAGGGTGTTGAACCGAATATCACAGATAATAAATATGAGAAATGGTGCGTGAACGTGTCGGGAATTCAACTCCCGACATATGTTATTGACATTTTAAAATTAGGAGAAAAATTCAATTTTAACGACACATTCAACAAAAAATTAACTTTGCAATATATAAAGAATTTTGAAGCTCACATAAATTGCTATATTACGGACAACAAGAAATCAAAAATACGAGGTACATTCTTAAACACCATACAAAAAGTTCATAATACAAAAATATCTAGTACGTCACATATTGATAAAAAATTTAAAATAGACCTTGAAAAAACTAAAACTTCTATAAAAAAGAACCCTGGTATTTTGATTACAAGAGCTGACAAGGGCAATGCTACTGTAATTATACAAAAATCAGTGTACTTAGAAAAAACTGAAAATTTATTTAAAGATAAAAAATACTATACAGAAATAAATAAAAATCCTTAGCAAGCTTAGAAAGGAAAACGAATGAATTAATCAAACGACTGAATAAGATGGATTTTACTGGAAACGGAAAAAAGTTACCCGCAATTTTACAGAAATTTAGTATTTCAAAAGCATATCGTCTAATTAAAATTCACAAAACCGGTGTTCCAGTCAGGCCAATCATATCCACAGTAAATTCACCTACATATAACCTTTCAAAGTTTTTCGCAAAATTCCTACAAAATAATTTAAAACCCGCTGTGTCACATGTTGAAAATAGTTTAACATTAAGAGAAAAAATTAATGACATTGTTATCCCGTCTGATTTTGATATTATTAGTCTGGATGTAGTCAGTCTCTTTACGAATGTACCCGATACTTTGGTTGTTCAATCTATTAAAAAAAGATGGACGCAGTTGTATAACAAAATCAATATGTCTTGCACGGAATTTATAGAAGTTATAAAGTTTATTTTGAACAATAATTATTTTCAATTTAATAAAAAATTCTATAAACAAACATTTGGTTCGGCAATGGGTAATCCATTAAGCCCGATTTTATCTGATATAGTTATGCAAGATCTTGAAACTGAGTGTATAAAAAAATTGAATATTAAACCTATGTTTTATTTCCGTTACGTTGACGATATTTTGTTATGTGTACCTAGCAATTCAATAGACTACACTCTTAATACCTTTAATACATACAACAAAAACTTACAATTTACGGTTGAAATAGCACAGAATGAAAGCATTAGCTTCTTAGATCTCAAAATTATAATAGACAAAAATAGACATATAATTACAAATTGGTACCGCAAACCAACTTTCACAGGACGCTATTTAAATTATAATTCACATCACCCCCTCAGTAATAAAATAGCTATTATATATTGCTTAGTAGATAGAGCCATAAAATTATCGCATAACAGTTTCCACAACGAAAATATATCATTTATAAAAAAGGTGTTAAGATTGAATGATTATCCGTTAAAAGTTATAGATTTTCACATAAAAAAACGTTTAAGGAAGATAAAATTTACAACAAATTTTAAACAAACAGAACCTGTTAATAATAAAGCCATCATTAGCTTGCCTTATGTTAAGGAACTGGAATTTTTCAATCATAACTTCTTTAAACAATTTAGTACAAAGGTTGTCTATAGCACTACAAATAAGTTAAATAATATTATAAAGTTAGGTAAAGATAAAACAGAAAAAGTGAATCAAGCCAATATCGTATATAAGATCAATTGCCGCGATTGCAACGCTTCTTATGTCGGACAAACGAGTAGACGCCTACAAGTCAGAGCAAAAGAACACGCAAAAAAATATAAAGATGAAGATCAAAATTCCGGATTATTTATGCACACTAATGAAACAAATCACACAATAGATTTCGAAAATATAAAAATATTAGACAGTGAAATAAATAATGGAAAAAGGCTTTTTTCAGAGGCGTTTTTTATACACACACAATCAAATTTTATGAATAAACAGTTCGAAATTACAAGGCTACCTAACGAATGTAATACGTTTATTAAAAATTTCGATTTCTCATCTCCGAAATAATGTTCTTGCCGTTCTATGACTTTGTAAAGGTATCAGGAACGCACACATGTAGGAGGTATGACTACACAGCGTGGAAGTTGGCTTAGTCCGTTTATGAAAACATCGATAGCGCCACCTCCTCCTGTGTGTGTCGCCCTGTTACCTCTCTCCGTCTACGAGCTCTGTCAGCAACGCCTCTTCCACCATTTCTAATTCACGTCACCATTTATATGTATTAGTTATATCTGTGATAAAGTATATTTTCGAACACACACACATTAGGTTAGTATATAAGCGAGAAATTTGTAAAATTTAGTTATTGACGAGCGGATTGTTCTCTGCGTAACTAGATTGACACTGTCTCATTGTAAGTTTTTGTTCATATATATTTAATGTGATTTAGTTATTTACGTTTAACATACCTGTAATAATTTATGTAAAACAAAAATTTTTTTTTTTTAATAGAATCCTGATGAGGGACACAAATAAAAGTGTCCGAAACGTCGAAACACGACAAATGTTGTTTTTTATTTACAAAAACATTACCTGGTAGATAAGCCATTAGGATCAATATATAGTAACGAATTCTTCATTGTTAGAACGAATATTTTTTTGCACTTCATTATATTGAAAAGTGGCCAAATATCTCAATAATTTATTGTTTCTTGTATAATTGTGTCTACAACCGTTTTTAATAACTGGAAGAATTTGCCGAAAATCTCCTCCTAATACAATTAATTTCCCCCCAAATGGTAAATTATTGTTACAAACATCTCTTAATGTTTTATCTACAATGTCTAAAGCTTTTTTTGGTATCATTGATGCTTCGTCCCAAATTATTACATCTACTTCCCGTAATTTTTTCTTATCAGAGTCTAATTTTAAAAATGCACTTTCTATACTTTCTAAATCTAAAGGTAATTTAAATGTTTTATGACTTGTCATTCCTTTTGGTAATAGTATTGACGCAATACCAGTCCAAGCCATTGATAACATTTTTTTTTTCTTTAGACAAAAAGTAAAAAATTAATGTTTTGTATAAAAATGTTTTAACTGAACCACTAGGACCGTCTATAAAATGAATCTTATGTTCATTATTTAATAATTTCTCAAAAATATACTTTTGTTCTAAATTTAGTTGAGTATACATGTTACTAAACATTTCTTCACAGAATAAAATTTCAGTCTTATTAACTTCATTACATTCAACTCTTAAGATTTTATTTGGTTCAGGCAATCCAAAATCTATACATGATTTTTCGTTTAATGATAATATTTCATTTATTTGTATGAGGGCATTGTTTAATTTATCATCTTTAAAATCTTCTATGAAAAAGTTATTAATTTCCTTCCAAATATTATTACCATTAATATTCTCAGATAGTAAATACCAAGCAAAAAATTGACGTAGTTGATATACTAACATAACGTCGCAAGCTTCTTTAAAAATATTTTTTATTTGTAAGTCATCATCAACCAAACCCATTTTTATTGCAGTTTCTCTGAATGTGTTATATGTAATTTTTTCATACGTTCGTAAATCTTGAAACGAAATTGCACCTTTAACACAATTTAAAATTAATTTTAAATGAAATCGTTCAAAATCCTTTGCAGAAACAATATTTAAACGATCTATTATATAATTTTCTTGATTTCGTTTTCGTTTTATCCAACATTTATTTTTAAAGTTGTAATATTTAGGTATATTAACATATTTTATATTCCTTGCATAATTATCTTTTTTATTTAAATCAAACCATGCTGTTAATGTTGTGTTATAATTTTCTAAAGCTTCAGTCTCGTTATTTTCTTCAAAAATAATTCTTTGTTGATTTTCTGCATGAACTGATAGACTTATTACTGTATGTTTTCTACCACATAAAAGAAATTTTTCCAATCGCCAAGCTGCTTCTATTGGACTTAAAAAACTTCCATCAACAAATTGAGTAATTTCGTCATAAATATTACCATCATTGGTATCATTAACTTTTTTTAACCCTACTGAAAATTATCACGTGATATATCACGTGACAAATCACGTGACATTATGACAAGTGATTTGTCACCTGATTTGTCACCTGATTTTTCACCTGATTTGTCACCTAATTTGTCACCTGATTTATCACCTAATTTGTCACCTGATTTGTCACGTGATTTATCACCGGATTTATCATGTGATTTGTCGCCGGATTTGTCACGTGATATGCGATTTATCACGCGACATATCACCTCATAAATATATAACTTGTCGCGTGATTTATCACGCGATATATCACCTCATGAATATATATAACTTGTCACATCATTTATCACGCGACATGTCACCTTATAAATATATAACTTGTGACGTGATTATTTACGTTTTATGTTATCTCATAACTTGTCACGTGACGCATTACTAGATAGACATATCATTTGTTACATAAAATAATACTTCATAAATAACTAATTATCACATGTTATAATATCATATGTACACGTGTCCCAAAAATATGAACTATTTTTCACCCACGACGGAATAGAATGGGATAGAGCGTATGATTCTGAACCAAAGTTGTCTTTACACTTTTTTTGTACGATGAATATTTACAGTGTTATTGTTAATCGCAAGTTAAATAAAACAGCCGCTGAGCGTCGCTAATGCATCACATGGCAGAAAAGTAGGGAGAGGGTGATTTAGCCTACGCCACAGGAAAATGGGTCTATTCAAGGGTAGAAGCATACGGCTTTTCGTATAGGGACCGAGAATACGACAGGCAAATCTTGAACTATTGCAGTAAATATACGGTAAAGCATATATATCTTTCTATATTAATAGTTGTAAGAAAATGTTTAGGACTCAGCCCCCCTCGCCCCAGTCTCGCGACCCCACACCACCCCCCTCAGCCCCCTCAACGTCCTCTCAATATAACGTAAAAATGTGACTGGTTTTACGATTTCTTGAAAGAAATTGTTAGAGACTCGCCCCCCACCCTCACCCACACGTCGCCCCACGGGCGCCCCCACTTAAAATTATTCAAGTTATCATTCAGGTTTTATATATACTTATACATAAGTATGTATGCAGGGGTTTTAGAGTTCGATGAACATGATTTTGTTATCAGGTCTACGAAATTCAAAATAGACGATCAAATATTGCTGTAAAAAGTTCCAAAGAAGTTTAGATTTTGCTTAAAGTTTGTATGCAGGGGTTTTAAAGGTAGCTAATTAAGATTTTGCTATCAGGCCTGCATCAGGAAATAAAAAATGGCAGATCCAATATAGCGATCGTAAGTTCGAAAAATGGTTACAGTATTCTCAAAATTGGAATACAGGTGTTTTCGAGGACGCTGATCAAAACTTCTAACTTCTATCTTCTACTTGTCTAACTTTTCTGTTAGACTTTCGAAATTCAAAATGGCGGATCCAATATGGTGATAGAAAGTTGGAAAAGTGCTTAGAGTTGGCTGACAATTGGTATACAGATATTTTCGAGGACGATGATCAAAATTTTGCTATAGCACTTTCGAAATTCAAAATGGCGGATCCAATAAGGCTGTGAAAAATTCGAAGGAAGCTTAGATTTTGCTCAAAATTCATATACACGTGTTTTTGAGGACGCTGATAAAAATTTTGCTATATAAGACTTTCAAAATTCAAAATGGCGGATCGAATATGGCTATAGAAAGTTGGAAAAGATCTTAGAATTGGCTGAAAATTGGTATATAGGTGTTTTCGAGGACGCTGATCAAAATTTTGCTATTAGACTTTCAAAATTCAAAATGGCGGATCCAATATGGTGATAGAAAGTTGGAAAAGTGCTTAGAGTTGGTTGAAAATTGGTATACAGGTATTTTCGAGGATGATGATCAAAATTTTGCTATAGGACTTTCGAAATTCAAAATGACGGATCCAGTATGGCTGTGCAAATTTCGAAGGAAGCTTGGATTGGGATTAAATTTGGTATACATGGGTTTTTGAAGACGATAATTAAAATTTTGCTATTGGACTTTCGAAATTCAAAATGGCCTATCAAATATGGCTGTAAAAATTTCGCAGGAAGTTTAGATTTTGCGGAAAATTCGAAATTTTGGTACTCTGGTAGTGGGCTGTGCCCCACATGCTTACATATACTGTCTTATGGATGTACGTTTACACCTTCTATTACACACACCTATTTAAATAGTAGACTATATAAAGAGAAATAATGTACTATGTTACCATTGAGGTGTGGACTGTTTTCCACGTAATACTTTGACTATTAACATTTGATTGTAAGTTTGTAATCTGTTTTATATATTTTAATTGTGAAATATTTCTCTGTTGGAATATTATTATATTGCATATATACACGTTTTATATTGCATACTTGTGATCTTGAATAAAGATGTGGGTTCTTTTATAATTAATAGTTTATTGTTAATTATTGTATGTATGTGTATTGTGTGAGCGTAACAATATTAATTACGGTTGTATATATTAGATTCCTGAAGAGGGACAAAAATAAATTGTCCGAAACGTCGACTTGAAAAAATTGGTGTTGTTTCATTAATTACCTTAACAACACCGTAGTGGTAGTAAATTTGGCCATTAGCTGCAAGATTTAGAATATTAGATGAAATCTACCATTAGCTGCATTATACAAAATCGCCATTTTGAATTTTAAAAAAATGGCTAAATTTTCATTAGCGTCCTCTAAGACCGCTGTGTAGTAATTTCTACTTTAAACACATTTTAAACTTTCAATCGCCATATTGGATCCGCCATTTTGAATTTTGAAAGCGTGATAGCAAATTCGTGAACAAAGTCTTCAAAGCCTCTGTATTCCAATTTTGAGAGAAACCTATGATTTTGATCTAGTTTTGAACGCCCATATTGGTTCCTTATTTAGAATTTTGAAACTCTAATAGCAAAAACGTGACCAGCGACCTCGAAAACCCCTGTATACAAACTTTAAGCTAAATCTAAGCTTCCTCCGAACGTTTGACAGCCATATTGGATCTACCATTTTGAATTTTGAACACCAATAGCAAAGTTTTCATTATCGCCGGCTAAAACCCCTGTATACCAATTTTCCGCCAACTCTAAGCACTTTTCCAACTTTTGATCGCCATGCTGGATCCGCCATTTAGAATTTTGAAAGTCTGATAGCAAAATCGTGATCAACGACCTCGAACACCCCTGTATACAAATTTTAAGCTAAGTAAGCTTCCTCCTAACTTTTAAAACACACGTATACTAATTTTAAGCAAACTAGCAACATTCAAACGCGCTTCGCGCGTACTATTTTGTCTTTGAGGTTATGAACGCTATTTTTCACTATGATTCAGTTTTAATTAGTTTAAATGATAAGATAATTAGATACATTTTTCAAGCAAAAAATAAAATCTTACAGACCAATCAAATCAATCTTTAAATGTTTCACAACATTCGACCATCGTTCTGTTTTTAATGGGAAAAACATATTTTCAATCTAAAAAAAATCAAATATTCGCGTTTTATTTCAAATAACTAATCACGTCGATTCTTAAATGAGCCACTACTTCCGGCTATCATTTTTTAAAGAAAGGATTAATTTATTAATTAATTTATTTTTATTAAATTGGAATGTAAAAATTCCATTTCAAAAATTCAAACACGGTAAATTTCTCGCGCCTTCTTCTTATCGACCAATCAAAATCAAGCCTTTAGATGCTTCAACATGACCGCTCATCACTTTTTTAAGAAGGGAATCTAATCTGCCTTGGTATTTTCAACCGCCATATTGGATCTGCCATTTTAAACTTTGCAACTTTGATGGCAAAGTGTTGATCAGCGACTTCAGAAACCGTTGTATTCCAATTTTGAGAAATACCCAAGCTATTTATTTTTTTTACCCAAGCTATTATTATATGTTATATAAAACACCTAAGCACAATAAAATAAAAAATTTAACGCACCGATAACAGTACTTCAGCGGTGGTGTGGAAAACTGTTAAATGCAGTATATAAACAGCACTAAAAAATTAATTACGCAAAATATTTGTGATGGATTAAATGTGGAGGAATAGGTGGAGGGGCGGTGGAGGGGCGTGGGGGGGGCACCCTTCAAAATAACATAAAATTTGAACGAATTTCACGGTAAAAAGTGGAGGGGCGGTGGAGGGGCAGTGGACGGGGGTGGAGGGGGTAAATACCCATTTTCAGCCTTACACCTATATATAATATATATATATATATATATATATATATATATATATATATATATATATATATATATATATATATATATATATATATATATATATATATATACATATATTTAAATGAGGGAGGTCTGAGGGGGTCTGAAGGGGGTGCGAGGGGGGCTGAGGGGGGCGAGAGGGGGCGAGGCTATTTAGAGATGAGTGGCGGAGGGCTTGGTAACCGGTTGTGTGTGATTGCGCACGTCAATAAAGTGATACGGAAAGTTTGATAAAAACAAAAAAAGACGAGGAAAAAGGCAGAATAGGAAAGAGAAAAGTAAAAAGAAAGTGAAAAAGTGAGAGAGAGGTAAAACAGGTGGAAAGGAAAAGGAAAAAAAGAGCAGGAAAAAGAAGGAAAAGTGAGAGGTTAAGAGTGATGAAAAGCGACGACACAGAAACAGAAATAAGAACAGGGAACGGAAAACAAGACACGGAAACAGGAAGGGGGACGGAGCAACAAGAGGTGTACGCAACACCACTTCCTCTACAAGAGGAGCAAGGAACGGAGATAACAATACAGAGGCAGAGGAGGAACAGGACAAAAAGTGATCCAGATTACGTATACGGAGGAAGAGGGATACATGAGACACCGCACAGAAGGGAAAACGGAAACTCAGACAGGAAACTAACATCACCAGAAGAGATACCGAAGAGAAAGAGCAAAAAAGAGGAAGAAGAGGAAATGGAAGGAGAAAGGAAAGAGAGGAAGAGGAGTTAATAAGACAATTTAACAGAAGCAGGAGAGTGGTAAGAACGCCACCAAGAGGAACGAAAAAGACAGAGGAAGAGAAAGAAGAGGAGGAAACAGGAGGGCGAGAAAAACAGGAGGAAATAGGAAAGGCAAAGGGCACAGAGAGCGGGACTCAGGAAGAGGAAGGGCAGGAACTAGAAAAAATGCAGAAGAACGAACAATTCATGGCACTAAGGAAATTGATGGAGGGAATGGCAATATATATGAAAAGTTTGAATTCAACGGAGGAAGAAAATAGAGAACTTCTCAAAAAAATAGACGAGAAGTACACGAACTTGGAAATAAGAACGAGGAAAGTAGAGGAAGAAGTCGCCAAGAAGGCAGATGAAGTTGTGGAAGTAGAAGAAGCCAGAAAGACAGAAAGAGAGATAAGAGAGACAAAAATCAAGGAGCTGAGGAAGGAAATCACAGAGATGAAGAAGGAACAGGAGAGGATAAGAGAAAGAGAGAAGAGAGAAAGTAGGAGGAACAACGTGATAATAACAGGAATAGGACAAGCGCGGATAAAGAAAAGAGGAGACTGAGAAAAATGGATAGAAGACAAAATGGAAGTCACAGTGAACATAAAGAGAATTTGGAAAACAAAAAAGGGGACCTGATAGGAGCGGAGTGTAAAGACAGAGAACAGAAGGAAGCCATTATGAGAGTGAAAAAGGAGAAGCTGCAAGGAGAGGAGATATACATTACACACAACAAAACGTGGAGAGAGAGAGAGAGAGAAAATGAAAGGATAATCAGAGTATGGCTGAAGAAAAGAACGACGGAAGATAGAGAAAAAGCAAGAGTTAGATTTAATAAAGTGTCAATAGGAGAGGCGGAGTGGGTGATAGATGAAGAGAAAGAAAGGAGAAATGAAGGTTTTTACAGCAAAGAAAAAAGGAGAGGAAGTAGGGACAGAGGAAGTGAAAAGCAGAAGAGGACGATAGACATAGTATTCTGGAACGTGGCAGGTGTAAGCACATTAAGTGGAGGAACGTGGGAAGAGCTGCAAAAATATGAGGTAATAGGCTTGACGGAAACGTAGTCAGAATCCAAATACGAAAAGATATTGGAAAATCATTTGAGAGAGTACAATTGGAAGACGATAGCAGCGACACGGAGAAAAAGGAAAGGCAGAGTCAAAGGCGGAATGCTGCTAGCGATAAGTAAGGAAATTGAAATAATAAGGAAGGAGCAAAGAGAGGAGCAGGAGGAAGAGGACAAAGAGATACTAGGCGAAACAATCAAAATAGAAGGAGAAGAGATAAGGATTATATCAACGTATATGAGGGAAAAAAGGAGAGAGCACTAGACATACAGAGAAGAGGAAGTGGAAAAGTATATGGGAATCCCAATGATAATAGGGGGCGACTTTAACGCGAGACTGGCGGAAGAAGGAGAAAACCTGATGGAGCGAGAAATAAATCGGAGAAGCAGAGATAAAATGAGGAATAAGGAAGGAGAGGAGATGATAGAAAGGATAAGAGAAGTAGGAATGCACATACTAAATGGAGGAGGAAAAGACCGTGGAGAGGGCGAATTTACGTACATAGGAGGAGGAGGCAAGTCCACCATTGACTACGTAATTACGAACGAGGAAGGAAGCGAATTGATAGATGAGATGGAAGTAGGAACGAATGCGGAATTAGACCATCAACCGCTGATAGTAAGAATAAATAGGAAAATTACGAAGAATGAAGTGGAAAAAAGTAGGAGAACAATGGACTGGTCGGAGAAAGCGGTGGAGAGGTATAGAGAAGACCTGGAAAGAGGTGGTAAAAGCGGAAACTGGAAGGACTTGAAAAAGAAAATTCAGAGAAGCATACAGTGCAAAGACATGAGGTTAACAAGAAACTGAAAGAAAGATGGTGGGACAAAGAGTGTCATGAAAGAAAGATGAAATTAAGAGAGACGCTGAGGAAGTGCAAAAGAGGAGAAACAGAAATTGAAAACTATAGGAAAGAGAAAAAGGAGTACAGGGAACTGATATAAAAGAAAAAGAACGAAGACGCAGAAAAGATGCTGGAAGAAATGGAGAAAGACAGAAGCGAAAAAACATTATGGAGAGTAGTGAACGAGGGAAGAAAGGAAAGAACGCGGATAGATGAAGGGATAGAGGACAAAGAATGGCTAGAACATTTCAAAGCACAACTAGAAGGGAAGGAGATAATAGAGGAAGAAAGAAGGACAGGAATTGGTAGAACGAAAATTGAAGGAGAGATAAGGAAGGCGGCTAGAAAATTGAAGAGGAAGAAAGCTACAGGAAAGGATGGCATTCTAAATGAAGCTTGGATAAACGAATTGGATGCAATGATGCAGGAGTTGAAACAGAGTATAAACAGGATATGGAAGAAAGGAGAACTTCCAAAAGAATGGAGAACAGGAAAAATAAAACCAATCTACAAGAAAGGAAAGAAGGAACAGGTGGAGAACTACAGAGGAATTACGCTGATGGGCACAGGATATAACATTTACGCAGAGATTCTAAGGAACAGACTAGAGGAGCAATTTGAGAAAGAAGGTAAACTGGACGATACACAATTTGGATTTAGAAGGAAAAGAGGCACAATGGATGCGGTGTATACGCTAAAGAAGACAGTCGGAGAAAGGATGGAGAGAGACAAAGGGAAAGTGTGGGGATTCCTGGCGGATATGAAAGCAGTATTTGACAAATTGAAAAGAGAAAAAATATGAAAGAAAATGGTAGAGATAAAAATAGAAGAAGGGCTGAGAGAAAGGATAAAGGAGTTGTATGAGGACACGAGATGCGAAATAGAGATTGGAAACAGGAAAGTAGGTGAGTTCAGGACGGAAAAGGGAGTGAGGCAGGGTTGCCCGCTAAGCCCAACCTTGTTCAATATAACATTCGCGGATCTAGAGCAAGAGATAAGGAAGGCGCAGGAAGGAGAAGTGAGGATTGGAAAAAAGAAGGTTTTTACTCTGTCGTACGCAGACGATGTAGTTTTGCTGGCGAATAATGAAACAGGGATGAGGGATTTAGAAGATATATAGAAAAAAAGGGACTAAAGTTGAATGTAGAAAAATCAAAGGTAATGGAATTCAGGAAAAAAGGAGGAAGAAGGAAAGAATTAAGTTTCAAATGGAGAGAAGAAAGGATAGAGGTGGTGAAGGAAGCAATATACCTGGGATATAAGCTAAAAAGTGACAACGGAGACGGGAAACACATAAAGTACATCACAGGGAAGGCTAACGCAGCAGTAGGAAAAGTATGGAGCATAGGAGAGAGAAAATTTAAGGAGGACTGGGAGAAGAGGATGAGGATATTTGTCACGCTGGTTAGAAGCATTATGAGTTACGGAGCAGAAATTTGGGGATGGAAGGAGTGAAAGGAGGTAGAGAGAGTACAGGACAAATACATAAAATGGATACTAAAGGTAGGGAAGACAACACCGGGACATATTCTACAGGAGGAAACAAAAAGAGGGAAGATAATGCACGCAACAGGAAAAACAGAGATGAAATTTGAGAGAAAGCTACTAGAAGGAGAAGAGGGATCGCTAAAGAAAGAGTGCTGGAAACTCATAAAGAAAAGGGAAGTGAAAACAGAGCAGGAAGAAAGAAGAAAAGCATTTTTTGAAAGAAGAGGATGGTCAGGAATGGAAGCAGAAAGGAGAATAGAGGAAGGAGAGGAAATATGGAGGGAGATGACAACGAGGAGAGGATATAGAAAGACAGGAAAATAGAACAAGGATAAAAGAGTCGAAATATGCAAGAGAGGTAGGAAAAATTATAATCACAGAGGAAAAGCCGGAGTATCTGAGAAACGGAAGGAAAAAGAAGAAAAAAGAACTGGAAATAACAGGAAGATTTAGACTAGGAGGAGAAAACAGAAGTAGTAGATATTGGATGGGAACAGGCGAAAGAAGGTGCAGACTATGTGAAGAAGACGAAGAAACGCTGGAGCATGTGTTTGAAAAATGCAAATACACGGCACAGGAAGGAAAAAGGAGGAGGAGAGGCTGAACGGAAAGCAGGAAAACTTATCTGCATTACACCAGATTCTGTGGAGAAGGAGAAAAAAGAAGAAAAAGACAAAGAAGTGGCAGCATGAACACAGGAGACGGCAAGATGAAAAGCAAAGAGACATTATAGAGGTACCCGAAGGAGAAACAGAGGAATGGATGGGAGGTATGTGGAACGGCCCTAACAGAGAGAGAGAGAATAGAGAGAAGAGGGAAGGCTAGGTGGACAAGAAAGGCAGAGAAGGGAGCAAACAGAAAAAGAGAAAAAGAAGTACGAAGCAGCGAGCACGTGTAAATTTTGGAGGTTAAGAGAGAAGGAATAGAGATGGAGAAGACACAGATGTTGGAAAAAAGAATCGAAGGAGAAATTGAGAGGAGAGTAGAGGACGAGAGAAGGATTAAATTGAAAATGGATAAGATGGAGAGGAAGATACAAGAACTGGAGGAAGAGAACAGGAGATTAAAGGAAAAAGTGAGAAGAACAGAAGAAAGAGAGAATGGAGAGAGAGAAACTTTGAGATGGGAGGAGGTCGATAGCAAGAAGACATTAGTGTTGAAGAGCGGAAGGAATTGGAGACCAGAGGAGAAAGTGGGAAATTGGTTAACGAAGCTGGTCGGTGAGGTAGAATTTGAGCTGAGGAAGATGGGCGGAGCACAGCCAGGAATGCAATGGATAATATTTAAGGAAAACTGGATAAGAGATTATCTATGGCACAGGAAGGAGAAGGCGTACAAGGAAGGAATATTTACAGTGGATGAGGTGCTCGGTGCGGAGGAAAAAAGAAGGAGATAGGAGGAAAGAGAAGAGGAAAAAAGAGAAAGATGGGAGAGAGAAAGAGAAGAAAGGAGAAGGGAGAAAGGTGAAAGGTATATATATTTAAATGAGGGGGGTCTGAGGAGGGTCACGAGGGGAGTCTGAGGGGGTGCGAGGAGGACTGGGGGCGAGGGGTGCGGGGGAGAGGAGGGGCGAGGGGGGCGAGGGGGGCTCTACCATACTCAAAATAACGTAGAAAAAATTACAATTTTACGTTATTTTGAGGGGGGCTGAGGGGGGAAGGGGGCGAGGGGGGTCTGCGTGACACAAATAACGCTTACAACTATATAATATAGAGAGATATAACTCATACTCCACATTGGCCACCAGTATCTACGCCCGGTCCCAATATACATACCTCAAGTCCATCTCCCTCACTTTCCCTCGCCCTCCCATCACTCTTCCACTCTCTCGCTATTTCGCGGTCACACTCTCGCTAGTCCATGCACTCTCTTGCTCCCTCTCACTTTTACCCGCTACCCCTCATCCTGTTTTTCCCTAACTGCTCTCTCGCCGTCTATCACCTCTTTATATCTTTCTCGATCTCTCTCTCCCTCTTGCGACCATACGCTTTCTCCCCCTCTGCCCAGTACTCTTCTGCTCCATTTCGCCTCTTGATGTCCCTAGCTCTTTCTCGCTCCTATTTAATTTCTCCTGCTCCTCGCTATTTCTCGATTTTCTTTGCTTCCGTAAGCTTTCTCTATCTCTTCTCACTTTTTTCTCTCTTTCTCTCTCTCTCTTTCACTCTACCTCTTCTAACTCTTTTTTGTCTCTCTCTCTCTCGCTTTCTCATGTCTCTCTTCTTCTCACTAGCTCTTCTTCTTCCTCAGCTCCCTTGCTCTCTCTTGATCAACCTTGCCCTAGCCCATGCTTTTACTCGCTCTCTCTATCCCCTGCTATCTCGAGCTCTCTCTCTCTCCCACTCGTGGTCGACTCACTCTCTCTCTCTCGCCCGCCTCGCTTACTCTCTCTTGCTCTCGTATTTCCGATCGTTCACTTTTGTTTGCTCTAACTTCTCTTAGCATATTCATTTACTGTTGATCCCTTATGCTCTTAGTCACTTTTCTCGCTCTCCCTAGCCCTACTGCGCTTCTTCTTGTTCTAAACTATTTTATAGCACGTTAACTAAGTCTGCTGTCACGCCTATCATATACTATTTTATAGCATGTTTACCTAAGTCCGTTGTCACGCCTATTCGTGCCTTAAGCAGTTCATTTTTGAACGGTGAGGTTAGCGCGCGAGCGTAACGAGTGAGATCAACACCGTGCAATAATCGACTACTTAAGTCACAGATAGATGTGACCTAAGTGCGGGCTTAGGTCCCACTGTGCTATAATAATAATTTTTAAACTTCATAAATGAATGTAAGATTAGCACTATGACATAAATTGGTGTAATAATTTTTAATTTTGGCATTAAAAGTTAATTAAAGGAATCAGTAAATTAAGTTTGAGGAAGCCACGTGCCAATGAATTGGCAGCGGGTTTTTTGTGTCTATTGTCACGTGATTTGTCATGTGATTTGTCACGTGATTTGTCACGTGATTTGTCACTCGATTTGTCACGTGATTTGTCACGTGATTTGTCACGCGATTTGTCACGTGATAAATCACGCCAAATCGTCACGTGATAAATTACTTGATTTATCACTTGAAAAATCTCTTCGTGTGTTAGGTGATTCATCACGTAATTTTTTTCGACAGCGGATCGGTCTGCCTTTTTCTCGCTCACTCTTACCCTCTCCCACTCTTATTTTATCTTGCTAACTCTCGTTAACTCTCACTTTCTCCCGCTGTCTCTATCTCTCCCTTTCTTCCTCTTTCTCTCTCGCCCCCTTTCAGTTTCTCTCGCTCTTCTAGATCACTCGCACTTACGTCGCCCTCACACCCTCCCTGTTGCCTCGTTCGCTCTCTCTTGCTCTATTTTACTTTCACTCCCTTCTTTCTGCTTTTTCGCTCACTTTTGCTCTCTCTCTCTCACTCACTCTTGCTCTTTCACGCTCTTTTACTCTCGCTTCACTTCGCTCTTGTCCACACTTTCTTGCATTCACTCGCAAAAATTCCATACACTTGACAAGTTACCAAGTATGTGAGTGATTTGTAGTTATTTACGAGAACTGTCACGATATATTTAAGAGAGTTATCGTGATTTTAAAATGGGTTCATTATTTCATTTTTCTATCTGAAATTATTAAAATATAGTAATTATAAAACGAATATAAAAGGCAAATATTTTCGGAATAAAAAAAAAAACTATTATGATAAGAAAGTATTTGAACACGAAGATATTGTTCAATTAGTAAAGAATTGGCTTTCAGTAATTTGGTAACTCAAAGAGAAAGCTTGGTAATAGGTGAAATTTTCAACCCCGAGATTTCGATGATTTTCGATATTTCTGAGCTTCCTGTGTTCCTTGCTGGAGTTTCTCGCTCTGGTCTTGGCAGTCCTGCGCCCTGACCTACGAAACACACACAAAATTCGGCTAGTTGCGATGTCTCGAATGATTACCGCCCGGTCTATAACGAAGAAGATTGTGGAGCGATAACTTTGTAGAAGGGCGACATTGTGGCGTCCTGGTACCTACAATTCTCCACCTGCAATAACTTGCGCTCGACCTCCAACTCGCAAGACCCAGACAACCCACTACTATCGCTACTTACAATCACGGTACCTTTGCTTCACAGTTCCCAATTACTCACTTTTACTCTCTTTCAAAATGGCTAGTCAGTCAAACCTAACCTCTTACTTGCTACTCTGCTGTCAGCACACGGTGTTATCTTTCTTTCGCGACTATCTGTGACAAAGGCTGAAGTGAAGAGTGCGAGTCCTTGTTCTCCAAAGAGCTCGCCCCCTGCTCCCTCACCCTTCTTCCCTCCCATACCGATCGCGCCTTCCATTGGCGCCTTCCATTGGCGCTTTCCGTTGGAGCGCAGTGCCGGGCTCGCCTCGCTCCGCACACTGGAGCTTCCTACTTATTGCGTTCAAAATACCTTTCCGGGGGAACAGATTATTGATGGACATAATTTTTTGTTTGTTTGTTGGTAAATAAATTTCGCACATCTCTGTTGGAACAGATTTTCGACTATTAGTTATTCATTAGACGCATTAGCTCCTTAACAAAAAGATTATCAGTACGGTAGACTAAAATGATCATAGTCTCATGTTTTTGATGTGACTGAATCTGAATCCAGGGTTACTATGAGTCGATGAGCTCATTTTGAAGGTCATACTATACTCTTTCGCGTCCTCACTCGTTTTCCCTTGCTGCCTCTCGCTCGTCTTCAATCGTATAGCTATTCTTTTAGTTTTTTGCTTCCTTACGCTCCCGACTTTCCCTTTGTTTTTGTTTTGTCAATCACGCCAAGAGTAGAACGCTGGTGTTTTTGCGGTAGTTTCAGCGGCTGCAGTTCATATCATTCATAATAAAACTTTTTCTCATAATAACCTATTTAAAATTCAGATTTAATACTTCCATAGGACAGAATATTTAAAAAAATAAGAGTGGTACATAAGGAGGCTGAAACAAATTTTAATTAGAGTTCAATGGAGTCACATATAAAACAAGATTTTAGGAATTATTAAAAACAATTTTAAACAAGAAATAATATTTTATTATGGTTTAGAGTTGACTAGACGGTTAAACAATACACTTTTCACATAATTGTCAATCTCTTTTTTCCAAAATTACAAATATCCTATATCCTTATTCTCCAGTGCCCCTACAAGCGTAAACATGAAAATGCACTAACTCTAAAACCTAGAACCTATACGCCAAGAAACCTATAAACTCCAAATCCCAAAACCCTCAAAACGCAGAATGAATCTGTCCTCAGCCTCAAAATGAATTCTGCAACTCGAACATCCCTAAACTTATAAACAGAAAAATCCAGTTTATACGCAGATGGGTAACTATATTACAAATACATTATTATTGTTTTGTTTTTTTTTTTGGTTTTGAGCAAGATGCTTCATCATTATCTTTTCTTCTTTTCAGGATCTCCAGATTATACTTTTTGCGTTCGTCTCGTAATAAATATTTCAATTTTAATTTATCTTCTATACAGATATTTATTTTTTCTGCGTTCGATAAAGTATCTTTTCTCTTGCCCAAGTAATATCTGTAGAGTTCTGTAAATAATAGACTCATTAGATATAATTATATGTGTAAGCACGTATGTGTGATTCACCATATCTGCGTGTATCTGTGCCTGTGTTTGCACTGGGCATTTGCGTGTGGATTACGTTAATCGTGATCGACGATTATCGTGTACGTTACGATAATCGTCGTTTGCTTGTCCAAGACCACTTCAAGGCCATCAAGGGATTACGCCCACTCAGAGAGGAATCAGCAAGCGGCCTTCAGTCACTGCAGGACGAGTTAAAGCGCTATCGACAGCAGCTTCGCACTCTCGGTCGACCAGTCGGCAACTGGGACGACTGGCTAGTATCCTTCGCCTTTGACGCCACTCGACAATGCGGCTGAATGCCAGCGTAAACTTCACCCAACCTTCGACATCTTATTCACGTTTTTGGAACGCCAAAAGGTCTACGCAACCATTGCTACCGCTGATTCTAGCTGCGCTGCTTGTCGTAGTCCTCACTACATTGGTCATTGCGCGGAGTTCAGATGTCTCCCTACAAGGAAACGCAGGGCCATCGTCAACCGGACCCAGCTTTGCTACAAATGCCTCAGATCGTCCCATGCTTATCGGGACTGTCCATCGCAGTCATCATATCGGAGCTGCGGAGGCCAACACCACTCGCTACTTCACGATGACTTGATGAAGAGACAGGGGCCCCCAATAGAATCAGGTATTCCTGCCAAAACCAATCCTCGCGACGGATCGAGACGTCCTCTTTCGAACCCAACCTCGGCTGCATCCGCTATCATGGAGATCGAGGAACTGCCTTCAACAGTCACATCATGACTGGGTGGACTGCTACCCACAGCGATGGTCACGCTAAGACGGCGGGCGGCACTTTGATCGGATTCGAACGTTGATCGACCCTTACTCTGAGGCCACGCTCATCACTCTTCGACTGACCCGCCGATTCGGACGGAATCTCGAGCGGAGGAACATGAGTATCGTAGGGATTGTCGGAGAAGCTATGGGAACAGCTCTGCTCCGTGCCTAGATTTGGATTTATCCGCCGGAGTCGACGGCCCCCCTGTGCATTGAGGCTTATGGTCTCCAAGGTCTTGGTATCACCACCCCCAGCTCTTGTTTTGACCGCCAGCTAATGCGACCATTCTTGAAATTACTGCTGGCGGATTCAGACTTCGTCGTTTCCGGAGGAGTGGATCTGATACTGGGAGCCAATGTCTATAGTCGCATTATACTCGCCGGCATCTATCATCAAGGCGGTTTGCTGGCTCAACACATCGTTTTCGGATGGACTTTCACTGGTGAATCAAAGATAACTCGGCCCACGCAAGCGACCGTCACTTGTGCGACCACTTCACACTCCGACCCTGAGTCTTGGTACGAAGTACTGATTGGTCTCATGAGGAAGTTCTGGGCCATAGAGGAGGTCCCTCCATCGAATCGACAATCGCCTGCCGATGTTGAGTGCGAGAACACCTTCATCACCAAGCACTTTCGTGACACGTCGGGTCGGTACTCGGTGCCATTGCCTATGAACATCGGCCGCCTCGAGCTTCTCGGGGAAAGCTTGATCAATACTCGTAGAGCCCTGTCGGCCATGTACCGGAGAATGGAAAGAAACCCTGATCTTGCGGCGGCCTACATCAACTTCATGGAGGAATAGTCCAGCCGAGGCCACATGCGTCCACTGACTGCCTCGGAGTTGAGGTTGCCGACGCAACGTGTTCATTGCCTGTCGCACCACGGCGTATGGCAGCGGAAGGATGAGGGCTGAAGACTGCGCGTTGTCTTCAATGCATCCTGCCCCACCTTATCCGGCTGCAGCCTCAACGAAGCGCTCCTGCCAGGACCTAAACTGCAGAATGAGTTGTCTACGGTCATCACTCGCTGGAGACGTTATCCTATCTCCTTTTGTGCGGACATTAAGATGATGTTTCGTCAGATACTGGTCAACCCGGACGATATACATCTCCAGCGCATCCTCTGGAGCCCATCCGCTGAAGAGCCTGCTGTCCATGATGCTCTCCGTACGGTCACGTATAGAGAATCATGTGCGCCGTACCTAGCCTTAGGAACCCTCAAGCAATTGTGCATCGATGAAGGCAAAACCCTGTCCGAAGGGATTCGAGCCGTAGATCAGAAACTCTAGGTCGACGACTTCCTTTGCGGCGCCTACGGCCTCGAGCATGCCCGTCGGCGACGCGGCTAGCTGATCGAGCTTCTTCATGCCGACGGCTTCGAGTTGAAGAAATGGGTGTCTAACTCTCCATTCCTCCTTGAGGACCTGCCCGCCGAGGGCCGCCTTCGCCCGGACTGGATGCTACTTAGTTCTGAAGGGCCAGTCAGTGAGCTTGGAGTTTCCTGGGACCCGCTTGCCGATCGCCTCAGATTTGCTCCCTCCAAGTTCGAAAGAGACCGCCCAATTTTCAAGCGCCAGGTGTTATCGGATATCGCTCGACTCTTCGATCCAGCTCGTTGGCTGGCTCCCATCGTCGTTCGAACCAAGATGTTCATCATGGGATAGTGGATGCCCACTTAAGCGCAGCCAAAACTAAGATTGCATCGATCAAGAATCAGATCAGTTCGACTCGCTCACCAATCCGAATGATGATCCCGCGACTTGAACTAAGGGGGGCGCTGCTTGCTGCACGATTGCTGTGCTCCGTGGCCAAGGATCTAGGTATCCCGTTTCAAGATTTCCACGCTTGGAGCGACTCACACGTTACCCTTCATTGTTTTCGCTCGACCGGGCCCGTGGGCAACGACTTCGTGGACAATTACGTCAGCCATATTCACGAGTTGGTGTCCAACTGTGTCTGGCCGTATGTCAACACAAGCGAGAATCCTCCAGACATGGCCACCAGGGGTGCTGATCCTGAGACACTCCGTCAACGAGTGCACTGGTGGAAGGGGCCAACTTGGTCGGTGGACGACTCTTCTACTTGGCCCCAACCGACGCCGACCCATGTTGTCAACGAGGATATTTCAGATTGGTTCTCTTCTCTGAAGCGCCTGTTGAAGGCACTGGTACGTTGCCGACGGCTGCTGCTGAGACGCCAAAACCCTCTACTCCCGGCCCCCCATTCACCGGTCATCACCGATGAATTGCAGTCCGTCTTCCTCAGCTGCGTCAAGCTCAGCCGAAGCCGCGACTACGCGTTGGAGATTGAACAGCTCACTCACCACAGCCCCGTCGACACTTCCAGCCCATTGAGGGCACTCGCTTCCTTTCTCGACGACAATCAGGTTCTGCGAGTAGGCGGTCGACTAGAAAACTACTTCATGCCTTTCGACGAGAAGCACCCGTTAATCCTGGACGGTCGCTGCCACTTCGCCAAGGTGATTATTGATTGGGCCCATCTCAGAGCCCTCCATGGTGGATTCCGCCTCACCTTCGCCTACGTTATGAAGCGAGCGTGACTTGTCGGTGGTCGTGTGCGCATCAAGTCATAGTTGCGATAGTGCCTGACTTGCGTCAGGTCCGCAGCCCGTCGCATGAGCTAGCTCATGGCCACATTGCCCGTTCCGCGGGTCATCGCATCGCGACCCTTTAGTCGATCTGGTGTCGACTAGGCTGGTCCATTTCAGGTGTTACGTTCCAAAGGCCGAGGTGCTCGATCAACCAAAGGATACATAGCTGTCTTCATATGCCTCAGCACCAAGACCGTCCACCTCGAGCTCGTTGGGGACCTCACCATCGCGAGTTTCCTGGGAGCTCTCCATCGACTCACTGGTCGTCGAGGTAGGCCTGATGAGATTTGGAGCAATAACGCTACGAATGTCCGTGGCGCTGACCTTAAACTTCGTTGTCAACTCGCGGAAACACCGGCACATTAGCCTCTGAAGGAACCAAATGGGTATTCGTTCCCCCTTCCGCCTCCCATTTCGGAGGACTGTGGGAAGCGGGTGTCAAATCCATGAAGAATCATCGCAGACAAGTTGTGGGGCCTCGGCAACTCACGTACGAAGAGTTCTCGACGATTTTAGTCGAGGTAGAAGCCGTCCTAAATAGCCATCCCCTCAGCCCACTCTCCGATGGCCCAGACGACCTCGACCCCTCGACACTTTCTTGTGGGTTCTTCTCTGGCTTCATTTCCATAGCTGAGTTCACAGGATGCAGTCCTCGATCGCGTCTCTCACTGGTATGTCGTGAAAGGGATGCGAGATCATTTCTGGATGCGCTGGGCTCGCGAGTATCTTCACTCTTTGCAGCAGAGAGCTAAGTGGCAACGACCCCGAGGCAAACTCGCCGTCAACGACCTCGTCATCATAATCGACCCATCGTTGATCCAGGCCAACGGAAGGTGGCCCCTCGGTCGGATACTTCGCATCTTCCCAGGATCAGATGATCGCGTGAGGATCGCCGAGATCAGCACTGGAGGGGGAACTTACACTCGCCCAATCTCCAAGTTGGTGCGCCTGCCGCTGTCTGCTACAGAAGACTCACCTTCAAGCTAGTCAACTTATCGTTTCTGGAACGAGGCAGGCGGGATAAACAAAAATCCCCAGTCGGTCATCGGTTTCGCGACTGCGCGTCTTCCCGCGCTGTTCCCCTCTCCGCGCGAGTAGGGGTGGGGGGTCGCTCGTGCAGAGAGCCGATATCAAGACAGAGGACCGGAACTGCTCCATTCATCGCGGTCTCCCTCGCGCTCTCTCAACGGTCAGACACAGCCTGAGATCAGCGAGATGGTGAGCTATCGGCCTCTTTTGAGCTCCGCGAGATCGTGGCCGCCATCAAAGCCTGCTTCTCTTCCCTTACCGTCATAGAACATCTATAACTTATTCTGTAATGAATTTTCGTTTCTTGTACCTTTTCGTCAGTAAATCAATCCTTTTTTGAACACAGGGTATCGGGTGGTCTAAAGATGTACTATAATGTACAAAAATGAAAGTATTAATATTCATTTGACAAAAATAGAAGACTGCCCGCTTAATTCGCTACCTGCGATAAAAAGAAAAACACTTACTTTGAGTGATTTCCGAGTCCGCGGAACTTATAACTTAGTTCACTCGCAGCGCCCTGTTGCAAAAAGGCCAACGCTCAGTACGCACGCAGAGGGCGGTAGAGTACAGTACGTCGCGTCACGGTCACGTAAGACGAAGTATGTCTGGTCGGGTTTGTGCGAACAATCGTTCCTGTTCTTTTGTCCAAGGATCGTAGAAAACTCACTAGACACGTGTGCACAGGAGGCTACACTGTCATAAAACTTCCATATATACAGGTATACAATATGTACATTTGGAATCGTGAAATGTAGACACAATATATCTCTATGTATGGAAGTTTTCTAACAGTGCAGACTGCAGGGAGTGTTCTCACTTTGGACCACCGTCAATACCTGACCCGCGTGCTGATGGCGGCAGTGTTTCCACGTATTCCCTTTCTTCAATGGTGGGTGGCTTAGGATAGTTTCAGTGTTTCTTGGCCACGTATTCTCACATCGGTTGATGACGTTCCGGCCCTAGAACACGCTCTGCGTCTATCTCTTGTACTCATGACGGCAGCAGCGAGGCTAGCTCCCTTGTTCCGACTGTCTCGGTATTCCGTGTCCCTCCTAGCCACATATACTCACGTCGACTAGACGGATTATGGTTCATGTACATACCATGCGACTATCTCGTGTGCTCGCGACGACAGAAACAGGGTTTGTTACGGGATTTCAGGTGGAGGGTAATCTATTGTTCCGTGTTCCTTTAGTCAAATGTGCCCACATCGGCTAGGCGAATCACGGTTCCAGGCAGTTCGTCTGCAGTGATGTCGTATGCTTACGTTCATGGCTTCAACGGTTCTCCGATCTATCGTGAATTTAGGATTCGGAGGTTGGCAACGCCGTATTTCCCGAGTGTGCTCACGAGTGGAAAGTCTGCTTGTCCGATTTACTCGCCTGTGGACACCCAGCGCTAATCAACTGGTCAGCCTAGGAGAGCGGTCGGTCATGGTCTATCTCACCGCTCTGTCGTCGCAGTTTATATATCCGAATCTCCCGCGTGGAGATGCGCGCGCCGATGCGGCAGCGCGTCTGTCGTGGATGCGCAAGGCGGGTCCACTGGAGCGGCGTGACGCCCGCGCGCAAGAAAAAATAAGGTAGATCCACATGAAGCGACGTGAGTGCCCGCGCGCAAGTCAAATACTAACCTACCGGACGCGATTGTAGCAACGAGCGACTGTCTCGCTGCAAATTTAACATTAATATTAATAAATGATAATAATAATTAACAATAAATAAGAATATTAATATGATTTTTAGGTAATAATCAGCTGATTTCCACATGAAAATCAGGTGCCTGATTTTCACCTGATTATTGATTTTATTTCCCACATCTTGTATTGACTAATTTTTCAAAATAATTTAAATAATTTGAATAAATATTCAACAAATTGGGAACATGAGAATCACATGAGAATCATAACAATCACAGGAAAATCATTTGCCTTTTTGGGATGATTTCAGGGACGATAAGTGTGAGTCGTGGGTGTGTGTATAGTTAAAAAATCAATTTCTCAACAATATCAATTTTACATGTTAGAATTATTTTACATTTAGGGTAATGATATGTAGTTAAAAATGTAGGAATGTTTGATAGTCTAGAACGATTGTTTCGAAAGAGTATAAAAACTGTTGACTTACGGAACACATGTTTGAGTTTTTTGCGCTCTAATGGTTTATATTTGCTTGTTTTATCTGTCTTTGATAAACATCTTCTTGCTAATTCTTCCATCTTCCAAAAAATCCTCATAATATCTCTCAAAGCAATATTTCTTTTTGCCAGCGGTCTTTTCAAAATATTATTCCATCGGTCTTGGGTAATGTTCATCTCATGTCCAATAAAAACCTGTAAGGTATAAAGCATTACAAATATAAATTTTGGTGAGTTTGTATACGCATGTAAAGAAAACATTATTTTAATTGAGAGCCGTGGTGTGTATCTGCGTATATGGACGTATGATTGCATATGATATTGCTAAGACTTTCGAAAGTATAAATCTCATTAGTATTCTTCAATATAGATATAGATGCATAAATGTTTCCGTAAAATACATCAACTATATACCATTCCATTTTCTTCTCTTATTATATTATCTATAGGCTCAGCTCCCTCCTCGTCATCAAAAAGATTATCATCATTTTCCTTATCACTTTCTTCATCATTGTTTTTGTCATCTTCTTCAGAACTTTTTTCAGCACTTTCATCGGTATGAAATTCCTTGATTTTTTCCACGTCTTGATCTGCAGGATTTTCATCATATTGTTGTGCAAATCTGTGTGCATATCACAGCGGGTGTGCGTGTTTGTGGGAGTGTTCATGTATCCATATGTCCAGGTGGGTGTGTCCGTGCATACGCGTTGTGAGTTTTCGTGTCTGTGCGTATGTGTTTACGTGAGCCTTCATGTATCCGCGTGCGTGCGTGTGTATGTACATGTGTGTATGTGTAAATATACGTGAGTGTTAGTGTGGGTATATGTGTATGTACGTATGAATCTGTATGCTTGTCACAGCGGATGTGCGGCTTTGTGTGAGTTTTTATGTATCTGTGTTTGCGGGTCTGCGTGTCTGCACGCACTAACAGAAAATAAATTAGAGTACCGGCCAATACAATGTCAAGTTACGAACAAATGGACACTATCCAGTACGCTGTACCAGAGACTTTGGTAGCCACCGCCGGGCTACGATAATTTGTCTGTAGTAAACATAATCTCTTAAAATCTTAATAACATAATGTTATACCTTGTATCTTTCTTTATCTTTAAAATAATAATACTTATTATATTTCTGAGTACTTTTGTTAATTAGCTTTAAAATTTTACATAAACATTTAAAATCAATAATTAAATATTAACAGAAGATACGTACATATGTTATTATGATAGCATTGTAAAAAACTCGTTAGACACTACCGAGTTTGTCCGGTGGCTCCTACCAAACATGCCAAACCGAAGTAATTTGATTTCCTGTACCGGACTCTTCAGTGGACACCACTTTTTATTTTCTCTCAGTGCTCGTATGTGTTGAGGGGGACGCGAATTGAGAGGTCCACACATTCACTAAGTTTTTTTTGTATTTTGACTTCCTTATTACGAATCTGCACATTCCAGAGACTTAACCCAACTTCCCAATAACACAACTTCGCAATAACCCAAGTTACCGACCTATGGTACCGAAGGAATTACCTAGGTTCTGTTTTACTGACTGTCGGTAAAGTAGAAATTTATTTTGCCATACATGGTAAAGATATCGGTAAAGAAGATTATCAACATACCGACAATCGGTAAAGAGAGTGTCGGTAAAGTAGATTTTTACATTACCAACAGTCGCTAAATAATTGTGTCGAAAACAAATTTTTAAAAATGAGGTGTTTCAGAAAATGACTGAGAATTGCGTGGAAATTAAAAAAAATACATTATTTTTTAAAATTTGTTAATAACAATTTTTCTTAATTTATTGTTTCTCGACGACTCAGTTAATAGTAGTTTTCGCCACTAGGGCGTAAAGATTTCGCCCACATGGCGAACAATATTTTTGTATAGTATGAGTAAAGCACGTCGTCGAATCGACGCACTTTACACATACTATGCAAAAAAATACATTTAAAAAATCTTAGTAGATCCATGGACCTATCGGGCTCACGGTCCCCTCTACGCCGCACCTGGACTAAAGCGACATCGCGGGTTATCTGTTACGCACTGGAGGAAGCACTGCTTTCCCATCTTACCGCGGGAAACTCGTGGGCCGTGCTGGCGCTTGAGTTGCGCAAAAGAAGCATATGACCCAGAACAAACGGACACAGGCTCCGCTTCGAATCGAGCGGCTGGTGTCTGCTTAAGTGCAGCCGATTCGCTAACCTTCTTCGAGTGTGCGCAAAGTCACGATGGGAATCACGTACTTTGTGCACTTGTTGTGTATTGGTATATTACACAAAAAAAAAAGTAACAAGTGCAAGTCACCTATTGCGTGCCTGTTGTGTGTACTATTTTTTGACACTCCGTGAGCAAAGTTCGATTTTGCACACGCTCGAATAAAAAACCATGCTTTAAATCAAGCTTTGTACATTTAACGTATCAAAATATTTATTTTTGATTGACGAGTGCGAAAAAGTGATTTTATCCTTGTAAGGACGTTGCACCCGAGCGAAGCAAGGATGAAAAGGCACACGAGAATAAAATAAGTTTCTTACTCGCGTATCGAACAGTATTTTTCGATACGACTTATACAAAGCTTGATTTAGAGCATGTTTTTTTACTCGATTGTGTGCGTAATCGAGCTTTGCGCACGCAGTCTGAAAATATATTGTTCGATACGCGAGAGAGAATAGTTATTTTCGATCAAAGTGCGAAAATAGTATATTACGATACGCATGTATTATTTTATAGCAAATTCACGTAAGTTCGATGTCATGCCTATTTGTACCTTAAGCAGTCCATTGCGGAACCGTTACCGTACGAGCATAACGAATGCAATAAACACGGTACAATAATCGACTACTTAAATCACGGATAGGCGTGACCTAAGTGCGGGCTTACGTCACATCGTGCTATGAATGTTTTATTTCCTAAGTACGATTTTGCTCACCCTGTAAAAAGGTTAGAGCATCGGTTGCCCTCTAGCAAGCACCGCAGCCGCTTGTGCGGAAGTGACCCATTTTGCGCACTAGTTGCATAACGTGCTACTGTACAATTGCACGCTTTGAGTTCAAAACACGGGAAACATACACTCTGCCTAAACTACGAAAGTCATTAGAAATCGATTTGCGCACACGTTTATAAAAAAATTTATATTTTACAATTATAAGGTAGTATAAAAATAATAAAATGAGTGTTTAAAAATATATTCAATAATCAACTTACAACCATAACTTTCTAAAACTTTCGTCATCTCATAGTTGTCCGCAAGAGCAGTTCCTAATTCCTTTTCCTTTAGCTCAAGAAGTAAATGCAAGCGTACATTTTCTTTAAATAACAAGTACGTCATTTCTCTAATATCAACATCATCACGCTCAGCTTCTAACATTATTTTTCTAATCGTATCTTCATTCTGAGACTCTTTCTGCGAATTTTCTGCGAATGAGCAGGATTGATGTATAACGTGAGAATCTTTTCTTCTTCGATTTTTGAGTAATCCATAACTATTCAAAATAATGTTAGATTTAGGCTAATTATAATGGTAATATTGCAAAATATTATACGTTAACCATAACGTACCTCTGTTGGTATTTACACTTGTACCTTCAGACGAGTCTGTTGGTACTTTATCGTAGTCAAAAGTTATTTTCGGTCTTGTATTTACAAATGAATTTACTTTTTGAGTACTATATTTCTCCATAAGCATATCATTGGTGAATTTACTGGCGATTTTTTTTTGATTATTGATATCTTTCTGCAGATTTAAAACGCGATATTATTTATTTATCATGAATTAAATAATTAGGAAAGCTTATTTTAAAACCATGTTTTATGTATCAGTGACGGAGCGGAACAAGGTCTTAACTCTGCATACGCTTTAAAAAAATAATCATAACTCGGCGCGTGCTCGAAGACACCATGAGTGTTTCTAACAACAGTAAACAAAATTGAAAAATAGACCTCTTAAACAAATTTAAAGCGAGCGTCGGGAGAGGTACGAGGGGGCGATTGAGGGAGGTGGGGGGACAGGATGTGAGGAGATAGAGCCATCAAAGGGGTGGCTACGGTGGGTGAGGGAACAATGAGGGGTTTTGAAAATTCTAACACTCATAAATATAGACGGATTTTAACAGAGTTAGGAGGAGCTTTGATGGGAATGGGTAATTGAGATAGTGTTATATGTGTTCGTTTACCATCATCGAACATAAGAACAAAAGCGTTGCTAAGCGACTAGTTTGTTGTTCTCGATTCGAGTTAGTTGATTCGAGACGCTGATGTTATTAACACACATTATTTCTGTGTTTATGATCTTTAATAAACATATGCTATTCTTTTATAATAATAGTTTGTTATTATTTATTATATGTGTGTGTGAGTGTAACATTTTGCGGGTTCATCCGAAATTGTAAAAACGAAATGGAGGGGTTTGAGAAATCAAGAAAAACATCGCGTACACCGCCGAGTGTACCCTTACAAACGAGGACCAGAGCTGCTGCTGCTGCCGAGGCTGCTGCTGTCGCCGAAGCCGCCGCTGCTGCCGTTATTTTGAAAACACAAGACACTGGTGTACCCTTTCGAACGAAGGCCAGAACTGATGCTACCGCCGAAGCCGCTGCTGCTGCCGAGGTTGTTGCTGCTACTGCTGCTGCTACTGCCGAGCATACTACTACCGAAACTGTTGCGATCAATATCACCAACACCGATACCATCACTGATATTGAAAATTGATATTACAATACTTATCCAAATACATAACAGACAATCAAAAAGATTGGGATCGTTGGGTTTCCTTGTATTTTTTAGCTTACAGATCCTCGGTACACGCAACAACTAGGGTCACACCGGCAGAGATGTACACCGGTACAGACTTGAAACTTCCTCTGGATTTGATATGTGGATGTCCTCCTGGAGAAGAAGATTGTGCTAACTACGGCAACTACGTCCAGAAACTCAAAACCAACATCAATAAAATTCACCAATCAGCTCGAAAGAACATTTTCCTCTCCTCCAAACATACAAAATCAACCTATGACAGAACATCCAGACATGTCAACTTTCAAGAACAACAGAAAGTTTGGTTGTATAATCCTCGCCGAGTAAAAGGAAAGACTCCGAAGCTCCAAAGTGATTGGGAAGAACCTTATACGATTGTCAAAAAGATCAATGATGTCGTTTTCTGCATCCAGAAGACACCAAAACACAAGAAGAAGATCATTCATATTGATCGATTGGCAACCTATCATGTTAGGTAATGTTTCTGCTCTACTCACGGTTATTTTGAGCCGTGGTTTTTCCCGTGAGACACAGGGCAAATGCCAGAGCAGGGACAGAGGTGAGGTACCACGGCGCACTAACTCCCCACTTATGTCCAAGAATTACCAACAAGACATTACCCACCGATGATGACATCATGATACCCAACAATGACAATCCTACAATTTTAAGAAACGGGTCCTCTGACCGGACAAGTCTAGGATCAACCAGCTTAAAAGTAGACAATTTCAAGATGATTTCAAGATGAATTCAAGAATTCAAGATGGACCAATTCAAGAGACGGGCCCTTTGGTCGTATGCGAAGGATTAGCCCGCTTGAAGATGATGCCATTTTGATTCGGTTTTGGAAGAAGAGAACTATTCTTCAAGAGACGGGCCCTTTGGCCGTGTGCGAAGGATCAGCCCGCTTGAAGAAGACGCCATCTCTTTCTTTGATTTTAAGATTGTCGGGACGTCAATCTGAAAGAAGGGGGAATAATGTTATATGTGTTCGTTTACCATCACCGAACATAAGAACAAAAGCGTTGCTAAGCGACTAGTTTGTTGTTCTCGATTCGAGTTAGTCAGTTGATTCGAGACGCTGTTGTTATTAACACACATTATTTCTGTGTTTATGATCTTTAATAAACATATGCTATTCTTTTATAATAATAGTTTGATATTATTTATTATATGTGTGTGTGTGAGTGTAACAATAGGGTAAGAGGGGCCGATCGGTCAGAATTATTCTTATAACTATATAAAATAGAGCAATATATTTGTATATTTTAATTTTAATTTGAAATTATTTTAGAACAACTTCCTGTTATAAACCAATTTTATAAGGGTACGTGTTAGGCATCGGGGATACGAAATAGTGAGTTGCGTCGCGAGCGCCATCGGTGGCGCGAGGTATAAAAGGCGAACGAGCGTCGGGCACGTGTGTCGAAATGGGCGCGGAAGTCAGAAAGCTGGCGAGGGTTTCGGGCCCGGATCGGCGCGTATATGGGAGCGAGACTATTTGGTTGTGCGTAGGGTTGGTATGAGCCAAACGAGGCTAGTGTACCGTAACATATTTGTATCACCAGTTAAGATTTGAATAAAGCATTGTTTCTTGTATATTATTTAAAGAACTTATTTGTAGTTATAGACGGTTGAGTGGTTTTTCAACATTGCATCCATCCATATCCATCCATATCCACTCGTATCCAGCCATATCCGTTTATATCCAACCGTCTATTACTTCCGGTAAGCGAGGTCTTCGGGTAAGACAGTAAACCTGTAGGCTGATAATAATATTTTAGTATACATTTTATTGTAGTCGCAAAGTGCACAGAGCAGTCACTAAAAATTTGAAAAAGAAAGTGTCTCAAGATCGGAGCTTCTTCGAACGAGCACTGTAAGACTTTCTTCGAACAAGCGCTGAGATAGACCTGTATTCAAATGCTCGCCGGATATCACCTTTTTGGATCGCTCGCCAAATTATGACCTTGCTCCACTCAGCCGTCGATATGTGAAAATTATTATTTAACACGATTTGCATTTATCCACATAATCTATTTGTAGTAGAAATTGTATCTAAAACTTACTAAGGTTTTCAATGATGTCAAGGCATGATCGTCTGAATCTATTTCAGAGGTTTCTGTTGTTTGCTCATACTTTTTATTCGGCAAAATAATTCGACGCTCATTTCGTTGTTTGATCTCGATATCTTCCTCAGTTGCTTTTATAAATATTATTAGATAAATATCAAAACTGATTATTTGAAACTATATTTTTTAACAATTAAGAAAGGAGAATATTAAAAAATAGTTTTTAGGATAAATATATTAATAGAACCATTTATTATATTCAATATAATTTATACTATATACTAAATAAATAAATAAATAAATAAATTCAATTCCACAACTTCACCGGTAGTTTCTAAAATAATGCTTAAAAAATGAATATTCGAAAAAAAATATTCTTAAAATATTTTTCCAATTTTTTAAATTTATGATGAATATACACAAAACTATACATATTTTACAGCTTCGAAATTAACAATTTAAATAATTATTTAGCCCTTGCATGCCTCGAATATAATTAATCTATGTATTAACATCATTTTAATATCCTTGATTAGCCAATAAATAACAAAAAAGTATAAAACGATGTCAATAACTTATAATTAGTTTTTTTATTAGCCGTTTAGAAACTTTAATAAATATCTACAAAAGACTTACACATAATAAGCCTACATGCACGATTCTCTCGTTTCTTATAACCACTGAAGGATTAAATATCATTGTAAATGAGAAAAACTATAAATATTAGCAACAAATCTGTAATGGATTGGCTTTGCAATATTATCCTAGAATACATTTAGATACTGGTAAATAAATCTAAAATCAGTAGAGTCATCTACTCCAATTTCTACTTAAAATGCTATATATTTTTCACTTCTTTTTTTATATTTCACAGTGATCTAAAGTTTACATGTTGAATGTTGTACACTTCTACGTTGCAGCGCTAATGAGAGTTTTGGGTTCAACTCACCTTTGTGACTCACGCAGCAATGGGAACCAAGATTTTTAAATAAATTTTAATCCCAGTGAGTTATAGCAAGATAAGTATATGCAAATTCCGAGTTGTGAAAAGCTTGGCTCAGAATTGTCTCTACTAAACCGCTGTAAGCCGGAATTCGAACTCACTAGGAGTGGCTACGAACTCCGGATCACGGATTTGGCTCAAACTTTACGATATGTTTTGGATGTAGATTCGTTAGAGTCAAATATTGCAGCTTTCTTCATATTTCGAAATATATGATTTTTTTTATTTTAAAAATGTTTTTTTTTATTTAAAAAGAAAAAGGTGTCTAGCCCTCTTAAAGCTACAAGGAGGAGTACCCCTTGTGCAGCTATGACGGCGATGCTGGGGATGTCATCCATGGCGCTGCACATCAAGACTGAAGCAATGAAAGCGGTATACCAACTGAGTTGTGTCATAGGGTGGAGAACAGCTTGCAAGAGGCATACACTACTATTTGGACATGCATTGAGAGAATTCTGAGATGAATTCCGCGATGAAACCCTGTCTCTCATCGCTAGGGAAAGGAGATTCAAAATTAAAATCATGGAGAGAGAAATGTAGGTGGAGCACAGACCCAGACATGGTGAAATCTGGTTTATCTATGGGTCGCAGTAAAAAAGGGGTGCAGGTGCTGGATTTTGCGGGCCGATGTACCAGGACAGATCCTGCTTATGTCTGAAAAGCTACAAAACGGTCTTCCAGGCGGAAGTACTCGCAATTAAAATGTACGATTGAGGAACTTATAAAGCCCGACAAAAAAGGCAACACTAATACGATTTGCTCCAACAGCTAGGGGATTATTATCGCTCAATTTAATATGGTTTTGTATAAAATTGTATCTATATATATGAAAAAAGCGCGCGATGGTACTTACTGAATAAAGTCTCAGGCAGCTCTGTGAGATATAGATAAAACCAGCACTTGCTCTAAGCTTGTGTTGGATACTATAGCCTCTCTAATGGAGCTGGAAGAACAAAATAATCTCAGTCTATCCTATTTACCAGGTCATTCCGGCTGTAAAGGAAATGAGAAAACGGACGCACTGACCAAGCAAGGGAGCTGCATACAAGGCCTTATTTAGAGGTCCGCGGGAATACCGTCATAGAAGAGATGCAGGATATCTGCTTACATTGTCGGTCTAAGAAGTGTGGACTGGCATGAGACGACGCAAGCGAGGGATGAAGGCCGCGTGGGACGACATAGAGGACAGGTGGGGCAAAAAACTGCATTCTCTCAAGATGACAAGAAGGTGACAATTCAGAATCGGGGTGGAGTTGATTAAAGGCCATGAGAGCCTGAATGATGTTCAGTACAAAATAGGGAATAGTGCATCACCCAATTGTACTAGATGCAACGATGAATGCGAAAATACACTTTATTTATAGTACATTGACTATCTCTATCATTTTAAATAACTAAATCACATTTCCGCTGTTTTTTTTTTTAATTTTAGGTAACCTTTTAATTGAGCACTGATTTGACTAGGAAAGTCGTGAAAGAACCATCTTAATGCGTTTTTTGAAAATTGATTCTTGACAAAAAAAAATTGTGGCAGTAAAAAAAATTTTGAAATTAATATTTTATTTTATTTATATTTTATTTCTATTTTGTACTATAGTTTTATCGTCGGCATCCTACAGAAAAAACTCATGTAAGAAACACCTGGGATCGTTGTAGGTCCTATATTTGATCATGTGTCAGATTGTCGAGGGATCACATCGGGATACACGTGGTTCCCACGTAGTTATCTCGCGGGTTTCACACATGAATCCCATGTTGGTCCCACATGACTAACTTAATGAAAACGGCTATTTAGCCGTTATAATTTATTTAAACTATATTTTCTATTTATTATTTTGTAATATAATTGAATGGATGAGATGAAAAGGGACTAAGTCCAAAATACTATATTTTAAACTAGGTTAGTTACTTTTTTTCAAAAGATTTCAAAACCTAGCTGTTTCGACTTCTATAACACTGTAGCAGCTGGCGCGTTATCATACGTATAATAACACCAAAAGGGGGCATTTCTATGCGTATAAGTGTCATTTTCTATTTTTAAGGGGGTCTTACACCTATTGGCTTTTGAGGCCAAAATTAGCTGAAAAAAAAGAAAAATGTAGTTTAAGCTCTATACCATATTATATACTATAAATATACACTATTTCTAATAAAATGGCCCTAGATATAAATCTGTAGCCCTTTTTACTCAGAGATATAGCATTTTCAATTTTTTGGCTTTGGCGTAACTTTTTGAAAAAAGTATTGGAAGGATTTTCATGAGACGGAGCCTAAATTTCTTGAAATTTATGTAGTTATGGCCCGAAGAGTTGGAAATATGTGAAAGATATTTTATTAAATAATTTTAAAATGCTAAAAATCTCTTTTAATTGCTTAATTTTATCAGTTTTTATGATTTTTTGTGGTTTTTAAAGTTTATTATATCTTGAGCCATTTTATTAGAAATAGTGTATATTTATAGTGTATAATCTGGTATAGAGCTTAAACTACATTTTTCTTTTTTTTCAGCTGATTTTGGCCTCAAAAGCTACTAGGTGTAAGACCCCCTTAAATAAATTAACTTATCTCATTATTATATAACCTTGTAAGAATATTTCTAATAATATTGTAGGATTATTCCTACAATATTAAAATGAAATATTCGAACTAAAAAATTTCGAATGGAAAAACGGTAATTGTGGTTTGCAGGAATATTCCCTCAAGGTTTCTCCCATGATTATAAACGTTGAGGGAATATTAACGAAAATGGCGAAAATAGCAAATAAATATTGAGGGAATATTCCTTAAATATTCAGTGCTATATGGATATTGTTAACATAATGCACTAGTTACACATACTGTTTTTTATCACAAGTGCGAGAAAAATGCTTGTGCGGAGATAATATAACTTTTATAACCTCTCTACTTCGGCACACCGTGAGGGCACTGCTTACGTGCCGCAACGTGCGTTATTTTCATTTCGTAACGCTTCAGTGTGCGTTATGAAAACAACGCATACAGTGTGTAATTAGCCGTTTAGCGTATGGAAAACACTTATGCAATGTTGCATTTCTCAAGCCAGCGTAATAAAAATACTACTTTTGAACGTCGGGGCGCAGTTTTTCATGTTATATGCCTGTTTAGCAAAGTAAATACTGTACGACCAATGGCGAGAATTGAACACTCTGCGCCCGCCCAAACTAGGCATCAAAAAGTTTAATTTTGGAGCCCTCTGGTTGAAAATAGTTATTTCGACACTCCGTGCGGGAAGTTCGATTTATCGCACGCTCGGCAAAAAGCGTGTGCTCGAAATCAAACTTTCCACACGTCGTATCAAAAAGTTCTGTACGATACATTTGCGGGAAAGAGATTCTCGTCTCGTGTGCCTTTCCACCCTCGCTTCGCTCGGGTGTAAACGTCACACGAGACGAAAATCTACTTTCCCGCACTAGTGCCGTAATGTACTATTTTCTATACAAGTGTGCGAAGTGCGTCATTCTCACACATGTTTGGTTTGTCGCCCGAGCGAAGCGAGGTTGACAAAAACACCCGTGCAATGATGATTATTTTCGGTCACGTGTATCGAACTCTATTTTTTTTTAACGGAGTGTGTGAAACTAGCCTCGTTTGTTTTGCGTGCGCGAAGTAGCTCTTTTACACACGGCGTGCGCGAAAGTAAATGGATCAGCGTATGCGCGACTTTCGCGCACGCCGTGTGTAAAAGAGCCACTTTGTGCACACAAAACAAGTATGAAAAGTCGAGTTTTGCACACTCCGTTAAAAAAATAACATACACAACACAAGGGTAAGATAATTAACGCCCTTGTTGCGTAATGTACTATTTTAACGAACCCTGGCGTGAAGTATTGCGTTCCTTGTGAAAACTGCATTAGGACTTAGACTGCTTTTCATCTCATCTATTCCATTAAAGCAGTGAATGTTTTCGTAGATAAGTTTACTCTAAGTTTGTGACGTACTATTAACGCATTAAGGTATAAATAGATGTTTTCCTAAAAACTTTTACTATAAATTGTATTTATCAAATTATAAATAAAAGAAGATTATTTAAACCAAAACTTAAAGTTATCCATGAGGGACGTAGGATCTATATGAACTACATAGGATCTATGTGGAGAAATCTAGGAACCATGTGGGTCTCAATCCGATCAGTTCACATGTGGAGACCACATTAGTCTTTTTTAGTATAGTACAGACTTTTGGCGAGAGAGAATTAATTAATGGTAATTAAGTTTCATTTGGGTGACAAATTAACAAGGGATTCTGAAAATTCTAAAATAGGATGCTTTTTAAAAGTTTATAACTTATCGTAGAAAAATAATAGGTCAAAAAAATGAAAAATTGATGGCATTTCAGGCATAAACGGGTAGAATTATACAATGTACTCATTCAATTTGCCATTTGCAATTTCATTATTAATCCATTATGTGGTTAAAGAAATAAAAGAATCATACGTAATGTAGGTTTGAAAAAGTAGGGTAAAATATAAATTCGTTACTTACATCCTAATGCATGAATGTAAGCTCCATAATATTTGTATTCATACTCATGCTCTTCTATGCATTCAATGTCATCAGAGCAAAAAAAATACTTTGCATAGTATTTATGTTTTTTGTCGAAATCACTTTCATGTTTAGGGAAAATGTAGTGACGGTCAGATTTCGAAAATTTAATTAATGATGTAGGATATACTCTTTTTTTATTTCATTCATCAGTGAAAATAATTCCAGTGTATTCCATTTCGATAAATCTATAAGTGTAGATTGCATTAAACTGAATTGAATACACACACACATATATATGTATATATATATATATATATATATATATATATATATTTATATCTTCCTATATTATATAGATGAATGTTACGACTTAGCCCTCCCCCCCTCTCGCCCCTCACTCCCTTCTGAGCCCATCTTCGTTATTTTGTAATTTTGATAGCGCCCCTCCCCAGCCCCCTTCTCAGTCGCCCTCTCACCCCCCTCTCACCACCCTCAGACCCCTTAAGCAGGTATATTGTGTTAGATTTTTGACTGGATAATTTATTGATTAATAATATATATTATACAACATACTCTGATCAAAAAGGTGGTTTTTGTAAGACAAAGTTTCCGATAACAGTTAAAAAAACAACGTTACAATTTCAACAAAGCCCGCCCCAAGTAAAGAAATTATGTACAAACTGTATATACTTTGTATACAGTCAGCTGTACACAGACTATATACAGTTTGTATACAGTTTTGAGCATACACAATTTGTATATAATTTTTTGAATAAAGCTGAAAATACTTTTTTAGAGACAAAGAGTGAGAGAGAGAAAAAGAGAGAGAGAGAGAGAGAGAGAGAGAGAGAGAGAGAGAGAGAGAGAGAGAGAGAGAGAGAGAGAGAGAGAGGGAGAGAGAGAGAGAGAGAGAGAGAGAGAGAGAGAGAGAGAGAGAGAGAGAGAGAGAGAGAGAGAGAGAGAGAGAGAGAGAGAGAGAGAGAGAGAGAGAGAGAGACAAAGAGTGAGAGAGAGAGAAAGAGAGAGAGAGAGAGAGAGAGAGAGAGAGAGAGAGAGAGAGAGAGAGAGAGAGAGAGAGAGAGAGAGAGAGAGAGAGAGAGAGAGAGAGAGAGATGTAGCACCGACGTTGTGCGAGCCAGCATCGCCGGCAACGTCGAGGTAGGCAACTTACATTTTTGAGGATGTCTGTATAATCGAAGCGGCGCCAGGTGGGAATAGAAAATAACCTCCGCTGTCCATATCGACGAGAGGTATCGAAGTCTGGAAGATCGCTCGAAACGGAGAGTACTAGACCTGCAGTTTTTAAAGTCCCCAAAGTAATTTCGCCGTCGCCGCAGCCGTAGTCATCGGCGCCAGGCCGTAGCATTACCAACTGCCTTACATCGCTGAGTCATCCTATACGAAACTTGCACCTATAAAAATAATAAACCACAAAGAATTTCGTTCTTGCAATAACACAATTGTGATTATATTTAGAAAATTTAACTTATCTGATGATTTTTCCAAAAGCTGCTCCTCGCGAATTCTCACCAAAAGAAATTCATAACCATGACACATCTCCAAACGAAACTATCGAAAAGTCCAAACAGCATGAAGTTGTTACATGATTTGTTTTCGGCCATAAATAACAAATATATCTATATATTCAAAACAAAGTATGTTTAACTGATGGTTGGTGATTGGTAATGCTACGGCCTACGGCCTGGCGCCGATGACTACGGCTGCAGCGACGGCGAAATCACGTTCGGGACTTTAAAAACTGCAGGTCTGGTATTCTCCGTTTCGAGCGATCTTCCAGACTTCGATACCTCACGTCGATATGGCCAGCGGAGGTTATTTTCTATCCCCTCCTGGCGCCGCTCCGATTATACAGACATCCTCAAAAATGTAAGTTGTCTACTTCGACGCTGCCGGTGAGCCTTGCCTGCGATGCTGGCGCACAACGCCGGTGCAACATCTCTCTCTCTCTCTCTCTCTCTCTCACTCTTTCTCAGTAGGTAAACAGTGGCGGTTCTGGCGCACTTCCTGGAATTCCAGGTGCGCCAGAACCGCCACTGGGGTTTCTGGAATATGCGTTCCAGAATTGCACGAGGTTAGATAACCCAAGTGCGCCAGAACCCCCATGAGGTTTCTGGAGTTGTAGGAGGCTAGTTAACTCAAGCGGGCCAGAACCCTCACTGGGTTTTGGGGAGGGGAGGGGGAGGTTTACAATTGCACGAGGTGCGTTAACCCAAGTGGGCCAGAACCCCTGCTGGGTTTTGGGGAGGGGGAGGTCTAGAATTGCACGAGGTGCGTTAACCCAGGTGCGCCAGAACCCTCACTGGGTTTTAGGGTGGGGAGGTGGAGGTCTAGAATTGCATGAGGTGCGTTAACCCAGGTGCGCCAGAACCCTCACTGGGTTTTGGAGAGGAGAGGTCTAGAATTGCACGAGGTGCGTTAACCCAAGTGGCCCAGCACCTCCACAGGGTTTCTAGAGTTGTAGGAGGTTAGATAACCCATCGACCATCCTGCGGCCAGCAGTGGCGCTGCGAGCAGCCTGCGCTTGGCAGCCTGCGGTTGGCGGCCTGCGATTGGCGGCCAGCTGTGGTGCTGCGAGCGGTCAGCTGTCAACGGCATGGAGGCCGCCATCTTGAAAAAGTATCGTGCACGTCTGAACTCGTTTGATCGACAAATTAATTTATAAGAGAGGAGGGATGTAGGCCCCAACCATCGCCTACATCTGTGAGGTACTCCACTCAATTAATACCTCTCCAAGGTCAACCTCTCCTACATGTATCTATTGAAAACTAACAGTCTCTGAGACTTCTTCCCAATCCATAAAAATGTCATCAAAGTAGAACGTCTTCATTTGTTTAACATTGTGTAGAGCACATGTCGCCTTATATTTTCCATTGTGATTGGTGCATATTGTGACGTTTCTTGGTAAATCCTTAGCTGGATAACCCCACTCTTCCAAGTTAACAATCTGTTGAAAACTCCACCCCTTTTGCATCCATTGTTGTATTAGTTGATTTTTCACAATAATTCTAGAAGCATCTTTGAGAGTCTCACGAATAATGGTACCGATGAGTGTATAATCAAAATCACCTGATGACCATGGTATTCCATGATAGTGACGCTCCAACCATAGATTCTCTTCTCTATACTTATGTTTAAGTCTTTTCCATGGAAACGGTTCTTTGAAAAGACGTACCAAGAGCTCACTATTATCTGTAAGACAGAGTATAGCCAATTCCTTCAAGACTAAGTCGTTCCCTGGCTGTTTGAAGCCTTGCATATCCACGGCATACTCCATCTCACTTAAATCTCTTATACCCCTTTGTCTCGGGTAGATTGTGTGTATTAGTTGAATATTTTTGAAGATATTCTTTCCACTTGGTTTTCTCCTTCTCACTTTCTAAACCAGGAGGAAGTTTTACTACGCTTTGACCCATTTCACTCTAGACGTGGCAGAAGAATGAGCTCCTCGTGATCAAGACCTCACTTTACACACATTCCCCCACCACCGCTCTCGAGCCGCCGCCGCTCGCGAGCCGCCGCCGCTCGCGAGCCGCTGCCTGAGCTGTGATTAGTTGCCCGAGCCGCCGCCACCGCTCGAGAGCTGTGATTGGTTGCCCGAGCCGACGCCACCACTGGCAAGCCCTGATTGACTCCCCACCTCTCTAAACAAGCTTCTTTACATCCCCACTGACAGGATTATACTGAACGATACGATCGTGTAAAATCAAGCAGTAGACTGATGTTCCAGCTGGAAAGTTATCGTGAGCCTCAAATTCAAGACGCACATCTACAGGAGCGCTCTTTATAGATTCATTCTGTTTGTAACAGTCGATAACTGAGTGGGATGTGATTGATAAAATCCGTCTTGTTGAGCAATGGTTCAGGATTTTTTTCATAGTAAGAAGCTTGAAAATTAACGTACATATCGTAGAGAAGAGCATATTGATTACGATTTATGTCTAGGTTAAGATTTCCATATGGATAATGCTGTGAGTTGAGAAAGAGCTTAACATTCCTGATATTGCAATGATCAGAACGACTAGCATTAGCTTCTCTCTCACCCCTTCGTTGATCTGAAAGCCAAGAATAACGAAGCGAGGCTTTTCTAACTGGTTCGATGTTTTGACAGTCCAGACATGGGTAGTAGTGTTCGGCAGTAGTGGACATTCATACAGCTCCCAAGTACGAAAACTCATGGATATAGCACGATCTTTCCCCACATGATCTAACAACCGAATCTTGTAAGAATCTGATGCTACTACGTAGGGCATAAGCCACTCGATCCTTGATAAAACTATTTTAAAAGTTTCAAATCTTCATGCTTGCCCCTCCCCTACACCAGTCTGTACTACAGCACTCATATCGTTTCGGGATCTAAGGAGAATAAGCTCATGTTTTGCATTCACAACAATCTTACGGTAATCCTCGGCGAAACCCAGAATCATACTGAGAGGAATGACAACTTCAAAGTAACCAGCATCATTGTTTATTTTACGCTCGGTCTCTTGCACATCGATCCAGCCCGCGTTTTCAATCATTGAACTCTGATTTGGATTGAGTGAAAGCCAACCTTTCATGAGAGTGGTTAAACCAACATTTTTACATTTATCGATTTCAATGGCGTTCAACTCATATCTGATTTCCTCGAATAAGTGACAGATAGCATTGTTCACGAACTTTGTATTCTGAACTGGTGTGTTATCATTTTTAACCAATTTTCCACAGACGCGTAATAAGCTCCGAGATGGTAGAAGACATAAGTCTGGATGTTGAATGGATATGCGGATCTCATCACTATTGTTGAATGCTGATGCTGTATACGGTTGATGAGCATGAACCTCGTAGTGTGCCACTGACTCATCGAAGATGACAGGTGACTGTATTTTTAGAATGTCTTCCATTTCGTTGAAAGCAGCAAAAGATGATGCAAGTTATTTTCCACCACTTCGAACTCTTAAGCCGATTTTTCTTAGGAATTGTATGTTTTGCCGTGTTAGTGCTTTGATTGCACGTCGATGACTTATGCTTGGAGCGTATACTTCGCTGCTTATGTACTCTTTGCGTGATGAACTATTATACACAATCCCCATTTTGTTACAACTGTTTGATATGCAATCTAACAGTGATAATTTCTCCTCGAAAATTAACCAAATGACCGTCTTGATCTACTATGCGTATTTGTAAATGATCTATACTCTTTACTGTAACTGGTAGATAAATAACCTATGAGGGGACCTCAACAATCTTATATCCTGATGGTGCAGTAGGAAAGAACTCATAAATTATATGCGCGCGTTGTCCATTTATATAGCCTCCAGCGGTGATGTTGCACTCGATTCTCAAAGCATTGATTTTCAAAATGGCCACTGGTTGATCGGAGGTATGAGTTAGGTTAGGTTCAAGCACACGTGGATTGAAACCTAGCAGACGACCAATGGAATCTTTAGGTCTAAAATCAATTTGTTGACTGCACTTTATAGAGCTACGAAGAGTGTTGGTGTTTGGTTTGAGACTAATATCTATATTTTCTTTAGCCAACGTCTTCTTAAGATGTTCATGTATATCCTCAATCTCATAACTCCCAACGGGTATGTTAATTATCTTTTCACCAACATAAAACTTATTATGACTTTTATCTCTGTTAGGTATAGAGTTAAAAGTTAACAATTCTACCAAACCTAGAACATAATTTTTGTCAGGTGAGAGCTCTATAGTTGGAAAGTAGTGTGCTTCTAAAACGGATGAAGTAACCGAAAGGGTAAGTGTGAGTGATTGTGCCATTATGACTTTTCAAACACGAATGAATTTTATAGATTTTCTACTCCTTATATAGCCTCAGATAAAAATTGTAAACAAAGATGTCCACAAACATACGTATTGAGGTCCTGATATCTCTCATGATTATACTTAACTTCATCTACATCTAGATACAACATCAAGTCTAATGGTGGCTGCAGATCACCAAAACTGTCAAAGTATACAACATTATTCCCTCTTTTTCTATAAGCTACCCAGTGTGTTCCGGGACCATTCGCATCATCTAGATTAATGATAGCAGATTCATTATATTTCGGTCCACCAACTGGTAAAGCATTACGCATAAAAACACCACGAAAATGTGGAATTTTAAAGATGTTTGCGTATTTGATTAAATCTTGATCTGTGAGAGCTCTTCTCGGTAAAATTACTTCCGAGAAAAAAATTTTTTTTTTTAATCAATCCTTCTCCTTTCCAGGGTTTGAGGTAGAGTCCGAAACCCTGCTTGTATGGTTTGAGATATAAGCCTTTACCCATTGCGATGGACTCTATAGTCTTATTATGTCTTTTATTTTCTTCCAACTGCTGCTTAGCAGCTCTGGAATCGTTTACAGCTTTTGCTATACCAGCAGCTCCACCTGCGAGAGCACCAACGGCACTTAAGCCTGCAAACAGTGGTATAAGAGGTAGTATACCACCTGTTTTTGGAATAGGTAAGACTCTAGGAATTTGTATGTTCTCCTTACCACCAACTTCTTTTACTACTTCTCTCGCTCTATTCAAAGTTGTACCGATAACACTCTTACTGCATTTACCTTTTATTGCTAATTTACGAGCAGCTCGAATTACACTTCTTAGCGTAACTTTCTTCTTTCGCTTTAAACCCATACCGAATCTAGATTTTAATTTCATAGTATTAGTCACAGCGTATGCAGCCGCTTTTTCACTAAAACCCGCGTCTTTTGATTTAACGCGATTCCAAGCTTTCTCAGCTAAAATTTTATCGGCTTCGTTCCTCGCTTGAATGTTTTCACGATTTCTCGAATAGGCTATATCATGCTCTTTGCAAGCTGAATCAAGAGGATTGTGCCGGGATCTCCACGAGCTAAACGTTTAGCTAATTTTGTACCAGGACCACAATATTGATAGCCAGGTATATGAAGTTCAAAAGGAAGTCTGTTTATAAGATTGTTGACCAATCCACGACCTCTTTTTCGCTTATATATTATCATTGTCGTTGAAAGTCTAGTATGAGACTGATGCATAAAACTATATAAGGAAGCTATATTTATACTTTTTCATCAATTCGTGTTCTGAACGTTGTGACGTACACACAATGGATTTCAAAGAGCAATCTGCAAAGCTTCCAATAGCTAATTTCGATGCTATTGTAGAACAAGACAGACAGCCAAGACGACATGGTGATTTATTACCTGATAGTATACGTGCTGTTTTCTGTGGTCCATCTAATTGTGGTAAGACCAATAGCCTTCTAGCTCTCATCACACATCCCAATGGTGTAAGATTCGAAAAAGTATATATCTATTCAAAATCTTTAAATCAGGCAAAATATAAATTGCTTCAGGAATTATTGGAACCTATAGATGATATACAATACTTTCCATTCAGCGAGCATGATACAGTTGTAGATCCAGAGCACGCTCTCCCCAATTCCATTATGGTCTTTGATGATATTGCTTGTGAGAAGCAAGACAATGTACGAGCCTTCTTCTGTATGGGTAGACATAAACAAGTTGATTGCTTTTATCTATGTCAAACATATGCTCATATACCTAAACACCTTGTAAGAGATAATGTTAATTTTTTAGTTCTATTTCATCAAGATGATGTTAACTTAAAACATATTTATGCCGATCATGTAAACACCGACATGACTTATACGCAATTCAAAGACTTATGTTCCAAGTGTTGGAGAGATGATAGTCATGGATTTCTTACCATTGATAAAGATAGAAACATTAATAATGGGAGATATCGGAAGGGTTTTGACTGTTTTGCTATAAATATAGCTGCAAAGTAAAGTAATATCATTAGTCCAGTTAAAACATTAACACAATGATGGCCGATTTCCAAAGAGAGAAAAATGTATTGAGGCAGCTCGTGCAAGCACGAAACGCCATCAAACGTAAATATAGATTGATAAAATTTGGTAAAGAGAATGTAGAAAAGATGCTTCATGAAACATTCAAACCCATAGTTGATCCTCTTGAAAAACTTGTAATTGAGACAAAGAAAAACCATTAAACAAAATTGGTTCCAGAACTTTCCAATATTAACGAACAAAGCAAAGTTTTCAATGACAACTCTAGTGAGAACAATGAAGGAGACTTTGAAACTGCTGCCAGTCAGGATGAAGGTAAAGCAATACTCAATGAGAGTTTGAACACTAGTGATAGCGAGGATGGATATCTTCAATTATTTGAGTTTAAATCAGAGGATTTAGATAGACTTTATGGTGTACGTAAGAATAATGATAGTTATTCTATGGGTAATTCATTGCTTACTTTTGATAAAAACAATGTGAGGGTGGATGAAGCAACTTTTCCTAGAACCAAAGGCCTCATGGAGTTACTTATTATGAAGAATCCCAATTCAGAATATGTAAAGAAAGCAGATTTGAACAACTATCGCAAAATTTTGGAAATATCAAGTGTACACAAAAAACATAATCAGCCAAATGAAGCTATTAAGGCTTACAATAGTAAAAAGTTTAATAAGTATATTATAAAGTCGCCAAACGACATATGAGTAGAATGGACTATGTTTAAAAGAGGCTATGGCACAGCTAATCAATCATTAATTCTGCAAACATGGAGCATGAAAGATTGGTTGAGGAACTTCACAAACCTGCAAGGAGAAATTATCCTCGTAGAAAGTATGACATACGAGGTTTGGACGAGACCTGGGAAGCTGATCTCGTAGAGATGCAACCATACTCCCGAGAGAACAAAGGTTACAAATATCTGCTTACAGTTATTGATGTTTTCTCAAAGTTGGCTTGGGCCATCCCAATAAAGAATAAAACTGGAGAAAATGTTTCAAACGCTATGAAATCAATCTTGATAGAAGGTCAAAAGCCTAAGAATCTACATACCGATCGAGGTAAAGAGTTTTACAATGCAAAGTTTGAGAATCTTATGCAAAAGTATAAAATCTGTACTCAACCTACAGTAATCTCAAAGCATCTATTTGTGAACGTTTCAACCGTACTCTCAAAAATGCAATGTGGAAAAAATTGAGTTTGAGAGGCAACTATAAGTGGTTAGATATCTTACCTGAACTGATTGCATCATACAATAATCGAAAACATCGAACTATCGGTATGAAGCCCATAGATGTTACAAAAACTAATACGAGCCAAGTTTTGCAGAATTTTACACAGGAACGTAAACTAATGAAAAAGTCAAGATTCATGGTTGGAGATAAGGTTCGTGTAAGTAGAATGAAGCATGCTTTCGAAAAGGGTTACACACCGAATTGGACAACTGAAATATTTACAATAACACGTGTAGCATCTACAAACCCAACAACTTACCATTTGAAGGATTATAGAGATAAACCCATCTCAGGAGGTTTCTATGAGCAAGAGTTATCAAAGGCCAAGTATCCAGATGTTTACTTAGTGGAAAAAATATTGAAGAGACGTGGTAATCAAATTTATGTTAAATGGCTTGGATTTGATAGCTCATACAATAGTTGGATTAATAAAAATAATTTATAAATAAAGATGTATATTTTATGGAAAAATAATAAATAAATTTGTATATTTTACAAAAAAAAGTGGTTTATTCATTTAGAAAAAAAATTTTGTTTAAGAAGTGGTGAGAGCTCCAACCATCGCTCTCACCTGTGAGGTACACCAAGTAAAGCCACCTCCCCGTTTACTTCTTTTTATTTACAATATTTACAAACTTAATACTAAATACAATATTTTCAAACAGTAACACATAGATCAATTATCGATTCGAGGTCTTTTCCTAGGTGGTTCTTCCTCCACCATGTCAGCACATGAGTAGTGTCCCCATGGTAAGGTGTCGGTCTCATTGGGCAGCAGACATCTTTTGTTATCATGAGGACTCAAGCCTATCTTCTTCTGCTTCTCTGTGCGTAGGACGTGGAGTCTGCTGCGGATGTTGTTTTGCTCACACGTCTTGGTGGTGTTATTTAGCAAACAGGAGAGATAGTCCTCGAAGTTGATTGTTGACTTGACAACCGTTCTCTTAACTCCTTTGGCTTTCTTGATTGTGTTGGAGTCTTGTATTCTCACAGAGTACATTTTACTCCTGAGACCCACAAACTCTGTTATGATTTTCCCGTTAGCCTCATCTTTCATAAGATGGGGAGGATAGTCTGAGGATAGTCTGTTATTGGGAGGATAGTCTGAGGTGTCGAATTCATTGAGGTCAGCCTTCATCTGCGCATACATGTTTATCTCTCTGATTTCATATACAAGGCTGTCTGTGCCTGTGTATAGGAGTTTAGACTTGTCTCCAACTCGATCTCGCATATACTCGTAGTGAAAGCGGTATATCAAAATCTTTGACAAGTCCAATATAGAGAGTCCAATGTAGATTGGTTTACAGATCTTAATCTTTGTGCGAGCAAGTTGTATGGCTATAAGATTCTCTTCGAAGACTGCACAGCTATGAATTAGGTTGAGCAATGTACATCTCAGCACCATACCGCTCCTCCCAACGATCAACCAACTTGACATCCACTCTCTTTCTCTCATTTTCCATCGTTTTACCATACACTGCGTTATTAAAAAGTTTGAACAACATCTTTTCAAACTCATTCTTCGCATTTTTTCGTTTCTCACTGTTGACGTATCAATGTATGATTTCAACCAGGGTTTCTGATTGAATTGTAATGCTCTGTGTATCTTTTTTAGACGAAGACCATGTTTCAAAGCCTGTTTCAGAGCAACATAATGTATAACATACCGCTCTTTGTTATGGAGTGTTGTCAATAATTTTACCTGTTTTGTGCCCGGTGGTGCTTGATGTTCCGGGCAGAAAGGTAGATCCTTATGTGTGTCGTGAATTTCTTCAGGGTACTCGAGGTCAAATTCAAGGATATATCCAGTAAAGCTATCATCTGCAACCATGAAGAAGTCAGAGTGACTCACATCCTCAACCCATTTGAATCCACCATATGGGAGAGATTGAGTCATTGCCCATCCATATAAATTATTTATATCATAGTACATTATGTACTTTGACTCTTGCTCTGGGTGATAATCTTCTCCCATGTAATGATTATTTGCCTTGGAATATCTGTTGGAGCACTGGCTGACTCCACCTCGAATACCACGCTCAACGAAAAGCAACATATCAATGTCTGTTAATAGTTCCAGTTTGATCTGTAAAGAGAAAAAAATAGTTATAAATATTGAAATGTAAATTTAAATTAAACTAATAATAAAAAATGTACCTGAGTATACTTCAGCATGGCATCCCATGATAGACCCGGAGTGGTATAATAGTGAGCAGGATCCAGGTCGTAGGCTTCCATGCAGTTGTTTCGAAAATCTTCGAAAACATTTGCCAACAAGAGCACATCGGTCTTCAAGTAGATGTCCGAGTACTCGCCCAAGGTCTTGACTTGGAAGGTAGTCCAAACTTTTTGAGCATGGTTGTACTCATCATCATTTATGTTGCTATCGTACAACTTACTGTAGAAAGAGTCTTTCCCAGGCAATGTTGTAACATCAAGTTTATTCAACGAAGAAATGTAGTCGTATGGAAACACTCCTTTTCGCTTGAGAAGCTCAATTTGCATTGGAGAATATTCATTTTGGAACTCTTTCTCTACAATGTCCAAGTTTTCCAAGTACGACGCCAATTTGTCAAGTGAAGATGGCATGAAGCGAAAAGAGTCGATAAATCTGAAACTGATGATGATGTTGCCATCCACTGTCTTTGTAAAGGAGATGTATTTCTCCTTGTTCTCAGGAATTAAATTTATCGTGCCTTTGAAGGTATTGGCAAGCTCCTTGATGAAGAGATGTGAGTCGTATCCACTTAGGTTGTGGAAAACGACTGGAATTGTCCTTGAGTCTTGGTAGTTGAGGTTGCAACTATTATGGGCTGCTCCTCGGTATCTGAAAAAATTTCAAGTTCTTTTTATAAAAAATTATTATTATTATTATTAACATTATAAATAATAAAAAGAGTAATCTTACCATCCACTGAGATGGCAATGATCTCTGACCTTCTTATCCTTAGGGGTGAAGGGTTTCTGACAGATGTGGCATAATCTAGCCTCATTAAATGCCTTTTCATCCACATTAGTCATTGGAAGAGGATTCTTGTGCAACTCTTCTAATTCCTTGGCTAATTTGTGAAGTTGTTCCACAAACCATTTTGCTGGATTTTCTTCTTGTTCTGTCTTCTTTCTATAGCTGTAGTACTTTGACTTTGAAGTATCATGAGCATGTTGAACATAGAAGCCTACACTGAATGGTTCATGCTCTTGGTATGCACGTTCATCTTCTACAGGTGTGAGAACACACTCAAAGTCAGCATACACTACTATTGGAACACGCTCTTTATGGCTAAAGTTCTTAAATTCTAATATGTTGTCTTTATCCGACTGAGGAAGAACTATTTTACATTTATTCATTTGCGAGCAGTCAATTTCATGAGCTTTTAGCGCATCCTCTTTGTGAAAGTAGTGTAGATAACGATCACATACATGTTTCTTACTTTCATATTTCGATACTTGAGAAAAAATAAGAGCAGGTAAATTTTTAATCCATACATAATGAAATCGTGGAACTTTTGTATCAGAATCTTGGATTAATAGCAAATTCACATGCTTCTCTTTCTTTTCTGCTGTTAAATGACAAGGTGTAGCTTCATAGCTCTTGCCTGTATGGCTAAGCATGAATAAATTGATTGAAACATCATTCTGTTTCTCAAATCTTGATATCTGTTGAGGTGGCACTGGGAAATCAATTTTATTGAAGTTTAACTCTTTTTCAAACTGTGTGTATTTGGTTATTCTACAAGCATCTTTGTGCGCTGGATGTAAGGCCGATAGTACTGCCCATATAAAAAATTTATCATCCTTATTCTGCACGTTTACACATGCTTTCTTGTTTTTTATTTCTCGTGGTAATTCAATGTATGAAACAGCATGCAATGGTTGTAGTTTCTTAATACTGATGGTTATGTTCAATATCAATCTTAGAGTCCAACCACTGTCACGTTCCTGAAACTCTTCCATATCACGTTCGATAGGCTGTTTCACATGAGTCAGATACCACTCTTTCAAATCAGTGGTTTGAAATATAGGTTGACTCTTTGTATTGAAATATTTAATTTCAATCACTTCCTCGTCATTCTTGACAATGCTATATTCTGCTGCAATGAGTTATGCTCTTTCAAAGCTTCTTTGATTTTGTGTTCAAACAGAGTAGCAGCATCAGTCATGAATGTGATAACATCAAGATGCTTCACATTGGTTATAATACCAGTTCTAATATTGTTTTGGAATGCTGATATTCCATCATCCCAAGTTACACTCTCAGCATTGGTAGTAGCACTTTTCTCACCATCATCAGCAGGTTGATGTAATTCTCCACCTCTCTTGTGACAAACTTTGAGCATCCTCTGAATGCTGAGTATTTGGCTGTAGGACATCTGGCATATTCTCTTCTCAGATGGTGTTAAAGATGGCGAATTCATCAATGTTTCTATCCTTACCAGAGTGTGAGGAATACAATCGAGGAATCGTTGTATGTCAGCTCTGTCAGCTGTTCCATTTCTGGCACTCTCCAATGCCTTCCACAGCGTTTGCACACTCAGTCCAAGATGTGGATCCATTTTGAGGTTATATTATACACTCACTGTCTTTCAAAGTCTTGTACACACGCACGAAGTTTTTTTTCACTTTTTAACACTGCTGCACTGAGTTTTTTCACTGTTTAACACTGTTGCACTGAGTTTTTTCACTGTTTAACACTACTGCTGCTGTTGCATTGGAGCTGTTGTTGCCTCTAGGACTTTCCAAACGGAATGATTTCACGAGCGAGTTCGCTTGCTTATATTCAGTTTCACCACCCGAGCCGCCGCCGCTCGCGAGCCGCCACCGCCGCTCGAGAGCTGTGATTGGTCCTCCCACCGCTCGCAAGCCGCCACCACCGCTCGAGAGCTGTGATTGGTCCTCCCACCGCTCGCGAGCTGCCGCCGCTCGAGAGCTGTGATTGTCCCTCCCACCGCTCGCAAGCCGCCGCCACTGCTCGAGAGCTGCGATTGGTTGCCCGAGCTGACGCCACCGCTCGCGAGCCGCCGCAGCGAGCGGGATTAGTTCAACAATCTGCCACTAGTGGCGCATCGGTTCTTTTTCCCGCTAGTGGCATTGTTGTCGCATAATGTATAAAAGAAGGTTTTGTAGGTTGTGATTTCATTCTGATTCAAGATGGATTACATAGTGGATGTGCAAGGCTTCAAAGGCAGCAATGAGAAAGAGTTTATTTTTAAGGAGGTTGCTATAATCTCCCTCGAAGAAGATGCTACTCCATCTGTATTTCTTTTCCAACCTCCTCTTAGCTGGAGATACCTGTCACCAAAGCAAAAGAGTGAGAACAGATGGTTGGAGAATAACTACCTCGGGATGCTGTGGAGTTCAGGAGAAATTCCTTACGAGCAAGTACCTGACATTCTCAACAACGTTCTCGCCAATGCTGTAAAAATCTACGTAAAGGGAGTTCAGAAGAGAGAGTGGCTTAGGAATATATTTCCCAATAAGTATACACATTATAATTTACTCAATTTATTTTTTGTCAATTTACTAATTAATATCTTTTTCTAGAATAATTAAGAACATTGAGAATTTGGGATGTCCATCATTGAGAAAACTTCCCAAGGAATTCATTTCATGCTCGCATCATGTTTTACGTGGATATTCAATGTGTGCAGTTCAGAATGTTTATATTTTAAAGACATGGATGTTGGAAGAAAGAAGAACATATATATTACCAGATTTTCATGGAATAGATGAAGTTGACTCTCAAGTACAAGATAAATTATTGTCAATGTTTAGTTAATTCATGAGCTCTGATTGGTTGAAGAGGAAGTGGTGGGGAGTGGTAGTATAAAAGCAAGTTTCACCCTCATCAAAAAATCATTTTGACATTCATCATTCAAGTGTTAAGATCAAACGTATCCAAGATGACTCCAGAAGAAATTGATCAGTGTGAAAATCTGAACCATGTCAACCCACCAACAATGGATCTAGTTGATATAATTCGAAAATTAAATGAAAAAAATAATGTAAACAGCTTATCTGAAGATGAGCTTCATAGATTAATTGAAGAAGCTCTACAAGATGCTTATAAAAAAGGATGGATGGTGCCAATGCCAAAAAGAGTGGGTGGATGAGGAAGAAGGAAAATCCTTCCAAACCTCCTATGAAAGCGAGGAAACAAGAAGATTCTATGGAGGAAGTGTGTGAAAACATACATGTCCCAACAGCATTCCAACATCCAAATTAGTAATTTAAAAAAGATGCATATAGTTATAAGAGTATTGAATAAATATTATTGTTCTAATGTAATACTTATGTTTTTATTCACATCCAATCATTTCCTCAATATTTTATCCTATTTAAAAGTACTTTATAAGATAATAATGCTCCAAGTTAGTTTATAAGATTGAATTTGATTGTACATATTAAAGAGAAAACTTAGTCAGAGAAATAATTAGAAAAAAGATTTTAACATCATCATCAAGAAGCCTATGCCAAAAATTTTAAGAAATCTGAAAAATCAGCTTTTAAGCCTTAACCTTTGTAAAGTATGCTTAATTGAATTATAATATACTTTAAAATAGTTAAACTTAGTAATATAGAACTATAAATATTCATATAAATGTATATAGAAACTTTAGTATACATAAATCTCATTCTGCGTAAAGCTGATTAGACGTTGCCATTTTACATAAAGTGTCATATCTCTGGCTGTAATGAAGATATTGAGCTGAAATTTGGTGTGTAGGTGTATCTTCCATTAATAAAGAGATTGAGTTATACGGATATGATCTAGCAAAAGGTTTTAATAAAATCACCAAGGACTCTATGCCAAAAATTTGAAAAATCTGAAAAGTTATCTTTGAGCCTCAATTTTATTAATATTGCTTAATTGTAGTAGAGCAAGCTTCAGAATGTTAAACTTAGTGATGCTTAATCATAAAATATTAATATAAATGTATATGATAAACTTTAGTATTATGAAACCTGATTTTTCACATGTACGGAGTCGTTGCCATTTTACATAAAGTGTCATAACTCTAGTTGTAATCAAGATATCGATCTGAAATTTGATGTGTAGGTGTATCTTCCATTAATGAAGAGATTAAGTTATACGGATATAATCTATCAAAAGGTTTTAACATCATCACCTATACCTAAAAAATTGAGAAATCTGAAAATCAGCTTCTAACCTCAATCTTCACAATTATTGCTTAATTAAATCAAAACAAGCTTTAGACATGTAAACCTGATGATATAGAACGACAAAATATTCATATAAATGTATAGAACAAATTTCAATACTACGAAACCTGATTTTTCACATGTACGGAGTCGTTGCCATTTTACATAAAGTGTCATAACTCTAGTTGTAATCAAGATATCAAGCTGAAATTTGATGTTTAGGTGTATCTTCCATTAATAAAGAGATTGAGTTGTACGGATATGATCTAGCAAGAGGTTTTAATATAATCACCTAGTACTCTATGTCTTAAAATTGAGAATGGAAGCAAGGCTTACCATTAATAGCACAGTATTTCTAACTAGGCCGTAGCCTAGTGGTTAGCGCTCTGGGACATCAACAGCAAGATCTTTAGTTCGAGTCCTAGAGTCAGCTAATTTTTTTTTTCAAATATAAAAAGATATTCGAATATCTGTATTAATATTATTCTCTAAAGTAATACTTATACAGAACCTAACCTACAAATTAGCTATAGAGGGCGCGCACGGCGGCCGTTGACAGCTGACCGCTCGCAGCGCCACAGCTGGCCGCAGGATGCTCGATGGGTTATCTAACCTCCTACAACTCTAGAAACCCTGTGGAGGTGCTGGGCCACTTGGATTAACGCACCTCGTGCAATTCTAGACCTCCCCTCTCCAAAACCCAGTGAGGGTTCTGGCGCATCTGGGTTAACGCACCTCGTACAATTCTAGACCTCCCCCTCCCCTCCCCAAAACCCAGTGAGGGTTCTGGCGCACCTGGGTTAACGCACCTCGTGCAATTCTAGACCTCCCCCTCCCCAAAACCCAGCAGGGGTTCTGGCCCACTTGGGTTAACGCACCTCGTGCAATTCTAGACCTCCCCCTCCCCTCCCCAAAACCCAGTGAGGGTTCTGGCCCACTTGAGTTAACTAGCCTCCTACAACTCCAGAAACCCCATGGGGGTTCTGGCGCACTTGGGTTATCTAACCTCGTGCAATTCTGGAACGCATATTCCAGAAACCCGAGTGGCGGTTCTGGCGCCCCTGGAATTCCAGGAAGTGCGCCAGAACCGCCACTGTTTACCTACTTTTCTCTTTCTCTCTCTCTCTCTCTCTCTCTCTCTCTCTCTCTCTCTCTCTCTCTCACTCTTTGCCTTGTTAAAAAAATTATATACAAATTGTGTATGCTCAAAACTGTATACAAACTGTATATAGTCTGTGTACAGCTGACTGTATTCAAAGTATATACAGTTTGTACATAATTTTTTTACTTGGGGCCATAACGGCTATTATACTACTTTTGTATTTCTTATTTACAGCACTTTCATGGAATTTATATTACTCTGAAGAAGAAAAATAGAACAATAGGAGGGAAAATTGAGGAAGGTCCGCTTTAGTAAAAGAACCTCCTAACTTTAACAAAGGAAACGTAAATTAGGAGTTACAATTAAAAAAGATAGCATGATCAAAAAGGTGGTTTCTCCAGGTTGGTAAGCCATGTAGGGAGAAAGGTACGTTTGTCAGTAGGTAGATCGGTGGCTAGATAGGCTGGCAGGTAGAATGGTAGGCAGGTAGATAGGTAGGAATTAGGCTAGGTAGGCAGGCAGGAAGATTGGTAGGTAGCGAACATCGAAAAAAGCAGGGAATATAGGCACAGCTCTACAACAGCTGATGCCCAATGTTGGAGGACCTAAACAAGGTAGCCGAGCTCTTCTGGCGACTATGGGGAACTCGGTGCTACTCTACACCTCGCCACTGTGGGATGCCTACTTGCACAACAGCGCAGTCATGAAGATTATTGCCACAGTACAGCGCCGAATGGCACTTTGAGTTATCAGCAGATATCGCACCATATCACTGGGCGCAACCTTGCTTCTTGCAGGAATGGCTCCGATATCGCTACACGCTAAGGAAAGAGCCAACGTGTCGGGCGCAGCAACGAGAGGATGAGACAGCCACCCTATCGGACATCAAAAGAGAAGCACTGGCAGCCGTACTTCAAGAGTGGCAAGGTGAACGGAGCGCATACCCTAAAGGCAAGTGGACACACACGCTTATTAGGAACGTCAAAGAGTGGATGACTCGAGATCACGCAAGATTCGATTACATGGTTACGCAAGCACTTAGTGGACATGGGTGCTTCGGCACCTACTTGTTCAAGTATAAAAAGCAAAGTGATCCAATCTGCCAGGACTGTGCCGCTGGACGGGATGACGCGTAACACGCGTTCTTTCGCTGCAGAGCCTACATGTAGGAGCGGGATCAACTGCAACAGAGACAGTGGTCGAAGTCATGCTGCGCGGGCCGGAATCTTAGGACAAGATTGTGATGACCAACCACGGATCCTCGGACTAGAGGTTCGACGCGCGAAGAGATGTGTTTGTCTGTAAACGTACGAGTGAGTGTGCGAGCGCATCTGTGACTGTGTGAGTGTGCGAACGTGTGTGTGACTATGTGTGAGTATGCGCGTGTTAGTGTGTGTGACTATGTGTGAGTATGCGCGTGTTAGTGTGTGTGGTTGTGGGTTTGTGTGTGTGTGTGTCTATGTGTATATGTGTATGTGTGTATGTCTGTGAACGTGCGCATGCAGGAAGAGAACATGACGCCTTGGATGGGGGCACCCAAATGCGGATAAACTGTCAAGCCTGGACCTAATCCCTCGATCGCTAAGTTGAGGGGTCGGGGGAGTAGGGATAAAGACAGCAACGGTGACGGATCCAGCGCACAGTGGGGCCAAACCTCAAAATTATGGTCAAAATTCTGGTTTCACTTCTTTTGTAGTGTACTATACGTTGCCGTTTCCCTCGCAAGCGAACAATATCATGAAAAAAGTCGGTAATACGTAATCAGCGAGTATATCGAAAAAACGTACTTCTATGATGAGGACGAAATAATTATTGTAGGTCTAAAATATAAAATTTATTATTAAAAATATTACTTATGTCGACTGCAATTTACTATCAACTCATAAGATTTCTTCCATCGGTCTTACAAATTAAATTAAAATAATTAATATTTTTTTATTTATGGCAAGTCAGATTGCTCTTGTTTATAATCACCGCCGCAGAATCTGAAATAAAAAACTTAATTAAAACCTGGAAAAAACTTTGTTAGTAAAGGACGATCTGACTACCCCCACCACCAAATTGCCCAACGTTTAGAGCGTGATCCGGCTCCTCCTCAGGGACTTAAACGAAGCTAACCAAATCGAAACGCGCTGTGCGCGTATTATTTTGTTTTTGAGGTTATGAATATAATTCTTCAGTATGATTTTATTTTAATTAGTTTAAATGATGTCATAACCAAATAATTTTTCAAAGCACCAAATAGATGAATTTTTTACTCTATTTTGATTCAAGTATTTAGTTTTAAATAATTAAAAATAAATAATTCGATTTAAAAAATTCAAATGTAGCGGAAGTAGCAAATTTTCGCGCCTATTCCATACAGACCAATCAAAACGAATCCATAAAGGCCATCACTTTTTTAAGAGAGGAGGATCCGCAATACACCTTCTTATATACCCCATACCCCCTCCTTTTCTCTAACCCCCATCACCGTCCACTTTCCCCTCTACATCTTTCCATTCTCACTTAAATTAATAAAGAATAATAAATGTTATCTAATTTACTTGACTCTATCATTAAATTTACATCATTCCGATTTCTTAGAATGTGAATACTTACAAGGCTTTCCCTCTTATACTTATTCTTAATTCCCTGTTCCAAAATATCCACACTCCCAGAATCGAAAGAATGCAAACTATTTAAACAATGTTCTTTCAAACCCGATGTACCACTTGTGCTACGTAAACTATATTGATGTTCATTACAATCCCTACAATTAATTTTATAAACTACTCCCGATTTTAAACTTTTATCATCCTTGTCTTTACAATTACTAAATAACCTTTCTAAATTATTATCGTTTCTAAAGAAAACTTGAATATTATGATTACTAAAAACTCTTCTAATCCTTTCCGACAAACCTCTAACATATTGTAAACTAAAATATGCGTTCTTTCCATTTCTATTCCTTGTTTGATTATCTGCCTGGTTCTTCAATCCACCATTATAAATTTCCCACACTCTCTCATCAATCATTTTATCAATAAATTTAACCCGATAACTATTCTCAATAAATGTTTCTCTAATTAAATTTAAATTCTTTTTCCTAAAATCTTTATGTCACAATCTAATCGTCCTGTCAATGACACCCTTGATCGCCCCTGTCTTGTTTCCGAATTGGTCGTGAAAATCAAAATTTAAAAATCTACCTGACCACCTAGGTTTTCTATAAATGGCCGAATCCATTTCAAATTAGGTGGACCGCGTATGCCTATGTCACCGATCATTTTGGAATTAAAGTATTCATGTTCTTCTCCACAAATTATTTGACCCGTATATTTTTATTTTTTTGTTGCATCAAAATTTCATGCGTTCCGAGAAAAACCTTACTTAGAAAAAAAATTTTTCAATGTAATTTTCAAACCGCTACTGCTTCACCAGTTTTTTAAGCTTTTTAGCGTGTAACACATAATTTCACTAAGGTTTGAGCCCTCTTTTACGTTCTTTATGTTATTTAAAAAAAAAAATAAAAAATGCACGAGTTATGCACTTTTTACTGAAAAATGCACTTTATAGAAAAGTGCATTTTTCTCAAAAACGCCATTTTTTTTGCTCATTTTTTTTTGTCCTGATAGAGGACCTAAATACCTATCTAGACGTATTTGTGAAATTCCCGACCCGTGCCCAGGAATAGCGATCATTAATGAGATAATACACAAACAAATTTTTCACGCTTAACCCTTACATATAGTCAATGGTATAACAGTCAATATAAAGGTTTTTATCTTTGTGCGTAAACAATATACAAGTACACATAGTATCTGTTGTATTTTTTATTTTTGTCTTTTAGATTTTTTATTTTTATATCTACCTTTCTTTTTCTGCTTCATTGTTCTTACTTCAGTAAGGGGACAATCAGCGGTCTTTGCTGTTAAACAATGTACTTTATCATTGCACGTTTCTTTAATCCATAAATGAGTTTTTTGAATTCCAGGATACTTAGGAGTAGCAAGCCAATCAACATTTTTTACTTTTCTAAACTCTTCTACGTCACCGTCTTGTAAACGTATTATTTTAATTGCATCTGCATATTTTTGAACGTGCTCTACAAAATCATTAGCATTTTGAATGTATTTTTCATGGGGACCTCGAAGATTATGCGAAGTAGTATAATGCTTTATAAGTCCACCCACACCATCTACAGCTCCTTTGCCGTGCCCAGTAGCAGAGAACAACCATTTTATATCAAATGGTGCTCATTTTAATTCATATAATTAAAAGCGATTTTTAAAGTGGCTAGCGGCGCCATCTGATACAATGGTAATTTTTTTGATTGAATCACGACAATTGTCTTTCAAGTAGATTATAATGTTTTCTATTGCTAGCAAAGCATACGCTGAATCATGTTTTCGGTCATCACTTATGAGTGCGAAACTTTGTGTCGATTCTAAAGCATGCTCGTAACAACGTCTAGACAGATATGTAGAGGGGGTCGAAGGTAAATCAGGATAGATAAGCTTCAATGGATGAGCAAGATTCTCAAGCTGTTTAAAACGCACGGAATTAAGTTCGTAAAAAATTTTTTGTGCTTATTTAAAAAATCTGCACATTTGATTCTCTTCGTTGAATAATTTTGAGACATCGTAATTAAGTTAATCAGGTGAAATATATAATAATTTTCAAAAATATGATAGTTTTAAAAAATACTGGAGGTGTACTTATAGCAGAAACCGAACTTTCCTTGGTACATAAAAGATCTAACGATAGTCATCTAGCCGACCAATGTATAAGTACATAAACTCATACGTGTACATATAACTATTACTTACGCTCATGTACATATATGTATTACTTAACTACTAAAAACAAATGTAGTTATAAAAATAAAAAATCTAAAAGACAAAAATAAAAAATACAACAGATACTATGTGTACTTGTATATTGCTTACACAGAAAGATAAAAACCTTTATATTGACTGTTATACCATTGACTATATGTAAGGGTTAAGCGTGAAAAATTTGTTTGTGTATTATCTCATTAATGATCGCTATTCCTGGGCAAGGGTCGGGAATTTCACAAATGCGTCTAGATAGGTATTTAGGTCCTCTATCAGGAAAAAAAAAATTGAGCAAAAAAAAAATGGCGTTTTTGAGAAAAATGCACTTTTCTAAAAAGTGCATTTTTCAGTAAAAAGTACATAACTCGTGCATTTTTATTTTTTTTAAAAATAACATAAAGAACGTGAAAGAGGGCTCAAACCTTAGTGAAATTATGTGTTACACGCAGTAGTGGTTTGAAAATTACATTGAAAAAATTTTTTTCTAAGTAAGGTTTTTCTCGGAATTTTTTGCCATTGCTGAACGCATGAAATTTTGATGCAACAAAAAAATAAAAATATACGGGTCAAATAATTTGTGGAGAAGAACATGAATACTTTAATTCCAAAATGATCGATGACATAGGCATACGCGGTCCACCTGATTTGAAATGGATTCGGCCACCAATCTAATTTCACTCTATTATTATTAACTCCAATGACTCTAATATCTAAAAAACTCAATTGATTATCTATGTCAACTTCTTTTGTGAATTTAATTCTATCATGGATAGAATTAAACACATCCACCATGTCATCCACAAAACATTCAGGTACAACAATGTCATCAAACAAATCTTTTATAAATAATTGGCTGAAATATCAACTTAGACAAAACAACACTTTCCGATTTTTCCATGACTAAATTGGCTATGACAGGTGACAAACGTGATCCCATTGGACAACCATATCTTTGCTCTTCTACACTATTATCAAAAGAAAAAGTTGTATTTTTAAATTTTATTATTTTATTATTTATATTATTTTTATTAGTTTTATTAGTTTATTATTTATATGTTCATATATCACTTGGTCAGAAACGGCATATAAGAAAACATTTCAAGTAACGGAAAAAAATTTTTCTTTTAATTTCAGTACTTATAAAATAGATATCAACAATCGAAAAAATGATTTGTTTAATACTTATTCATTATATAATATCGTTTTTCACCAAATATATGGCCATATGAACAAGTTATTAAAAAATATATATATATATATATATATATATATATATATATATATTTTAGACATATTATAATTAGAGAACCGTCCCTAGTGGAAAAAATCCGATGTTTTAAACTATGCTAAATATGTACCTCTCTAATATAAAAGTGTTCCAAACTGTTTGAAATCTGTGTCTAAGCTGTACATAAATGATAGATTTCGGACATTTGGAACCCATTTGGCACACTTAAGGACACAGTCTGGAACATTTATAACCATTTTGGACTCAAATGTTTCTAACAGAGTGAAATCGATTATAATTTATTTTTACTCGGAATACTTTTGGTAGTAAGCGGAACACTTTTGGCATACTTTTGAGAATGATATGCATACTTTTTGAAGGAATTGGAACACTTTTAAATTGTCTTTTGTTACAAATATAAAAATTTGTATTTTTTAAAACAATTTCAAACACTTTTTGGAACTACTTGGAACGCTTTTTGGAACTATTACGAACATTTTTTATCTATAATGAATTAAAAGAAAAAGTTTGCTTGCATTTGGAAAATTTAGGAACACTTTCTGAATACTTCTGGCGCATTTAGGAACATAAAGAAATATAAAATTTAAAAATGTTTTTAAAATATTTAAGAAATGTTAACAAAAATGGTTTAAACAAATTTAATAAATTTTCGAAAAATGTTCTAAGAATGATCAATGGTGTTCAAAAAATGTTCCAATGATGTTTAAAAGTGCTCCAAAAAGTCGTAATAACTACAAATTTAGATGAAAAATGTATCTATAGTTTGGAACATATTTTATGTACGAAGGAACATCTTTTTTACTAGACTTATCAAAATGGGCACTGTAAATAAAAATTATTAAAAATGTTCAAAACTGTTGCAAAAGTGTGCCGGGTCATATAAAAAGTATTCCACTAAAATATGAAAAATTAATTCAGTCTATTTTCTAAGAAATGTTTCGAAATGATTATTAAGTGTATCATATCGTAGTAATAAATGTTCCAAATTGTTTGAATAGTGTTCGTAATGTCCGAAATCTGTCTTTTAAAAACACCATGGGAACGCTTTCTATACATCATGGAACATTTTCGGCACATTTTTTGGCTCGAAATCTATTTCCACTAGGGGTCTTTATCATAGAAGTATGTTTTTTTTAAATAGTCGCTGTTTACGTATTACCGACACCTTTTTATGATATAATTTACTTACGAGAGAAACGGCAACGTATAGTATACTACAAAAGGTACCTAGTTTTGTTAATTTGAAATTTTTTCATCCCAATTTCGCGTGAAGGCAGAATGTTGACGTTTGGTCAATCAGCGCGCTCGATACAGGTATCAAATCACACAGCAGCGATAATGGCTGTTCAAGAAGTATAGGGAGAACCTCTACTCAAGGAGCTTTAGAACGTTTAAGAATCTCGAAGAAAGAAGAGCCTCCGAAAGAGAGGTCTAATTTATTATTCCCTGACTAAGTAGTATCAGAGAGGTAAGTACGCTCTCTCTCTCTCTCTCTCTCTCTCTCTCTCTCTCTCTCTCTCTCTCTCTCTCTCTCTCTCTCTCTCTCTCTCTCTCTCTCTCTCTCTCTCTCTCTCTCTCTCTCTCTCTCTCTCTCTCTCTCTCTCTCTCTTTCTCTCTACAACATATACTACTCATCGATTTACTGTTTTCAAAATATTTTCTGTTGCAGATGGATTAATCAAATTTGGAAGAGATTGCCCGTAGAGGCTTCCTGCTTACGAAAAAGTTAGCCAGTGTTGGTAATCATTATGGTCTGAAGGTGAGTTACTATCAGATTTAGCCCCAGGTACGTAATAAATTTTATCAATTATTATTAATCACATGGAAACTTCAGGTGGATATACAGATGAGAAGTCAATTAATTAACCATCTGACTTCTCACCTGAATATTCAACTGATGTTTTTAGATGGTAATTGTTATTTTCACACTACAAAGAAGTTTCTTTAAAACCCTTAAAGAAGGCAAAAAATAGGCATTTTATACAAAGATTCTCGAATCTGAAATGAATTCGTACAAAACTTGAGAAACAATTGCTTTGCAGGTTTTAGAAATTTTTAATTTTTCTCACAACAGCTCATAGTGAAATTTCACAAAGATTAACATGCCGTTCCAAATTAAAATCCGAGCAAAAATAAAAAAGATTCAGTTGATATGTGGAATCATTTTTTCAATTCTTGATATCTATTTTATAAGTACTGAAATATTGATGAAAAAAATTGTTGTCTTACTTTAAATACTTATTTACTGACTACTATACTATCTCGTTTCTCACCATGCAATATATGAACAACTCATTAAAAAAATTTTATGTTTTAGACCTATATAAGCGGTAGAACCCCTTTAACTGAATTTATCGAATTCATGTCAGATTCGTACCAAACTTGAGAAACCACTGCCTGTAACTTCCCAGGTTTTGCAAATTTTTTTAATTTGTCCTATGCATTCCCCATGCGCCATTTTCTCTGCGGTCACAGTCTCGTCTATGTCCCTCATTTTATTAGACTCCTTGTGTGTCAGCATTCGGATGCCAGCTGTTTGCGTTATCCTCAATTCAATTGCTTTTTGGAGTTCTACCGTCTCGGCACCAGGCTTCCCTGGCTCCAGAAGTAGTTCCCATGATATAGTTCGCCTGAAGGACGTGACTCTTTCTTTAAGAACCACCAGTTTCTCTGCGCCTTTGATCTCTTTTAAGATATCGCCGTAGCCGCCCTTACATATTCCCTTTATCTTAATGGCATTGGGACGTACTGCATGCCCTCATCCATCTTCTTTTGCCCCTTCTAACAACTGTTGTCCAGTTAAACTCTTTTGACAGGCCATTCTTCTGTCCATGCACTGAAGTCTCCTCCAATCGCCACTGGTACCTAGGAAGTCCTCGCGCTAGCGACTATTACATCCACAGAACTGAGGAATTCGTCAATGCCATCGCTTGGCGGAACGTAGCAACTGTATATTCCGGCTACTCATACCGGCTATTTTATCTGCATCTTTTTATGTGGAGATTTCCACCCACCGAGATGGCCGCTTTAGATGGCCATATAGATGTATGAAAAATAGAAAGAACAAGAAACAATCAATATGTTGATGTGAATCGACTCTATATGAGTTCTATTCCTCAGATACAGGCTGTCCCATTTTAATCGCCCCAGGAAAATATCTTGAAAATTAAGGGGTACAAAAAACTGAATCAAGAGCCCTATCTTTTAGGAAATGAAAGGGTCTATCAAAAGAACTGACCAAAATTTGGGCCTAGGGCCTTAGTAGGACCGTGAGGCTTAAGTCTATCGTTTTTAATAGGAACTCCTACTTTTTATTAGAGATTTAAATTTTTCAGTTCTAAATACAAACGAATATGTGACTTTATTTTCAACACATTCTTTTGGACCCAATATCATTTTGGAACTATTAATGTATTTCGAAAACGACTTTGACTCATAGCAGGCGTTGGTATAATTCGACAATTAAGAGAAAGAAGGCGCTATCTCGGCGCGAGCAGCAAAGAAGACGCTATCTCGGCGCGAACTTCGAAGAGCGCGCTATTTCGGCGTGAGCTAGCAAGCTGAGATAGCGCGTTCTTGTGAGCTCACGCCGGGATAGCGCCTTCTTCATCTCAGCCGTCGATTTCTTCTAGGCTTGAATTCATAGTCAATACTTACACTCATCCTTACACTCACACATACATTCAGCCTCATACTAACCTTAACTCCGCACAAAAAATTTACGTTAATCTGATATAAACTAAATGATAATTGATATAAATACGTACCATATAATAATAATGTTTACAACTGTGACAACAAAGTTAAATTCTTTTGTTTATTCTTCGTTTTGCGCAGTATAGCCATAGACATTAAATATAATCCAGGGCTAAGTGTAAGTGTGAGCATAAGTGGGGGAGTGTCAGTGTAAGTATCAACTATGAATTCGGGCCCTCGTCTATTTTATAACGTAATGTCGTCGCCTGGGAGGTAAAAGGTTACAACTCGGCGCGGTGCGTAAGAAGGTTACAACTCGGCTCGGCGCGTAAGAAGGTTACAATTCGGCTCGGCGCGTAAGAAGGTTACAACTCGGCCCGGCGCGTAAAAAGGTTACAATTCGGCTCGGTGCGTAAAAATGTTACCACTCGGCTCGGCGCTTAAGATGGTTACAATTCGGCTCAGCGTGTAAAAAGCTTTGAAAAATCTTTTAAATATAAGATATTCAGAAAAAATAATTTATAAAATTTATTTTCTTACAAAATAAAATACATTAGGAAATAATTATATTATGTATGAAAGCTCGAATTCCCCAAATTTCTACAGCGATTCTCAACTCAAACAACAAAGAAAAAACGAAGCGGCCGAGTTGTAACCTTCTTACGCGCTGAGCCGAGTTGTAACCTTTTTACGCGCTGAGCCGAGTTATAACCTTTTTACGCACCGAGCCGAGTTGTAACCTTCTTACGCGCCGAACCGAGTTGTAACCTTCTTACGCGCCGAGCTGAGTTGTAACCTTCTTAGGCGCTGCGCCGAGTTATAACCTTTTACCTCCCAGGCGACGATGTGTTGTTGGCTTATGCCTATCATGAAATTAATAATAATCCTAAAAATTTATTGGGCCTTATCAATTAGTCCTCGACGATCCCTAGATAAACGTATTGTATTTTCATATTTTGATTGATCAACAACCTAGAGGTAACTTGTATGTCAGTTTAAATAAATTAAATATAAGCTTATGAGACCTAAGTAAGCCGATCAGGTCCAATAGATCCGTGGTCAGCCTTAACCTCTTTTCCAGGTAAAATAAAAAATTTTTTACACCAAAGCCTGCTGTTAGTCAACGACGTTCTCCAAATACATTATCAGTCCAAAATGATATTGGGCCATAAACAGGGTGTTCAAAATAAAAGTTGGACACATATTGGGTTGTGTTTTTAACTCTAGAATTCAAATATCCAATACAAAAAATAGGGGTTCCTATAGCAAAAAGAGACTTCAGCCTGATTAAGGCCCTCGGCCCAAATTTGTGCCAGTTTTTAGATAATCTCTTTGAATTCAAAAGATGGATCCCTTAAACTGTTTAATTTTTGGAGAGAAAGTCGTTCTCGAAATACATTATTAGGCCAAAAATGATATTGGACCCAGAAGAGGGTTAAAAAAAAGGTGGAAACATATTTGGTTGTATTTTAAACTATAGAACTCAAATATTCAATAATAACTATGGTTTCCTATTAAAAATAATATAATTTAGCCTCACGGATCCTTACTAAGGCCCTGGGCCCAAAATTGGGTGTGTTTGTTAAATAGCCCGTTGCATTTCCTAAACGATTATTCTCTTAAGTTGTTTTCCTTAAACTACTTATTTTTCGAGTCAAAGTCGTTCTCGAAATATATCATTAGTTCAAAAATTATATCGGCCCAAAGGAAGGTGTTAAAAAAAGATGGACACATGTCTGGACGTATTATAAACCGTAGAATTCAAATCTCCAACAAAAAAATAGGGGTGCCTATTAAAAAAACATACTTTAACCATACGGTGTTTAAGGGAGTATCTACACTAGAGGCGCATCATGGGGCATGACGAGATGCGCGTCCCAACTGCGCGTACGGTGACCAATCACAGCTTGACTTGAGCGGAATCGAGTAGATAAGAAAGAGTATCTATGCTGTAGTCCAGCTGTGATAAGTCGAGTACATACAGTTGGGACGCGAATGCAGGCACTCCCTTACAAAGGCCCTGGGTCCGAAATTGGATAGAAAAGAATCAGCTGGCTGGTGATGTGCATTCACTCACGCCACTTGAGTAGATGCACGAATACCGGGTGATGGCCTGATGGCACTAGGTACGAGCTCCAGCTCTAAGCCACGAAAAGAAGAAGAAGAAGAGTAGATGCACAGATCTTCAAGGATATACCAGCTCTGAAGATTATCAGCTGTAGCATGATCCATCAAACGTCGAGGACTTGGCCTGGAGCTAGAATACCTCTTATTGTAAGGAAAAAAATCCATCAAACGCGCAGTCTGATAACTGTTTGATAGTTTTTTCGTTTGCAGGAGTCTGAATGGTAGTCAGCTTCTGAGCAGGACTTTTGGCATGATTTCTTTTTATACAGATACTCCTCTGTGTGTTTCTCCCTACCATTAAAATGCCATGGACTCTTCAAGCTGCAACTGATATGGAGCTCTAATTCTGCTGTGAATATTTGCAGATATTATACATAGATCTTGTTGCACCCACTGCTGCTTTAGATTTCACTGAGCTCAACAGGCCATTTGGTATACGTACTTTTTCTCAGCACTTCAGAGAATACATAATGCAGTGCCAGTTAGATAAGTATTAATTGTCTCTATATTCAAACACTAAAATTGTAAAAAAAAGATACTTTGTGTGAATTCTTTTTCCAGATTACACAACTTTGGAGTTTATACTTGGGATATAAAAAAATAGTTTATCGAATATGAAAATATTTTATCAAGTTAATCAAAATCAAGTTATTCAAGATAGAGAAAATAATCAAGTTCATAAATAGACATGTTGCATCGAGCATCACATTATTCTTACAAATGCGTATGAAAAACCATAGATTTCTTGATGTCCAGATAAAATACCTCATTTTAAAAATACCTAAGGCACCTACAATCAAAATCTATGATAATGATACAAGATTACGCTATAAGACCAGAATATTTTTTTCAGAAATTGAATAAATACTTGGTAAAAAGAAGATTATTATGTGTTTTGTCACATTTAATATTGGCCTATTTAAAAGCAGACTTGAAAATATGGGTTGATATGTTCTGGGAAAATAAACAACGAAATTAAATTACCATAGATAAAAGTAGCAGTAAGTTCTTGTGAAATGAGTTGTTTTTATACTATTAAATCATGAAGCTCACTTATAAAAGACATATGTTTTTTATGTCTGTGAAAAATAGATCGTTTTGTATACTTTCGTATAAAATACATTTAAAGAAAACACGAAAGATAAGTATAAATATAGTGGATAAATAAGTGACTTTAAAAAAATTATTTGAAAAATTAAAGAGTATGTAAATAAACTCATGACCAGAAGTTAATAACATGTGAAGATAAAAGTTCCATAAACAATTCAAGTTACCAGAAATAAATGAAACATTGTGTGAGAAATAATATTTTGTTTTTTAAATGTTAAACTACGAAGCCAATTAATAATGTATTTGAAATTCCGAACATTCATAATGAACAAAGTATTGTCTCAATTTTTCTAAATTTGGTTAAAATCCATCGGAGTGATTTTATGGGTCTGAAGTTTGCAACGTTGTACCGCAATGAAATAAAAAAAATATTTGATTTTACTTAATGTTTATAATAAGGCCGTTGTTATATGTACGACAGATTTCCTAACCTCAATTGCCATTGCTTAATAACTTTAATTAATTGTAAAAAATTATTTAGTTGCTCTTCAACAATGCAAGCTTCAGACCCATGTGATTTTAGTGGTGACTTTAAGAGTGAGAAGTGAAGAAATACAGTTATTATCATTTTTTTAAATGTATTAACTTAATTACTTGTATCAACGAATATAGACGCATATAGAAGCGTACTCCTTAATAAACTTTTGGACAGAGCGTTTGGGTAACACGCCGATTAGTTCTGTTACCCAACCGCGAGACGCTGACGGCCACCGAATATATATAGATATACACACGTGTATAAGATGTGAATAATAAATAACTGTTAATTAAGCGCAATAAAGATATTATTTTACAAAGAATTATTGTTTTTATTTATATCAAAGGTTTTGCATGTAAAATACTAGTCGATTATGTGAAAATAGGTAATATAATCTTTCTGTCTTGATCCATCTATCGCGCGGGAAACGTAGTGTAAAAAAGCGGGAATATCTGCGAGAGGAGCTTTCTGACAAATGATATAGGAGTGTTGCAGTTCTGACGGCGCCGTTCACTTCAAGGGTTTTGTTTTCTCTGAAAGTAGTTAGGTACTGGTTTTTTTAGCCTTTGAGGTAAATAAATCATGGCACCATCACGAGCACGTTGTGCTTATGAAGGATGCACAAACACCAAAGCGAAGAAACCCCAAGTAGGCGGGGGATGCGAGTTCCTCGCGTACACTGGAATAAGGCAGTCGTGTATACATGGCAAAATAATTATGTAAATAATTCTTAACCGCAAGTAGACGGGGGATGCGAGTTCCGCGCGTATACGGAAGCGCATCAGACATGCATACAAGGCAACCCTGGCGGAAGTAAAAACTGCACATATCTGCACATATTTGCACATATATGTACAATTATGTAGATTTCTGCACATTTTTGTAAATTTCTGTACATTTCTGCACATTTCTGCACATTTTTGCACATTTTGTCCACTTATTAGACTTTTGTACAAAAATATGCAAAAATATGCAGAAATGTGCAGAGATGTGCAGAGATGTGCAGAAACGTGTAGAAATGTACAGAAATGTACGAAAATGTGCAGAAATGTGCAAAAATATACAAAGATGTAGGTACAATTCAATATAATTATCAGATGAAAAATTAATGAGCTTCATAAATGTATAAAAACTTTGTTAATCATTAGTATAAATATTTCGCATGTTCATTAGAAATTGTATATTATCAATTAAATTGCATTTTAATTATCGCAGAAAAAACCTTACATAAAATTTTCTCTCTGACCGAGAATCGAACCCACGACCCTTGGGTTACTACACACGCACGCAAACCGTTACGCTATCGCTCGCATTAAAGAATTTGGGCATTTTCATCTACATAAGGTGCATTATCCGTATTTATTTAATTGATATTACATTTTGATTATTCATCTAATATATTAAAGATTTTTAATAAATTTTTATATTTACACAATATTTTAAGAAAATGAATAACGTAATGATAAGACATTAATTAATTAAATTCGATTTACTTAAAAAATTTAGTGCCGGTAAAGTAGAAATCAGACCAGTACTGAAAATATATTCTCTAAATTTTCTTCTTTGATATTAGCTTTATTCTAGAGTGCTATCAAAATGAAGTTTATATTTTTCAAATTTTCGTTCTGTAAATATTTTCTTACTTTAAGAAAATGTTTTTTGAATTGAAGAAAATGAAATTCTTGTTTCGTTTAGTATGATAAATAAACATTCATTTGTACATATTAGAGTACATTTCTGTACATTTCTGTACATTCCCGCACATAACCGCACACTTCTGCACATTTCTCCACATTTTTGCACATTTCTTTACAAAAGTCTAATAAGTGGACAAAATGTGCAAAAATGTGTAAAAATGTGCAAAAATGTGCAGAGATGTACAGAGATGTGCAGATATGTGCAGTTTTTACTTCCGCCAGGGAAAATAATTATATAAATAATTCTTAACCCTAAGTAGGCGGGGGATGCGAGTTCCACGCGTATACGTGAGAGCGTAAAACGTGCATACAAGGCAAAATACTTATGTAAATAATTCTTAACCCCAAGTAATCGGGGGATGCGAGTTCCACGCGTATACGGGAGCGCGTTAGACGTGCATGCAAGGCAAAATAATTATGTAAATAACTCTTAACCCCAAGTAGGCGGGGGATGCGAGTTCCTCGCGTCTACTGGAATAAGGCAGTCGTGTATACATGGCAAAATAATTATGTAAATAACTCTTAACCCCAAGTCGGCGGGGGATGCGAGGACCTCGCGTATACTGGAATAAGGCAGTCGTGTATACATGGCAAAATAATTATGTAAATAATTCTTAACCCCAAGTAGGCGGGGAATGCGAGTTCCACGTATACGGGAGCGCGTCAGACGTGCATACAAGGCAAAATAATTATTTAAATAATCCTCAACCCCTAGTAGGTGGGGGATGCTCCCATATTCGCGTGGAACTTGCACCTTCCGCCTACTTGGGGTTAAGAATTATTTACATAATTATTTTGCCTTGTATGCACGTCTGTCGCGCTCCCGTATACACGTGGAACTCGCACCCCCCCCCCTACTTCGGGTTAAGAATTATTTAAATAATTCTTTTGCCATGTATAATACACGTCTGCCTTATACCAGTATACGTGTGGAACTCGCATCCCCCGCCTACTTGGGGTTAAGAATTATATACATAATTATTTTGCCTTGTATGCACGTCTGACGCGCTCCCGTATACGCGTGGAACTCGTATCCCCCGGCTACTTGGGGTTAAGAATTATTTACATAATTATTTTGCCTTGTATGCACGTCTGCCCTATTCCCGTAAACGCGTGGAACTCGCATTCCCCACCTACTTGGGCTTAAGAATTATTTACATAATTATTTTGCCTTGTATGCACGTCTGACGCGCTTCCGTATACGCGTGAAACTTGCATCCGCCGCCTACTTGGGGTTAAGAATTATTTAAATAATTCTTTTGTCATATTATATAATACACGTCTGCCTTATACCAGTATACGCGTGGAACTCGCATCCCCCGCCTACTTGGTGTTAAGAATTATTTAAATAATTGTTTTGCCTTGTATTACACGTCTACGTAACACCCAACTCTAGCTTAAATTCACCCGTCATTTGAACGCGCGCGCTACGGCGCGCAACACGAGCGCCCAATCCGCGACAGTCTCTACTGCGCAGACTCGAACCTGCCGCCCGACTTGGACGCTCTGCTTCACAACTATAATATTCAAAATTTTTCTTAAAGTTATGACTATGATTTGCACTTTCGTTCTATCAAATATATATTTTATTTACATAGACAACTAGATTGGATTCTTCACTCAGGCAATGACACACTTATTGATTTGGATTCCAACCAAATGGAAAACAAGCGACTTTGTAGTGACCATTTTACTGCTGACGATTTTGTAATCGGTTCTGGTATGAAAAGATTAAAATATATTGCTATACCTATTCAAAAGGCTTCAGCTACTGATTTGAATGATCCGACGAAGTTGAGGAACATGATGGCTCCGAAATTGATCTTCCCTCTATCAAGAGAGATCAGCTATTGATTTAGAAACTCCTTTTTTAATAGAAACTAGTTTTAACATGCCACAAAGCTTTGATACAGAAGAGCCATCTTGTTCAGGAATGCAAAGCCAATTGAATTTTGATTATGACTCTACCGAAAAATCCACAAATGCTGTTGATAAAATTAAAACTTATGAAACTTCACTTCAAAAATTGCAAGATGAAATTAAGAATTTACAACGACAGTTAAACCAAAAAGATAAGCAATGTAAAAAAACACAACATGTGATTAAACAAGTAAAAGCAAAAAATGTAACGTATGAACAAAAAGCTAAAAACATTCAAAGTAGAAATAAACAACTTTCTAAAAATATTCGAAATAGAAATAAAAAAATTATGAATCTTGAGCGTAAAATTGAAAGATCTAAGGAAGCAGTTTCTTTTTATGATGAGTACTTAAAGCTTAATGCTAATGTATTAAATTTTTTTTAAATGCAAATGAATCATAACAAACGGAGAAAGTGGTCCAATGAGGAAAAAGTGTTTGCTATGAATTTATTTTATAAGTCTCCAAAAGCTTATTGTTATTTGCGTGACCAAAAGAAGTTTACTTTGCCCTGTATTAGTTTAGTAAGGCGATGGATTAACGAACTTGATTTGAGTCCCGAAAATAATACTAAGTTATTAGAATTATTGAAAATAAAATCAAGTACAATGACTTAAAAAGAACGCGAGTGTGTATTAATGTGGGATGAAATGAGTATAAAATCGTGGTTAGATTACAACCCAAAAAAATATTTGATTGAAGGTTACACTGATATGGGAAAACATAGTCGCAATAAAAATCATGGTAATCATGTTTTAGTTTTTATTTTACGAGGTAGGCAGAATGATTGGAGACAGCCTATTTGCTATTATGTTCCCCATAACAGTGTAAATGGAAAATTATTGCATAAAATCATTTTAGATGTTACAGATTACGTTGAAGACGCCGATTTTATATTAAAATCAATGGTATGCGATCAAGGATCGCCAAATCAATCGGCCAGAAAAAAATTGGGTATAACAAAAAATGAGCCATTTATTGAACGACATAATCGTAAAATTTTCTTTAACTTCGATGCTCCCCATTTACTTAAATGCCTGCGTAACACTTTTCGTAAACGTCAATTTGAAATAAATGAGAAATCTGTTTCATGGGACGCGATTTGGGAATTAAGAAATCGTGAAAATGATCTACCAACTAAATCTGCCCCTAAACTAACAGACAGACATCTAGATCCAAATTCTTTTCAACTAATGAACGTTAGTCTTGCAGCTCAAATTTTTAGTAAAAGTGTTTCCTCAGCGTTACTAACAGGTGCGGTCGCACCAGAGCAACCTTTGACTCATCCAGATTGTATAGAAACAGCAAATTTTATTAAAACAGTAAACGACCTTTTTGATTGTTTAAATAGTAAACGTTCTCGAGATGGTAATCCTTTGCGTCGTCCTTTATCAAAATTAAATCCTCAAGTAGTACAGTATTTGAAAGAGTCCTTGATTTGGATCGAAACGTGGAAATGCGTTTGTAAAAACGGTAATCCCTCATGCTTTGACGGTTTTTATTTGACGGTTAATAGTATACTTTTACAATGGGAAAATATGGCAGCAAATGATGGAGTGTATTTGTTAACGACGCGTTTAAATCAAGATCCATTAGAAAATTTATTCTCTGTTTTAAGAATTCGTTCTGGTCACAATCAAAATCCAACCGCAATGCAAGTAAGGCATAATTTGCAGTATAGCATTACTGCAAATTTAACGTCTTCATCCAAATTAACAAACTGCGAACCTGGTGGAACAGTAGCGTTACTAGCAATTTGTATGAAAAGTAAAAATGTTGAATTACAAGAATCGTTAGAAAACGGAACCAATTCTGTGCACGCGTTTGATGAAAATATTAATGCGGATTGTATTAATAGTAATTTCCTTGCAAAGAACAACAGTATCATCGAAGTAAATGCAAGTAGTCAAAATAATGAATTAGCTAACGATGATATTGAATCTGTTCATTTCGATGAAAATGAAGATACTTATGTGGAAAATATGTCTGATTTAGACACAGTTGTAGGTGATGATGATGATGAATTTCAAAAAGTATCTGATTCATTAAATGAAAGGAGTGAGAATTTGAGTAATACAGCTAGGAGCTTTTTATCAGAAAGTTATGATAAAATGGATAGTGTATTGTCAAATTCACATAATCTACAAGATTCGTCTACTCCTTTACGGGGAGCAATGAAGTATGTTGCTGGATACGTAGCGATGAAATGTATCTCAAAATTTAATTGTTCTGACTGTAAAGCTTCTTTCACTAGAGTTAACTGTAATATTCAAACTAATGATGATCTATTACTTTTTTTTAAAGGGTATAAAGTATTTAATGTAAATAATGAACTTGGAAATCTTTGTGTTCCTTCTGACGATTTTTACAGAATCATTATAACAGCTATTGAAACTTTTGATGCATTATTTTCTGAAGTAACTAATAACATAGAAATTAGTAAAGTTTTAATTGATAAAATCACATCGAAAGTTCTCGAATATCATGCAGAGTTTTGGATTACTGACGAACCTTGTAAATCGCATCGTGAGGCTGCAATAGCGTTTTTCGTTAGAGTTCATATTTTTAATAAAGTAAAATGGATCAATCATGATTTGCGGGACGCTAAAATTTCAAGGAAAAGACATTTTGCTAGTAACAAGCCTAATGCTAAATTGCAGAAATTGAGTCATGAATAAAAAGAACTTGCTAAATTAAAATAATATTTTTATTACTTGCCGATAAAGCAAAACACACTATTTTTTTTACAAAAAGGAAATATAAATCTTTGTTTCATGATCAAATTTCAGCAAGATGTTACGCTTATTGTATTGTCTGTTGCTAAGAAATAAATATATGTATATTTTGTTACAGAACATTAATTTATGTGATACCATAAAAGGTGATGTTTATTGACTATTTATTAATGCAAAGCATGATTTCTAATTATAATTTTTATGATTATTTTCAATTAAAGTAAAATACTAGTTATTCACTTTCAATTTTATTTTGCTTCATAGAAATTTTCCACTTCTTTCATTCCTGCATCATCAATTATTTATAAATCCTAGATCTTCATATAAGAAAAGTTTGTGTATTTGATATGACTATATTTAATAGTATAAAAATTTTAATTGCCAATTCGATAATTGTAATTTCCACTTCATAATTACAATATCTATTCCGTAAAATTATTTAAGTAGAATTATCAAAAATATAATGTCACTTTTTATGTATTTAGAATTTTTTTCCAATATTTATGTTTTATATTTTATTTATTTATTTATTTATTGTGCCAGAGTTTGTTGTATTAAATTCCAAAGAAACGTTTATAGCGTGACTTCACCAGTAAATGAACGAATAAGGAAATTTCTATTTTTTTTATTTAGTTAAGAGAATTAAAAATCGATTAAAAGCAAAAATCTTTTTTAATTAGTATTTTAAAAACTTCAAACTTTACGTCAGTGACAAAATTTTAGATAAAGATAAAAGTAGAAATTTTGTTTATAAGGAATCTGTAAATATCTCCTAAAAATCAGTAAATGAACACGCGATCTTAGTATCTAAATACGTTTCGCCAGTGAATGAATTCTTCGCCAGTGAATAAACACTCAATAGCGGCGATTTTTTATGATTTTATTCTTAACAATTTCTTTTATGAAGTATCTTTATGTAAAATGAAATCAAAATTTTAAAAGATTCGAAAATTATCGTCATATTAGATAAACAATACATAGAAAGATTGATATTTTCATATATTTAAAGAAAATGTTCCTTAACTGGTGTCTGTTCGGATATTGGTGAAGTCACCCTGAAAAAAATACTGTAGTTCGTGGGGTGTGGGCGCTATCATCATACGTATCATTATCATTTTTCACTCATTATAAGCCATATTTTACGTTTAATAAATAATTTAGATTATAATACTTTGTTCGGATAATTTGAAAGTAGTTGACTTACTAGTATAATTTACGACTATATATTTAAACTTCAAATTAATAACGATTAGTTGTAGTAACATGTATGAAGACAATACTGTAGTTCATAATTTTGTTTTATCTTTTGTTGTAAATTGTAGTTCACGATTTTGCGCGGTCACTATTTGCATATGTTTTTGTAGTTCATTTAAATTAAACAATCAGATTAAAGATAAAAGATTTTAATTTTTAGTACATGTTTGTAATATTTGTAAATATTTATTACCCTTCCTTTCTTAACCTAATGATCCTGTGTTTCCTATCCTATCCTGATGGAAGATATCTGCCACCTTCCCGCTTGGTTTCCGTCGAATAATATCGCGTTTGCATATTATCTGTATTGTTTAAAATAATTAATAAAATTGAATAACTGAAACAACGTGTAATATATAACAAATACCTATGCAAACACGTATTAACTGAGAGCAGAACATATTAATGAACATACCATGAATTTAAGTAGAATCTTTTTCGTAACGCAGGGTGTAACGTCCCGACAAGAGTACGCACTCCGATCTTTTTCCCTTCCTCGCACTGAAGAAGAATAAAGAGTTACCCTCAGTCAAAGGCCTATTAGCCACTGATCCAGAACCTCACTTACCCTAACCCGATTATCCACCAGCCGTCGATAACTTACCTACCTACCGACCGGCCGTCGATAGTCTACCTTAAGCCGATCATCCACCAGCACTCAATGGATAGCCTTGTAAATGCACAGTGTGCACAGTCCACACACAGAGCTTCGAGGGCGCACTCGTCACTCGATTACATCATACCACTGTACACGTGCTCGTATAATGCTATACGACCACGTCACCCTTCATATCTCTATAGCTTAAGAATGTATACACTAATATAATCTATACTTTTCAAAGCGACGAATCAGATAACCAACTACACATACGTCACCACATAAACACTTCGTCACATTCAATCTTTTTACAGAAACTCAAGGCACCAACTCTCTTCTTATCAATTACACTCACACCACCGCATATACAAACACCCGATAAGATAAATCTTTCGTCAGCGAAAAATATCCTTTATGTACATGCGCCGAGGCAGTCACTCTCGTGGAAGACGACCGCCCGCATAAAATTAGTTCTGAGAATAAAAGAACCTACGTGCCATATAGAATATAAGCAAGAGCAGAGAAGCGAAACTCAAAGAGAAAGCCGACAAGATGCCGAGACAAACAGCGTCCCCACGCCAAGTCGAATGGTATCATCACGTGACACGGCGTCCTCGCGCCAAGCAACGACGTCTCCAAGCCAAGCCTGGAGCGGGAGAACCAATCAGCGTAAGCCACGCCCACTGCTCAACCAATAGGAAGGACGCCCGACCACAGCCGGAGCGCTCCCACCACTCGCTTTCTCTTCAGCAGACAGAGCCAGCCAAGCAGAGCAGAGCAGCCAGTCAGACACTCTCTCTCTACCATCGACTAGAGCAAGCAGCTCCAGCTACAAGCTCCTCGAGCTTAGCTCTCTCTCTCTCTTTTCATTGTTCACGCGCAACCCATATTATAAACTTTCGATTATAAGACTGAATATTGTATTTTCATATCTGTATTTTTACTAAATAAACGTTAATAACTTTCACCTTTTTACTTCAAAGAACGCGTATTTCAGTTTATTCATTTTACCTCGTTCCGACGGAATAATTACGACATTTTCGTGTCTTATTCTAACGTAAATCGGGAAGGCAGCCTCGTCCGATGAAATGCGACACAGCCCGTTTCAGAGCAGCCCCACGGACGACGACCAGCAGCAGCCAGCCGAGCAACAGGGATCTTCCTGCCCGGGACAAACCAGGAAGTGGTGACAGCAGCCACGAGGAACCACACTCACACGGGGACTCCCATCCACCGAGAAGCAGAGTCATCGGCAGCCAAGCAGGACGACATCCCAGGAAACCCGCCGCGCAGAACGCCACTCCGGAGGCCCTCGAACACAGGGGCCCGCCACCGAGACGGCCGAGCCACGCATCAAGGCCAACGTAACAAGCTAAGTCCTTTTTAAACTGTCAGCGTACGCGAGTGTAATCTAAGAAATCTAAATTCACACGCGGGGACGTAACAAGGGTCGATTTTTGTGTTTTTAAATTTTAAAAATCGATACTAGTTTTTTTATGCCTGATCCATTACTTTGCGATTGCTGCAGCATCTTTTTATCCACAGGGGAGGTATTTTATCAGAATGGTGAAATGTTATATAGGTATTTTATTAAATATAATATGACCATTTCCTTCAAAGAATATCTTAAATATAATGTCGTTTAAAAATTTTCCAAATCTGATACTGTCAATTAGAAACGGGAGCTATTCAGAACACGACAGGAATTATTTTCGAAAAGAAATATTAGAAAAATTCGCGTCTATAAAAATTAAAAACAAATTGCATAAACTTACAGACTTATAACTATTCCGAAAAATGTAAAACATGTATTCTCATAAAATTTTTAGATCATTAGTCGACGTTATGGCTTCCCTTTATCACTACATTTTCTATACAGTTTAATCGTTAGGTGGAAATGGTATTGGAAATATTGATATCATATATAATATTAAAATAATTTAATGAGAACATTATGGTCTTGCCAATTTTTTTTTTATTTTTATATACTAAACTTTAAACATTTTATACCACTGTAGACTCAAAATCATAACTTTAATATAATTATTCGCCTCTCGTGGTATAAAATACGGTTCGAAACTACTGCGTAATAAGATTTGTAGCTCATGTGACTTTTCTCACTCGCTTCGCTCGTGCGAAAAACGCGTTATTTGAGCTAAATAATCACCTGATGCACTCGTATCGAAATGTACTATTTCGACATTCGGAAAATTAACCATTCTTATGATAAAGTATTCTAATTTTTTTATTGATATTTCTTTAAAATCACCCATCTGACAATTTAGTTGTCTGATATAATACACCCTCACCTTTCTTCTCAAACCTTTATTTATACATTGATTATGATAAATAAATTGAGTACTTATATAGGGGCAATAGGCCCTAGTGATCTGTGTTGAAAAACCGTTAATTTTTAAGAACGAAAATCTCGAAGATTATAAACTGTCAGAAAACATAATATCATGTTCACCCAAGGGCTAGTGGGCCTTTTTATATCGCGAGTTTGCAGGATTTGTGTGCGGCTTGCGAAATATTAATTAACAGTGAATACGATAATTAATACAATGGTTGCATACAGTCGAAAAGTGATATGATATATCAAGTTAAACATAATATGACTACATAACTAATTATTACTATTTATTTGCTTGTATAACAATTTATATCTTTTTTATTTCTTTCATTATTATTTTTTTAATCAAATAATCGTAAGACTTTATTAACTTTTAATAATATATTTGCTATAATTGATTTGTATATTAAATTTTATTTCATCATTATTAAATTGTTATTTATAAAAAAGTTTTATAACATTTCAAGTTGCAAATCATCATGCAGTCATGCTTTACGGTGCCTGCGCTCGGATCACCGTGAACGGCGCATGCCGGCGAGCGGCGGACGGCACGCGCGCGCGAGCCTCCGAGCCGCCAGCCGCGATTCGCAGAAGAAAAGCACACAAAGTCAATGCTAGCGCCACCACTCGGTCAAGGCGGAACTAATTTTTTTTCGTCCTCGCCCCCCATCTGAAGTACGCTTCTATATGCGTCTATATTCGTTGCTTGTATTTAATGTATTTTTTTAAAAATGTATTTACTTATTTACTAGTATTTGCCTACTTGGCAAATTTGGCTAAATTTGAAAATGGCAAAAATCTTGTGTTCACTATGAACGTTCGAAATTTCAAGCACCTAATAAATATCTGTAAATTTTTACATTAGAAAAATACAGATCATATAAAATATTTTAGAAAAAGTATTGTTTAATAAGGTTCATAATAATTTCGTTAGTTATTCAGTAATCTACGAGTTTTGTTTATATGCAAGTAAAATTCAAAATTATAGTGCCATTCAATACTAGTGCAATAAATATGGCCCTTGTATGAGTGTAAGTTGGTCGCCCATTGTATTGAACATTATTTTATGATATATTGTGCTTTAATTGCCTCTTGTGAGCACGCTTGTGTTTAGCAAGCATGTGGATAGTGATACTTGTTATAACGAGTGTCATAAAATAACTAATCAAAACTAGCATAGATAAAATAATAGAACATTCAGTTTTTACGAAATCGGTTTATTTATATTAAACTATGAGGCTTTCAAATTATTAAATGTATATCGTTAAAAAAAAAATTGCAAGGTTAGTTTATATACAATATCAATTTTTGAGCAGAAGTACTCTTTTATTATTACCATTAAAATAGCAAACCTTTCAGAAACTTCTTCGTTATTCTTCTAGTTATATAATCAATCCTCCCACATGTGTATTTTGCTCTTCCTTATTTTTTGGTTGGTTTCTTGAATTTTGTTCAAAGTCGAATATGTGGGTTCAAAATTTTTATTACAAAATCAAATTTTCTTAGCGAAAGATTTTTCTTCTAGCATTATCTAATCATATGTTTTTACAGTAATAATTAGCTTTTGATCTCTTTTTTGTTTGCCTATTGTATATGCTGTTTTTTACAAATTAAAATTTTCTTTAGGCTTTTCGCAAAATTTATTATGATTTTCTTGTAATAAACTATTATCTAATCACCTATTAGTAAATATTAAGATTATTCTCAAATAGTACTGTGATGTTGAGATAAATTTTCAACAATATTCTAACTATAGGTAATGTGTGAATATAAATGTTATTAACACCTGACAACTGGTAACTAAGTAATAGATATTTGTTGTTATGTATATCTATAGATAGTGTACAGTGTTAGAAAATAATCTTTAAACACGGTTAATAACATTTATATTCGCGGAATATATATAGGAAGAATATTGTTCAAATTAGTTGCAACATTAAAGTACAATTTTTTGAGAATAATCTTGATATTTACTGGTAGGTGGTTAGATAATAATTTATTGCAAGAAAATAATAATAAATTTCGCGAAGAGCCTGAAGAATGTTTAATTTGTAAAAAAATTTACATTCATTTTTAAATCAATTTTTAAATTAATTTTAAATTAATTTAAAAAAAATTTGTAAAAAAACAGCATATACAAAAGGCAAATAAAAAAGAGAAACTTATTCGAGAAACCAACCAAAAAATAAAGAAGAGCAAAATACAAATGTGGGAGGATTGATTATATAACTAGAAGAATAACGAAGAAGTTTCTAAAAGGTTTGCTATTTTAATGCTAATAATAAAAGAGTACTTCTGTTCAAAAATTGATATTGTATATAAACTAACCTTGCAATTTTTTTTTTAACGATATACATTTAATAATTTGAAAGCCTCATAGTTTAATATAAATAAACCGATTTCGTAAAAACTGAATGTTCTATTATTTTATCTATGCTAGTTTTGATTAGTTATTTTATGACACTCGGTATAACAAGTATCACTATCCATATGCTTGCTAAACACAAGCGTGCTCACAAGAGGTAATTAAAGCACAATGTATCAAAAAATAATGTTCAATACAATGGGCGACCAATTTACACTCATACAAGGGCCATATTTATTGCACTAGTATTGAATGGCACTATAATTTTGAATTTTACTTGTATATAAACAAAACTCGTAGATTACTGAATAACTAACGAAATTATTATGAACCTTATTAAGCAATACTTTTTCTAAAATATTTTATATGATATGTATTTTGCTAATGTAAAAATTTACAGATATTTATTAGGTGCTTGAAATTTTGATCGTTCATAGTGAACAAAAGATATTGGCCATTTTCAAATTTAGCCAAATTTGCCTACTTAATACGTTGAAAAAAATGATAATAACTGTATTTCTTCACTTGTCACTCTTAGTCACCACTGAAATCACTCCAACGGATTTTAACCAAATTTAGAAACATTGAGTTAATGCTTTGTTCATTATGAACGTTCGGAATTTCAAATACATTATTAATTGGCTTCGTAGTTTAACATTTAAAAAACAAAATATTATTTCTCACACAATGTTTCATTTATTTCTGGTAACTTGAATTGTTTATGGAACTTTTATGTACACATGTTATGAACTTCTGGTCAAGAGTTTATTTACAAACTCTTTAATTTTTCAAATAATTTGTTTAAATTCACTTATTTATCCACTATATTTATCCTTATCTTTGATGATTTCTTTAAATGTACTTTATACAAAAGTAGACAAAACGATCAATTTTTTACAGACATAAAAAACAAATGTCTTTTATTAGTGAGCTTCATGACATCAAGAAATCTATGGTTTTTTATAGGCTGTTGTTGAACGTCCGACAGATGGAAAAAGAAATAATATCATGCTATTTTTAAAAATCCCAAGTATAAACTCTAAAGTTGTGTAATCTGGAAAAAGGAATTCACACAAAGTATCTTTTTTTTTACAATTTTAGTCTTTGAATATAGAGACAATTAATACTTATCTAACTGGCACTGCATTATGTATTCTCTGAAGTGTTGGGGAAAAAGTACGTACACTAAATGGCCTGTTGAGCTGAGCGAAATCTAAAGCAGCAGTGGGCACAACAAGATCTATGTATAATAATCTGCAAATATTCACAGCAGAATTAGAGCTCCATATCAGTTGGAGCTTGAAGAGTCCATGGCATTTTAATGGTAGGGAGAAACACACAGAGGAGTATCTGTATAAAAGGAAATCATGCCAAAAGTCCTGCTCAGAAGCTGACTACCATTCCGACCCCTACAAACGAAAAAACTATCAAAAATTTATCAGACTGCGCGTTCGATGGATTTTTTTTCCTTACAATAAGAGGTATTCTAGCTCTAGGCCAGGTCCTCGACGTTTGATGAATCATGCTACAGGTCATGATCTTCAAAGCTGGTATATCCTTGCAGATCTGTGCATCTACTCTTCTTCTTTTCGTGGCTTAGAGCTGTAGCTCGTACCTAGTGCCATCAGTCCATCACCCGGTATTCGTGCATCTACTCAAGTGGCGTGTGTGAATGCACATCATTAACCAGCTGATTCTTTTCTATCCAATTCTATCCAATAAGAGTTATCCAGATTTAGGCCATGTCCCCCACCAACCAGCTGATGTATGATGTAAGGGCCTTCGCACAGCTCTGAGGAACAGATATAAAGAACAAGAATATCATGGATTAGTAATATATCTATATATACGTGGAACAGCGAGATACACGATGAACAAGACTCTTACGGGCTTTCTTCGTAGAATGTTGGACGTTGGACGTTATACGTTGGATGCATTTTAATTTATGTTGTCCGATATCTACTGAGTTCGTAATCAATGGTTGTAAACGAAGACACCTTCTCTATATTTACAAATTGACAATATTCATAACCTATCAAATACACTATACTGAGGACGTAACCTGGAGCTTATTATACTTCTACAAGGGAGTAAAAAGAAAAAAAATAGACTGTATAAGTGACATCATAAATAGAAAATATGAATTATTTTGCATTTTATTTTCTGAAATATATCACGAATATTTTTTGTAATAATAATTTTGTTTTTCAATGTTAGATCATTAGCTACAATAATACTGCGATTTGACAAAGGGGCAAAAATTAAAAAAGGAGTATTCATTACCTAATAGCTCTCGAAAAAGCAACAAAGCGCTGCCCAAAATTGTTGAAGGTAACTGAATCCTGTTCAAAAGATCGTCCTTAGTACAGAGTATTTGATAGGTTATGAATATTGTCAATTTGTAAATATAGAGAAGGTGTGTTCGTTTACAACCATTGATTACGAACTCAGTAGATATCGGACAACATAAATTAAAATGCATCCAACGTCCAACGTCCAACGTCCAACATTCTGCGCTATTGAAGAAAGCCCATTATTCCTCGTGTATATCGCTGTTCCTCTTATGTATAGATATACTAACCCATGTTATTATTGTACTTTATATCTGTTCCTCCGAGCTGTACGAAGGCCCTAAGAGATATTCCAGATCTAGACCATGTCCACCACCAAATGATGTATGGCCTATTATAAGGCCTAGTCATGAGAAAAACATCAAAGAGGTACAAGGACACAGATACACAAATAACATCGGTTACTATATTTATATATAGAGAAATAGTGAGGAACAAAGTTATTTTTATCTTACTGTTCTTGGTATATATAGATGTAGTAACCCATGTTATTCGGGTATCTGTGGCTTTGTACCTCTTTGATCCTTTTCTCATGTCGAGGCCAAATTAAAAAAGGAATACATGAAAAACACAGGAATACGACGGAACAGCAAGGAACAGTGCGTTGTGTGTCGTTGTGCCCATGATCAAGCGTTCATAACCTATTAACTGTGCTAAGTTTATAAAAAAATAAATAATAGTAAGTAACTTTTATGAGTGACAATTGAATGTATTTGTATAATTTATGCATTTACCTGTATTATAATTGTTTATTTTTTTATAAACTTAGCACAGTTAGTAGGTTATGAACGCTTGATCATGGACACAACGCCACACAACGCGCTGTTCCTAGTTGTTCCATCGTATACCTATGTTTTTCGTGTATTCCTTTTTAAGTGTTCTAGCCTTAATAGGCGTATGAGGAAGTGCCTACACTAGGGGCGCGTGCGATGACGCGCGTCGAGATGCGCACCCAAACGCGCGTTCAAATTGTGCGTTTCCAGCTGTTTCACATCGTTCCAATCTTCTAACGTCATGAGCTACACTTTGAAGACGCGAACTGTAGTCTACTGTAGTCTAAGTACTATAGTACGTAGACTACAGTTTGCGTCTTCAAAGTCTAGTTCATGACGTTAGAAAATTCGAACGATGTCAAACAGCTTGGAACGCACAATATGGCTGCGCGTTTGGGCGCGCATCTCGATGCGAGTCATCGCACGCGCCCCTAGTGTAGATACTTCCTGATGTGACGCTATGGGCCTTCGCACAGCTATGAGGAACAGATGTAAAGAACAAGAATAACATGGGTTAGTATATCTATATATACGGGGAACAGCGAGATACACGAGGAACAAGAGTCTTGTTTCTCGTGTATCTCGCTGTTTCTCGTATATATAGATATACGAACCCATGTTATGCATGTTCTTTATATCTGTGCCTCAGAGCTGTGCGAAGGCCCTATCAACAACTGTTGGTAAGGCCGTTACACAGAAAGGAACAACACACAGATATCATATTAAACATGGGTTAAGTCCATTACACGCAGAAAAAACAAGTTATAGGAACAGGTACTGTAATAAGAATAACATTCATAGGCTACATTCATATCTATACAGGCTGACCCATTTTAACTTACACACTGGAATATCTCGAAAACTAAGCGATTTATGAAAACCAAAACAAGAGAACAATTTTCTAAGAAATCAAAGAGACTATCTGAAGAACTGACCCAATTTTAGGCCCAGCGCCTTAGTAAGACCCTGTAAGGCTAAAATCTGTTTTTTCAAGAGGCATCCCTATTTTTTGTTTAATTCTATAGTTTAAAATATGTCCAGACATGTGTCCATCTTTTTTTTCTAACACCCTCCTTTGGGTCCATTATCATTTTTGAACTAATAGCGTATTTCGAAAACGACTTTGTCTCGAAAAGTAAGCGTTTAAAAAAAAGACTTAAAAGAATAATCTTTCAGGAAATGAAAGCGGTTATCTGACGAACAGACTCAATTTTGGATCCAGGCCCTTAGTAAGGCCCCGTAAGGCTAAAGTATTCTTTTAAAAGTGATTATTATAATTGATTGTTCCTTCTTGTTCTATCTTGTTCCTTCTTGTTACTTTATTCTTTATTTTTTCGTCTGTAGCTCAGAGCTGTGTGAATAAGGGCCTATATATATGATAAATAGATATAGTAACCCGTGTTGTCATTCGTATCTGTCCCTCAGAGCTATGAGAAAGGCAAGAAGATTTAGGTGTGTGTGTGCGTGTGTGTGTGTATCTATGTGGAACGGTTGTTTCCGGGATACAATTTGGTATATAATGGTAGTTCTCGGGATCTTCGGTTGTTTCCTGGATATCCCGATAAAATTGTATGTGTAACAGTAGTTTCCGGTACGATTAAGGTGCTTGCCACATCAGTGTTATATTATTTCTTTAGTAATTTTTCCGTAATTTCTATAGTAAAAGTGGGCATCCCACGCGTAACGGCGAAAGCCAATAACCTGATGGTCATTATTTAGTCATGGATCATTCTAGAATGTTTTACAATGTTTTACAATGTTTTACAATGTTTATCAACACTCATTGTGTTACTTTTAAAGCACATCCCGGATTTCTGTTCCTGGATCATTCACAATATTTTACAATGTTTCACAATGTTTTTTCAACACTCATGGTGTTACTTTTAAAGTTCATCCCGAGAGGACCATTCATTACGCGTGTATAAATATAAAAGAGGAACAGATGTAGGGAAGGAGATGTTATAGGCCTAGTACACTCCAAAAGGAACAGATAAAAAGAACGAGAATTACATGGGTTTCTATATATATATATATATATATATATATATATATATATATATATATATATATATATATATATATATATATATATATATATATATATATATATAGATCTTGTTCCTTCTGTATCTCGCTGTTCCTCATATATATAGATAAAGAAACCCGTGTAAATATTGTTCTTTTTATCTGTTCCTTTTTATGCATAATAGACCTTAGGGACTGTCTCTATAAGTGTGCCTGTGCCTTGGCACACGAACTCTGAGTGAAGGGACTATAGGCGGAACAAAAAATTGTCGTTGGGCATCTTGAAGAGTCATGACCCATGGTGAAAGAGAAACAGACCCACTCCTATCGCACAGCTACAGCTGATTAACCTGAACAAGAAGAGTGAAGCAAACATGATAGGGTAAGATTATTTTATTAGTATTTTAGTATAATTAATGTTTTGTTCTAAAAAGTATTAATAAAAAAAATCTTACCCTATCATGTTTGCTTCACTCCTCTTACTCAGGTTAATCAGCTGTAGCTGTGCCAGAGGAGTGGGTCTGTTTCTCTTTCACCATGGGTCATCACTCTTCAAGATATGCAACAACAATGTTTTGTTCCGACTATAGTCCCTTGACTCAGAGTTCGTGCGCCAAGGCACAGGCACACTTATGGAGACAGTCCCATACGGAGATTTCATAATGGACTTGTTCTGCCTGCTTCGCCCTGCTTGTTTTTCAGCACTCTCTTCACTGTGTGTCCTAAAGCGTGTACGATTTACTATCTGTAAAAAAAGTTCTTGCCAAACACTGCCAAACAGCTAATAATCTTTATAAGGTCCCTGATACATAAGAGCGTGTGCTCGCCAATGCACGCAAACACATCTCGAGTGTACCCACGCGCTTGCTTCTCTCATTGGTTGGGAGCGGCAAAAGGCCTACAAAGACCAATGAAAGAAGTGAGTTCACGTGCTCGCACGAGATGTCTTCCATAAGAATGTGGCAGGTACCTAACTACAAATTAAACCGAACAGATCAGTTTAATCTGTGCGGTTATAGTAAATTATAGATTTTTTACATCGATTGTTTTATCAGTATACGGTACATGACACATGACACACGGTGTAGAGTGACAACACGGAAAGAAAAATCTTACTACTACAGTTAGAACGGCTTACTCGTCAAGTATAGGAGCTCTCGTACTATATTAGTAAGGTGGTCTAAGCAATCGTAGTAGAGACCTATACTCTAATGGTATGAGTCGCGGTAGTAACAGCGCTACATGATTTCAGTATACATTATTGCTAACTTCTGTTGCAAAGGAGCAAAGCACAGTAACGGTTGCTAGCTGCTATATACTATACGGAAATCACAAGTACCTATTTTGTTCTGCTTCTTACATAAAATATCGTATGAATGTAAGTACTTTATAATATTTGCTAATTGTTTTATGTCTTCATCGGAAAGACTTCATGCTATTTCTGAAATTTTATTAAAATTCAATGAGACAAAATCTGAGTGCACACTTAAAAAATAAATTTGTTTACACTTGTTTTGTCATAATTCTTTAGACAAATTAATTTTGCAACTGCAATGTACATCTCTATCATTTAATGCTCTGTTTTTATTTCCGTACATCCATTACGGAGAGGATTAAGCCATTAAGAAATTATTTATGATAATTTCTATAATAAATAGTTATGTTCTTTAAATTTGGTGAACGATTTCTTTTGTAATATTTTCTGTAAAATTCGAATCTATAAGGTAAGATTTAAAAAAAAATAAAAATTAAATTGGTGGTTTATTGACTAGACAATTTGTTTAAACAATTAATTTTACAATGTCGATTTAAATATATCTAGAAAATTTCAAGATTTAATTTAGATACTTTTACAATTATTAAATACAAAAAACGTTATAATTATCAATTGAAGCTAATGCCCGAATGTTTTTATGTGAATAAGTGGGTGATACTAATGGCTATTACGGGCAAGCGATAAAGGATAAGAAAGGTAACTAACTTATCAATCATCGGACTTTCTTTTACATGTGTTTAAATACACATCTCTAATTTTTTCTAAGCTATTATCCGAACGGAAATTGACTTAGGGCTAATATGAGGGCCTTGCCCGATGCCCTAGAAAAATTACAAGGTCCTGACATGGCGCCTCGTAAGGTCCGATGTAAGGCGAGTAACTGGGCGCCTACGCGGCCCTGGCAGTTTATTCGGACTTGTTATTTCTTTTCAATTACCTGCATTAAATAACGGATCGCGCGTGAAGCTCTAAAGTCGTCTGAAATAATTAAGAAATCATCATTACGTTATTTTAGGCCCCCGCTACATAAGAGCGGATGCACGCGGACGCACGCGGATGCAACTAGGGAATATCTAGTAATTTTCAATGTAGCCAAAGTGAACAAGTCAGCGCCAGGAAAGCAACAACAGAATGAACAGACCTATGCTGAAGTCAAGGGCGAACATTAACCTCAAAATTCAACTCTTTGGTAGTTGCTATATCCAGTTAGATAATTGCTACGAATATGTGGCTACTCCACCATCGTCTCACTTTTTTCCTTCTATAAAATCGTCTTTGGTATTGTAAATAATCTAAATACACATTAAGAACCTCAATGGCTAATCTTACTAAATGTTACTTTAATTACTTTTATTGATATACTTATTTGAAAGATTTGAGAGCTGGAGAGAATAAAACCCAAAAGATTAAAAAAAAATAATCAAAATGGAAAATTGATTAATCCGTTTTTGGAGTGTGAAATCCGGAGTAAGAGTTGAATTTGAAGGTTATTGTTCGCCCTTAATTGTAGCATCGGTCTGTTTCTTCTCATCTTGCTTTGCAGGTGCTGAATTGTTTAAGTTGGCTACATTGATATTTTCTAGTTCCCTTAGGGACTCGCCACAAATGCACCGTGGCGTGGCGTAGCGTGGCATGTCGTGGCGTGTCGTGTCGTGGCGAACGCTTTTCAAAAACGAGTGCTCCGTCTATCAAGACTATTGCATCCGTGATTCAAGCGCTTTTTAGAATATGAGTCAACCACCTATAATCTTTGTTCGTGACGAAAAAACGGAGCTTTCTTTTTTAATATTTTTGCTATTATTATTAAGGATACAGCACTCGCATGTAATTTGCAGCAAGTTAAGAGCTGCTCCTTTTTATTTTCGTCGATACCTTTTTTGTCTTATAACAAGACCGTAAACTAATAAACGTAAATATAATTTTTTTTCCTTCGTCGGTATCAGCTTCAACGTACGTCCCAAAAATAATAAAATTTCGAAATCAACGACCCCTCTCTCTCTCTCTACACGTTTTCATCACGAACAAAGACTATAGGTGGTAGACTACTCATATTCTAAAAAGCGCTTGAATCACGGATGCAATAGTCTTGATAGACGGAGCACTCGTGTTCGAAAAGCGTTCGCCACGACACGACACGCCACAACACGCCACGCCACGACACGCCACGACACGCCACGGTGCATTTGTGGCGAGTCCCTTACGCACGCATACGCTTGCGTACGCATGCATCCGCTCTTATGTAGCGGGGGCCTTAGACAAGTTTCCCACGTAATAACGTCAAAGTAGCAACACCGTGAAAATTTATTGTAACCCCAAAAGTGAAACCACGTCAATGGCATTTTAAGGATTTCGTAGGGCGGGGATCCGGGAATGAACGTCAGGCAATAGTCAGGGTCATAGTGGTAGCCCTTTTACAGCGTTTGCCCGCGGCATCACTAAGGCCCTATCATTACTATCAGGGCCGGACGAGAGCGCCGTTACGCGCCTTGCTAGGAGCCCTTACGGAGAACCTAATTGGGCCCTTACAAACATCTAAGGCAAGCCCTATTCATTTTCCGTTCAGGTAGAGTAAAGCAGTCAAGGATATTATGCACTATATTATAATAATTTAAAGTGCAGTCGAGAAAATTTAAAGGATGAGGGAAGAAAAGGTAAACGTATAGGATGAAAAAATGAGAACGAAAAAATAACGGCCCAGGTCGGGATCGAACCGACAACCTTCTGCATACTGGGCAGTTACGCTACCATTTGCGTCACTGGAATGACGATTTTATCCGGACCCTAACCGATACTTAATCGTTCTCAATTTTTAACCGATTAAGTATCGGTTAGGGTCCGGATAAAATCGTCATCCCAGTGGCGCAAATGGTAGCATGACTGCCCGGTGTGCAGAAGGTTGTCGGTTCGATCCCGACCTGGGCCGTTATTTTTTCGTTCTCATTTTTTCATCCTATAGGTTTACCTTTACTTCCCGCATCCTTTAAATTTTCTCGACTGCACTTTAAATTATTATAATATAGTGCATAATATCCTTAACTGCTTTACTCTAATATCTTAGAAAAAATTAGAAATGTGTATTTAAACACATGTAAAAGAAAATCCGATGATTGATAAGTTAGTTACCTTCCTTATCCTTTATCGCTTGCCCGTAATTGCCATTAGTATCACCCACTTATTCACATAAAAGCGTTATAAATTTAATTATTGTGAAAAATAATTAAACCTAATGTATAATTAGTAACATATTCAATCTTATTTTAAGAAATTGTTAAATAAAAAGAAATAAGTCTTAGCCATGTATAACGGTTCTTAAAAAGTTGCAACGCGTGGCATACATGCTCTGTTTGTAAGCGACCTATACTGTAGAGGTAGAGGGCCTTCACACAGCTCTGAGGAACAGATATAAAGTACAAGAATAACATGGGTTAGTATATCTATATATACGAGGAACAGCGAGATATACACAAGGAACAAGAGTCTTGTTCCTCGCTGTTCTTCGTATATATAGCTATATAACCCATGTTATTCTTGCACTTTATATCTGTTCCTCAGAGCTGTGTGAAGGCCCATACGATTGCAACCGTATGAGGCAATAGTGACATACTATCATTGTATAGGGCGCTACTCTAAGACTTTCGCATGTATACAGTATTCGTAGTAGGGCCGTACTCTAATAGTATTGGACACTACATGCTTTAAAAGTTTACACACCTACTGTAGTGGTAAACGGAACACTAACTGTAGTAGTATGAAATGGTCCATGCAATAGTAGTAAGATTTTTTTTTTCGTGTAGCTACTTTACGCCTTTACTCCTTTAGAAAAATTTTTGGAATAGGTGATGAATCAAAACAATCAATTAGCGATAGAAGTTAAAGCAGCTAGAACATTATAAAACTGTAGGAGACTATATTGCGTGCCAATCATCTTATTGAGCTCCAGACACTGTAAGAGACAAAGAAAAAATGGGACTGGGAGGCTGTGACTATGATTTTTTCCTTGGATTGGATTCGTGGCTGCCGTTGTTGGTGCGGTGACCGTTGTGTCCCGATGTTCTCGACGGTCGTGATTGATGCTTGTAGCTCTCTCATCTTTTTTTCTTTCCTGACGAAAGAGCGCTCCTAGTTTAACCCATCCTGTTTCAATGTGATTTTTGAAGTGGTAGTTCTTTGCAAGTTCTTTTGCACTCTTTGTGATCAGTTCCTTGAATCCGTTGGCCAAATCCTTTCGCATGTGGATTTCTTGATGCGGTTTTGTCATTGGTCTGATTCCGAGAAGATTGCGGATTTCCTTCTCCCTAGCGGAGTCACCAGAGTCAATATCTTTCTCGTCTTCTAGTGCTTCAGAATCTATCGTTTCTTTCTTCTTGTCTGACTCCGGTTTCTGGCGAATTTTAAAAAATGTTAAAAAATAGGGCCCATTAAAAAAATCCGAGAGACGTGTCTCATCATTTATTAAAGGAAAGTGTTTTCTGCAAGAGTAGGAAAATCCAGGACCCAAATCTCTGGTTAGTTAGTCCCTTGTTAGGCATGAGGGACCCTCATATGGGATCTATGTGGGAAACACGTGGGAACCGTGAGGTTCCTTACGGGATTCCTCAACAAAATCGCACATGAGTCCCATGTATGTTCCACATGTTTTCCCCAAAGGCCACATATGTGTTCCATGTGAATTTTTAATAAGAAACCTTTGCTTTTTTTGTTTTCTCTTTGCTGACTCAATTGCAAACCAAGTTTCCTATAACATTGTTATGTGGAATGACTTTTGTAGCCCCACGTATCAATTCTTTTATTCCCATCTCAACAAATATGGCCACTTTTTTCCCTCAAAAACGGGACAAAAATTAGAGTTGTTTCCCTCTTTCAAAAAATTTAACGTTGGCGGGAAACATGACGAAATTTCCCGCAAAAGAGGGAAATATGCCATACTCCCCGCAAAAGAGGAAAATATGGTCATATTTCCCGCTAAAAGAGGGATATATGACCATATTTCCAGCTTTTGAAAAACATAAGTAAATTCCATATAAACAGCCAAATATTTCCATCGGTCCCACTTTCCAAGTAAAAAAATGGCCACAATTGAGATGGGAATAAAGTACTATATGTAACTCGGGAGAGAAATCGATGATTCCCTCGGGTGATCACTGACCCTTCGGGTGAACCGACCCGCGGGACTCAAGAGCGACTTCTCTCCCTTATTGCATAATGTACTATTTTATCCCTTCCGCGTTTCAAGAAATATCTTTTATGTCATTTATTTTATCATATTGATAGATTGTTTCTTCTATTCTCAGGATTATAAAATGCTGTTCAGTATATGCTGTTACATCTGTTGTAACGTTCTTTGAGTTAATGAATTGAAATTGGATGTAGTTATACCACTTATAAACAGCTAAAATAATTTTTTACGAGAGACGTGCGTTTTAAAATTGTTTAATAATATAAAATGGATTATAAAACACGTAAAAAGTATGCATATGATAATACGCATAAAATGCCCAGAAGCACAGCGTACAAAATAAAAATGGCTCATTCATCTGAGAGAACTCCTGAGGTTAGCGGATCAAAATTCATAAACAATTATTTATAATGTTTATAAAAATGACAATAACAAATGCTAATAATAAAAATATAACTTTCAAAGAAAAAAATGAAATATATTGTGGATAATTTAGTACAACTTAATAGCTTGTTTTTACAGGTTCCTTTATTACGAGTTCATGAGCAGGGGGATTTACCGAATGAACATGAAGGGAAATCAATATTGTCTACATTGACAAGCCACGAATCAATTGAAAGCTGTAACATATCATCCCAAGATGATATTGCTTTTAATATAATAACTCAAAATGATGATTTATCATTATCTGAGACAAACCTTTTACATGCCGATTTACAGGTAAGTATCTGTGTGTATGTGTGTGTATGTATAGTAGGTGTTTTATCGATTGAGAGTTTATTGAGAGGGCAGATACTGTATTACACATGAACGTCTGCAATAGTAAATTCGTAAATATCTGTAAGTATTGCAATGTAGCATAAAGCGATACACAATAATTAAAAAAATGTATGTAATATGTATAGAATTTATCTGAGTATTTCTGTTTTACAATTAATAAAACACCTGCAACCATATATGGATGCAACCATAGAGCAATATTGCTGAAACCCATGATTTTCATTTCACCATTGCAAGTTATTTAGTTCGACTATTTCACTTTAATATTGTAACAATATTGCTATAATTTTATGTGCAATATTGCTGCAAGGTCATACAATATTGGCGAAAGTTAATTTTTTTCATTAAAAATACGAGACTTACGTATATAGGTAAAAAAATATTTTTTAAATATGTGTACGCATGTGTATCAGTGATCTCGTTTGTAGAAATTGCCTATTTTTAGCGTTTTTTTACTCATTTTGAAATGCTTGTCAAAAAGCGAGTTTATTATATTTTATAACCTACAAAAAAGAATTTCTTCATTTTCTCAAGACCTTTCCAACGAAAGGATACACAGGATTATTTGTAGAGTCTCGTTAAATTTCCACTGCAGCTCATTTCCACTATAGTTCATTTTCACTCTAGTCTTTAGATAGTTTGAGCCGCAGCAACCCATCCTAATGTATGTTCTATATCGTAGGGCCATCTATATCTCGACTTCTGTGGTGCTACTACTGTTAACTTCAGACTTCGGTTTCATGGAGAATCTGTTGCCAACTCTTTTCTGCACTTCTTGCACCGCCTCCAAAGTACTCTGTCCTGCATGAAACCCGTATTGCATCTCTGATAGCCCTTCGGTGGTTCCGGGACGTCCAGTTCGCTCTGCACGCGATTGAGATCATCCTCTCATATAGCTTGTCAGTAGAGTTGGGTATGTATAACGGCCTCCAAGAAGATTGTACGTTGAGATCCTCGGTTTTGTTCTTCGGTATGAGGATCATTTTTTCGGAATTTCCATTGTTTCGAAAATGGTCTATCCCCAGACATGTGTTGAATAAGTCCAAGATGAGTTGAAGCTTCTTCCGAATAGATGCTCTTAGAGCTTCATTGGAGATCCCGTCGGATCCAGGGGCCTTTCTTGGGCTCAGCCTCTTTACAGCCAGTTTTAGTTAGCTTATATGCACTGGGAGCGAAGCGGGGAGGCTGCTTGCCAAACCACACTGCGCGCCGCGCTTTCTTGCTATAGACGAATGCGCTCTCAGTTTTGACACGTAGCGTTCCAAAGCTGAGACCGCAGCCGTCTTAAACGAGAGAGCGCTGTAGCACTATATCACTCTGTTTCTCTGTCTATCTCATTATATCTGCTCTGAGCGTCTACCTTTTCGCGTGTGTCACTTTATTTCAGCATCTGTGACACTGTCTTTAAATCGGTGTCTCTGATTCCTTATCTCTTCCTCTCTGCGTCCATCTCTCTTTCTACCTTTCTTTGTGCCTCGGTCTTTGACGCTCTCGCTCCGTCTCTATGTCTGTTTCTGTCTATATATATATATATATATATATATATATATATATATATATATATATATATATATATATATATATATATATATATATATATATATTTACACTGCCAAATCCGGGCACTTTGAGGAGCTAGGGTTTCGCCGCCCAGAGTTCGGGAAATTGACTAAAGAAATAAACCCTTCTCTGCGTGGACAGACCCTAGCTGCTCCTCAAAGTGCCAAAACTCTTCAAAAGGGTACAGTCAGGTCCGTATATATAAAAATTTCTCCTCAAAGTGACGATTTATAACACATATATATATATATATATATATATATATATATATATATATATATATATATATATATATATATATATATATATATATATATATATATATGTGTGTGTGTGTGTGTGTGTGTGTGTGTGTGTGTGTGTGTGTGTGTGTGTGTGTTCCTGTCTATAACTGTCTGTTTCTGTCTTTATTTCTGTTCTTAACTCTATGTCTCTGGCGCACTACTTTGTCTGTCCCAATCCACCGGTCTTATATTGGTTATATCATCCTTTTTCCATTTTACTGTCTCTGCTGCTGTGTCTATCTCTCCGTCTCTATTTCTGGCTCTATCTCTATGTTTCTGCCTCTCGGCCTGTCACTGTCTCTCCATCTGTCTGTTCCACCTCGCCTCTGTTCCTGTCTCTTTGTCGATGTCCCTTTGTTTTGGTTTTCATATCGCTGTCTCTCTAGCTATGCCGTTTTTCGTCTCACCTCATGATTTTTCTTTAATAAATTAAATTTTTTTTTATTGTATTAAGAATAGATGATGCTAAAATGTCGGGCTAACTTCGCCAATACATTTTTTACTTTCTCTCCGTCACTGTCGGTATATCTCTACCTTTTTGTTCTCTGACCTCTGACCCTGTCTCCTTGTCACTATCTCTGACTTTCCGTTTCTTTTTTCCATTCTTCGTCTACGTCTCTTTGTATTTGACTTTCTGTCCCTGTCTCCTTGTATCTTGGTTTAGCATCAATCACATTATCACTCTTACTGGTTGTCTCTTCCTCCCTGTCTCTGACTCTCTTTCTACCATCCGGTGTCTCTCAGTCTCCTCTATCCCGCTGTTTCTTTCTCTATCTGTTAGTTTTTGTCTCTAGCTCGCTCTTTTTATTCTTACTTCTTTATCTTTATGATTATTTATTCGTATATGTTTTACTGACTCCATTTCTCTATCAACCAATGTTTCTGCACCCTTTTCTCTGTCTATATCTTACTGTCACTTTCTCTATCTCTCTATCAATGACTATATCACTCTGTATCTCTATTGCTGACTCTATCTCTCTGTCTCCGTATCGCTGACTGTCTGGCTCCCTTCAGAGCCTGAAGAGCTGCCCGGGGGCGGAAGGGTAGCGGTTGGGGAGTCGAGGGAAAGCGGATGGGGTATGGTGGGAACGTCTGTCTGAACTAAACATGAAAAAACGACGTTTCTATTGACGTTTTTACGTTATTTTACGATGTTTCTATTGACATTATTACGTTATTTTCGGGAGCAGATGGGAATGCCATAGGGAGCGGATGGTAAGCGTGAGAAAAGGAGCGGAGAGGGGAGGCGAAGGGGAAGCGGATCGGAGCGGAAGGGAAGCAGTTAGGGTAGCTGCTCAAAATCTTGATTCTTGAGGTGTAAAAAGGTGAGCGGTAAAGTAAGCAGCTACGACAAACAGCTCCGAATGAAAGCGGCGAAAGTCACATTTGCAAACAATTGAGATATGGATATCATGAGAACCCTTATAACTGAAACTATTATGAACGCCCTAAACTGGGCCGGTTTGCTCTCGGCGTCTACCTTCTCCTTTATGTCACTTTTTTTGCATCTCTAGCAGTCCTCGTTGTTGAACAATTTTCTTTAATATCCTAACTTGTCCTGTCTCTGAGTGCTTTGCAGCCGAGACTACCCGAGCGCAGTGAGCTCTCATTAGTAAGTCTCCTTTATCCTGATTGCAAAATACAAAATGGCCCTTATTTCTTTGAGTGTAATTAGGCCGTTAAGAGAGAAGTTCCCAATATTTGTTAAATACTTAGACGATACTCTATAGTTCTCTATTGGAACGCATCAAAAAGGCTCCCTTTAGACTAAAACAGCATATCTTCATAAATTCTGTCGCAATCTCTAATGTTTACTACCACAAAGTACTGACAGGAGTAACGTCAAATCAGCAACGTCCACTGCACTGAAAAAAGCCCCCCCCCCTTCCTTCGTAGGCCAATGAATTACGGTGCCAAACGACATTTGGATAGGCTATTTCCACGTCCTAGGGTCTGAGACAGTATTTAGAATTCCATCTCTGTGTCGATTAGTCTCCTTTTATTACAAGGACCGTGTGCTTACATTTTCCGAATCCTCAAGAGCAAAACCTCGCGAACCAATATCTAGTCAAGGGGATCGATCAATAAATACAACAGCTTATTGAGATCTGCTCACCTACTTCCCCTTGATAAACTTCAAGAAGAGGTGGTGACGATTCCAAAATGAGAACGCGGTGGACGAAAACAGTGAACGCGCAGCGCTCACTCGATTAGGTTATGTTATGATACTAGCACGTACCGCAGCGCCCCCAATTTATCTCAGTATATAGGCACTATACATTCTGAATTATATGTGTATGTGTGTGTGTATCTTATAAGCAGGTCTGATATGCCAACTCTAAAACTGAGCGCTACTTATTTTACTTATATTTTGTATGCACTAAATAATTTTATTTTTATATTTTAGATTTCTGCAGAATCATTTAGCATCAAATCAACCTGAATCGATATTAATGAAACTATTAGACGAAATAGAGATTTTTAAAACACAACAAAATGACATACTACGTGCCAAATCATTCGATGACCTTTTAGATAATTCAAATTTTTATGAATCAATTAGGCAACTAGTTGATAGAAGTCCAGCAGAAATGCTTTTGATGATTCTAAAATATTCTATCAAAAACAAGCTTTGCTTGACTGCAATGTCCGAATTGATTATGTTGATAAACCGGCTTTTTCAAGATCCGGTATTACCCGAATCCCGGTACATGATTGACAAATTGTTCAATCCCAAGAGTGAAGTTGAATACCATATAACGTGTCCAAAATGTTGTTTGTACATAGGTAATCTTCAAAATATAAAAACAAGTACAAAATGTCGAAATTGTAATTATAATATTAATATTACACATCCGTCGAACATGAATTTCTTCGTTATTATTAATCCGTCTCACGAAATTGGATATCATTTAACGAAACATGCTGATTACTATCACTATGTCTTACATGAGAGAGTTTCTGAAGAAGGTCATATTCAAGATATTTACGATGGGCAGTATTATAAGAATTTTGTTCGACAGTTACCAGATATATATAAGTTACAATACGTAACTGCTGTTTTGAATACTGATGGAGCGCCTAAATTTAAATGCTCTCATTATGCATTATGGCCAATATATCTGATGCCTAATGAAGTGCCTCCACAGGAGAGATTCAACTCAATTGTGACATGTGGATTATGGTTTGGAGTAAAACCTGATCTACGTATTTTTATTGATCCCTTTATTGATATGATTAACTGTGAATTAAAAAATAATATAGAGATTGAAGTCAAAGGACAACATAAATTAATATGATTGTTTTCAATACTGGTTTACGTTGACTCAATTGCTCGTGTCCCCTTGCAAGGGACTGTACAATTTAATGGAAAATACGGTTGTAACTGGTGTTTACATCCAGGCGAATATTTTGCAAAGAGCATGAGGTACCCTATTTTGCATTACCACCCAGAAGTTAGGACTTCACAAAATACCATTACGCTAATGAATGAAGTGCGAGAGGCTAAAAGACCTATCTTCGGGATAAAACAAGTGTCACCTTTTTAGTTAGTAATCAGTTTAGTAAACCTCCCAAATTTTGATATCATTAATGGCTTTGTACCAGATTACATGCATTTTTATGTATATGGCGTTGTAGCACAAATTTCCGAATATACTATATCATCTTTGTCAAAAGAAGATATAATGCATATTGATGATATTTTAATCAGTATGAAGGTACCCAATCAATTGCATCGCTTAACAAAAGGCATTAAACATCGTAACAATTGGAAAGCTTTAGAATGGGAGAACTGGGCTTTATATTATAGTATACCAATTTTTCCATTTATATGAGAGAAGATAAATTAAAACATTGGATAATTTTAGTTGAAAGCCTATATATTTTACTACAAATGGATATTACACATGAGGAAATCATTAAAGTTGACGAAATGTTATATATTTTTGTTGCTAATGTGGAGAAATTTTATACGAAAGCTGCAATGACATATAACATTCATCAACTTTTGCATGTAATCCAAAGTGTTGTTGATTGGGGACCACTTTGGGCACATTCTTCGTATTGCTTCGAAAGTGCGAACTATATACTCTTAACTGCCATAAAATGTGCCAAAGGCGTTAAACAACAAATTATTCGATTCATAAATATTCACCACATCACCAGAATACTAGAAGAAAAAGTAATTCCAATTGCTTCGCATTTAGTCAAGGAATATTGTGAAGAAATTACTACTGTACGTGTACGTAACACTATAAAATTTAAAGATATTCGTTACTTTGGGAATGAAATACTAATATGTGATGATATAAGCACAAAATTTCAGTTGTAAAGAAATAATGTAAGAGCATATATTAGAATAGTCAAGAATGGCTGTTTATTTGATTCATTAGAGAAAAATAATGATCGATCGTGCAACTGCTATGCAAAATTAGGTGATGGAACCTTCATTAAATGTTTTGCTTTTACCATTGATGAACAGAACCATGATGAAGGAACACTGTGTTATATTATTGAGACTAAAAAGAGAAAATATTGTAATATAATGCAAGAAGTTACTCGTATAAGCAATGAAATTACTTATGTACCGACAGCAGAAATTTCTTCAGTATGCGTTTTTATGGACGTAAACAGTGTCAACTACATTTCTTCTTTATCCAATCAATTGTATTATTAAAGTTGGAATAGATCAGTTACTATTTTTATTTTTATTTATCAAATGACGTTCTATAATTTAGCGAAAGGGCAAATTCTTGCGTGTAAGAGAGAGCAAGAGAGAAAAGGAAGGAGTGAAAGAGCGAGATAGCGAGAGAGAAAAAGAGGGCGCGAGAGGGCGAGAGAGCGAGATAGCGAGAGAGAAAGAGAGAGCGAGAAAGCGAGATAGAAAGAGAGAGCGAGAAAGTGAGATAGAACGAGAGAGCGAGAAAGTGAGAGAGAAGGAGATAGATCGAGAGAGCAAGAGCGAGGGGGTGCAGAGAGGGAGAGAGCGAGAGAGGGGGTTCAGAGAGGGAGAGACCGAGAGAGGCGGGTGCAGAGAGAGAGAGAGAGAGAGAGAGAGAGAGAGAGGAGGGCGAGAGAGCGAGAGATTTGAATTGGAGTTTTAATTTCATTTATTAATATCCAATGGTCCAAGATAATCAGCGCATTACAAAATAATACATGGTTAGCGAAAAATATACAATCGGTTTGGGTGAGAGAGCAAGAGAGAAAGAGGGGAGAGTGAAGAAGGAAGAAACGCAATCTTAACATAAAAATGAAAAAAAGAAAGAGAAAACAAAAAATATATAAAGATAAAACTGAAAAAAAAAATATATTATAAAGATATGCGCAAATTTAGCTCGTATAAATGGTCTAAGAAACGCCAAAATTTGTGCTTACGTTACAAAAAAATATAATAGAAAAATCATTAATCCTAAACACTTCTCTAAACAAATTTTAGTATACTTACATTTTAGTGAAAAAAAGCAAAAGGGAAAACGAGGCACACAACATCTGGCTCGTTTTGACGAGGAAAGTGCGTAACCTTTGGGTCATGGATTTGTATAAAATTGAAAGATCGTGTTTTAGAGTAAGAAAGATTGAACCCCTGTTCCAGGATTTACTCTCATAGGTACTTTTCCTCAAGATTTGTGCCATATTATCTTGAAAATGCGTTATTTAGTTAAAAAATTATGTCTCTTCTATTGTATGTAACTCTGAAAGTATTTCCGTTACGAAAATGAGTTAGAAAAATTGTAAAAGTAGGCAAAATAGTATATTGTGTACCACGGGCGTAAAGTGGACTTCTTTAGACCGAGTGTGGACATTGCCGAAGACGAGTACTGCAACCCACGAGGTCAAAAAGCCCACTTAGCCATTGGTGCACACCATATTTTTTGTAAGACAAGTATTATTTTTTGCATTTTTTTTTATAAAAAATGAAACTTATGGGCAGCAGGCAATAAAATATTTTTATTGCCCGCTACGGCGAGCAGCGGGCGTTTTTCAATTTTGGTTGCCCGCCGATCTATAAACGGTCACTTTCAGCTCGTATAATACGTCAAAAAACGCGAAAAAGATGCTTGTGTGACAAAAAAAACTTTATTTTAAGCACCGTATCGTCTAAAAATATTAATTTTTCAGAACGTTATGAGAAATCAAAGATATCTTTAAAAAAATCATTGAAAATAGCACTTTTAAAACCCTTTAAAAAGGGGGAACATTTTCATTATTTCATTATAAAATAAAGCTTTATCTGCCTACTTTTACAATTTTTCTAACTCATTTCCGTAATGGGAATACTTGCAAAGTTACATGCAATAGAAGATACATCAATTTTTAATTAAATAATGCATTGTTAAGATAATATGGCACATTTCTTGAGTAAAAGTGCCTATGAGAATAAATCCTGGTCGAGGGGTTCAATATTTTTTACTCTTAAACACGACCTTACAATTTGATACAAATCCGTTACTCAAAGGTTACGCACTCTCCTTGTTAGTGTAGATTTTTATTAGTATAATATCAATACGTATCTACCGGTTTCACCAATTCATTTATATCAATCGTTGTTCAAATCTTATTTTATTAACATAAATCAGTAGTATGTGTAATATTTATAAATTTTTAATCGTTTTTCTGAGGATTTAATTCTATAAAATAATGATGTAAGCAAAAAGTTGTACTTTGAAAAATACTACATTTTTGGGCAAATTATTCGTTTACAGTCGCTTTGATAATAATAGGAAATAGGAATTTATTCAACAAAAAATGTTTTAGAATAAAAAAGTTTTGTATTATACTTACATCAAAGTCCTGACGGTAATAGCCGAAGGTAAATAATTAATAAAAAATGTTTCTTATAGCGAAAATTTGTGCATAAAAAAAATGGAGTTGAATTAGTCAAAGCAATCCTTAGTGTTAGATTGTTATCATAAATTCATTTTATGCGTTACACTTAACAATTATTTGTATAGGTATATTTATAATACGCGCGCACATATAGGCAGTGCTGCCAACTTATATTTAAGCTGGAAAAATTTGCGTGCGAGATAACGCCTTCTTCAAGCGGACTTCAAGATAATGTCTTATTCAAGCGGGCACCGATATAACGCCTTCTCAGCTGGACTCCGAGTTAACGCCTTCTTCGACCGGAGTCCGAGTTAACGCCTTCTTCGGCCGGACTTCGAAATAGCGCCTTCTCGGCTGGACTCCGAGTGAACGCCTCCCTCGACCGGAGTCGAAGTTAACGCCTTCTTCGGCCGGACTCCGAGATAACGCCTTCTTCGAGCAGACTCCGAGATAACGCTTTTCTCTATTCGGAAGCGACGAAATGTACGATAAAAGTTTTTGTCAATAGGGATACAATGATATATCATAAAATACATATAAAATATAAAAAATAGATTAAAAAAAGATTTACCAAAAATCTAAAATTTAAAAAAATATCAATATTAAAAAAAATTAAGAGTAAATATCTTTTGAATAAAATATAAGAGAAATAAAATATATAAAATATTTATAAAATATTTCAACTAATATCACATGGATAAGTCAATAGGCTATGTCTGACTAGGTTGACTGGCAGCTCATTTTTTCTACAGAACTAACGGTTGAGATCCAGTAGGTGCTGGCACCCTTTTGAATGAAGAAAATGATGGGAGGTTGTGCAGAGAGAAAGGGGAGAGCGAGTTTCACAGGCGGACTCCCTGAGCCAGAAACGCTCTATCAACTTCTTGTAGTTCAGTGCGGGGAACTTAAGCTCCGGCTGCACTCCCCTCTTGGTTGGCTTAGGCTTGTGCTCCGTAAAAAAGGCAGCCAGATAACTGGGCTCACGTATCCGAAAAATTTTGTATATAAGTAGGGCTGCGAAATAAAACCTACGTAAGTCTAAACGTAGCCAGTCTAGGCGTCCTAGACCAAATGATGTACCTCACATATGCATTACTTAATCTCTTCACTCTCTTTTTCGCTGTTCGTTCGATGCGTCTAGGTATACCACCGCGCAGTAGTTGAGGTGGAGTATGTGTTAAGGACTCAGCTAGCCTTTTGCGGAGAGTCTCGGTGATACATGCCCTAATAAACCACAAAGAATCTAGGGCTTTATTTATATTTTTTTTTAATTAATCGATGCGGTTTCCATAGTATTTACTATCATACAAAAGTAATTATATAATTTACACAATTTACACTTTTTGTAGGAGTAAATAGAATTGCTTCCGTCTTTCCAGCATTGGAGTTAGTGCGTGACAACGCCCGTGCGAGATCACCTAATTTTCGCACGCCATGTGAAGAAATATATATCTGGTACAATTTACATCAAATACCAGGTCCGAACTCTGTGAAATATCCAGGTTGTTTCTAGTCAGTCAGAATTTTCATTCTTATTAGAGATGACCATCTGGGTACGTCCTTGTAGGTTTGATTCACAGGAGTGCTGAGATGGAGAACCCTAGCCGACTGAGTTTACACAGGAGTTTTGATGGTCCAATAGTATCACAGGTCTTGCTAAAGTCTAATAGTACCAGCAGCGTCAGTTTTCTGTTGTCAATGCCTATTTACTTAAAAATTTATATGTCGATGGTTAGCTTATGGAGTGCCGTTTCAATGCTGTGATGCTTACGGAATCAGGCCGGGAAGGAGTCGAATAAATTATTGCTACTTAAATAATCCGTGATTAGGTCATGGGTCATTTTTTCGAGCACCTCGGAGAGTCAGCAAACCGAGGTGGGCGTATGACTACAGGTTAGGCTTTGCGGCAAAATTCGCAAAGATAGCTCTTCTGTAGGTTCCAGATGGTATGTGCATCTGCATTTGACGTAAATGACAAATCAGCATTGAGCTACCCTATGATGAACTTGTAACTATACTCGCCAATAAGGTCACTCGAAAAATCAAAAAGGTCGGTGTCCTTTTGCATGGTGATGTGTGTTGGTCTCGAAATGACACCAACTAAAATGGAAGGAGATGAACCTTACTGCACGCAACAAAATAAGTACACAGGGACTTAAAGTCTTCCCAGTCTCTGAGGCATGGATAACGTCGTTTCATAGATACAGGGAAACTCTGCTACTATTTATGTTGCGATTTTGCCTTAGTACCAAGTATCCGGGTTACTGTTCAGTATAAACTTAAGGGGGTCTTACACCTAGTGGCTTTTGAGGCCAAAATTAGCTGAAAAAAAGAAAAATGTAGTTTAAGCTTAATACCATATTATATACTATAAATACACACTATTTCTAATAAAATGGCCCAAGATATAAATCTGTAGCCCTTTTTACTCAGAGATATAGAATTTTTAATTTTTAGTATATAATCTGGTATAGAGCTTAAACTACATTTTTCTTTTTTTTCAGCTGATTTTGCCCAAAAAAGCCACTAGATGTAAGACCCTTTTAATCACCTGACATATGAATTGATTTTTCAAGTGATAAATAATGTAATTTATCACGTGACGATTTAGCTTCATTTGTTAAGGAAACTTTGGTTCTGAATCCCATTAAAATTGTCTCTAATTTGGCTCTATCCCATTCTATTCCGTCGTGGGTGAAAAATAGTTCATATTTTTGGTACACGTGTACATAATGTATTATAACACGTGATAATTAATTATTTATGATATAATATTTCATGTAACAAATGATATGACTATCTAGTAGTGCGTCACGTATCAAGTTACGAGGCAACATAAAACGTAAATAATCAAGTTATATATTTATGAGGTGATATGTCGCGTGATAAATCATGTGACGAGTTATATATTTATGAGGTGATATGTCGCGTGATAAATCACGTGACAAGTTATATATTTATGAGGTGATATGTCGCGTGATAAATCACGTGATAAGTTATATATTTATGAGGTACATGTGGCGTGATAATCCGGCTGCAAATCACGTGACAAATCCGGTGACAAATCACGTGACAAATCAGGTGAGAAATCACCTGACAAGTTATATATTTATGAGGTTATATGTAGCGTGACAAACCGGCGACAAATCCCGTGTCAAATCCCGTGACAAATCACGTGACAAATCACGTGACAAATCAGGTGATAAATCACGTGACAAGTTATATATTTATGACGTGATATGTCGCGTGATAAATCACGTGACAAATGACGTGACAAATCAGGTGATAAATCACCTGACAAGTTATATATTTATGAGGTACATGTGGCGTGATAATCCGGCGGCAAATCACGTGACAAATCCGGTGACAAATCACGTGACAAGTAATATATTTTTGAGGTGATATGTAGCGTGACAAACCGGCGACAAATCCGGTGACAAATCACGTGACAAATCAGGTGACAAATCACGTGACAAGTTATATATTTATGAAGTTATATGTAGCGTGGCAAACCGGCGACAAATCCCGTGTCAAATCCCGTGACAAATCACGTGACAAATCACGTGACAAATCAGGTGATAAATCACGTGACAAGTTATATATTTATGACGTGATATGTCGCGTGATAAATCACGTGACAAATGACGTGACAAATCAGGTGATAAATCACCTGACAAGTTATATATTTATGAGGTACATGTGGCGTGATAATCCGGCGGCAAATCACGTGACAAATCCGGTGACAAATCACGTGACAAGTAATATATTTTTGAGGTGATATGTAGCGTGACAAACCGGCGACAAATCCGGTGTCAAATCCCGTGACAAATCAGGTGACAAATCACGTGACAAGTTATATATTTATGAGGTTATATGTACCCTGACAAACCAGCGACAAATCCCGTGTGAAATCCCGTGACAAATCACGTTACAAATCAGGTGACAAATCACGTGACAAGTAATATATTTTTGAGGTGATATGTAGCGTGACAAACCGGCGACAAATCCGGTGTCAGATCACGTGACAAATCACGTGACAAATCAGGTGATAAATCACCTGACAAGTTATATATTTGAGGTGATATGTCGCGTGATAAATCACGTGACAAGTTATATATTTATGAGGTGATATGTCGCGTGATAAATCACTTGTCATATCACGTGATAAGACAAATCACGTGACAAATACGATGACAAATCGCGTGACAAACCACGTGACAAATCAGGTGACAAATCACGTGATAAATCAGGTGACAAATCAGGTGACAAATCACGTGACAAATCACGTGTCATAATGTCACGTGATAAATCACGTGATAATTTTCAGTAGGGTAATTTACATAATGCTCTATCTCCACCTTTATGTATGTAATCAAATATATATTTTATACTTTGAATATTGGCGCAATATTCTACAGTAATGTGACACATATTTTTTTAATAAAAAACTATTATAAGGTGCTACCATAGAATTATCTACTGAGATTAATTGACTGTTATTTTTTGGTTTATACGTAAAATTTTCTGAGGTATTATTTCTTCGTTTATATTCTGGATAACCATTCTTTTCAAATTTTGTATAATTTGTAAATGATATAGAAAAATTTTTTTTACATATACTTTTATCTTTTATATAACAAGGAGAACTATGTGTATGCGGTCCATGGAGCATGTGTTTAATTACTAATTTTTGTAAGTTTTCATCTTCATTTTTGTCTGGTATGTCTGCAGATATATATTTATCGTATAAATATTATTATATTTATTGTATAAATATAGGATATATTTTATTTTCTTTTATGTCATCTAATAATGACATTAATTTTGTATGAAATAATCTAACTGCTATATTTGGAATATCATTTGGTGTAGTCTTTACAGGAAATTTTTGCAAAACTTCTTTTAGTTCTTGCCACTTAGGATTACATGTTACTGTTATAAATAAGTCAAGTCTCTCAGTATTTCTCATAATAGCCATTGCATCTTGATAATGTTGTTGCATATATCTCGGACTACCAATGTAAGTGGCTAGTAGTATAAAAATATTTCCTAATCTTTCTTTATTTTCAAAGTTATTAGAAATATTAGAAGAATTATTCATTACATGACCTAATAAACCTTGATAACATTCGACTCTTAATTTTTTTTGATTATTTCGAAAAAAATTCATTTTATTACTTTCCATCATAACGTATGCATGTAAAAAAATTGTTGTGTTAATCTTCCACAATATAATAATGGACTAAATTTACCATTTGGTCGATAAGCTAATCTATATGAATAATATTGTAGGATAGTAAGATGTTCCTTTTCTGGAGCGCTTGTTCTTTTAGTGTAACCAACATTCCAACCTAAATCTCCTAAAGGAAATAATATCGGGAACACCATAGGATCAATATGATGCGATAATTTATTAATATATGTATTTTTTTGTTCATTATCAGGAATGTTTTTAGGATATACACATACACCGTAATTTTCTGGAATTTCATTTTTCGATACTATTATTGCTCCACATTCAGATGTTATAGGAGCATTATATCTATGCTTTTGATTATTATTTTTACGGACGAAATACAATTTATAATTTGGGTAATTTTTTAAATTTGATATTTGATATAAATGTTTATAATGTTTTGCGTATGGATTACGGTTTAATATTTCAATTAATATTCGTATATCGTTCATCACCTAAGTCTTGATTTTTTTTAACCTTCGTTCAAGTGCTGTTACATTATCATAAATATATAATTGTCCACAACAAGGTTCATCTTTACCGATAGGTAATAAAGTGATTGGCGTAATGTGACAAATTTGTCTTTGAATTTTTAAATTATAAATTCCTTTTTTCTTTTCATGTTCGACGTTAGCATTAAAGGTTGCAAAACAAAATAAATTATTATAATATCGTATTAAATATCTGAATGTTTGATCATGTAATAACATTTCTTTCAATGTTTTATCATAATCACTTAAAGGTGAATGTATTATTGTACCATTATTACAACAATTAGACTTATATTTTTCTTCTTTCCAAAATACTGCTGAACATTTTATTCTACTATCAACGTCCTTCAAAATCGGTCTGCTATTAGACCTCTAAAATTGATTAACTTTCAAAAATTGGTCTGCTACCAGCGACCTCCATAATCGGCCTGCTATCAGACCTCCAAAATTGATTAACTTTGAAAAATTTGTCTGCTATCGGCGACCTTCAAAATCGGTCTGCTATCAGACCTCCAAAATTGATTAACTTTCAGAAATTGGTCTGCTATCAGCGACCTTCAAAATCGATCTGCTATCAGACCTCCAAAATTGATTATCTTTCAAAAATTGGTCTGCTATCAGCGACCTTCAAAATCGGTCTGCTATCAACGACCTTCAAGAGGCTATTTTAATATAAAAAACTCATAGAAATACGCTGATTTTTAGGTTATTTTGAGGGGAGCGGGGGGCTGAGGGGGTGGGGGGGCTGAGGGGGGCTGATGTTCAAAAACAACACTAACATCTATATAATATATATATATATGCATTTCTCGAATGGGGTTTATAAAGCCCGTTTTTTTATATATAGGGGTTTATCGAGCCCGATTTTGATTATGCAGCCCGGGCTTCATAATATTTCTAAATATAGGGGTCTATGAGTTCCGACCTAGAGTCTATAACCCCAGGGTCCATTATTTCTTTAGTCACTTGCCATAGGAAACTCTGGGCTGTAGGTACTAATATACAGTCTTGGGCTACATAAACCCCGATAAGTGTATATATTATATATATATATTTATATTTATATTTATATATGTATAAAAAAGAATAAAAAGAGACAATAGTGGGTCCCCAGTAGGCCTAATCCACTGTCTTTGTCACTATAAAATAAAACATGAAAATTGTTACAATAAAAGTATATTTTTTTATAATATAATATATATTTTGTAAAATTAAATTTAATAATTAAATGATTTGAAAATTATCCGATAATAATTTAAATTCTTCGAAATGTTTGCTTTTAATTGTATTTTTGAATTTTTATGTATTTTTTTTTTATATTTAATATTTTTTGATTGACTATTTAAAATTTTACAAACGTTATTTATATATTCCATTGTCCTAAATGAAAGAAAAATAGTACATTACGATACGTGGGCCGGAAATTGGATTTCCGGGCCGTGCGTGGTATGATGCCCGAGGCGAAGCCGAGGGCGTCATGACGCACGGCCAGGGCATCCAATTTCCGGTCCAAGTATTGTATACTATTTTTCTTACTCCCCGGCCGAAAGTACGTTCTGTAATTGTTAAATAATTGATAAAATTGCGTTGTCGTCTGCTAGCTCTGTTTGAGACGTTTGAGTGTTAGTTTTTCTTTCGACCCGCTCGATAGTACTGCCTCTGTCGGCCGCTTTGGGTAGCTCAGTCGATATTACCGACCGTTTTTTCTTTCGACCCGGCGTGGAGAGCTGGTTTTTTGGCCGTCTGCTACTTTCGCTGTTACACAGATGGTTTGATGCCCGCCCGACATTTGCAAAACCGAGGCGAAGCCGAGGTTTTGCTGGTCGGGGCGGGCATCAGAAACACATTCATTAAAAAAAGACAACACCACTTTTTATTTCAACTAACTCTTTTTTCTCGTCACAAGTGTACTTTCCTCTGTCTATTTCGTACGTGTCTAACCTTCACACCACACAAACATATTTCTTCGAACGCTTCCGTCCGTACGTTTACTTAATTGTTTCTACACGACTCGAAAGTACGTGTAGGAAACAAGAGGAAAAAACAATGACCACGATCAAACAACACCACTTTTTATTTCATTTAACTCTTTTTTGTCGTCACCTGTGCACTTTCCTCTGTTTATTTCGTACGTGTCTAACCTTCACACCGCACAAACATCTTTCGTCAGACATGCGCGCGGGCGCTCAAGCGCCGCCGGTCAGGAAATTTCGGCAGCCAATCAGAGCGCGCGGTTGGTCTAAAATAGGATGCGAAAGTTTCTCTTTCGGCCCGGAGATGCGGGCCGAAAGTACGTACTTTCGGGTGGGCGAGTAAGAAAATATTATTGTTTTAATTAACTAAAAATTAATTTAAAAAATTAATTAATTAATAATTATATAAAAATTTACTCAAAAAACAAAATTTCAATTATTATAAAGAAAGATTTTTAAATCTTCCTAAAATTTTTTCAACTTTAACTTTTCCAATTCTGAGTTTTGTATTTTTATTGTTCTGTTTTCTTTTCTTTTTTTTTATTGTTTTGTTTTCTTGTTTGTTTTGATTGATGATTTAGTTTCCTTAATTTATCTTTTTCAGTAATTTGATCTGATTCTAAATTAATCATGTATTCCATAAAATTTTGTTCATATTCTAAATATTCTGAAACTAATAATTTATTATGTATTTATTATTATTATTGAATAATGAAAAAATATATTATTGTCATTTATAATTTACTTTCGTTATATGTAGCCGACATGTTCTAAAATGAAAAATGTTTGTAAATTAAATACTTTCAATTTAATGATTTTTGTTTGTCTAGCGACTGAAAGTATTACTTTAACCTGATCGCAAATTTTGTATTTTCAGTTAAGTAAAAAAATATCTATATAAACATTATGGGTGAAAATAAAGAATGTCTCAGATTTAAATTATTTCTTTAGTTAAAGGTAAAGACATTTTTTATTTTTATTCCCTAATAGTAATATATTTTTTTATAATAGTTATATGTTTTTAATTAATTTTATGTAATTAAAAAAAAAATTAATTATCAAAAATTTCTTTCCAAACGAGATTTATAATTTCTTCTTTATTTTCTGAATTATTTTCAATAAAAATTTTATCTGGGTTTCTACATCTTGATAATGCTACTGTCACGTGACAATCCGTTAGGATCTCACGGGCAAGAATAAAATTTTGGACGCCGACCTCAGGAATATTTTCTTTTCATTCCTGCTAAAAATTGAGAACTCTCTTTTTACCTTTGTCCCCGATATCCTCCCAGACGGATATAGCGACGCCTCAATATAATTAACTTAACTGAGTAAATGTGTATATATTATAGCAAGGACCTATGAATCATCTTCGGATCGTACAAACTAGAGTCGCACCAGAGAAAGAGAGAGAAATCAACGTAGATTTAATCAAGCGACACTTCTTAACCGTGTATGTATCAATGAGTAATGTCTTTCCATTTAACCTATAATTGTTACCGAGTAAAAATATATCTAACCTTCTGATACTTTTAAAATTTTAAGTAATAAAATCTATTATTATTATTATTATTATTATTATTATCAACCTATAATTTAATTATTGTGCTTTTCTGTCCAGGGCCACCACGCTTTTGCATAGGGTATTTATATCAGTTAAGGTTTATTCCAAATTATTGAAATTAATTCTACTCAACGACAAAAATTGGTAACATATGTAAGTATAATCCTTACAATAAGTATAATGTAAATTCTATATAATTGTGAATAAATGTACGTGTATGTATTTTTATAACTATCATAAAAATTTTCTTATTTCAAAATCTATCTTAATTATATGATTTTCATATTTGAATCGAATTAATTATTATATTCTTATAGCAAGAAAACAACTCTACTACCGGCATACACATCAAATATGATAGATGTTCAAAGCATACAGAATAGATATATTGGGTCTCTATGTTTAGCTGTCAACGTGTCCCTCTTATCCTTGGTGTCCAGCAGATAAAGGTTGTGTGCAGTGATTGAGGTCCTCGAGAAAGTGGAAAAATGTAAAGTCCGAGTACAAGGTGCAATAATAATTAAAAATTTGTGTTGAAACTTATAAATTTATAAGTGTGCGTTTGAGTTATTAAGGTATATCTGTATATGTGTGGATATCTTGACTATAGTTTTGAGGAGTACCGATCACTTCTAATTCTCGCTACGTACTAACTTCCTGCGACGACCGAAACCACGTCGTCTCGCACTTTCGACCGCCCGGGCGGTTTCCCCTCTCTCTCTTTCTCTAGTGATCTTTTGACAGCGCTTGCACTTTTCGCGCCTCACGCCACTACCCAACGCGCGATGGAGGTATGCTACGCGACGGATTCCTACACAAGTTGAATAAACGAAGCATGTTTCAACATTATGATGTCGAAACATGTCCCACTAATATACGTTTTTAAAAATTTAATTGCGGAACTTTCGTGAACATATTTTAATAGATTTCAATTCAACTTGAATTAAAAATCCGTCACGTAACAACACCCCCTTCTTGGAATGGTTGCCGTCCTCGGTGACATATAGCCGATGATCATCTTCGTGTAATGGAATAAATTCCTTTATAAAGTCCTTAACTACAGAAAGTACAAAGCAATTAAAGTTATTGAATCAAGGTATAGTATTCTCTTTGTTCCATGGATATCCGAGATGACGCTGGTCGCATTAATTCACGCTGTTTGCGGCACGTTTCCGAATGTAATTTGTTGTTGCGTATATCAATGGAAAGTCCACATGGAGCGTGAATTCTCCTGACGAGGTGCGTGGTGGTAGTATATTGAGGTCGAGCAGGTTTTGCATGGTATTTATGTTCGGAGTATCGACGTGCTTTGGAGGCAGAATTTCTCGTGAAATACTTCACAAACCCGTGAGACAATCGACCTTTTGCGTCTCGAACAGTGTGACAATACTCCATAATCCCAAATTGGGAAAATTGCAGGAAAAATTGATTCTCTTGTTCCTTTTCAGCTTGCACTTTATCAGCTATTTTAGAGTCTACCCATGGAATTTGACAAAATATTCGAGTGTGGTCGGAAGTGCCCGTCAATCGAGAGTGTTTTGCTTGAAGATTGTTAACTATGTGTACCACAGATCGCATTTTTGGTGGTTCCGGAGTCTTTTTCGGGAAGTGGCAAATGGTTTCATGATATGTTCGGGAAACCAGAGAACTTTGTGGTTTTCGGCGATGCTAGCGTGTTCGAGTTCCTTGAAGGTAATTACACTGTGTTCTAAAGGTGGAGCGATTTTTCTGGTAGTGGCCCCAATTGGCCGTCCACGACCTCTATTTTTTATGGAGGTTAGTTGTGGATTCCTTTGAACACCAGACGCCCCAGCTTTTGTTTGACTAATATTCGAGGTGGTAGGTCTAGGACCGTCCCTTAAAGGAGGTTTGTTCCGGTTTCCAGTCATATCATAACTTTTAATTTATGAAGATTAAGATTGATGTCCTCTTCTGGCGGTTGATCTGTTGGGTTTCTCGATAAAGCATCAGCATTGCTATTTAATTTTCCTGGTTTGTACCTAAAGGTATACTCATATCCGGTGAATTTGAACATCCACCTCATGAGTCGCTGGCCAGGGTCCTTACGACTATGCATCCAGTTAAGCGGTTCATGATCCGCTACCAGCGTAAACTTTCGACCTAAAAGATAAGGGCGAAAGTGACTCAGCGCATAAAGGACAGCCAGACACTCTTTCTCGGTGGTGCTATAATTACCCTGAGCCTTATTGAGAGTTCGCGAGAGGTAGGATACCGGATGATCAAAACCGTCTTTTTCTTGGCTTAGTACAGCTCCTATGGCACCGTCTGTTGTCAACGTAAATGGTTTTTCAAAATCGGGGAATAATAGGATTGGGTAATTGCACAGGCATTCCTTGAGCTCAGGGAATGCGTTCTCTTGAGCTTCTTCCCAATTGAATTCGCGTTCTTTTCGCTGTAAATTAAATAAGGGCTTCGCTATTTTTGAGAAGTCTTTAATAAATCATTCTTAACTCCTCTAGGGCGCGGAAAATCTCTTACTGCTTTAACCTTTTCCGGGTCAGGTTCGAATCCGGGTTCACTGACAATATGCCCCAGGAAGGAAACTTCCTTGCGGAGAAAATGAACCTTTCCAGGCTGCAAAACCAATTTGGTATCCGAAAGGCGAGAAAAGAACTTCCGAACCCGTCGGTCATGTTCCCGTAACGAATTTGAGTGAATGATTACATCGTCCATGTAGACTAACATTTCTTCACAATTAAGGCCTCTCTTAATTTGATCCATCATGCGTTGAAAAGTTGCGGGAGCATTTCTCAGTCCCATGGGCATTCTGTTAAATTCGTAATGTCCCCCTGGAGTAGAAAAAGCGGTCTTCCACTTGACTTCGGGAGCCATTTTGATCTGATGAAATCCAGATGCAAGATCAAAAACTGAAAAATACATAGATCCTCCCAATTGATCCAGGATGTCTGCAATGTTAGGAAGTGGATATGCATCCCCAACAGTTCTCTGATTTAAGTCGCGAAAATCAACGACCATCCGCCATCTTGGTTTTCCACCAGCATCGGGTCGTTTTGGAACTATCCAGATAGGGGAATTACTCGGACTACTGGAGGGTTCTATAATACCATCCTTCAGTTTCTTTTCAATGTCTTTGTCAATGAACTCTTTATGAATCATTGGATGACGATATTGTTTTGCATTAACGGGCAAATTATTTTCCGTTGGAATGTAATGTTCTACTAAATCAGTGCAAGGCAATGGATCCCCTGGTAACAGGAAGATATGCTCAAAATCTTGAATAAGATTTTGGATACTTGCTTGTTCTTCTTCGTTCAGATGATTCAAAGGAATGCTCTCTTTAAGTCGTGCTACCCGGCTTTCTTTATCAGTTATGGGATTATTGGGGCTAACTTCAACTTCGTCCTCAGAACCGGGTTCGAAGTCAAGAGTAGCATAATCACAGGGAATTATCTCACAAGGGTCTATATCTATGCTGACGTCTTCATCTCTAGTGTTGATGGCAAACACATGACAAGCATCGTCTTTAAGACGCACTACCCCTTCTCCCACATATACATCTTGACTCTAACCACTTGTCGCGACCTTTTTGGTATGACGTATCGTATTGATTTTGGCCTAATAGTCTCTGTATACGGTTCAAGCCCTACTAACGACTTTGAATCCTTGTTTTCCTCCAAGCTCTGGTTTTCCTCTTCCTGCGTTAATCTATCTACATTATCGGCGTTTTCGCAAAGATGAATAGCAGTTGAACTCATCATCAGTTGATCTGTAGTGGTGTCAACGAAAGGAATTGGATTCATAACATCCCCCTTTATCATCAGAGTGTTATAATGATATGAAATTATTGCCTGTTCTTGTTTCAAGTAATTCCGTCGAAGAAAACCATCTTGAGAGATAGGAAAATCATATTACTACCCTTTATCGTAATTTCAACCACACTTAAAGTCGGTACGATATGTTCACTAATGCCAACAAGGGGAATGGTATTACTAGTGTCGACTAGAACACTCGGGTGAAGGGACCCTATTTTTATTAGATTAACGGCTGCGCCATTATCAATCATAAAATTAAGGTATGGTTGACGGCCTTCTGGAATCCGAAATCGCACTACCGTCGGATCATCCTTTTCCTCATCTTCTCTTCTAGCTGGCTCACAGGCACCAATCCGGACAAATTTGGTTCCGTCGTGCGGGTTAGATATATACTCGTGGATTCGCCGGTTGTTGTTGTTGACTGGTGGAGAGTTGAGAATTGGAAGTCGATTGCTGATTCTCTGGAGTGGACATTGGATTGAGAGGTTGGCTCCGACTCGTCGGAGGGTTCGATGGCCGATTTTCCGGTGAGTTTGAACACGCCTGCTGCGACGGGAACGAGGTCGGAGGGCCAGGCGACGTCGGAGGGCCACTCATAAAACCCGACTGTAAAGAGGGGTTATTGGGATTAAATAACCGAGGGTCTGAGAACCCCGGTAATCGAGAAGAGCTTTGTTGGAAGTTTCCGCGTCCTCCTCTGCCTCTTCGGACAAATCCTCCTCGATTTTGATTATATCCATTTGACCCTTGAAAGTTGTAATTACCCTGAGACAGGTATCCTTGGTGACTGTAGGGTGAATACGAACTTTATCCAGTTCCTTGATTCTTCTCTAGGGTTCCAGTTGCAAAATATCCCACAAACGGATGATCGTGTTGTTCTTGGGACGATTGCGGATAATCCTGAGCAACTGAAAACTCCTGGGACTGCTGAGGACACTGTCCATTATGTACTCCATCAAAATATCCCACATACGCAGAATTAGGATTCTGATATCCAGTGAAATTTCCATAACTTGGTTTTAGTTTAGGTCGTATATCATGGGACATCTCGCTGCTTTCATTGAACCGAGTACCATATTCAACATACCCCCGTCCATCCGGAATAATTCGAGATCGAATCCGGGATTCAATACGAACCGCTTCCTGATAGGCTTCATCTAATGTTTTGGGATGAGACAAGTCAACAGCAGAACTTATGTGGGCAGGAAGTCCTCTAATAAAAGTATCTACAGCCGCTTCCTGCATTGGAACCATCATGGCATCTTGATATCCATTTCCCTTTTCTTCCTTCAAAGAACTCTCCGCTCCCATGAGTAAAATATTTAATTTATCTCTGAAATCTCCAACGGTGTCATCTTTCATCATTCGCAGTTCATTAAGTTGTGAACTATAATATGCGAAATTTTTTCCAGGAGCGAATCGTTGTTTCAGGTGTTTAATTAATGCGTCGACAGAATTGAAAGCAAACCCATAGGTACAATTACGAACCGATCCTCGTAGTTTACTCAAGACCTTTTTCAAAAATGCATCAAGTTGATCGCCTGTAACATCAGAAGCAGCATTTCTTACATCTTGTATAAAATCCTTCAGGGGAATATTTTTGCCATCAAAGACGGGGATACCTGCAGCCGCCGCTTGCAATCTTGATCTAGTCTTCAAATTTCACTTCCTTTATGACAGGCAAATAGTTTATTCAATTCGTAGATTATCAAATTTCGCTGTTAATCGACTTATGTCAGCTTCAACATTCTGAACGCGTCGATCTAACAGGCGAATATCAACGTGAGACTTACCTAATAAAACTCTCACTATCCGATCAGATTTTGCTTTTTCTTCCTTGATATGTTCAATAGTTTCTCCCAAGGTTTTGATTTTCTTTATACTGAGAAAATTATGAGCACGAAGTAGTCCAATATCTTTTCGTAAATTGTCTAGTTCATCAGTTAAGTATTCTATCCTACTAGTGAGATCGGCGCCTCGATTAATTAACCTAGCTTCCGAAAATACAGCATTAAATTCCGAGACCATACTATAAGGTCATTTTCCATGAGTAACCTAGTATATTTGGGCTAAATTTTCCTATACGCAGAACGGATAATCCAGAGGGACAGGAGCTCGATAACGTATATTTATATAAGATATAATAATAATAAATATATATATAATGGATATTAATAGGCTTAATGGTAAAAATTATGACAACTAAGATTTGTATTTGATGTGTATGCGTGTGGCAACAATAAAATTTCCTCAGATAAGTTATACAATCCTATATAAAATTAAAAGGAAAAGAAAGGAATTTTCGAAGCGAAAAGGTAATAAGGTTAGGGCAGCGAACCACGATCTGCTACCAAATTTTGTCACGTGACAATCCGTTAGGATCTCACGGGCAAGAATAAAATTTTGGACGCCGACCTCAGGAATATTTTCTTTTCATTCCTGCTAAAAATTGAGAACTCTCTTTTTACCTTTGTCCCCTATATCCTCCCACACGGATATAGTGACGCCTCAATATAATTAACTTAACTGAGTAAATATGTATATATTGAAAGGATTATTGGGAATAAGGGTTTACAACAACTAGGCTTAATGATACCTTATTGAAACACGAACGACAAGTAGAGTCACAATAATTTAGTTTATTAGTTATAATATAATTAAGAAATATTTGATTATTTGTTATTAAAAATATATATATAGATCATTAACTAATTTAATTATATTATCCCGTATTTAAATATAATTTTCTTATTTTAATTTTAATAATCCTTTCTACTATAAATAGATGCGATTAACAAATCCCCGATAGGTTGTATCTTATTCCACTTTAATAGTTATAAACAATTATACACCTCATGCTCATACACAACTGGATTTATGCCCTTAAGATTGTCGTAGGAATAATCTCGAATCTATACTATGTTGAGCGTTGCGTTGTAGAGTGACCTTATCAATACGGCACATATGCATCTGTCTTTTCTATATACCCAATGGCGTCCGGCGGAGAGTCAGAGGGTCGCGTCTCGATGTATAACAGCACCGGAGGAGAGACTGTATATAGTACAGTTCTTTCAAGGATTTATTGACTATCAGATAAGTATCCTTTTCATGCATTTACTTGTATATATTTCCACCTAATTCTAAGCACTTGTACATATATATATATATATATATATATATATATATATATATATATATATATATATATATGGAATGTTGACTTTACTTGTCGACAGGATAAGATACTTTGTGATGGTTTCCTCTTTTACAGTGGTTCCAAGCTGTACATGGACTAAACCAACGACGTGTATTTCTATATGATTCCGCAACTAGGCTTCTTCTTCAGATTTTCAGTAAGATGTTTGTCTGCCACGGCTGAGTGATTGTTCGTGGGACTGGATTCCAAGTCAGATATGAATGCATATGTAATCCGGTTTAATGTTAATCCGAATCGATATCTATATAATTATCTATGCTCCTTTAACTATTCTATAGAGGCATATACAGGTGTATATTCGCATGAATGGGCTTTTCAAATGTTTATCACTATTGGTATGCGTATATATATATATATTCCTTGGGTTATCCCCCTTTTGTCGCTTTCTTATTTTAATTTACAAAGATGAATTATAATTTTTATCAACCATACAATCAGGTAAAGAATATAATCTAAGATTATGCACTGATTTATCTTGAATTATCGCTACCCTGTATATAAAGATCCAATTTAGATAAATAACTTAACAATGCAACTTAATGATAATTCAAGTAACATAATAGACCTTTTATAATTCATGCGCTTAGCTTAATTAGTATTCAAATTTAATTATATGAATAAATAATTGATGTAAATTAATTATAGCAAGGACCTATGAATCATCTTCGGATCGTACAAACTAGAGTCGCACCAGAGAAAGAGAGAGAAATCAACGTAGATTTAATCAAGCGACACTTCTTAACCGTGTATGTATTAATGAGTAATGTCTTTCCATTTAACCTACAATTGTTACCGAGTAAAAATATATCTAACCTTCTGATACTTTTAAAATTTTAAGTAATAAAATCTATTATTATTATTATTATCAACCTATAATTTTATTATTGTGCTTTTCTGTCCAGGGCCACTACCCCTTTGCATAGGGTATTTATATCAGTTAAGGTTTATTCCAAATTATTGAAATTAATTCTACTCAACGACAAAAATTGGTAACATATGTAAGTATAATCCTTACAATAAGTATAATGTAAATTTTATATAATTGTGAATAAATGTACGTGTATGTATTTTTATAACTATCATAAAAATTTTCTTATTTCAAAATCTATCTTAATTGTATGATTTTCATATTTGAATCGAATTAATTATTATATTCTTATAGCAAGAAAACAACTCTACTACCCGCATACACATCAAATATGATAGATGTTCAAAGCTTAGAGAATAGATATATTGGGTCTCTATGTTTAGCTGTCAACGTGTCCCTCTTATCCTTGGTGTCCAGCAGATAGAGGTTATTTGCAGTGATTGAGGTCCTCCAGAAAGTGGAAAAATGTAAAGTCCGAGTATAAGGTGCAATAATAATTAAAAATTTGTGTTGAAACTTATAAATTTATAACTGTGCGTTTGAGTTATTAAGGTATATCTGTATATGTGTGGATATCTTGACTATAGTTTTGAGGAGTACCGATCACTTCTAATTCTCGCTACGCACTAACTTCCTGCGACGACTGAAACCACGTCGTCTCGCACTTTCGACCGCCCGGGCGGTTTCCCCTCTCTCTCTTTCTCTAGTGATCTTTTGACAGCGCTTGCACTTTTCGCGCCTCACGCCACTACCCAACGCGCGATGCAGGTATGCTACGCGACGGATTCCTAAACAAGTTGAATAAACGAAGCATGTTTCAACATTATGATGTCGAAATATGCCCCACTAATATACGTTTTTAAAAATTGAATTGCGGAACTTTCGTGAACATATTTTAATAGATTTCAATTCAACTTGAATTAAAAATCCGTCACGTAACAGCTACATATAATTGACCATGAGAAAATAAAGGTCTTCTAATATATATTCCAACACTATCAAACCTTTGACGTTATTAATAGTCATAGTAAACGCTAATATTAAAGGAAATTGTTTTCTATATAAAATAAACGGTAATGATGAAGAATTGCCAGTGTTTAATGTAATCCGAGGGATAAAAACTATGTTTTCAGATTTTTCACCTGTTATTATTTCTGCTTCTATGTTCTATTTAAATAATTTAGTAATTTTTAATCGTGTTCCATTACATAATCCATTGTTAATACTTAAATTTCTTATTAACATTACAATAGTATTTATTTTAGGTTTTAATTTATGTGGTGGTAGTCCTTCACGTATATTGTTTAAAGTTTCAATCGAGTAATTAATATGGATGTTATCATCAGATAAATCTAGATCTTTATGTGTAGCATAATCTAAACTATAATACGTATTTTCTTCAGTAGGTAATATTTTTAAAATTGTATTATTTAAAATATTTGCATCTTTATTATGTGATGTTAATATAACACTATTTATTGATATACTACAATTTATATTTTCATATATTTTAAAACAAACATCGTTTGTTTTAAAACTATCAGATACAACAAATGAATTAAATTTACCTTCTCCAATATCTAATAAAAATGAAGCAAACATGATATCTTTTGAACGGATATTTTTTTCGAATACATTATATTGAATAATGTCCAAAGATTTGAATATTTTATTGTTTCTTGAATTATTGTGCTTCTACAACCATTTTTAACAACTGGGACAATTTGTCTAAAATCACCTCCTAAAATTAATAATGTTCCTCCAAATGGTAGGTTATTATTACAAACATCTTGTAAAGTTTTATCAACAATTTCTAAAGCTTTACGTGGAATCATTGACGCTTCATCCCAAATAATCACAAAAACTTCACGAAATTTTTTTTATCTGATTCAAATTTTAAAAATACACTTTCAATATTGTTTAAATCTAAAGGTAATCTAAACGTTTTATGACTGGTCATACCTTTTGGTAATAGTATAGATGCTATACCAGTCCAAGCTATTGATATAATTTTTTATTCTATTGACAAAAAATAATAAATTAATGTTTCATATAAAAACGTTTTACCTGAACCTCCAGGACCATCAATAAAGTTAATTTTATGTTCATTATTTAATATTTGTGTAAAAATTGTTTTTTGATCTGTGTTTAATTGACTATAGAAATTATTAAACATTTGTTTACAGAATAAAATATTTTCTTTATTATTTTCATTATTTGTATCGAAAATTTCGTCAGGTTCAGGTAACCTACAATCTTTACAAGACATTTCTTCAACTTTTAAAATTTCGTTTATATGATGAAGAGCCCGGTTATTTTTATTATTGTCAAAATCTTCTGTAAAATATTTATTAAATTCTGTCCAAATAGTATTACCATTAATGTTATCTGTTATTAAGAACCAAGTAAAAAACTTACGCAATTGAACAGGTAACATTATATTACAAGCTTCTTCAAAAATTTTATCAATCTGTAAATCATCTTCAATTAGACCCATTTGTATTGCTGTTTCTTTGTAAGTACTATATGTTTTATTTTCAAATGTAAGTAATTCTTCAATAGATGTTGCGCCTTTAACACGATTTAAAATTAATTTTAAATCAAATCTTTCAATATCTCTTGGAGTTACTACATTTAAATGTCCTATAGCAAAATGTTTCAGTTTTCGTTGACGTTTTATCCAAGATTTATTCTTAAATATATAATATTTTGGTATATTAACGTATTTAATATTTTTGCATTTTCATATTTTTTATTTAATTCAAACCACAAAGTTAATGTAGTTTTCCAGTTATCTAAAGCTTTTTCTTCTTTATTTTCTTCGAAAATTATATTTTGTTTATTTTCGGTATGAATTGCTAAACGTATTACGGTGTGACTTCTGCCACATAAAGGAAATTCTTGTAATCTCCAAGCTGCTTCCATTGGACTCAAATACATACCATCTATAAATTGAGTAATTTCATCATGTACATTTGTTTCATTATCTGTATTTATTTTTTTTAATTTGCAAAGTGCTTTGTCACAACCTTTATGAATATAATTAAAAATATACTTTATACTTTGAATCGAAGCACAATACTCAATATTTATGTGACATTTATATTTTTTTAATAAAAAATTATTATATGGTACAACCATAGAATTGTCTATGAGAATTGGTTTTTGGTTATTTCTAATTTTGTATGTTAAGTTTTCTGAAACGTTATTTTTTCTCCTATATTTTGGCTAACAATTTTTTTGAAATTTTGTAAAATCAGTGAATGGTTTTGGAAATTTTTTTTTACATATTGGTTTATTTTTGACAAAACATGGTGAATTATTAGTATGAGGGCCATGAAGCATATGTTTAATAACTAATTTATGTAGTTCATCGTCATCATTTATAGATGGAATTTCTGCAGATATATATTTATCAATTTTTTCAGGAGATAGTAATTTATTGTTAGGGTGTAATGTTACAAGAATATGTGCATGAGGAAGGCCTCGTTTTTTAAATTCTATAGAATAAATATATGATATAATATTACCAAATATTTTATGTTTATTTATATAATCAATTAATAACATTAATTTTACATGAAATAACCGAACAGTAATATTGGGAATGTCATTTGGAGTAGTGTTTCTTGGAAATTTTATTAAAATTTCTTTCAATTCTCTCCATTTAGGATTACATGTAACTGTTATAAATAAATCAGGTCTTCCTGTGTTTCTCATTATAGCCATAGCATCCTGATAGTGTTGCTGCATATACCTTGAACTACCTATATACGTAACTGGTAATATAAAAAGATTGCCGAGTTTTTCTTTACTCTTAAAATTTGATGAAATGTTTGCAGTGCTATTTATTACGTGGTCTAATAATCCTTCATAACATTCTACACGTAAATTTTTTTGATCACTTCTAACAATATAAAATAAATTAAAAAAAATTAATCATTTGTTACATTTTAATTTTTTAGAACTGTTGTCGTATATGTTGAAGAAATTTTAGGTGAATTTAAATTTATAAACCGAGAAAAGCAAACCGAATTCAAAATTTATAAATTTATTATAACTAATAATGATGGCTATAGAATGCAATGTAACTTTTATAATGAAAACATTTCAAAATTTTCCGAAAAACTACAGCTTCATCAAGTAATTATTAAATTTATTATATTATAATATTATATAATTATTTAATTATATAATTATTTTCAGAAAATATTATTAGAAAATGTTTATATCACAAAATCCAAACATTATACTAATGGAAATGCTTCGTTTGAATTAAATTTACAACATTATTCAACAATATTATCATTAGGAGAATTTAATTCACAAATTTAGAACCAGTTAAAATTTCATTTGAAAAACTGAAATCGCGAAAAGGATTTATTAGTAATACACAATTAATAATATCACTTAAAAAAAAATTTTAATATATAATATTTTTTTTTTTTAATATTTCTACATAAATAAATCTCAAATATATTCATTATTTACAGAAATTAAAGGATTTTTAAGAAACTGTTTTGTTAAAAAAAATTTGAACAATGAATTAGAATATTTTGGTGTGCGTACTGATGGACAATATAAATTAAATATAATTATAAATAAAATTGAAAATCAAAATTTGAGTTTCGAGAGAGGATCAAAATTAGAAGTTATTGGTGATGTTCAAGAAAATGGTAAATTTATTTTACTTATATAAAAAAATATATAAATTTTTATTCTCTTAATTATGTTTATATTACAGGTATTAGTTATATTCTCAAAATTTTTAATATCGATTGTTACGTCCGGAGATGTATTCTCATTTTAATGAAAAAGCATTATTAGTATCAGATATTTCCTGACACATAAAAGCCAGAATGCAACTTAATACGACGCAGCGTTCTACTTATGCGACCTTGTGACGTATAGAGTCACCGATCCAGGAAGACAACGCATGCAAGTTTTAACATACGGTCGAGCTAGAATCCAAGCCATCGAAGTCCGCGGCAGTTGAAAGGCCACACTTTGCAATGCTCAGCATTTCGCAAGTACGACGAGCCAGAAAACTTGTAATACATAAGTTGTCAAAAGATGAATTCGATACGTCACCGGGCTCATTTTTAACCTAATTTACTTATGCATTAAAAAGCCTCCGCATGGGCCGCTCGAATCAGTCACAGTGTACAAGAAACCTGGCGAGCTCCGTGTACTTCGACGACATCGAGGAAGTTGAAATCGTAAGCCTTATTCATCTAGCAAGCAGATCTTATAAATAATTGAAATTGTAATCGTAAGCCTTACTCATCTAGTTAGCAGACCTTATAAGTTATTTATAGTAAATTTATAAAAGCAAGTGTAAATTCTAAACGTAAAGAACAATTATAAAAAAAGAATTGTAAGTAAAATTACAACGCATCGATCTACCAGAAGCTTGTACTGGTAAATAAATTATTGTATTTTATATAATAAACATACATAAAACCAATTACTATTTATTTCCACTTATTTTCGGACTTCACATTGGTTCCGGTACAAATCGAACGTAAGTTCAGTAGATTTATACAAAAAATAAGACTGGAATGAGAGAAAACGAATAGTATTTGAAAATTACTAAAAAATATCACTACTAACTGCTTCCGAGCTTCTCGTTTTACAGTAAGAAGTTGAGAGGATTATTGTAGCATAATCGTTTAAACTTCTGAAGATAAACGTGTACGGCTCGTCGAGTTATTAACAACAAATTTCATAACAAACTATAAGTGAAATAGCAGGTGTCAAAATAAAAGTACATATTGAAATCAAAGATATTATACGGAAAAAATAGCAGTCAAATAAAATAAGACAAGTGAGAAAAAAAAATCAATAATAAAATATTTAAAAGGAAAAATAATAAAACAAAGGAGAAACATTACAATATATAAACAAAAATATTAAAAGAACAAACAAAGATTATAGGAAAAAGATTAAGAATAATTGCCAAATAAGTTGGAAATATATACGGGAAAAAGAAAGAATAGAATAAAGGGTTAAACGTAAGAAAGGAAATTGAATAATAATTTAAAACAAAAATTATTAATTAAATAGTCCGTGTATAAATAAATAGTGTATTTTGTAACGGTCTGCGCGTGTACGTGCGCGAGTGTGCGTGTATCGGTGTGCGCGAACGAGACATGAGGCGAGTCTCGGCACACCGCGTCGGCACGCACTAATGCCCGAAATGTAAACTCTCAACCTTGCGCGAAGGACAAGGCCGAGAGATGCTTGCGCGTGCCGACGAAGCAGCAGGTAGGCAGTATCGTTTCGGCCATTGCCGCGAGCAATAGCCTGCACTGAGAGAGAGAGAGAGAAAAGTGCGAGATAGTGCACGCGAGTGCAGAGAAGTGCAGTTGAGAGAGTGAGCGCGAGCGAGAGAGCGGCGCAGCAGCGTAGCCGAGAAGCAGAGGAAGAGAGAGAGACGTCATCAGCAGCTACCGCGGCCGAGTGAGAGGGAGAGAGAGAGACGCCGGCCGATTCTCTGCGACAGCCGAACTGCCCGCGTAGGAGCACGAGAGAGAGAGAGCTACGACGCGCGGAGCGTCCCGCACCGCTCGGCTTGACTCCCTGCATCAGCCGGGACTTCGCGAGGTAAGCCCTGGCCAGGCGCTAGCGCGCTCTTCCCGCGGATGACAGGCGTCCGGAGAGCGACCCCCCTCCCCGCGCGAGCGAGCGAGGCTCACCGACGCGCGCGTGTGTGTGGATCGCGCGCGGCGATCGACCAACGTCGGTGCGAGCCGCTTACCCGGGTACGTGTGTGCGATCGCGCGCACACGTACATAGCGTGCGCGGGCGCACCACCCGCCTCGGCGCGTACAAAGGATACGCGCCGCGTTTATAAAACGTATTAAGCCCGCGGGGCAATAAAGTTACAGTCTTCTTTTAGCTTCGAGTCTGCATATTATTAGGCGCGCATCCCCTTCCCCTTTCCACGTCGGTGGCGCGGCGGTATAGAATACCACCGGCCTCCGCGGGCGCGAGTACACAATACTCGCGCGATTCTGAGCAGGCGAGACAGCACGCACGAGAGAGAGAGAGAGAGCGCGACAGCGAAGTCGCGCGTTGTAACGCCGGTAGGTACGGCTGCCGACGAAGATAGCCGACGGCGAGTGACGGCGCGCCGGCGAGAGCGAGGAGATTTCCCCGAGGGTTGGCACGAGCTAGTGCTCGCGCCTGTCAACCGCTGCGCCGTTCATCGGCAATTCCGCTTTGGAGATTTGCGGCACTGAGGGGAAAACATACCCCATTACAATTTTAAATAATAAGATATAAAAGCACTAAGAAAAATAAAGTGAACGGAAAATAGAAGAGATGGAGATTCAAAAGCAGCAAATAAACAAATTATAAAATCATATAAAACAATTACAAAAATATAAGTATACACAAAAAATAGTAGAACTAATAATAAAACCATATTTAAAAAGAAACATTATAGATATCATAAACAAAGAAGTAATATGTCATGTCAACTAAGGAAGGTACTGAAAATAAGGGAAACAAAGGGACTATAACCAGACAAAGGACCCAAAGCGATCCAAAATTTAAAAAACTAGTAAACGATAATAATAAGCGAACCGATATTTTTCAAAGTAAACCAAAAGTTCAAAGATCACCCCCAAATAATCAATTGAATATAAATAAACCATATACTTACTTTAACATACTAAATAAATCAGAAACAAAAGTAATTAGTGAAAGATTATTTTCCCCATCAACTTCAAAGACAGACCTTAATTTTCCAACGGAAACTGATTCACAGACTATAGTAAATTTAAAACGAACACAGACTATTACAGAACCTTCACAAAAACAAGATATTTCAAAATTAAACATAAATAATTTATCAATTCCGGAATTAAAACAGGATATTACATCACCAATTAATTTTCATACATCGAATACACCAAGTCAGAGCCCTGCATTTTTTGAGGATTCAATATATTTTGAAAACGGCAGGCAAAACGACTATACGGACATAGAAGGATTACTTAATGAACAAAGTGTGATTTTAGCTAGAGATAGTAATACAAGTAATAACGGACAGCCAGAAATTCAAATAAACAGAGATTTAATAAATCTCGAAACAGAAATGGCAAACAAAAGCTTAAACTACCACTCAAAGATGTCGCAAAAATAGTTCCGGAATTTGATGGAAAAAATATGGAACCAGAAGAATATATAGAAAGACTTCAACAGGCAAAAGACATTATTGATAACGCAGATGAAGGAAACTTAGTACGACTTTTGAAAATAAAATTAAAAGGAGAACCATATAAAGCCCTAAAAAAAGCAAATATTACTACTATTGACGTTTTAATTCAATACATACGTAAAATTTATCCGAGTAAGGAGGATATACATACACTTTATGGAAAATTGATTAGAATAAATCAAGAACCGAACGTAACAGTATTGGAATATGCTAACAAGATTACAGAAATAGGTACCAAAATTAAAGAATTAAAAGCATCAGAACCAAATATTACAGAAGGAAATTTTACAATTTTTAAAATCCAATTAGAAACAGACATATTAAATTATTTTAAAGACGGTCTAAAAAGTGAAATACGATTTGCATTAGGAGAACACGAAACGATACAGAGTGCAATACAAAGAGCAATAGATCTAGAAGCAAATACAGAAAAAAGAATTATGATGAGAAAAGATAACGCAGATATATTATATAGTTTCGAAAAATCAAATATAAATACCACAAGAGTATATCATTGCTAAATTTGTAAGAATTCTGAACACGAGGCACTATTCTACGACAATGCATCATGTGTATATTGTAAAAATAAAGATCATCTATCATATTTCTGCAATGTCGCAAAAGAGAAAATGGAATTAATTTGTAAATTTTGCAGTTCAAGGGGACATTCGATAGATACTTGTAAATTAAATCACTTAAAAGGAAGTCATTGTCAATATTGCCAAGAAATGGGTCACACAGTTACAAGTTGCCAACTAATAAAAAAATTTGAACTCTGCTGGAAATGCAAGGAAAGAGGTCACGGTCCGAATGTGTGTGAAAAAAGTGCCAGCGTCGCTGAGCTTTGCGAATACTGTGGTAACGCGAGCCACACAATGAAGAACTGCCCGTCGGCAGTATGTCAAAGGTGCAATAAACCCGGACACATAATGAAGTATTGTCAAGTAACAAGGAAAATGATTTGGTGTACGATCTGTGCGCTAGAAAAACACGACACTTCCGATAGCCAGACGGCAGGAGTTAGGACTATGCAAGGAAGGCAACATCCATTTGGAAATAATAACTTGCCGAATTTGCGAGGGGTCACGCATACAGCAGCATATCGCCCAGATCGGAATACAAATTCAAAAATGAATACCAATTACCCAAATATTAACCCAAACTATAGAAACTTAGAGAATAAATACACGTATCATACACAAAGCAATTCAAGAAATACAAACGGATTCAATAAAACCCAACAGCAAAATTATCACCCAAGAAATACGAATTTTAACGAACAAATAAATACACGAAACGGGAAAAAACAATACAGTCAATTTTGCAAAATGTCAGGACACGAGATAGTAAATTGTAGGAAATTACAGAAAACAGAGATGATACCAACCTGTGCGTACTGTAAAAGAAAGGGTCATACAATGGAAAACTGGTTTATATTAAGAGATATAGAAAGTAGGATAGAAAGGTTTTGCAATATTTGCAAAAGCACAACGCATTCTTTAGAGGAATGTTTCAAAAAACCAAACTATGAACAAAAAAATTCGGAAAACTAATAAATTCTTCTGGAAATGAGTGAACTAGAAGGGTTAATAAAAAACCACTCGAAAATAGCGCAGATATTAAAATAAATACAGTTAATGAGGATAAACTCATAAACATAAATAGCAATGATAGGACGGTTACAAGTAAAGTGTGTAATTTACTTGTAGATAGTGGAGCTCAATTAAATATTATAAAAATGAATCAGATACCTTCTAATATAATTTTAGGAAGCAAGAAAATTCATTTATCGGGTATCACAGATAGGACGATCGAAACATTAGGAGAAATAAAAATAAACATTAATGGATTAAATATTGATTTTCATGTCGCACCACAAAATTTTTGTCTACCTTACGACGGAATTTTAGGAATCAAGATTCTTACTGAACAAAAATTAAGACTGGACGAAGGTTATTTACAAATAAATGATAACAAAATTATACTCAAACCAGCTCATAAACTAAACCATAATCTTAATATGATAACGGGAAATTCAAGAAAATTGGGTGAAGTAAAGAAATCAACAATAACGATGCAACAAAAAGAAGTTTTAAGGGAAATACTGCAAAATACCGATGAAACAAAAAAATTAAACCCTACAATTCATAAAGATAATCAACAAGAAGTACAATTATTGAATGAACAAACCGAGAATTTGCAAATTGATGAGGAAGTTGGAAAGTTATCCTGTTCAATATCTTATGAACCCGAGTTAATCAGTAAAAGTGAAGTAGATATAACATCGGAAATAACATTTTACGATGACGTAATAAAAATTTTAAATACAATTCCAATATTAAAGGAAGAAGAAAAGGAAGATTTGCAACAGAAAATGTTAAATGAAATTTTATCAGAAAATATAAATGATTTACATTACGGAAAAATTCTGGAAGACAGCGAAAATAATATTAAATCATTAATAAATAATATTAATATTGCTATTGAAAATAATGATCAGGCAATTGATTTTGAGAAAATCGGATCAATAGACTACAAACAATTTTTGACAATAATTAATAGGAAGATTGAAGTAGATTTAGAAGAGTATAATAAACTTTATAGAAATGAAAAAGAATATGATTTTATCTCTTACGAAATAGACAATCTACCGGAGGGGTTTCAAATAATAGAGGACTTTAACATAAATTAGAATGAGATTTTAAATTTAGGATCAAGAAATTTTATAGAGGAAGATGATTCAATACAAGATTTAAAAGGGGTTACTCGAGAATGAAAATTATTAGAAAAAATATGTTATCAAGAATTGCCTGAAAATATTAAAACAACGATTAGGGACCTAGTTTTGGAAAATAAAGATATATTTTGGTTAGAGGGAGATGGTTTAGGATCATGTAATGTGGAACAACATGAAATAAATTTAACAGACGACAAACCCATATATGTAAAACAATTTCCTTTACCACACAAATTAAAGGAAATAGCAATAGAGGAAACTCAAAAATTAATAACAAATAATCTAGTAAGAAACTCAAAAAGTGCTTTTAACGCTCCAGCATGGATTGTAGCAAAAAAACAACTAACAGACGGACAAAAACGATGGCGTTTAGTTATAGATTATAGGAAACTAAATGGAAAAACAATTCCAGATCCATATTTACTTACAAATATTATAGAAATATTCGATCAACTAGGAAAAACTGAATTCTATCATGTCATAGATTTAAAATCGGGTTTTCACCAAATACCTATGAAACCAAATGATATACATAAAACAGCGTTTAGCATAAATCCTTTAGGACGTTTTGAATTTCGCGTATTACCTTTCGGATTGAGAAATTCACCGCGTACGTTTCAAAGAGTTCTGAATACGGTTTTAGGCGATTTGATCGGTAAAATATGCTTTGTGTTTATCGACGATATAATCATTTTTGAAAAAACTGTGAAAGAAGCAAACGAAAGATTTAACGCAGTAGCACAAAAATTACGAGAAGCAAATTTAAAATTAGAACCCGAGAAATGTGAATTTTTTAAGGAAGAAGTTTATTATTTAGGACATATTATAAGCAGAGATGGTATCAAACCCGACCCAAAAAAGGTCAAAGCAGTAGAAAACTTCCCGACACCAAAAGATGTTAAGAATATTCGAGAGTTTTTGGGACTCTCAAACTACTATAGAAGGTTTATAAAAAACTATGCAAAAATAACTAAACCTTTAAATATTTTGCTAGAAAAAGATGAGAAATTCATTTGGGGAATAGATCAAGAAAAGGCTTTCAATGATGTGAAAGAAACACTCTGTAAAGCCCCAGTTTTGCTGTATCCGCGATTTGACGAACCATTCATTATCACGAGCGATGCTTCGAATTTTGCTTTGGGTGCAATTTTATCTCAAGGTGAAATAGGTAAAGATCCGGCAGTAGCTTACGCATCAAGAAGTTTACATAAGGCGGAACTGAAATTTCACACATACGAAAAGGAAGCTTTAGCTACCATGTTCGCAATAAAAACGTTTAGAAACTATATTTACGCAACGAGGTTCACAATAGTTACGGATCATAAACCACTTTCATGGCTAAAATCAGCTGACAATAATACTAGAGTGCAGAAATGGAGACTCAAATTATCAGATTATGAATTTGATGTTATCTACAAACCAGGAAAACGAAATGCAAATGCAGATGCATTATCGCGAAATCCGATAGAAATATTTGTAGTTTCAAGAGCACAAAAGAAAAGAGAATCAAATAAAAGTATAGAATTAACGAGTCAAATGAATCATGACGACAAAATCAAGATTTAAAATGATAATCGGATAGAAATGAAAACAAAACGAGGCAGACCAAGGAAACCGAATAAAACACATACCAGAAATAATGGAAAAAGAGACGGAAGTACTACAAATAATATAATTGAGAAACAAAAACGCGACAATGTAGTATATTCAAAAAGTTCAATTCAATTCAGAAATGACAACATTGTACATTTAGTAACGCAAGATTATAAATCACTAGACGAAAATACTGATTTATTAATAAAAAATAAAAATCTAAAAATAAATACAAGTCTAAAAAAGGGGGAAATTGATATTATTAATATTGGAAATAGGAATTATTTATTTTATGTCTCGATATATCAATGACATCAAACATCGTTAAGGAAAATTTAGTAAAGTTATTCAGAATATTAAAAGAAATATTAATTAGGAAAAAAATATCTATTTTTAGTATATCAAAAAATATTGAAATTTTAAATATAAGTCAGATAGAGATAGAAGAAATTTTAAAACAAATTTTTAACGACTTGAATATAAAGATAATAATATGTTCAAATAACGTCAACTATGTACAAAATACAGATATAGACAGAATTTTCAATATGTATCACTCTTCTACAATAGGAGGGCATTCCGGTGTAAATCGAACTTATAACAGAATTAAAGAAGAATATTTTTGGGAAAATTTAAAATCGGATATTCAAAATAGAATAAAGAATTGCGATGACTGTCAAAGAAATAAACTAAAACGGAAAAAAACTAAACAACCTATGGTTATAACAGACACACCAATAAAAACATTTGACAAGATTGGTATGGATATAGTAGGACCATTTAACATAACAAAAAATAACAATAAATATATGTTATCTATTCAGGATCAATTATTGAAATTCATAATTCTAACATGTTTAAAAGATCAAACGGCAGAATCGGTATCAGATGCCTTTATAAAAAGATCCATATGTATTTTTGGATCACCTAAAATAGTATTAACGGACAGGGGAACAAATTTTACTAGCAAAATGATGAAACAAATAGCAAAAAGATTTAAATTTGATAAGATCGAAACAACAGCTTTTTCCCCACAATCTAACGGGTCTCTAGAAAGAGCTCATTACCCATTATGTCAATATCTCAAAAATTTTTCAACAGAAAAATACGAATGGGATGAATTTTTAGAATTCGCACAATTTCATTACAATACGAGCGTACACACTAGCCACAAATTTACACCGTACGAAATAGTTTTTGCTTCTCCTGTTAAAATTCCATCTAGCGAACTAATTAAGAAATCAGAATTATTGCCTACATATAACGGATACTTAGAAAAATTAATTAAAAACATGAGAGAAATTGCTCAAATAGCAAGGGGAAATTTAATAGTTTCACAGGAAAAATCCAAAAATTATTACGATAAATTTATAAACCCAGTACAGTTTGATAAGGGTGATAAAGTATGGTTAATTAAAGAGCCAAAACCGGGTAAACTTGAAAAAGATCATTACCAGGGCCTTTTTGACATATTAAAAATAAATGAAAATAACAGTATCACTATTAATTATAAAGGAAAAGCAAAAACTGTACACTCAAATATTATAATATAAATATTATAATATATAAATTAAGTCTTGTTAACGGCAAAAAAAAATAGTAAAACACCTTTCTGTTTTAGGAAATGGAGAAAATCTTATTAAAAATTTTCATAATTTTAACCTTAATCAAATATAATAAAGCCATAATTGGATTCAACTGCCGCTCTGCTGATCCAGCAGTAAAAACATACTCCTTAGTGGATACCAGGGAATGCGATTTCCATGAAGAAGATTTGCAAGTATCTAATACAACCATAGAATTATTACAATTAGCGGAATTCAAACCAAGTTATGTCATTCAATGTAAAATAGAAATAAGACGAACAATATATCACTGCGGAATGTTCAGTCATTTAGGTCCAGTTGAAAACGGTTTACAAGAATATTTATACGACGTTGGCGCGGAGCAATGTAAATTTATTCATAATACATGAATATTTAAATATGACAATTCTCACACAATAGCGAATATTAAAATAAATGAGACTAAAACAGTAGGAATCGATCTAGCAGGAAAAATCGAAGGGAAATCTTGTTCAGGAGGCACCTACGTGGATGATTATGGAAGTTGGGATAATGTTCTTGTTCAAGGCCTCATAAAAATTACGCTCATGGAAGAATATGCAAAAGTAAACTTAAACAATAATAAATTACATTTAAACTCTGGAACAACATGCAAATTCTCGGACGAACGTTGCATAGACGCGCAAGCCGGTTATGCATTTTGGTCGCATGTTCCAAACGAAAATTGTTTTGACAACAAATACGATGTTTTATTTAAAGGCACCGTAACCAAAACATTATCACCAAATCAGGAAGTAATGTATACTATAAATACTTGTGATATATCTTTTTCTTTAAACGCTGTAGAAAATATTAAGTTTTGCGACAGAATTATAACGAAAACAGAACATCCTAAATTATTTATTTACGAAAAAAGTAATGTAAACATTTTATTCGATAATGATGTGAGTCAACAGCGAGATCTAATTAATATAGATATTTTTGCGTATACAAATGCGAAATTTGTACATGTAGAAAAACATTTTCGGGCGCAATTTAAAAGTTTATATTTAAATATTTTAACAAAAATGTGCGAGTTAGAGAGAAAAGAAATCCAAAATTCCTTATCCCTCACATCAAATTTCCCAGATGAATTTGCTTATAATGTTATGCAGAAGCCAGGATACATTGCTAGACTTGCAAGAGAGGTGGTACACATAATAAAATGTACCCCGATTAACGTAAAAATTCACCATACTAAGGAGTGTAACGAGGAACTTCCCGTAATATCAGGAAACACTACTTGGTTTCTGACGCCGAAAACACATATTTTGATCAGAACAGGAACACAGATCGAGTGTGATTCAATAATTCCACCCTATTATAAGGTAGACAATAACTGGATAAGTTTGACGCATACGCCGAGGAAAATAGAGAAAAATATCACTGTTTTCAAGCCTAAAATTATATATCAAAAACTGAATACCGGAAAAACTGAATTCCTTAGCAACAAGTGGAATATACACACAACAAGATCTGGAAAAATTCGAGGAAAGATTACTCTTTCCAATGGAAAAGAAATCCATCGTAAATACCATAGCAAAATTCACACAAAGTGCAAATTCTGCAAAAGATGACTTGATGAGAAATTTTCTGACAGAAAAAACACTCACTCATATTGCTGAAAGCATTTGGAATATAATAATAGAAAAATATGAAGAATATGGAACAATAAGCTCAGGAATCATTAATAATAATGCAGTTAACGAAGATGATAGTAGATCGGATAATAAGAGGATATACACTCCAAAAACTATACGGATGTTCCAGACATTTATTTGGATCAATATTCACATCTGTAACACACTTATTAGTAGTGTTGAACAAGATAAATGATACGGAAGGACAACATTTTAGAAATAGAAGAGATATGGCGAGCGAACTTCAGGAAATAGTAGTAACGAAACCTACCATATCTATGCCATTAAAAAAAAACCATTCTACAAAAATAGAAGAACACGAATTACAAGAGTTTAAACCAAGAAGAGTTGTAAATCTAAGGCCCTTGCCACCCCTCCCACCACGTCCCATTGTAACTAACTACAAATTCCACATCCACATCCCAGAAAAAACCCGAAGGAGAATTTTTCGGAATTTAACTGATACAAACGATAGAAATATAAAATATTTTTTTTTATTATTACAAAGAGCCCTTAAATGTCAGTCTACGTAGCAAGAATTATTCACCGTTTTAAAGGGGAAGGGAAGTGAATGATATTAAATCATTCTCTAAAAAGAACAAATTGGTAACCGTCAGACCAAAACATAAAGAAAACTATAGAATCATACTACAAAACTTTTATATACGAAATCAAGTAAAGAAATTAAACAAAACCACAAACAATTCTACTACAATTGTAAAATAATAAAATTAAAAGAAAATCAAGCATCATTATACAAAATAATCAATAACAAAATTTTACGAATTGTGAAAGTAAGAACAGAATTTTACTATTGCTATTATTATTATTATCACTACTATTATTCATATTAATTATTATTATTGATTTCTTTAATGAGAAGACAAGGGATAAGAAGGGAAAATAGGAATAGAAATGAAGAAAAAAAATATATTCAAAACAAAAATAAGTTTTTCTTCCTCATATATTAATTATATAAAATATTATAAAATACATACATAAGTAGAAATAAATATACACTAAGCTTTAAAAATAATATCATCCCCTAAGTAAAATATAGTCCCAAAACATGATTGAACGAAGCATAATCTGACCCTCCAGTCCACATACACATCTAATAAATAAAATAATCTACGCAGTCCGAAAAAGTCATCCTCATCACTATTTACACGAACTAACTGCACCCGTCCCATCATCAAGGAGACGGACTCCTCTAACTCGAGTAAAGTGGGCAACTCCAGAATCTCGAAATCCGGCCGAGCCAGATCTTCTCTTTCTCGAGGATCAAGGCGGAACCATTGATTTATCTGAAATCAAAGAAGGAAAATAAATATTAATTGTATATTTTATAACATTAAATTCAATAGATGAGATAAGCAAAGTTGCAGGTGTATATAAATAAAATAATAGACTCTTACCCTATAAAATCGAGACGCATTAGACCTCTCCAGAGTACCAATGACCTCTACGCCCCACTGAAGAGGTCATTCATGGAACGAAAATAAATATTCCTGGTCCTCTTGTCAACAAGCTGATGAACGTATAATTCACATAGACAAAATTGATAACATAAAATTTACAAAAGCTTGAATTAAAATAGTAATAATACTTACACTGATGATAGGAGCCATTTTTTTTCCAGTGGACAGGTTAAAGAAGAATTTAGAACTGACGATATTCAATGCATAACTATCTCGCTTTATATACCCCATTTCTGCATATTCCTGCGGAATTTCGCTAGGCGACAGTTAATGAACTCTGTGTCATCAAACTTACGACTCATCAGAAAAACTTTCCTCATAGCGAACCGTCGATTTACACATATTGTGCTAATACATTCACTTATTTCCATGTTAACACCCTTGTAAGAAAAATCACTGATCCCACATGTTTTTAAATTTTACCCAACAATTCAAAGGGGGAGGTAATACATCCAGAGACATATCTTTTAAACATTTACCAAACAAAACGTAAATCAGTGATTTTTCGACACACAGAATAATGTACACGCGAAAAATTAACTTCGATACGAATTTATGCGACGCAGCACTTCGTTCGTGCGACATCGAGTCACCGACCTCATCTAGTCAAATTAAATGACGATTAAATCCGAAAACCACAGTGCCAATGTCAGCAGATAGGGAAGGGCTAAAATCAAGAACTTGCATTCTGACATCCAATTCCCCATAAGAATCGAGATAGGTGGGTCAGAAAGAAAATTAGTAGATCAAATCAATGTTCGAGCAGCCAACCTCAAAAGTCCTAAAAGGAGGCAGTTGAAAACTTAAACTTGATAACCATGAATTTAAAATAACCAATGGTCATGATTTTGTCAATCAAAGTATTAAATTGTTTAAACCATAATTTATGAGAAATTCATGTGGATCCAAAACTGACGAGTATTATTATTATTATTATAATTATTATTACTAATATTACTATTACTATTATAAATCGTATTATTATTTTTATCATTAAATCAAATTTTGTAACGGAAAATCTCTGATACATTTGTTGAATCTCTATGACATTCAACAGTCTAAGGGGGAGGTGTTACGTCTGGAGACGTATTCTCATTTTAAAGAAAAAGCATTATTAGTATCAGATATTTCCTGACACACAAAAGCGAGAATGCAACTTAATACGACGCAGCGTTCTACTTATGCGACCTTGCGACGTATAGAGTCACCGATCCAGGAAGACAACGCATGCAAGTTTTAACATACGGTCGAGCTAGAATCCAAGCCATCGAACTCCGCGGCAGTTGAAAGGCCACACTTTGCAATGCTCAGCATTTCGCAAGTACGACGACCCAGAAAACTTGTAATACATAAGTTGTCAAAAGATGAATTCGATACGTCACCGGGCTCATCTTTAACCTAATTTACTTATGCATTAAAAAGCCTCCGCATGGGCCGCTCGAGTCAGTCACAGTGTACAAGAAACCTGGCGAGCTCCGTGTACCTCGACGACATCGAGGAAGTTGAAATCGTAAGCCTTACTCATCTAGCAAGCAGATCTTATAAATAATTGAAATTGTAATCGTAAGCCTTACTCATCTAGTAAGCAGACCTTATAAGTTATTTATAGTAAATTTATAAAAGCAAGTGTAAATTCTAAACGTAAAGAACAATTATAAAAAAAAGAATTGTAAGTAAAATTACAACGCATCGATCTACCAGAAGCCAGCAGCTTGTATTGGTAAATAAATTATTGTATTTTATATAATAAACATAAATAAAACCAATTACTATTTATTTCCACTTATTTCCGGCCTTCACACGATCATATCAAAATTATCTCTGATACTAAAATGGAATTAGACAATCTATTAAAAGGTTCAGAGATTATAATAAATGAAGTAAGTAATAAATAATATATATATATATATATATATATATATATATATATATATATATATATATATATATATATATATATATATATATATATATATATATATATATATATAATTAAATAATTAACATAAATTAATATAAATTTCTAATTTACAGAATACAGATGCAACTGAAGAATGAATATCTAACGAAAAATTAATATAAAATATATAAAAAAATTTTCAATTCACTCAATACTCAGCAAATACAAAATTAGAAGCTTACAAAATTTTAACTTTTAAATATATCAAATTTGATGGTGATATGGACTGGACTTATAATAGAAAATGAAAAAAAAATCAAAAAATTTGAACAAGAAATATAAAAATATATCAAGTAACTTCTAAATCATTCAATTTAAACAAATTTATTTAATATAATATCATTACAAATATTACTTATGTCGACTGCAATTTAATATCACTGATAAGAATTTTTCCATCGGTCTTACAGTCTTACAAATTAAATTAAAATAATTAATATTTATGGCAGTCAGATTGCCCTTGTTTATAATCACCCCCGCAGAATTTGAAATAAAAACTTAATTAAAATCTGGAAAAAACTTTGTTAGCAAAGGACGATCTGACTGCCCACCACCACCACATTGTCCGACGTTTCGAGCCTGCTCCGGCTCCTCCTCAGGGACTGAAATAAAACCCGCAATACACCTCCTTATATACCATGCACCCATACCCCCTTCTTTTCTCTTACCCCACCACCCTCCACATTCCCCTCTCCAACTTGCCATTCTCACTTAAATTAATAAAGAATGATAAATGTTATCTCATTTACTTGACTCTATCATTAAATTTACATTATTCCGATTTCTTAGAATGTGAATACTTTCAAGGCTTTCCCTCTTATATTTATTCTTAATCCCCTGTTCCAAAATATCCACACTCCCAAAATCGAAAGAATGCAAACTATTTAAATAATGTTCTTTCAAACCCGATGTACAACTTGAGCTGCGTAAACTATATTGATGTTCATATATTCTCTTTTTCAAATATCTATCCGTTTGACCAATATAACAACCATTACAATCCCTACAATTAATTTTATAAACAACTCCCGATTTCAAACATTTATCATCCTTGTCTTTACAATTACTAAATAACCTTTCTAAATTATTATCATTCCTAAAGAAAACTTGAATATTATGTTTACTAAAAACCCTTCTAATCCTTTCCGACAAACCTCTAACATATGGTAAACTAAAATATGCATTCTTTCCATTTCTATTCCTTGTTTGATTATCTATCCGCTGCTTCAATCCACCATTATAAATTTCCCACACTCTCTCATCAATCATTTTATCAATAAATTTTACGGGATAACTATTTTTAATAAATGTTTCTCTAAATAAATTTAAATTCTTTTTTCTAAAATCTTTATGTGACAATTTAATCGCTCTGTCAATGACACCTTTGATCGCACCTGTCTTGTTTCCGAATTGGTGGTGAGAATCAAAATTTAAAAATCTACCTGACCATGTAGGTTTTCTATACCAATCTAATTTCACTCTATTATTATTACCTCTAATGACTCTAATATCTAAATAACTCAATTGATAATCTTTCTCAACTTCTTTTGTGAATTTAATTCTATCATGGATAGAATTAAACACATCCACCATTTCATCCACAAAACATTCTGGTACAACTGCAAAAATGTCATCAACATATCTTTTAAAAATAATTGGCTGAAAAACCAACTTAGACAAAGCAATACTTTCCAATTTTTCCATTACTAAATTGGCTATAACAGGTGACAAAGGTGATCCCATTGGACAACCATATCTTTGTTCATATAGACTATTATCAAAAGAAAAAATAGTGTTTTTAAAAACCAAATTAAGTGCCTTTATAAATTCGTCTTTTGTTAAACTAGTATGTACTTTAATTTCAGACCATTTATCTTGTATAATATCATTCAACAACTCTAAAGGTATATTTGTAAACAAAGATACTACATCCAATGAAACCATCCTATGATCATTCGGAATAATAATATCTTTCATTATACCATAAAAACTCCAACTATCTTTAATATATGAATTTGTTTTACCCACTATCTTGAACAATATATTAGACCAAAATCTAGCAAGTCTATACGTCGGAAAATTTATCGATGATATTATTATTCTATATGTCAACTGTTCTTTGTGAATCTTAGGAAGCCCATAACATTTAGCTACAGTGCCATTTTCACATTTTAAATATTTAAACATGCTATCTTTAATATAAGCTTTTGTTTTCCAATGCATCAATAATTCTTTCAATTTATCTTGTAGTCTATTGCTATGTGGATTCCTAATTTTCACATAAGTGGTATCATCCTCCAACATAAGTTGAATTTTATTAATATAATCCCTTTTATCTGAAACTACAGTTACATTTCCTTTATCTGCTTTTTGGAAGATCATATTCGGATTCTCTCTCAAGAATTTCTTCGTTATTTTTAATTCATGGAATAAATTACTGTTCAAATAATTATCAAATCTATGTTCTCTTTTAAAATTATCAACAACTTTAACTAAAGAACTCCTACATTCTTTTTTAAACTCCAGATTAAAACTACTCATACTACTTTCTACCTCAGCGATGATATTCTTGATCGGAAGAGATTTACTTGAATATGATATTCCAAATTTAGCACCCTTTGACATGATATTTACCACTTCTTCTGGTATTACTTTGTCAGTTAAATTTCTAAACCAATCCTTATTAACATTGTTAGTTTGATTGACCTGAGAGTGTTTTCTATGCTTTAAATATTCAAATTTTCTTTTTAATTTACTCCTATGGTTATATTTTACTTTTTCAAAGTGCCTCTTTTGACCACGAAAAAATTCTTGCAAATCATTCTGTTCTATTTTATTATATAAAGATCTTTCAAGCTCTAATAAATATTTATTCAAACGATTAATTTCAAAATTCAAATCTCTAATTTCTAAGTTAAGTAATTTATTTTTGAAAAAGAAAATATTTTTCCGTAGATCATAAGAAACTCTTTTATTGTAATCCCGATAAAAACCCTTATCATCAAATTTTTTTCCAATATGTTTAGGAAAAATATTTGATTTTTTACACCTTAGAAGAAAAGTGAGTTGCTCCTTTAAAATTACAATCCTTAAAATCATTTTTACCCATTTTAAGCAATAATCTTTCACCACCTTCCCATAAATCCCATATATATCTCTAAAAAACATTTTACCCCACCTTTAATAGACCCTAGTTTTATCATTAAAAATATTACTTATGTCGACTGCAATTTAATATCACTGATAAGAATTTTTCCATCGGTCTTACAGTCTTACAAATTAAATTAAAATAATTAATATTTATGGCAGTCAGATTGCCCTTGTTTATAATCACCCCCGCAGAATCTGAAATAAAAACTTAATTAAAATCTGGAAAAAACTTTGTTAGCAAAGGACGATCTGACTGCCCACCACCACCACATTGTCCGACGTTTCGAGCCTGCTCCGGCTCCTCCTCAGGGACTGAAATAAAACCCGCGATACACCTCCTTATATACCATGCACCCATACCCCCTTCTTTTCTCTTACCCCACCACCCTCCACATTCCCCTCTCCAACTTGCCATTCTCACTTAAATTAATAAAGAATGATAAATGTTATCTAATTTACTTGACTCTATCATTAAATTTACATTATTCCGATTTCTTAGAATGTGAATACTTTCAAGGCTTTCCCTCTTATATTTATTCTTAATCCCCTGTTCCAAAATATCCACACTCCCAAAATCGAAAGAATGCAAACTCTTTAAACAATGTTCTTTCAAACCCGATGTACAACTTGAGCTGCGTAAACTATATTGATGTTCATATATTCTCTTTTTCAAATATCTACCCGTTTGACCAATATAACAACCTTCTTATCAGTTCTTATCAGTAATCAGGAAAAATTCTTATCAGTGATATTAAATTGCAGTCGACATAAGTAATATTTTTAATGATAAAACTAAGGTCTATTAAAGGTGGGGTAAAATGTTTTTTAGAGATATATATGGGATTTATGGGAAGGTGGTGAAAGATTATTGCTCAAAATGGGTAAAAATGGTTTTAAGGATTGTAATTTTAAAGGAGCAACTCACTTTTCTTCTAAGGTGTAAAAAATCAAATATTTTTCCTAAACATATTGGAAAAGAATTTGATGATAAAGGTTTTTATCGGGATTACAATAAAAGAGTTTCTTATGATCTACGGAAAAATATTTTCTTTTTCAAAAATAAATTACTTAACTTAGAAATTAGAGATTTGAATTTTGAAATTAATCGTTTGAATAAATATTTATTAGAGCTTGAAAGATATTTATATAATAAAATAGAACAGAATGATTTGCAAGAATTTTTTCGTGGTCAAAAGAGGCACTTTGAAAAAGTAAAATATAACCATAGGAGTAAATTAAAAAGAAAATTTGAATATTTAAAGCATAGAAAACACTCTCAGGTCAATCAAACTAACAATGTTAATAAGGATTGGTTTAGAAATTTAACTGACAAAGTAATACCAGAAGAAGTGGTAAATATCATGTCAAAGGGTGCTAAATTTGGAATATCATATTCAAGTAAATCTCTTCCGATCAAAAATATCATCGCTGAGGTAGAAAGTAGTATGAGTAGTTTTAATCTGGAGTTTAAAAAAGAATGTAGGAGTTCTTTAGTTAAAGTTGTTGATAATTTTAAAAGAGAACATAGATTTGATAATTATTTGAACAGTAATTTATTCCATGAATTAAAAATAACGAAGAAATTCTTGAGAGAGAATCCGAATATGACCTTCCAAAAAGCAGATAAAGGAAATGTAACTGTAGTTTCAGATAAAAGGGATTATATTAATAAAATTCAACTTATGTTGGAGGATGATACCACTTATGTGAAAATTAGGAATCCACATATCAATAGACTACAAGATAAATTGAAAGAATTATTGATGCATTGGAAAACAAAAGCTTATATTAAAGATAGTATGTTTAAATATTTAAAATGTGAAAATGGCACTGTAGCTAAATGTTATGGGCTTCCTAAGATTCACAAAGAACAGTTGACATATAGAATAATAATATCATCGATAAATTTTCCGACGTATAGACTTGCTAGATTTTTGTCTAATATATTGTTCAAAATAGTGGGTAAAACAAATTCATATATTAAAGATAGTTGGAGTTTTTATGGTATAATGAAAGATATTATTATTCCGAATGATCATAGGATGGTTTCATTGGATGTAGTATCTTTGTTTACAAATATACCTTTAGAGTTGTTGAATGATATTATACAAGATAAATGGTCTGAAATTAAAGTACATACTAGTTTAACAAAAGATGAATTTATAAAGGCACTTAATTTGGTTTTTAAAAACACAATTTTTTCTTTTGATAATAGTCTATATGAACAAAGATATGGTTGTCCAATGGGATCACCTTTGTCACCTGTTATAGCCAATTTAGTAATGGAAAAATTGGAAAGTATTGCTTTGTCTAAGTTGGTTTTCAGCCAATTATTTTTAAAAGATATGTTGATGACATTTTTGCAGTTGTACCAGAATGTTTTGTGGATGAAATGGTGGATGTGTTTAATTCTATCCATGATAGAATTAAATTCACAAAAGAAGTTGAGAAAGATTATCAATCGAGTTTTTTAGATATTAGAGTCATTAGAGATAATAATAATAGAGTGAAATTAGATTGGTATAGTAAACCTACAGGGTCAGGTAGATTTTTAAATTTTGATTCTCACCACCAATTCGGAAACAAGACAGGTGCGATCAAAGGTGTCATTGACAGAGCGATTAAATTGTCACATAAAGATTTTAGAAAAAAGAATTTAAATTTAGTTAGAGAAACATTTATTAAAAATAGTTATCCCGTAAAATTTATTGATAAAATGATTGATGAGAGAGTGTGGGAAATTTATAATGGTGGATTGAAGCAGCGGATAGATAATCAAACAAGGAATAGAAATGGAAAGAATGCATATTTTAGTTTACCATATGTTAGAGGTTTGTCGGAAAGGATTAGAAGGGTTTTTAGTAAACATAATATTCAAGTTTTCTTTAGAAATGATAATAATTTAGAAAGGTTATTTAGTAATTGTAAAGACAAGGATGATAAATGTTTGAAATCGGGAGTTGTTTATAAAATTAATTGTAGGGATTGTAATGGTTGTTATATTGGTCAAACGGGTAGATATTTGAAAAAGAGAATATATGAACATCAATATAGTTTACGCAGCTCAAGTTGTACATCGGGTTTGAAAGAACATTGTTTAAATAGTTTGCATTCTTTCGATTTTGGGAGTGTGGATATTTTGGAACAGGGATTAAGAATAAATATAAGAGGGAAAGCCTTGAAAGTATTCACATTCTAAGAAATCGGAATAATGTAAATTTAATGATAGAGTCAAGTAAATTAGATAACATTTATCATTCTTTATTAATTTAAGTGAGAATGGCAAGTTGGAGAGGGCAATGTGGAGGGTGGTGGGGTAAGAGAAAAGAAGGGGGTATGGGTGCATGGTATATAAGGAGGTGTATCGCGGGTTTTATTTCAGTCCCTGAGGAGGAGCCGGAGCAGGCTCGAAACGTCGGACACTGTGGTGGTGGTGGGCAGTCAGATCGTCCTTTGCTAACAAAGTTTTTTCCAGATTTTAATTAAGTTTTTATTTCAGATTCTGCGGGGGTGATTATAAACAAGGGCAATCTGACTGCCATAAATATTAATTATTTTAATTTAATTTGTAAGACTGTAAGACCGATGGAAAAATTCTTATCAGTGATATTAAATTGCAGTCGACATAAGTAATATTTTTAATGATAAAACTAAGGTCTATTAAAGGTGGGGTAAAATGTTTTTTAGAGATATATATGGGATTTATGGGAAGGTGGTGAAAGATTATTGCTCAAAATGGGTAAAAATGGTGTTAAGGATTGTAATTTTAAAGGAGCAACTCACTTTTCTTCTAAGGTGTAAAAAATCAAATATTTTTCCTAAACATATTGGAAAAAAATTTGATGATAAGGGTTTTTATCGGGATTACAATAAAAGAGTTTCTTATGATCTACGGAAAAATATTTTCTTTTTCAAAAATAAATTACTTAACTTAGAAATTAGAGATTTGAGTTCTGAAATTAATCGTTTGAATAAATATTTATTAGAGCTTGAAAGATATTTATATAATAAAATAGAACAGAATGATTTGCAAGAATTTTTTCGTGGTCAAAAGAGGCATTTTGAAAAAGTAAAATATAACCATAGGAGTAAATTAAAAAGAAAATTTGAATATTTAAAGCATAGAAAACACTCTCAGGTCAATCAAACTAACAATGTTAATAAGGATTGGTTTAGAAATTTAACTGACAAAGTAATACCAGAAGAAGTGGTAAATATCATGTCAAAGGGTGCTAAATTTGGAATATCATATTCAAGTAAATCTCTTCCGATCAAGAATATCATCGCTGAGGGAGAAAGTAGTATGAGTAGTTTTAATCTGGAGTTTAAAAAAGAATGTAGGAGTTCTTTAGTTAAAGTTGTTGATAATTTTAAAAGAGAACATAGATTTGATAATTATTTGAACAGTAATATATTCCATGAATTAAAAATAACGAAGAAATTCTTGAGAGAGAATCCGAATATGATCTTCCAAAAAGCAGATAAAGGAAATGTAACTGTAGTTTCAGATAAAAGGGATTATATTAATAAAATTCAACTTATGTTGGAGGATGATACCACTTATGTGAAAATTAGGAATCCACATATCAATAGACTACAAGATAAATTGAAAGAATTATTAATGCATTGGAAAACAAAAGCTTATATTAAAGATAGTATGTTTAAATATTTAAAATGTGAAAATGGCACTGTAGCTAAATGTTATGGGCTTCCTAAGATTCACAAAGAACAGTTGATATATAGAATAATAATATCATCGATAAATTTTCCGACGTATAGACTTGCTAGATTTTTGTCTAATATATTGTTCAAGATAGTGGGTAAAACAAATTCATATATTAAAGATAGTTGGAGTTTTTATGGTATAATGAAAGATATTATTATTCCGAATGATCATAGGATGGTTTCATTGGATGTAGTATCTTTGTTAACAAATATACCTTTAGAGTTGTTGAATGATATTATACAAGATAAATGGTCTGAAATTAAAGTACATACTAGTTTAACAAAAGATGAATTTATAAAGGCACTTAATTTGGTTTTTAAAAACACAATTTTTTCTTTTGATAATAGTCTATATGAACAAAGATATGGTTGTCCAATGGGATCACCTTTGTCACCTGTTATAGCCAATTTAGTAATGGAAAAATTGGAAAGTATTGCTTTGTCTAAGTTGGTTTTCAGCCAATTATTTTTAAAAGATATGTTGATGACATTTTTGCAGTTGTACCAGAATGTTTTGTGGATGAAATGGTGGATGTGTTTAATTCTATCCATGATAGAATTAAATTCACAAAAGAAGTTGAGAAAGATTATCAATCGAGTTTTTTAGATATTAGAGTCATTAGAGATAATAATAATAGAGTGAAATTAGATTGGTATAGTAAACCTACAGGGTCAGGTAGATTTTTAAATTTTGATTCTCACCACCAATTCGGAAACAAGACAGGTGCGATCAAAGGTGTCATTGACAGAGCGATTAAATTGTCACATAAAGATTTTAGAAAAAAGAATTTAAATTTAGTTAGAGAAACATTTATTAAAAATAGTTATCCCGTAAAATTTATTGATAAAATGATTGATGAGAGAGTGTGGGAAATTTATAATGGTGGATTGAAGCAGCGGATAGATAATCAAACAAGGAATAGAAATGGAAAGAATGCATATTTTAGTTTACCATATGTTAGAGGTTTGTCGGAAAGGATTAGAAGGGTTTTTAGTAAACATAATATTCAAGTTTTCTTTAGAAATGATAATAATTTAGAAAGGTTATTTAGTAATTGTAAAGACAAGGATGATAAATGTTTGAAATCGGGAGTTGTTTATAAAATTAATTGTAGGGATTGTAATGGTTGTTATATTGGTCAAACGGGTAGATATTTGAAAAAGAGAATATATGAACATCAATATAGTTTACGCAGCTCAAGTTGTACATCGGGTTTGAAAGAACATTGTTTAAATAGTTTGCATTCTTTCGATTTTGGGAGTGTGGATATTTTGGAACAGGGGATTAAGAATAAATATAAGAGGGAAAGCCTTGAAAGTATTCACATTCTAAGAAATCGGAATAATGTAAATTTAATGATAGAGTCAAGTAAATGAGATAACATTTATCATTCTTTATTAATTTAAGTGAGAATGGAAAGTTGGAGAGGGGAAGGTGGATGGTGGTGGGGGTAAGAGGAAATAAGTGGGTATGGGCATATAAGGAGGTGTATCGCGGGTTTTATTTCAGTCCCTGAGGAGGAGCCGGAGCAGGCTCGAAACGTCGGACAATGTGGTGGTGGTGGGCAGTCAGATCGTCCTTTGCTAACAAAGTTTTTTCCAGATTTTAATTAAGTTTTTATTTCAGATTCTGCGGGGGTGATTATGAACAAGGGCAATCTGACTGCCATAAATATTAATTATTTTAATTTAATTTGTAAGGCTGTAAGACCGATGGAAAAATTCTTATCAGTGTTAATATAATATCATTTTTATCCTTTTCATGGCTTGCAAAATTTTATAGTCACATAGACAGTGGGTTAGGCCTACTGGGGATACCACTGAAAAATAAACGCATCTTTTTATTTACCTTTAAGGTGATGTGCAAAATATAAAAAAAGTTATACATATTTCATTTCGTCGGCTGAGCAGAACAAGATGCTATCTCGGCTGAGGCTAACAGAAGATGCTATCTCAGCGTGGCTAACAGAAGATGCTATCTCGGCCGAGGCTCACAGAACGTGCTATCTCGGTCGAGGCTCACAGAAGATGCTATCTCGGCCAAGCCTCAGAGAACGTGCTATCTCGGTCGAGGCTCACAGAAGATGCTATCTTGGCTAAGCTTCAGAGAACGTGCTATCTTGGCCGAGTAACATAGCATTTTCCAGCTAGTTTTGGCCGAGATAGGATCTTTTGTGAGCCGCGGCTGAGATAGCATCTTCTGTGAGCCTCGGCCGAGATAGCATGTTCTGTGACCCTCGGCCGAGATAGCATCTTCTGTTAGCCTCGGCCGAGATAGCATCTTCTGTTAGCCTCAGCCGAGATAGCATCTTGTTCCGCTCAGCCATCGATTTATATTAATTTTTTTATCCACAAATCTATATCGTTTAAGAAATTATTAGATTCTACCAACCCCTTACGAATATTGCCGAACATCCTCACAGACAGACACAGATGTATCTGCAGTTAATACATGCTTTACGTATATATCCAAGGACAATCTTATTGTATCTGATATCATTAACTTTTTCATAAATTTCACATATTCGAAATATCTACATTACGGATAAAGCCCAAGGTTTTCCTTATTATTCGTAATTTACATTTCCTCCATTTCCTCTTTAAATATTCCTCTTTAAATATTAATCACTTTCCAGCATGGTAAATCTTTTTAATTATAATTGATAATTTAAATTTCCTTCGTTAAATGTTACGATTTATTCCTTCTTTAATTTCCTCTTTAAATATTAATTACTTTCAGAGAAAGCTTCTGACTATAGATTTATATCCTTCTAAAAGTTTATCCAAAGGAGTTATAGATGTATCTACAACTTTGATATTATTAGAATTTTGCTTTATGTATATCTTTAAAATCAGTTATAGATATTTGCAATATATTATTTACATATGCTTTACGTATAAATCCAAGGACCATCTTATTGTGTCTGAGATCGTCAACTTCTTCGTAAGCTTCACATATCTGTGGCTGTATCCTTTTCATGCCTTTCAAAATTTTATAGTAACGTAGACAGTGGATTAGGCCTCCTGGGGACACCACTTGAAAATAAAACGCATCTTTCTATTTACTTCCAAGGTGATGTGGAAAAAATAGAATAAAATATATCGTTTTCAATATATTTTCTTTATATATAATTAATGTAGTTTTCTGAATAATCTATTCTTTCGTTTCAGAAATTAAGAATTAAGAACTACTCTTAAGCGTTACATATGTATATACTATCATCCATAAAAAATATGAAAAATACCCTATTAATAAAACATATGAAAAATATAAATTATTAATTTTATATAATATTCATGAAAAAAGTGAACTTTTAAGTGAACATTTAAATGAGGGGGGTCTGAGGGGGGTCTGAGGGGGTCACGAGGGGGATCTGAGGGGGTCACGAGGGGAATCTGGGGGGGGGGGGGGGGCAGGGGTGGCGAGGGGGACTGCTGTGACGAACGGATTACTTTCCGTAAAAGAATCTGACAATACGTTTTAAATCACCTGAAGAGGGACGTAATAAAATGTCCGAAACGTTGTAAATAATTGTTTTACTTATAAAAACACCTTGGTAGTACGGCCATTAGCTACAAATTCTATAACTTCTATAACTCCTTTTGATAAACTTTAAGAAGGATATAAATCTACAGTCAGTAGCACCGAATACGAGGGTGGGGTGAAAAGTTTCCGGTCTGAGCTAGAGATGGTGCTGGCAGGATTAATTTCTGGTTTGTATTCTATAGTAGTACATCTCACTAATTTGTGTATAATTTTTCAGGGCGATTGCTCGGTTAGTATACATTTAAAAGCCTACTGAACACGACGCCTCTATTGCTTACGTGAAAATGGAAAAAGCAGAAAAGCGTGCGATCATCAAATACTTCTATTTAAAAGGACTAACACCACTTCAAATTAAAGAAGAACTAGATTCTACATTGAAAGACTCCGCTTCATCATATTCAACGGTTAAACAGTGAGTTTCTGAATTTAAGAAATGTCGCACGAGCACTGCTGATGAATCTCGTTCAGGACGCCCCGTTGAGGTCACAACTCCCGAAATGATTGAAAAATTTCACAAAATGGTGGTAGAGGACCGTAGATTAAAGGTGAGTGAGATAGCTGAGATTGCCAGGATGCCAACGGAACGCGTGCGCAATATTTTACATGAACGTTTGAGCATGGAGAAGCTCTGTGCAAGATGGGTGCCGCGTTTGCTAACAGTCGACCAAAAATTGATTCGAAAGAACATTTCTACCGCCAATTTGGCGTTGTATAAGCGTAATCCAAGCGAATTTTTGCGTCGATTCGTAACCGTTGACGAAACTTGGGTCCACCACTACACTCCTGAAACCAAAGAACAGTCTAAACAGTGGATTGGACCAGGGGAACCAACTCCAAAGAAGGCAAAAACAATTTTTTCGGCGAACAAGGTTATGGCTACTGTTTTCTGGGATGCAAGAGGTATTATCTTCATTGATTATATGGAAAAGGGTAAAACCATCAATGCTCAATACTACACAGAGTTATTGCAACGTTTGAAGGATGAAGTGAAAAATAAACGACCTCACTTGGCAACGAAAATAATCTTGTTTCACCACGATAACGCACCTGCCCATACGTCGGTTGTTGTGATGGCTAAAATCAACGAATTAGGATTCAAATTACTTCCCCATCCACCATATTCACCAGATTTAGCCCCCAGTGACTATCATCTGTTTCCTAATCTAAAAAATTGGATTGGAGGTAAAAAATTTGGGAGTAACGAGGAAGTTATCGATGCTGTAAACGAGTATTTTGAGGGACTTGACAAATCGGACTATATTAATGGTATAACTGCATTAGAGCACCGTTATGAAAAATGTATTAGTCTTGATGGAGATTATGTTGAGAAATAAAGCGAAAAAAAAGCCGAAAAAAGTTGTTTTTCTTCATAATGTCGGAAACTTTTCACCCCACCCTCGTATTTATATTATTAAAAATTTTATCATTGTTCTGAAATGGGCATTATCAAAGGACAAAAAGTTTTTGTTATCGGGGACATTTTAAAAGAAATGGAAGATATGTCGGACATGTAATAAGGAATATTTAAGCCTATAATAATTTCTTTCAAAAAAACGTATAACCAGTCACATTTTTACGTTATTTTGAGGGGGGAGCTGAGGGGGGCGCTGAGGAGGGGGCGAATGGACGCGAGGGGTGAGTGGGCGCGAGGGGGCGGGGGCGGGGGTGAGGGGGTTGAGGGGGCGCTGAGTCGTAAACATTGTCGAGATTTTTAAAAAATTCTTATCTTTAGCCTATGTTTAAAATTTTCCATTTAAAAATAAACATTCATACTCAAGATAACGCTTTTGCATCATTTTTATTAGATATTGGAGAAGGAAAAATTGATCACTTTAAAATTCCAGATAAATGGAAAACAAATGATGTTTGTCATGAAATATATAAAAATATTAATAAAAATTATCATTTTTCAAAAAATGTAATATTAAGTTCACATAATGAACAAGTAAATATTTTAAATAATAAAATATTGAACTTAATTGAACATAAAATGGTAACATATTATAGTATAGATTACGCAACACATAAAGGAGTAGATCAAACGGATGAAAATATGTATTTAAATTTTTCGATAGAAATGTTAAATAATATACGAGAAGGTTTACCTCCATATGAAATAAAATTAAAAAAAAATGCAATTGTTATGTTAATTCGTAACCTTAACATCGTTGATGGACTATGTAATAGAACTCGATTAAAAATAACAAATTTATATAAATATAATATTGAAGCTGAAGTCATTACTGGAGAAAATAAAGGAAATAAAGTATTTATACCACGCATTACACTAAATACTTGTGAATCATCATCGTTACCATTCATTTTATATAGAAAACAATTTTCAATTGTATTAGCATTTGCTATAACTATTAATAAATCACAAGGACAAAGTTTTAATAGTGTAGGAATATTTTTAAAAAACAATTATTTTCCCATGGACAATTGTACATAGCACTTTCACGATGTAAAAATCCAAACAATATATATATATATATATATATATATATATATATATATATATATATATATATATATATATATATATATATATATATATATATATATATATATATATATATATATATATACACACACATGTTTATCGGGATTTATGAGGCCCAACCCTGTATATTAGTACCTACAGCCGAGAGTTCCCTATGGCAAGTGACTAAAGAAATAATGGACTCTGGGGTTATAGACTCTAGGTCGGGCCGCATAAACCCCTATATTTAGAAATATTATGAGGCCCGGGCTGCATAATCAAAATCAGGCTCGATAAACCCCTATATATAAAAAAACGGGCTTTATAAACCCCTTTAGAGATATGTATATCTATATATATATATACAAAATGAATCTGAAAATAAAATAGAAGTAACAAATATTGTTTGCAAAGAAATATTAGATAATTAATTTAAATAATAAGATTATAATATAATAAAATAATAATGGTATAAATAAAATAATAACATTTTAAAATTTAATAAATATACAATAAAATATTCATATGATATTTTAATATTGTGATCTTCTTAACGATATTAGAATAATAACATAATATAATTGATCAAAATAATTTAAGAAAAAATATAAAACAATAATTAGTTACATAATATAATTAAAATTTACTTTAATTATACATTTAATGTAAATTACTTTTCTGAATGTAATTAACTATTATTTAGTAAAATATAAGATGGCTGAACAAGGTGATTATGTTGAATTGTGAGTAGTATACAACAAGCAAGAGAATTAGATGAAATAAACGAACAGTTACAGAATCATATAAATGAACAAAACGAATATGAAATAAATTTAAATAATTATATCAATGAATATAATAACAATATTACTATGATACAAACACCGTTAATTTGGGATCCAACCAAAATAAATACATAGAAGTATATAATTTAAGAGATGCTACAAAGTTCGACAAATTGAATGAAATAATAGAAACCCATGAAAAAGAAGAAAATAAGTATAATAACTATTGCAATAATTTACTTATAGCATATGATTTAAATTATTTACAAAATTTAATTAAAAAATATGAAAAATAAAATATATCAAAACCAAACATAATATTTTCAATTATGACGAAAAATTATTCTCCGTCATTTTACTCTCTCTCCGCATTAATCGTGTACTAATTCCTCACAGTTGTTATAGGTGCAGACGACGCGGAAGGATACCTGACCGAGAGAGATGGAGAGAGAGAGAGCACGCGAGGAGCGCGCGCGACCTGCTGAGAGGCAGGAGGCAAGTAGTCTTGATGAGGATAGCACCCGCGCTCCTTGCTCCAAAAGTATACAGGAGAGTTCCATGACGTGCGACCTCGGATTGAGAGTGTATTTGTGTGAGTGTGTGCCCCCTGCCACGAGCCTGTGGCCCGTTCCAGCCTCCGAGAGGCAACCGAAAGCGACCTGCGCACCAGGAGCTCCGGCGAAGCGTCTTCGCGACGGCAACCGCGGACAGTGTTTACGTTGCGCGCCGACACAGGACTCGGGCCGCGCAGAACGTAAACAAAGCGCGCCTTTCCAGCAGACAAGTTTTCGCACTGTGTGTTCGAGAGAGACAAATTACTCCGAATATTATACTCGGAGCGAAAATTATTTCGTGCGCGACTGAATATTATTTCAGCTTAGGCGCTATACCAGCGAGACTCAATACGCGACGCGTATATGACAACAATACGTCTTATGTACACTTACACTTTGATTGTTTAGCTACGATTCGGAAATCGACTTCGCAATAAGAAGCTTAATTAATAAACGTTAATAAATAAACATTGATTAATTATATGAATCGTGACACGCGTTATTGAGAAATTAATAGGAAAATTTTTTTTTGAAATTTGTTTAAACAAATTAACTTTTTGTCTCCCTTTTCGGTAATTTGTCACCGACACAAATTTAAATTGTACTAAATTAAAACTCAGACTCATTTTCGAAATCATTAAATTGAGTATTCAAATTAATTATAATTTGAACGAGTATTGAAAATAATAAAAATTGCAACAAGGGGAAAGAAAAATTTCCGAACGCGAAATAACGCATATGCGAACTCGCTGTTCGAAACTAAGTATATAGGCACAAGCAACGTAGCTTGTGAAGCGCGATACACAGCAGCGTGGAAACAGCAACAGCTGATCGCTCGGGAACCATTGTACCCCGACAGCGAATAACGCAAGTGCCGTACAGTCACCTAGTAGACAACTAGCATAGACTGTATAAATCGAACACGAACGTTCACAGCGCCCGGCATTTAAGCCAGGTTGAAAAATTAGAAACATTTACCTTATTACCGACTAGCGTAAATAAAATTAAAACTTACTACATTAAAGGCTACGCGAAGTCAAAATAGTAAATTTAAGACAGCGAAATAGTTCAAAACTAATATCAAAAACTCATTTATGTTTTGAACTAGTTCAGAGAAATTCGGGTCACAAAATTAGTTGAACAAAACAAAATTTATTTTTTCTCCTTTCTGTAGTATATTGAAGTATTAAGCATTCAATAATATTTAATAAAATAGCCTTTGGAATTTTAAATCGAACCAAATACCCTTCCAGTTAAAATTAAGACCACAACAAAAGTGGCATTTTAATAATTTATTTCATTTTTTTTTATTTAACACTATTATTATTCTACCTAATTTAGTAATAAATATTCTTTTTTTCTTTGTTACAATAAAGAGATAAATTAATCTAAATTACATAATAAAATATTCTCAGAATTTATTTACCGCGATTCACGCAAAATAAATTCACAAAATTTATTTTATTTTATTTATTTATTTATTTAACCAGAGTACAAAAATATACAAGCCACTGACATCTAGATATACAAAAATATATATAAGATACAGAGCACTTCCTGTAGAGATATGTAATATATCTGTACACAGGTCTGGCATAACGCAACTTAAATCTATGGTACTTAAACTAAAGCAATTAAGTATAAACATTTGAATTTCATTAGTTTAGTGTCAACAAGTATAAACTTTTATAAAACAAATATAAATAAAATTATCTAGAATCTATAACCCACGTTTTAATAATTTTTTTTAGCTTTTCCGGTTTTACATTTAAAGTTTTGAGATCCTTATTAAGTTTATTGTAGGCCTTAAGGGCAACTACATTACTATTCTTAAAAGAAATTTCCTTACTCAATTTTGGCAGTTCTAAGTTCTTATTTCTATAGTTATACTTTCCGATAAGATATATTTATTTTTAAATTCTTCATAATGATATACCAAGCTTTCTACAATAAAACTTTCTTTGATATGTAATGGCCTAAAAGTATTATCACATCTGCTTAAGATATTTTTTAACAATCTATTCTGCAATGCTTGTAACCTATCCAGTACATTATTATAAGCACCTCCCCATGTAATTATCCCATAGTTCGCGATGCTATTAAAGAAAGCATGGTAGACTATTATTAATTGCTTAACCGTCATAAATTCTTTTATTTTGTAGAAAACGAATAGCAAATATTTGGTTTTTTTATTATGTAATCGATGTGATAGTCCCATCTGAGATAACAGTCAATCTGTATTCCCAAATATTTAGTATAGCTTACTCTTTTAATTTTTTTACCGTTTATAACAATAGATATATCATTTGGAAGACTATTAGCATAACATCCGAAAGTAATAAACACTGTTTTGTCTACATTTAACGATAGTTCATTGGAGGCTATCCAATTATTCACTTTATTTAGTTCTTGATTCATTTTTTCTTCGGCTTCGTTCCAGTCGTCTTCAGAGATAAGTATTACTGTATCATCTGCATAAGAGATTATACAAGAATCGACTTCATTGGTTAGGAGATCGTTGATATATAGTAGGAACAATAGCGGTCCCAGTATGGTACCTTGGGGTACTCCTATAGCGAGTGGCAAGTACTCACTTACATAATTTTTTATCTTGACTCTCTGTTTTCTGTTATTAAGATAGCTTTCCATCAGTTTCAATGGTAAACCTCGAATTCCGTAATTTTCAAGTTTATTTAATAAAATGCTATGGTTGACTGTGTCAAATGCTTTAGCTAGGTCGATAAACGTTGCTATAATGTGTTTGTCGTCATTCAAGTTGTTACAAATGTAGTTGGTGATGTAGGCCAATGCATCTTTTGTTCCTTTACTTTTAGTGAAACCAAATTTAACAAACGTAATTTACCTATTGCAATAAATTATTGAACGCGTATGTCGCAAGTGCAAAGCTGAATGCAACGCATCTAGACAAAGCGCAAACGACCCCACAAACAGTATAAACTATTATAAATTATTATAAATTATTTGAATTTATCCATTCTTGGTTTTACAAAAAATTGCCTTTTGTGAATTCAAATTTTCTTGTGGTTAAATTGATACACAAGAAAACAAATAAAACTGGAAGAGGCAAAATTTTTCTTTCTTTTGCTTTTATTAAATTTTCTTTTACCGCATTCCGATTTAAATAAGGAAATATTAAAAACTCCATTCTCATTAAATATAAAAGAGAATTGACCGGCGATTAGCGCAATTTAAACTTGAAAACACCAAAGGCGTAATAATTAAAAACTAAAACTTTAAAACCCGAATTCGTCAGCGAAGCGCATTAGGGATTTTCAGGTCAACAACATGCCACTCTTAGACGACGATACATTCGAAGACATCATGGGGTGGAAATCCAAGGCTGGATAATGAACCTGGCAAGCGAGCTGCTCAACGATGCGCTCGAAAAATTAGAACTTTTAAAAAGCGGCACACAGTTTGCAAAAGCGGATAGGTTATATAGGCGATTGCGAGGTGACCATACAGCGAACGATTTCATGCGAACGGAAGAAACAGAAGACGAAGCAGAAGCATTCGATAGAAGAAACAAGAAATTGGAAAATCTTACACAAACTCTGCCGTTCGACGCACGTACACTCGACGAGCTGGCGGAAAGGCGTGCAGCTACGAGATGCACACACAACACGCAAAGACGTCAAACGTCAATGCCACTAGACCAAGCCCATACACTACTGGACCAATTGGACATGTCAATCACGCAAGTACAAGAAGAAAATGCCTGCGCAACAACAATATCACCAACCGCAGAGCAAGTATGGACCGCGACGACGCAAAATCAACCAGGACCAATGCGAACGGCGCAGCAAGATACTCGTGATGCAATAAACCTGGGAAAAGTGATAGCCGAAGGAAGATTTCCATCGCCTATCACAACACAGTCAACGTGGGTAAACACGCTAACAACCACGACGACAACAGGGAGTACGGCCGTAGCCAGCACCGCGGGCACGTACACAATACACACGGCCCCGCAAGCGGTCTTTACGATACGAACAACACCTACAGCCGACGACCCTGTACAATGCACGCTCACAAACGGCAGAACATACACAATGCCAAGAGCAGTAGCATGCGAAATGATGAGAATACAGGGAATCGCAAAAGACTACGACAAGAAAATAAGGCAGCTGCAGGAGCAGATGTCCGATCTGATAGCGAGTACACGCCTGCACGCAATGTCAAATAAAACGACAAGCAATGAAGCGAGCTCGCAAAAACATAAAACAGTGAACTTCCAAGACACGTACAGATTAGAGTACCTTGACGAAGGAAGATACTCGGGCGAAGGCACCACGCTCCATCAGTCCATAAACGTGGACGTTGGCAGAACGGTGGCAGCATCGAGGAATTTCTCGAGCGAGTTAACGAATGCCGCTCGCTTGTGCGAATAACTGACGAAGACCTGCTGAATGCTATGTCTGAGCTGATGTCTGGCGTGGCAAGGCACTGGTGCCACCAAGCTCGCAAAAATTGGCGAACTTGGGAAGACTTTTGCGCCGCCGCACACCGCTGCTACGGGGTCGACAAGCGATTCCAGCAACGAGTCGTCGGCGAAGCGCAAGTCCGCACCCAAGGCAGAGACGAGCCTGTAAGGGATTATATTGTATGCCTCCTTACGATTTTAAGTAAGTTTGAGGAGCCTTGGGAGGACGAAAGACAACTCGAGCACATATATAGAAATATTCTGCCCAGTCTCCAACGCTTAGTGCCGTAGGAGAAAGTTACCGACATAGACAAGCTCACAGAGCTTGCACGAGAAGCGGAAGCGCTAAGGGAGGCGGAGAGGAGTTACAAACCTCCCCCGAACCCGGACGATAGTCTGTTACCAGACGTAGCCTACAAGGGGCCAAAGTCCGCGAAAACGCAATCGCAGCACGGCAAGAGTAGTTTGGCGGCTATGGCGAGTGGCGTGCCTCCGCAAGACACACGCGGACAACCCGTGACGAGCGGTGACAAGCCAAGCCTAGCCGCGATGGCAGAGCAGTCGACCCAAGGGCTCGATCAGCTGATTAGCCGGCTACTAGACGAAATACTCTCCAAACTTAACTTGAGCAGGGAGCGACCCTTGGGTCCGCCGCCAACAAGCAGCAGCCCTCCAAAGAGGACAGGAGCGTACCGCAAGAATGGCCGCAGTTCCCCTAACAAGCCTAGGGAAAACGCCCCGGCAAGAACCGGCGAGAAGAATTACGCGCCACCAACTCCAACCAGCGACAAAAACGCCAACAGCTAGCCCGGGCCAAAAGAGCATGTGCGGTGTTGGGGTTGTAGCTGGCCTGGCTACATTAAGCCACACTGCCCGGAGTGCTCGGAAAAAGGCAGAGGGGTCGCGTAGACGAGGTCCCTCTCGCCCCTCCAATACCTGACGTGACCTCAACGGTGCCTCGGCAAGGCGCCCCGGCTGCATCCGTCGCAGCCACATCTACCGACTTGGAGGGAAATTTGAGTACCCCGAGTCAACCAGAATACTCACGATGGTATTTACCAGTGGGTCTCGGCGGATTTCACATACGTACGTTATACGATTCAGGCGCATCTCGCACCGCAGTAGGCCCAATTGGCTTGCAGATTGCGACCGCGTGTGGCAAGCAGATTACGCCGCACCGCGGAAGTGGCGCACGCCTCGCCAACGGCAAGACCGCGGCGGTGCTGGGTCACGTAGACCTGCCCTTCGACGTGGCAGGTGTGCGACATTACCTCGTCGTGGTGATCCTCGAGGAATTGGACGCAGACTGTCTACTCGGCGCCGACTTCATGCGGAAATTCAACGCCGTGCTGTGGCCGCGCGAATCGACGTTTAGCATCGAAGGAGTTAAAGAGCGAATTCCGCTAGAACTAGCTTCACTAGCGCACGACGAAGCGAGCGCTGTCCACCTCGCTTCGGTCGGTCTCGCCGATGTTGATAAGGCCCAGCGGCGAGTTGCAAGAGTTGCTCGACCAACTGCTATCCGCGAGCGACGCGCCATCAGGATGTACCAGCTGGACCGAACACAGCATCGAAGTCTCGAGCTCTAGGCCCATTAAGCAAAAATATTACCCCGCCTCGAAAAATATCGAGGAGGAAATGCACAAGCAAGTGCGAAAGATGCTCGAGGCGGGCATTATTATCCAATCGACCAGCGAATGGTCGAGCCCTGTTGTGATGCAACGGAAAGCGAATCGCACGTACCGATTCTGCATCGATTATCGCAAGTTGAACGCGGTAATGAAGGCGAGCGCGTATCCGCTCCCTCACACGGATGCGATTTTGTGGAAGCTCCAAATCGCTCGATACATATCGACTATCGATCTGAGCAGCGCCTACCACCAAATTCCGTTGCGGAAGGAGGCGCAGGCACTAACCGCGTTTACTGTCCCTGGAATGGGCCTCTTCGAAATTACTCGAATGCGTTATGGGGTAGTGGGCGGACCAGCGACCTTCCTGGAGCTTTCGGACCGCGTTATCGGTCCAGAAATGGAACCTCATGCGTTCTCCTACTTTGACGATATTATTATCGTCACGGAGACGTTTGAGGAACACCTCAAGTCGCTCAGCCACGTTCTCCCGTGTATTAAAGACGTAGGTCTCACAATTAACCGTGAGAAAAGCGAGTTCTGTCGCAGCGAGGCCAAGTTTCTCGGGGTCTTAGTTAACCGAGACGGCTTTAAGCCTGACCCGGACAAGATCGCTCCAATTTTGGAATATCCGGCGCCGAAGAACCTCAAACAGCTGCGAAGGTTCCTTGGCATGGCATCGTGGTATCGCCAGTTCTTGCCCGACTTTGCGACAACCGCAAGGCCGCTCACGCAGTTAACCAAGCACAACGTTGCGTATGTGTAGAGTGACGCGGAGCAATCCGCATTTGAGCAGATTAGAGCTCTCATTGCGTCGGCCCCGGTATTATACCGGCCGTCGTTTGAACACCAGTTCGTGATTCAAACGGACGCGAGTGATACTGGCCTTGGAGCGGTTCTCACGCAGACAATCGACGGCGAAGAGCGTGTTTTATGCTTTGCAAGCCGCACGATGACTGCGGCGGAACGGAATTATTCCGTCACGGAACGCGAATGCCTCGCAGTCTTGTGGGCGATACGCAAGTTTCGTGCTTACGTCGAAGGCTATCATTTTAAAGTGATAACCGACCATAGTAGTCTGAAATGGTTATGCAATTTGCATAATCCCACCGGATGCTTAACGCGTTGGGCGCTTGAAATGCAAGCGTATGACTACGACGTCGAGCATCGTAAGGGCTTACTGAATCACGTGCCTGATACGCTCTCTCGCACGTTTGAGGACGAGGAAGCGCCAGACATCGCGACAGTAGATGTCTCCGAAGAGACAGGTGACGCCTGGTACAAGCGCATGGTCGCCGCCGTCGAACAAAATCCCGTAGATTACCCGTGGTGGAAGTTAGTTCACGGGTGCCACTACAGCTACCGTCCGAACCCTGCGGTCGAAGATTTACTCGAGGACGAGGACGCTTGGAAATTAGTCTTGCCAGTAGAGAAGCGTGAGAAAGCGATGCAAGAGAGCCACGCAAAAACTACTGCGGGCCACTTAGGCCGAGCGAAAACGCATGCGCGTGTCACGCTCTATTATTACTGGCCTTCGCTGCGCAAAGATGTTGCTGACTTTGTGCGAAACTGCTTGATTTGCTAGCAGTGCACCTTGCATGCAGCAGACAGCGCCGGCAGGCATACGCCCATGGCAAATTGTCGCAGGGGACATTATGGGGCATTTCCCCAGGTCCGCTCGAGGTTTCGAGTACCTTCTAAACTTCCTGGACTTATTTACTAAGTGGATCGAATGCGTGCCGCTTCGCAAGGTGAATGCACGTACCATCGAAAAGGAACTAGAACAGCGAATCTTCCTACGCTGCGGTGTACCCGAAGCTTTTCACTCCGACAATGGAACGGAGTTCAAGAACAAGGCTCTTGACTCCTTCCTGAACAAGTGCGGAGTTACGCATACGACGATTCCGCGGTATCACGCGCAGACAAATCCTGTGGAGCGAGTGAATCGCACGGTGAAAACCATGATCACCGCGTTCCTCGAAGAAAACCACAAGGATTGGGATTTGCACATCCCCGAACTGATGTTCGCGTACAACACTACGACGCAGGAGTTGACGGGATCGAGCCCAGCATTTCTGAACCTGGGCCGGCAACCGACTCCGCCCGTTTTCTTGAAACATCGCGAGGAGCGCGCCGCAGAAGAGCGCGCAGAAGCGGCCGAGGTCGACCGCTGGCGCACGCGGTTGCAGAAGTTCCGAGACGTGCGAAGAACGCTTCAACAGCGCAACAGCAACAGTCGCATTATTATAATGCGTCTCGCCGCGACGTTCGCTTCGAACCGAAGGACAAGGTTTCGAAGCGAAACCGTATCCTCTCCTCTGCAGCACAAGCGAAGCTTGCGCCGAAATACGCCGGTCCGTACGTAATTTCTGCCAAGCTAGAAGACCTTAAATTCTATCATGAAAAGTTTGATCTTACCGCTGAGGCAGGGAGCTCAACTGACGTTAACTCGGCACGCGATGCCCAGGCTGAGGAAGATCCCGACGATGACGGATCTCCCAAGGACCTGGCGAACGAGCAGCAGTCCGCACCCCGCAAAAGGGAAAGACCACGCAAAGCACGGTTGGTGGTAACGCGAACCACACGTGTCATAGGGGCCCAGGCGAGCAAGCGCTCGCGAGTAAAGGCAGACGTTGACGAGCGAAAGCCGCTACCACTCGCGACAAACGCAAGCGCAACGCTACCCCGAAGCCGCGGACGGCCGAAAGGCTCTCGGAACGCGGCCCCAACGACCCGCGTCGCGACACCTTCCCCCCGACGCACGCGCGCCGCAACGCGCCAAGCACGTCACTAACCCCTTAACCTCACGCCTCACCATTGAACATAGTGACCAACTCTTTTCCCGCTATGGCGACTCATCCAGGGATGAGCCGATAAGCGCCCGCGCAACGTGCGAAGGATCGCGACTCCGCAAGACCACGGGCCTGCGAGCCACCAAAAGAAAAAAAATGTAAAAGGATGCCCGAGTTGCTTACGTTTTGCCCCTGTTTGCAATCCCAAAGTCTATTGCATGGCTCGTCGAAGCTCTAGCCTCTATTGCATGTTGCATGGAGGAGAGAGAGATTATCTCGAGCTGGTACGTCGCCCGTAGCCAGCGTCTGGGGGAGGGGCGTATGACGGAAAATTATTCTCCGTCATTTTCCTCTCTCCCCGCATTAATCATGTACTAATTACTCACAGTTGTTATAGGTGCAGACGACGCGGAAGGACGCCTGACCGAGAGAGACGCGGGGAGAGAGAGAGAGAGAGAGAGAGAGAGCACGCGAGGAGCGCGTGCGACCTGCTGAGAGACAGGAGGTAAGTAGTCTCGTTGGGGATAGCGCCCGTGCTCCTTGCCCCAAAAGTATACGGGAGAGTTCCGTGACGTGAGACCTCGGATTGAGAGTGTGTTTGTATGAGTGTCTGCACCCTGCCACGAGCTTGTGGCCCGTTCCAGCCTCCGAGAGGCAACCGAAAGCGACCTGCGCACCAGGAGTTTCGGCGGAGCGTCTTCGGCGACAGCGACTACGCACCATTTGTAAGTGCCGGCTCGACTCTTCTCTCTCTCTCTAACTCGCGGCAACTCGGGCCTCCTTCTTGCGCCCGCTGACCGCAAATCGCACATTGTGCGCTGTGTCCCCTTTTCCCCTCTTTGACTCGTTCAATAAACCTCGTTATATGTTATTTGATTCTCGCGAGTGATCATTCATTTGCTACCCCGTTCTCCCACCTTTATTCAATTCTACATTCGCATGCGGCGTGCATTGCACGAGGCGCGCTAGCCTCGCCGTCGCATGCACTATATTTGTAACTGGATAATTACCGAGCAGCCAGGGAAATTAATTATCCGTTACACAATATACAATTTAAACTCAATTTTTTAGTATAAAATATTTGAAAATTCACAAAAATAGTATTAAGTTATATTAATTTTTAATTCTATTATTTTACATTAACTTCTTTCACGTATCCAATATAATGTTTATAAGCAAAAATATATATAACAGAAAAAATAAAAATATTTATTTCCATATTATAAATAGCTTACAAAAACGTCACAGGATATGTTAAAGAAAACTTAATTAAAAATTTGAAAATTATTTTTTTATAAATATTTTTGTAAATTTTAAATAGAAGTAATTAATATAAAAATTCAATGAAATAAAAGAAAATTATTATGAAGTAAATTATTATTAAGTATGAAAATGGAATATTCGAAATTTAAGGAAAATAAAACTATATTAATTTTAAAATCATTTACAATAAATTATATTAAATTCTTGCATGTATCCAATATAATGTTTAAAAGCAAAAAATGTGTAAAAGGAACAAATAAATATATATGGTTCTAAATAATAAAAAGCTTATAAAAACATTCAAGGGTATATTAAAGATAATATAAATCATACAATTTATTTTTAATTTATTATTTTCCTAAATTTCAAAATGTAATATAAATGATATAAAAATATATTTAATAAAATTTCATAAAATTGTAGGTATAGTGGTAATGTAGGGCTATTGGCGAAGGATGCCACTTAAAATAACAATCCAACGCGTCCATGAACGTACCCCCAGGGTGACGTGGAAAACAGTTCGTCTCTTCAACCAATCTTTATAGTTAATAAAGTTTATATAAAATGAATTAACGCAACACAGTTATTGGTTAAATTTAAAACATTGTTCAATATTTATAAAGTAAGTAATAAAATAAGTAATAATTTATAAGTAATAAAATAAGTGTCATAATTTAAAATAATGAACATCAGGGTGATTTGTTCTGTTATTCCAAAATATAAAATTTCTAGGGGAACCCCCTAGTATATATATATATATATATATATATATATATATATATATATATATATATATATATATATATATATATATATATATATATATATATACACCTATATTATATAGGCGTTACTGCTATATCTGAACGCAGTCCCTCCACCGTCCCCTCCAACGCCCTCCACCGTCCCCTCCGCCGTCCCCACCACTTACCTATTTGCTGCCCCTACACCGTCCCCTCCACTTTTTAACGTTAAATTCGTTCAAAAATCACCTTATTTTTTAATCTCAGTCAGACCACCGTCTTCTCTACCGCCCTCCACCGTCCCCTCCACCGACCTCCACCGTCCCCTCCACCGTCCTCCACCGCCCTCCACCGCCCCCTCCTCCGCGCTCCTCCGCCTTTCACCTACGGTCCCCTCCATCATCCTCTCCACCGTTCCCTCCACCTCTGGACTACTACCGGACTATTGTTTTTTATGATAATCGAAAAACCATCAAAGAGAAAACTGTCACTAAATCTTTGAATTCGAACATTTGAAAAAAACTCAAAAATATACTAATTATTATTAGAACCAACATAGACAAATATTTTGTCAACTATTACCACAATTCGCACATTTGGAACAGCTTTCCACACCACCACTGAGGTACGGTTATAGGCGCGTTGAATTTTTGATTTTATTGAGCTTAGATTTTATATATGGGAGCGTCCAGCAGAAACGGGCCACCGAGCGCGCGTGGTGCCTTTTTTCGCGTAAAAGGTGCTCTGTTTAACTCGCTCATAATCGTATGTTGCGTCTTTGAAAAAAAAACCAAGGATCTATATCGATAGATTTTTTTCTGCTCTTTCCAATTGCGCTATTGTTTTTATTGCGAAACGCGTTCTTCCGGACGAAAACTCGAGTTGCATATTGAAAGCCATTTTTCTCAAAGTATATCATGTTTTTTTTTCAAAATAAACTACACCATTGGAAAGTACAACTCTTAAGCTCCAAAACCCTATCTTGGAGAAGTTTGAGAAATAAAGGGTTTAAAAGTAACAACATGAAAAAAACAGCGCCGAGGGTCCGCGCGAGCCTCTCGCGCCCGTGCGTACGGCACGTTTAAGTGCACGCTCTATTCAATTCGCTAATAATCGTGTACCAAGTCTCTGAAAAAAGAACTAAGGACATAATCGATAGATTTTTTCCTGCTCTTTACAATGGTGCTATTATTTTTATTCCGAAATGCTTCCTTCTAGTTGAAAATTCCATTTGAATGTTTAAACTCTATTTTTTCAATAAAATATCAGTCTTTTCTTCAAAATGAATTATATTCTTCAAAAGTACAAGTCTTAAACTATAAAATATTATATTTTTAAGTTGAAACATGAAAAGTTCAAAAATAGTAAGATCAAAAAGACAGCGGCTGCCCGAACTTTTTACGCAATGCTCAAGGGCGGATTAATACACGCGATGTGCTATTTCGCCCTTTCTTTTTTGTAAATATAAAATGTTTTGTAACTTACAATGCCAATGCGTGGACATAATTTTGTGGATCTAGTTGTAACAGTTAGTATAATATTACAATGAACTTTGTTCATTTATATAACAAAATTTGAAAAACATAATATATTAAACATAAAAATATCCATGAACGCACTGAAAGCAGTGAAACAGAAATTTAAAATAACCTTATAGATTGTTTAATCTGGCATAACAATATTACCTTTTCCTTTAAATTCTAATTTTTTTACATTTTTTTGATTTTATAAGAATTGTTCTTTTGCGACATCCGCTTCTTTCTTTGTTTGAGTTTTAAGTACTTTTTCTTTTTTGATCGGTGGATATAATTGAGAATCTTCTGACGCTGAAAATCTTTTAAGTTCTAACTTTTTGGCATCATTTAATAATTTAATACAATGAAACAATTGAATTCCAGGTATTGTCTTAGCTGAGGCTACCCTGTTTTGTAGCTTTTCTGTAGCCTTTAAGTAATCGTCTTTTGATGAAAAAAAGCACTCAATATTTTTGAAATACTCAGTTGCCCATTTGTATAAATCTTGGGGCGTCAATATATAATTGTCGGATACTTTCCGTAAACTTTCTCGTGCATTTCGGAATAAAAATAATAGCACCATTGGAAAGAGCAGGAAAAAATCTATCGATATAGGTCCTTGATTTTTTTTTCAAAGACGCAGTATACGATTATGAACGAGTTAAACAGAGCGCCTTTTACGCGAAAAAAGGCACCGCGCGCGCTCGGTGGCCCGTTTCTGCTGGACGCTCCCATATAAGAAATAATGATAATTATATATATGATTTTGGGACATGCCGAAATCATATAGAATTACACAATAATTTTTTATATAATGAGCCTAAACACAACCATGGAATTCATCGCCAGTAGCCCTGAAAACCATGGGAGTCACCCCTCCGTAATCCTCCTTGACTCCAACCTAGCCCTTCCTTCCTCCACCATGTAAGATGTGAATTAATTTTCATTACTTATTATTGTAATTTCTTTAAAATAAAAATTATGCAAAGTTTAAAATATAATGAAAATTAATTCACATCTTTATTACATTTAATAAACAAATATTTCACATTAATATATTAAATAATTATGAAATATTTATTTATTAAATGTACAACAATATTCAGATTATTTATGATATTAAACTTATGAGAAAATACAACATTTTCTAGAAATTACAATCTTATATTTTCACAAAGTGTAATATTTTAATTAAAATGATTATTGTTATAAATTCCTTGAGCTTAGGAGAAATTGAGATCATATACAAATACGACATAAATTTTCACTCATCAAATCTTATAGTGTAAATTATAGATTAAATTTCAAAAATTTCTTTCCATACAATGTTATCTATTATTAAAGAATTTTCTGAACAATTTTCAATAAATATATTGTTAGGATTTTTATATCGGGATAAAGCAACATATAACTGACCATGTGAAAATAGTGGTCGTCTAATAAAAATTCCAATAGAATCGAAACTCTGTCCTTGAGATTTATTTATTGTCATGGAAGAAGCTAATACAATTGGAAATTGTTTACGGTAAAGAATAAAAGGAATTGAAGATGAATCTGCAGTATTTAATGTTATTCGTGGAATAAAAACCTCTTGACCAATTCTTTCACCTGTAATTATTTCTGCCATTATGAGCATTATGAGCATATAATACAGTTATTCTTAGACGTTTACCATTACACATTCCTTCTACAATACTTATATTTCTAATTAACATAACAATAGCATTTATTTTCAATTTTAATTCATGAGGTGGAAGACCTTCTCTAATATTGTTAAGCATTTCAATTGGATAATTTAAATGAATATTTTCGTCTGTTTGATCAACTCCTTTATGAGTTGCATAATCTAAACTATAATACGTATGTACTTTTTTATTCAATAATTCTAAAACTTTATTATTAATAATTTTCGTATCTTTATTATGAGCGGTTAAGATTACACGATCTATTGAAGTTTTAATTTATTTATTTATTTATTTATTTAACAAAATATACGGGTGGATAAACCCATGGTGCAGAGTAGCATACATAAAAATAATAAATATTAATGTTACTATAAATTTCTTTACAAATATTATTCGTCTTCCATTTATTTGGAATAATAAATGAATTTAATTTCCTTCACCCAATTCTAACAATAGTGAAGCAAATTCTTTATTTTCCGAACGAATATTTTGATTTAATTTTAAAACTTTAAAAAGAGACCATAACGCAGAAAATTTAATTGTTTCTTCGATTATACTATTTTTGTGACCACATTTCATAACTGGAAGAATTTGCCGAAAATCACCTCCTAATATGATCAATTTTCTACACTATTTATTCAATTAATATAACGATATTTCATTGCTCTGAAGCAATTATAAAGAACATAAATAGTATATCCTTTACCTTTGATTCGTCTTAAGTCCGATATTTTACCCATCAAAATTTCATATTGTCAAAATTTGATAGTTTCATACTTCATTATTATAAAATTTCTCTCTGAAAATGGGGGTTGGCGAGCGGAGCGAGTCGGGCGAAGCCCCTCTAGTATATATATATATATATATATATATATAAATATTATAACGGCCTGCGCGTGTACGTGCGCGAGTATGTGTGTATCGGTGTGCGCGAACGAGATCGGAGGCGAGTCTCGGCACACCGCGCCGGCACGCACAGATACCCGAAAAGTAAACATCTCTCAACCTTGCGCGAAGGACAAGGCCGAGAGATGCTTGCGCGTGCCGACGAAGCACCACGCGATTAGTATCGTTTCGGCCAGTGCCGCGAGCCATAGCCTGCCCCAATACGCGCTTCATCTCGAGCCGAGAGAAAGAGAGAGAGGAGGGAGTCGCGAGAGAAGAGAGCGTGTGTGCAGCGTGATGTACCGCGGGATTGCGACGGTGCAGTGCCGAGAGCGAGTGCGAGCGAGGGCGCGGCGCAGCAGCGCAGCCGAGAAAAAGGGAGAGAGAGTGAGAAAGACGCCGTCAACAGCTACCGCGGCCGAGTGAGAGGGACAGAGAGAGACGCCGGCCGATCCTCTGCTACGGCCGGACTGCCCGCGTAGGAGAGAGAGAGACAGATACGACGCGAGAGGCAACCAACACCGCCCGGCCTGACTCTCTGCATCAGACGGGTCTTCGCGAGGTAAGTCCTGGCCAGGCGCTAGTGCGCTCTCCCTGCGGACAATGAGCGTCCGGAGAGCGAGACTCGGGCGAGCGAGCGAGGCTCACCGACGCGCGCGTCTGTGTCGATCGCGCGCGGCGATCGACCAACGTCGGTGCGAGCCGCCTTTGTGAGTGCGAGTGTGCGACCGCGCGCACACGTACATAGAGCGCGGGCGCACCATCCGTATCGGCGCGTATAACTCATACGCGCCGCGTGTATTATAGTTCTTCTGCCCGAGGGGCAATAAAGGTAAAGTCCTCGTTTTAAGAACACGTACGCGAGTGATTGAATATCCCGATCCCTTTTCCTAGTCGGTGGCGCAGCGGTATAGAATACCACCGGCATCCGCGGGCGCGAGTACATGGTACTCGCGCAATACTGAGCAGCCGAGGAAGCACGCGCGAAAGAGAAAAAGCGTGACAGTGAAGTCGAGCGTTGTAACGCCGGCAGGTACGGCTGCCGACGAAGGCAGCCGACGGCGAGCGACGGCGCGCAGGTAAGGACGAGGAGATTTCGCCGAGGGTTGGCACGAGCAAGTGCTCGCGCATCATATCTTTGCTGCGCCGTTCATCGACCAATCCGCATAGAGGAAGCGAATAACCGCCCAACACCTGCCCCGTTACAATATATATATATATGAGCTATTCTTTGATAGAAGAGCCACCCCTGAGTCCAAAACTGTATGGCAATTAAAAAATCGTAATTAGGCTTAAAAGTTTATTAGTACTATATATTTTTTTGCCGTGTGGCTTTTTTAGAATTGCAATATTGCGGCTCCAAAATGGCGGCTCAAACTTGTAGTGTACGTGAAATTATCCCGGAATTTGAAAATTTTCCCGGAATTTGAAAATTTTCCCGGAATTTAAAAGTGTTTTCAACTGAAATAAGTATATTTCTTATGTATTTTGATGCGCTGAATCCGAATCTAAAGTTGGTTTAACTCAAGCGCCATTAAAATTTTGACTAAATCGCAAAAACTGCTCAAAAACGTGAAAAATCATGAAATGTTTATTTTAGGTCAAACAAATTTTTTCTAAGTTTTTTTCATGCTTAATATTGTGATTTTCACGATTTTTCACGTTTTTGAGCAGTTTTTGCGATTTAGTCAAAATTTTAAGGGCGCTTGAGCTAAACCAACTTTAGATTCGGATTCAACGCATCAAAATACATAAGAAATATACTTATTTCAGTTGAAAACATTTTTAAATTCCGGGAAAATTTTCAAATTCCGGGATAATTTCACGTACACTACAAGTTTGAGCCGCCATTTTGGAGCCGCAATATTGCAATTCTAAAAAAGCCACACGGCAAAAAAAATATATAGTACTAATAAACTTTTAAGCCTAATTACGATTTTTTAATTGCCATACAGTTTTGGACTCAGGGGGTGGCTCTTCTATCAAAGAATAGCTCATATATATATATATATATATATATATATATATATATATATATATATATATATATATATATATATATATATATATATATATATATATCTGGTGTTTTGAATGCGCAACTTCCTATAGATTCTATATGTTCCCATATTAAAAATGCAATCAACTGACGTTTTGAATGCGGCATTCAAAAAGTCAATAGATATAGGGATATTATTTCTTTAGTCACGCGATCGTCTGTCTTCGTCTTACACATGGGATTTTGCTATAGTTACCTGCTAAAATGGCGTCGCGCATTCAAAACGCCGGTTTTATTTTACATACGAGGGTCATTTGACAAGTACCTAGCCTCACCGCCAGATGGTGCCACTATCGCACCAGAAATACACTACAGTGCAGTATCTTCCTGTAAACGGTTACAGACGAAATTTCAGCCGGATCGGAGTTGTAGTTTATTTTTGAGAGCGTGTGAAAGCAAATGTGTCCGTTGATTTTTGAAAAAATGGAGAAAGAACAATATCGGTCGGTGATTCGATTCTTGTTTTTGGAAGGGAAATCGCGCAGTGAAATTAAAGAACGCTTGGATGCAGTGTATGGGGATGCTTCTCCTTCGATGGCGACCGTTAAATTTTGGTATAACGAGTTTCAACGTGGTCGTACGTCGGTTTTTGATGATCCACGCCCAGGTGCTCCGAAAACAGCCACTACGGAGGAGAACGTGACAAAAATACACGATATCGTTTTGTCAGACCGCCGATTAAAGGTACACGAGATAGCTGCAATAGTAGGCATCTCAGAAGAACGCGTGTGGCATATCCTACATGAGATTTTAGGCATGAGGAAGCTGTCAGCAAGGTGGGTGCCGCGTTTGCTGACTGCAGACAACAAGCGCATGCGTGTGACCAGTTCAGAGCAGTGTTTGGAGCTGTTTAATCGCAATCCAAAAGAGTTTTTGCGTCGTTACGTGACCGTCGACGAAACATGGATTCACTACTACACTCCAGAGACCAAGGAGCAGTCAAAACAGTGGACCTTACCCGGTGAACCTGCTCCGAAGAAGGCGAAGACGGTCCCGTCGGCCGGCAAGGTGATGGCCACTGTTTTCTGGGATTCTCAAGGTGTGATTTTTATTGACTATCTGGAGAAGGGCAAAACGGTCACAGGACAGTACTACGCCGAACTATTGAGCCGATTTGACGCCGTATTAGAAGAAAAACGGCCCCATTTGTCTAAAAAGAAAGTGCTTTTCCACCACGATAATGCACCGGCTCACACTTCTGCACTCGCCACGGCTAAATTGGTCGAATTACGCTACGAACTGCTGCCCCATCCACCGTATTCTCCAGATTTGGCTCCGTGCGACTTTTTTTGTTTCCGAACCTAAAAATTCGCTCGCCGGGAAGAGATTCCACTCCAATAACGAAATAATCGCCGCCACGGAGGCCTATTTTGCAAACCAAGAGAAAACATTTTTTTCAACGGGGTTAAAAAAATTGGAACACCGCTGGACCAAGTGTATTCAACTAAAAGGAGACTACATTGAAAAATAAATTTTATTTTTTGTAAAATTTTGGTGTTTTCATTTGTAGGCTAGGTACTTATCAAATGATCCTCGTATATATATATATATATATATATATATATATATATATAAACAAGAATAAAAAGAGACAATAGTGAAATAATAATGAAATATGTTTAGGTTTTAAGCATAATTTGAAAAAATATGTAAAGTGCGGTGCGCGCACTGGTGTATATAACATGTAAGGTATGAATGGGAAATGAGAAATAAATGCTTTAGGTTAACACAAACAGGAAACTTATTTTTTTTTTATTTTTCTATTTAGCTTATTGGTATAAAGAGGAAACCTAAGAATAAAAAAAAATAAGGGGGACTATGCAACGGCCCTAAAGAAAATAGAGTTTTTTAGTTTAATTAAAAATATTCCTTTTGCTGAATCTTTACTGTTATATATTAAATAATTACGCTATTCAGTTATGTATTGCAAATATATTAATTAATATAGAGTAATAATATATGTTACGGTTAATTATAACAAACGCGCTAATAGTATTTCAAGTCATATAAGAGAATATTATTTTCAAATATTTTGAATAAGAATAAATTTCATTCGAGTCAAGAAAATATAAAATTTCACAATTAGTAGACACACTGACGCAATGGTTCTCGGAATCAAAACATTGCGTGCGTGTGTGCGTGTGACCAATTTTAATAGCGCATATATTGAGGGGCGCGAGAAGAGCCATGTACGTTTAATTGTCGCCGCGGATTAGGTAGAGCGGGGAGCAACATGATAGGCATAGAGTGTGTATGCGTGTGTGTACTTTTCCCTATATGTATAATAAAGTTGTAATATGTGTGTGGCGCAGCGGCGCTAGTAATGGAGGATGTGGTGTGGGATATGATCGGCCTGGCAATAGACTGCCGAATTTGATATCATTAGTCTGTGCCACGCAGCAATACAGTGTATACGCTTTTGCTTAACTTAATAGCTTCTTATGTGACTTGATTTCATGAGGCATAAGAACTATTAAGGGAGCTACCCTTGTACACTTGTATATTTTACCTCTTGTGCGTTTAGAATACAAATTTATTATCTATAAATACCAGTATTAAACAAAATCTAATAAAAGGAGAGAAATTGAAGGTTTTTTTCCATATAGCTAAATTCATGTTGAATGATTTCACCGAAAAGAGCATAAAACTCCTAAGTCTCTCCTTGATCTTGGACCTGATTAATATTTATTATCCAATATAAATATAAAACCAATTAAGCTGTTACAGTACTATTAATACTGTTATATGTTCATCTACCATCATCGAACATAAGAACAGAAGCGTTGCTAAGCGACAAGTTTGTTGTTGTTCTCGACTCGAGTTAGTTTTTAGTTTTGTTAATTGACTCGAGAGTTCGTTATCAATAAGATTTCTAATTGTATCTATGATCTTAAATAAAGCTATATGTTATTCTTTTTTAATGATGGTTATTATTGATTATTGTATGCGTGTGTGAGTCTAACAATATAATATTTATGATATTCACGTTTTTTCGGCATTGTAGTACCCTAAGAGCCCGCTAGATGGCGAGCGCCAAAGCGCTAACTTCAATGAAAAACATCACCCTGCGTATATAACTAGGAGCCTACGGCACTAACTCGACCTACCCATTATTACGATATTATTTGCATATACATTGCCTATACTTGCTTTGTCTTATTTGCGAATAAGACATATACCGCCCAAAACTTTGCCTATTCACTCGAACGCATTTTGCGCTCATATTTCTGCAATCAACTTTCACTTTCGAGTAGAGTTGGTTGCACAGACTCTTAATTTCCATTTTATTTCTTCTCCCTGACAAACCCTGACAATATAAATTTCCATATACGTTCAATCTTATACAACGTTATTACACAGATTAGAGAATTAACTCTCATTTCGACGTTGGGCGTGATATCCAGCTAGATATTTTGAGGATATTTTTTGCGAGGTTTTTAACGAAACTTTAATAGAGAGATTTCCCTAGAATTTGAAGAAGTAATTATGGCCATACTTACTCTGAGCCTTTTAGGAAGACCTTAGACCAGACTTTAAACCAGATTGCTACCGAGACTTTGAGCGCGATTTTGAATGAGACTTTGAGCGAGACTTTGAGCGGAACCTTAAGGGGGCTAGGCACCTTTCTTCTCTGAAATAAGAAGTCACATTTTAATACATAAATGTAAACTAATTATTTCATACTTTTTACATATAAAAGTGGGTATATTTACCTTACCTTAAAACTTTCTTCGATGGGCTTTTTATATGGTCCAGAACCATAGTCATCGATGAAACAAGTTTTTTCACTAGCCGTAAGCTTTGAAATTTTCCTGTGGATGGATTGACTCCAGATTTGAACTAAATTACTCCTGAATAGTATAATTCTCATATGCGTGTAGGGATTTAGGATTAAATGTCGGAAAAAATTTTTACATCAGAAAAATTATGAAAAAATATAAAAAATTTTAAAAAATTAAAAAAAGAACTTGAAAAACAGCACAATTTTTTTTTCTCATTAGATCAAAAATCCCTACACTCATATGAGAATTATACTATTCAGGAGTAATTTAGTTCAAATCTGAAGTCAATCCATCCACAGGAAAATTTCAAAGCTTACGGTTAGTGAAAAAACTTGACTATGGTTCTGGACCATATAAAAGGCCCATCGGAGAAGTTTTAAGGTAAGGTAAATATACCCACTTTTATATTTAAAAAGTATAAAATAATTACTTTACATTTATGTATTAAAATGTGACTTCTTATTTCAGAGAAAAAAGGTGTCTAGCCCCCTTAAATGATACTTTCAGCAAAACTTTTAGCAGGATTTGGAGCGAGACGTTCAGCGAAACTTTTAACAAGGCTTATAATGAAAAACATTGCGACTTTGTCGCTTAATTAACCGACTCGGCTCAATTCATTTTACAGAGCGTTTTCCGATTGATAAAAGCAAAAGCACTCGTGCAAGGCTCAGCTTCTACAATTCACCGCCTCGTACTAAGACCTTATGCTTCTACTTTCATTTCTCTTTAAAGAATAAGTATCAACTTTCACTTATTAAATTAGTTAAATTGATTTTATATATGAAGTGAAATTGCACTTACTCAATCTTTGCAAATTTAATAAACTGCAGGTACTCTTTAAATATAATCACTAAAAATACGTAAGCGAATTTCCGAAGTGATATTACATTATTTAAAAAAATAATTATTCTTTTAAGGGATATTATAGATATGATAATCAAGTTAAAGATACTTATTTATGATCTATCTGTAAAATAATATGATTCTTATAAAATATGATATCATTTTGATGTGAGGGAAGGGTTAGCTCGATAGGAAAACATGCATGGAATTGATAGGAAAATTAAAATGCAAATTCGAACAAGAAAAATTAATTTCACGAAGATGTCAATAATTTTCCGATAGAGCATCGGTAGAACAATTATTTATTAGCAGTAATTAGTGAACAGTGAACAATCTAAATTTAAAATCCGCTCGACAAAATTATATTAGGGCAAGCAGAGACCACATACCTCAGTTGGCATTTTTGTAGAATTGCATTGAATCTTGTGTCGAATCTTGTATCAAAAAGGAGCACGAGAGACGGCATGTCATGTATCGTGCTGCCACAGCGTTTGTTTCTTTACATTAATTATCTCTGAACTTTTTACTTATCAGAATCGACTAAAATATCGTTTCCGATGCAAAATTTAACGCTCTTTCATTTGATGTAAGCCATTTTGCCATAGATTAAGCCGTTCTCGAGATATAAGCAAATAAAACTTTCAAAGGCTGTTTTCGCATAGAACCCCTGGGAACCTAAGGAAGCTGCAAATTTTAAAATCAGTTTTTTCGTACTTGATTTATCTAATAACTAAAATGTAGCTATTTCTGTCACAAGTTAATTTCAGAGCTTTTTTAGTGGAGTATATAACAAAATATTATAAAATAGACGACACCCAGACGCAGCCACATTTGCACGTGTATATCAACGCCTGGCTGAGATGGGCAGTGTCTGTGTAAGGAATCCCGATTGTGGCCGTCGAAGAGGCGCAAGGGCGGAGAACGACGAAGCTATCTTGGATTACTTCGCCGAAGATCCAACAACAAGCTTGCGTCAGATAGCTCGAGCTCTTGACACGTCGTATTCGACGTGCCAACGTGTCATGAAGGAGGATCTACAATATCCCTACAAATACCGACATGTTCACGAAATACGTAAGTTACGGATTATTTTTTTATTTATCAGCAAAAATTTTGTTAATTATTATTCACAATTTCTTAAAACAATATAGAAAAATGCGTTTTTTGATTAAATAAAAAATTCATGTGAAGTGGGCGCGTGACTCCTCGGCGTTCTTCTTCTTTACGTCTTTCGGCGGTTGTGCATATTTTTCTTCCATCGATCGCCGTGTGATGTTACATTCGGAAAGGGCTATGCGTGGCGCTCACGATCCTCCTCTCCAGGCTGAGAGGATCCGCGTCGGGGTGCTGCGCGCACAAAATCCGCGAAAGATATTCTGCGGCGAGCTTACTCGCGCTTTCAACCTTTCGGGCAGCTCAGCGAGCTCCCGAGTCAGGCGTCGTAGATCTGTCGCGCGTAGCTGTGTCGGTCTGGCCTGTTTCGTCTATACGATACCTGGGCTACGCCGGCTCCTCGCTATAACGCGCATGCAAAAAGTCGGGGATGCCGGGAGTCGGATAATCTCGTAAACGATTAACGCGTTGGATTTCGGTAAAATGCGTTTATTGCATGATCTGTACTTATTTCTACTCGGCACGATCGCAGTCGTATTCCACTCATTCGATGTGATTCGCTCGCCACGGGTATATATGTTCCAGAGTGTAAGCTTGCGACGGTAAAGAGTCGCCGTAAGCAAGGCGCTTAGAAGGATGTTGCGTACCTTTGCATATATCGATCGTGCTGGTCGGAGAGAGAGAGAGTAGGCCCCACGCCTCGACACTCTATCGAACTATTTAATCTCTATTATTGACGTTAATTCTGTTAATCTTTTACTGTTATCACCTCGATGATTATATCGAATACTTTTCATCCAAAGGTCTCCACTTAAATTCCCTCAAATTTCCTCTCCGTGTTGGGACAATCTTAATTTATTTTATAAATTTTGTCACAAAAATCGATTTTTAAAATATTGATTTCAATACAATATTGTAAATACTGATCGAACATAAGAGACATTTTTAATCTAGACGCGATTGTATGCTTAAAACTTAGTATGAACTATCTCTCAACCTTAACTGGCTATCTATTGGTACATTTGCCTTACAATTTTTTTTTATCAAAATTATAGATTTGCTATTAAAAAAAATTAACAAAGATATAGAAAATGAAAAAGGTCGCGTGCCCGAAGGGCTTGTGGGGTGCTTTAAATACTGCCAAATTCATAAATCTTCATTGTCCTTTGCTTGACAGAGGAAGGAGATCTTGAAAATCGTTTAATATTTAGCCGTATGATTGTGAATGAACATGAGCAGGATCCCACGATATTAGATCGAATCCTTTGGACGGATGAGGTGACGTACTGCGAACAGACATGGTAAATGCTCACAATGAGCATTATGGAGCCCATGAGAATCCGTTGCTGGCCCGAGAAGATAATGGAACAAATAAAATATTCATTAAATAAATAGAAGATAATCTTTTAATAAACTAGTTATATTCGCTTACTTGTGTATTAATTATTTAATATTATATGAAATTTATTTTAATTAATAAAATTGAGTATCTACACAAGTATTATACTGAGAAAAAGGCGTTAGTACTGTAACTATATTTAATAGTAAAACTGAATATTATTGGCTTAACAATGTTTTTTTGTAAAATGAACTATAATATGTTAATGATAAATATATTCATATGATCCAAACGACTATAAAGTATAGTAATAATTCAATTATTGTACATTTAACTAAATTTTTAGTAAACTTTACTCTATTTATTTAGTATAATATAATATTTCCTTTTGAATTTCTTCGACGTTTCATCAAATTTTACTATATAATATAGCACCAAACAACATATTGATAACTATCTATAATTTTGTTGTTTGAATCACTATAAAATACAGTTGTAGCCAAATACCACTTTATTTTATAGTACTTTTATGTGAAAACATTCCATTTTTTTCTCAGTGTATTTTAGAAATATTACAAGTAAAATATTTTAGTACTTCATAATTTATTCTTACTTTTCTAGATCGCTTCGAGCAAAGATTATCTCTCAATATATGGGTAGGAATGATAGGGGATCGAATTATAGGACCGTACGTGATCACAGAGAGACTGGATGGGTAAAATTATTTAACGTTTCTGCAAGGTGTTTTACCTGGGCTTTTGAATGAATTTTTTAAACAATAGGAACAGGAGAATATAATTTTTATGTACGACGAAGCACCGGCTCATTTCATGGTCGATGTCAGGATCCATCTCTGTTGAAAATGTGATACACATATATTGTATATATCGCTTCAGGTTCCGTGCGAAGGGAAGTTACAGCGCGCGACACACGTATGCACACACGTAAGTCTCTCCTCCCTAGTGTGTCTGTGAGCCAGAAGGTATGTCAAGCGGCAGCGGCCGACTCGCGCTTCTCTCTTGGCTCTCAGCTCTCATCCGAAGCGGCACGCGGTGCCCAAGCGCATGGCGCTTTGTTGTACTTTCTTTCTCTTATAATAAATAATCATTTTACCACCAACCACGACTGTCTCTTTATTTTAACATGGTAGCAGAGGTCCGTGGTTTTGATGGTTTTGATGGTTGGGGTAATTATTATTCTTTTCTCTACCTAACCTTCGGGGAAAGTAGAGGAAAACACGTGGCTATGATACAAGAATAAGTGAAACAAAGTGAATAATCGAGAAAATATTGGTGAGAAAATATGGACAAATATATCAAGAATAAAACACAGTGAAAAGTTTTGGAAAAAGAATATGAAATCAAGGCGATGCAGAGAGATTAGATCTTGAGGTTATGTTATCACGAGGCAGCGACTCAGAAAAGAAAAGTGAGGGACTAAAAGTTAAACAAGAGATATCGGACAAAAACGAAGAGACAGCTGAAGGAAAGAATAGTTTAAACCGATTTGTGTCAATAGTAAAGAAAATAATTATTTTGAATAAGACAAGAAAAGTGTTAGAAATAATTGAACAAGAAGAGATACGAATCGACATGGCGGACGAATTCAAGATGACGCTACCGATTTTCGACGGGAAAGACTACAGCACATGGAAGAAAAGAATTACTGTATTTTTGAGTTTGAAGAAATGTGAAGAAGTTATTAAGAGAGTGAGAGCAGATAATGAAAATGAAGCCACGTGGAACGAGAAGGACTTGAAAGCGATGAATTACATATATAGCGCTTTGTCGAATAGACAAATGGAGTTGGTGAATGATGAAAATACCAGCTTTGATATAATTACGCAATTTGATAAGTTGTTTTTACGTGAGTCAACCGCATTACAAATTTTTGTACGAAATAAACTGGACAGATTAAGACTAAGAGAGTATACCGAGACAAGTGAATTTTATAATGAATTCGAAAAGTTAATTACTGAATTAAAAAATGCCGGTGCTACAGTGACTGAAAAAGAAAAACTAAACTATATGTTAAGAACATTACCAAGTTCATTGAGTCATATTGGAGATTTAATTGATGTATTACCCGAAAATGAAAGAACCGTTGATTACATCATAAATAAAATAAAATTATACGAGAATCGTGAAAGACAAGAAAATCAGAACTCAAGAAATAAAAATGCGAATTCAAATGCATTTAAAGTAGAGAAGAAAAGAGACAATACAAATGCGGGAAGCACGGTCACTTTCAATACGAATGTACAAGCAACGGAAGGAATTCGTGGAGAAGCTCGAGAGGAGGAGGACAACAAGCGCGAGGAGGCGCACGTTCTCAACACCAGCAATAGCGTGACGGCAGCTATCACAGCCGAGGCAGAGATCAGCGAGGATGAGGCAGTCAACAGTGGCAAGATCGACAGAACACGAGCCGAGACCCGACGACTTTCATAACCGAAGCAGAGGGTATCGTAAATAATAATGTAGAGGTAAATAGTTGCGAAAGTAAGTTGGAATGGGTTTTAGATAGCGGATGCTCCGATCATATTATTAACGATGATAAGTACTTTGCTAGAGTAAATAAATTAGAAAACCCGATTAACGTAGAAGTGGGAGATGATCGTACCTTAAAAGCAACTAGTATAGGAGATATTAAAGCTACATTTATAACAAATTATAATGAAACAGAAATTGAAATAAAAGATGTATTTTTTGTAAAAGAAATGGATAGGAATTTAATGAGTTTCGGGAGAGTAGCAGAAAATAAAAAAATTGTTTCGATTGGAAATACTTCAAAAATTTATAACCGTGAAAACGAATTAATAGCAGTAGCAAATAAAGTAAATAATGTGTATAAGATAAACACTGTGTTAGAGAATAAACAGACCTACGTAACAGAAAATGTAAATAACGGCATGACTTTGAAAGAAAAATTCCATAGAATGCTAGGGCATGTTAATTTTGGATATTTGAATATTTTGAGTAAAAATAATTTAGTTGAAGGTTTGCCAAATAATTTAGAAAGTGAATATTTAAAATGTGGTACTTGCGTACAAAATAAAATGACTAATATTAGATTTGAAAATGATAGGCATAGAGCCAAAGATATAGGAGAAATGATTCACGCGGATGTAAATGGACCGCATAGTACAATAGGATTTAGGGGAGAAAAATATTTTTTAGTTTTAGTAGATGATTATAGTAAAGTTGCAAAAGTTTATACGATAAAAGAGAAAAATGAAGTTGATGATTGCATCGTGAGTTATGTAAATTTAATTGAAAATGCAACAGGAAAAAAGGTTAAAAGATTAAGGTGTGATAATGGTAGAGAATTTCTAAATAAAGATATTTACAATTTTGCTAAAGAAAAAGGGTTTTATATTGAACCGTGCCCCCCGTATGTTCACGAATTGAACGGAACTGCCGAACGGTACAATAGGTCGATAATGGAAACGGCGAGATGTTTATTAGCAGACGCAAAAATTCATAATAGGTTTCGGCCGGAAGTAGTTCAAACAGCAGCATACTCCGATGGAACAAAATTTAAAATGTGAACCTGCGTTATCAGCATCAAATGATATAAAATATAGAAATTTAATTGGAGCAATCTTGTACATAAGCTCTAGTACTAGACCAGATATTTGTTATTCTGTAAATTACCTAAGTAGATTTCAAAATTTTTATGATCAGAGTCATTATAAATATGCACTAAGAATATTAAAATATTTGTATTATACAAAAGAATTAAAATTAACATACGAGAAAAATCTAAATGCTGATATTTTAGAATGTTATGTTGATGCTGATTGGGTAGGAGATGTAGTTGATAGAAAATCTACGACTGGTTATGTAATTAAAATGAATGGAAATAGTATATATTGGAAATCAAAAAAACAAACTATTGTAACAAAGTCATCTACCGAAGCTGAGTATGTTGCGTTATCTATATGCGTGAGTGAAGTAAAATTAATTAAACAATTGCTAAAAGAATTTGAAATAGAAATTAATAATCTGATATGTATTTATGAGGATAATGCAGGTGCGATTAGTATAAGTAAATGTGGAAATTTAACAAAAAATTCTAAGTACATTGAAACACATTACCACTTTGTAAATGAAAATTATTTAGAAGGTACTATTGATGTTATAAAAATTAATTCAGATGAAAATCCTGCAGATATCTTCACTAAGTCATTAGGACGGATAAAATTTGAAAAGTTTAGAGCAAACTTAAAATTAGAATATTAGACAAAGTAATTATTATACTAAAGAAAAACGAAAACCAAAGATTGTTAATTGTGAAATTAAAGCGCACAATATATATGTAAGGAGGCGTGTTAAAAATGTGATACATACATATTGTATATATCGCTTCAGGTTCCGTGCGAAGGGAACTTACAGCGCGCGACACACGTATGCACACGTGTAAGTCTCCCCTCCCTAGTGTGTCTGTGAGCCAGAAGGTATGTCAAGCGGCAGCGGCCGACTCGCGCTTCTCTCTTGGCTCTCAGCTCTCGTCCGAAGCGACACGCGGTTCCCAAGCGCATGGCGCTTTGTTGTACTTTCTTTCTCTTATAATAAATAATCATTTTACCACCACCACGACTATCCCTTTATTTTAACAATCTCAATCGAGTCTTTCCAGATAGATGGATTGGACCCGGAGGGCCAACATCATGACCAGCTCGATCACCAGACTTTAATCCTCTGGATTACTTTTTTTGGAGCCACTCAAAGGAAACTGTGTATCACAACGGGGCCCCAGAAAATGTTGACCAGTTATTGGACAGAATTCACGGGCATGCGAACAATGTTCCAAATGACATGATGCGAAGAGCCACGCAAGATATATTGCGCCGTGCACAAACGTGCACTGAACAAGAAGGAGGGCACTTCGAGCATTGTCTGAGAGGCCACAGAGCTAGACACAATTTATAGCTCACCTAATGTTTTGTAAATAATAAATAACAAATTATATTTATTTTTAGTAAAATTTTATTAGCGCTACACAGTAGCTAGATACCGAACTAGCTAGCATTATTATTTTGGGCCTCGCGGTGTAGATAGCCGCGAAGTGAAAACGCACAGCAACCTTGCGAGAGGGCAAAGGATTCATGTGGCTGCCGAAGTAGGAAATTTTCGACAGTTCGGCTGGTGATCTAGCGAGGGGCGCGCTTGCCGTGTTCTCGGTAATAATGATCTGGAGCTCGCGAGTGCAAGCGGAAGAGAGAGAGAGAGAGAGAGAGAGAGAGTGATCGTGAGGTCCGCGCCACAGTTACGTGAGATGCGTGAAGGTGTCTTCCGCGGGAGTGAAGAGCCGCCGCCGAGCCGCTCAACCAATAGCACGCACCGGCAGGGGAGTGTGAGTGAGATAGCAGAGAGGTCTGCTTGGTTACTAACCCTTACACTGACGGTCGCCGTGCACCAAGCATCGATGAGAGAGAGAATGAGAGACAGAGAAGGCAAGAGAGAGAGAGAGAGAGAGGGAGAGAGAGAGAAAGAGAGAGAGAGAGAGAGAGAGAAGGAGAGAGAGAGAAGGAGAGAGAGAGAGGGAGAGAGAGAGCGAGGGAGAGGGAGAGAGAGAGCGAGGGAGAGGGAGAGAGAGAGCGAGGGAGAGGGAGAGGGAGAGGGAGAGGGAGAGAGAGAGAGAGAGAGAGAGAGAGAGAGACGCTCGGAGACGTGCCTCTCAGCCCTACATGCGTGACACTTGGCCGACTCCGAGCTTCTTCCAAATGATGAAACAAACCTAGAATAAAATTGCGAGCAAAATACTATGTCCGGACACTACCCCCTGGGGAAAAAAAGGGGACTACGAGACCGAAAAAAAATTCTTACCCGTAAAATCGAACTGATACCCCGCCAATTCTTTTAGGGCTTCTTGTAAATTATAAAACTAACCTAGAAAAAAATTACGAGCAAAATCATATGTCCGGACACTACCCCTAGAGGGGAAACACGAGTGTGCAAGGCTTAAAAAAATCCTAACTCGCAAGTCATGCTCAGCCAGTTTTTTCAGAGCTTCTTTCAAATGATGAAATAAACCTAGAAAAAATTACGAGCAAAATCCTATGTCCGGACTCCTTAGAAGGGTAAACGGTGTTGCGAGATCGAAAAAAAATTTTAACTCATAAAATCAAACTTATATCTCGCCAGTTTTTTTAAGGGTTTCTTGTAAATCATAAAAATAACCTAGGAAATAATTACGAGCAAAATTCTATGTCCAGACACTACTCTTAGGGGGGGGGGGGGGCAAGGGTGCAAGACCGAAAAAAATATTCCAATTCGTAAATATTCCATCGAACTTATACCCCGCCAGTTTTTTCAGATATTCTTCCAAATGATGAAACAAACCTAGAAAAAAAATACGACCAAGATCCTTTGTCCGAACACTACCCTTAGAGGGGAAAACGGAGATACGAGACCGAAAAAAAATTCTAAGCTGTAAAATCGAGCTTATACCTCTCTAGTTTTTTCAGGGCTTCTTCCAAATGATGTATCAACCTAGAAAAAAATTACGAGCAAAATCCTATGTCTGGCACGATCCTTAGGTGGGAGAAACGGGGGTGCGATACAAAAAAAATTGTAACTCGTACGGGGGAAAAACAAGGGTGCCAAGCCGAAAAAAAAACTCTTACTCGTAAAAAAATATTATATCCAGCCAGTTTTTTCAGAGTGTCTTTCAAATGATGAAACAAACCTAGAAAAAATTTCGAACAAAATCCTATGTCCGAACACCTAGGGGAGTAAACGGTAGTGAAATGCGTAAATATCTGGTACAGCTTTTATGTTATTATGTTGTAGTTCATTCAATTTGGAGGATACTACCATTGCCCGATAGCATTTCATGCAATAATACTTATTTAATGCAGTTTTTAAAATTGAATATTTCACTTGCGCTTGGACGACAAACTCGGAAAACGCCATACTTTAGAAAATGAGACTAGCAAACAAGAGGCAACTTCAGAATGCAATAGCTGAGCACAACTAAATCAAGCATAGAAGCTATCTATTCATTCATATAACATAATAGAATGAGATTAGTGATGTTTTCATTTATAGCTATTTATTTCAAGTACATATAATTACTGCAGCGTACAACATAGCCATAACTACTCGATTCCAGCTAACGGAATATTCACGAAATTTCATTAAACCTTTAAAGACTGCTTGATAACATGAATGGCATTATTTCTATTCACCGGTGTGTGTAATTTATTTATCAAATTATAGGGTATGTTGCGGGTTATGTTAGTGGCAATGTTTACAAGTGCTGTCGTTTTGCGAAATGCCCAACAGATGACGCCTCTGCCGTGCATGTTGTGGGGATATGAGCCCTACGTCTTCTCCCGTTCTAGGAATAGGAAGGGGAGAAGGAGAGAAGTATGAGTCGGGTTGAACAGCAACGAGATTTTATTGAAAGGAGCTATACAGCGGACACGCGTCCGCATGCTCGGAGACTCGAGCAACAACTGCCGCTCGTAGGCGGCTTCACTCAGAGCGCGACATGGCTGCTTCCCCCACTCTCGCAGTTAGAGTGAGAGGGAAGATCGCAGTCCCTACACACTCCCCCCCCGAGTGCCAACGAAGTACATGAATTTAAAATTACAGTATACATTTAAATATGAATATACCTAACGTGCTCGATAGCACTTACAAGCTAAGGGTATCACCGCAGATCACAGTCGTGTTACGCTTTGGTCGCGGGGGCAAAAGATACCTTCTTTCTTGCGTAGGTTTTTAATACTGGCCGATCGACGGTGGTGGGCTGATTGCCACTTGAGTCACCACCGGCAGGCACATCGGGTAGATTGTCTGAGATCATATACGCGGGTTTAAGAAGTTCAACGGAGACACTACGCAGCGTGCCGTTGACTTCTATATCGAACACGCGATCGGACGGACGCTTTAGTATTTTATATGGGCCCGTATAAGGCCTCTCTAATGAACTTTTAGCCATATTGCGCATAAATACATGTCTGCAGAAATACAAATCTTTGAAGCAAAACGCACGCTTCTTATAATGATGTGTGACAGGGACTGGACGGATCTGTCTCATATATTCGCGGAATTCCTCTATAAAAAAGTTAGATCCGGAGTAAAGTCTTCAGGGAGAAAGAACTCACCTGGAAGACGCAAGGTAGTACCGAATACAAATTCCGCAGGAGATGCATTCGTGTCCTGGCGGAGGTGACTACGTAATCCTAATAATACTGTACTTAAGGTACGGGTCCAGTCCTTGTCCACATGACACATGATCGCCGCTTTAAATGTTTGGTACCAACGTTCAATCAGGCCATTCGCTGTAGGGTGATACGCTGTAGTGCGTATGCGTTCGCAACCTATAAGTGACAAAGGAGCCGTAAATAAGCGCGATTCGAATTGTGAGCCCTGATCAGAAGTAATGACCTTGGATGCTCCATAGCGCGAAACCCAAGTGTCATAGAACGCTCTAGCAACCGTTTGTGCTGAAGTATCACGTAGGAGAGTTGCCTCAACCCAACGCGAGAAACGATCGATCATGGTAAGTATGTATTCAAAACCATTACGACTAGGTAGGGGACCGACTAGATCAATGTGCACGTGGTCGAAACGACCATCGGGTGCAACGAATTTGTCAGGTACTAGTTTCACATGACGAGAAATTTTCGACTGCTGATAGTCTAAACAATTTTTACACATGCACAGAATATCACGATGCATATTGGGCTATACATAGCGCTGCCGGATGAGTCGGTCGGTGACTTTGGGGCCAGGATGAGCGGGCTTATGAAAAAGATTAAACACCGATTCACGGAGCGACCAGGGACGAATAGTTTCACCAGTGATTTCGCAGTATATAGTAGTATGTGCAGGGCCCCACTGAATGCGTTTCAAAGATAGCGGGTAGTCGGGAGACTCGCGGAGGGCCTTGAGCTGCTCATCGACTTCCTGCTTCTCAGCAAGATCGTTCAGGTTAATCTCAACGGAAAGCCTGATGGATTCTACACGTGAAAGCGAGTCAGCTACAGTATTTTCTGCACCTTTTATGTATTCGATTTGAGTAATGTATTGGGCGATAAGGGACAACTGACACGTTTGACGCGGTGAAGCCTTATCGGATTTTTGCATGAAAGAATAAATGAGGGGTTTATGATCGGTTAAGATCTTGAAGTCTCTACCTTCAACTAAAAACGAGAAGTATTTTACAGCTTCGTATATGACCGTGAGCTCGCGGTCATATGCACTGTACTTCCGCTGCGAGGGAGAGAACTTCTTGGAGAATAACGCTAAAGGTTCCCAAACTCCGGTAAGCGAAAGTTCTTCAAGGCCGGCAGCAATCCCAGAGTCAGAGGCATCAGACACGATGCGCAACTTTGTGCCGATGCGGGGATGTACCAGTCAGGTTGCTGCTGCCAATTCGTGTTTAATACGGCTAAAGACTTCCTCTGTCTTAGGTGTCCACGGAACGGGACGTTTATCATTTTTGCGAGAATCGCTGAAGAAATCGTTGGGAGGAGCCTGAATGGTCGTAGCATGAGGCATGTTGCGACGATAGAAATTTACAGTGCCGAGAAACCTACGAAGTTCTGCGATTGTTTGAGGTTTGGGGAAGTTCAAAATAGTTTCGACCCTACTGGGAATGGGGCGGATGCCTTCACCATTCACGAGATAGCCTAAAAACTCAACTTCTTCAATTGCAAAGGTGCATTTTTCGACATTTAGGCGAAGATGAAACTTCTTGAGTCGTTCAAAGACCGTGCGAAGATGAGAGTAATGTTCTTCAGGAGAAGACGAAACGATAAGAATATCGTCAATGTAAAGGTATACGAAGTCCAAGTCGCCTAGCGCGCTATTAATGTAACGCTGAAAGGTCTGACTGGCGTTGCGAAGACCAAAGGTCATGTACACGAACTTGAAAAGGCCGGAAGGGGGTTATGATGGCCGTTTTCGGTATATCTTCGGGAGCAACCCGAATCTGATTGAACGCTTTATGAAGATCAAGCGCCGAAAAGATTTTCTTACCATACAGATTATTCGTGCAATCATAAATATGAGCAGTCGGATACTTATCCGGGACCGTGGCGGTATTTAAGCGCCTATAGTCACCACAGGGTCTCCAAGAGTTATCCTTTTTTAACTCCATATGGAGAGGGCTTGCCCAAGGGCTGCCGGAGGGGCGGCAAATGCCTGCGTCAGTCCAAGCATCAGATTCAGCTTTCGCCGCTTTCAACTTATCTGGAGCAAGTCTACGAGGACGCTCCAAGACAGGGGGACCAGAGGTTATTATATGATGAAAGACGAATCTTTGAAGCAAAACGCACGCTTCTTATAATGATGTGTGACAGGGACTGGACGGATCTGTCTCATATATTCGCGGAATTCCTCTATAAAAAAGTTAGATCCGGAGTAAAGTCTTCAGGGAGAAAGAACTCACCTGGAAGACGCAAGGTAGTACCGAATACAAATTCCGCAGGAGATGCATTCGTGTCCTGGCGGAGGTGACTACGTAATCCTAATAATACTGTACTTAAGGTACGGGTCCAGTCCTTGTCCACATGACACATGATCGCCGCTTTAAATGTTTGGTACCAACGTTCAATCAGGCCATTCGCTGTAGGGTGATACGCTGTAGTGCGTATGCGTTCGCAACCTATAAGTGACAAAGGAGCCGTAAATAAGCGCGATTCGAATTGTGAGCCCTGATCAGAAGTAATGACCTTGGATGCTCCATAGCGCGAAACCCAAGTGTCATAGAACGCTCTAGCAACCGTTTGTGCTGAAGTATCACGTAGGAGAGTTGCCTCAACCCAACGCGAGAAACGATCGATCATGGTAAGTATGTATTCAAAACCATTACGACTAGGTAGGGGACCGACTAGATCAAGTTTCATAGCGATCTATTTCTTGGGACTGTGGGCTTTGAAACGCCCGTGATCTCTGGAAAATCAGCGAGGACCTTTGCATATTCTGAGCCGGGAACAACTGCAAAGACAGAGTCAACCGAAACATCTTTTACTACTGCAAGAGAGTAGATATTGGTAGAAGAGTCAACAAGATGACTTCTTTTAAGGTCAACCAGAAGGCCATAATGGAATAAGAGATCGGCACCTATAATGGGATGAGGAACATCCGCGATGCAAAAGCTCCAGCGAATGGGGCGTCGAATGCCCAGATTAAGCGTGAGCATCGATTCGCCATAGGTACTAATTAACGAATTATTCGCTGCGAAAAACTTGAAGGAGCTGGGCTTGCCGCATGCCTTAGGATTGGCTGGAACGAGCGAAATGTCCGCACCAGTGTCGATAAGGAACGACTTGCCCGAAATACGACACGCACATGAAGAGGTTTAGAAACGCGAGAGCCTTCTGAAGACGTCTCCTCAACAGAAGGTGGAGTTAATTTTTTTGTTGAGGGTTTTTCGCTTGCCACTCAGCATATTTGGAGCACCACTCCCTGCACGATAAAGGGTTATTAGGGTATTTCCTATGAACGAGGCATAAGCCAGAAGGATCGCGGCTGGAAGAGCGGACGCGCCTAGACCTACCTCCATAATCTCGGCATTCAGCAACTCCTCTCCCGTGATTCCCTGCGTCTCGGGCTCCAATAACGTGATAATCACAAACTTGTTGCTATTTGGCACGTTATCCATGCAGGATATGGTCGTAACCTGCTGGCATTCCTGCTCTGTAACCGTGGCCTGTTCGAAGGTGACCTCGGTGGTGTTCAGCACGTTCTCCTCGGGCTTGTAGGGCACGGGCATGAGCTCGTGTATCTGCAGCTCTTCCTTCATCACGTCGTCGTCCACGTCCTTGTCTTCGATTATGTCCTTCTCGATGGCGAGGAGGGCGCGTCGTCTCTGCGCCTGCTGCTGCTTTTCATGCTTACTGTTACTCGTGCGCTTTTTGCCGCCCTTCTGGCGCTTGCTGCCGGCCGCGTGCTGTTTTCGGCTGCCCTCGGACTCCGTCAGCGTCAGCATTACGCGTGCGCGCTGTGGTGTGGGTTTATCCTTTGTGTATACTCTCGGCGACAGCGGTATAGCGGCGGCGCCAAATGGCGGTGACGGATTCCTCGTCAACGCGCAAAAGCGAGGTTTTACTTATTCCTCGACTTCTATCGTACGTATGATGTCTTGACAAACACGACCTGTAAACACATGATTCATATATGCTTATGTGATTGGGAGGTCAATGCAAAAAAGCTACCCGCAAGCTGCGTAGTCAGTTTCGGAGCGGTAGCGAAAAAACTACGAGAAAGTATGCGTTTATATTTACACCTTCAGCGTCGACGACGACGACGTCGTTCCTAGTAGCGACCGCCAAGAACAACAACAACGGCAGCGACAATTCCTCGGCGATGACGGCAGCAGCAGAAGCATCGACGACGATTACTCTCGCTACAAGGACTGACGACGACGCTGTTCAATTTCTGCGGCGACTACTCCGCGATCATTGTCGTCTGGTGAATACTCCTTCACCTCCGTGTCTCGACGACGCTACTCGCTGCTGCTGCTGCTGCTTCTGCTGCCCGTTACACATCAATTAATTAGACTGTGTCTAGAATCATGCGGCAGTGCAACGGCGCGCGCGCTCTCCCGTGTATAAGGTATACCTATATATAGCGCTCTCCTATATATAGGTATACTTTATACAAGGGAAAGTGCGCGCGCCGTTGCGCTGTTGCGTGATTGTGGACGCAGCCTTAGAATTCGCAGCGCGCACTGTATACGCACGATATTGCGTGTATTTCGTGAGAGCGCGCGATGAGCGCGGGTTTGGTTGGTTTTCGTGCTTCGTTCGCCTGCCTCTTCTTCTTTCTTTTTCTCTCTCCCTCTATCTTTCGCTCTCCTTCCTTTTCTGCGTACACGCGATATACCTATATATGTAATATGTATACTACCTATACACGGTAGCAGCGCAGGAATACACTGTGGGTAAGGCAAACGCGGCTGCTGCTGCGGGTGCTGCTGCCATACGGTTGCACTGATTACCGAATGGATGTGGACGGCGAGACGCCGCAATAACAAAGCGAACCCTGAGCGCGCGCGCGCATGCTGTCTGTTTTTTACGCAAAGAGAGGAGAGAGAGAGAGAGAGAGAGAGAGAGAGAGAGAGAGAGAGAGAGAGAGAGAGAGAGAGAGAGAGAGAGAGAGAGAGAGAGAGAGAGAGAGAGAGAGAGAGAGAGAGAGAGAGAGAGAGAGAGAGAGAGAGAGAGAGAGAGAGAGAGAGAGAGAGAGAGAGAACTGTCCTCGAAAAATTACTTTAAAAGTTGAATGTCAAAAATTCAGAATAAATCAGTGATGAAAAAAGCAAATCTAAAGCGAATCGGGAAAACAGTAGATAAGACAATAATATTGATCTTTGTATTAAAGGCGAATGAATGATTTAAAGAAATTGTTTAATGGATATTAAGGATATGTACGTGATAAATTTTTTCTCATTTCACAGTTATCCACCTACAAGGGATGTCCAATTATTGATTTCAGTTATACGATTATGATGATTTTATTTTGTTTAAATTCAATACAAATACGTTTAATCTATATTGTATATTTTACATGTTAATATTATGCTTATTAAATCTACTACACTAAGCACATTTAACTATGTTGTCATTAATAAATCAAATTAAGGCTTTCCTGTGTAGCAGTAGTGCCTAAATATCATCGTTCTTAAAAAGTATCTCTAAAAGTAAGAATCTTTATTGAAAGGTACTGAAATTTGAATGTTCACGAGTCTTGTGAAATCCCTAAACAGTATATACAAAATTTTAAAATTAACATTTCGAAGTACACTAATTTTTATATAAATTTATTATTTTCATTACAAAATTCATTTATTAATATTTGTCAGAAGATTGGAACATTGACACTTTCATTGTTAACATTTCGCAGTTATGATGGTTTCTGATATACGAATAAATATCGAACCAAATTAATCTATTCAATTAGGACTGTCCATTCAATGATCAAACGATGAATAACAACAAATGTTACTCTGCCTTTGGTTTCAAAATGACCGACCCCCACTTCATAAAACTTCTAAATTCTACATACCAATTCGTCTCATTTGCACATGATCCGCAAAGAAGTCAAATGAACATTCAAATTTACCCACGACAGTCTACCAAGAAAGGAAAAAAGAAAAGAAGAAAAAAAGAAGATAATCGTGTCATAGTCAAAAAGAGGTTTACAGGACTTTATAGCGTCTTCGCGAGGCTGTGTGCATGCCCGATACTTACAGCTTGATGAGTTCCTCTTTGATGAACCTCGATACCTCGGCTTTGGCCTTGCTTACTGCGAGTTCGCTCGTCGACTCGATGGCCAAGTAAAGCTTGCGCTCGACCTCGGGTGGTGTCTTGCCTGCCGCTATTTACGTGCCACGCCGTTAGTCCAGCCTCTGATCCAATGTCTCCTTGCTCGTCACGCGCCAGCGCGCCTGCTGCGGGAAGTCGTTGATGTCCAGCTCCTCCTCGTACTTGCTAAATGTCTGCTCGCCCTCGATCAGATCCTCCTCACGCGGCTGGGGTAATGGGTCGGGTACGGGCACACCGACGTGAGACTTCCATACTAAACTAATGTAGTGTTCCGAGGCAGCAATTAACTTCTTTAGTTTCTCCTGTTTTACTTCTTGTCAATGGTCAAAGTCCAAGACAAAACATATTAACATTGCAAAATGCACATGGTGTTCATTCTATCCCTTTATCCTTTTTACTGTGGCAAATTGAGTAGAGTTCCTTGTCCAGGAGGTAAGTAAATGACCTGTCTGGATCTAGATAGTTGAAGCTGTGAAACTCTTATTCCACGAGGTCTTCAATGACCTTTTGAGATACAAGCTCACGCTGAGTAATCAACTCACCAGCATCAAATTGTACTACAACAGCTTTCAGAACTTCAGTAGTAATAGAATACTCTTTCACCGTAATCAACACCAAGGATCGTGTAAATTTTTGGTAAAGATTCAGGCACTGATCTAAAGAGCATACGTAGGGTTATGTTGTTATGTTGACACAGCTCGTAAGGCCCTAGACACATAAGCGCGTTTGCTCGCGTTTGGCTGCGGTCAGCCGCGGTCGGACGCGGTCGGACGCGATAAGAGCGCACGCGCTCGCTTCTCGCATTGGCTGGAAGCGGACTCAGTGGACGCGGACGCCTACGACGACCAATGAGAGAAACGAGCGCGTGCGCTCTTACCACGGTCGACGCGGCTGACCGCAGCCAAACGCGAGCAAACGCGCTTATGTGTCTAGGGCCTGAGAGTCGTGATTGTCGTGAGTTGTGCCTTTGTGCGCGGCGCGCGCGAACAATGGTGGCGCCATTAGCACCACCACTAGGGGCGCTACTGGCGCAGTAGTGCTGCTGGTTCGTTGGTTCGTACACTAGGTACTGACTACACTTATCAGTTATCAGATTCAGAGTAATTCTGATTTATTGAAATGGCCGGACGTCCACCGCAGAGGAGAAAACGGAAATCGAACCCTGCCAAAAAAAGTTTGTATAAAAACTACTTGTATAAATATATTTATATACTTTTTCACCTACTCTAGCTGAATGTACCACTTTGGCTCCGATACTTCGGAATGCGAATGTGGTATTTTCGGCCCGGATATGATGAAAAATCGTATACGCAACACGAGGATAATGAGCATGTTTATCGGGTGGTAATTTCCACGTGCTCTGGACTGACTAACTCTTTATCTCCCTTGTTGTGTAATATACTAATTATTTCTAAATTTTCTCAGGTACCGGAAAAAAAAAATCAGATGGGAGAAGGGAAGAAGAAAAACGCCCCAGGGGTGAAAAAAATCAGCCTAATTCTAATAAAAGTAGAACTACCCGATCCGGAAAATCATGAAGTTATGTCCAGCACTAGCAATAATGCCGAGGTGGAATTAACAAATGTATGTAATTTTTTATTTTATTATTATTTACAAAAAATATCTTACACCACTCTAACCTCAAAATCATAACTTTAATATGATTATTCGGCTGTCGTGGTGTAAAATACGGTACGACACTGGTGCGTAAGGTGATTTTTACCGCATTCGACTTTTCGCACTCGCTTCGCTCGTGCGAAAAATGTCTCCAGCGGTAAATAATCACCTTCCACACCCGTATCGTAATGTACTATTTTTTCTCTTCTGTCCCTTCCATTTTTTATATAATTTATATTTTCTTGCAGGATGAATTGAAGCAAATCATTAAAGATAAGGAACGTTCAATTGCAGAATTAAATCACAAAATTCTAAATTTAAATGAAGTATGTATAAAATTTAATTTAAAATTATACTGTTTTAAACACCCCCCCCCCACACACCCACACACACACACACACACACACACACACACACACACACACACACACACACCCCCACATCCACACACACACACACACACACACACACACACACACACACACACACACACACACACACACACACACACATCCACCCACCCCGCCTGCTTGGGGTTAAGAATTATTTGAATAATTATTTGGCCATGTATACCTGGCGCGCTCTCGCATACGCCTGGAACTCGCATCCCCCGCCTGCTTGGGGTTGCGCGGTGCTGGTGTTACTTCCCACGCTATTGCTGGGCGCTTGATCCATGGTTGCAATAGCGCGCGATTGCTGGCGAAGGCGACAACGCGGTCGTTGTGACCACTAGACCGTCATCATCGTCCCTCATTGACCAGGGAACCACCGATTATGGCTCTCGCCAGCGCCTCGAATGTTTCTCTCGCTAACGGCAGGGGCGCAGAACTCTCTTTTTCTCACCTCGTTGTTGTTGATGGCGTGTGTAAGAGAGTCGATCCGTGCGCACACGCACTGAAGGGGGATCAAATTGGCGAGAACAAGAGATAAACAAGCCCGTGGACTCGCGCCGGTAACGGACTTGCGTGATCCAGCGAATAAAGTCAGCGCGAGAGCGGAAAAAGGGATGGAGAGAGAGAGCTCCTAAACGAGACGAGAGAAAGCCGCCATCAGAGGGCTACTTAAATACGGACTCTTGAATAACAAACGTACGTATTATTTATTTTTTTAATGAAGACGCTAATGATAGTAGTGATAATAAATGTTGATTGAAGCTAGTGGCCAAGGTTACTACCAAAGCTGTACTTTGACAAACGGACAGCTCTCCGCACTACATCAAAAACAGATGTTTTACCTGAAGAGGGACATTCATTAATAAAAGATGTCCGAAACGTTGTTAATATGAAATAAAATTGTTGTTTTATTTTTTACCATCTCTTACAACAAAATATTGGTAGTAACCTTGGCCACTAGCTTCAATCAACATTTAAACGTACGTATTGTGAAACACGTAAATAATTTTTTAAATTATATTTAAATTGAGAAAAATGATCATGTATTTATAATCTACAACTCTTAAGCTTCAAATAAGCTAAATAACATCGTTTAAAATCTTTAAATTTGCTTATAATAGATAAACTCACAAGTCAAGTGCTCTTGTACTTCTATTCAAATAACGGGAATTTTCTTCGCAACCTCAATGTGAAAATAGTTTTTATTTTTTTTCTAAATATTCAACGATTCAAAACATTATACAACTGTATATATTTATGCATTTAGAACTCATCTTTATGAATAAAAATTTTGTATGATAGTATCCTAATATAATTATATCTAAAATTTAATTTCTTCTTTGGTGTCCCATAATCTCGGACACTGTCTCATAATATGGCCCTTTACCTTAAGCGTTTCCTAAGCAACCCCTTCTTCTATTAACATTTCAGGATACAATATTTTTTACAGTGTTTAAGCTTTTAAACAATAAATATTGCACATAAAGTAGTCAAATCGAATGGAAATCTTTTTAAAGCCTAATAAATTTATTCTGATGAATTGTTGATTTGGTTAGTTAATTTAGGTTATAATTATACGAAAGTTTACAGACATTTCGTATGGCTCTGAGACCTTTTCATTTGGGAGCTGCTGCACTACGGATTGCTGCAGTGACTTTATCCGGCGCCCGAACTTTGTCAAGGCGATGATCCCAGAATGTTTTTTTCAGTGTATGATTAACACTATACAATGCCGCTGATTCATAAAAAATAGTGTGTTTGACCTTGAAATTGAGATATGGGTATTTCAAAATCCTGGGATGGTAAAGCAAAATTAGGGTCAAATTTTGAGTTCATCGCGTCAAAATACACAGGGATATGATTGTCGGTCTTCTGGGATAGACACCTTTTTTATTTGTGTGTCTGTAAATATCAATATAATGTAATAATAAAATATTGATTATATAATATAAATTTTAATATAAAAGAGTAATCAGTTGAAATAAAAATATATGAAAATAATATTTACCTTTTTTGGACACTCTTCTTTTTTCCCTCCAAGATCCACATTTGCCGAATCCCTCAGCCATAATTAAAAATGTTTCTTTTTTAATCATTTTCAAACTGATGCTTTCCCGTATAATGAGAAAAATCTTATTGTAATACTTTATGGTAGTATTATTTTTAGTCTGTTATAGACTTTTTAAAATGCTGTTGAATAGCATTGTTGAACATGTCTTTAACACGTATTTCAAAGTAATACTTTATGGTAGTATTATTTTTAATCTGTTATAGACTTTTTAAAATGCTGTTGAATAGCATTGTTGAACATTTATTTAACACGTATTTCAAAGTAATACTTTATAGTAGTATTAATTTTAGTCTGTTATAGACTTTTTAAAATGCTGTTGAATAGCATTGTTGAACATGTATTTAACATGTATTTCAAAGTTATACATTAGTATTTATATAATTATTTCGTTTGATCTTGGAAATGGTGACAATTTCCTTTGTTCCACAATTTTTAAAAAATGATTTCTCATTTCTTGTGCATTAATTGAGTATCTTATTTGTGATGGATCCCCTCCTGAATTTAAGGTCTCAGCAAATGCGGCTGCATAAACACCACAGCTGGTACCGTCAGGTTGCTTAACTAACATTTGTTGGAACACTATGTCGTTGTTGGTAACGTTAGGAAATCGATTACGAACGTACTCCTTTTCGATTTCAACTAATTGATAATTAGTTAGTGCGGGTAAACTATCATAAATATAAATTTTCTTTCCATCAAAATAAAGACATCTATAATGTTTAACCCATTAAGTCCTGAATGGACGAATTTTCACTAAAGTTTTCAACGCTTATATTTTATGTGAAAATGAATTGTAAAAAGTATATGAATAAGCGTATTCGATGTAAAATTTGATGAATTTTTAGAATCTTTCGTTAGATTTTTCAAAAAATTAAACTGTCGAACACTGTACATGATTTTTTCCAAAAAAAGATGGTTTTCAAAAAAAAAAAAATTTTTCATTTCGATTTTTCAAATGGAATGCATTTAAGATTTAATGATCAAAATGCAGAAAACGTGGCCTCGAGACCTAAACTTGAAAATCTAACGATTTAGGTTTTGAAAAAAAATTTTAAAACACAAAATGGCGGCTGAAACGCAGAAAAATCATAAAAATCTTCTGAAATTATTTACTCGAAAAAGATGGACTTTAGAGAAAAACTTTACTGAAGAAAAAGTTCTTAGAATTGATTAAAGAACACGCTGGAATTTTTTCAGAAACATAAGAAGCGTTTTTAAATTTTTCAAAATTTGAAAATTTTGAAAAATTCTGAAATTTGCCAAAAGGTTCTGGAAAAATTCCAGCATGTTCTCTGATCAATTCTAAGAACTTTTTCTTCAGTAAAGTTTTTCTCTAAAGTCCATCTTTTTCGAATAAATAATTCCAGAAGATTTTTATGATTTTTCTGCGTCTCAGCCGCCATTTTATGTGTTTTAAAATTTTTTTTCAAAACCTAAATCGTTAGATTTTCAAGTTTAGGTCTCGAGGCCACGTTTTCTGCATTTTGATCATTAAATCTTAAATGCATTCCATTTGAAAAATCGAAATGAATAATTTTTTTTTTTTTAAAACCATGTTTTTTTGGAAAAAATCATGTACAGTGTTCGACAGTTTAATTTTTTGAAAAATCTAATAAAAGATTCTGAAAGTTCATAAAATTTTACATCGAATGCGCTTATCCATATACTTTTTACAATTCATTTTCACATAAAATATAAGCGTTGAAAACTTTAGTGAAAATTTGTCCATTCAGGACTTAATGGGTTAATGTAAGTACCTCCAATTATTTGAATACTAGGAGAATCAATTGATGTATATGTTCTCGTTACAGCTTCAACGTACAAAACGCTACGCGTGACGAATTTTGAATTTGAACTCATCAACAATCGTACAAAGGCATCAATTGAATCATCGTTTAAGTAACTGTTTAGAGGCTGTACGTTTGCTCTAATTACATTTAATGATAGCTCTCTTTGATCCATGAATTTTACAAACTCTTTAATATCTCTTTCAGAGTAATTTGGATTTTTGTCGTGAGAAACAAATATGACATCAGTATCAATTGTTCCAGGTGTTTCGCGTAGTTTCCTACTTACTGGCGTAGGATTATTATCAATTTTACGTTTCAAAGCGTTTATGTGAATTCGTCTCCTTTTTATTAAATTCCTTAGTTTAGTTACTATGTTATTTTTCCTATGAAACGCATTAGCTTTAGAGATAATCTTTTTGGCTGAAATTATTTTTAATTTATCAATAGTTCTCATTTTAATACTTAAAATTGTTATTTTCTTCTGTACTTCAATGTTTTCTTTGCTATCTTTAATACTTTCCTCAAGCATTGATTCATCTAACAATTTTCCCTTTTTTTGTTTTTCTTTTTTCTTTTCTGCTATATAATCTACCGTATATTGCGGATTTCTAATAGGCATTTTTCTATTATGACGACTGTCTAACATTTCAGGTAGCATACAGTCCGTGTAAAAGCGAATTAGTTGTTTCTCCATTTTTTTTTTCCAAAACTTATGGTCAACGTCTATTTGAAAATATTTTCTACTGATTGGTGTATGGATAACAAAAAGACAGTGTTTTCTGTCTGTTATGTGCAACTGCCCTTGTATTCGATAATAATATTCATGCCTTTTGTTAATTTGTAAAATATTTTTTTTATTAAAAATTCGTCGAACTTGTGGAATATTATAAATTGCTTCTTCAGCTGACATATTAGCAGCCGAATAAGGACTTTTTATTTCTAAAATCCAATCATCATCTATAATCCCATCTGGAGTCGCTCCCAAACATGCGTGAATTTTGTCAATGATGAGTCCAGTTCGTTTTATAATGACTTTACGTTCCTCAGTAATTCTTTCCTTGGCTATTATTTCTTGCTGTGATTCATAAATCATAGCCTTATTACCATCACTTATCAGTGGGTAAAAAATTTTCTTTACCCTTGTCGCACAGTTTGTGGTACCATTCCAAGTACTCGCGATCTGAAAATTCGAAGATATGAGTAAGATTTTTGTTAGTGCTTTCCAACTATGATTCTCGTATTGGTTTCTTGTTTCTTCTTCAATTTGTATTCTGTTACTTTGATTTTTTTTTAATTTTTCTATCCAAGTGTTACGTAGCTTTTCCATATTTTCATTTGATTTATCTACATCTTGATGATTAGGCCCATAAAATTTTCCTGCATTTTTTATTGGTTTTAAATATTTTCTCTTCTTACCTTTTGCTTTATCCGCCCTTCGTCTTTGTTGAGTTTGTCTGAGCTTTAATTGTCTGTTTTTTTCAACATTGTATAAAATAGAAGGAACTGTTTTATTCATATTCTTATAAAGTTTAGTTGAAGCTTCGTTTGTATTGAAGTGAACAGCTTTGACAGTAACTCTTGTTTCATAAGAACTTTTTTGGCTGAACAAAATTCGTTTGCTACCCAACGCATGACATATCAACGAATTAAATGATTCTGCCTTATTATTTGAAACTTTATGTAAAAGACTTTCACTTTCTTTGCTCAAAAATTCAATTGCATCCATTACTTTATCATAAAGATTGTGAAAAATTAAAATTTTAACATTGTTAACGACCCCTCCATTACAAACATTGCCACGTTCTTTGCATTCTTTATGCTCACCAAAAACGTGACTAAGGACATTTAAAATATCTTTCTTTAACTCATCTATTTTCACTTCCCATGGTCTTGCTTCACTAATTCTTAAATTTATCACTTCTTCTACTCTTTCTCTAATATTAGTTATATTTTTTTAATAAGATTTCTTGCTTGTACAAAACCTTTTACCCGGCGATTTTTACCTTGCGTCGTTGCTGCTGCTACTCGTAATTTTTTACACAAATTACGTAGTAAGTGAATGCTGCATAGTACTCGTTTAACAACAACGCCATGTTTTAAATATACATTATTGTCTACTAAACTTTTGTAAACACTACTATCGCCATCTGTAATAATAGTTTCGTAGATAAGCCCATGTGTTTCAACACTACATTTGAAACCTTCTAAAATGATATCCATTTCCATAGCTGTCGAGGCAGCATTACTATCCCAATTTTTAAAACACTTATGTTTTTTAGGAGGATTTCCGGCATTCTCTGCCCTAGCACAAATGAGACAATATTTATTTCGTACGCCGAAAAACAAAATTTTTCCAGTGTACCATCCTACTATAGAGGCCATACCAGAAAGAGAGTTATAATTTGTCCCAAATGACCGTTTACCCCAAGAACCATCCGTAGCAACTTTAGTGAATGGTATACCAGTTGATGTCATATCACCTCTTTTGATAGCAAGCATTTTTTCCTCCTCGGCAGCTTCGTTCATAGATTTTTCTGCTACTTTTGTAAATTCTGTTAAAACGAGATTTTGGTATCTCGTGTACGTTCTATCGGATAAACAATGTACATTCATGCCTGCCAAGATTTCACGTAATTGTGTATGTCCAATGCCATTTGCAATGGTGGCAGCAACGGCTGCAGTATTGATATCCATATAGCTCGAATCTTTTGTAGGTTCTGATGTAATATTCACTTGGTATCCGCAATTATTACACTTAAACCAAAACTTAGTCATCAATCCCACTCGCACATCTTTATTCTTCTGTAATTTCCAATCTTCAAAAGAGCAGTTTATATCTTTTACAAGATGAGCGATAAACGTTTTATGCATTTCATTGAACACGAAATCGAAATCAATAATAACTCTATTACATTGTTTGTTACCAAGCGAGGCATCATCACCTTGTATGTCACTTACACCACAATCTTCACTATTTATTTTAATTAAATTCAGTACATCTGAATTTGCGTACTTCGTAGGGAAGTTATTTGCTTCTGTGTAGTCAAGGCTTTGTGTAGAAGTTTCATTAAGTAAACCTGAATTTACGTACTTCGCAGAGAAGTCAGTTACTTCTGTATAACCAATACTTTGACTAGAAGTTTTATTCAGTATCTCCGAATTTGCATACTTCCTAGGGAAGTTATTTGCTTCTGCGTAGTCAAGACTTTGAGTGGAAGTTTCATTCAGTAAAGCTGAATTTTTGTACTTCGTAGAGAAGTTAGTTACTTCTGTATAGTCAATATTTTGACTAGAAGTTTCATTTAACAGACCTAAATTTACGTACTTCGTAGAGAAGTCAGTTACTTCTGTATAGCCAACACTTTGACTAGAAGTATTATTCAGTAAATCTGAATTTCTGTACTTCGTAAGGAAGTTAGTTACTTCTGTATAGTCAATATTTTGACTAGAAGTTTTATTCAACAGACTTAAATTTACGTACTTCGTAGGGAAGTTATTTGCTTCTGTGTAGTCAAGACTTTGACGAAAAGTTTTATTCAATAAATTTGAATGTGTGTTCTTCATAGGGAAGTTATTTGCTTCTGTGTAGTCAAGGCTTTGTGTAGAAGTTTCATTAAGTAAACCTGAATTTACGTACTTCGCAGAGAAGTCAGTTACTTCTGTATAGCCAATACTTTGACTAGAAGTTTTATTCAGTATCTCCGAATTTGAATACTTCCTAGGGAAGTTATTTGCTTCTGCGTAGTTAAGACTTTGAGTAGAAGTTTCATTCAGTAAAGCTGAATTTTTGTACTTCTTAGAGAAGTTAGTAACTTCTGTATAGTCAATATTTTGACTAGAAGTTTTATTCAACAGACCTAAATTTACGTACTTCGTAGGTAAGTTATTTGCTTCTGTCAAGTCAAGACTTTGACTAGAAGTTTTATTCAATAAATTTGAATGTGTGTACTTCGTAGGGAAGTTATTTGCTTCTGTGTAGCCAAGACTTTCAGTGGAAGTTTCATTCAATAAACCTAACTTTGCGTACTTCGTAGGGAAGTTATTTGCTTCTGTGTAGTCAAGACTTTGGCTAGAAGTTTTATTCAATAGACCTAAATTGACGTACTTCGTAGGGAAGTCAGTTACTTCTGTATAGCCAACACTTTGACTAGAAGTATTATTCAGTAAATCTGAATTTTTGTACATCGTAGAGAAGTTAGTTACTTCTGTATAGTCAATATTTTGACTAGAAGTTTTATTCAACCGACCTAAATTTACGTACTTCGTAGGGAAGTTATTTGCTTCTGTGTAGTCAAGACTTTGACTACTAGTTTTATTCAGTAAATCTGAATTGTTATACTTCGTAGAGAAGTTAGTTACTTCTGTATAGTCAATATTTTGACTAGAAGTTTCATTCTGTAAACCTAAATTTCCGTACTTCGTTGAGAAGATAGTTACTTCTGTATAGTCAATATTTTGACTAGAAGTTTTATTTGTACATTCTTTAACTTTTTCTATTAACTGAATAGTAGTTGCAGCATCACAATTATCATAAATCTTACTGTTATTATTTTTGTTTGAAACTTCTACTTCGGACTTATCAATACCTTCAATAAATTCATAAAACTCTATAGTAACTTCTACATTTTCATTTTCCCCCTGATCTAGACTTTTACTAAGACTTTCCACTGAGTTCGTATCAACTGTGTTAGTTGATTCAAGAGAAGTCGTAGTAGCCCCATTGTCAATAGTCCTTGATTGGTTTATCACACGCCTATGGGACAAGAAAAATGTAGGGTTAAAGTCAATAAATAGATGATATTTCAATGTATTGTAAGTGATCTGGTGGAGCTTTCTTGATGAAAATTGTAAATATCTTTTATTAATTTAATCAAGAAAGCTCGACATAGTATTGCACGTACAATATGTGTTCCACGGACGAGAAGCAGTTTTTTTATATCGGATGTCGACTTTGCAAAATGAATCGCAGATTAGTGAACACAAATATGAAACGAACATGCGTAGCGAGTCAGCAAAAAAGTTATTAACTGTACAATAAGAGTAGTAAATGAGTTATTATGCAAATATACGAAATAAAGAAGGTCGTCTCGCGCGTGGAACATGTAGGGAAGACGATATAATTACTTTTATAGCCGCTTTTAAATACTGTAAAAGTTAATAATAGAATAAAGTAACGTATATACAAAAATATAACGTATATATAATAAATTGTTTGTGCTGCATAAGGTTTTTCTATGAAATGATATAAATCCACAATGATTGTCTCATGTCGTCTGCTGTCTATCTACCCGACCTATCTATACTCTACTTATTTTACCGTTTTTCCATTTGTTATACATATAACCTATTTTGTATCTCAATATCCACACCGCAAGCATAAGTATAAGCATACACGGAGAAAAATATGCAGCGTCATGTGCTGTGCTGACGATCATTAACTTCGCTCTCTCTCACACCCTTTCTCTGTCTCTGTCTGTACCAGTCTCTCTCTCTCTCTCTCTCTCTCTCTCTCTCTCTCTCTCTCTCTCTCTCTAATCTGTCTGTCTGTCTGTCTCTGTATTTCTCCCGGTCTCCCTTGGTCATTATACGACCTGGCAATATGCAGTAAAAGCCGTATTGTTGACTGTTGTACCACTAGTAATCGCAAAGATATTTGACAAGTTGTAGTGGACCTCGAGCGCCTTATGCGTACTTATTGTAGATCTCACTACAATTCGGTGGAATTTTTTGGACAAACACTATTTCTTTGTAAAATTTTACACAATCTATTTTAATGTATTAAGGGAGAGTGGAGCATCTGTGCCATATTGCCTTTTCTCCACCCATATTCAATCCCAATAGAAATTCATAACTTATAAAATTATAAAATTGATAAATTATAAACTCTGCATCTCCACAATATATAAAAGCGACAATCCAATGACACACTACTTACCTTCAACGCAGAATATTAAAAATACAAAATTTGTAAATATCATAAGTATATTTCAATAAGTCATTGTGGGATCATGATAAAATTTTTCACTTATATATCCAACATCACATGAAATTCTTTATATTTTTTAGTGAGATCTATAAGACGCGCAATACCTTAAAGATGATTAAGTAAAAATTTTGCAAAGAAGTTTTTCGAATATAGAAGAATTTTGCAAAGATATTTAATCTGTGCGAAGTTCTGGCGAGTTGAAGTGAGATATACTTATTATATGCGCGACATTGGACGTGAAGCCCGTCCAAATCGCTGCGATCGCAGGAATACGTAAATTTAAAAAAGAAATATTCAATAGTATATTACGCAACTATAGGGCCGAGATTAAGAGTCAGTCCAAAACGTGTGTAAATTGACATCCACAGATTTTCATGGGACGGAGTATAAATTACTAAAAATGTATGCAGGTATGAAGTATTGAAAATATAAAAAATATTTAATTAAACAATTTTTGCATGCTAAGAACCAGAAAAAAAATATTTAAATTCATGAATTAAAAATAGCTTTTCCTATAAAAAAATAGTTTAATATTTTCAACTCTTCCTGCCATAACTGTATAAATTTTTAAAACTTTCTTCAAAAAGTTACACGAAAGCTAAAAAATTGCAAATGGTATATCTCTGAGTAAATTTGGTCTCTAGATTAAGTTTTAGGCCATTTAATGAAAAATGAGTGTACTTCTTTAATGTAAAAATTGTATAATACTTAAATTACATTTGTATATTTCTTTTCAGCTAATTTTAGCCCGAAAGGTCATTAGGTGTAAAACCGCCTCAAATAATGCATAGGTACAGCGATAATCATACAAATAGAAACAATTAAATGTAGATATAGTTCTCGACTCGTAATCGTAAGCAAAATTTTCGACTCTTGCCTGCCACGTGCGTTTTGTTTACGCTGGACGAGACAAGAACTTTTTGAGTGGACGGAACCTAATCTTACATTCTCGCTCGGTTTCGGTAACGCATGCCCTCTCTCGCACTCGCGCAGCGTCCGATCTCCGATTGTTTACAAGTCCATACTATGACACCTCGTCACATAACCTACCCATTAAAAGCCCAAACTTTGAGAATTTTTATTTCGGTTTTGCTGAGGTCTCCCAAATTTTAACAACCGGTAGCGAATAATAATATTAATATATAGTAAAATTTTCAGAAGGATTTTCCAGAAGACTCGTTTACTCGAAAACTACCTTGAATGTAAATACACATACCTTTTGCGCCAAGCTCCCCGACGAGACGCCCTTCGCGACTGATGTTGCTTGTGCGAATTAATATTCCTTTTTTTTAGAGTTTGCCATATAATAGGTAGTAAAATGACACAAAAAAATCGTATGCCAAATATTAACGTCCAATTTATTATAGCCAAAATCGCTTCTTCATTCTCTACAGAAATCAGAAAGTAATGTACCTACCCGATTCCCGCGAAATGCAAGACAGGGAGATTGTACATATAATGCTGATTATACATATATACCGAATTTTTTTGGTGTATACGCCAAAATCACTAGACCGTGTTGGTAACATTCACGGAGACAACCTTCCTAAAAAGTAACTGCAAAGTATCTAGCATACGAGAACACACCTATACCTATACTTACTACACGAACACCGATATACCCATCAACTCCACGCAGACAGAGTTACAAAGCTAAAACGTAAATGATGAACCACAAGCCCTAAACGCACCTACCCCACGTGGAACGAGTTACAAATCTAAAGCTTAAATGCTAAAATTATAATAAAGTTGTGTAATTTTTTCATCATGATTATGTTGGAAATTTAAGTGTTTTAAAAACATTTACCTTATTTCTCAATATATTTTTTTTTTTATGAAAATTACATGTGATTGGCTTACTTTAAAGTAACAGGTTCATCGATTAGTTTCTTCTCCTTAATGTATTGGAAGTATACAATTCAGTTTCCTACTACTATTTAATTATTTATAATTTTGATATAAAATAATATACACAATAATTATAATGTAACCAAGGGAAGAAATAATTAAGCGCATATCAACTTTTTAAATATTTTATCACTTTATTTGCTGGCAGTATAATATCCAAAGATGTAATCTATATTTTTATTTAATGGAACTTGTATTTAATGATCATATTTTCATATGAAAAGAAAAAGCTTTTGAATCGTTGTTTTGATAGTGTTTTTTACAGAAGTTCCTCTTGATGACAGTAAGTGAGCCTTGTGCGACATCGAACACGCTTGTCGATTACCACATGTAATATGGAATCTTTCAGTTTAACACGAAAAATAGATATTTATAACATAATTTTATCAAACATTTGACTCACAAGGCTACATTTTCTACTTTGTCTAAATGATGAACATTATTTAAGAATATTACAAAAGAAAATAAAAGCATAGATTGTAACATAAATTTAACAAATTTTATCATATCGACGTCTAAAATATTCCAAAATTTATTTGGTATACATCTGAAAATATATATTTTTTTTAATTACAAAAAAAAATATACAATGCATATTAGTTTTATTCTGTACTCGGAAATAATTTGAAATCAAGGAGCGCGGGAGCGCTCCGAAAGCAAGTAGCTGTCCAATGTAGAAAGAGCCTGAGGGACGACCGCATATTATATTACTATAAAACCTTCTTTTACCTATAAAACTTCGGACTCTCTAGTCAAGGCAGTGCTAAATAAAGAAGTTACCTAAAATTAAAAAAAACATAGTTGTAATGTGATTTATTTATTTATTTAAAATGATAGTCAATGTATTATAAATAGTGTATTTAACATGACTAAAGTAACTTATTGTAAAATGGCGATATTTTAGAAACTAGATATCGTCACTACAAACATTTTTTATTATTTTTGGAGTAATGTATAGAGACTCATGAAGGGTTTCCATCATAAATAGTATTTCTAAATCTAAAATCAGTAAAGAAACAAAAAAGATTCCGATGATTTATCAATAGTTGTTTGTAGTGACAACATCTAGTTTCTACAATACCGACATTTTGTGAAAAAAGTTATCTTAGTCATGTTAAATACACTTTATAATAAATAAATCACATTACAACTATGGTTATTTAATTTTAGGTAACTTCATCATTTAGCACTTATTTTGACTAGGGAGTCGAGCAGAACCACCTTAAGGGGTAACGCCACTCTAGAAATTGAAAAAAACGCGATTTTCGGAAATTTAAAACAAGATTAATTTGCAAACTATTATCGCAGCATTCATTATGTCAGTTGGAAACTGGGCGTAGGTATCCTATTGCGTTGGCAGGCAGTAACTTGGTTTCCTCACTGGAAACAAAAATCTATAATTTCCTATGTGTGTTTAGTCTTTTCAAATCTCTTGAGTATTTTGCCATGTTTATTGCAGAAGTTTACTGATGTTGTTACACAATATTCTAGATTTTAACTGAAAAAGAAGAAATTATTTGTTATTAAAAATTAAAAACTGATAACATTTAATTAAATATCACATCTTTGTTCAAATTCACAAATTAATAAAAACAGAATCTTACAATCATTATAAAAGTATTAAAACAGTATTTCAGAAATAAAATTGCTTGTTACAAATATGTGGATAAAAATTGAGCATGGCACCCCTTTTAAAGTCAATGAATTAAACTGACTTTTACAGATTAATATAAAGGACCCCGCACACAATGTATGGAAAATAATCATTCGGTCAAATTGGATCAAACTCGGGGAAAAGATAGATCTTGAGGTCCTGAACAAAAGTTCTCATGGGCAAAACCCCCCAAAATTTGACCGAATGATTTTTTCCCATACATTGTGTGCGGGGTCCTTTTTCATAATTTTTACATGCTCTCAGATTTATGGCTCAACCATATCCCATTAAATTAAATATTCTATGCCTTGCATCTTGTCAACATAGCTGTTACAGCAGTCCTATAGATCTATAGATCTTTCGGACAGACTCACACTACATTACATGAAAAGGGTCAAAATTCAAAACTTGACAAGAAAATTCATCCGGCTCCTACAATATAAAAGCCACCTGCCAGATTTAGCAGTTGGATTGGCCATTCAATGTTATCGATATTTACTTTTAGGTGATGTGTTCATACTTAATCCAAAGAATATAAGAATGATAGATACCCGCTTGAGTAATGCATTTCAGACATCTCATGTTCTTTGGAGTTGAAATTACATATAATTTAATAAAAAAATGAAAATATGTAATTTTTCAGTTTTAACAGTTCTAAAAAATACACAAGCAGTGTCTTAGCTAAATCTGGAAAATTGCATAATTTCATTTTTTTTTTTATTAAATTATACCTACTTACAGAAAGATAAAATCAGCTAAGAAATACAAACGATACCTGAAATACATTATAGAAGCAGATTTCTATCCTTCTTATATTCTTTTGTAAATTCCTGCCTATTTAATTAAATATATTTTCTCTTATGAAATCTGAGGTTCCATGTAGTGTGAGTCTGTCCGACAGATCTATAGATTTATAGGCCTGCTTGTAATATGGTATTTAATTTTTTCTTTAAGAGAGTATGATTGAATAATAAATCTAGTTACCTGTCAGAATTATGAAAAGTTGACTATAACCTGTAAAAGTCAATTAACGTTTATTAATTATTCATTAATTACTACAATTTAATTGAATTTTACAGGTTAAAATAACCTTTTCACAATCTTTAAATGCACTCAGATTTAATGCTCAACCATGCCCTCAAATTACCTATTTGATGCCTTGCATTTTGTAAACATAGCTGTTCAGCAGGGCTATAGATCTATAGATCTTATGGACAGACTCACACTACATTACACGAAAAGGGCCAAAATTTAAAACTTGAAAAGATAATGAATCCTGCTCCTACAATATAAAAGCCACCTGCCAGATTTAGCAGTTGGATTGGCCATTCAATGTTATCGATATTTACTTTTAGGTGATGTGTTCGTATTTAATCCAAAGAATATAAGAATGATAGATATCCGCTTGAGTAATGCATTTGAGATATCTCATGTTCTTTGGAGTTGAAATTACATATAATTTAATAAAAAAATGAAAATATGTAATTTTTCATTTTTAACAGTTCTAAAAAATACACAAGCAGTGTCTTAGCTAAATCTGGAAAATTGCATAATTTCATTTTTTTTTTTTTATTAAATTATACCTACTTACAGAAAGATAAAATCAGCTAAGAAATACAAGCGATACCTGAAATACATTATAGAAGCAGATTTCTATCATTCTTATATTCTTTTGGATTAAGTACTAAAACACATCACCTCAAAGTAAACATCGACAAACTTAATGATGAGTATACCTGCTAAATCTGACAGGTGGCTTTTATATCACAGGAGCGGGATTAATTCGTCTTTTCAAGTTGTAAATTTCTGCCTATTTAATTAAATATATTTTCTCTTATGAAATCTGAGGTTCCGTGTAGTGTGAGTCTGTCTGACAGATCTATAGATTTATAGGCCTGCTTGTAATATGGTATTTAATGTTTTCTTTAAGAGAGTATGATTGAATAATAAATCTAGTTACCTGTCAGAATTATGAAAAGTTGACTATAACCTGTGAAAGTCAATTAATGTTTATTAATTATTCATTAACTACTACAATTTAACTGAATTTTACAGGTTAAAATAACCTTTTCACAATCTTTACATGCACTCAGATCTAATGCTCAACCATGCCCTCAAATTACCTATTTGATGCCTTGCATTTTGTAAACATAGCTGTTCAGCAGGGCTATAGATCTATAGATCTTATGGACAGACTCACACTACATTACACGAAAAGGGCCAAAATTCAAAACTTGACAAGAAAATTCATCCGACTCCTACAATATGAAAGCCACCTATCAGATTTAGTAGTTGGATTGGCCATTCAATGTTATCGATATTTACTTTCAGGTGATGTGTTCGTACTTAATCCAAAGAATATAAGAATGATAGATATCCGCTTCAGTAATGCATATCAGACATCTCATGCACTTTCGAGTTGACTTTATCTTTCTGAAATTATATATAATTTAATAAAAAAAAGAAAATATGTAATTTTTCATTTTTAACAGTTCTAAAAAATACACAAGCAGTGTCTTAGCTAAACCTGGAAAATTGCATAATTTAATTTTTCTTTTATTAAATTATACCTACTAACAGAAAGATAAAATCAGCTAAGAAATACATGCGATACCTGAAATACATTATAGAAGCAGATTTGTGTCATTCTTATATTCTTTTGGATTAGGTACTAAAACACATCACCTCAAAGTAAACATCGACAAATTTAATGATGAGTATACCTGCTAAATCTGACAGGTGGCTTTTATATCACAGGAGCGGGATTAATTCGTCTTTTCAAGTTGTAAATTTCTGCCTATTTAATTAAATATATTTTCTCTTATGAAATCTGAGGTTCCGTGTAGTGTGAGTCTGTCCGAAAGATCTATAGATTTATAGGCCTGCTTGTAATATAGTATTTAATTTTCAGAATTATGAAAAGTTGACTATAACCTGTAAAAGTCAATTCATGTTCAGTAATTATTGATTAACTATTACAATTTAACTGAATTTTACAGGTTAAAATAACTTTTTCACAATCTTTACATGCACTCAGATTTAATGCTCAACCATGCCCTCAAATTACCTATTTGATGCCTTGCATTTTGTAAACATAGCTGTTCAGCAAGCCTATAGATCTATAGATCTTACAGATAGACTCACACTACACTACACGAAAAGGGCCAAAATTTAAAACTTGAAAAGATATTGAATCCTGCTCCTACAATATAAAAGCCACCTGTCAGATTTAGTAGTTGGATTGGCGATTCAATGTTATCGATATTTACTTTCAGGTGATGTGCCCGTACTTAATCCAAAGAATATAAGAATGATAGATATCCGCTTCAGTAATGGATCTCAAACATATCATGTATGTTTGAGTTGACTTTATCTTTCTGTAAGTAGATATAATTTAATAAAAAAATGAAAATATATATGTTTTCATTTTGACAGTTCTATAAAAAATACACAAGCAGTGCCTCAACTAAATCTGAAAAATTGCATAATTTAATTTTTTTTTTATGAAATTATACCTACTTACAAAAAGATATTGGCTTAAAAATATATCAGCTTAAAAATATACATAATCAGCTTAAAAATACATGCAATGCATGAAATGCATTATAGAAGCAGATTTCTATCATTCTTATACGCTTTTAAATTAATTCTAAAACACACTTATATACCTATCAACATTAATGATGAGTACACCTATTAAATCTGACAGGTGGTCTCTTATAGTTGCTGCTTTTCCTTAAAGGAAAATGAAAACCCTGAAACAAAAAATGAAGCTATAGCAATGGTCGAAAGCAGTAAATTACTGAAATAACAATTATTCAAAGAAAAGACCACAAAATGGTCATAAATAAATACAGACTAGATCAGGTTCCATGGACAATCTGGAAGAAGATGAAGCTGTCAAGATGTGCGTATCAGGAAGCCCTTCACTCAAGGTTACCCACTGTGACGCCGTTGTTGAGTTTGTCAAAATTGGAGTTCCCAATTTGGTGCTATTTTCTCATAAGTCTCCTGCCTTATGATGGTGATGTTAATGCTCATATTGATAGTCTCATAACTTCCAATCGATACTGAAGAACCATACTGGGAAAAAAAATTTGGTTTAATAAATAATGTTTATTATTTTAGATTTGAATACCCTGACTCGTGTAGAAAAGAAAAAGGAAAATCAAAAATTTTCTATGAACACAGTCTCTTTTGCCGGGAAAGGAAAACAATAATAGAAATTTTTTAGATTCAATATGAAAAATAATTATATTAAATAAGGAATAACTAAAGAATTAAATTAATAATAATATGTTTTAAAACATTCTGCTTAGAATAAATTATTACACGGTCACCTATGGATTGATACCATAACCATAAACTATAATACCTCTACACATAACTGACTGCTAGCATCAATGGCAACACAGTTGTCATCACAATAGTAAATACTATGACTTCTAATTTCTTTATACGGCGTTTCTCAATTGGTTTTTTACTTTTTGCACTCTAAAGTAGATTTGAAAGTAAAGATTTAATATATCATATTTAATAAAGTACATTCATTTAATAAGTTTGTGAAAGTGTTTAATACAAGTAGTGTACAATGAGTGTTTTGTTGAAGTTTCAAATTAGCTTGACAACGAGACACTATTGTCAAACGCACTCTCTACGAATAGAAATATATTTATTTCAAGATTCAGTTTAATTTATAATCATCAAATCTACAGTTACATCTACCTTTATAGGGTATAAGGTGGTTCAGACATATGAGGTACGTCTCGAACTTAACTATATGTACTGACTGTGGTTGAAATAAATAAATAAATTAATTTTTGAATGACTTACTTTTCTGTAATCTCCTTGAAAGTCTTCTTTATAATAATATAATCCATCATCAAGATCCTGTGTCATTTTTACTTCTGTAATCCAATTATCAATGCGATCATGTCCTTCTTGATTTGTAATTTTTAAAGAATCCCAACCAAGGGACAAATTCTTAAGATTACAGGGCACTTCATTGTAATCATTTTCCTTAGATTCACTTGTACTTGCCGCAGAATCAGAATCTCCACGTTCGCCTTCAGTTCTAGCTTGCTTTCTCTGTACATTTTCTTTTGTGGCTGCTCTCTGATTAGATACTATTTGAGCAATCTTGCTACTTCCTTTTGCTGTTCTATATTCTTACCCCTACCTGGTTTCCTTTGATTCTTCTTTGCCAATAAAATAGGATCAAGTGTAGCCTCTTCCTTTGTGCTAAATAATCTTTGATGTTTTTCTTCCCAAGTATCACCGCATTTCTAACCAAGAGCCATGAGAGCAGACTTCAATCTATCCCAACATGAGAAAGCACACAAATCTAAGTGAGCTCCAACATTGATTAAAGCACTGCCTGTTTCTTTAGGTGAACCGGGAAAGGTCCTGGTTTCTAGACTGCTGCTCTCCATAAACTGATCAAGCAGCATTTTCAGCCGCCACTCCGAGTTTATGGTTTCCCGATGGCTCGGTTTTTTGTACAACTTCTCCTTGACCATCGCGTCGGCGAGGCGTGCGCGCTCCTCGTGCAGCCGGCGTTGCTGTTTCAGGAGGGTCTTCGTCGTGAACGAACGTTGGCAGGACGACCGGGTGTTGCGCACTCGGTTATTTACGTTTGGGGTTAGGATATAAGTACGGCAGTCCACGACGCGATGTACCTAACTCGACGACGCGCGCGCAGCTGTGCTGCAGCCTGCAGCACATGCGCTTGGGCGTACACGCACACGGGCAAGGCCAACAGTGTCGCCGCCATTGCCATCGCTCTGCGGCGATGTTACACATTACCCATATGATAATAGGTAATAATCTATTTTTTTTTTTTTTTGCAAATTATGTAAAATTAAGAGAACATTGCTCTAAGTTTCATAATATTATACCCTTCTGAAAAGTTTCAAGTCAAAATATTAATTCGTTTTTGCGCAAACTTTGAACAAAATTTTGACATCACGCTCCGTCCACCTCGAAATTTTGTTCAAAGTTTATGCAAAAACGAATTGATATTTTGATTTGAAATTTGGCAGGAAGGTAGAATATTGTGAAACTTAGAGCAATGTTCTCTTGATTTTGTATAATTCGGTGTATTTTCTTTTTTATTATAAAAAAAATATAACGATATATGAAAAATCATGAGTGCATTGCCCTCCGTAATTACATCATTAATCGTTCTGCAAAATGCCAAGTCAACATTCAAAAGCCTCTAAGAATGGCATTTGAATGAAAATTTCGTTCAAATGCCATTCTTAGGTGCCTTCAAATATTGGCGTGAAACTTTGCAGAATGATAGATAGTACCATTACGAAGGGCAATGCACTAATAATTTTGCATAATATTAAAAAAAAAGTAGTTTTTGTTACTATTGTAAACACATTACTTTTGTATATCTATTGCTATTGCGCGCGCATGCATAAATACAGATATACAAAAATAATGCACACTGACTTGCAGTGTGATGGTTAGATAGCGCTATAAGCGTAATCTATGTCGCTCTGTTTTCACCTTATATAAGAAAGAAACTCTACCGAATTATACTAAATCAAGATAACATTGCCCTAAGTCTTATAACAGTTTATACCCCCCTGATAAGTTTCAAACGAAAATCTGAATTCGTTTTTGTGTAAATTTCGAAGAAAATTTCGAGGTGAGTCAAGGCTTGGGGCTTGGTGCCAACTGCTCGCGCAGCGGCGGCGCCACTGCCCACCCGCGTCGCGCAGCTGTACACACTCGATTCCACGCTCTGAAGTTGGCTGCGCAGTGCCGTTATATACTTAGCACGCTCCGAATTGTGTCATCTCGCTGAGTAGTTCGAAGTTTTTGGAAAATTTAGGAATTTTTTGCTGACCAAATACAATTTAAAGGATTCTTTAGTGTAATAGTGAGCGGGGATAGCTATTCTTTTACGCAAGAATTATCGGTATTTTGTATCCTAAGCGAAATTAGAAGATATGGGTAGGCGTCGTCTGCTCCACGATTTCGATCAAGCAACACAATCACCTCGTCAGTAGTTCAAGGTTTTCGTAATTTTGAGTCCACTAAAAGGTATGCCACAAATTTGTAAATATTCTTTATTGTCTACCTGAGCGGGGACAAGTACGCGTTTGTTTCAAAATTTTCAGTATTACCTATAAAAATATTGCAAAAGTGGAGGCATACCGTATACACTGCTACGCTGGTAACGCGGTCGGTAAGCAATAAATAACAGAAAAAGTAGTGTTTGCTTATTTCAATGTAATAATATCTGTCCCCCCTTCATTTCTTTATTTAAAGTCATTTCCCAAAGTTTCAAGTCAATTGGTATTTTGGATTTCGAGAAAACTTTGAACTACTAAAGTAGAGAAAGCAGCGAGGGTAAAACAGGGATCTTTGTTTCCATCTACGACGTCCTCTTAATCCTCATTGGGATCGACAAGTTGATAACCAACACCATTGGAGTCTAATGGTCTGGCGTGGTATCGTGAATGGTTATCTAATTGGCCCATACTTTTTTGAAAATGTTGATTTGGCAACGAGACAATGAATGTATGTTCAATTAGATGGTGCAGGGCCACATTATGCGTAAATCGTGCGGAACTTTTTGAATAACATGCATCCGCAAAGATGGATAGGACGAGCAGGTTCAGTTTCTTGGCCTGCCCGATCACCTGATATGACATCGCTTGATTTTTTTTGCGGGGATTCATAAAAGATAAAATGTATGAAGAAGCACCAACTACAAGAGAAGACATGAAAAATCGAATAAGAGAAGCTTGTGCGGCAATTCCAAGAAACGTACTGCTGAAGACTGTTGATAATTTTCAAATTAGAATCAAATTATGTCTCGAAGATAATGGTGCTAACTTTGAACAACTATTACGAGGTTGATATTGATTGATATTGAAAAACTAAATTACTCCGGAACGTGAGAGGCGAGGGGACTCACGGAAACAGAAAGCACCCCGGAACGTGAGAGGCAAGGGGACTCACGACAACAGAAAGCACCCCGGAACGTGAGAGGCGAGGGGACTCACGACAACAGAAAGCACCCCGGAACGTGAGAAGCGAGGGGACTCACGACAACAGAAAACATCCCGGAATGTGAGAGGCAAGGGGACTCACGACAACAGAAAGCACCCCGGAACGTGAAAGGCGAGGGGCCTCACGACAACAGAAAGCACCCCGGAACGTGAAAGGCAAGGGGGCTTAGAAAAATTGAGCACTCCAACGAAATACTTTCCTATCACGTCTACGTCGTTGTGCCTCGGTAAAGTTGGAATAGGTCTTTGTCCTTCTTGGATCTCTTCGATCTTTATCCTGGATCTTGACGTCTATGTCAAGGCCACATCTTAATATTGACCTGAAGATCAATATCATGGTCAGTTGCTCCCCCTCCTACACTCAGCTTTTGTACAAAACATTTTCTTGTGTAGGCTGTGTAGTTTTCCAAATGTTTGAATGCGTTGACTGAGTTCCTTCTTACATTATGTTGACCTTTGAGTTTGAAGTTAGGGTCAAGGCCATATTTGAACGTAAAATTTGCCGTTCTTTCCATTTCCGGGGTCAAAAGTAGGGGTTTCTATGCAAAAAGTCGATTTGACCTTCAAATGACCTTGATCCTTGACCTCAAGGTCAAAGTGAAGGTCATTATCAGTTGGCCCCCTCCGTACCCTACAACTTTTGTTTGAATCATTTTTTTCTAGGAGACGCCGTTTTTGAAATTTTCGAGTGCGTCAATTGAAATGACACAGCCTGTATCCCTAATGGCCAACAAGGCTTCACCACCGAGTGAAGAGCAAAGATAATCTACTTTTGTCGAGTCTACCGTGATATTCGAGTTACAAAATGTTGCTTCTACTTGCAAAAACCACAGGTCGGGATCCACAGTTATCTCTGTGTTGTTCAGCATCTTGATGAACAGGAGTGCGCGAGAGCCTAAAATCTGATGCGTAAATAATTACTTCTACGTGACTCGAGAGTATGCGTAGAAGGTAAGGAAAGGTTCGGTTCCTCTGACGAGGATCGATCGCGAACCTAAATTATCTTACGCCGCTGCGTATTACAAAGTCCTAGTTAGTACTCGCAGGTACAAACAATGGTTTCAAAAGCTAAGCCTATGCAAAAACTTAAAATTAGGTATTAAGATTATCAGTAAACCGCGTAAAAAGCTAAGAGACCACTTTCCCGCTTAATAAAAAAATTTTTTAAAAGAATTTTATTAAAGCATGTGACTAGGCAACGCATAAATTTAATAAGATTGAAAAAATATAATACGCGTGACTCAAAAATACTAAAAGGTTTCTCGTGTCACCTTGCGCGAGAGCGAGCTTGGAAACACAATAGCACGCGAAAGTCAAAATGGCCGTCAAGATGGCCGACAAGTTCCTAGAAGGAGAGAGAAGTATGAGTCGGGTTTAACAGCAACGAGGTTTTATTGAAATGAGGTATACAGCAGACACACGTCCGCACGCTCGGAGACTCGAGCAACGACTGCCGCTCGCAGGCGGTTTCACGCAGACCGCGACATGGCTGCTTCCCCCACTCTCGCAGTTAGAGTGAGAGGGAAGATCGCAGTCCCTACAACGTACTATCGCCTGGTCGTATTTTCCGTATTTGCCGTAGCCGAGACAGCTCACCGTTACAGTGATAATACTGTGAATAAAATCGAAGAAAAAAGACAAATTGGCTTTATTCATTCATTATCAAGATTACTGGCAGTTATTTTCCACTCCATTTATCTATGAGGCCATTATACTCGCGTATTTTGCGAGTCACTGAGCCCGTTTACATATTGCGTGCACGCAGTACGATAGTGTTTCATCGTTTAAACTGACTATTGATTAATTATGTAGGTGTAATAATTGATACTATTAATAATTAATAGTACATTGTACAACTAGGCGAGAAAATGAGCTATTTCAGGCGGTGGTGAGGCGTTCAGCACGAGTTATAATCGAGGGCGCCCGAGACGGAGACGAGTAGTGAGATCCCTTACAGCCTCGTGCGACTGGCTCACTAAAATTTTTCTCATAGCAAGATTTGTATGAAGTTATCGTTTGGCGCTACTTTTCATGCAGCTGATTATCGAGACATCCCAAAACTTTGAAATGTAATCCATAATCTATGGCCAAAATTTATCTAAACTTTTCTCAAACTTTCGCTAGAATTATGTGTGACGTCAAATTAAAATTTTTCCTTTATTTCTTTCTCTTTTGGTCATATTCTTTTTGATTTCGAGAACTCTTAAATAAAAGTATACCTAAATGTTACTCGCAATTACGTCATCATCCGATCGTCGGATGATGCCTCAATCTACTAGTTTAATTAATTGCTTTTTACCGATATTGTTTACACAGTTGTGTATACCGTCTGATGGAGACGTTCAAAATACATTTTTTTAGCACGCGCTGTCGCGCGATGCGTATAGCTCTATCGCAGGATAAACACACGTGTCTTATTCTTTTGAATTCTTCTAGAAATATCCGCGCTTAATCAAATATTTTTCGCAATCGAGACATCATCCGATCACCGAATGATGGTTCGATTAATTGCTTTTTACCGATATTGTTTACACAGTTGTGTATACCGTTTAATAGAGACGTATTTATGAAGTATATTTTTCGGTTTTTTCCACCACGCGCTGTCGCGTGATGCATATGACTCTATTAAAGGGTAAACACAAGCGTTCTCTCTTTTGTAATATTTAGTATAAAAGGGCTTACAAAATGCTCATCTACGGCAAACAGTATAAGATAGTCCGCGATACGCGACTCAGCTCAGGCCCGAGACCCCTCGTTAAAGGTCTACCGACGGAACAGTAGTCCGCAATACGCGACTCCCGCTAGGTAAATAATTCTATAAATTATCTTAAATAAAGGACGCTTGCTACGAGTAGACTAAACGTGACGCGTCTAGTCAACTCAAGTGTAGCTCCGTTCTCCTTTTTGAATTGTAATTTCGATTGTAAAGGTGCCCGCTGCACCTCGGGTTCATATACATATTTTGTATCTGACTCCCTCACCTCAAGGGACCGTCAGTCTAGTTTGTGCTCTGCTCAAGTGCAGTACCGTAGTAGCCTTCGACTTAAAATCTCGCGATTATACTAACTTGAAGTGGTTAAATAAAAGAATCATTAGCTATCAGATCTACGAGTATTCTTTCAAGCCCTGTGTCCAACATCCTATTTGCCAAATATAATAAAAACCAGATAGAAGGAAGGAAGTAACAGGAAATACGTTCCAGCAAGTTTCATTGAACAACAAAAAGGTAAGCTTTTTATTTATTCTAACATTTCCGCTAAAACGACTCTCGAGTCGTTCGAGAATAAACCACCCTCTCGACGCCTACTCGCCACGCTAGTCAAATCTCGTCAGTGCAAACCGCTCGGCGCTGAACGAGACTGTCACATTTTCACGCGTTAACTCTTTTCGTTATTTTTATTTTTAATTTTAAAATAGAACTCTGAATTAGCGACACTCGAACGTGACAGCTAATAATAAAAACTGTTGCCCATCGGTGGGATTTTTCTCGAACGGAAAACCTTATTTCTTTTATTAATTGTCTTATAATACTTGATACATTTTTTTTCTGTTGTTTTCTCTTTTTTCCTATCGTATTATAACAGTTAATAAAAACTAGTGTCCAACAGTGAGATTTTATTTTAAAGTTTTTCTCTCTACATCAATTAAAAATATATGATACAATAATTTTATGTCTGAAAATTTTATAAGAAAAATTCAACATTAATATACTTTACGATTCTTTGGAAAGTAATTTTCGCCGTGTTCGCGTGTCGTCGGATCGTGTCAATCTCCCACATAACTTATATCTTATATAATTATACATGAAATATATTTATTCATATATCTTGTGCATGCACATGTTATAAATTAACTATTAATATATTTATATATACACACACATATTTTCATAAAAATTTATAACATATTAAAGTGAACAATCTTTGCCGTCGGATCATACAGCAAACGCGCCGCGAGTGGAAAGTGTAAAATCAAACATATAAACATTTTAACTTATACTAAAAATATCAGTTTCTTAAAAACTAACTTAAAAACTGAATGAAATATAAAATTAATAACTAAATCAAAATCTTACTTAAATTCTAAAAACCTATTTAAAATATTTAATAATTCAAAAATTAAGTTAAAATTCTGTTTAAAACAAAAAAAAAGGGTAATAAATAAATAAACTCAATATATTATAATTTTAGGATTTTTACTTACTTAAACTCAAAAATCAAAGGGACTAAATATTTTGACCTGACCTTTCGATCTGGATCGTGTACACAATAGGAAACGGCCAGGTGCGAAAGTCACCTACAACTTTTGCCTTTCCATTATAAATCATTCAGGTAAAATTGCACTAAATCAAAGGGATTTTCGAAGAATTAACATAACCCAAAATATTTGAAATTTAAAGAAAGTTTTCTTCTCTGGAGTCACTAGCTACTCCAAGAATAAATTAAAACATTATTTTATCGCGAATAAATAAAATTATTTAAATTTTCTTTACAAACACTCTATCAAAATCATTGTCATGCGAAACGGATAACTAAAAGATACAAATATTATAGAAACATATAATAAATATTATTAATAATAATATTAATAAATGGGAATGTGCATAAACTGGAAGTTAATCACATCACCTAAATACAAGTAAATTATTGTGCGTCGACTAAAAGCCAACCGCAAGTAATAATAATTTTTTTTTGTGTGTGATATCATTGTTTCATTTTTCGGTCTATGAGATAAAAAAATTTAACTTTGATACAAAGAGGAAAAGAGGTACAAAAAGTTACCGATAAATAATAAATAAAGATATAAAGAATTATTATAAATAAGGAAAAAGAATACAAGAAGATTGAATAAAACAAAAAACTAATAGATAAGATTAACAAATAAATTAATTGGGAAAAATATAACCCAAAATATGAGAAATTTTAATACGAGAATTGAATAATATGAAATGAAATAAAAACGCAAAAGTGAAATAAATAAAAGAAATTAAAGCGAAAAAGCTAAATAAAGAAATAAATTAAAATACGCAAAAGCGAAATTAAATATGAAAGACGAATAAAGTCAAAAATAAGATATTACTGTGAAACGAGATAAAATATTAAACGGGAATGTGTGTGAACTAGAAGCTCAATACATCGCCTGCATAGAAACGAATACTTGTGCGCGGACTTAGAGTTAACCACTCGTTTCGGATTAAGGAAAATACTTTTCGCCTAAGCAGTGAGTTGACTGAGAGTCGATCACTGCTTAAATAATCAAAGAATAATAAAATCAATTTAAAATAAATCAATAAATAAAAATCAAATTAATAAAACAACAACTTTACGAAAAGGAGAAATTCTCTCCCTATAAGAAGAAAACCTTTATATCTCAAGTTTTAGAAGAATAAAATTAATCAACAGAATACATATAGACATATATTTGTTCAAATAAAACCACATTGAACTAAAAGAATATAACTAAGTATGAACACCTTCGATATTACTAATAACTCTGTTTAATTACTAAAAACTAATAAACTTATTACAAACCAAAACAACATATTCATTAACTTTAAATAAATAAACGTGCCATTTTTATCAAATTTGTATCTACTTTAACTATAATAACCTTTTTGACTAAACTCAGATTTTTTTTTTATTTATATACATACTCTCTTCTTGCTTACTTGTCGACGCGGATTAAAAAGATCTATTGTTTTAACAAAAGGGATTGAACGAATCACCATCTTGCTAGGTCACTACCATTTCATTAGAACTCGCTTTACTGGCGAGGATACGAACTCGCTTTACTAGCGAATTCGAGGGAAAAACATCTGCTATTAGTGACTTAGGGACGCTTGCACCGGCGGCCCTTGATGCAAAGGTGATCCTTTCTTAAAAAAAAAATTTTTTTTCTCAAAAGCTAACGAAAACTATTTCGGATAAATGACAAAAGATAGTAGAAAGAGAGGCGGAAATAAGAAACAAGTTAAAAGAGCTGCACTCTTGGCAGGCATTCCCGCTGCAAAAATAGATTTATACATCGAAATTGAAGAATTAAATGACTTATTAGAAAATAACAAACAAACTGAAACCGAAGAAGAGAAACGTAAATTCAATCAAATAGTAGATTACCTAATTTCACGTTAACAATAAGGTTACCAAGCCTTCAATTTAAAACTTTGCAAAAATTTTTTTCTTTTTTTTTATTCACAACAATTTCTTTTTTTCTTTTCTTTTGGCTATTAACTGATTCTGTGAGATTTTGACTTGACATCTATCAACCTCCCTCCAAACGGATTCGTCAGGTACAGCACAGTTGCACTCGAATCTTCCTCAACACAGATTCGTAAGGTGCGACACAGTTACACTCACCTCTGTTCCTTTCCCATCCCAAATCCAGGTAGATGCCACGACAAAGACGAGCAGGAAGAAAATACCAATTACGGAAAATCCAAGCCCAACTTTTAGAACCTTTAGTAAATCACAGACATTGCTACGAAGAACCTAAACAAATATTAATTTATTTAAATAACAGATAAGGACTGTATACTATCCGCACAGTGCATTTGAACCAATAAATATGACAGTTTCAATAAATAATTATTTATTTAGTTACTAAATTATTGAAAATAATAATCAATAAGGTATTGATTATCATCTTAGATTACAAATAAATTTTTCTTTTCCCTTAATAATCATAAATAAATATTTTACTTACGGGGTAAATTTAACAAATAACGACTAAATAATAATATATAAATAAATAAACAAACAAATAAATACATAAATAAATTAATAAATAAATAAACAAATAAATTAATTAACTAATTAATTAATAATTTTTTTTAATATATAAATAAATTAAGTAATTAATTAACAAATAAACAAATAAATACAAAAAAAATATGTATATATAATAATAATAAATAAGATATTTAGTAATAATCATCATTGTTATTTTATCCAATTTTTTTATAAGAATCAGCGGTCTTTTACAGTAAACCACTATTCACGAGAAAAACATAAACTTGCTATAATAATAATTTTTTTTTTGTATAAAATACTATAAAGGACATAAATATATTCACAGTAAATTAATCATTCAGCCAATATTTATGGCTTAAATACTTCAATAAGGATTATAGGAAGCATAAATATAAGTAAATAAGTAGTAATAATAAACAGGTGGATTATAAACGAATAAAATTAATAAATTATGCACATAAGAGAACAATAAATTAACAGTCGTAAATTACGACGACTGGGTCATCATTAATCAATAATTAAATAACTAAACAAATATCATATATAATTATAAACACCATTTTAATTCTTTCATTACTAACATTAAATAAAAATTTACTAACATTAAATAAAAATCATTTAGTAAAATAACCCTATATAACCAAATTGTATGTAACAAAATCACCCACCTAAATGCCAATCACCTCGGAGTAATTTTTGTTATAAATCCCCTCACTATTGTACTCACCGATTGTAAGCAAGTAATAACAAGGACTTACGAAACAAAATTTTCTCTACCACGAATCTTACAACTCATTTATAGTCAAGTTTTAGAAATAAACGTCGTAAAGTTTTGCTATTTTATTGCAAGGAAGAAAAAAAAGGGAGAATCACTACGTTGCAAAAGGGTCGAGAACAACCCTTAAAAACCTGCAATAATTCAAGTAAAATAAATCAACAAAAGACACAAATTTTTTTTTCCTTTTAATGTTCCCCAATACGACTTATTCGCCTGTGTCGCGACAAGAATTCTCCCAACTCTGTAGCGACGTCTGGATTTTAGACGAATTAGATACGGTTCACTGGAGATTTTTCCATAATCTAGACGAACGTCTAAATAATTTAGAGAATCAATTTGCGATTCTAAAAGAAGCCCTAATCAATATCACAAAGGTCAATATTAAATTAATCTCTGGTCTAGCCAACTCTCACACACAAATTGTGGATAGTGAAGACGTTGAGAAATTGACCAAAGCACTGGAAAAGTTAAAATTAACAGATTAAAAGAACATTAATGCATCAAAAAAGAAAATTATTAAAACAAAGGAATAAACTTGTTAAACGATTAAGGGAAATTTTAAATAAACGAACGATTTCCACCGCGATTTTCGGAGAATCTTTCACGCCGCCAAAAATACCAATAAACGAACTAGAAACCGACGTTGAAACAGACAGCAACGACAGCACAGTGGAGGAAATATTAAATCTCCCACTAGATCAACTGTCAAAGGGCCCCGAAACAAATCAAGAGGATCATAACTCACTACGTGAGAATTTTGTAACACTACCCTTTGACATCAAGGACTTACAGAAAACAGAATTAACACTCGAATTCGCCCTGCATACGTTTTCCAAACTAAAGGAACTCGATGATTCGCGATAGACAATTTTTCTGTCTCTCTGAAATCTCAAGATTGGAATTCAATAACCTTCGAGAAGACGTTGACTGTTTAGATGCACTCAACACCGATCAACAATACTTCTCTAATGCTCTACAAACTCGTATAGACCAGCTAGAAGGGGAACAGAAAATCTTGAAGGAAGCCTCAATTGACTTAGTTAAAGTCAATGAGCAGAGTTAACAACAATTGGCGTTTTATTAAACCAAAACGAAAGGAATTTCTTGCAGCAGTAAAACGAGCCGTAGAAATTTCTGACCTAAAAATAGTAAGAGAAAATACCCCTTTTATTATAGACCATACCAAACAAGCCATAATCGGAGCCTTAAAAACAACCGAGGAAGAAGTATTAAGTGTAACCTGCTTCCCGCGTATCGGACTAAATAAATCACAATTAGAAAGATCAGTTTCGAACGAGGATACCACATCCGAATACCTTACCATAGATGAAATTGCAACTTCCTCCGACTACTCAGACTGACTCGCGATTAATATCATTACATTTTTTTAACATCTCTACCAATATCAATATAGCAATACCAGTCATCAAAATAAGAATTTACGAGCCTTATCCTGTGCTCGAAGAAATTCCACCATTTGACTTGGAACCTCAATTAGAATCGGAACTTTTCGAAGTTATTAAAAGTGGTATTCTTGACTTACTCAAAGAAGATAACTAACACTATGGCAAACAACGAAGCTATCGCTAATCTCACGCAACATCAGACTATCACTGATGCTCTGCTCACTACCATGGGTGAATGTATGGCTGTACAACAAGCTTTATTGCACATTTCTGTATACGATGGTAAAAATATGCCCCTCAAAACCACTTCATCCAGGATGTAGAAAATGGATATACCATTTGCCCAGCTGGAATTAGAAACGCTTTCTTCAAGGGAGTCATAGCTAAACTGCGTGACACCGCTAGAGATGCTGTAAGCGGAGTAGAAATTAATACGGTAGCAAACTTGAAGGACGCCCTCATGGAATATTTTTCGCCTAAAAAGAACTACTCACAATTCTGCGCAGAAATACAAGGAGTAAGAATGCGACGCAACGAAACCGTAATCGAATATTAAGGACGCATTAAAAAAATCATGGAAGGCACAAAGGCTTCGATGACGAAAAATTCACGGTAGAACAAGTTCCACACATGGTAACAATACTTGAAGGAATTGCCCTAGAATCTTTTATAAGAGGACTTTCAGACGAATTTCTCTATGCCCTAAGTGTACAAGAACCAGCTACGCTCGATGCTGCGCTAAGGATCGCACAACGCATAGAAAGAGACATGATCAACTCTACCGAAAGAAAAGGATTGCTACAATTAGGATCCTCAGAAACAACACCCCAGCCACAACCTAACACTTCAACACAACCCAGGGCTCCATGGACAAATACCTACAAAAGAGGCCCAAGTGATAACGGATATCAAGTACCCTCGAATAACTACCGACCCAAACCTCCGAATGAACACAGAGGTATGAATAACAATTCCTACCAACCAAGACAAGCCGGCCAATTTCAAGGACAACAAAGGGGATACTCAACCTATCAACCCAGAACGTCACAAAACTATTCTCTCCGAGAACCTGAAAGAACGCGGCCAAATTATTCGTCAAGAGGACCAGGATATTTCCAACAAAAGAGACCACAACCAAACCTATATCAGAAAGGATGGCAAGCATTGCCTAATCTTCGATACCCCACTGAATACATGATACCCTATCAATATTATACCCCACCATATAATGGATATTTGCCCCCACCTTTTCCAACGCCATATGCCCAGAACCAAATCTTACCCATGAGACAAAATTTAAACTCATCTGCAGTTCATCAGAAGGACGCGCCGATGAACCAGCAGAACCCCTAGCGTCCACTAACGGTCAAATTTATATCAGCGGAAGACCTTGGAACCGAACCAACGGAAGAGCAACCGTACCAACAATAAAACTAAAAGCAGCTGAACTCAACCAAACCACTGAATTCATCATCGATACCGGAGCTGAAATAAACTTAATTCACCTTCAAATGTTAAAACCAAAAACCATGATTGCTACTCACGAATCGATGTCAATAACAGGAATCACCGAAGACAGTTTTAATACACTAGGATCAACGGAAATTACGTTCTTCAACACCCCTATAAAATTTCAAGTAATCAAACATAGCTTGCCATTAGGCGTCACGGGAATCCTAGGCGTTGATGTTCTTAAAGCAGAGAACGCAGAAATTTCATTTCACCATAACACCCTAGTTACAAGTTCCAGACCAATCAAACCAATAAAATTTATAAATTATAAACCCGGTCCCCCTGCAAAATATGCGTTAGTAGCAAGGAGTAAAACTCCCATAACTATAAACCTACAACCTACTGAACTCACAACAGGATATTTACCCCGGTTACAGACCCCCCCCCCCCCAATGTTTTTATCGGAGATGCCTTAGTGACAAATATTAATAATACATGTCATGTGTATGCTATAAACTCCAACGAAGAAGACATCGAAATAGAGATACCCCCGCAAGAAGTCCAACCTTTCGATGAAATAGACGACTCAGAAGATTTCTTCGATTCAGACAACACCAGCACAGAAGAACCAAGTGCTGATGACAGACTCTCGCGAATCATTAACAGTTTACGTTTAGATCATCTGAATCAAGAAGAAAAGGACCACGTTATTGGAATAATCAAGGACTATCAACCACTATTCCATCTTCCCGGAGATAAATTACCAGCAACAAATGTATTAGAACACGAAATACATACAACTGACGACGCCCCTGTATTCATCAAACAATATAGATATCCTCCTATACACAAGGAGGAGATTCAAAAACAGATGTGCAAATTATTGCACGAAGGAATTATAGAAAATTCCACATCCCCATACAACTCCACATCCCCATACACCCTTATGAATAGTCCCCAAAAAGGCAGACTCTAAGGGAAATAAAAGATGGAGAATGGTAATAGACTATCGTGCCCTCAATGATAAAACAATTGGCGACGCACATCCATTACCAAACATCACCGAAATTCTGGACATGCTAGGCGGAGCCAAATATTTTTCAATATTCGATCTCGCAAGCGGATTTCACCAGATCAAGATGTCAGCAAAAGACCGTCATAAAACCGCCTTCAGCACCGCTACAGGACATTATCAGAATGCCATTTGGACTAAAGAATGCTCCTGCTATATTTCAACGACTAATGAACCTAGTCCTACTCGGATTACAAGACTCGGAACTACTCGTCTATCTAGACGACTATTATTTACGCCAGTAGTCTCCAAGAACACGAGACTAAGGTAAGGAGACTCTTCGACCGACTCTTAGGAGCAAAGTTATCCTTACAGCCAGATAAATGCGAATTTTTGGCAACAGAAGTAGAATACTTAGGCCACGTCATAGATGAAAACAGTGTGAGACCTGACACAAAAAAGACAATTGCCGTTAAAAATTTCCCCACTCCAAAAAACCAAACAAACGTCAGACAATTTCTAGGATTAGCAGGATATTACCGTAGATTTATCGAAGGTTTCTCCACCACGGCTAAACCATTGTCCTACCTATTAAAGAAAAACGCTCTTTACGATTGGAAGGATGAACACCAGAAAAGCTTTGATTCCTTAAAAGAAACTTTATGTACTACTCCTGTACTACAACACCCCGATTTTTCTCAACCCTTCATCCTAACAACTGACGCTTCTGACTATGCAGTAGGCGCAGTTCTTAGCCAAGGAAAAATCGGAGAAGACCAACCTATTGCTGTCATGTCAAGAATGATGAAGCCCGCTGAGAAAAATTACGGCACTACCGGAAAGGAATGCCTTGCTATCATATATGCAGTGTTACATTTCAGACCATATCTTTATGGAAGGGAATTCACCCTAATAAGTGATCACGAACCTCTGAAATGGATAGACTCAGTAAAACCTCCAGTTCAACGCTTAATCCCTTGGCAAACTAGATTAAGAGAATATCAGTATAAATTTTTACACAAGCCAGGACGATTAAACGTAAATGCCGATGCATTATCAAGAAATCCACCCCTAGAAGAAGCCGTAGCTTTTCCAACATCTGCTTCTGCTAAAATTCAAGGAACTGCCAGGCAAGCCACCTTAAGTGGAAGAGGAAGACCACCAGGCTCAAAAACCAAAAGCGCTCTACCCAACCTATCTGAATCAGGAACCCCAGGACTAACTATAGCTGAAAGAGTAAGAGCCCAACATAAACAAGTGGAACCCCCTAAAAATCAAAAACCTCCAATAAAACAATTAACAAAAAAATTCACCCCCTCAGAACCATCAACTTCTAAACAACCCCCACCAAAACCGTTAAGATCCACTAAATTCACCAAACAGGTAACCTTCAATCTTTCCAATGACTCAGGCTCTGATAAAGAACTACCTCCTGTAGCAAGAAAAAGAAACAGTGGATTTTCAAGGCTTCTACCTAATGTACCACCTACAGTTAGGAAAACATTGTCTTCAACTGAAGATTCTAGCTCCGAAGAACAAGCTCAACAACAAAATCTTGCGCGCAATAATGGCATCAATGGACGAATATTGGTGGGACGAAACTCAATTAAGACACAAAAATCTACGATTCCCATTAGGAAGGTCAACACCGATAGAAAACTTAACCAATATATGACCACAATATACCCTAGGATCTATACCGGAAACAGATCAGGAATCCAATGATTCCTCCGCAGATTCCTCTGAAGAACCAGAAGAAGTTATAGTGAGAATGCAAGAAATAAGACCTTCAGACACTATACCCCCAGAGTTATTTTACCCCACAAAAATACATAAGTCAGAACCAAAGGTAAAAATCACCCTTGTTAACCATAGCTTAACGCACACCAATGACAACATATTACACTTTATGTCTTCAGATTGCGAATTTACCAACCCAATTGCTAAACTATTACTCGACCTCGGTCGTATAGATAAGAATAATATCAAACAAGCCAAACCGTAACAGGGAGAAGTAATAATTACTCCCAGCGGAAAACATAAAATACTTAGCGCAATTCTCTTAAAGAAACACTTTGAAGAATTTCCATAACAAGATCTCTGCACGGTACTTAAGAATGTAGGAGACGTTATAAAACGTCATAAACTAAAAACTCTGCGATCATCAAAACAAAATGATTTAACAGATAAAATACCCTTTTCAACCTTCTCGAACATATTAAAAGAAACTCTGAAGGATTGTGAATGTCATATCTCTATTTGTTATGGTACAACCACCATCCCCCCCCCCGACGACATAAGAAACAAAATCATAGAAGAAAACCAGGATAGCGTCATCGGAGGACACAGAGGTATAACTAAAACTTACAGAAGGATTAGAGAAAAATACTTTTGGCAAGGTATGAAGCAAGATATCACTGAATACTTACGCAATTGCACTAAATGTCAAGAGTTAAAACTAGTAAGGATCAAAAATCGGGAACCAATGATTATCACAGATACTCCTATAGAACCGTTCGCAAAAATTTCAATAGACACCGTAGGACCTCTACCTATCACACCTGATGGTAACAAACACATTCTTACCGTACAGGATAACCTAACGAAGCATTGTATAGCTATCGCCGTACCTAATACTCAAGCTGAAACAATAGCTGACGCCTTAGCTATACACGTCATAACCATTTATGGATCACCACAAACAATACTCTCCCATAAAGCACCCGCACTAATTGGCAAAGTCATGCAACAATTATCAAGAATATTTAAAATAAACCAAGTCACCACTTCCGGCTACCACCCACAATCTAATGGTACTTTGGAAAGAAGCCATTTAGTACTAACAGAATATATTCACCAATACATTGAAAAATATGAAGATTGCGATAAAATTTTACCATTCGCCACCTTTTCATACAACACAAGTGTACACGAATCTACAAATTTCACACCATTTGAACTAATCTTTGGAAAACCCGCAAGAGTACCTACCTCACTACCAACAAATAAACTAGAGACATATACAAACTACATGCAAGAACTTATCACCAGAATGGAGGATACGAAACGAATCGCTACTAATAATTTATTAAAATCAAAACATAGAACCAAGCGATAGTACGACAGGAAGATCAAATCTTGTTCATACTCTCCTGGCGACCTAGTATATGTACTCAAAGAACCCCGGAAATATAAACTAGATAAAACCTACATAGGACCTTACAAAATAATAGAAATATTAGAAAAACATAACCTAGTTCTAGAAACAGATACTAACAAGCGTATACTCAAACAGATGGATAAAGTAAAACCAGCATATCATCGATCTGTTTCAGATGATCCTTACTCTTCTGATGATGATAGTAGTATTAATTAACTGCGAACAAACACATCAAGTACAATCACTAAACCCCAACCCAGGAATATATTACGAAAGACTACAAGATATACACTACACCGAAACGGACTGGAAGATAATCGTATATATAAATATAAAACCCCTGCATTACAATGCCCTGCATTTTACCAGGACCTTACAAAAATTACGCGATTCTTGTGTACGAAGCCAAAGCTACCCCGAACTATGTGACTCACTAGTAAAAAGAATATACTTTATTGAAGAAATAAATAAAACTACTAAGAAACTGTACAACAACCTTATTGATTCTATGAAGGAAGTAGAAGAATCGGGAACGATTCCTACCCCTAAGGCTTCAACAATCAAAAGGAGCGCCCCAATCGGATTTATAGGAAGCATAAGCCGAACACTTTTTGGAACACTCAATGAAAATGATGGGGAATATTAGAACAAGAAAATAGAAGAATTATTCAAGGGAGAAACAACCTTTGCCAAACTTGCAAAAGAAGAGACTCACATAGTCCAACATCAACTCGCCTCGATAAACAAAGAATTAGCTGAAATGAAAACATCCATTAACCAGAGCCTGGAGACATATGAACGAAAAATAGTAGAAATGAACGATATAAGCAATAAATGGCACTATTTCGAAATAACTAGGCATTTTACAGAAACAACAAATGCCATTGAGACTGCTCTACATTTGTATAAGGACACATTTCAAACCTTAACACAAGCAATTTATTCCGCTCGTCTCGGTCACCTCCACCCATCATTATTATCAACTACCAGCTTACAGAACATAATTCGTCAAATTACTGACATGCACCCTGGATACGAATTTCCCATACCCATCATGCATGCAAGGACCGACAAATTGTCAGAAGTTACCTCATTTAAACTAGGATACAGGGACAACAATTTCTTAGCCGAAATTCGTATCCCACTGCTAAATAAATTTGCAACGGAAGTCTACCGAATGCATCCAGTACCTATACCTCAACAACACCAAGACCATTTAATATCAGCTTATATACAACCTCAAGCACCATACATATCTCTTAACCACGATAAACGCTCATACAGTTTCCTCACACAAAATAATTTGAATCAGTGCAAACACACGCCGATAGTACAGCCTGCAAGTATCTCCTACTAAATCAACCAAGTGAACATAACATAAAAAAATGTAAAGTAAAACTATTACCGACTTTTAAACCTTAATGGATCCATCTGGACTCCTTAGATGGATGGTTATTCTCAGTACACAACCCAAGCACCTTACAAGTTTTGTGCCCTGGAGAACAACACAACTTAACAACAATCTCCGGAATAGGTATCGTACAATTGAAACCAAGATGTTTCGCCAGGCACGAACACGCAACAATGGTCGGAATGAAAACAATAGGCTACTCTAGCGAATTCATATACATACCCCAAATTAAACTTAATGTAATAAACATAGACAAACAATTCTTTATAAAATATCAGAGTTTAAACAAAACCCTGATTATACCTAGAATCATAGGAAAACCAAACCCCGAAAACCTCAAAACTGGTCTTACTCTAGATTCAATACAAGATCAATACGAAGCATTCCTTGTAAACCAATCAGAAGTAACATTACGATCGCACCTACTATACAGTACTATTGGATCCTACATAATTGGAACTATTAATAGCATTTATAATAGTTAACTGTGTGAGATATGTCAAATGCATACCATGGACAAAGAAAGAGGAACCAAAGCCTGCAACTCGTTCCAATAGTTACCAATTTGACACCTTACGACCATTAAATGTAACCGAACATCCACCTCATGCACTTCGCACCTTGTCCGGTCTAACAGACATCGACGGAACCGAAGAAGCTCCAGACCACTCAGAAGAAAGCGATAACTAAAAAAAAAAAAAAAAAAGGGTTTGGTGCATAAATACTTTAAAGATTTATGAATTATAAGTAATACCTAAGTACATATAAGTCACGGTAACAATTCTTAGGCAAGGGCAAGCCTAATTTTTTTTTACCAACAGGAAGACATGATCGCTCTACTCTTCCCGTTTCACGCAACAGCTGTTATGGCCCAGCCACAAATCACGTTACTATCCAAAAATCCCGGCCTATGCTTCGAATACGTAGGTAACTTGTCATTACAAACAAATCGCTACACCGTTATCACCGAAATCAACCTTCAGGACATCATTATAGACACACACATCACATACGATCATATCTTACATATAGCTCGTACTTGTGCAGATGATATACAATGCGAAACCAAGACGACCACACTTAAAAGAAAATATACATCAGTCATCAGAATACTACAGCAAATTCTCAACCTTACGGAACCTATTCCACCCCATCAACACAATAGAGAAGCTTATAATATTGATAATGGATTGAGCGAAAAATTGAAGATTATTCAAGAACTACGGAAATACGCAATCGATACTCCTAGCTCCAGTGTGCACATACTATGGAACCTAATAGAAGCTTCTATCGACGCACAAACTGAAGCATGCGCAGCAATAGTCGAAGTTATAAAATCATTCTTAGGTAAGAGGATTAGTCCCCAACTAATACCTTCCAACTTCTTAACAAATCTGAAGAAACTAATAAACGAACAGAAACCGAACGCAAAACTCCCAGATATAAACATCCACTCATTAGACTTCAAGAAGGTTGCCGACACAGATATCTTCAAAAGCAAGCGTATAATCACCTTCAAAATCAAAATTTTGCTATACTCCGCCGCCGAATTTCAACTTTATCGCATACATCCAGTATTTGCACCTCAAGGAAATAAAGTATCAGCAACCATTGACACTATAAACCATTTCATAGCCCAAAACCGAAACGAAACCCAACACATCTTACTAAAGACAATAGAAAAGTGTCTTCAACAAGACCAAACTATTTACTGCAACCAACCGATACCACTTCATACCACAGTCACATGTGAGTCTCAAATATTACAAAACTCAACAATAATCAATTGGGATCTCTGCAACATCCGGGACAAAATACAAACACAAACACAGTGGATACACCTTCAAGTAACCAACGAATGGCTATTCTCCACGCCACATATCGAGAAGATCGAAGTAAGATGCAACTAACAACAACCATCAAAACTATCACTCCACGAATTTGGAATCCTCCAAACGGACCCAAACTGTGAGATCATCACTCCGGACATGATATTACCATATCATACGGAACCAAAGACTATCAGAGCCCACTTCAAATCTAATATACAACTAAGAGTGCCAACCACAACGCTACTGGAGAGCACACAAAGCAGCATCACAACCATTCGAATCGTACTTTACACACTCATTGTCATTCTCCTACTACTCGCTACCTCATACATTATCTTCGTTATTCATATCAAATACACCATACACTCAGCTGCATCATCCGACTCTATTCATACATATACGGTATTAGATACATTGGACAAAAGTAACACTTCACCTACCAAAACCGCTACCATCGCCACGCAAACTGAATTGAAGCCTAAAACTGTGTCTTTTGACTCATCCCAAAAATATCAACTCAGCCCATCTACCACTCTTCGCCTCCCCGAACTAGAGCCCTTACCTTCATTAGATGAAGTTTTACAATCATGTACATCTATCGACTTTGAACCAAAAACCAATAATATTTATGAATCTTCATAAATCACTAATGGAAAAATAATTAACGCTTAGGTGATGGTCCTTAATAACTAATAATTACTAATAACTAACTAACTAAAATTTATATATATACAATAATATACATAGTAACAATGATCAGGGAAATATACATGTACCAATTTAAATTTTCACAAATGCCATCTGCATTTATTTACGATATGCATGCGCAAATAGTATTGTAATAGTAATAAGTAACTTATGTAGATATTATACTTTTCCTATAGATGTACGTTCCTGTAGAAATTATTAACGTGGCAGTAGTATTAGCAATGAAGAACGTAGCATCCTCTGCCCCTCCCTACACCCTCAACGAGTTCAACGAGTATCTTCCAGGAATCTACTTCGAATACATCACTCCAATACATACAAAGATTGATCATTGGAAACTCACGATCACCATTGATCTCAAGACAATTCAGCCACCCACTTCTTACTATACCCAGATAAGAGATGGATAAGAATCCATACAAAAGGAATGTCCAGGCTCACCAATAGATAGCGAAACACAGCTAATGCGTTCCAAATCTTTATTCAGGAAATTAGACAACATTAGGAACCGATTCAAATCAATAGATTATTTGCTACCAGAAACCACCAACTTCGATATAAATAGTGAAATCTCTGCACCCTCTGTGGATTCTCTCCTAACCTTGGATAGAGAATACCAAATAGCAAACCTCCAGAAGGAAGTTATCACTCATTTCGACGCCGCTACTTATGAAGCGCGTATACTCGGCAAAAATAATGCCATAGACTTCTTTAAGGCAGTTCAAACGTGGACTATGGCTATCGAAGACCTCATTGATTCCTATTCCTGAGCCTACGAAGACACTATTAGCATACTTCGAAGTGCCGTGAAGGGATACGCCAGTCCATACCTCCTCGACGCCAAAACCCTAGAACAAGCAGTGAACCACATCAACCATCGACACCCAGACAGTAAAATTCCGACCGCAGGATCAACCACAGAAGAAATCAGGCAACTTATCTCCACTACTGTTGGAAGAAAGGATTCCAGAATCATCATTAATTTGAACTTTCCCCTATACTCAGTGAATTACTACCACCTGTACAGAATGCATCCTATTGCAGTACCTCGAGGAAACTTAAGCTCTGCCTTTATCAGACCACCAAAAGAATACATAATGATCACCCAAGGACAACACAACCACACCTTCCTCTCAAACGAAGACCTTCATGATTGCATAAAGGGACCCGATAAATGATACTGTCTGCCTCCAGCCACATTGCAATCGACCTCTTGCGAAGTACAACTTCTCATGGATTCAACGGAACTAATCCTCACAACCTGCAACATAGGAAATAAAAACCACGACACTACCGAATGGACTTACCTCCAAGAGAGCGACGAATGGATATATTCTGCATATGCAGCTGACGAATTAACGATCCATTGCCATCCTGATTATACAGAAAAGGTAAAAATCACCAGGATCGGCATAATAAAACTTGCAAGAAGTTGCATGGCCATTAACCATAACACCATCCTTAAATCAAGAAATAACAACCAGAAATTGGGATATGTTTATTCCTTTTCTGCTCCCATCAACCTAACATGGACCCAACAAACATCAATGAAGACTTCAAGAATTAATGAAGATATCAACCCAAGACTGGACCGACTAGATAATCTCCTTCTAATATTATATTGGATATGGCCATTATCCATAGGAATTAGCGTGATCGGAACAGCAGTAGTCACGCACTTTACCTATAAACGGCAAATGATCCCGTTTAATAACGCCGTAACATATACAGTTATGGATGATGTTGACCCAATCACCCATCATCAATATTCACAAACAGATACGACATATAGAACAAGGAAAACGCAGACTTCTCTACGGATGATACCGGACGAACCAACGTACTCCTCCCCACCTCCTCCCAAGAAAGTCCACTATTCGCCTCCTATAACTTTCGATTTTTCCCAAAATCAACCCTCCACCTCTGCACCCCCTACCCCAAGTTCTATCAGGTTTAACCTGGACGCTCATAGGATTCAGGAAAAGAATACTAATATTAACTGTTCTCCCGGATCTTCTTCCAGATGAACCAAAATCTCACCGATGATCAGCTTATTCTCTTCAAGCGACTAGGATTTATGTATGGTTGGATACCATGTCATTTGCGCTGGCCTACCAACTCTAATACCACAGCGAGATATAACCGATGTCGCAAGCTTCATACTCAACTTGCACCACGTACCTTCACTTACCATAGAGATAGATTCCCAGTGCACATCACACCGAACGAAGAGAATCAACTCTTTGACGCCTTAGAACCGCACCAAATAGATGGTCTAAGCAACCACTACTTGGCCGTGGAAACAGAAGAAGCAGATGGAGACTAAGTCATCGAAAAGAAAAAAAAAGAGAACAGAGCTACCCGTTTCCTTCCCTACCGATTCTTCCTTCAAATCTTCTTCCAGATAAACCCCAATCTAACCGACGATCAACCTATTTTCCTCAGGCAACTAGGATTCATGTATGCTAAGGTACCATATCATCCTCGTTGGCCCACCAATTTCGGATCAACAGCTACATGTGACAACTGTCATAAACCGTGGTCTCAACCTCCCCAACGTTATTTTACGTACTGGGATAGGATTAAAGTCCGTAACACCCGACGGGGATAACCAACTACTTGACACCCTGGAACCGAACAAGATGAATACTCTAAGCGAGTACTACTCTCTCATGAATCCAGAAAAGTTGATCCTGAAAATGATTGGGAACAAGGAAATAATGAAGAAAAAGAAGAACAAATGCTAAACACTAAAAGAATTATCGATTTCCTCCCCTTCCTACCCAAACCTTTGACCCTTCCGCAGATGTCGTCTAGTGGTTTTCTTGTCTTACTATGTTATCTTTTAAGATTTTCGTACTATGTTCATTGCAGATGCTCAACACAGAGAACAAACTGGCAATCCTAGAACTCCTCGGGCTCTCACCAGCCCTTGTAGACTGTCATCATCAAAAACCCCGCATTATGACATTGAAGTACCCGAATCCGTGCAACTATTGTCAGCAACGCTGCTATGGAACTCCAAGGAAACTTCTGATTTTCCACACCGGATACATCAAGCCGCCCCTGCCGTTTAGCATCTACCAAGAGTTGAGACACCTCCTCTACCCCGAAGATATGGTCCGTCTAGCCAACTGCTTAACTCTCACCATCAAGAACCCGTAACCACAGCTATAATTAATTAATCATAACAACTACTGTTACCTATCTACAAGTCTACCTTTAGATATAAGCTAGTTTAGTTATAAATACATTTATATTGTGAAAGATTTCTCGAAATCCATCAAAATACGACCTTAAATCCATCGAGGACGATGAACCTTTCTAAGCAGGGAGGTGTGACGTCAAATTAAAATTTTTCCTTTATTTCTTTCTCTTTTGGTCATATTTTTTTTTATTTCGAGAACTCTTAAATAAAAGTATACCTAAATGTTACTCGCAATTACGTCATCATCCGATCGTCGGATGATGCCTCAATCTACTAGTTTAATTAATTGCTTTTTACAGATATTGTTTACACAGTTGTGTATGCCGTCTGATGGAGACGTTCAAAATACATTTTTTTTAGCAGCACGCGCTGTCGCGCGATGCGTATAGCTCTATCAGTGGGTAAACACACGTGTCTTATTCTTTTGAATTCTTCTAGAAATATCCGCGCTTAATCAAATATTTTTCGCAATCGAGACATCATCCGATCACCGAATAATGGTTCGATTAATTGCTTTTTACCGATATTGTTTACACAGTTGTGTATACCGTTTAATAGAGACGTATTTATGAAGTATATTTTTCGGGTTTTTCCCACCACGCGCTGCCGCGTGATGCATATGACTCTATTGAAGGGTAAACACAAGCGTTCTCTCTTTTGTAATATTTAGTATAAAAGGGCTTACAAAATGCTCATCTACGGCAAACAGTATAAGATAGTCCGCGATACGCGTCTCAGCTCAGGCCCGAGACCCCTCGTTAAAGGTCTACCGACGGAACAGTAGTTGAACGCTAGGTAAATAATTCTATAAATTATCTTAAATAAAGGACGCTTGCTACGAGTAGACTAAACGTGACGCGTCTAGTCAACTCAAGTGTAGCTCCGTTCTCCTTTTTGAATTGTAATTTCGATTGTAAAGGTGCCCGCTGCACCTCGGGTTCATATACATATTTTGTACCTGACTCCCTCACCTCAAGGGACCGTCAGTCTAGTTTGTGCTCTGCTCATGTGCAGTACCGTAGTAGCCTTCGACTTAAAATCTCGCGATTATACTAACTTGAAGTGGTTAAATAAAAGAATCATTAGCTATCAGATCTACGAGTATTCTTTCAAGCCCTGTATCCAACATCCTATTTGCCAAATATAATAAAAACCAGATAGAAGGAAGGAAGTAACAGGAAATACGTTCCAGCAAGTTTCATTGAACAACAAAAAGGTAAGCTTTTTATTTATTCTAACATTTCCGCTAAAACGACTCTCGAGTCGTTCGAGAATAAACCACCCTCTCGACGCCTACTCGCCACGCTAGTCAAATCTCGTCAGTGCAAACAGCTCGGCGCTGTCACATTTTCACGCGTTAACTCTTTTCGTTATTTTTATTTTTAATTTTAAAATAGAACTCTGAATTAGCGACACGCGAACGTGACATATGATAAAGTTCACCCAACCTTACGAATAGCTAATGGAAGATCGCAAGTTTTACGTCAAGCTTTTCGAAACTTTACACAACGATTTACATGACGTTGCTTTATCATTCTTGTACATTACAAAATTTTACGATATAGTTATGGTGAGTTTTTTTTACTTTTGATAAATACGCGAAATAGTTTCACATAGCTTTATTGCAACTTTATCCAAATTTTGATGATGAATGATAATGTTATCAAAATTTTGCAGGACTTTATATTAAACTGCTGTACTTTTATTTTTAGACGCGGTATACGTCGCGCGGTTGATGCCTTCAGCTGCATGGCAACGTGTTCTTTGTTTATTTGTACGAGGTGTGCCCCAGAAGTATCCGACCTGCATTCATATCTTCGCGCCACAACACTCAGGTGACCTCTGTAGGGTCTGAACGTCACCAGTAACTCCTAACTTTCTCCTCAGATGCCTTAATTACCGATGAGACGCCTTAGTTTCCGTGCAGTATGTATTTGTTTAGTACATCTTTTTTGCGTTCGTCGGATTTTATTCATTGCTAAAAATGACGGAAAAAACCGAACAGCGAATTTGCAAATCGCTCAGAACAATCTGGAAATGATCAATAGTGATGAAAATTTGCTCCTAAAAAAGATTATTATTGGTGATGAATCATGGGTTTATGGTTATGATCCTGAAACAAAACAACAGTCTTCGCAGTGGAAGCTTTCATCCGAGCTTCGACCAACAAAAGCCCGTCAAAGTCGAAGCAACATCAAATCAATGTTGATTGTTTTTTTCGATTATGAAGGCGTTGTGCCACGAATATGCTCCTATAGGTAGACGATCAACAAAGAGTACTACGTTGAAATTTTGAAAAGACTGCGTGATGCAATCAGAAGAAAACGGCCGCACTTTTGGCAAACCGGTGACTGGCTTCTTCACCACGACAATGCTCCACCGCATGCATCAAACCTTGTGCAGCAGTATTTATCAAAACACAGTGTTGCACAGCTTTGCCAGCCTCCATACAGTCCCGACATAGCTCCCTGTGACTTTTGGGTATTTCCTCGATTGAAAATGCCGCTTAAAGGACACCGATTCGACGACAAAGACACTGTTGAAACTAATGCGACGAATGCACTAAAAGCGATTCCAAAAACTGACTTTCAAGACTGCTTTAGGAAGTGGAAGCATCGATATGAGCGTGTTGTTCAATCAAATGAGGACTACTTTGAAGGATGCCACCAACCGGATGACGAAGAATAAGTCAAGCGCCGAGAAATCGAGATAGGTCGGATACTTTTGGGACAGACCTCGTATTCAAGTAACATTTTATCTCCGCACACGTTTGATCTTTAGCCTAACCTTGCAACTAGTGACAGGAATATTTCAAGATGTATAAACTTATTTTGTGGCAAGGTAAAAAGGCAGAGTGGAGTTTTATTCCGGAAAAAGACATCAGATATGTGTCCAACGGTGTGTTGGCCAAATGGGGTGTTAGATGGTACAGAACTATGATTATCAAAGAAAATAGTAAGTACAATTAATGTTATATTTAAATCGCACTTATCTTATTCATTTTCCGCAGTTATCCTTACAGCGTCAGTTTTCGTACTAATATTGTTTTGTAAAAATGACTCGTTATTTAATGCCTTAATCGCGTACGTTGTTCCGTTTTCATGTCGCGTATACTACTTCAATTTGTAACGTCGTATTTTCGCGGCCGCTATAAGTCACGGTTACCGTAACCAGGAATCTACGAAAGGTTTTCCTTACGCACGAAACAACCGAATTTATAAGACGCCAGACAATTACGTAATTACTCGCGAAAAATTTTATCTGCGGTTAGTCGGTTACGAGCACCTCCCTTTAATGAGGTGCGTTTCGACCACACTGAAACGTCCACGAATCTCACACACTTTGTATTTCTCCCTCACTCAAACACACCGTAAAACTTTCTCGCCGTTTGCGTAATTTTCCAAAAACGAAGTATTAATGACATGTTTAATAAATTGAGGGGCCGGAAAGAGAAAAGGCACCGTAAACTTTTTTCGCCACGTTAGCATTGTCCAGCTCACAGATTTTTGTTATTGCTGTAATCCTAAATGCAATGACTGATTAATGTATATAACTTTATTGCGCATCTTTTTCACATTTAAACTAAAATCAGTTAGCTAGACAATACTTACGCGGCGAAAAAAGTTTACGCGCCCTTTCTCTTTCTACTAAATTTCCACGCATGAATGGTCATTATTTCTTCAGCCCTTTATTTGAGTTTATTACTAAATAAATAATGTCTCTCCATGCGTAAAAAAGGCCATTCGAAAAAATTGTATTAAAAGAAAAGGTTCTAAAAAATTATTTTCGAAAACAATACTTGGAATTTAATACTTTGAAAAAATTACTTTCGAAAAAAAGGCTTTGAAAAAATGTCCTAGAGTCCATAAATTATATTAAGATATCTTTTATTCACATGTGCTAAAATATTTAATGGTATTGAAATCATTAATGTCTCTTATAAATTAATGTCTATTTAGATGATGACGAGTATTTGCGGAATTTAAAAATCAGAACAGATGGCTCTTTCATTGAGGACACACATAAAATTAGTGGTAAGTTACTTTGCAGTCGGAAGCAAGAAGGTCTTTAACTTAAAAAAAAATTACTCTGATAAAAATCATTAATTTAATAGAAAATGGTATGTTTTCAAGCTTCATATCGAAATTGCGGCAAAAGTGAAAGTTAAAGTATTTCTTTAAAATGGATCAGTTACAGTTATTTCAAAAAACTTTGCCCAACAGGCGGACAGTATCCTTGCTGTTGCGTCTTACTCTGCGAATATGCATGCGTGTTATTATAACTGAATATTCTATACAATATTCAATGTTGTATAGGACGTTATACGGCGGTGCCGACGGCTGATTATAAATGGGTATAATTTGTTTCTATTTTAAAACACTCGCGTTGTTACCTTTGCACGGTAACTTTGGCTACGAAATTGTGATACAAATTGAAGAAAATACAAAATTTTGTTCGAAACTAATTGAAATAACGCGGCACTTGGTGAAAATTTCTAACGAAGAAATGCTTGAGTCGGTGAGTAAGTAGGAGAAATGATCTCTTCGACTGAGGGTTGTGAGACGAATGAGAATTTTGTAAAATTTGGAAAGTTTTAATTCGAAAGTAAAATAGAATAAGAGATCGCTCCCGCGAGTGTTTGACCACTCGGCGGGGCTTGGCGAGAGACTGGGACTCAACTGAACTCCAGCGTTGGACGCGGTGACGAAGTAAGCTAGGCTTGAGATGGGGCGCAGCCACTTTCTCTTGTTTTAGACGCCGAGGGATGCTATTGGTCGCTCAGATTTTTGGGACCACCCTCACTTAAAATTGAACGCTAGGATTCGATAATGAGGCGTCGTTATGCAAAAAGGCTATAACTTAAATGTTAAACAATAAGAGAACAATTTTTTTGCTTTACATTTAATATTAGGATAAATAACCCACTTTGATGTAATGCTTCTTCTATAATAATTAGTTTTTAATATAAAACTTTAAATTTATATGAAAATTAGGCGGTCCGAAGACTATTTAAAAAGAATTTATGTTATAACATGAAGATTATTAATTTAAAACGAAATTTTATTAGTCGATTACTGAATGGATTTGTTATATAAATATTATAACAAATTAGAAATATTTCCGTAAATTAAGCATTACTCAAAGTAGTTTATGTATGTACATAGTTTTAATTGCAAACAAGATAGTTTTAAATGGCGAAATCGCGCAGACGATAATTGCGAATATATCTATAAGCCTAATTTGTCTATTAACCGCTGAGGGTCATTTGAATGTACGAATAAAAATATAAGCTTAGTATAATAAATGTAGTGAACGATTAAATAGAAATTACAGATGGAAATTAAGTTTCGGTATGTTCGTTATCGTTTGTGTGAGTGTATATGAGGCGTTTCACGTCAACTGCCCCAGCGCCGCGCGCGAGCGCCAAATCGTGCTATTTCTAACTCATGTTTATGATACTAAAATGTAACTAAAAAAATTGTTTCATAAGTATTTCCGACGTATTATTTCTTCAGCTTTCTAATGGTGTAGGCAGTTTTTCCGAAATTTTCCATTTTCACCTTCAAAAAGTACAAAGCGTCTTATATCTCAAAAAGTGTAATTTTAATATTTTTTTTGACCATTTAGATCGGAACCTAAGCATTTTTTTACATAGGAAATGATTTTTTTCATAATTTGCTCAGGATGTTTTCTTCGAGAAATAGAACATGAAAGAGTAGCGCGGGACGTCGCGTAAACTAGGCCTGCCTCGCTACCTAATAACCTTTCATAATCTTTACCTGTTCTTTTGAATTCCTTGTAATATAAGAATATTTTATTGGCTTTTTTATAAAAAAAAATAAAACAGAGTTTCATAGCTAACAGCAATATAGTAACTATACTAACGCTTTTTTCTCAGTGCAGATAATTTTTCTTTGTTTTTTCTAACAGTTTTTCTCGAGAAGATTTGATATTCAGAACTTAAAGAGGTTTTTTGAGCTTCAATGTACTTCCATCAACTGGAATAATAGCATGGTATTGTAATGTGCCTGGTATGAATTTAGCCTTATCCAGTCTTGGTTTTAGTTTGAAGACAGTATCTTCATATGATTCTTTACTGTTATAAAAAACTTTGGTTTCTTTGCAATAATCTTTAGCCCAGTTATAAAGCTTCTCTGGCGTTAAAATTTGATTATTAGAAGAATCTTGTAGACTCGCTCGTTTTGCACCTCTTTTTAGGTTGGCGCCTATACCATCGCATGCACCTTTGCCATGCGCCGTGGCATAAAAATGCCACTCAGCTGGAACACGTGAAAAAGAAGATTTAGAAAATTAGATTTATTTTTAAAATGCTAACCTGCTTCATCAGTCAAATAATAGACTTTTTTACTATGAATTTAGATTTGAGGTAAGATATTATAACTTTTTGATATTCATAAACGGCAACAGTATCATGGTTTAGATTGTCGGAAATCACAGCAATGCTTACATGTTTAAGCTCTTCATTTTCTTTATAATACACAACAACTGTAAAGTCAGTTGCTTGGTTGTTGTTCCAGTGGAACGATTGTGTAGAATTTTGTATAACAAACGCATAATTTTCGGCAAAATCACAACACACAAGAAATTCTCCTTGTTGAAGATTGTTTTTTAAGGGGCCTAGACACCTTTTTTCTCTGAAATAAGAAGTCACATTTTAATACATAAATGTAAACTAATTATTTCATACTTTTTACATATAAAAGTGGGTATATTTACCTTACCTTAAAACTTTCTCCGATGGGCCTTTTATATGGTCCAGAACCATAGTCATCGATGAAACAAGTTTTTTCACTAACCGTAAGCTTTGAAATTTTCCTGTGGATGGATTGACTCCAGATTTGAACTAAATTACTCCTGAATAGTATAATTCTCATATGAGTGTAGTACTAGTGGCATAATAGTTGCACTTTACGCTCATAGACATAAGAGAGATAGACTGCGGGTTAGCGAGAGTGGCACCCGTTGAGAGAGAGACAGATACATAGAAGGTATATATATGTAACAGAAGGTATGATGTCTCTCTCTAATGCATGTGTGCGAACATGGTTAGAGGTACCACTCTTGCTAACCTACACCTATTCTATCTCTCTTATGTCTATGTTTACGCTACGCTCGGGCGCTTATACACGCCGTGCCATAATGAACGACTTATGACACATGTATCGTACATTATTTTGTAGCACTGACTGCCTAAATCCGCCATGTCACGGATAGGCATGACATAAATGCGGATTTGTGCCACGCAGTGCTATAAAGATTGTTCATTAATAATGAACTGTCTTCATCTGACGAATCTGAAGACGAGGAAGAGGTGTGTAGAAAATTGATGTTTTCGAACGTGATGTTTTCGGTGCCCGCCCCCCTCCCTCCCGACCAGCAGCACTCGCTGCGCTTGTGGCGCAAATGTCGGGGCGGACAACGAACTCAACACGCTCGAGCTCTGATGAAATAAAAGACTCCTGAGAGTCAGAGCAGAAAAAGCGAGTATTAGTCGGGTTACATGCGAGAAGCTGAATACATGCTATTACGGTTTTATCATTGTCAGTGGCAAAATATATATCGGCGAGACTAATTATGTAATCGTACATTATGGTACGGGTGGGGAATGTGATTATTTACCGAAGGAGACTTGTTTCGCACGAGCGAAGCGAGTGAGAAAAGTCGAATGCGGTAAAAATCATCTTACGCACCAGTGTCATACAGTATTTTATACCACGAGAGCCGAATAATCATATTAAAATTATGATTTTCAGTGCTATAAACATACTTTTCACCAGCCATCAAGAAAAATAGTATACGATACACAAGACGAAAGATCAAGGCTGACTACTGCGTGATATGGCGCCCGAGGCGAAGCCGAGGCTTCGCCTCGGGCGCCAACTTCACGCAGTGGCGGAACTTCAACTTTCGTCATTTGTACCGTAATGTACTATTTCTCTGCATGTATTATTAATTCTGTGTAAATGTGTACAACGAGTATTATAATTTAATGAAAGAGAATTTAATGCGGGTATAATACAAAGATCTTGATATTATCGGGAATGAACGGATTTCGCTTAACAATTAATTTTATAAACTATAGATTTTAGATTTTAGGATTAAAATAAATTTTTAAAAAGTACGGCAACATTAACAGTGTATATAATAGTTTGTAGTAAATTAAAACGATTGAGTTTTTACAAATATGATTTCTATACTCTAATAATTCTAGATTTAAATTAAAATGAAGTTTTTTAATTGTAGCGGTATTAAACTATATATATATATGGGATATTTCAGGTGAAGTCAAAAGCAGCTCAAAATTTTAAAATCACTCAAAACTCGTTTTCTTTTAGTTTTTTATGAAAAAAAACTTCCTCAAATTTTAGGTCGACATTTGCAAAAATAAAAAAGCTATGCAAGATTGAAAATTCAATTTTTTTTGCAATTTTTGTTTAAAATCCAAGTTTATTCATTTTTTTAACTCAAAATCTTGAATTTTTTTGCATAGAACATTGATGGGCAAAAAGTTTGCATTTTTTCTGTAGAATGCGCCAGTATTTATTTTATGACCCTTTTCGAAAGTCTCTGATTGGCTGCTTCTTAGTATACCTTCATCGAAGGATATTGAGGCTGCGGCCAAATATTTTTTATTCGACAAAATCTTTTGTATTCTTCTTCGAAAACCCTTTGAAATGCTTTTTTGATCAATATTGGCCGAGCAAAGGGAAAAAAGTTACAATTTTTTGAAATATCAAGAAAAATCCATAATTTCAATTTTTGATAACATGACTAATGAAACTGAATATTATTCATACATCTTATGGCATGGACCGTACCACTGAATTTTATTAGAGCATCAAATAGAACATTATAAATATATCTATTTTCAATAATATTAGGCTTACATAATAAGCGATACCCAATTATGAATGAAATTATGAGTCTGTAGCCTGATTTCATTTTGACAGCTTTATAGTAATTTACCTCTATAGCTTAATTTATTATTAATTCATAATTAGGTATCGTTTATTGTGTAAGCCTAATATTATTGAAAATAGATATATATAATGTTCTATTTGATGCTCTAATAAAATTCAGTGGTACGGTCCATGCCATAAGATGTATGAATAATATTCAGTTTCATTAATCATGTTATCAAAAATTGAAATTATGGATTTTTCTTGATATTTCAAAAAATTGTAACTTTTTTCCCTTTGCTCGGCCAGTATTGATCAAAAAAGCATTTTGAAGGGTTTTCGAAGAAGAATACAAAAAAAATTTGTCGAATAAAAAATATTTGGCCGCAGCCTCAATATCCTTCGATGAAGGTATACTAAGAAGTAGCCAATCAGAGACTTTAAAAAGGGTCATAAAATAAATACTGGCACATTCTACAGAAAAAGTGCAATCTTTTTGCCAATCAATGTTCTATATAAACAGTTTCAAGGTTTTGAGTTAAAAAATGAATAATCTTGGATTTTAACCAAAAATTGCAAAAAAATTGAATATTCAATCTTGCATAGCTTTTTTATTTTTGCAAATATCAAACTAAAATTTGAGGAATATTTTTCTTTCATAAAAAACTAAAAGAAAACGAGTTTCGAGCGATTTTAAAATTTTGAGCTGCTGACTTCACCTGAAATATCCCATACATATATATATATATATATATATATATATATATATATATATATATATATATATATATATTTATTTATGTCGTTTCGCGGTTTTGACGAGTTTTTCGAGATATCATATACCGGTTTTGAAGAGTTTCTCCGGTTTTGAAGAGCCTCTTCACACCGTCAAAGATATATATGACCGGTTTTGGAGAGTTTTCGGCAATTTTCTAGAGTCTGTAACCCCAGGGTCATTATTTCTTTAGTCACGTAACATAGACAACTCTGAGAAAAAGAACCACACCTCTCCAAAACCGGTTCACCCGTATATATATATATACCGGGTGTCCCATTTTAAAACCACCAGGCAAATATCTCGAAAACTAAGGGAGATGGAACAAAACTTTTAATACAAAAGTTGTAGGGTTCAGAGGGGCCCAACTGATCGTGACCTTGGTTATGACCTTGAGGTCAATCGATTTTTTCAAATGGGAACCCCCACTTTTGACCTCGTAAATGGAAAGAGCGGAAAATTTTACGTTTAGATATGTCCTTGAGTCAAGGCCATAGTCATGGTCATGGTCATGTTTAAAATCAAAATCAATCAACGCATCCAAACATTTCCATAATTACGCATACGAGTGTTAAATACAGAAGTTGTAGTGTTTGGAGGGGCCCAACTGATCGTGACCTTGACCATGAACTTGAGGTCAAGGATAATGTCGTTTGAAGGTTAAATCAATTTTGTTTAACGGCAACCCTCACTGTTGACCTCGTAAATAGAAAAACCGAAAAATTCTGATATGACCTTGGGTCAAGGTCATGGTCAAAGTTATGGTCAGTTTCCGTGCAGTTAAGATCAAAGTCGGAGATGACCCGGTCACCTAAGGCAAGGTCGGATATTACCCGGCCAGTTAAGGCAAGGTCGGAGATGACCCGGCCAGTTAAGGCAAGGTCGGAGATGACCCGGTCAGTTAAGGCAGGGTCGGAGATGATCAGGCCAGCTAAAAATTCATTGGAAAATTCCACGTTCATGTATATTTAGTCATAGGATCCAAGTGTTTCGGTCACCATTTACTGCAGAAGATGCTCAAAAGTTGCACCATTTACTTGTTGACAACATTCTATTCTCCTTTTAAAGTTTCTAACAGTATTTAATAATACTTGACGTGGAATACTTAAGCAGATTTGTGTAATCCTTTGAATCATGTCATCTCTTGTAGTTGGCCTGTTGCGGTAGACTGTATTTTTTAGGAAGCCCCATAAATAAAAATCTGGAGATGTCAGATCTGGAGATCTTGGTGGCCATGCGACGGGACCTCCTCTACCAATCCATCGACCGTTAAACCTTTCATTAAGAAAATCTCTGACAATTCTGGCATAATGTGGAGGAGCACCATCTTGTTGTAGCCACATTCTGGCCCTTGTATGGAGATCAACGTTTTCTAGAAAGAGTGGCAGCTCGTCTCTCAGCAACTGTAAATAAGTATGTTGAGTTACGTGACCTTCAAAAAAATAAGGTCCAATCAGACATCCGTTAATAATACCACACCATACCGTTACATTCCAGCGATGCTGATGATCAACTTCTCGCATCCAATGAGGATTAACAGGAGACCAGTAGTGGCAATTATGGCGATTCAACATACCAGTACTCTGAAATGTAGCCTCGTCGCTAAAAAGAACATTGTTAAAGAAATTTTCATCATCAGTAATTTGTTGTGTTGCCCATTGGCAAAATGTTATTCTCCGTCGATAATATTCCACAGTTAAAGCTTGATTTAGAGTAATGTGGTAAGGATGGTAACGCGCATATCGTAAATATCTACTGGCCGTAGATCTTGGAAAACCCATTGTTAACTCGATTTCGCGTAAACTGACATGAACATTTAAATGTACCATGGCTAGAACAGCAAGAAAGCGAGGATTATTTTCATAATCGTGTTCATTCAGTGTCCTCCTTCTTGGAACGAAGTTTCCTTGTCGACCGCGCAGTTCAATGTCACGTATTACCCTATGATCAGGATGTTGTCGTTGAGGGAACCGAGCACGATACAATCTGCTTGCCTCTCGATAGTTTCGTCGACATTCTCCTAAAATATGAAGAATGTCAACTATTTCATTAGCAGAATAGTCAGGCATTCTTTTTTAGTGGTAAATGCAATTATTTATCAAAACACGCCACAAAAGAAATAATATGTTATTATACTATACAATATTTTAAAACGAAAAAGTTTAATTTTCGGTGCCAATATAAGTGTGCTCAATTTGAAAACAATTTGATGTAAACAGTAATAATTATTGACTATTACCGATCAATGCTTAATACTACCGGTCACTATTGCATACAGGTGGTCAACACTTATTAACTTTTGTTATTATTTGATATAAGTGGTTAACCCTGGTAAATATTGATAATAGTAAAAATAGTAAAATTTTCCGCTCTTTCCATTTAGGAGGTCGAAAATAGGGGTTCCCATTTGAAAAAATCGATTTGACCTTCAAATGACCTTGATCATTGACCTCAAGGTCATAACCAAGGTCACGATCAGTTGGGCCGCTCCAAACCCTACAACTTCTGTATTTAACACTCGTATGCGTAATTATGGGAATGTTTGGATGCGTTGATTGATTTTGATTTTAAACATGGCCATGACCATGACCATGGCCTTGACTCAAGGACATATCTGAACGTAAAATTTTCCGCTCTTTCCATTTACGAGGTCAAAAATGGGGGTTCCCATTTGAAAAAATCGATTTGACCTTCAAATGACCTTGATCATTGACCACAAGGTCATAACCAAGGTTACGATAAGTTGGGCCCCTCTGAACCCTACAACTTTTGTATTTAACAATTTGTCTCGTATGCCTAATTATGGGAATGTTTTGATGCGTTGATTGATTTTGATTTTAAACATGACCATGACCATGACCATGACCTTGACTCAAGGACATATCGAAACGTAAAATTTTCCGCTCTTACCATTTACGAGGTCAAAAGTGGGGGTTCCCATTTGAAAAAATCGATTTGACCTTCAAATGATCTTGATCATTGACCTCAAGGTCATAACCAAGGTCACGATCAGTTGGGGCCCTCTGAACCCTACAACTTTTGTATTAAAAGTTTTTTTCCATCTCCCTTAGTTTTCGAGATATTTGCCTGGTGGTTTTAAAATGGGACACCCGGTATATATATCCAGAAGACAATCTTCCGGGATTTTCGGTGATTTTCTTAGGGTCTACCTACAATGGAAGCTGTGCCATATATTGAGAAAACATTATAAACATTGTAGAATGAGCTTGACTAAAGAAATAATGACCCTCAGGTTATTGACTTTCGCAGGGGGCCTGCGGCGCCCGCTTTTGCGGAAGAAAATTACGGAAAAACTACTAAAGAAATCAAATTCATATTGTGTGACAGTTAGCTTTAGTGAGCCTGGAAGCTTGCGTTGCGGATAGAAGTTTTCTGGCACGTCCCAGATAAATGCGAAAATCCCAGAAGCATGTGTTACGTGTATGGATCCGTCCCCGATACTAGTGTTCCAGATAAATATATTTATATATATTAATGTATTTATGTATAATTTCTTGGACCCCATAAGAAAAAGTAACGTGGATTTCACAATAGCATCTATACATACGTTGTGAAAAAAGCCTAAAAGAGGGGAATTTGATGCTTGACTAAAGAAATAATGACCCTAAGTGAGTTGTGATTCGCAGGGGGCCTGCGGCGCCCGCTTCTAGTACCGCAAAAATGAGAAAATAGCTAAAAAAAGTAATGTTTTCTAGATGTGATAGTTAGCTTAAGACGTCCTGGAAGCTTGCGTTATATATAGAAGTCTTCCAGGAGTCCTGGAATTCAGTTGAAAATCCCATAAACTTGCGTTACGTGCATGAAAAGTCTCAGATACTAGCGTTTCATATATATATATATATATATATATATATATATATATATATATATATATATATATATATATATATATATATATATATATATATATATATATATATATATATATATATATATATATATATATATATATATATATATATATATATATATATATATATATATATATATATATATATATATATATATATATATATATATATATATATATATATATATATATATATATATATATATATATATATATATATATATATATATATATATATATATATATATATATATATATATATATATATATATATATATATATATATATATATATATATATATATATATATATATATACGTATACTGGCTAACTTAACATAAACTCTAGTGATATTGATGTATATATTTAAATTTTAAAATATGTAACAACTGAAAATAACTCAGTTTAAGTATTATGTAATTAATGTCTATATAATTTGTTACTAAACGTTGAGTTTTGATTATAAATTCTAAAAATTGTAAAACGAAAGAAGGGCGGGCAAATAAGAAATTTATATTTTCTTTGAATGTCTTTAGAATCTTGACCTATTTATGTATAAAATAAAAAGTGGAAATATCTTCTACTGCTATTTAGCGTATTAGCGAAATATTTAAAAATGTAGCCGCTGTAAATAAGCATTTTAAGAGGAAAATATAATATAAGCGTGAGTGGTAGAAAATGCTAGAGAGAGAGAGAGAGAGAGAGAGAGAGAGAAAGAAAGAGAGAGAGACGGGAACAGACGCCGTCGCGCGTAATTATAGGGTTTCCCCGGTTTATTGGTTTTAGAGTGGCTGGAAATTTCCGACGCGTACTTGGGCTCGAGAAAGTTATCGCTTGCAGATGTTGGGGTCTTAGATTAGGCCTTGGGAAGGGGAAACAACTTTTTTTTATTGCAGTCTACTCGAAAACTTCGAGTCTGGCTAGTGTTTACTAAGGCTATCATAAGAGAAAGGAAGCGAGAAAAAACTTTACGACCAGCGGCGAAGAAGGAAGCGTTGTACTCTTACTTCGAAATGTTTGCGTTTGAGATTTTCGTGTGGCCGAAAATTTTGGACCTGAATTTTAAAACTTTAGAATTATTTTCTGCCTTGCATTTATTTGATATTTTAAGTTGTATAGATTTTTAAACTTTTAAAACTAAACCATATCTTAAATTCGATTAGACTTGTTGTTTTTATTTTTTTTAATAATTAAGATTAAAAAAACGGCTGGATGTAACAGTTGGATCACTTCGAGGAAGGAAAAGTAATCAATATTTCGCATGATTATTCCCTTCGCTTCGTTTTGTCTATTTACTCAGACGGTGATGCCACACTTAAAAATAACTTTCGAATTTCGACTTGATTCTCTTCTTATATTATGTACATATCTGAAATACATAAAAGTATAAGCTTGGAACATGGGCATAGTTTAATGATTTGCGTATACACTATATCTCGCATTATTGTATTAAACAGCTAAAACTTCACAAAGATTATGAAGTTTACATTTTTGAAGCAGAAATGGAAGAAATAAGAAGAAAATTTTAAAAAAATGGAAAATAAATGGCTAGAAAATTAGTGAAAGAAATTGTTGGTGATGAAGATCTTAAAAACATGACTCCGACGGGGCGAAGTAGCCGTAAAAAAATTCCAAACATTGTCAACTTGGTCGTATTTGGTAATTTATTTTTTTAACGTTTATGGTAAATTTGATCAAAACTAACAAAATTATAACACATAAATAACAACTAACTTTTCAAGTCTATAAAGTGGCCATAGCGAATAAAGTACTGCATGTAACACGGAACTTACGTAGATTATTCCCTTGGGTGATTGCTTCGTTTCGCTTGCTCAAGCGGTAAACTCAGCGGCACGAATAATCTGCTACTTTAGTCCCTTATTACATAATGTATTATTACGTGAGTGACTAGTGACTGCGTAAAGTAACTTATTTTTTACAAGCTTGTAAAAAAATCGATTGAAACACTCACAACGCTTATGTGAAAAATACCGCCTTCAGCCTAGTTGCAAAATATACTATTTTGATAGTTTAAGCATAGCAAATAACGCAAATGTTTATATTTACAGATTTTGTCAATGAAAATATAGAAATTAATGAAAGATTAACGAGAAGTGTTTATCGACGTACATTAACCCGTTTCCGCCGAAAACGCCACTCGCGGTACATCGGTCTTTGGGAGCTCATAACTAATGCTATAGGCGTCAAAAAAAATTGAGGGGGACATATTTTTAAATTTTAGGACATGCCCTTTCCCATGGTGAACTCAAAATTGCTCCAAAATATTATTAATTATGAAAAAATGTCGTTTAAACAAAAAAAGCACGATTTTTCCGCTCTCCTTTTTTTTTAAATTGAGTTTTCAAAGGCTTTCCCGTCGACAATCGACCTGGAGCCTTTTCAACCGGTGGAATAAATGTCTAAACTTTAAGAATCCATGGTTCAAAGATCGATTTTTTGCCTTAGTATTTTCAAAATGGCGCCCGAACCGCAAAATTTTTACAAATACATTCATGATTTTTTTACTCGAAAACTATGAACTTAGGGAGAAAATGTCAAGAGTGAAAAAGTTCTAAAAATTACTCAAAGAATGCATCTAAATTTTTTCAATGGCTTTTGAGAAAATTTTTTAATTTTGCAAATGGAAAAATTTTTGCAAAATCGAAAAATTGCTCAAACCGCTCCCAAAAAATTCCCATGTATTCTTTGGCTAGTTTTAAAAACATTTTATCCTTAGACATTTTCTCTGTGCATCTAGGTGCATTCTTTGAGTAATTTTAAGAACTTTTTCACTCTTGGCATTTTCCCCATAGGTTCATAGTTTTCGAGAAAAAAAATCATGAATGTATTTGCAAAAATTTTGCGGTTCAAGAGCCATTTTGAAAATACTAAGGCAAAAAATCGATCTTTGAACCATGGCTTCTTAAAGTTCAGACATTTATTCCACCGGTTAAAAAGATTCCAAATCGATTGCCGACGGGAAAGCCTTTGAAAACTCAATTTAGAAAAAAAAGAGAGCGGAAAAATCGTGCTTTTTTTGTTTAAACGGCATTTTTTCATAATTAATAATATTTTGGAGTAATTTTGAGTTCACCATGGGAAAGGGCATGTCCTAAAATTTAAAAATATGTCCCCCTCAATTTTTTTTGACGCCTATAGCATTAGTTATGAGCTCTCAAAGACCGAGGTACCGCGAGTGGCATTTTCGGCGGAAACGGGTTAACGTAGATGTGCTATAGAATGCGTAATCCAAAAAAAATGAATTTTGAATTGTTGCTCGACTGTTCTCTGGATTTTAAATAAATATTTATGCGGATGGAAAAAAAATATCTTTTTTCGTTTTTTTTTAGAAAACAAGTATTAATGAGCATAGAAACTATAAATAAATACAAACAAAAACAATAAAACAATATATAAAAATAAAAATGGATAGTATTGTTATGTGTTCGTCTACCATCATCGGAAATAAGAAAAAAAGCGTTGCTAAGCGATAAGTTTGTTGTTGTTCTCGACTCGATTTAGTTTTTAGTTTTATTTTTAATTAACTCGAGAGTTTGTTATCAATAAGATTTCAAATCGTGAATGTAGTGTGTGAATGTAACAGTATCAAAAATATAATAATATGAAATGTAATTAATCCAAAAATATATTAATATAAAATATAAAAATACTATGAACTATCGAAATAGACTTTTGCAGTGAATACAACACGCTTTGGTGACAGCGGCAAAAAAATGTACACGCTTCAGTGCTTGCTACGAAGAGTAGTACATTATGTGAGGTACATACTTTTGCACGCACAAAATCTGTAACTTTTCGTTTCAAGCTTCCGGAAGATGCGGCCTTTATCACAATTTTACGTATCTCTCTATTTTCGTTAATTACGTTACCGTGTTATTGCAGCTCGCCCTAGTCGCGATAATACTGACTGCCTTCAAGGTCCGTATGCTGCTAAAGCACTCCTGCGCGCTAACTCCGCCATCTTCTGGGCAAGTTGATGGTTGCTGACTGAAGGAGCTCGGACGCAGCAATAATTTTTTTATGAAATTTTGAAAGTGGTTGCATTTGGCCTTTAGCACTTTTATACCGGTTACGATACGTTTATGTTGACTTCAGCACTTTTACTTCCGCTATGTCACTCTTGCACAAGAAAATATGACTCAAGGTATGGCTAAAAATGTGGAGATAAGTATGGCTGAAAATATGGCTGATATTATGGCTGATAGTATGGCTGAAAAATGGCTACGAGCATAGCTTAAAGTCTGGCTTGACAAATACCTAAAAGTCTAGCTGAAAGTATGATAGCAACGTTTTGCTCAATGCATGTCTTAAAATCTAACAATAAGTCTGGTCAAAGTTTTGATAAATGTCTGGCTAAAAACTCGAACTTAACTAAAAATTCTGTTTCAAAATTAGCTTTAGGTGTGGCTCGAAATCTGCCCCAAAGTATGGCTTACAGTACAGCTGAAAGTATGGCTAAAGTGTGGCTTGGAGTCTGGCTTAACTTCGACCTTTGAGTATGGAAAACAGTATAGCTGGGGCCTGGTTTAAAGTATGACTCCAAGTAAGACTCAAAGTGTGACTGAAAGTGTGGTTGACTGTATGACATAAAGTTTTGTTTAAAGTGTGACTCAAAATCCGATCAAAAGTATCGCAGAAACTCAGGCTTAAAGAGTGACTGGAAGTATGGCTTAAAATCTGGATATAAGACTAGTTAAAGTTTAGATAAAAGTCTGGCTAAAATTCTATCCTAACGTATGGCGAACAGTATGACTTGAGCTTATTGTGTGGTTGAATGTGTGGTTTGGAGTCTGGCTTAACTTATACCTTTCAATATAGCAACCAATATGGCCTATAAGTCTGATTAAAGTATAAGTCTATGAGTCTGTCGTTTGGATAAAAGTCTAGCTAATATCCCAGTTTTAGATAAAGGTCTGCAAAATATGCCTCAAAGTATAGATCAAAGTATGCCTACGTGCGGCTGAAGGTATAATTTAAAGTCACATTGCTCATTATTATAACCCACAAATTACGTATTATGTTGTACACTACAGAAAAGAATGGATAGTACGCTTGATTTAGCCTGGCACATACGACAAGTATCCGCTTGTTTGCTACAGTCTCCTTTTGGAAGGTGCACCATTTACCGAGTTCCACTTTTTCGAATGCGAGATTACATTCTAAGCACGAATGAAATATTCAATTTTCAAAATTGCATTGAATAAGTATTATTACATGAAATACTATCGGGTAAAGGTCATATTGTCTCAAAATTTAATAAACTACAACAAACTAACATGAAAGCCGCATCAGATATATTTTTCGAAATTGTACATTACGCAACATGGACGCAAAGCGGGTGATTCACTCCTGAGTCGAGTTAGCGACAAGGGCAACCACTAGCAACCGTGTTGCGTATACTATTTTTTTAACATCGGGCCGGTAAAATCTATTTTGATGCCTCTTTATCCAGCGCAAAGTGATTGATTCTCGCGAGAGAGCGAAAAGAATTCAGTTGTTGCCCTAGGGCGAGAATCGGGTAATTTGTGATCGCTAAACAGGAATCGAAAATGGAATTTTGCGCTCCAAAATAAAAAAAATCTACTTTCTGTGTTTGACATCTTACGGAAATTTTGACCTTGCCATTCGATCCCTTGAGTACGAAAACCCAAAATCTAGGCGAATTGATGAATTGGACTCAGAAAAAGTATCGTGTAAAGTCTCGCATAAAGTCCCTCACTAAATCTCGCTAAATATCTCGCTGAGCCTCACTCAAAATATCGCTCAAAATATCGCTAGAAATCCTGATGAAAACATGGCCCAAATATCTTGCTAGAAGGCTCACTGAAAGTCTGCCCTTAATTACTCGCTATAAATTAGCTTAATGTATCGCTAAAATTCTCGCTAGAAGTCTAGCTCAAAGTCTGGATCAAAATATCGCTAAAAGTCCCGCTCAAAGTCTCGCTCAAAGTCTCGCTAAATGTATGGCAGAATGTCTTTCAAACTCTCGCACAAAGTCCCGCTAGAAATCAGGAATAAAGTCTGGCTTAAATGTCTCGTTAGAAGGCTCAACGAATGTCTGCTCTTAATCACTTAATATTATTTTTAATTAATTAATTAATTAGTCTTGCGAACTCTATCTCTAAAATTCTCACTCAAAGTCTTGCTTAAAGTCTCGCTCAAAGTCTCGCTCAAAGCCTCGCTCAAAGCCTCGCATTTAGTCTCGCACAAAGTCTAGATGAATGTCTCGCAGATAGTCTCGTATTTAGTCTCGCTCAGTCTCGCTAAATGTATGGTTAAATGTCTCAAATTCTCGCAGAAAAGTCCCGCTAGAAATCAGGATTAAAACCTGGCTTAAATGTCTTGTTAGAAGACTCAATAAATGTCTGCTCTTAATTATTTAATATTATTTTTAATTAATTACTTAACCTCTAGGCTGCCGGAAAGCCTAAATATAGGCTCTACCTGTGATCGGGACATTGTATACGTTATATCTAAGACATAGTGACATGGTTTGGCCATTTTTTAAGGGGATTAAAGCCCTTCAAATTCCGGCAGTTTAAAGGTTAATTAATTAGTCCCGCTAGAAATCAGGATTAAAACCTGGCATAAATGTGACTTGATATAAGTCTTGCTAACTGTATTACTAAAATTACACAGGCACACAAAAAAAAAGTGGTCTGTTACTGAGACTTGACATACCCCCTCCTATGCATTTTGTCGCGCTGAATCCGAATCCGAAGCCAGAATTGCGCCATCACCCCTCAGTTTTTTTTAAATCGTATAAAACCACCCCTAAATCGAAAAATCCGGGATATTCCGCTTTTAACGTTGGGAAAATTTTTATAAACTGCCTAAAAATGACTGCAAATCTACTGCTATTATTTTGAGGCACTGAATCCGAATTCGAAACGAGATTTACGACATTCCCTCTCTTTTTTTTCAATCACGGAAAACCACCCCTAACATAGAAAAATTCGAAAAATTCAGCTTTTGACCCTTTCTCAAACCCGGAACCCTTGAACTTATAACCCTTAAACCCTAAACCTTGAAACCTTCAACGCTTAAACTGAACCCTTAAATCCTGAACCCATAAATCCTGAATCCCCTAAACCTGAACCATTAAATCCTGAACTCCTTAACCTTGAATCCTTTAATTCCAAACCCTAAAATCCTTAAACATTAAACCCACAACCCTTTAACCCTCAATCGTTTAAACCCTTAACCGTTGAACCCTGAACTATTGAACCCTTAAAATCTTAGATCCTGAACCCTTAAGCCCTCAAGCCATGAACGATGAACCACTAAACTCCGAACCCTTATATGGTCAACAAGAAATGCGCTCAATCCTATCCGAATCCAAAGGCAGATTTATGCCATCACCCCTTAGTTCTTTTTAAATCATGGAAAACCACCCCTTAATCGAATTATCTGGAATATTCCGCATTTAACATTAGGCAAATTTGTATAAACTGCCTAAAAATGACTGCAGATCTAATGCTATACATATTTTGAGGCACTGAATCCGAATTCCAAACCAGATTTACGACATTTCCTCTCCTTTTTTTCAATCACGGAAAACCACTCCCAACATCGAAAAATTCGAAAAAATTCAGCTTTTACCCTTTTAACCTTTAAACCCTAAACCCTTAAACTTATAATCCTTAAACCCGAAACCTTAAAACCCTTAAATCTTTAACCTGGAACGTTTAAACCCATACCCCATAAATCCTGAACCCCTTAAACCTGAACTTTTAAATCCTGAACCCTTTAACCCTGAATACTTTAATCTCCAACCCTAAAATCCTTAAACATTGAAAATTTTATTAATACATGTATTGCAAGTTGCATACGAAAACATAAATATGGGAATAACATCTCGCATAATAACAATAGAACCAACCCGATATGAACTGTAGCACTACCTTTCCATGAAAAACTCTTCTATTGCTGTAAAAATGTTTTTAGAATATTTAATATTCGATGTGTCCCTCTGATGAATCACAAAATGAATAATATTGTTAAGTTAGGCAAAGATAGAACGGAAAAATGGAATGAGACTAGTGTGATTTACAAATTTAACTCTGATAAATGTAGTAGCGTATATGTAGGTGAAACAAAAATATGCTTAAAAACGAGGATCAATGAACATAGGAAATCGGTAATAGATGGATTAAAACTAGAAGATCACCAAAAATGACTTCCTGCTCCACAACATATCAAAGATAATCCTACACACAATTTTGATTGGGATAATACATTAATATTAGATAGAGAAAGTAACAGAGAAAAACGACGTATATCTGAAATGCTACATATTAATCTTATTGAGAACACAATCAATAGACAAGAAGACACGCAATTTTTAAATAGTCAGTATAAAAAATTGAGTAGAATTTTTAATAAATTTGATTGTAAAAGGAAAAAAATTATCCAGCTACATTTTAGCGGTGATAAGTACGTTATGGATTCATCGCTTTATATAGGTATAATGTGGCAGATCTGTATTTATACGTTGGCCTGTTTTGAACCCACAACCCTTTAACCCTTAACCGTTGAACCCTGAACTCTTAAACCCTTAGAACCTGAACCCTTAAGTCCTCAACCCTTATACGATGAACCACTAAACTCTGAACCCTTAAAACATCGACCTTGAAACCTAATGGTTTGACTGTCCCTCAAAACCCTTAAGAAGTGAAAACTGAAACCCCCAGCTCTTAAACCCTCAACCATGAAACCTTGCGTCTTTAAAAAACTAATTCAATTCTCTCTTTTTCGCTTATAGCGGATTCTCTTATCCTCAAATGACCTGTGTAAAGGATTTCTGGATCTTCCTTTATCACTTTGATTAGTTTCTCTTTTCAACATCCAGCAGTAGTCAGCCATCATATTAACACCCCAAGTGCCTTGATATCTCCTCTCCATTTCTTTTAGGTCTTGGTGAAACCGCTCACCTTGCTCTTCGCTGTAGTCACCTAAGTTCTCAGGAAAATATTGCAAATGTGAGTGCAAAAAATGTAATTTCACACTCATCAAACAACCTAAACGTTCGTAGTTATCGAATAAATCTGAAATAATTTGTTCATATTCCTGACTTTTCTGATTACGTAAAAAACTGTGCCATGCTATCTTTTCTGTTTCGTTCATTGTGTTGATGAAATTAGGATCTCGAAACATTCTTCGAATTTGACGACCGTCAAAAATTCCTGCTTTTATTTTAGCGTTACTGAGACCTGGAAAATGATCTGACAAGTATTGGAAACATGCCCCTTCTTTATCTAATGCTTTAGTAAACTGCTTCATTAAATCAAGTTTAATGTGCAGTGGAGGAAGAAGGATTTTTAATGGATCGAGCAATGGTTCTTGAAGCACGTTGTAAGTACCTGGATTAAGCGCATTTCTTTTTGGCCATTCTCTCTTCCTGTAATGATTTATGCGATCTCTACTGTCCCATAAACATAGAAAGCATGGAAACTTTGTGAAACCTGACGGTTGCCCTAATATGATGGATATGTTTTGAAGTCTCCATGGACTTGCCACTTGTGTTCTTCATATTTTATTTTCTCTAGGACATACTTCATATTTTCATAACTTTCTTTTAGTTTCGTGGAATGAGCTATTGGGATGCTTGCGTATTTATTTCCATTATGCAGCAAAACTGCCTTTAGACTTTGCTTTGAAGAGTCTATGAAGAGTCGCCATTCACTAGACTTGTAAATATTAGGTTTTAATTCATTAATCAGACTCTTTACATCTGTGCAATAAACTAATGTTTTATCCTCATCTACAGTGAAATATTTTGTAAACTCTTGTTCCCGTTTTCTATAAATAGAAGATTTAGTTCCAGGTTCTACTAATTCCCCCCTCTTAAATTCCGCTGCCATGAATTCTACAACATCTTTAGCGACGCCAGTATTTCGAATAAAATCGTTTAAATCTTTTTGGTTAAATGGTTTAGGATTCCATGGCTTAACAGAATGTGGAACATACTCGTCTTCACTTTCATCCATTTCACTTTCACTAATTCCCATTGATTCGCTCTCACTGTCATCTTCATTTTTTCTTATGTCGTCTTCTTCAATATCTTTTTCCATAAAATCTTCTTATACATTCATAAGTTCACCAGCATCACAAATAGTTTCCTCTCTTTCAAATTCATTGGATGTATGAATATCTGATTCCATGATGGGTTTTATCATTGAAGAGACATTAGCATATTTTATTTTAGATTTATTTTTTGAGTTGAAGCCACCTGTCATAGTTTTGCAAAAATAGCAGTCATCGCATGACTGTGGTTTCTGCCATATAGTTGGCGTGCTAATTGTAACACTTTCTTTCCTTTGCTTTTCTTCCATCTATTCAACATCGTTAGACAAGTACAGCACATCACTTGAGGAACCCACCATGTATTTTCAACAGGTATCTGCATTTTGAAGCAGTCAAGAAAAATTTTTCTATTTAAATCCGTAATAGGTCTGCGGTACTTTGCTACCTCAAATTTACCACCTATGTAGCAAAACCGATTTGGTTCTCCAAGGCAATCGTGGTTACTTGAGGAGTTTCTTGTGGCTTTATACTCAACACTGGCCAAGTTATCCACCTGTGAAGAGCTGCGGTCGTATGATGACGACAACTGCGGGCCCGCTTGCTCACCCAGACCAGTCGCCGATACTGGGTTTCCGAAGCTCTGCATCGTAATAGATATATTACTTATATCTGCCATGACGGCGAAACGCCCTTTTCCAGGAACTTTGCCAGAATATACAAAAAATTTATACAAAAAACCGAAGTGAAAAAAAAACCAGCAAAAAATTTAACCGTTGCCCACCGTAACCACGGGGAGGTGCCCTGGGTGCAGATAAAAGTAATATATATTCACGATGCAGTGCTTCAGAAACCCAGGGCGACTGGTCAGGGTGAGCAAGCGGGCTCGCAACCGTCGTCATCATACCACCGCAGCTCATCACAGGTGGGTGATTTGTCTAACGATGTTGAATCGATGAAAAAAAAGCAATGGAAAGGAAGTTTTACAATTTACCACGCCAACTATATGGCAGAAACCACAGTCATGCGATGACTGCTATTTTTGCAAAACTATTACAAGCGGCTTTAACTCGAGAAATAAATCTAAAATAAAATAGGCTAATGTCTCTTCAACAATAAAACCCATTACGAAATCAGATATTCATATATCCAATGGATTTGAAAGAGAGGAAACTATTTGTGATGCTGGTGAACTTATGAATGTAGAAGAAGATTTTATGGAAGAAGATATTGAAGAAGACGTCATAAGAAAAAATGAAGATGACAGTGAAAGTGAATTAATGGAGATTAGTGAATGTGAAATGGATGAAAGTAAAGACAAGTATGTTCCATATTCTGTTATGTTATGCAATCCTAAACCATTTGACCAAAAAGATTTAAATGACTTTTTTCGCAATACTGGCGTCTCGAAAGATGTTGCAGAATTCATGGCAGCGGAATTTAAAAGGCGGGAATTAGTAGAACCTGGAACTAAATCTTCTTTTTATAGAAAACGGGAACAAGAATTTACAAAATATTTCACTGTAGATGAGGATAAAACATTAGTTTATTGCACAGATGTAAAGAGTCTGATTAATGAATTAAAACCTAATATTTACAAGTCCAATGAATGGCGACTCTTCATAGACTCTTCAAAGCGAAGTCTAAAGGCAGTTTTGCTGCATAATGGAAATAAATACGCAAGCATCCCAATAGCTCATTCCACGAAACTAAAAGAAAGTTATGAAAATATGAAGTATGACCTAGAGAAAATAAATCATATCCATCATATTAGGACAACAGTAAGGTTTTACAAAGTTTCCGTGCTTTCTATGTTTATGGGACAGCGGAGATCGCATAAATGATTACAGGAAGAGAGAATGGCCAAAAAGAAATGCGCTTAATCCAGGTACTTACAACGTGCTTCAAGAACCATTGCTCGATCCATTAAAAATCCTTCTTCCTCCACTGCACATTAAACTTGGTTTAATGAAGCAGTTTACTAAAGCATTAGATAAAGAAGGGGCATGTTTCCAATACTTGTCAGATCATTTTCCAGGTCTCAGTAACGCTAAAATAAAAGCAGAAATTTTTGACGGCCCTCAAATTCGAAGAATGTTTCGAGATCCTAATTTCATATCAACACAATGAACGAAACAGAAAAGTTAGCATGGCTCAGTTTTCAAAGTATTGCTGAAAATTTTTTAGGTAATCAGAAAAGTCAGGAATATGAACAAATTGTTTCAGATTTATTCGATAACTACGAACGTTTAGGTTGTTTGATGAGTGTGAAATTACATTTTTGCACGCCCATTTGCAATGCTTTCCTGAAAACTTAGGTGACTACAGCGAAGGGCAAGGTGAACGATTTCACGAAGACCTTATAGAAATGGAGAGGAGATATCAAGGCACTTGAGGTATTAATATGATGGCTGACTACTGCAAGATGTTGGAAAGAGAAACTAACCCAGGTGATACAAAATGATCCAGAAATCCTTTACACAGGTCATTTGAGGATAAAAGAACCCGCTATAAGCGAAAAAGAGAAAATTGAATTAATTTTTTAAAGACGCAAGGTTTAATGGTTGAGGGTTTAAGAGCTGAGGGTTTCAGTTTTCACTTTTTAAGGGTTTTAAGGGACAGTTAATGGTTTGAGGGTTGATGCTTTAAGGGTTCAGAGTTTAATGGTTCATCGTTCAAGGGTTTAAGGGTTCAGGGTTTAAGGGTTGAGGGCTTAAGGGATCAGAATCTGAGGGTTTAAGAGTTCAGGGTTCAACGGTTAAGAGTTTAAAAGGTTGAGGATTAAAGGGCTATGGGTTCAATGTTTAAGGATTCTAGAGTTGGGGATTAAAGGATTCAGGGTTAAAGGGTTCAGGATTAAAGGGTTTTAGCGTTGAGGGCTTCAAGGTTTAGGGTTTAAGAGTTATAAGGTCAAGGGTTCAGGGTTTAGGGGTTGAAAGGGTCAAAAGCTGAATTTTTCGAATTTTTCGATGTAGGGGTGGTTTTCCGTGATTGAAAAAAAAGTAGAGGGAATGTAGTAAATCTCGTTTCGAATCCGGATTCAGTGCCTCAACGTATGATCTGCAGTCATTTTTAGGCAGTTTGTACTAATTTGCCTAATGTTAAAAGCGGAATATTCCGGATTTTTCAATTTAGGGGTGGTTTTCCACGATTTAAAAAACACTGAGGGGTGATGGCACAAATCTGCATTTCGATTCGGATTCAGCGCCTCAAAATGTATATAGCTTTAGCTCTGCAGTAATTTTTAGGCAGTTTTCACAAATTTTCCCAACGTTAAAAGCGGAATATACCGGATTTTTCGATTTAGGGGTGGTTTTCCACGATTTAAAAAGAACTGAGGGGTGATGGCACAAACCTGCCTTTGAATTCGGATTCAGCGCCTCAAAATGTGTATAGCTTTAGATGTGCAGTAATTTTTAGGCAGTTTATAAAAATTTTCCCAACGTTAAAAGCGGAATATCCCGGATTTTTCGATTTAGGGGTGGTTTTACACGATTTAAAAAAAAAAATGAGGGCTGATGGCGCAATTCTGGCTTTGGATTCGGATTCAGCGCGTCAAAATGCATAAGAGGGGGTACGTCAAGTCTCAGTAACAGACCACTTTTTTTTTGTGTGCCTGTGTTATCATTTAAAGTCTCTCTCAAAGGCTCGCTCAAAGTCTCACTAAATGTCTCTCTGAAAGTCTCTCTCATACACTTGTTCAAAGTTTCGCTAGAAATCTCGATCAAAACCCGGCATTCAAAATAATTAAAATGCCCATTTTTAATAATATAATCTCTAAATAATTGCACAAACGTGCAAAATAATAGAAAAATTGTAATAAATTAATATTTCAAAAATGTTATCGATGATTTCCAATGTATTTTTTTACCGCTGAATGTTTTCGCGATGGTCTACATTTCCACTGTTTTGACATACGACCAATTTAACACAATATCAACTCGAAATGTAAATCACTTCGGTAGGAAGAATAATACAGAAATTATATACGATACTGAAAATAGTATATTATGTACCTAAGGAGGAAAAAACTTGTACAGTCCACAGCTCGTGTTTCTTATACCATTTTTTTAACACGTGCTTGAAACGGGCCTTTTTTCATGCCTGAAAGTCGGGTAGAAAATCGCGGATTCCGAGCGTGATTTGAGAAATAATAAAAAAAAAATAAATTTTTATTCCACACTCGACCAAAATGGGCATCTTTCGCCCCAGAAAATCTGGGCAAAAGTTGCATATATTCTCCGCAAATCTCATTTGCGGGACAAAAGTAAAGCTTGCGGGGCGAAAGTAAAATTTGCGGGGCGAAAATTAATTTTGCGGGGCGAAAGTAAAATTTCCGGGGCGAAAGTAAAATTTGCGGGGCAAAAGTAATATTTGCGGACGAAAGTAATATAATATTACATAGCTAGGGTTTGATATTTTCTTTACAATTTTTATAATAATATTTATTTTGTAATAAATCCATGAAAATCTAGTGTAAAAAAAAAAAGTGTCGGCCCCGCTTTTCAGAGTCAAAAGGTGGCCACGGTCGAATGTGGAATAAAATACTACATGTAACACGGGAAGAAAAAAGATTTTTTGCATGGGTGGTTACTGCCCTTGCTTCGCTTGGTAATATACTAATAATGCCCCCTCAAAATAACATGTTACCCAAGTGAAAATATTTTTATGAAAAAAATCGGAAAATATTCGAAATCAGTAATTGTTTTCATTAAATATGATCAATACTTACCCATTTCTTTTCATATTTATTAATCAGCTATTCATTACTATTCATAATGTTTTTGTTTTATTACGTATGCATAAAATACTCTGATTGTATTATAAAAAAATTATAAACACAAAAAATTAATTCATAGTGATAGCAATTTCATGAAAAAGTTATGAATGATAAATTTATTATTAATCACTATGAATAATTATGTTATAGTCTGATCTTATATAGAAAAATATGATTTTGTGCATATCTGATTTGAAACACTGTTACTTTTTTCATATAAATATATTTTCATCAGGGTACTAATCTCTGGTAAAAGACTTTATTAAAAAGATTACTAATCCTCAATTGTTCAAAAATAAAACTTTCTAATTACTTCAAATAATGAAAAGCAATGTAAAAGAGATTACAGTCCGCAGTTACACATCATAATAAGATTGAATTGGTAACAATTTTCATACCAAAGATTTTATTTTTTAAAATAAATAAATTGTACTAAAAGTAATTATATACCGGGTTCCCAAACTAAGACGTACACGAGATTTTCTCTCATCCAAATTGATCAATTCGTCAAAGTCTGAGGGCCCTAGGGGTTTTCGGACCCAAGGAATCGAATGGCGCTATCAAAAAATTCATAAAATGCCAAACACAAAAAGTAAAAAAATTATTTTTTCGAAAAATATTTGCGGTACGGCTTTTATGATAGTTTCTTGTAGTTTGTTCAATTTGGAGGCTATACCATCTTTACCCGATAGCATTTCATGTAATAATATTTATTTAACGCAGTTTTGAAAATTGTATATTTTACTTTGGCTCGGACCGCAAACTCGCGTTCGAGAAAGCGGAATTCGGGACTCGGAAAACGCCAGACTTTCCAAACTGTGACTCTAGCAAAGAAGCGGCAACTTCAACTCGCAATAGCTGAGCACAACTAAATAAAGTAAACGAACTATCTAATCATTGATACAACATAATAGCATGATATTCATAATGTTTTCATCAATAGCTATTTATTCCAAGTACATATTATTACTGTAGCGCACAACGTAATACGTAATTTGTAGGCTAGAGAGCAATGTTTACAAATGGTGAACATCTGCGACGGCATCCAGAGATGGCGCCAGTGCGACTTACGTCGCACCGTATGAATGCAGCGCGCGGAGTCACGGCCGTAAATGAGCTCGTGGTGTCGCGCGTATATACGTATCTCTGCAGTACTTATTTTCAAAGAAACTAAGCTAAAGAATCATAGTTTTGTTACTGAAAAGTAATAATATCCAATTTGTTTTGCGCTTCCTTACTTCAGTAATGTTCCCTTTGAAATTAACCGCATACTGAAACATGTTCTATTACTACTGCCTTTCTGGACTAGTAATTAACATACATTTCATGGCTTAAGTTAAGCATATATTTCTTTTTAAAAATTTTTCCCAAACCTGATATATGATTTCTTACTTTCAAGTAAAATTAATACAAGCATTGTCTTAACTGCCGATACGCGTAGAAAAATACACACAAGCAAGGTCTTATTTAAATTTTTCTTTTCTTTTACCTTTTAAAGGAAAATTATATTATTTTCTATTACAATCGTTCACCCATGAATAAATGGTAACTTCGAGACAAAAAGTAACTTAATATCAATATATTTTCATCCTATTTTCATTTACTGTGTATATGCACTGTGTATATGTACTGTGTATATGAATGAACTGCAGCGAAGTGTTCTCTTGATTTTTTGTGATTTTATGTATTTTATTTTTAATAAGCTTGAAACTCTGCCAATTGCTTGGTCGATAATGGTAGGACTATGCCACCCCATTAAGGTATGGCTGAAAGTATGGGCTAAAGAATGGCTGATAATATGGCTGGAAGATATGGTTAAAAGTATGGCTTAAAGAAGGTCGAAAATATTGGCAATATATTGAGTATGTATTGGCAATATATTGGGAATATATTGGCAACAAATTGGCAACAAATTGGCAATCTCACAATCGTTACATACAAAATTATACACAGTTTGTACAAAGTTCAAATTTAGATAAAGTTTAAACAAAGTTTAGACCAAGTTCAGAGCAAGGTTATAGAAAGTCTCCAAGTCTTAATGAAAATCTCGCTTAAAGTGTCGCATACAACGTACGTTTATATGAAGTTTAAACAAAGTTCAGGAAAAGTTCAGGCAAAGTTTGTACAGAGTGTAGATAAAGTTTAGATAAAGTTTATGCAGAGTTTAGACCAAGTTTATACAGAGTTTAAATTAGGTTTAGATATAATTTAGATAAAGTTTGGATAAAGTTTAGAGCAAGTTTAGACAAAATTTATAGAAAGTTTCGCTTAAAGCGTTGCATTCAAAGTTTATACACAGTTTACATAAAGTTGAGATATAGTTTGGATAAAGTTCAAACATAGTTTACAACATGTTTTGACGAAGTTGATAGAAAGTCTCAAAGTCTTCAAGCCAAAGTTTGAGCCGGACTTCGAGCAAGACTTTTAGCGAGACTTAGAGCGAGACTTTTGGCGAGACTTTTGGCGAGACTTTGAGCGAGACTTTTGGCGAGACTTTGAGCAAGACTTCGAGCAAGACTTTTAACCAGACTTTTAGCGAGACTTTTGACGAGACTTTCAGCGAGACTTACAGCGAGACTTTTAACCAGACTTTTAGTGAGACTTCGAGCGAGACTTTTAGCGAGACATCGAGCGGGACTTTTAGCGAGACTTTGAGAGAGACTTTTAGCGAGACGTCGGGCGAGACTTCGTGCGGGACTTTTAGCGAGACTTTTGGCGAGACTTCGAGCAAGACTTTTAACCAGACTTTTAGCGAGACTTCGAGCGGGACTTTTAGCCAGACTTTTAGCGAGACTTTTAGCGAGACTTCGAGCGGGACTTTTAGCCAGACTTTTAGCGAGACTTCGAGAGAGAATTTTAGCGAGACTTCGAGCGAGACTTCGTGCGGAACTTTTAGCCAGACTTTTAGCGAGACTTCGAACGAGACTTTTAACCAGACTTCGAGCGACACTTTAAGCGAGACTTCGAGCGAGACATTCTATAAATTTGATCTAAACGAGGTATAAACTTTGTTCAAACTTTATCTAGACTTCAGCTATACTTTATAACCGTTGTATGTATAAACTTGGTCTAAACTCTGTATAAACTTTATCTAAACTTTATCTAAACTTTATCTACACTCTGTACAAACTTTGCCTGAACTTTTCCTGAACTTTGTTTAAACTTCATATAAACGTTGTATGCGACACTTTAAGCGAGATTTCCATTAAGACTTGGAGACTTTTTATAACCTTGCTCTGAACTTGGTCTAAACTTTGTTTAAACTTTATCTAAATTTGAACTTTGTACAAACTGTGTATAATTTTGTATGTAACGATTGTGAGATTGCCAATTTGTTGCCAATTTGTTGCCAATATATTCCCAATATATTGCCAATATATACTCAATATATTGCCAATATTTTCGACCTTCTTTAAGCCATACTTTTAACCATTATACTTCCAGCCATACTACCAGCAATTCTTTAGCCCATACTTTCAGTCATACCTTAACGGGGTGGCATAGTCCTACCATTACCGACCAAGCAATTGGTAGAGTTTCAAGCTTATTAAAAATAAAATACATAAAATCACAAAAAATCAAGAGAACACTTCGCTGCAGTTTGAACGTTCTATCACCCAGTAAAAGTTTGCTCGTAATATTTTTCTGGGTTTGCTTAATAATCTGGAAGAAGCTCTGAAAAAACTGTCGGGGTATAAGTTCGATTTTACGGGTTAGGATTTCTTCGAAATATTTTATTTGTATAAGCAATATATGGACAATAGCTGCCCAAGATATATCTAAAGATAGACAGTATGTGGCTCCGGCGCTGTGACATTGTAAAGCCAATATTTCACCCATATATTGTTTCTTATAGGCCACATCTTGCCCATACTTGGCTAATACTATGTGTAATATTTAGGCCTTAGTAACTTTTTCACGCTGGGAGGTTTATGTTTAATTATTTAACACTATGAATAAATAATTACGAAAAAATTATAAACTCATAGTAATAGTAATTTCAAGAAAAAGTTATGAATAATAAATTCTAAGAATAACAATAAATTAATTATTAATCACTATGAATAGTAACGTTACTGTTTGAAGTTATATGGATAAATATGATTTTGTGTATTATTTATTAATTTATTTGCGATTTCTCACTCGTAACAGTATAAAAGTATGTCTGATTTGGAAAGCTTCGTTACTTTTTTCATAAATAGTATATTACGCACCTAGGGAGGAAAAAACTTGGACAGTCCATATCTCGCGTAAACAAGAACATATCTCGTGTTAACAGGAAGTAAGGAAGCGCAAGACAAATTGGGTATTATTACTTTTCAGTAACAAAACTATGATTCTTTAGCTTAGTTTCTTTGAAAATAAGTACTGCAGAGATACACATATACGCGCGACACCACGAGCTCATTTACGGCCGTGACTCCGCGCGCTGCGTTCATACGGTGCGACGTAAGTCGCACTGGCGCCATCTCTGGACGCCGTCGCAGATGTTCACCATTTGTAAACATTGCTCTCTAGCCTACAAATTATGTATTACGTTGAACGCTACAGTAATAATATGTACTTGGAAACAATAGCTATTGATGAAAACATCATGAATTTCATGCTATTATGTTGTATCAATGATTAAGATAGTTTGTTGGCTTTATTTAGTTGTGCTCAGATATTGCGTGTTGAAGTTGCCGCTTCTTTCCTAGAGTCACAGTTTGGAAAGTCTGGCGTTTTCCGAGTCCCGAATTTCGCTTTCTCGAACGCGAATTTGCGGTCCAAGCCAAAGTAAAATATACAATTTTCAAAAATGCGTTAAATAAATATTATTACATGAAATGCTATCGGGTAAAGGTGGTATAGCCTCCAAATTGAACAAACTACAAGAAACTATCATAAAAGCCGTACCGCAAATATTTTTCGAAAAAATAATTTTTTTACTTTTTGTATTTGGTATTTTATGAATTTTTTGACAGCGCCATTCGATTCCTTGGTTCCGAAAACCCCTAGGGCCCCCAGATTTTGACGAATTTATCAATTTGGCTGAGAGAAAATCTCGTGTACGTCTTAGTTTGGGAACCCGGTATACTGAATTTAATACAAAATCTAAATCTTAGAAATACACTTTAGTTGCTTTAGACACATTCTAAATGGATTCAACAAGCAAAAAAAATTAAATTTCATTAGACCCGTGTTTTTTCTTTTTGTTGAAAAATAATTTTGGAGCCCTGTAGCGCGATATCAAAAATTACATTGTGAAAGCGTTATTTTGAAAATGCAAATTCACATTTTTTTCAAATGGCCGTAGTTTTGGCCCAAGTTATCGTATCGGGACGTTTTTTTTTTTAAATTGTGTGGAATTTTACCAGCTTTCATGTGATTTTTTCAGATTTTAAATAACTTGAAAAGTTTTTCAGATAAATTGAGAAAACTGAAAAAAGTGCTTTTTTTCAAAATTGAATTTCTCAAAAACACTACCTTTTTTTTCTTGAAATTTGGATATGTTTTTCATGGCCAAACGGCAGCGTGCCATCTTTTTTCGTTCGGAAGATACACCCTCACAAAGATAATTGCGATTTCTACACGTTTAAGCCTCATATGCCTTATGCATAAGCTCGTAATGTAATGTTTTAGATAACTTTAAACATAGATAATAGTATATTATGCACCAAGGGAATAAGGTGAGCTGTGTGCTCCCTGCGTGAGAGTTGTTGCCCGAGCGAAGCAAGGGCGACAAACGCGCAGTTTCGCACAGCTTACTATATTCACGAGTGCAATATACATTTTTTTTAACACAACTATCGTAATATTCATTCTCATTTTTCGCCGAAGAGGGGAAAAAGGCTGTACATTTATTCCATAATCTCACTCTCATTTACAGCGCAACGCACATTTTGTACCCGAGCCGAAGGCGAGCGTACATGTGCGTAGCGCTGGGAACTAGAGTGGGGGTATGGAATTAACGTAGCACTTCTTTTCCACCTCGGCGAGAATGAAGTACTAACTTTACGATGTGGTGTGTTAAAAATTATTTTTAAAGTAGTATCACATAAGTAGAAATAAGTAGAAGAGTCGGTATAAATCAACGTCCAATATAAATAGAAGTAAAAAAAGTACATTTATTTATTTGATATATTACACTTTTAAATTCGGTATAATAGTTAGTAATAATATAAGACAGTCTATCGTACATATTGATCAACATTGAACAGTGAGCCATTCGTGGGTGTTGGTTTTTCTCATTCGCCTTTCGACATTCACAATTTCTGCATCATCAGTCTCTCGGATAACTTGCCAAATATGACTATCGCGAATGCCATTAACCGATCGAACTTTTTCCCATTCCTCGGTCTTTTGAGTGCGAACATTTTGCAATTCTTCGGTTTTTAAAAGTATAATTCTTATTTTGCTGGTATACTCACTTACATATTTTACAAAATCATCAGCATTTTTAATACGTTCGCTGGGTGGTGCAGACAAGTTATGAGTTGTAGCAAAATGTTTTAATAAGCCACCGATGCCATCGCACGCACCTTTTCAATGCCCAGTTGCAGAAAAAATCCATTTCGCTTTATGGAATTCTTTTCCCAATTCATAAAATTGAAATATGTTCTTGAAATGACTGGCAGCACCGTCAGATATTATGGTAATATCATTTTTCCCATCTGCAGTTAGTTTCATACACTCATCTGTTATCAATTTCATAGCTGCTAAAGCAAACACTGAATCGTGTTTTCTATCTTCACTCACTATACCAAAACTCGTAGTAATCTTTCCGACATAACACACCGATGTAAAAATAGAAATTTGTGTATTAGTCCACTGATACCCCTGAATGGCATCTTGCTGAATGATGGCCCAATTTTCTGCAAAATCTCCGTGTAGAATTAAACGATTTTTACTCGAAAGTCCATCTTCTTTTTCTGATTTGATTTCACGTTGCTGGAGCTCTTTCATTCGTCCATGTTTGCTCATTGTATTTGTGCAACTGTTAAGCTCTTTGAGATAAACACCTAATATGCAAGTTTTCTTTACAAGATCATTTTTTTCCCAAATTGCAAAAGTTATTTCATCAAATAGTAAATCTTCTTCCAAATGAAAATTTTCTTCAGTTATCGTTTTATCTTTGCAAATTTTACACTCTCGAAGAATACACGAATCATTTTCTATAGAGCAAACAGTCATGGATAAGATCTCTTACTTAAGTGTAAGAAACTCGGATTTACTCTTTTTTAACACAATTTTTAGAGCTGTTACGATAAGGTCTAAATTGGCGCAATAGACACATAAACAGGAATTGTTTAAAGGTTGAATTAATACCCATTTTGGTCGCAATTGATAAATCTTGGTTCTTGAAATAGTAACTTCTGGATTTTGTTTCATAATTGGATCGCAAATTTCCTTGATGCTCCGAGTTAGAAAACGTTTGATTTTTTTTTTCTATAACTCCATTGATTTTAACATTCATCACATCATTTTTTTTAGGACTTTGTCGGGAACAGCCCAAATCGTCGTCTAGATAATATCTTTCACTAACTCAATAACTTCAGTCTTTACAGGATTTCCAGAATATGGATCGGGCTTTTCGTATAAACCTTTACTGTTTACGAGCTTTTGTGAAGCTCTGATCATATAATCTGTGGTTCCTCTTATGTGCAATAAAATATAATTACTTGAGAGACTTGAAGGTACTACAGTCATCAATCGCACTTTTTCTATGAAGGTTAGATTTTCATTTTCTAACACCAAACTTAAGTTTTCATTCCATTCGTCGCATATCTTGCATTTATTAAACTCTAATTTCTGCCTCGAGACGTTATACAGTTTCCTAATTTTGCAATCAGTTTCTTCATAAAAAGTATCTAATAATTGCTTGCGCTTGCGATTAACGTAATTTGACAATGCTGTCGCGTCAACATTTGACGGAAGCTTGAATGGCTATAGAGACAATTTATTCTTAGTGAGAATTTCATTCACTTCTTCATATAATTCAACACTGCAAATTGAGGTTTGAGAATCTGCCGGCATCGTAATTTGAGATTCAGGCGTTTGATTAGATGATGTAGATTCTGTTGGCGTTGACTCTCCTGCTTCTTTAAAAATTTCTTCAGATATTTTCTTGAGTTTTTCATAGCAAATTCCACACACTTTGATATATTCTGTTATATTCTTGTTTTTATACTCGTTAGATATCAATAATCCATTTGCTACATCGCCAAGTAATTGAAATGGTCGCTTACTATCTTCATAAACGTACTTTTTATGAATACTGCCGATATCCGGACACTTCTGAGTTCTCTTGGAACTAAACTTAGCCTTTTGCATGTTTGTTGATATGTATCAGTATATGATTGAACGTATACGAAAAGTTATATAGTCAGGGTTTGTCAGCGAGAAAAAAGAAATTGGAGTGACTCTTAATTATAGAGTCTTTACACCCACCCACTCGCAAGTAAAGTTGATGCAAAATATGTTGTAAACGTAAAGTACGTTCGAGCAAATAAATAAAGCAATAATCAAGGTATGGGCAATAAGTAAGTAGTGCAAAAATAACGATTGGCGATTAGGCAAATAGGCAAAATAATATTAGGCAAAATAGTGTGGTAATAATGGGTAGATCGTGTGAGTGCCACAGGCCCCTACTTATACACTCGGGGTGATGTTTTTCATTGAATGTGGCGCATTTGTGCTCGCCATCTAGCGGGCACTTAGGGTACTACAATCCCTAATTTCTCACAAACAGATGCTAGATTTAACTTTAGAACTTGCAGCCAGTCCCTGTGTAAAATGTATCGCTGCACATAACGCATATGAGGCTTAAACGTGTAGAAATCGCAATTATCTTTGTGGCCATGAAAAACACGTGTAGAAATCGCAATTATCTTTGTGGCTATGAAAAACATATCCAAATTTCACGAAAAAGAAAGGTGGTGTTTTTGAGAAATTCAATTTTTAAGAAAAGCACTTTTTTTCTGTTTTTTCAATTTATCTGAAAAACTATTGAAGTTATTTAAAATCTGAAAAAATCACATGAAAGCTGGTAAAATTCCGCACAATTTAAAAAAAAACGTCCCGATACGATAACTTGGGCCAAAACTACGGCCATTTGAAGAAAATGCGAATTTTTATTTTCAAAATAACGCTTTGACAATCTAATTTTTGATATCGCTCTACAGGGCTCCAAAATTATTTTTCGATAAAAACAGAAAACACGGGTCTAATGAAATTTAATGTAGAATATGACCTCAGAGCTTCAAAAAAATCAAAGACTTTAATTTTTTTTGCTCGTTGAATCCATTTAGAATGGGCCTTTAATCTTAGTTTAATGTTAATACAAAAGGTATTTCTTAATTCTTTTTGATATTTCAACGAAATAGAAACATTAATAGCATTATAAAATGAAAAATTTTTTAAATTAATTTTATTTTGGACAAATTTTAATAAAGATTAATACCAAATATTTCATTTTATGCATAATCTTGAGGAATTTGTCAAAACTGTCTATTTCCTGTTTTAGAATTTGATATTTGCTAAAATATTAATGAAAATTGAAATTAATTAAAACATTAATATTTCAATAATTATGCTTTTGAGAAACGGTGAATAGTCGAATGACCTTCAAATTTATAAGAATAAAATTTTTTTTAAATCTAGTTGACGCAAGCTACTAAAAATAATAAAAAATCAAAAAAGAATTTATCTCTCTTATTGCTCTCGTCCACCGGATCTGGTGAATGTCCCGAGCATACAAAATAAGAAGGTGTTTCGTCCTGGCTACTGGATTGGATTCATCAGTGATGATCCAGTAGCCGTCATCAGACACCTGCCACAAGGTGTTTGTGCAGCTTACTTATAAGTATAGAGTGTTATTTCTCATTTCGAGAAATGATACTCCATCTGGTGGTAAAACGACATATCTACTCAGTCGCTAATGTTTGAAAGGGGGGAATTGTTTCGCTTTGCCAAATAGTTATAAAAATAAAAATTTTATTAATAACACTCTATACTTATAAGTAAGCTGCACAAACACCTTGCGGCAGGTGTCTGATGACGGCTACTGGATCATCACTGATGAGTCCAAACCAGTAGCCAGGACGAAACACCTTTATTTTGTATGCTCGGGACATTCACCAGATCCAGTGGACGAGAGCAATAAGAAAGATAAATTCTTTTTTGACTTGTTATTATTTTTAATAGCTTGCGTCAACTCGATTTAAAAAAAATTTTTATTCTTTGTTACGTGTGAGACGTATTCGAGGATGTGGATGGTTCTGATTCTCGGGTCCCTCCAAGTTTGTACTCGAAGCGATGCAGTGAAATACTAGTCGGGTTATATGTGTGTACTGATATTTATTTCCGTTAATAAGAGAGAGATATCCCTAACGTGTTTTAAATAGCGCGGCGCGGTCGACTGGCGATCGTCCTCTCGTGGGTCACTTGTGCAGATCAGCTTCCTTGTTCGTCCTTACTCGCTCGTTCCTGGATGGTCTTGAACTCCCGTTCCCGGATGGTCTTGAACTCCTTTCCCGGATGGTCTTCAACTCTCGTTCCCGGATGGTCTTGAACTGCCCATTATACGTACTCTGTACCGTATTTATACCAGTACCAAAGTGTCCGTGGGTGGGAGTCAATCGCTAACTTCGTCGATTGCCAATCGAGCCATCGTGTCAGCTTTTCGATGCTGTATCCGATGCGCCCTAGTTTCATCATCTCGTTCTTGGGTTCGACGTGCTGTGGTCTGCTGACATGCAGCTCGCTTCCATTCACGCGCTTGGGTTTTGGAAGTTTCCACATCGCGTGCTGCTGATGCGCCGCTGTAGTTGAGGTTCGATGTCCTGCGAGCTGCTGACGTGCAGCTCGCCTCTGATAGCGTGATTAATCTCTAGAAGCCTCTACTCGTAACACGTCTGAGGGCCGCAACATCGGCCTCCTGGTCGATGCCCAAAGCCCAAGCCACGAAAAAAAAAATTCCTGTATTCTCGGTTGGGGCTGGCCTCCTTAAAGGATTGGCCAAAGTTCTTGCCTTTAGCCTCATCGAGTGGTTGTTGAGGTTGTTTAGGTTGGGTATTGTTGTTGAATTTATCCCCATCCAGCTGTCGCTGAAGTTGCCTAGGTTGGCTTTTTTCACAGTTATCCTCATCGAGCGGTCGCTGAGGTTGCTTAGGTTGTCTTTTTTTTCACATTTATCCTCATCGAGCGATCGCTGAGGTTGCTTAGGTTGGCTTTTTTTCCCACATTTATCCTCATCGAGCGGTTGCTGAGGTTGCTTAGGTTGGCTGTTGTTATTGCGGAGCGGATTAAAATTGTTTGCTAGCTAGTGTTCCTTGTGTATTTGTTACAAATTAAGTATAGAGAAAAAAAATGTTTTTATGTGTAATGTATTGTTCGTGCCTGTGTACCTAATAATTACAAATCTAATAATCTATATCTATCTCTCTCTTTTTATAATTACAATAAATTAAGTTACATAAGATACGAGGTTGTAATCTTGTGCTCTTTTTCCCCTTCTTGCTAAGAACATATGGACTGCGTACTATCGAATATCCGCTGCCCCCGAGCTGGGTAGGGACGGTCCTGTAGGCCTAGTTCGTGAAGATGCGGAAGGCTAAATACTTGATCTCCTGCTGTTGAATAGTGTACGACTGGACCCTGGGGTTGTCGAGCCGGTGCTTGGGCGCCTGTAAAAATATCTCTATTGATTAGTAACGGTCGCCCCCCTTTCGGCCAGATTCTCCAAAGTATTCCCACTATTAATATAATTACTATTATCGATCCACCGGAGTATGATACTAATTGCCTAAATGCCACGAATTCGTCGTTTATCTCTTGGTTCTGTTCCACCTCGCGAGCCTGCTGGTCTGAAAGGCGCTCGCTCCTACGAGTGTACAGAGATGGCCTTGCTTTTTAGGGAATACCATTAGGCTAATAATTGATAACTGTGGAGTGAATTCACTACGCCTACCTTGCATTGTCTCAGTCATGTTATTGTTTTAATTTACTGTATAAGTAATTATTCCTGTATTTATAATAAAAGTTCAACCGTAATGATACATTCATTGTTTATTTATTCCCTTTATTATCCTATTATGATGTATATTATTATAATTTACTATCCTATCTGTATGTTTATTTTATTTACTTGATGTACAATATTTATACAATTATTTATATAATTATTTGTATTTCTTTATAACATTAATTACTTTTTCCTTTTAAAAGCAAGAACTATGGTGTTTAATATTTCTGTATGTAGAAACTACATGATGTCTTCTATATCATGTGTTTTAAATCACATCTCATAAGAATCACCTTGTAGCGCGGTCGGCAAGGTGCTTGTCTATCAACCTTAGGGTAGAGGGTTCGATCCGCACTCCCCTTAATTTTTTTTTTTTTTTTTTTTTTAAGTCAGAAATGTTCTGTTGTAAACTTATGTCATTTCATTGTTATTTGTCAATTCCTATTTTTCCATATTAATTTAAATAAATTTTGAAAATAAATTAAATCTAATCAATGCGATTATAATTATAAATTGTGTCGTAATTGACACTTAATATATGTTGCTTCCTCCTAGAGGAAGCTTTGTAATAGTAAAATTTTCAACTTCGTTAAAACTCTCTATAAACATCATTAGAGGTGTTAGAAGTTTGTTTCACATGATTTTTGAAAATCTCTGTATGGATGTGTGTGTGTGTATGTATGTATACCGCTTTATCTCCGGATCTACGCGGTCGCTTTTAACCATCAGATTCTCATTTTTTTCGTTTTTTTATTCCGAATTCGGGAGGAAAATAATTTTTGATGATTTACTGATTCGTTTTTATTTTATTTCAAATTTTTGATTTTCGAAAAATTATTTTTGATTTTTTTTAATGATCGGATTCAAATTTTTGAATCGGATGGGTCGCATTCGAAAGAGCATAGAAAAACCTATAATTAAAAAAAAAAAAAATTTCTACTATCACGGTTCTTTTGTTATTAAGAAAAACGTGTTTTTTGTTTTAATAGCTAATAACTCCTAAACTAAGCGGTCAATTTTTTGGAGAAAATTCACGATAATGCAGAATATAAATTGCTATAATCTGTGAAAATTTTAATCCATTCTGTTGGTTTGTTTTTGAGAAAAAAATTAAAAAATGGAAAAAATGTATTCTCTATGTCCCACGTTTTATGAAGTAAATCTGGATTAATCGCTTTGTAATTTCTTATAGAGGTAGATTTTGGATAGATCTCGGCTGAGTTCTTTGGGCTACATGATCGGTCCCTAAATTTCTGAGATATTTGAGGTTAAAATTTTTTTAACCTTTTTTCAAATCGAAATTTCTCGAAAACGATTCTATGTATCTGAATCGGATGGGCGGCATTCGAAAGCGAATTTAAATACCTATATTTTCTAAAAAAAATTATTTTTCTAGCTACCACGGTTCTTTTGTTATTAATAAAAACGTAAACATAGAAAAATGAAAAAAATGAGTTTGGTATGTCTAACCATTGCGGGTGTAAAAATTGACTTAATCGCTTCAAAATTCCTCGTAGAGGTGGATTTTTTATAATTTTTGGTCGATTTATTTGGGCAAAATGATTGGTCCATAGATTTAAGAGATATTCGAGGTTAAAATATTTTTAACCTTTTTTCAAATCGTAATTTCTCGAGAATAGCTCTATGTATTCGAAGGGAATGGGTAGCATTCGAAATAGAATTAAAATAGCTATATTTCCTAAAAAAAAGTTTCTTTTATAGGGTGTTCTGTTATTATAAAAAAAAACGTAAGCATTGAAAAATGAAAAAATAAAAAAAAATGAGTTTTGTATGTGCAATGATTGCTGGAATAAAATTGACTTATTCGCTTCAAAATTTCTTGTAAAGGTGTATTTTTTAAATTTTTATGTCGATTTCTTGGGGCAAAATGATTGGTCCATAAATTTCAGATATTTGAGGTTAAAATATTTTTAGTAAAATTAATAAATGAAAAAAATTGAGAAATTGCCGATCACTCAAAAAACATGTATTTTTTTATGAATAACTAAAGACGGTATTATTTAAATAAAATTAAAAATATACCCCTACAGCGAGTTTTCAATCATTATGAAAGCAGATAAGATTATGAAAATAAACAATTTATTAAAATAATACAGATGTTTGTTATTTCTTAAAGAACTAATTATTTTTTTGCCTAGCGGGCCGAAAGTACCACTTTCGCTCCCGGCGCCCGATCGCGAAGGTTGTATTTTCGGCCTCGCTAGGAAAAAAAATAGTATACGCTCCACGGGAGTAAAATTGGCCAGCCCACAGTTCGTGTTTGCCACCCGAGCCGAAGGCTTTACACGAGCTGTGGACTGTCCAAGTTTTTTCCTCCCTTGGTGCGTAATATACTATTGAAATATTTTTGAATACTTGTTTTTCAGAGAATATTTCATAAATCGACTAAAAATTTTAACCACTTATTACACTTATTAAAAACTATATTTGGTTAAAATTTCAATACATTTTCTTCATTTGTTTTTGAGAAAAATTATTTTATAAAAGTATAAAAAAAGGAATTGATAAATTAGTTTGAGGAAGCTACGTGCCAATGAATTGGCAGCGGTTTTTTTTGTTGTTATACTTTCCGTAATTGTTATCTTTTGAAACATTATATTTTTTTTCTCGCTATGGAATATTTAATGCATTTAAATCAATGATTCTAGAAGCACGTGCAAAAAAATGCTTTTGCTTACTTTCTGCTTCCTTCTTTCTAAGAATTATACCTGCGGTCATTGTACCGTACCTTTCAATTTCATGAATGAGTTGACTTATATATTTGGAGTGGCGCGATTGACTCTGCAAATCTTACATTCCTGGATTGCATAGATTATAAATTTTCTTATTTTATACGGTTATTATATGATAACTAATGATGTTGTATTTACTATATTAAGTTATTTTTTTCTTAAATGTTCTGCTACGTTTTGATAATTGTTTAAACGATTTCTATGTATTTCCGGCACTCTAATTAATAATAATGATACAGTATCAATAATATTATTGTTACATCTTAATTATTAATAAGTAATCGATTACTTACAATGCGATTACAACAACATAAAAAAATTAATAATTAATTGTTACTAAAAAATTTTGTTCATAATTTATTATAATTTCTTGTCGACCTATTGAACAATAATCGATCACCTTTACACTTGTAATGATTTAAATTGAAATCCTAATCGTTAACTAGTATGTGTCTTATAATCTCTTTTATTCATATAAAAGTGGCCGTAATTCATATCATTCACTTATTCCTATTGCTTAGCCTGCAGCACACGGACATGTGGCGCAATTGTGGTAGTATCTGGCGCTTTACCTGTGCTGCGCTTAGCCTGCAGCACACGGACATGTGGCGCAATTGTGGTAGTATCTGGCGCTCCGCTTGTGTTGCGTTAGCCTGTAGCACACGGACATGCGGCGTAATTGTGGTAGTATCTGGCGGTCTCTAGATTACGCTCGCATGCTGTTCATTCATAATTCGCTTTTCAAAGCCACTGTGCCAAAATGAGTTGTGAAACTGAACATATTTTTTACGGCGGTGAGATTCAAGAATTTGTTTGTAGCCACAAGGACATGTGTTTATCAAGGATGTTTGATTTTATTCACGAGCCGACTGGGTCTCACGCACATAAATTTGTACATGTGGTAGGTTTCTTTGTTCCCATATTTTAGTATATCTTTTCCTATCCTATTTTATTTTGATTCCATGTTTCATTTCTATGTATTAACATATACAAACTTCTTTTTTTCTTATTTTTATTATATGTTTTATTTCTATATATTTTTCGCTACTCTGTTACATTTTCTAACATATATTTTTTCTTTTTCTACAATCGTATAGTTTACATAGTGGGAAATCTCTAAATGGTCTCCGACTTTGTACTTACAATTCAATTTACTTACTATTAAAAGAGTCAGTCCATTCAATTTGTACTGGTTATATATTTCTTGCTTCCGAATCATATTTCTTTTACGGGGTACCACTGAGTAGCGTATTATTCGTAAAAATTCTCTTATTTTGGGAAAGTATAACGTTCTATGATGTGATAATATCATATCAATTGCTATGTCTTTGACTTGTGCGGCGTCTGAGGGGCAGCAAAAATTTATTTAAATTTAATATGATTATTTAACTCCCTGTGTTTATTTATCCTTCCTAGGGATTTCGTAACTACGCTTCAAAAGATCCAGGTGCACGATTCTCGTCTGTTCTCCTTTCTGTATTTTGGCATTATGGGTGTCATAATTTATTTCTATGATCTCGCATGGGCCAACGTACTCCTGGTCAGTTTTTCCATGTTGCGGTTTCTTCATGAGATACACCATCTCTCCTTCCCGGAAATGTTTCGTGTTTTGTCTCTGGTCATAACAGAATTTAGATTTGTATTTAGATTGAGATAAGTTCATCGCGGCCATTGTCCGTAATTGAGCCAGGGAGTGTGTCGTGTCTGCTATGTACTCGTTATATGTAAATAGTTTTTCACGGGGTGGGAAGCTGGAGGGTGTTCGTGCTCTATCGCCCAATATAACCTCGTGTGGGCTGTACCCCAGTCCTTCATGTAGAGTTGCATTGTAAGAATGTTGTGCAAGGGGCAGTAAGACATCCCAGTTTTTGAACTCCTTGAGATACATCTTTAGATATTCGTTGAGGGTATGATGCATCCTCTCGATGCCTCCATTCGACTGTGGGTGATATGCCGTAGTACAGAACTTATTTATTTTGAAAATCCGAGCAAATTCTTCCAGCGTTTTATTCATAAAGTGCGATCCTTGATCGGTTATAAGCGTACTCGGAGGTCCAAAATAACTGATGACTTTGTTAGTCAGTACTCGGGTCACCTCTTCTGCTGTGGCCTGCTTTACTGGCGATAGTATGCAATATTTGCTAAAATTATCTTGTACAGTTAAGATATATTGATTACCTGCATCGGTCGGGTCTTTCGGTCCCACGAAATCCATGGAGATTTTGCTGAAAGGTTTTGAAGGTATATCTGTGATAATCATCAGCAGTCGTGTTTTAACTCTGACGAGCTTCTGGGTTTGACAGTCTGGGCAGCCTCGTACGAATTAACGTACATCAGACTGCATGTTCCTCCAATAATACTCATGAGCTAGCTTATCATATGTCTTCGTTATGCCCTTATGACCACCAATTGTAGACTCATGATATTCTTTGATTATCCTGTAACGATCCTCTACCTTCGGTATGGGCAGGTTATTCCTAAAGAATACGGCCGTCAATTCAATCCCCTGGAAGGTTTTATTGCATAGTTCAATGATAGCGTTCCATTCTGTTATCGATAATATCCTCAAATCTCGTATAATTCCTATGGAGCGTACCCCGAACTTCATTAGTATTTGTTTTAGTGTCTTTACGCACTGTCTTAAGTCTGGTCGTAGGGGTTTACTATCCACATGTGGTTTTACGAATATTCCCAACATTCTACCTTTAGTTGTTTCCGTTGTATGTATCTCCCCTACAGATCTCTCAGAACTCCTAAGTTCGTCCTCCGATATGTATTTCCTTTCTAGTAGAGCTTCTAGGACTTCTGTCTCCAGAAAAATGTCAGAAGTTAATACGTACACCAGATTTTCTTTATACCCAAAAGGTTGTTCGTCTAGCTGCTGTACATGCGTGAAGATCGTACTGTCGCTATTATTTAGGGATCACGGGGGTGAGATGTGCGATGGCCTGGCTTCTGCTACAAGATAGCGAGTCATTATCCCGGGTATGGTAGATACCCCACTAGGTAGCTGTTCGCTACTGTTACCCTCGACCGGCATGCGTTGGTCCAATGTATTTAGTGAGTTCCCGGTTGCAGGAAGGTATGGCGTATAATGATATCCAATAAGGTGTAAATGTAAAAAATCGGGATTATCATTAACTTTATAGTGCAAGAATTTTACTATATCATCTTCGTGATAGTGCACGCATATATTTTTACCATATTCCTGTGCAAAAATGTATACGCAATCGGCATTTTCGAATTCCGTGGGTGATGACAAAATCTCACTTGCTTCCTGAGGGCTGCCACAGTCCCTCCGTGCTGGGCTTCCCAGTAATTTTTTTCGCAATTCTAGCGGCGTCAAGGGCAACCCTAGTATTTTTATTAACGAGAAAAATAAACAGTTACCCCTAGGGGAGCTCGATATGTTAATATTCCAAGTGAGAGATGCCTCGGGTGGTGCGCATAGTGATTCTTCAGTGTATACGTAAAATCTTCGTGCCAAGGCGTCCAGATGGTCGCTATCGCGGACCTCCAGAGGGTTTGTTACCTCTATTTCCTGATGAGCTGTACTGGTATTAGTATGCCAATTGCTCGGCTCATTGTCCGTCCCCATACTGAGTGCTTCTGATTCGGCTTCACTAAATGATTCTGACCCAATATTGTCTTCTTGAATAGCCTCATGATCCATTAGCATGTTATCATTTTCGTCTTTTAGACAAGTATATCCATCGATCTCTTTTGTTAGTGGGCCATTACTCTCTACGCTTTTCATACTTACATCCCCTTCACAGGCTGGATTAATGTCATAAAAGTCTTTCCTCGGAGGATATTCACGGTTCGGGCATTCTTCTTCGTGTGACTTGTCAAACGATGACATTTCGGCTTCAATCGTCAGGTTGAGCCTTGACTGATCCCTTTCCTCATGATCATTAATGACGGGACCCGAATTTATGCCCACCTGTATTTCCTTCGGACCTCCACTTTCTTCTTTTCGTGGGCTCTTTTCATCAGACTCAAGATTTTCGTGCGGGTTGATATTTTCATGAAGAGTTTCCGGGAGTGTGGGGGGAGCCTGCGGTGGATCCTTCATCTCCCATACGTCTATGCGGAGCCCTGAACGCCCGTCTTCCTCTTTTTCTTCCATGTCAACGGTGAATTTTGTTTTTGAGCTCTTTTGTCCTGAATTATTTAATAATTGCCGCAATCTAGCCATAGCGGACTCGCTTATAGGGTCCCCTTCATCTTGTATCATTGTATCTCCTACATAGAAGTCTCGGGTGACTACGGCCTCTGGTGTTGTTATATGTTTGGCGTTAGATCCCGGCCCCAGTGGTACTGCCTCAAACCCATTCCCCGTAGCGGGCATGTTACTTACCTCGCGATTTAGGTTGTCGATACCCTTGCTACGATCGTTACAGGAGTCTTGGTCGGGCTCCTGTGGCGCCGGGTTTTTATCTGCTTCAATTGATTCCTTTAATATTTGCAATATCCGAGCTTGTTCTTGTCTTGGCAGGTGGAATCTATTTTTTGAGATTTTTGTTAACCGGACATTTGTCATTATACACGCGAATTCCACATGATCATGGTAGTCCAAGGCATACACCTGCTCGTTTTCCTCTGATTGCGTCAACCAGTGTATCCGAATACGTCCCTCTGTATTAGATATAGTGTGAGTTGTCTGACAAAGAAAGAATCCGTTGTCCGTGTTTCGTACAGCTAGAAACTCTCCTTTCTCATAGATGATTCCCTTACGTGACGGCCCTGCTGATATTGTTGCCTCTGGGTCTTTCCTTCTTTCAGGTGTGACAAATATCCCCTGTTCCCTTTACTGCGGGTCGGCTAACGAAACTTTAATCAGCTCTGTCTCCTCTCCATCCGTAGTCGTGGGAGTCTCGCCAAATAAGGATTTTTGTCTTAGGGTCTGGGGCCGGGCGTGCTGGTTTCTAGGGAGAAGTACTAAATGGGGGGCCAAAGGTGTACTTGCCATCCCGATTTCTCCTTCCATATTGAGTTCTTTTCGTATGTACGGCAGCTGTCTATCAGTTTCCCCCTGGGCCAATATAGGCTCGGTACCTGCTATGTTACTTCCGCTAATTTTTTCGCAGACTGGAAATTTTCGTCCTGTCTTTCTCTCGGCTTGCTTCGTATATTTGCGCCTTCTCAGTTCCTCCCCCGACTCCTCTTCTGAGTCTTCTCTTTCATCCGACTCTGATGACAAGTTTTGATTTGGTATTTTCTTCGGATGTCCGAGGCTACCTTCACTCGTCGACCCGTGATCTTCATCTTGGTTGCGATTTATTTTTGTGGCTGCTCTGGTTGCGTAACGTATCTTTGCTGGTGGATTGTATTCGTTATAGCTGTCCTCGGTTTCTTGTTTTTCGGCTAATGCGTAAAGTTCCACCCTGGGTCGATCTGGGTTCTCTTCACTGCCACGCAATATAGGATTCCGAGAAAGTGCATCCGCGTTACAGTTGCGTGGTCCTGGCCGATACATTATCTCAAATTCGTAACCACATAATTCTGCCTTTAACCTGTTGAATCTCAAATCTGGTTTCTTAGTGTTATGAAAATGCTTCAACGGTTCATGATCCGTAATAACGGTAAATTTTCGTCCACATAAAAAGGGACGAAATTGTTCCTTTGCAAATACAACGGCAAGAAGTTCTCTGTCATAGGTTGAGTAACGTAATACTGGTCCTCGCAGACATCGAGATGCGTAAATACAGGCGTGATCATTTCCTGGCTCACCTTGTCCTAATATTGCTCCTAGCGCAAAATCACTAGCATCCGTGGTGACGATGAATTCTTTTGATAAATCCGGCGCCATTAAGACTGGTTCACTGCAGAGAGCTTCCTTAAGTTTCTCAAACGCCTGTTGTTGTTCTTCCCCCCACACAAACGGCTGTTTGCCTTGCTCGTCCTTATCTCTTAGTAGTTTAGAGAGTGGGCAAGCCATTTACGCAAAATTCTTTACGAACCGACGATAATAGCCTGCTAGTCCTAAGAACTGCTTAATTTTCTTTTTATTTGTCGGGACGGGGAAGTGGCGAACGGCTTCTATCTTCTTGGGGTCCGGTCTTACCGGCGATATGTCCCAGGAAACTGTCCTCTCTTTGCAAGAACTGACATTTGCTTGGCTCGATCGTAAGATTGGCTTCGTCTAACCTCTTCATTAAACGCCTGAACTTCTTCCCATGCTCCTCCAGGTCTGTGGCAAAGAGGATAATGTTATCCAAATATAAGTACAATTCTACCCCATGCAGTCCGCTCAAAACGAGATCCATGAGGGATTGAAAGGTCGCGGGTGCGTTCCGCAGTCCCATGCGCGTTCGAGTGTACTCATAGTGACCTGCAAATGCCGTTTTATGCGCGTCTTCAGGGTCCATAGGAATCTGATAAAAGCCTGTTTTTTCATTGAGTTGGCGAAAATCAGTGACCATGCGCCACTTCTTCTCTCCGTTCTTACCACTTTTCTTAGGGACTACCCACATCATCGATGAGTATGGGCTATCTGAAGGTCTGATGATTCCACCATCCAAGTATTGTGTTATCTGTCGCTGCATCTCCTCCTTTATTGCAGGGGAATGGCGATGTCTCTTTACTCGGACAGGCGTCTCTGTTGTAGTCACCAACTTGTGTGTGACTAAGTGCGTGGCCCTTAATTTTCCCCCGGCAAGCCGAAAAGCTGCGGGCGTTCTTTTATCAAGTCTTTTATGTGCGCTATCTCCTCTGCGTTTAGATCCTTTAGCGTATCGGAGTTCAGTGCCTCGAAAATCCTGGTTGCTCGGTCTGCTACCTCCTCTGAAATTATTCGCAAAACATTGGCATGATCGGGTTCCTTCTCATAACCCTCGCTATCTTCTATATCGAAGACTTCGTCTTTTTCCCGTACTATTTCGCAGGGTTCTAGTGTAACGACGGGAGCCGCGATTCTAACGGGTTCGTCGCTTATATTATAACAAAGGGCACGTGCTTTGCCTTCCTTATTTTCGACTACAAAATTCCCGAACAGCCGATTTGGTCTAAGGTTCTGTAAAGGTACAAATCCAACCTTTTCTTCTATATTTTGTACTCGAGCGTAGATACTAGTACCCTGGTAGAAATGTCAATTAGAAGCTAGCTATTTTTCAGTTAAATTTATGGCTAAAAACGAACATTGCTTGTATTTGATATTTATGTACCAATCCGAAATATTTTAAGTAATAGTAGAACTTTTAGATGAATTATATTATTTTTGTATTATGATTTTTGCTAAAAATGCTTCCATTTAGTTAACACTAAAAATGGTTAATTTTCTACCAGGGTAACTATAATTTATATAAATTGTTTATGTAACTACATCTATAAATATTTTTGTTTTGCAACGCAAAATAATAGTAGACACATTTTAATATTATTTACATTCTATGTCCAATAAACAAATAATTTACTCACTTTTGTAGCAAATCTTTTTTGTATCAATAAATTACCTTTTCCATTAAATAAAAACACACTAAAGGCTCTGTGCAAAGGTATACTTCCATCTTTAGCAATTTCATGACAATATTTTTTTGTAGCTTCTCCAACTGGTCTGTCAAACTCATCTACAAGTATACATTTTTCTTCTAGAGCAGTTCTTTGCAATGGGTCTATCTGCATGTTCGTGTAATATGATCGAACACTGAGCAGCTCTTCTTTAACCTTTAGACTGCCGGGATTTGAAGGGCTTTAATCCCCTTAGAAAATGTCTAAACCATGCCACTATATCTTAGATATAACCTATACAATGTTCCGATCACAGGTAGAGCCTATATTTAGGCTTTCCGGCAGCCTAGAGGTTAAACAAGTTGTAGAGCCTTCTGTCAACAGCCAGCATTTTACCAGATTTTAAAAGTTGCAGCCACCTTTTCTAAATTGTTACAACCTTGTAACTAAATACAAAAGAGTTCCATATAATTCGTTTATGTTATTTTGAAAATAAAAGCTTCTGACGCACTTACTTTGAGTTGAAAGTCAAAGAAGTGATGATCCGATATGCTGAAATTTCTGTGCCTTTAATTAGCATTTAAAAAGTAGCCTTCTTTTCTTGGAGTAACCTTAGCGATGACTACTCCGCTCGAGAGAAACTCGAGAGAGTTTGGCTATTGGCTCTTACTCCCTCTCTTCCCCCTCTCTCTCTTTCTCTCTCCACGCACTTTTTCCTTGACATTGATATCACAATATAGATACCATTCTTGCATACTTAAATAAAAAACAAATAAGTACACAATATTCTGAGCCTCACACTTGCATTTAAAATATTAAGAGTGCTCTTTACCCTTGTAGGTGTCGTCATCTAGTCTCTTAGTGCATCATTTTCTTTTCCAATTTTTATTGATTTTTAATATTTACTTAATAAAATAGCAAAAACATTGCTTCCACATGCCTAACAAGCATTACAAATTATTGTAAAACAATGTTATTGATTGCAATTATGAAAAATATGTACACTCATGTCATTATATATATATAGAAAAATTAAAAATTTGGTGACAATTTTTTTAAATTTGCCATCACGATTTGAAATTTCCGTTTCTCTATAAAATACGGTTTTATTTCATAAGTGCAATTAATAAATTACTATTTGCAGCAATCAAATTATTAAATAATTAAATAGATAAAAATAATAAAAGAAATTGTTTAGAAAAGTAGATGGCGACACCTGAGACAGGAAACAACAGTGACAGACAGAGCGGCGTTTGGCTCAGATAGTAAGGTGCTTGCCTCCCAAGACAAACGTTGCTCGAGGGGCGTGGATTTGACGTTCGATTCCCCATCATCAGTCCGAAATTTTTGGGGGCATTTTTTCAAAAGTGTACTCGGATTTTTCGGTAATGCGGGAGTTGAAATCATACCCCGAAAAATAGCGGACCGTGTCACAGATAACGAAAAAATAGTGGCTATTGCATGACGAAAGTCGAAAGTCAATAACAGTGAATATTTACAATGACAGAGAGCACTCAGCATACTATAAACGAATACAGACGCATATAGAAGAGTACTCCTTAAGAAATTATCGGACGAAATCGCTGATGGGTAACATGTATAGTGCGAGATAGGTCCTCCAATGTAATCTGTGAGTAACATATGGTATATAATAGCTAAGTACTTATAGGCTTTACGTATTGCAGAATCTCATATACACTACCTGACTATCCGCCCATAAGAAGTGTTCTTTTATATCGTTGATTCTTCAAATAAGTGGAAAAATAACTCCAGAAACTTTTCTTATCGAACCAATCGAGCTGGATGAAATTTTGTTTTTCTATCTAGTATTTGAGCTGTACAATAAGAATCTATAGTTAGTTGAGCATGTAACTAAGTAATATCTAAAAAAGTCGACGGAGTCACATAATTATTATTAGATCAAAAAGAAGGATTTATGATATATCTATCTAAAATAAGCATAATGAATTCTTCCTTTACAAAAAATTAAATTTTTTATCAATATAAGAGTAGACATATATGGGAGCGTCCGCCAGAAACCAGTCAGCGGGCGCGCGCGACACATTTTTCGTGCAAAACACGCTCTGTTGAACTCGCTCGTAATCTTATTCTGAGTCTCTCAGAAAAAAACAAAACACATATATCGATAGATTTTTCCTGCTCTTTCCAATGGTGCTATTGTTTTTAATCCGCAACTCTTTCTTCTGGTCGAAAGTTCGAGTTGAAAGTTCAGGGCCATTTTTCTCCAAGTATATCATGTTTTTTTTCAGAATGCATATCACCACTCGAAAGTACAAGTCTTAAGCAACAAAACCATAAATTTTCAAATTGGAGAAATGAAGGGCTCAAAAGTAACAAGATTAAAAAGACAGCGGCGAGTGGCCGCGCGAGCTCTTCGCGTTGCGCTCGGACGCGCCACACGCTGAGGTTTGGTATAATTAGCCCGTAATTGTATTTTGAGTCTCTCAGAAAAAAACATGAGACACATATCAATAGATTTTTTCCTACTCTTTCCAATGGTGCTATTCTTTTTACTCCTAAACACTTTCTTCTGGTCGGAAATTCAAGTGGAAAGTTCAGAACCATTTTTCTTAAAGTATAACATGTTGTTCTTCAAAATGCATAGCACCATTCGAAAGTACAAGTTATAAGCTACACAACCCTAAATTTTCAAGTTGGAGAAACGTAGAGTTTAAAAGTAATAATTAGAAATAATTTCTCTAGAATCTTCCATTTTCTTCTTCAATTTTTGCATCAAATTTTAGTCGACAAGAATCACATATTTTATCTTTATCTTGTAAGTTCAGAAAACGAGCTTTCATTTTTTCAAAAACAAACCTCAGTTTGGGTGAATGCTTTGCTTCATCAAAAGGGTTACAACAGCGATTGAAAATCGTTGACATTTTTAAGTTTTTTTTATTATGAAATTAATAAATATTAAGAAAGAAAACATTTACAGTGAGTGATAAATACCTTCCAAGGAACTCAAATGACCACTATGTGATCGACTAATTTTTATTAGTTTATGTTTATGGTATGTTAGTAATATAACACCTTTTTGCAATCATTGTTAACTTTTATCTAATTGTTTATATATATATTTGTATTTTTCAAATTTAATAAAGATCTGAAGAGGCTGAGAACCATATCAGCGAAACGTTATCTAATTTATATGAAGATGTTTTAATTCTTAGTAATTTTTGGGTTAACTCTGTCAACTTTGAAAAATTTTCCTTTATTATTTCAACATGAAGAGTATACGTATTACCAAATCTAATATCAAAGAACTCTCCTTTGCGATTTGCCCCTCGAGAACCGAAACTCGCACTGCCAAATCCGGCTTGTCTTCCTCAGCGCTTACCGAGGATGCGGAAACATTTCGTGCTATGAGACTCCGACTCTCGCAGGTCCTCAAATCGTCGATCTGCCTCTCAAGCATGTCAAAACGCTGGAAAAACAGGTCAAGGGTGCTTACTGGTATTAAAACATTGGTTACGCCAATCAGCTGGGCCTCTCCCAGAGGTACAGGTACTTGCAGTATTGCCGACGATGGAGATGCTGCAGGGGTTGATGCATAAGACTGCATGGGCGGTACAATGTGTTCCGTAGTTTGAACATCTGCAGTCCGGTTGCCTTGATCTATCTCAATGAAAGTGTCAGCGGCGGTGACTGGCCCCTGCGCGGCATCAACCCTCCCGTCTTGATGACTCTGCGCCTTAATATTTTCAGCCCGCTTATCATATGAAGATTTTACTTGCGGTGATTTGGTTGTGTACGCCGCGGCTGGGGTTGCTGACCTTAGAGACGCTCGATGGTGGGAGGTCGAGTTTGTCGATGCCGGGCTGCCGCGCTTCGAGAGTGACATATTCTTGAGTTCGCCGGCCTTCTTGTCGTCGATATTCTCTGGTTTTGAGTTTTTGCAAAACTTGCATATGTATTTTGTAGTTGGATCGTTTTCCTGTTTCACTATGAACATTGGCTGGCATATGTCATGGAAGGATTTACGGCATTTGCAGCAATTCAAGATTTTGGCTTCCTTCCTCTCCACTTTTCTACAAATACTGCATGATTTTGGTGCCATTTCAAAATGCACTGCAAACGAGACAATAGATATCGAGCGAATAATTTTAGAAAAATTCAGCTCGAATATCAAAACTTAAATATAAAAAACTGAAATATATAGCCAGCTCCGTTTGTTTTGATTTCGGAGAAAGTATGTGCGAGCGTATGTTGAAATCTGGCTGACTACAAGCTAGGTGACGCGATTGTCTTATATCCACTGCACTTCTCTCTCTCTCTCTCTCTCTCTCTCTCTCTCTCTCTCTCTCTCTCTCTCTCTCTCTCTCTCTCTCTCTCTCTCTCTCTCTCTCTCTCTCTCTCTCTCTCTCTCTCTCTCTCTCTCTCTCTCTCTCTCTCTCTCTCTCTCTCTGCACCTTCCACAACCTCTACTAAACCCGTACAACAGAAACTCGCGGACCTCTCCTGAAATCTACTACGAAAAATTCCCAAGAAAACTACCGGTACTGCGAAGTTCACGAGGCGACAATCCAGGACTGAGTGAAAAAGAAGGAAGCGGTGCCTGCGCGCTTCCGTCCTCTTCCTCGGGGGCGTCTCTCTCTTTCTCTCTCCCTCTCATTACATCAGACCGGCCGGTGGGCAGGTTGGCAGCAGGTATCGGCGCGCATCGCGATTTTATTTTTCCATTTGTGGTGAAACTTATTCATTTAACCCAATTAGGGCTCTAATTACTCGAACGGTGGCTGTGATTGGCCCCGCGCGACGGCAACGATCGACGGGTCAATCCCTGCTGCCACCTGTTGCACGCGGATTTTAAATCGGTATAACCTGGCTTAATTCTCTCCGATTAGTGGCGGCGCGCCTTTAGACGGCGGCGCACCTCCACGCTTTGAGCGGTCGTGCTCTTATCGGCGATTCTCTCTCTCCCTCCTACATGTGCGCCGCTGCCCAATATCTCTCTCCCCCCTGATACTCTCGGCCGTGTGCAGCTCGCAGGCTGCCGAGCCAGGCTCTCGCCCTCTCTCTCGCTCTCATACACTGGTGTGCCACTGCGCCGTATCTCTCTCCTCCTATACTCTCGGCCGTGTGCAGCTCGCAGGCTACCGAGCCGGGCTCGCGCTCTCTCTCTCTCTCGTTCTCATACGTCGCGGCTCGCGCTCGCTCTTTCCCTCTTATGCTGGTGTGCCGCTGCGCACGCTATCCCCCTCAGTCATACTGATGCACCGCTGCGCACTCTCTCTCACTCTCTCGCTCTGCAGTGCGTAGACTGCCGCGGTCGCCTCTCCCCTCCTTACTCAGTCCGCGCAGCATCGGTGGGTCGTCGCGCACTCCGTCTCTCTCTATTTCGCGTCGTTGTCGGCCTCGTGGCCGTCGCGCAGCCTGTACGAGCTTCCGTGGCTCGCGTGTGTTAGTGCCGGTGTCGTGATGTGCGTGCTGTGTAGTGGGTGGCGCGTGTGTGTGCGACGGTGGCTGGCATGACTCCTCAGCTGCTGCTGTGGAGCACTAAGGCTGACCAGCGGGTTATCGGCAGGCGCCGAAGCGCTCCTCGTTAATTGAGGACGATCTGCCACCACCATCTACTGCTATTACTGGCTCCGGTGTCGCCTCCAAGTTCTCGGGTGATGTTGCTGGCACTGATCCTGATGTTGCTGATGTTGATACAGCAATCGTTGATACAGAGGAAGAGCCACTAGATGGCATTGGTCAAAGCAATGCAGAGGCTGTTGAATCTACAACCAGCGACAATAAAAGTCACCTCGCCTCTCCATCCGTAAGAAATAGCGACGATCTGCTGAAGCTATTTCCGCAAGAGGCGCCACTAGGTGAGACCACTCTTCTTGGAGTCTCACAAGTTTTAATTCCGGTAAGCACCTTGTAGCTCTTTTTCCGGCGCTTCGATATGATCGAGAAGCAACTGGATGAGCTCAAATCCCTCATGAGGAGGGGCCCTGATCTTCACAGTGTAACTCCTACGTTCTCCTGTAGGGGCGCTGCTGTCGATGAGGCAATTTTAACAGCCAGAGTCTCTGCTCTTGAGGGAGAAATAGCTAACCACACTGGTGTGTTAAGCGAAACAAACGCTAACATGAGGTTGCTGCTCGAGACTACCGGAGGTTTTAAAGACGACTTACGAAAAGTCCACGCTGGAATTGAGAGTCTCCGAGGTGCTTGTCCGTTTCGAGAGTCTTTAGAGTCTCCCTTGATAAGGGCTGCTCCCCCAGCCTCTTTTGACTCAGCCATCGGCTGTGATACTTACGGCTCACGTTTCTCCTCTCCTCGGTTGGGTCTCGGAAGCTCTGATACGAGATCTAGCAAGGACGGAGCTGAGTGTTGCGAGGTAATGATTAATGGTGTATTGAAAAGTAATGTCGACCCAGATGCAATGAAGCTGGACAATATTGCCTTCGCGGTACTCAGCACCGCTCTTCCCTCTCTTCAGAGAGACGATATTGCTGGCACTCGTATTTTGCGCTCCCGGGAACCAACCCGGGAACCAGGAGAGAGCTCGGTGGAGAGCTTGGGATCGCGCTCGGGCGCATTGCCCTCTATAATCGTTCGACTAGCAAAGCTCAGGTTAGTCAGAGAAGTGATGCGAGTCAAGCGTGCACTTGCCAACAACTATCTCACGACTAGCGATATTAAACTCGACCTGTTGGATTCAGAGTCTGCTTCCTGCATGCCAGCGCGAAAAATTTTTATTAACGAGATGTTATCCCAAGAAAACTTCTTTCTTTTTAAAAACTTGAGGCCAATAGCTCAGGGACTTGGCTTCAAGTACGTCTGACATGCGGGAGGCAGGTTCCTAGCTGGGAGAAGAGGTGGTGAGCGTGCCCATGTCTTCGCATTAGCTGCGGACCTTCAAGCTATTTATATAGCGTGCCAGTCAGTTTTCGCCAAATCAACAGCTGTCAGGAACATAGCACCGACTGAGGTAGATAATGCAGACAAAGACTCGGCTCTGGCAAATGGTCCGGCGGCAACTCTTTGATGCTACTGGGCCAGTGGCGAAGGGGGGACGGTGGAATGGTAGTTTCTTTAAGGCGGGGTTCCTCAATATTAACTCGCTAAGAGCGCGCAGTGAGAGACTTCTATTTATTAATATTTTTGGAATTGCGGAGTCATGGCTGGGCCGGTTGTCGATGACGGCCTCATTCGGGTTCAGGGATATACTTTGATCAGACAGGATCGAAACGTGAATGGGGGGGAGTTGTGCTGTATGTGCGCAGTGATTATACCGTTCGTGTGCTTGACACTTCTAATACTCACGGATCGGGCACGCCAAATAAGCCTGAATACTTGTTTTGTAGCGTGCAGCAGGGTGACTCTCCCCCTGTCCTCGTAGGGGTGATATATAGGCCCCCTAAAATTCAAATGCACAAGCAATCTGATCTCTTCTCCATCTTGAGAGACTTAACAGCTGAGTATAGCCACAAAATCATCATCGGGGACCTGAATGCGGATCTGTTGTCGGCATCCGATGACGCAAACACCATCCGGCGTCTTACGGAAGAGCTTTCTCTTCAAATTGTTCAGCATAGCCCTACGCATCGAACCTCTACCGCTCACACATGGATTGACTTAATCTTGACGGACGATAATGACACAGTACTGGAGTACAAGAAAGAAAGTCTGCCCAGTTTTGGAAAGCATAGCATTTTGGATGCTACTATAGACATCTACTCTTTGAATCCCGTTCGAGAATCTTTCTCTTATAGGGACTACAAGAGCATAAGTCCGGAAGCACTAAATGATATGCTCATTCAATGTGACTGGATGGCCATAAGCTCAATCGAAACCGACTTGGAGGGTGCTCTGCTCTCGTTGAATCATAATCTTAATGTAGTAATTAACAATTTGGCGCCTCTTAAACAGGTTTGCCCGAATAAAAAATATGCTCCTTGACTTGGGCCTGAGTTGAGGCTACTCATTTGTAAGCGCAATGCTACTCACAGGCGTTATAAGTGCACTGGGAGAGCTGAGCTGCTCGATGAGTTTCTCCGACTCAGTGAGGAGGTCGACGTTCGCCTAATCGAAGAGCGGAATTCCTTCATGCAACAACATCTCACTGATGCTCTCGATAATAATAAGAATATCTGGAAGGAAATGCGTAACCTTGGCCTCCTTTCGAAACGTAAAGACGAGGATTTTCACGGGTTCACGCCGGGAGAGTTAAATGCTCATTTCGCTGAGATCTCTTCCTCTCCTTTGGAAGACATAGACGAAGCATTGGACCTGATAAATACTGCAAATGAGGAGTTTTTCATCCGCGCACCGAGATACGTTCTTCTTCCTCTTAGCTGTCGATATATACTGTAACGGATAATTTATTCTCCGGCTGCTCGTAGATTAACCGGTAACAAATAATGCATGCGGCGGTGAGGCTGACCGACCTCGTGCAATACGCGCCGCATGCACTATCGGTCGCACTCTCACACACATTCGCACTCTCACACCGAGACACACGTCGCGGATTTTCCGGCTACCGGCTCATCCCGGAATGATTCGCCCGATCGAGGCAGTTGCGCCCCCTGTCGACGCCTGGACGTCTGTAGATGGAGCACCACCGGCAAGGCATTGGGGCTCCGGCCTCTCGTTGAGCCCAGTGGATCTGCCACTGGAGCTGGCAGGCCTACCGCGTGGCCTCCCTCTGGAGTGCCGCTAGCTGCTCTTGGGCAGCGACGGCCTCCCTCTCGGCGTACCGTTGCTTCCTTTGGCGCTCGACCTCTACCTGGCCCATTCTCTGGTGGGCTCGCTCATCGCTCACCAACCTGGTCAAGTCACCGGCTATCTTCTTATACACGCTGTCGCGGCTGGCGAAGACATCGAGCCAGCCGAAGGCCGTCGCCTCCAACCATCGGGCGACGTGCGTGAGCCTCCAGGAGGAAGGCTTTAAGAGACGCCCACTCCTCGTCTCTGGTGGGCGGCCGGGGTCCCGTTGGCGAGGGTACCAGGTCGTCGCGGGCCGCCTCTATCGCGAGCAGGCCCGGCGCCGTGTCGGCAGCCTCTTCTGTGGCTTGCGCGGTTGGACCCGCGCTGGCGAGATTGGCCGACTGAGCCACTCGCGCGACAATCGCGCGAGTAATGGGATCCTCCAGGGGCGTGTCCGGGGCTCCTGAGGTAAGCGAGAGTTGCGCCGTCGGGGCTACGGTGGCAGCTGGTGATGGTCCCACCACCTCCTCGATAACTACCGGTTCAGCCTCCTCCTCCCGGGAGGCTCCGTTCTGCCCTTGCGCGAAGATGCGGAGTTGGCTCATCATTTCGCGCGCTAGTTGCTGCGCCAATATTTCGGTTGGCAGGCTCATCTCGCCGTTCTCAGAGATTTGCCCTGGAAAATACGGAAAAGAAAGAGTGGTCACTATATCAGATGGTGAGGCGGGAGGTTAATGGGTTTGAGGTTCTTAGGCGCCGGGTATTCCAAAATAGGAGCGATCTTGTCTGGGTCAGGCTTAAAGCCGTCTCGGTTAACTAAAACCCCGAGAAACTAGACCTCGCAGCGACAGAACTCGCTTTTCTCACGGTTAATTGTGAGACCTGCGTCTTTAATGCGCTAGAGAACGTGACTAAGCCACTTGAGATGTTCCTCAAACGTCTCCGTGACGATAATAATATCGTCCAAATAGGACAACGCATGAGGTTCCATCTCCGAATCGATGACGCGGTCCGAAAGCTCCTAAAAGGTCGCTGGCCCGTCCGCTATCCCATAAGGCATTTGGGTAAATTCAAAGAGGCCCATTCCAGGGACAGTAAACGCGGTTAACGCCTGCGCCTCCTTCCGCAACGGAATTTGATGGTAGGCGCTGCTCAGATCGATCGTAGATATATATCGAGCATCTTGGAGCTTGCGAGGGAGTGGGTACACGCTCACCTTCGTTACCGCATTCAACTTACGATAATCGATGGAGAATCGATACGTGCGATTCGCTTTCCGTTGCATCACTACTGGGCTCGATCATTCACTAGTCGACCGGACAATGATGTCCGCCTCGAGCATCTCTTGCACTTGCCGGTGCATTTCCTCCTCGAGCTTTTTCGAGACAGGATAATACTTCTGCTTCATGGGCCTAGTGCTTGAGACTTCAATATTGTTTTCGGCCCAGCTGGTGCATCCTAATGGTGCGTTACTGACGGGCACTAGCTGGTCCAACAACTCTTGCAACTGCCGCCGTTGGACTTCGTCAATATTGGCGAGGCCAACCGAAGTGACATGAACAGTGCTCGCTTCGTCCCGCGCTAGTGATGCTAGTTCTAGCGGAATTCGCTGTTCAACTCCTTCAATGCTAAGCGTCGATTCGCGCGGCCACAGCACGGCCTTGAATTTTCGCATGAAGTCGGCGCCAAGCAGACAGTCTGCGTCTAATACCTCGAGAATCACTACGTCGAGGTAATGTCGCAAACCTGCCACATCAAAGGGCAGGTCTACGTGGCCCAGCACCGCTGCCGTCTTGGCGTTAACGAGGCGTGCGCCACTTCTGCGGTGCAGCGTAATCTTCTTGCCACATGCGGTCGCAATCTGCAAGCCAATCGGGCCTACTGCGGTGCGAGATGCGCCTTAATCGTAGAGCGCACGTATGCGAAATTCGCCAAGACCCACCGGTAAATACCATCGTGAGTATTCTGATTGACACAAGAAACTCAAATTTCCCCCCGAGTCGGTAGAGGTTGCTGCAACGGACGTCGCCGGGGCGCCTTGCGGTGGCGCCGGTGAGGTCGTGTCAGGTTTTGAAGAGGCGAGAGGGACCTCATCTACGCGCCCCCTCGGCCTTTTCCCGAGCACTCCGATTGGCGTCGCTTAATATAGCCAGGCCAGCTACAACCCTAGAATCGTACGTGCTTTTTTGGCGCGAGCTGATTGTTGGCGTTCTTGTAGGATGGAGTTGGCGACACGTAATTCATCTCGCCGTTTCTTGCCGGGGCGTTTCCCTATGCTTGTTAGGGGTACTGCGGCCACCCTTGCGGTACGCTCCTGTTCTCTTGGAAGGACTGCTGCTTGTCGGTGGAGGACCCAAGGGTCGGTCCCTACTCACATTAAGTTTGGCAAGATTTTCGTCTAGCAGTCGGCTAATCAGCTAGTCGAGCCCCTGAGCCGACTGCTCTATCATCGCGGCTAGGCTTGGCTTGCCATCGTTCGACGCGGATTTTCCGTCCTTGTCTTGCGGGATCACACCACTCGTCAAAGCCGCCAGACTACTCTTGCCGCGCTGCGGTTGCGTTTTCGCGGACTTTGGCCCCTTTCAGGCTACGTCTGGTAACAGACTGTCGTCCGGGTTCGGGGACGGTTTGTAACTCCTCTCCGCCTCCCTTAGCGCTTCCGCTTCTTGTGCAAGCTCTACGAGCTTGTCTATATCGGTGACTTTCTCCCGCGGCACCAAGCGCTGGAGTTTGGGGGAGCATATTTCTATATATATATGCTCGAATTGCCTTTCATCATCCCAGGGCTCCTCGAACTTACTCAACCTACTAGGTTCCCCCTCCCCCCAGACTGTTGCCAGTCGCGGGCATGAGGGTGAGGATGTCGTCAGGGACCACGCTCGTTCCTTGCATCATCCATTTGCGGTATGAAGTTTTGCGCTGCTGGGTTTAGCGCTGGTGGCTGTCGCCTCTTTGCGTTTGTCACTGTACTGCGCGTGTCCATTTGTGTACTTCCTTCTTTGAGATATTCTAATCTGTACGTGTTCTGGAAGTTCTCCATTTTATGTTTTTGCGAGCTCGCTTCGTTGCATGTCGTTCTATTTGACATTGCGTACAGGCGTGTACTCGCTATCAGATCTGACATCTGCTCCTGCAGCTACCTTATTTCATGGTCGTAGTCCTTTGCGATTCCTTGTATCCTCATCATTTCGCATGATGTATCTGCTGTTCGTATCATAAAGACCGATTGCGGGGCTAAATGTATTGTGTACGTGCCCGCCGTGCTGGCTACGGCTGTACTCGCCGTTGTCGTTGTGGTTGTTAACGTATTTACCCACGTTGACTGTGTTGTCATAGGCGTTGGAAATCTACCTTCGGCTATTGCTTTTCCCAGGTTTATCGCTTCGCGGATATCTTGCTGCGACGTTTGCCTCGGTCCTAGTTGGTTTTGCGTCGTCACGGTTCATATTTGCTCTGCGGTTGCTGTTAGCGCTGTTGCGCCGGCGTTGTCTCCTTGTACGTTAGTGAGAGACATATCCATTTGGTGCAGTAGCGTATGGGCATCATATAGTGACGTTGACGACTGATGTCTTTGCGTGTTGTATGTACGTCTAGTAGCATCACGCCTTTCCGTCAGCTCGTCCTGTGTGTGTGCGTCAAATGGCAGAGTTTGTATCAGAGTTTGCAATTTCCCGTTTCTTCTGTCGAATGCTTCTGCTTCGTCTTCTGTTTCTTCCGTTCGCATGAAATCTTTCACCATATAGTCGCCTCGCAATCTCCTATATAACCTATCCGCTTTTGTAAACTATTTGCCGCTTTTCAGAAGTTCTAATTTTTCCAGCGCCTCGTCGAGCGGCTCACCTGACAGGTTCATTATCTAGCATTGGATTTCTACCCCCATGGTATCTTCGAAGGTATCGTCGTCTAAGAGTGACATGTTGTTGATCTGACAATCCCTAATGCGCTTCGCGAAGGAATTCGGGTTTTGAAGTTTTAATTTTTTATTATTAATTTTGGTGTTTTTAAGTTTAATTTGTGCTGCCTTATTACCTTTGGTGTTTTTAATTTAATTTGCGCTAATCGCTGGTCAATTCTCTTTTATCTTTAAGTAGAATGAAAGTTTTGATGTTTTTATTTAATTCGGAAAGGAGAAAAAATAAAAAGCAAAAAGAAAAAATTTGCCTCTTCCAGTTCTATTTGTTTTCTTGTTTATTAATTTAACAGCAAGAAAAATTGAATTGACAAAGGATAATTTGTTGTGAAACCCAAAGGGATAAATTCAAATAATTTATAACAGTTATGTATGGGGTCGTTTGCGCTTTGTCTAAATATGTCGCATTCAGATTTACACTTGCAACATACGCATTCAATGATTTATTATAATAGGTAAATTTCAATCGTTAAATTCTGTGAATTTATTTTGCGTGAATCGCGGTAAAGAAATTCCTAGAATATTTTATTAGATGAATTAAATTATTTTATTTTTTTATTATATAAAAAAAATTGTTGCTCAATTATGTAGAATCATAATAGTATTAAAAAAAATATATAAAATAATTTATTAAACTGCGTATTTTATTGGGGGTCTTAATTTTAACTGGAAGATTATTTGGTTTAACTTAAAATTCCAACGGTTATTTTATTAAAGTTTATTGAAGGCTTAATACTTCAATATAATAGAGAAGATAAAAAGAAATTTTGTTTTATTGAAATAACGTTAATGACCTGAATTCCTCTGAAATAGTTTAGAAAGTCTATGCATTTTTGCTGTCAGTTCTAAATTATTTGGTTTTTCTTAAGTCTAATGTTCTGATTTCGTATGTGTTTGAATATAGTTCGATCTTAAATCTTATACGCTAATCGGTAATAAGATGAATATTTCTAATTTTCTAACCTGACTAAAATGCAGGGGGTTGCGAAAGGTTGCATTTGATTTTTAAAGTTTACGCTAGCTGCCTACTAGGTGACTATACGGCACTCGCGTTATTCGCTGTCGGGGCACAATAGTTCCCGAACGATCAGCTGTTGCTGTTTCCACGCTGCTGCGTATTGCGATTCGCAAGTTACGTTGCGTGTGCCTAAATGCTGAGTTTTGATCAGCGAGTTAGCATATGCGTTATTTCGCATTAGCAAATTTTTCTTTTTCCACTTATTGCAATTTTTGTTAATACGATAATAATTCAAATTTTGATTTAATTTGAATATTAAATTGAATGATTTTTAAAGTGATTCCAAATTTTAATTTACTTCAATTTAAATTGATATCGGTGACCAATTACCGAGAGAGGAGACAAAAAAATCCTATTAACTATTAAGTAAAATAAAAGTTAGCTTGTTTAAACAAATGTTAATTTGTTCTATTAATTGTGCACTAACGTGTGCCAGAATTTATACAACTGATTAACGCTTATTATTGCGAGGTCGCTTTCAAAACTCGTAATCGAACAATATTAAAGAATAAGTGTATAACACGCACTGTTGTCATATGCGCGTCGCGTATTGAGTCTCGCGCAAATAGCGCCTAAGCTGAAATAATATTCAGCCGCGCCCAAAATAATTTCTGCTCCGAATATAATATTTGTAGTAGTCTATCTCTCTCCATCACACAGTACGAAAATTCGTGTGCTGGAAAGGCGCGCTTTGTTTACGTTTTGCACGACCCGAGTCCTATGTCCGCGCGCGACGTAAACAATGTCCGCGGTTGCCGTCGCTGCGCGTGTGTACGACGGCTGTCGAATGTAATCTTCGACAATGGCCTTGAATGTAGATGCGTGTTCGCTGGCTTTCCTCGGAGTGTGGTGATACTTAATTACCAGTGTTTAATACACTGATGCGCTGCGTGACCTAATGTCACCACACGCTGCAATCTTCCACAACTCCCGATGCGCGCGAATTCAAATTGTTATACCGGTGTTCTCGAAAACTGTGGGTTTTTCGAGGGGCGCCGCATGCGAGTTATAATAACGAGAGTAAGGAAGGGAAGAACGAGGTAATAGAAACGATTACTCGCGATAAGCTAGGCAGAAACGATGTGGCATTTATTGAGCAGGCAGGTAAAAGGGGAAAACAAGACGGTACGCGGTCAGCTGGCCCGCAAGGTGGAGAGAGTTAGAGAGGGAGAGACACACACACTCATACCGGGATTCACGTCACGGGTTTTCCGGCACTACTCCTCGCAATCGCTACTCTATAATCGAGGAAGGAGTGCGGGCGCTATCCCAAGTGAGATTAATTGTCTCTCGAGTACATGCGGATCTCGCGGTTCTCTCTCTCTCTCTCTCTCTCTCTTTCTCTTTCTAGCAGACTAGCTGTGTGTTTTGTCGTCTGCTGTGTCAGCTGCGTGGACCAGACTAGCTGCCATCGTTGCTGGTACGCCCACGACCCTCACCAGCTGTTTTCATCTAAGAAGTTTTTTGCGTGAGTCAGCATTTCTCTTGCTTTTGTCACACGCAGCTTATTTCGCGCACCACGACCGCGAGCCAGGCGCCCATATTCCTAGGACTCGCTAGCGCCTCTGCGCTTAGTCTCTCATCCACGATCTGCCTTACCGGCTGCTGCCGTCTTACCGCGTGCGTAGACCCAGTTACCATCGGGTGCGGCGGCACTTTTAAACTTGTACTCTAAGCCTGTAAATTTGTACTTTTAACTCGGTCACCATGGCTCCAAGCGCAAGCATGAAGTGCATTGTATGTAGTGACACCATCAACTCTCGCATTAATGCATACGTTAATTTTTGCTCTGAGTGCAAAAAGCCGTGCCACACAAAATGCACGGGAAGGAAGAAAAACGCGCCGTGTGACTTTTGCCGTTTAATTGAACAGCGGCGCCAAAAGACATATGACACTATCCAGCACAAGCGTCTAAGTGCTGAGCCCACTCTAAACTCATCGGTCCACAACACCTCCACCGAAAGCAAAGGAGAAGGGGACTCATCGGCTACAGAGGTATTTGGGCAGCGTGAGAGTAGCGCTCAAAAACCAACGCAACTACCGCGCTCACGGCTCAGCGTATTCGCGCCGTCTCCAATGGGTCCGGGTACGCGTAGGCAGACATTACCGCCCTCAAATGGACTGACTACCGTTAATTGCACGCAAAATGAGCTGCCAGCACAGTTGCAGATCAGCTTTCTTCGATTAACTCTTCCATCTCTTCCCTTTTCTCAATTTTCACTACCATTATAGAGTCGCTTTCGCGCAAACTTGATGACCTGGATGAATCTGTAAATTGTCTTCCAGCATTACATACACAAATAACGACGGTATGTGACGGTTTTCGCGAACTCGATTCTTTAGCTCGCGCTCAAAACTCCCAGCTGGTAGAGTTGCAGACCAAACAGTGTGATTTGATGGAGGAAAATAGTATATTGGAAAATAAATTAAATAATTTTGAAATTAATATCAATAGAATAATTCATGATAATTTCGCAAAATTGGAAAGTAAGATCACCGAAAAGATATTAAACAAACTTAAAAGACTTGAAGGAAACCTTCTAGAGGAATTCCATTCTATTGATCAAAATTTCGGTAACTTAACAACTGGCATGGCGACCGTGATGGAAACCGTCTCTGACTCCGACGCTCCGTATCAAGCTGAACCTGTGCCAATTTCCAAAAATAGCACACAATTTCCGAAAACATACTCTGTTAACACCCCCCGAAAAATTAATAAACACTTTGTCTGTACCAAGCTGTAAAGAAGGTCTACATGCTGAGCAGGATGGTGTGCTTGTGATTTCCTGCGCTCTTGACTTGTCAGCAGCCAATATCGCACGTCGTGCTGAGCAGTATGCAGCCTTCTATAGATAAATCGGAGATTGCGGACATTCGACAGCTTAATAGGAGTGTCGGCAGTATGCATGGCACTGAGACCAGAGAAGTCCGAGGCGGTTCACGAGGTGCCTCTGCCCTGCTAGTTAGGGTTTCAAGTCGTGACCTTGTCAGTCAAATCATGAAAAATAAGAATAAAATTACTGGACTAAATACTCAATACTTACACCCCACACATTTTGGTGAGAACACTGCCTTACCTGTGGCTTCTATTTTCATAAATGAATATTTACCAAGTCCGATTTACAAAGAATTACAAAACCTTAAGTCTCTAGCCGAAAAATTGGGATTTAAATATATTTATAGGCGACGGCAGTTCTTAGCCAAAATGCGTGATGGTGAACGAGTATTTACTTATAGTATGGCCACTGATCTTCAAGCAATTGCGGCATTCTATAAGAATGAGAATACAGAGGCGCCTAATGACAAAGTTGTCGCGAACTCCAGTACCACCGAAACAATGCCAGCCACTAACAATAGAAACGTCAAAAAAGCAAAGTCAAAAAACAACAATAAAGAAGGGTCAAAAAACAAAGATGCTAACTGACTAGACGGGGTTCCGACCGGAAAGCATGTAGGGAGAAAGGGCGCATTGCAAGCGGGCTTTATCAACGTGAACTGTCTTCGTGCTCACATTGATCAAATCCGTCAATTTCTTAGCGATAATCCCTCCTATGACCTACTTGGTATTGCTGAGACCTGGCTGGATTCGGCTGTTTCGGATGACGTCATTCGGATCCCCGGGTTTAAAGTCTTTAGGCAGGATCGCAATGTTAATGGCGGAGAAGTAGCCTTGTTCGTGAGAGAGCACTTGCGCTGTGAGGTTCTAGCAACCTCCGGCACTGAACGGAAGGGCAAACCTAAACTGCCAGAATTTGTTTTTTGCTCCATCAGTGATTGTAAAAATCCTCCTATTCTTGCTGAAGTAATTTACAGACCGTCAAAAATCGCCTTTTTAAAAAACTTGAATCTTGTCAATACATTGCGATCCGTGTCAGGTGACTATAGTTACAAAATAATCATGGGAGATCTCAATGCCGATCTCCAAAGTGGCAGACATGATGCGAAGTTTGTTCGAAATTTGGCGTCTCAACTGTCATTGCAGCTGGTCCAGCACGGCCCCACGCATTTTAAAAGAAAATCTGGCACCTGGATTTATATCATCTTCGTCGACGACAATGACACAATAATCAGCGACCGAAACATTCCAACTAACTTTCACAGTGGTCACAATCTTATAGATGTTACCATCGAGCTCAATTCAGTTGTGCAAAGAAAGACCAACTTACAGAGACTACAAAAATATAGCCCCAGAATATCTCGTGGCTCAGTTGGGCTTCTGTGACTGGACATGCTTTGATGCTGACGTCGTTGACACTAAGCAAACTCTGGGCTGTCTTTGCATCAATCTGAAGGCCGCTATGGATACCTTGGCCCCGGAGAAAACTGTTGCTCCTAAAAAGGACAGACTGCCATGGATTGGTGAGCAGCTAGCGCAGCTTCTCGGAAGAAGTAACACGCTTTACAGACGCTACAAGCGGACTGGTCAACAAGCTTTATACGATGAATTTGTCATACTACGGAAACAACTTGACGAACAAACTGACCTTGCCAAAACGTCCTACCTGCAAGCCAGACTTTTAGATGCCCTATCAGATGGTAATGTTTGGAAAGAGTTGCGTGGCCTGGGGGTCTTACCCAAGCACACTAAGGATCTGAATGGATTTACTCCAGATGAGCTTAACTGTCACTTTGCCTGGGTTTCGGTCTTTCCGCGAGATGACAGTGAGATATGTCGCAGAATTATCTCCATGGGTAATTCTGAGGGTTTTTCCTTTAAACCTATACATTTTAATGATGTAGTTATTGCGATATATTACTTCTCTTCGCAGGCACACGGAGCGGACGGCATTCCGCAAAATGTCATTGTTAAAGTACTGTCAGTCATCGGCAACTTCTTGGTTAAACTCTTCAACTCCTCTTTGACTACCAACGTCTTCCCAGCCCTCTGAAAGAGGGCAAACATAGTTCCTCTGAAGAAAAGCAGGGCGCCATCATCTCCTTCAGATTTCCGACCTATTGCTTTGCTCTGCTTTCTTTCGAAGGTGCTGGAGAAGATTGCACATTCGCAGCTGATGGCGCATCTTGAGACCTCAAAAATACTGGACCCACAACAAACTGGCTTTCGACGATTCAACTCCACACAAATGGTCCTACTTAAACTAACGGACGACACAAGAATAGGCATGGACAAAAAACTGATGACAATCCTTCTGCTGTTTGATTTTAGCAAGGCTTTCGATACGATCCTACCTTCCCGACTTCTCGAGAAGTTAAGATTCATGGGGTTCTCTATGGCTGCCTTCTTGTGGATTAACTCCTACTTTGAAGGAAGGATGCAACGCGTATCCTCTAAATTTTCTGATGAGTCTTCGTGGCTGAGTACTAACTTAGGAGTCCCACAGGGATCAGTACTAGGACCTTTGTTGTTTTGTCTCTATATCAATGATCTGACGGGGGTTCTCGGCCCTCTGGGTGTTCAACATTTATTATATGCAGATGACCTGCAAGTTTATTGTCAAATTTGACGTGATGGACTGGGTGAGGGGATAGCACTGATCCAGCGGGCTGCAAGGGCAGTTTCGGAATGGGCAACTGGTGCCTCACTCAAACTCAATGCAGGTAAGACGAAAGCGATTGTCTTCGGTAGCAATCGATACGTTAATAGCGTTAAAAGTGATTCCTCGCTCTGCATTTATATGGGCTATGGCACAAAAGTTTCCTTTTCCGACTCTGTTGAGGATCTCGGTATAGTACTGGACTCTGAACTAACCTGGAAAAATCGGGTAGATAAAATAACTAAGAAATGCAACAGCATCATGTACCATCTGAGATTCTTCAGAAAGTATACTTCCAAGACTCTTCGTAAAGGGCTCGTTGAAGCACTGTTCTTCCCACACCTGGACTATTGTTCTGTCGTACTGTTGAATGCTTCGGAGAATGAATGTCCCGGACTATCTAGTAGGTCTCTTTACTAGATATGTTCCCAGGGGTAATTTAAGGGGAGTGATAAACGAACTTGAGCCCCCTCTGATGCGCAAATCGTACGGATTTAATTCATTTCAGGTGCGAGGAGCGCATTTATGGAACTCCCTACCCAGTGAGATTCGAAATTTACCGTCTCTCAGTTGGTTCAAGCGCGCAGTAAAGGGGCACTTATCTCACCTAGAATAGATCACCTCGAAAGGGACAGATACATGTATTCTTGTTTTGTCCCATTTACACTTGTTTGGGAATTCAGTAAGTTTGAATTCCCACGCGTTCTCGCGGAACGGCTCCACTCACTGTGTCGCCACGGCGCGGCAGCACCTCGTGGTGTCTCAGCAGAAAAGCTGAGACGCGACACTGACTACTCAAGTTAAACGTGATATGCCGGTCTCTCTCGCTCTCTCACATGCAAATGTGAGAGAATGATTGATGTGATTGTCGCGGTAACGAGGTCGAGGCCGAGAAGAAGGAAGTGGTTCAAGCCCTCGCTCTCTCTGCATCTAGCTCGCCACGAGGTAACACCGATCGGCAACTACACTGCAATTCTCCATCGGATTTTCTCAGCATTCTCGTCGGTTCTGCTCATCTGTTTCACTGGCTCTTCTCATCTCTGGCTCTACTCATCAAGGAAAACTCATCTCCTTGCTTTGACCTCTGCATCGCTGGAGCAACTCACCGTTGCAGTTTATCTGCAGCACTCGTGCAAGGTAACCTCAAAAATTACACAGTGACTAAGCACGTGCGCGGACACAGACAAACTCATTACACTCTTGCCTGGCGGAATTCTCACACACACGATTGGATCAATAAGTACCTAATCGTGTGCGCTCAATTATGGGTCACAATTAAGTCAATAATATTGAATTATGTACCCAACCAGCAGCACCTTCTACCATCAAGGTGGAATCCGTCCACAGCTCAGACAACGAGGATAACTCAAACAAGCAGGAGGAAGGGGCTCAACAACCAACTGTCGACGACAAGCTCCAGAGCACTGCTAGCGGATCTACTACCACCACCAAGTCCTTCATGCCCTTGTTGCCACCTGGTTTGACTGTATCGGACAACTCAACAAAGAGGACTCGCTCAAAGTCTCCGATGAATGTGCCTGCTTCGTTGATCTGCAAGGTTAGCTCACAATATGTGAGACTCCAGAAGCTGAAACGGATTTCCAATTATGTTGAGGACAAGGAAGGCACTGTTCACATGAACAATTTGGTGACGTGGAGGAAGGATGCTGAGGAAAGTTATGAACTCTACGCGAGAGAACATGCACTTATTGAGGATGCATGTCCAGCATCATTCGTGACCAATCCTTATTTCAGCTCGGACTTCCACGACTCATTCACCGAATAGTACCACTCAATAATGTTTAACCTCAGCAAGTTGGAGCAAATATGGCACTCTCAACATAAAACCACTCAACCTCCAAGCACCGGTGAGACTCAACACTTCCAGATCAGCAAGTTGCCGGAGATCAAGCTGCCAACTTTTAACGGAACCTACCCTGAATGGACAGCCTACAAGCAGCTCTTTACTGGATTAATACTCAAAAGGGCAGGACTCAAGGATTACGCTAAGCTCCATTACTTGCGTAGCCACTTACAGGTGCACCACTCACACTCATTGAAGGATTCACTCTCTGTGATGAATCACTCAAGCATGGGACACTTTTGTGGCGAGGTATGAAAACAAACGGGTCCTTCTCAATGATCAGCTGGATCGTTTGGCAGACTTGGCAGCTGCACAAAATAAGAACTCGGCATCACTCAACACATTAGTAACGGAAATGTCCAAGATACGGAAATCTCTCCACATATTGGTACCAAAGGAAGAATTGGGAGATCATATCTTGGCGCATCGGATGGGGAGGCTGCTGGATAGGACTACTCGAGAAGCATGGGAGGCGCCTCGAGCAAGTATCACTGAGCTGCCGACTTTTGAGGAATTTGAAGCTTTTCTGATAGCTCGAGTCCGTGCTTTGGAGATTGCGTCGGATACACCAGCCGGATCTCACAAACCATCATCATCTCCAACCTCAAAGGTCGTCAAGGCCCATCAAAGCTCAAGCCCCGGAGTCTCATAAGCCAAGCCGCCAAACTCATCAAAGGTTACGCACTCAAGCAGGATCCCACAGCATCCGTGCACATATTGTGGAGCACCTCATTTTATTGTTGTGTGCTCAACGTTCAAGCGCCTTTCTGAACAAGAACGGAAGAAGTTTGTCATGGAGAAGCCTCTCTGCTTCAACTGTCTGAGCTTGCATTCTGCAAAGAACTGTAAGTCACAGTACCGGTCTAAGACGTGTAACGGTAACCATCACACCATGATACACATATCACGCTACCCAGACAACAAATCAGAAGGTAGCTCGAAACCCGGCACAACTCAACAATAAGAAAAAGACGCAATCATCTCGTATCACGGCCAAACTCAACGAACACACTCATCTACTCACTCAACATTATTAGCAACTACTTTGGCATGGTATGACTCATCGGTGACATCTCACAAACTCAGAATACTCATCGATTCAGGTTCTGAAGTATCATTCATTTCGAAGGATTCAGTGGATCTACTCAGACCCAAACGGCAATGCTCATCTATACCGATTCATGGAATTGGAGGCACGCATTCAACTCAAACACTCGGAAAGGTTCAAATAGACTTAAGGCCCATCTACAGGAATCTAAAGGTTCGGATCACTGCTCATATTATACGCCAAGTATTATGAATGTTACCATCAGAGCAATGTGCGCAACTCACGTGGAATCATACGGAAAAATTAAACTTGGCTGATCCTACCTTTTGGAAACCTCAACCAGTCAATTTACTCATCGGTGCTGATTTTATGGACAAATTGTGAAACCTAATCTCATAAAGGGGAGTGTAACTGAACCAGTTGCACAATTATCAATCTTTGGCTGGCTCATAGTAAGTCCATTCAACTCAGCTCTTCAACACAAAACAGTACTTCACACAACGGCTACTGATGGACGATATCTAGTCAGATTACCTCTCACAACCTCAGCAGAAGTACTAAGAAATTCATTCGGAAAAGCTCAAGCGTGCCTCAAACGAATACTCACAAAATGCAATCAAGAAAGCATCTACAAGGAAAGGTATTATGCATTTATGGAAGAATACTGCAAATTGGGCCACATGGTGCAGATCCCTCAACAGGAAATATCTGCCAAGCCATCTTACTATCTTCCTCACCATGAAGTACTACGAGAAGATAGTTTAACAACAAAACTCAGAGCAGTATTCAATGGTTCAGCACTCACGACAAATGGAAACTCACTCAACGATATAATGCATACTGGACCCAACCTCTCACCTAACATTGTGGATGTTCTCATATGGATTCGAACTCAGCCATTTGTATTCTCAACTGACATTACTAAAATGTATCGTCAGATTAAGGTTCTTCCTCAGGATTGGAATCTACAACGCATTTTGTGGGTAGATGCAAAGGGTCAACTCGCTCACTTTCAGCTGACTACAGTCACCTATGGAACACGAGCAGCTCCGTACTTAGCAATTCGGACACTCCTTCAGCTAGTCAAGGATGAAGGAGACAATTATCCACTTGCGGTAGACTCACTACTCTTTGGAAGGTATGTGGATGATATCTTCGGTGGAGCTGCATCAACGGAAATTCTCATCGAAAAGGCTAAGCACCTGACCGCTCTCTGCACGGCGGGCGGTTTTCCATTAGCAAAATGGAATTCAAACTCACATGGCTTCCTCAAAGAATTTCTCAAAGAGCCAGCAGCCGAAGAAGCTTTAACTCTAGATGATTGCGCTACAAATATACTCGGGATGAAATGGTCCCCACACTCGGATCAGCTCACCTTCAGAATGACTCTGCCGCTCCACAAGGAGATGATAACGAAAAGAATTATACTTTCAGAAGTATCTCAATTGTACGATCCCATCGGAATAATCTCACCGGTAATAATCACATCAAAAATCCTCCTGCAAGAACTGTGGCTTCACAAGCTCTCTTGGGACGAATCACTGCCAAACTCAATTGTGAAAAAATGGTTGAACATCCGAGAAGATCTCAAAACCTTGAACACAATCGCCATACCAAGGTGGTTAGGAATTCAGGAAAACTCAGTCGTGGAACTTCATGGCTTCTCGGATGCTTCACAACAGGCAATGGCCGCAGTTCTGTACATCAAGACTACAACCCCCTCATCTCACTCAACTTCATCGTTTCTCATCTCCAAGACAAAAGTGGCACCACTCAAACGATTGTCAATCCCACGACTGGAATTAGGAGCGGCAGTGCTACTCACGAAGTTGGTAAAACACGTTTTGGATAACTCACGTCTGCCAATTTTACAAATTCATCTGTGGACAGATGCAAGGGTAGCACTCACATGGATACACTCACACCCCTCAAAATGGAAGGATTTCGTTGGAAATAGAGTCGCCTTAATTCAAGAACTCATTCCAACAGCTCAATGGAGACATGTGCCTGGAGCTGAAAATCCAGCAGACTGCGCTTCGCGAGTAGTACTTACTGCACAACTCAGAGAGCACCATTTATGGTGGCACGGACCGAGTTGGCTCTGCAAGGAAGATTCAGCTTGGCCATCTCAAGCAACCTCCATTCAAGAGAACAACCTTCCAGAATTGAGGGCCAAGGTCACACTCACCACAGGCAAATCAAACTCAAGCACCGTATGGAACATCATCGAGCATTATTCGTCACTCACTCAACTCATAAGAATCACTGGATGGGTAATGATCGCATGTGATCGATTCAAGGCGAAAAGTAAAACTCTCCATGAATCGAAACTCACTACTGATCTAATCAGTAAGGCAAAACTCTTCTGGGTCAAGAAGATTCAGCAAGTTCATTTTCACTCAGAACTCATCATGCTGAAAAATTCTCAAGTCCCAAGAAATCATGTTTACAACAGGATAACTGCTTACCTAGACTCATCAGGAATTATTAGAGTAGGAGGTCGGCTACAAAAAACTCAGATGGATCACTCAAAACACCCAGCAATCTTACCACGGAGCAGTCAACTCACCTCACTGATCATTCGGAATTCTCATCTCTCAACGTTACACGGTGGGGCTCAACTCACTCTGGCACAGACTCGACAGGGATTTTGGGTTATCGGAGGCAGAGCACCGGTCAAGTCACATATATTAAAATGTGTGACTTGTGCAAGGTATCGGCTCAACGGGCTCAGCAACTCATGGGGTAACTACCCATGGCCAGGGTCACCCCATCATCACCTTTCACTCACACTGGGATCGATTACGCCGGGCCAATCACCATAACCTCATGGAAAGGTCGTGGATCCAAAACATACAAATGCTGGATTTGTATCTTTGTGTGCTTCTCAACATCAGCTGTTCATCTACAACTGGTCAGTGACTACTCAACGGACGGATTCTTAGTGGCTTATAGACGGTTCACCTCAAGGAGAGGAAGACCTTCTAACCTCTACTCAGACTGTGGAACAAATTTCATCGGAGCAGACAAGGAACTGAAGATTCTCTTCCACCAAACTCAACGTGATAACTCAAGTCTGTACAACTCACTAACCAACGAGGGAACCAAATGGATATTCAACCCACCTGCTGCACCTCACATGGGAGGCAAGTGGGAAGCAGTAGTGAAATCAGTTAAATTTCATCTGCGACGGATCATTGGGGACACTCTACTCACATTTGAAGCTTCAGCCACTTTGCTCTCTCAGATAGAAGCTCCACTCAACTCAAGGCCACTAGAACCTCTCAGTGAAAACCCAGAAGACCTCAACGCACTCACACCCGGACATTTTCTCATCCGAAAGGCACTGTACTCAGTGTCTGAACCTAGTCTACTCAACCTAAATGAATCACGGCTGCCCAAATGGCAACTCATCCAACGGATTACTCAGAACTTTTGGCAGCAGTGGTCAATTCAATATCTTCAACGGCTTCAATCCATTTCAAAATGGCATCACCCCTCTCATGAGATCAAGGTGGGTTCTATGGTACTACTCACTAATGAACGCTCACCACCGAGCAAATGGCCACTCGCAAGAGTCACTCAACTTCATCCTGGAACCGACAATCTCACCAGAGTTGTCACACTCAAGACGGCAACGACTCAGCTTACTCGCCCAATCTCAAAACTCACCATATTGCCAGTGCCAATCAAGACTTAAATCAACCTGGAGGTTGATTGGCGGGCAGAATGTTTGGGAATTCAGTAAGTTTGAATTCCCGCGCGTTCTCGCGGAACGGCTCCACTCACTGCGTCGCCGCGGCGCGGCAGCACCTCGTGGTGTCTCAGCGGAAAAGCTGAGACGCGACACTGACTACTCAAGTTATACGTGATATTGCAACAATCGCTTCTGTTGCAAGGTAACAATTCACTATAATTGAGGTTATGTTGCCAACCACGTGTTGGCACCGGTGATTAATGGTGAAGTGAAAGTGAATCGTGAAACTCAGCAGTAATTAATAATTAAGGCAACGAATCAATAATCATTTGTTTGCTATTCTTCACTTTATCAGCATCATTGTACGTGAGCCCAGGAGGAAGTTTTAGGAAAAACTCAATTCACTCTCGACGGACAACCTCAGTGTACTCGTAGTCAAACTCAGATCTCACAGGTTCGTTATCTCTAGTGAGAGATTACTACTCAAATTAATTACACTCAATATTAATTTTGGTACAGCGTACACACTACTCGCCTACGACTTATTCAGTATAATAAGAATCAAACTTCTTGTACATGAATTAATGTTAACTGTTGTGAATTATTATTAGAATTAATGTAATTTAAACTCTTTATGAACTGATGTTAAATATTGAAAATTATTAGTAGTTGTTATTAGAATTTGAACATTGTAATTTTATAACCAGAATGTAATTATGGTGCGATTTAGAACTGATATAATATATTGAAGTTTTATTTACTTATGTGTGTGACTCAAATTTATTTCAACACCCACAGCATGCTACTCATATTAATATTATTATGGCTTTCTCAAACAACACTATTTATTCGTTCGGTCCTGTATCCTAGGGTTAGTTGTATGACTGTAATTTATATGTATGACTGGACGAACGAATGTGCTAGATGAATGCAGGAATTTTAGTGTAATTATAGTTTTAGTATTTTCGACTGATAGGTACCTCAAAATGTTTTTATTGTTAATATTGTGTTTTATTATTGTATTCGTCTCTGTAACTTACTGTTTTTAGTATTATTGTATAACTTCGACTGTGGTCTCACTTTGCGACTGTGATATCACTAACGTTACCTTCAGTATTATTTTGACTGTGATATCATTTATAAGGATTTAAGATATCACTTTTACACGCCTTTAGTATTATTTTGACTGTGATATCATCTTTTATAAGTATTTATGATATGATATCACTACCGATACCTTCAATATTATTTTGACTGTGATATCATTCATAAGTATTTGAATTGTGATATCCTTGTTTTATATTTTAATTTTGGCGATTTTATTGTATTATTTTATTTTGTACACTTTGTGATCTTAACACAATAAATAAATATCTCTCTCGCTCGCTCTCTCCCCCCCCTCTCTTTCCCTCTCCCTTTCTCGCCCTCTCTCCCTCTCCCTGTCTCGCCCTCTCTCTCTCTCTCGGTCGAGCGTCCTTCCGCGTCGTCTGCAACTGTAACATAGTGAAGGGATTAGTACAATGGTTATACAGGGAGAGAGGGAGATGACGGAGAATAATTTTCCGTCATAATACACTAGGGGGATACCCCCCTGCTCTCTTCGCTCGCCAACCCACCATTCATAAGTTGGTGAACTATATAAATGTATACATTAAATGTAATCTAGTATATAATATGTTAAATTTACTGTAGATTTCTATTTTTTCAATGAAGCATTACTTTTCAATTGAACATGTACTGTAATACAGTAGTCTATAATACCTGAAGAAGAGCACATTACACATCTTCGGAGAGACAAATTCACCTATTTTGTTCCCGTGGTGTTTATGCTATTTTTCAAAATACCCGGGCCGAAAACACCACATTGGGTTTAGAAATTACTTAAATAATCATTTTGCTTATTGTTGCATGTCTACCTGACTCCTTTATGTTCATTTTGTGCGTTAATAATCAGAATAATGAGATACTATTTGTGTTGTTAGCGTGTATTTGAAAAGCACGCGCAGCGTCTATCGCCGCCGCAGCAGCGACAGAACGGCAATGTCGCTATCATAAAATCGCACCCTAACGTATTGCGAGTCACATGCGACTCTCGACTCTCGCGAGCTCGGCAGTGTTGTCATGTTCTAATGTTTTTCAAATGTAATGGTAAAGTGGGTACAGTTTTTTGAGGGTGAGTGGTGAATTTTTTTTTTCTATTTGTAATAAGATATTGTTGTTTTTGGATAGTTTATAAAGGTACGAGTGAAGTATTTTTTATGAGAGTAAAGATTTTTAACACAATTTTTTAACCAATCATAGTTCCAGTTTACGAGTAGTCTGCTCCGAAATGCGGAGTCAGAAGAAACTATAGTGGATGAAAAACTGAAAGAAAATACTGTAAATGAAACGTCGAAAGAAAATGCAGCGAATGAAAAGTCAAAAGAAAATATAATCGATGATGCGAAAGAAAATGCGGCCAAAGAAATGTCTGAAGAAAATACATCAGATGAAGTAAAAGAAAAGACAGAAAATGGTAAAAACGTGTATACTTATTTAGAGAGGCATAGTTCTGCAATGGAAAAATTCAAAATTGAAATCAGAGGGTTACCAAAGCACTATGGAATTGAGGAGTTTAGAAAATTTCTTAATGATAAGCTTCAATTTAATGCCAGTAAACTGAAACCTTCTAAAAGGGGTAGTGCTTGGGCATACGTGTGCTTACGTTGTGAAGAGTGTGGAAAAAAAACAATCATTGCCATCAATGGTGTTGAATAAAAACATGTAAAATTGACAGCTCAGGTAAAGAAATTTGGCACTTTTTGTTTATTTATTATTAAATTAAAAACTAAATTAATTATATATAATTTATCTAGGTTGCAAAAAAAATTATCAAATTAAATTATTTACTAAAATTGTGTATAAATATATGTATACATATATAATTGTTACATTCCATGCATCTAATGGTTTTTGTGTGACATATGAAATGTCGTCACAAAAACAATATAATTGAAGAATGTAAAATAAAATTAAAAACTTAACGAGCTTACAACAATGCCTCAATGGCGGTTTCTTTCGCGGTAGAGGAATGGTGGAGGGGACGATGGAGGGGGTGGAGGGGGTGGAGGAGCGGTGAAGGGAGTGGAGAAGCCGGTGGAGGGGTTGGAGGGGACGGTGGACGGGACGGTTGAGGGGAGGTGGAAAGGCTGAGATTGAAAAATATCGTGATTTTTGAACGAATTTAACGTTAAGAAGTGGAGGGGATGGTGGAGGGCAGGTGGATCGGGGTGGAAATGACTGTGGAGCGGGTGGAGAGGATGGTGGAGGGACTACCTCCAAATATAACGGTAACACCTACATAATATAGGAAGATACGTATATTCGAGATACCTCGAGATTCGAGTCAAGAAAACACAAAAGGCGTGGTTTCTGTGCAGAAAAGGGTGGTTTCTAGAGCTTTGGGCGAAAAAATACTATCACTATCGTGTCCCCTTCCTCGAAAACCTCCATATACGCCTTTACTTTGAATTTTAAGAATTCAAAAATTTTCCCGATCGTTAGTCGCCAGAAATTCTTATATAAGACGCTATCTCGGATCAGAACTTTATTGGGGTCAAACCCAAGAAATAGGAGTATCTTTTTACATGAAACTTTTTTTTAACATAGTATACCAACAATATATCTTGTCTGTACTTAATTGTAATAATATGAATATGCAATTTAAAAAGGCGGTGAATATATCAAAATCTCGAGCACCCATTTCAATATAAGAATAGCTCGGTCGACCCTCAGGCTTTTTCTACATTGAATACTTACCTTCGGACAGCTCCCGCGCTCCTTGATAAGTTTTTCGGACTTTCTATGGGAAAATCAAGGAGCGCGGGAGCGCTAAGTGGGCAAGTATAGAAGAAGCCTAAAGGATACAAGAAGCCTAAAGGAGCGACCCGTGCTACATATACATTGAAATGGGTGTACGAAAAATTCAATGCGCATTTACGTATATTGCGTTAGCTTTTAGTATATAACATATCCCTCTTAATCGAAAGCAATTTTATTGCTCTACTCAAATCAAAAGATTTTATTTAAAAATATTATCTCGTTCGAAGATATAGAGAGCTGAATTTTTTTATGTGCTGTTTCCTTTCCGAACTTTTCTTCTCCTTGTTCAGATATCCGGTTTGCAGCTCTTACGATACTTCCGGTTGTCGTCTATCTTACGCTTATATATCTATATATATCTATATATATTTATAATATATATAGTTATAGCATATCGTATAGTAAATAAATCTCACTCGACTCGAAAAGAAAGAGAGAGGGAGAGAGAGTATATAACAACAACAAAATTTTGTGACTATTTTTATTCTCTTATATAGACTCGAAAAGAGAGAGAGGGGGAGAGAGAGAGAGAGAGAGAGAGAGAGAGAGAGAGAGAGAGAGAGAGAGAGAGAGAGAGAGAGAGAGAGAGAGAGAGAGAGAGAGAGAGAGAGAGAGAGAGAGAGAGAGAGAGAGAGAGAGAGAGAGAGATGATAAAACGAACAACTGTAATTCTAAAATAACCTCGTAATATGGTATGGTTATATATATTTTTATAATTCAAATCAGATGATGGCATGGAATCATATACTTTTATATATAGATAAGTATTATTTTTATACTAGAAGATATAACATGTAAAATATAATACAATAAAACATCGATATTTTGTGTAACCTTTTTCATTTTCAGATTATACAATTCTCAGTCTTTGGTGAATTTTACATATCATGTTATATTATAAATAATGATATTGAAAATAATGAAATAAAAGAAACTGAGTCAAAATTGAGTTTAGCAGGGAATATTACTATATATGGAGACTCAAACTGATGATAGTCATTCCCAGAAATTTTTTATCCGCACCATCTAAATTTTTCAAATTTGTATAAATTTTATTGTTGGTGGTATAGCATGCTTCTGGATGTTAGATACAATTTTGGAATATACTACTACTGGACAAATTCCATCAATCTTCATAGAGGAAGAAAATAGGGCTAAAAAAAAAAATATTATGGCATTAGGCGCAACAGCCCTTCCCAAACGCATGGAAGATAGTCACCTCAATCGTCATAGCAAACTGTTAGAACCACCAGGTTCAGACAAGAATCAAATACTCCCTTTGTGTCCAATTTCAACTTTGGCCACACCAGAACCAGTTAACGAAACTACACCAGTGTATATATATATATTATTTACATAATCAAAGATCTCAGGAAGTCGACTGATTAAAATAATTTTTATCTATGAGCATCAACGGGCTAAATCAATTTTTTTTAGATAAGTATATTAAAAATGGCTAAATGTTAAAGGAAATTTTTTTGGAATCATTAAAATCTCACAAGTGGATTGGAAAAAGAATATATATATATACATACAGATACATATATACAGATTATTTCATTTTGGATTTTGGAGTTGATTGGAAAAATATAACCTATATAGGTTATATTTATTTTATAAGCAGCTGTGAATATCAATGGGCAATAGCAATATATTATAATTAGATAAGTAGTAAACTTTTATTATAAAGTTATAAATCAATAAAGTTTAAAATAAATATTGTTACTTTGTGAAATCTTGTTTTTATTTTTACAGAGTATATCAAAAAATGTAAGGATTATTACCAAGTAAATAGATCACTGTTAAAAAATAGTTTTTAACAAAGAAAAGTTCATTAATTATTATTAATTATTCAAGTTCATCGAAAATATTACGACACAATATTTTTCAAGATGTATCTATTTATATCCTCAACTTGAAAATTTTTCATATGAGATATAATTTTAGAAGAATATTCAAAATTTGTCTTCACATTTGACAGGACGAATAGTGTACGTGGATGTCAGTGAAGAAAATGACAGTTTCATTGCTTTCAATGAATCACACATAAAACAAACAACAACTAAGATGTTTATTTAGACAGTATTGGACTCAAAGTACGAAAGAAGTATCATGTTTTGAAGTAAGTTTTTCAAAATAAGAAAAGAAAATTGTGATTTTCATAGATCGTCTATCTAGTTGAAAATTATATTGATAATAAAAATGTGATTATTAAAAAATGACATCTAATCAGTATTTTGTGTAATAAATAAAATAAAATACCGGTATGATATAATGCATGAAGTGCACATATAATTCAAATGTTATAAATAACAAATAACATAGTGATTAAAAAATGACGTCTAATCGGTGTTTTGTGTAATATAAAAAAATAAAATACCGTTAAAATGTGTTGCATGATAATTTAAAATTTTAAATGTTTTGAAAATAGCACAAGTGCGCATTAATAAGTAATTACGTGTTATGAGGTTCACAAACTTCATAATACCCTTTTGCATAGAAGAAAATATTGTTGAGTGATACGCGAGGTTATAAATATACAATATAATTTTCAGTGTTTTGTGTAATAATAAATCAAATATAGTACTGGTATGACGTGTTACATGAAGTGTTCATAATCAATTTTAAAACTTCTATTAAAAATCAGTTTCAAATGTTTTGAGAATAGAACAAGCGTGTATTGAATAATTATGTGTTATGAGGTTCATAATCTTCATAATAAGCTTTTACATAGAAGAAAATATTGCTGAGTGACATGCGAGGTTATAAATATACAATATAATTTTCAGTGTTTTGTGTAATTAATAAAATAAAGTACTGGTATGATGTGTTACATGAAGTGTTTATAATCAAATTTTAAAACTTCTATAAAAAATCAGTTTGAAATGTTTTAAAAATAGATGTTAAGTGACACATTTTTTCGATTTTTTTCAATTTGCATTTTTACTTCACCAGTTTTACTCAGATTCATTCGTCAAATATTTTTCAAGCCTAATAAGTTTTATGCGCAACATTCATATAAAGTACGAACGTTATCGGTTCCTCGCGACGAAAGAAATGTGTTACTCAGCATCCTCACCCCTCTCGGAGCTTACCGCGAGAGAAATCCGAAACCCCCAGTCGGTGCAACACTGTTGCCAAGGGTATGGGACCCACGAGTGCGAGAAAACGCGTCGAGCGGGGGAGACCGTCGACGTTGCGACGGCGTCATCGACGCGGCTTGCCGAGGCAGTCCGCATCGAGAGCCTGATCGAATAAGTTGCATTAAGCGAGTGCCTTAAGAGTTACAAGTAAGAAAGAGGAAAAGGGAGACAAGGATAGTGCGAACGATACCATTACATCTTGGAGCAACACATATAATTTGATCACCCTTACTATTATACATTATTAGATTTTACTAGAAGCGCCGTTATATAAAAAATCAAGGAAAACCAGGATTAATATTTTGCAATAAACCCACATTTCATACATTTGGATAATAACCAGTTCCGATTAATACGTAAAAAGTAAGTGTACTCTGATTTTTGATCTTAACGATAGAGCATACATACATATACATAGTATCTCGCTCGAATGTATGTATACTCGCGTGTATATCGGCCGGGCGCATGCATCACAGAGAGGAGTGACTGTGCGTCATACATTTTTGTAAATTCATATTAACAAGGTGGCAAGCGAAATTCGGAATTAAGTAGTAATTTTCAGTGAATCTTATATTCCCCTTTGTGTATACGATTTTTCTTATATGTCGGGTTTCATTTACATGTCAGATTGAAAATAGATGCAAATAGAGCCGCAATTTAACGCAATACATCCCGTTTCGTCCCAGACGGAAATAAGACTTAGCAAATAATTATTAATAACAAAAATATAATTTTTTTTATATACCTGTTTACTTAATAACAATAGTTATTAATAGTTTTAAATTGTGTTGAATAAACTTAAACTTTAAAATCATTCTTAAATCATTATTATATTAAATCATTATTAATTTGAACTTCAAAATCATTATTTTCAATTATCAAAAATTTACAACAGCTATTAAGAGTTATTTACCTTTTTTTCTGATCAAATATTGAAATTTGTACGATGATTCAAAAACTTATGAAAGTAAATAACTATTTATAACTATTTATAACAGTTCTAAACTTTTATAAAAGTCTCAAATCCTGACCTTATAATCTGCCAATATCAGTTATAAACTTTTATTATAGAAGATCATTTTCGCCTGGGGTTTAATAAATAAAAATAAACTTTAAATTCAAGCAATCATTAGAATGCGACTGACCACATTGACAAGTTAATTTCTAATTAACAATTTTTATGTTCATAAAAATACGGAAAGATAATAGAAGAAAAATCAATTAGCTTCCTAAAATTATTCGATTCACTGGGCGATAGTGTTAATTGACAGTAGTTAGATTCTAACGGAACACTGAAGTTCATGAGTCGCAGGCAGGTCGAGTCGGATTCCCCTCTCACCGTAGCTGTCAGGGCCCCTAAAATAAAGTGATTAATAACCCCATAGCACTGAATATTTGAGGAATATTCCCTCAATATTCATTTGCCATTTCCGCAATTTTCACTAATATTCCCTCAACGTTAATGAACATGAAAGAAACCCTTAGGAAATATTCCTGCAAACCTTGATGACCGTTTTTCCATTCCTTTTCTAAAATGATCAGGTAGGCTACCTATTATTGTAATATTGCAGGAATATTCGTACAAGATTAATTAATACCAGACGAATATATAATTAAGTTACACCAATTTTTCCTCGATTAAGCAGTATTGCAGCAATATTCGTACAAGATTCATCGACACGAGAGGAGCATTCAATATATTCCCCTATAACACTTAATATTGGAGCAATATTGCTTCAATGTTGCTGCGACATATTCGCCATATTCACTAATATTCCCTTAACGTATACAGGTAACGTTAGTATTTAAGTTGTTTATTTCACATAGATAAGGCGTAAAATTTTGAGTCCTCATCCCCCATTGCAAACGGGATATCAAAAACAAGGCAAGCCTTGTAATTCGGACTCTTCGTAAAGAGTCATTTGAACGGTGGAATTATACGGCTTATATACTCTCGGCCACCCAGTGTAACCACAGAAAGCGCTACCGGTACGCCGCATGGCGGATAAATAGCCGAAGCTTGCATGTCGAGAGCCGCCCATCACAAGTTTCCCTTTATCACCGCTATGCGGAGCGCCGATAGCGCTTTCTGTAGATACACTGAATGGCCGAGAGTATATAAGCCGTGAATTTCAACCGATCAAATGACTCTTTACGAAGAGTCCGAATTACAAGGCTTGCCTTGTTTTTGATATCCCATTTGCAATGGGGGATGAGGACTCAAAATTTTACGCCTTATCTATGTGAAATAAACAACTTAAATACTAACGTTACCTGTATACGTTAAGGGAATATTAGCGAATATGGCGAATATGTCGCAGCAACATTGAAGCAATATTGCTCCAATATTAAGTGTTATAGGGGAATATATTGAATGCTCCTGTCGTGTCGATGAATCTTGTACGAATATTGCTGCAATACTGCTTAATCGAGGAAAAATTGGTGTAACTTAATTATATATTCGTCTAGTATTAATTAATCTTGTACGAATATTCCTGCAATATTACAATAATAGATAGCCTACCTGATCATTTTAGAAAAGGAATGGAAAAACGGTCATCAAGGTTTGCAGGAATATTCCCTAAGAGTTATTAATTCATGTTCATTAACGTTGAGGGAATATTAGCGAAAATTGCGAAAATGGCAAATGAATATTGAGGGAATATTCCTCAAATATTCAGTGCTATAGGGGAAGTATCTGAATGTTATATGAGGACACGTGTTCCATACAGTTCTAAATTCAATTGGGTTCAGTTATAAGAGTTTATTTGAAGAAAAAGAACGAGTTTGAAGTGTCTTTAAAGAAAAGAAATCATTAGATTGTATGATATTATCAATTTGTTTATGTAGAAAACATCCTTTTTTTCCCTAAAGTATCTGAATATTTTTATAAAAAAGGGGGTTAAACACATTAAAGCTTTTATTAAATCTATATTATTGTTTTTTCGAGATAACTAAACGAGTCTAGCTTATTTTGGGGATCTACATATAGTAAACGATAATCGATCGTCAACCCCCACAGGGTTTTCTCGGTTTTTGACCTTTAAATATAAAACATTGAGTGGTTGGTCAAAGTAAAGATACTTACCCCTACTCACAGAAGCGAAGAGACAACAGAGGACGGACACCCAGTAGTGTTGGGCGAAGGCGAGGGGAATATCCTCCAGGTGTCGTATACACTACCAAGTTTTATCCAACCCTTAGTTTCCTTCTTCGAATTCTTCGCAAGTTAACATTTCCTGTCCCTTGTCCTCCCTCTGGATAGGGAAATGCAGATGGCAATTACTATTTTCCATTGAGGAGGCGATATCCAAACAATTATCACCCTGCATCGTGCATTTCTCCTTGCGGGTCCTTTAGATCTACATCTGTCAAGGGTGAGGGAGAGATCAGTGCATTACCAGAAGGTCCCAGAGGTCTATCAGGCACAGAACCCTCTTATTGATCCACTTCGTCCACCCCCGAATTCTTCAATAGGACCCTGTCACTTGGAGGTGCAGAGTGCATGTGTGTCACAGTATACCTATATACATACACATGAATATCTAGTTATATAGTGGGCGGATCAATTGCAGACAGTCATCTGAGGGTTATTGGCTATCCACGAAATGCTTCCCGTCTGGAAAAAAGGAAAAAAAACATCACCAAGAAACAGATCCTCATTTTATCATTACTGATATATATGTATAAATGCACGCGCTCTGGGGACACGAGCGAAGACTTATCTGACTAATTGGAACCCCTTCTGCATTACCACCCTTCTCGGTGAGAATCTACCCGGGCTGCTCCTTTTCCTATTGATTCTTCTTATTTTCCTCCGATTTTCACCTTGATATCCTCGCACAAGTCAGATCCCCGTCGCCGTCGGTCGGATACTGTTGGGTGTGAGTCAACTGTTCGCCGCCTCCGCCTCCGACCGAGTATACATAGAGTACCGCGCGGACGAGGGCGCGCCGACCGCCACGGAGTATATAGAGTACGCGGAGAGTCCGTGCGGCTCCGACGTTAGGTTGCGTCTGCATAGGTGTAGGGGAATCGAATCACACAAATCAGTTCATAGGTTCGACTATAAGTAATAATAGGAGTAAGTCATATTTCGGGGTACATTTAACAGGGTTAAAACACTTACCGAGTTTTAAGTTAATAATAATCAACTCTAATATTAAGTAGTAATTGATAAGGGTCTTCGTATCGACGGAAATAATACACCGTTTTGTATTGGAAATAGTGATTACAATAAAGTTGCTTGTGTTCTTTTTAATTAACAGATCGTGGATATTTATTTCTTTCATGCAACATAGATCAATATCCTATTTAAGCTCTAATAACGTAACGATCTCTACATTCTGAAGTTTCATTGATACCAATCCATATATCGAAGTGTTTATGGGGACATTTCGACGAAACAGGTAAGAAGCAGAGGTCCTCCTAGAGTAAGGCGGACAGATGTCTTAGGAGCGTCATCCAAAAATATCTTCCATATATATACCCAATCCCGATTTGAGGTATAAGGGGAGAGTTACGATATTGTTTCACGAAATATCGTAACAATAGAACAAGCGTGTATTAATAAATAATTACGTGTTATGAGGTTCATACACTTCATAATAAGTTTTGGCATAGAAGAAAATATCGTTGAGTGACACGTGAGGATATAAATATATAATATAATTTATGATGCCGATTTGAAATATTGGTCTGAGCCTTGGTTTAAAAAGCATCTGTCATCTTTAAAAAACTTAGTCGATGTCAGTGCTGTGCTGTTGTACATATTTATTCAAGTGTCAATGAAAAGATTATGTCTAATAATGTTGATTACAGGTAATTGGGGAGGTCGGGTTTAATAAAGAAAAGACTTTCAAAGGAATTTATTTATTCATGGACACGTGTCCCAAATCACTTTCGGATGCGTGCGCCAGAGCGGTCGGAGCGAGACTGACTCGCCAGCGCCTCGTACGCGCTTTTATCCCTCCCGTCAGCACTACCGCCCCCCACCGCCGGCGCGTCTGCGCGCCTGACCGCGCGAGGCGGGAAGCTCCAGCGAGCGTGGCGCCGCCGCGCGGGAAACGGGCATAGCCGCCGACAGCGCGGGCTTACGGCTGCGTCGCGTTCACAGTTCGGGTTCTCGGGTACGCCGTTCCTGACTCCGCCACAATCAGCCCCGAAGACCCTCATGTGCGTAAGGTGACCCGCAAAAACCCGGGAGACATAGTCCCTATCGGGGTCGGTGCCGGTCTGAGGTCGGTGCGTCCACCTCCCTCAACACGTAAGCGAATTTACGACCACGGATTTCTCCGCGCCGCTGGGCGTAACCAGAAAACCCGCGCTCCTCACCAAACCATACACCATTTTTTACCATCACGAGTGGGTCCGACGTGCCAGTCTCTCTTCGCGCCCCTCTTACATAGGTTGATACACGCATTTACATACATTTAGCGGCAGTTACATTTTAATTACAAATAGCGGGCCCGCAAATACAACTTAGACTAACGCAAATACGTAACAAATTACAAAGGTAAAAGAGCAGATCCAACTCACAACACATACTTACAAAGGCTTCTAACAAAACGGTAAGTATCACTTATAACCCCCCCCCCCCTTTTTTAAATGAAACAAGAAAAAAGACAATCAACTATGTCTTATCGGTTCTGTCCTAAACAAATAAACATGGGAATACTGAAAAAATTAAAAATGAAGTGTTATTGTGAAAATTTCAACGAATAAAAGTGCTTAATTAATCTAATATATGATTTTCTCACCATGGGAGACGTCAAAATGTTTCAGAGTTCTTAGCAAATATTTTTCTAGACAAGATTCAGATAATAATTTCAAAAAGGTTTATTTACACAATAATGTCAAGAAAGCTTTTATTCTCAGTGATTCTTAGTTCATAAACTGGTTGTATTTTGAATTAATATCTCTTTAAACAACTGTTAAGTCGCTTTTAAAAAAAAATTGAACCCCCCCCCCCCTCTCTCACTCTCGTCTACTCAACAACTGTATAAGGACTCCACAAAAAACTTTAAGACGAGCCTAAATATTTTTTTGAAACAGCTAACAAGACGTTCTGTACAAGAATAATATACTAACAAACTTTATTTTGGAAGATCTACAGAACTCCTTAAAAAAACATTCAAATTTAAAACTTTTGTGAATAACAATACTACCATTTAATAATGATATTAAAAATATACTATAATAAATTCTCATAACGTTATCACACAATGTAATTATTATCATATGACTTTATAATTAACTGTATTGTTAATTAATCATACCTAAGAAAATACATATTTGATTATATGAATATTTCAAAAAATTTTACAATCTAATGATTTTATCGAGCTCCTTGAAAAAACATTCAAATTTAAAACTTTTGTGAATAACAATACTACCATTTAATAATAATATTAAAAATATACTATAATAAACTCTCATAAGGTTATCACACTCTGTAATTATTATTTTCCCTTAAAAAGTTGTGAAATCCATCTAAAAAAACATTTTACAAAAGTTTAAACTAAGGCAAGTATTAGTCTCTCTCTCCCTCCCTCTCTCTGCCGCCCTCCCTCTCTCTGCCGCCCTCCCTCTCTTTCTCCCCCGATCTCTTTCGCCCTCTCTCCCCCTTCCTCTCTGTTCCTCCCCTCTCTCTCCCTCTCTCTCAACATCCGTCAAACGGAGTACCAAAAACTTTAATGGGAGCTTAAATATTTTTTTAAATAATCAACATGTTTATTAAAAGCTAATTTTTAAGTACTTTCTAACAACACAATTTGTCTAGTCCTTTTAATTCTTCTAGTCTCATCTATTCAATAAGCACTCTGCAAATGGTAATAATTTTTTTCATGACTGTACCAATAATAATATTGTTAATATAAAACTTTCTACGAAAGTATAAAATAAGGCAAGTATAGACGTTTTTTCTGTATAATCTATAAAATAATAATATTTATGATTTTTTTAAAGAAATCAAATAAATACGAGTGAAAAAGTCTTTTACTTCTTTGAGTCATTGTATGCTGAACAAATTATATGTAAGTAAGTACATTCAAATTGTTCATTGCAAATAAAACAAATGAAAATTGTGAAATCAATTATCGATAGTCAAGTAATGCAAACAACTCTCGGAAACAACTGTATGACTATTCTCAGAAATGTATTAAAATTTGTTCATCCTTCTATACAAAATAAACACAAGAAAGTACTGAAATCAATTTATTGTAGTCAAGTACCCATAAGTTAACTTGGCTGAATAATACAACTTTTCGTAACTACTTAAAAATATTCAGTCAGCGGGCATAAAGTACTACTTAACGCCTAACAGGCGTAATAGCTCCCATACTCCTACCAAACTTTATAGAACCTACGCAGTTTACGCCCGTGTGGGCGAAAATTATTTTAATTATATAACTATTATGCCTTCTTTTTATTTCTAAAATTCATAAGAATTTTATCAGATATTTACGAAAAGTCAAAGCCTATAGGTATAAAAAAATTACATAGTTACCACCACATCCCCATTTTTCATTGATCTTTCTCCAATCTCCCATACATACTTGGCGGGCCCGACGGTTTGCAGTTTAAGGTGTAGACATGGTCATGGTAAATGGGTTGCTTCTACATATTAAATAGGGCTCAGTATTGTATTTATTACTCTGTTTTTAAATAGAAAGTGCAAACCCGCATGAAAATATTGGACATCAGATTTCATTTGAGAATATCGGACATCAGATCTCATATGAGATCTCATTTGAGATCTCATATGAGATCCCATAATATGAATTTCATCATGTTAATATTAAAAGCGATTCTCAAGAACTTCTGATTTAAAAAAAAAAAAAATTGATTACAAGCAAGCATTCGAGTTTTTCAAGAGCCTAGAGAATGTCCTCTACTTTAACAAAAACACTAACCCTAAATTGAGAAACGATGTCTTACACATTATTAATAACAATATTTCCAACAAAAGACACATCGCGTACACAGACAAAATCATAAATAGTAACTTAATCCGCACACAAAAATTTTTAAAAGAAAATAGGAACATTTTTTTCACAAAAGCTGACAAAGGTAATGTCACTGTCGCAATCGAAAACGAAAAATACATTGAAAAAGTAGAGAATTCACTTAATGACACGAAGTATTATTTACCCATCAAGAAAGACGCAACCAAATTAATACAAACAAGAATAAACAAACTCATTGACACATGGGTAACAAGAGGAGTGTTCGAATGTGACGGAGCATTTAACCATCTTTCCTCCAAAACAGAAAATACCTTCATTCCTAAAGCATATGTCCTTATCAAAATACATAAAAAAGATTTTCCAATACGAATCATTGTCTCTGCCATTAATAGCCCTACTTACCAATTCGACAAAAGCGTCTCAATCCTTTTTAATAAATATATTCCTAAACCATCATCATCCATAAAAAATAGTCAGATCCTGAAAAATAAACTCGACAATTTAATTATTCCTTCCGACTACAATTTAGTCTCTTTTGACGTCGTTTCCCTATTTAGTAACCTTCCGAAAGATCTTATCATTCAAGCTGTTGGTGAAAAATGGAAATACTTAAAGAACAAGATAAATCTCTCCAAAATTGAGTTTTTAGAAGGCATAAAAATTCTCATAGATTCTACATACTTACAATTCAACAATAAGTTTTACAAGCAAATCATGGGAGCCCCGATGGGTTTTTGCACGAGTCCTTGGTTCGCTGACATGGTACTGCAAAAACTCGAATTGCACTGCTTAAACATTCTTAATAACAAAATACTTTTATACTGTAGATATGTTGATGACTGTTTTTTAGTTATAAAAAACGATAAAATGGAAGAATCGTTACACACCTTTAATAATTACAATAGCCATATATAATTTACATGGGAAGGAGAATATCAAAATAAGATTAGTTTTTTAGATATGGAAATCATTCGTCAACCTAATAACCCCCCAATAACTAACTGGTATAGAAAACCCACAGCTTCAGGTACATATATTAACTTTCATTCACACCACCCTCTTTCACAAAAAATAGCTATTATCTATAACTTGATTGACAAAGCCATCCTTCTCTCACATCCTTCCTTCCACAATAATAATGTCATAATCATAAAAAATTCCTTTTAGCTAATGATTACCCCCTCAACATTATTAATAAATACTATAAAAAAAGAATTTCCAGTCTCAACGCCCGCACCACTAACAATAAACAAAATCCTAACAATCACAACAAGAGTAACACTGCTGTTTTTCCGTACAACAAATTCATCAACAACCACTTACAACACACACTAAAAAGCCATAATCTTTCCCTTATCAACAAGACTACCACCAAATTTAACAGATATATCAAACTCGGAAAAGACAAACCGGAAAAAAACAACATTAACAATATCGTTTATAAAATAGACTGCAATGATTGCAATGCAACATATATAGGCATGACTTCCAGACCTCTTAAAAAAAGACAATACGAACATCAGTATTGTGTAAAAAACAAAGACATGAAATCCCCCCTCGCACTTCATAACATTGACACTGGACACAATTTTGACTTCGACAACATCAAAATAATTGACAGAGAAAAATCAAATTATAACAGGAGATTTTCCGAAATGCTTCACATACACTATTTTGATAATACTATTAATAGAATTGAAGACACTAATTTACTTAAACACCTATATAAATCATCCATCAACATTATTAAAAAAGCCAACAATCGTTCCCCATTGCATCAAAAAATCCAAAAAATCCAAATAACAATCCCCTCCTTCCATCTTAAATCTCCTTCCAACTTAAATTTCTTACCATATTTGATATCATACAAACAACGTACACACACATTCATACTAGTCAACTATATAATCCGTCTCCACTGTATCGGTTCGTCTCAGTTACAAATTTTTCTCGACTCGTGAGAGAGGGTCACGAATAAAATCTAGTGGACCCCCTCCAGAGTCGGAGAAAAACTCGGATTTCGACGTCGTTTGTAAGTCTCTTTTAAAACAATTACATTCTTCAGTATTTATTTACATTAATATTCAATTGTTATCTCAATATAGATTCAATAGTACACTGACTAGGTAAGCTAAATTCTACGGAATTATGCCTTGTTTTTATATTACTGTGGTAAGAATCAACTTTGTTTTCCTTACAAGAATTAAATAATGTATAATGACTCAATTATGTATTATGATTATGTAGCCTTGAAGAGGGAGGATTATGCTTCCGAAACGTCGGCAGAAATAAAGAGTAACTTTTAACTCCAAGTGATGAATAGTCGTTTTTTCCGACACTATAATACTTTCATCGAGTAATAAATTCAAATTTACTATTAAATAAAAAAAATAATTGAATTTAACCATAAGTATCTCAGAAATTCATAAATGAATATATGCATTTCCCGAACTCACTACCAATACTCTACACTCTCTACAACAAATATACTATATCTACACAAAATTTTTAAGTGATTTAATATTTTTTTTCTTTCATTATCGCCAAGCATAGAAAATGAACCATTTTCTCAAATGTGAATTTTTTTCTTTTGTAATCAATTTAAAAACTTAAAGGTTTCATAAATTATATCAATTTTTACATGAAAATTAGTCATAAAAATCTACATTGTATCATCGGAGGCTCCGAAGCGATGTGCCGCACTTATCTATGAGGGATCCCCCAGGGGAACCAAAATTTTTCTTTGCCAGAAAACAAAAATATTTTTATTAAAATTAGTACAATATCATTTACTTCATATATAGGCTTATGATATGTTATGATACGTAACAATAATATAACAAAGCCCACAATATATACGGCATGCTTTTATGGAATTATATTTATATTACACTGTAACTTTCCTATCATGCCGTAAATTATGGTTCGGTACCAAAATTCGGAAAGGTTCAGATCGGAAAAGAAAAGTAGAGGAAAAGTTTTGAATGTTTTTTTCTGAACCTTTCCAGATTCTGAAACCGGACCTTCCCTTCAGAACATTTTAACCAGGATTAATATTTTATTTAAACTATACTATAAGAATCTGTGACTAAAATACTATAATCTCAAAGTGGTTTGATAAAGAAATTAAGGGCCCGGAAACAGAAAGATTGTATAAATATTTTTCGCCGATTGACCACCCTATTAAAAATCACTGATTGAATCCGATTAATTCGGATTGAATTTAGCGGTAAGTGAATCCGGAATTATTGTATTTCAATCGGGTCAATCGGGACCCCCGATTGAAAGTGAATCAGTTCCAATGCCGCATCAATCAGAATCTGATTTTATACGATAGTTCCCGATTGAATTTAATCGAAATCAATCGGTTCCAATGATGTTTTTGATGAATTCGTTTAAATCGTCGAAAATTAGTAATAGTTTGAATCGTTTTATATCCCTTTCAATAGTAGCATTTCTATTTAACTCATGTATCCGGTTTTATCAAGTGTTTCCGGATTGTATTTAATCGGGATCAATCGTCTAATTGTAATATTATACATTAAAAGGCTTATCTTCAAATGTGATAATTGTCGAAATTTGGATATAACATTTCATTTCTAAGTTCATTATTTCTCATATTTGCCTAAAGTTACCTGACTCGTGAATCCGTTTGAATCACTTTTTATCGTGGGAATATACATTTTAATCCGGATTTTCCGGATCAAGATTTCGGATTCAAACGGATTAACTATTTTAAATCTGATTCAATCGGTGATTTTTATCAGGGAAGAGAGAAAAATGCTATTTTTTCACCAAGAGCCTATGTTAAAAATTAAATTTCCAAATATTTTTTGTCTAGTTCACACCGGTGATCCTAGCTAAAAAAATACTAATAAAAAGCTTAAAATTTACACTTCAATGGGTATTGTTTTCTTTTTACTTATGGGTTTTCGAAATTCGTCAGAGCTACCTTAATCAAGAGGTATAACGTTTTTCATAAAATTATATTTTCCTGCGCAACTACAGAATGTATATTTGTTTCCGGTGTGGACTATTAACTTGCATTAATAATATTATGTAATTTAATAATTCCTTTACAAAATAAAATGACAATAGAAGGTATTAATTACATTTACTAAGTATTACAAAAAGTAGTATTTAGTAATACCGGTATAAATTTGTAGAGATTCGTGAAAATGTTGTAGAATTATACGATAAATATTTCACACCCGGCCTGTTGAATGTCGTTTTACTGAAAAAAGCAAAAATTGAAAAGAATAAATCTATCTCGGCAGTCGGCAATATGTTAAAAAGGTTCTTCGAAATAGTGTCGTGTCAAGTTTGATTTTTGCATTCGTTTTTAGTGCATAAAGTACTATACTTTTCTTCAGATTTGTGCGATGCACAATGCAATGCAAACAATATTCATTTAAATTTAATAAATATTTACTCAAATCAAAATTAATTTTTTAATTTAAATGAATATTTTTTATATTTAAATAAATATTATTGTAATTTATATAAATATTTATATAATAGTATTCAAATAAATATTTATTTGAAAATAGAATTTTTTTTTTAGTGTAAAAATGCATTATACGTTAACGTTTATGGCCTCATGAAGCACCTTCCCCCAATTCCAAACATTAAGAAAACTCATTTTTTTGACTGTTTAGTATCATAAAAGCATTTTTTTTCAATTCGTGTATGATAAAGACCTTTTTCTTGCCTAAAAAGGCGAATGGGAAATCGAGCATTACGAGCATCTAGGGAGCAGCGGGAGGAAGACAACTTATTTAGGCTCCTGTTACTCTAATCTTTTTACTTATGCTTGTACATAACATCAAAACCAAAATATAATATAAAAATTAAAAGTATAATTATATTGTTACGACCCGAGTTGGGGTCTGTGAGCAGAAAGGCATTTCTGCAATGGTTGCCTCGTCGATCAAATAAATTGTGAGTTCGTTGTTCGAAGCGCTGAAGCGCAAGGATTTGAGGGAACTATGAAATGAGAACTCGAACACAAGAGAATTAAACTTTAACTCTGAAGTTTATTTAAATGTAAAAGAATTTTTTTATAAAAGTAAAAACTTAGGCAAGTATATACAATCCTTCAACACATATAGTATTGTTAATAAAACTTTCTACGATAGTATAAAATAAGGCAAGTATCTAAGTTTTTTCTGTGTAATCTATAAAATAATAATATTTATGATTTTTTTAAAGAAATCAAATAAATACTAGGGAAATAGTCTTTTACTTCTTTGAGTCAATGTATGCTCAACAAATTATATGTAAATACATTCACATTCTTCACTGGAAATCAAACAAACAAAAGTTGTGAAATCAATTTTTAATAGTCAAGTAATGCAAACAACTCTCCAAAACCATCACCGTATGACTGTTCTCAGAAATTTATTCAAACTTGTTCAGCCTTCTATACAAAATAAACACAAGAATGTACTGAAATCAATTTATTGTAGTCAAGTATCGACATAAAACTTTTTGTACCTCGGATGTAAAATTACATTTTGCGGCCTCGTTTTAACTTCAAAATTATTCAGCCAGTGGGCATAATGTCCTACTTAACGCCCAAGGGTCGTAATAGCCCACAGTACTTCTACAAAACTCTATAGAACCTACGCACTTTACATACGCGTTGGCGAAAATTATTTTAATTATATAACCATATGTTTAACGCCTCCTTTTCATTTTTAAAATTCATAAGAATTTTTTCAACTATTTACAAAAAGTCAAAGCCTATATAAAAAAATTACATAGTTACCATCAGATCCTTTTAAAAAAAATTCCATAACATTACTCGTCTTGGGAGGACAAGAGAAGTCTAGAGATGCTCTAGCAAGGGGTGGTCCTGTGATCTCCCATACATACTTGACGGGCCCGACGGTTGGTAGTTTAAGGTGTAGACATGGTCATTTTCATATAATTATAAATATATTTCATATAAGAATAAAGTAAAAGAGGAAATCTGACGCTACTTTTGCGTCGCTTTTCAGGCTATAAAATGGCCATTATAGTAGAGATGGGAATAAAATGTATTTTATCCCCTTTAAAAAAAAAGTCGGCCCCAAAGAAAACGTTTCTAGTAATAAAAGTTAATCATGATTCTAGACATGTATAGGAATACGAATGGTATCAATTAAAAATTGGAGTCAATGTAATTATTTATAGCGGACTTATATAGATAAACATAGTTCGTGAATTTATGCAAAAATTTAGTATCCTACATTTAAATATGTATGGGAGATCACTGGACCACCCCTTACTAGAGCCTCTCTAGACTTCTCTTGTCCTCCCAAGACGAGTAATGTTATGGAATTTTTTTTAAAAGGATCTGATGGTAACTATGTAATTTTTTTATATAGGCTTTGACTTTTTGTAAATAGTTGAAAAAATTCTTATGAATTTTAAAAATGAAAAGGAGGCGTTAAACATATGGTTATATAATTAAAATAATTTTCGCCAACGCGTATGTAAAGTGCGTAGGTTCTATAGAGTTTTGTAGAAGTACTGTGGGCTATTACGACTCTTGGGCGTTAAGTAGGACATTATGCCCACTGGCTGAATAATTTTGAAGTTAAAACGAGGCCGCAAAATGTAATTTTACATCCGAGGTACAAAAAGTTTTATGTCGATACTTGACTACAATAAATTGATTTCAGTACATTCTTGTGTTTAATTTGTATAGAAGGCTGAACAAGTTTGAATAAATTTCTGAGAACAGTCATACGGTGATGGTTTTGGAGAGTTGTTTGCATTACTTGACTATTAAAAATTGATTTCACAACTTTTGTTTGTTTGATTTCCAGTGAAGAATGTAAATGTATTTACATATAATTTGTTGAGCATACATTGACTCAAAGAAGTAAAAGACTATTTCACTAGTATTTATTTGATTTATTTTAAAAAATCATAAATATTTTTATTTTATAGATTACACAGAAAAAAATTTAGATACTTGCCGTATTTTATACTATCGTGGAAAGTTTTATTATATATGTCATATGTGATCTCATATGGGACTCACGTGAGACTCACACGAGTACTCATATGAGACTCATAAGAGATCTCATATGAGATCATATATGAGTTCTCATATGAGTTCTCATATGAGTTTATTCAGTAGGGATATTAGAAAAAACAAGTTATACACAAATACCAAATGTTTATTTCTCTCTGCTAATTTGTATTGTTTATTTCAAATAGTTTTTTCACACACACACACACACACACACACACACGCACACGCACACGCACACACACATAACAAACTCGTGTTTCAAGGTTCACTCACATAAGACCTTGGATCTCCAACATAATAAATATATTTTTAAATGCTATACAGAAGAAACAACTAAAAGTAGTGAACGACAATGAAATTGAGATTAAAAGTATGAATGAAAAAAGTGCTAAAGTAACAATTGAATTATGCTGCTTAAAATGTGCAGGTCCGCATAAGACTTCGCAATGTGATAATAATTCGTCCAACATTACATGTGTCAATTGTTTTTACAGCAATTCGAAATATAACACAAATTTCGAGGTTAAACATATGGCCAATGACACAGAGAAATGTACAATGTTTAAGAATAAGCTCAATAGATATATAGATATGACTGATTATCCGATAAGACCTACTATACCAAGATACTTAGGTAAAGTAGGAAACAGCAATCAAGCCACTACGATGACCAGCTCGACTAGCGCAACTATGCTGACTTCGCCGTCTAGAGCCAACTGGACTAGCGCAACTTTGCTGACTTCGCCGTTTAGAGCCAGCACCGCATCTCTAACACATACGACACCAAGGAAACAGCAAACTACATAATGGAGCAATACGTCGATCCTATTGAAGAATTGCAAAAAGAAGTAATACAAGAAGAAACGTCATTTCTTGATCTTAAAACACTCAATAAAAATATAAATAAAAAAGATAGTTTGATACTACAGGTCAATATTAGAAGTCTAAATCACAATTATACGAAATTGAATATTCTTATTAAGAACTTAAAGATCAAACCATATATAATTGTATGTACAGAAACATGGAATTTACCCAATCCTCACTTTTTTGCAATACAGGGATATAAATTGTATTAAAATAACGGTAACTTAAATCAAAATGATGGTGTCGTTGTATATATAAAAGATTGTGTATCAGAAATTACTGAAATAATCGAAATTGGTAGACTCAAAGTATTAAACTCACGAATAAGTCTAAATAACAACAGTAATCTTCAAATTTACGCATTATATCGATGTCATGATTTACCGCGCCTTGAATTTATTTTGAATGTAAAATCATTTATCAATAGCAAAAGAAATATAAAAAACCACCTGATTATTGGTGATTTTAACATCGATATTATGAAAGACGATGAATATAGCTTAGAATTATTAGACAATATGATGGAAAAGGGTTTCTTCCCGGGTTTTATACATACAACTAGACCAAATGATAGTGGCGGAAGCGGTAGATGCATTGATAACACGTACATAGAAGCTACATCTATAAACACTAAAACTTTTAAACTCTCGATTCCTTTTACTGATCATTATCCACTGTTTTTGAGAATGACTGAGTGAAGGGTGGGATCGTGGATTGAAGGTTCAATAATTGAAGGCGTTTCGTGTGGAGAATAAAGTGGTTTATTGTTGGTGTCCGTTGTGCAGTCGTGAGCTGCTGCTGTCTCTCTTGACCGTCGCGTGCTGAACTGACTGCGCGGCCAGGCGCCGTCGGCCGGCGTCTTGGGAGTTGGAGGGGCGCAGAGAGGGCCGCGTGGCGAGCGCTGACTGGCTGCACACTTGCGCAGGCCGAATATGGCCTTATAAGACTCGATGACGTCAGCGTCTCGAGCGTTCGAGGCGATGGATCGTGAACATTCCGCCCACCTTCGCCAGACTGGCGAACGAACCTCACTCAGCAGGGAGAAGACGTACAACCTTGGCGATGGGTCGACGAAGAGTTGTGGTGGCCGTGCACAAATCGACCACGCGCGTGATTCCATCACTCCCTGGATGAATAGCTGTGATGCGTGCAAGGGGCCATTGGGCTGGAGGCGTGAGCTCGTTGCGAACGAGCACGAGATCACCCACGGCTATTGGATGCTGTAGTTGCCTCCACTCACGTCGTGCCTGCAGCGAAGTCAGATATTCTGAAGACCACCTCGTCTAGAAATGCTGAGTCAGCTGGCTGATCAAAAGCCAGCGCATTCCTGGAGTCACATTGGCATCTGCGAGGTTTTCTTCAGGCACTAAAAATGACGAACGTTGAATTAGAAAATGTGATGGGGATAAAAATGCTAGGTCAGAAGGATCGTCCGTGAGAGCAGTTAACGGCCTTGAATTAAGGCAAGCTTCAATTCTGCACATAAGAGTCACAAGCTCCGAAAATGTGAGAACTTGTTCTCCAACGACTCGGCGGATGTGGTGTTTTGCCGACTTAACTGCGGCCTCCCAAATGCCACCAAAATGAGGCGCACTGGGAGGATTGAAGATCCAAGATGTTCCTTCTTGAGCTAGAGACTTTACAATTAGCGAAGAGAACGAGGAAGAGGCTACGAGCATCTGTTTTAGCTGAGTATCGGCCCCAACGAAGTTCGTACCTTGGTCAGAGAACAATTTTTTGCAATGACCTCTACGAGCGGTAAAACGATGGAAAGCAGCGATGAACGCTTCACTAGAGTAGTCCTCAACTATCTCGATGTATACGGCTCGGGTAGCCATGCAAATAAAAATCGCTATATAACCTTTCATGGTGCCTTTACCCCTAGTCTTAGTAAGACGAAGCTGAATGGGGCCGGCGTAATCGACGCCTGAGCACTCGAATGGCGGAGAAGGGCATACTCGAGCCTTAGGCAACTCACCCATTAATTGAGTTGGCACTCGAGCGGCATGTCGGGAGCATGCGAGGCAAATTCTGATGACTTTCTTGACTTCAGGTCGTCCTTTAATTATCCAATACTATCGTCTTAGCGTGGCGAGTGTTAATTGAACACCACCATGGAGACTACGTTGATGAGCATCCTCAATTAATAGAGTGGTAAAGTGACAATCAGCAGGTAAAATAAATGGATGCTTACCATCTTCTTCGAGAAGAGAGTGAGAAAGTCGACCGCCCACCTTGAGCAACTGATTTTGTATCATGGGGTTTAAAGGTAAAAGAGAGCTTTTGGTCGAAAGTTTACCTTTTCTTTGTAACTGTTGGAGTTCAAGATTAAAATAAGCCGTTTGAACTAGATATATCAGACAAAGTCTGGTGTTCTCAATCTCACTAGCACTTATTCCCTTAGAATCCGGAGTGTGATGGCATAGTAGGGATTGAAGAACAGTACGAAAACTAACAACCGAATTTGAAGTCGCTTCGCGTTCAGTTTTCGAGCAGATTCTGAAGATGAATCTAAAGTAGTACGATGCCATACGATATAACTTATTTAATGACGAATATTTGTTAATAAGACTCCAAATTTTTGGAGTATTCTCGATAGCATTTGGAGTGCCCTTGCTAGCGACTAGAGAGTGGCTAGGTCGAAGATTCAGACTATTTACTGTAAAATTGAGCTGATCATGAGCCTTTGACCATGACTCATGATTATCGGAGAGCCAGGTGGGACCTTTCTACCATAAGCTATACGAAACTAGTTTTGAGGGCTCAATACCTCGTGAAATAACATCCGCGGGGTTATCACCTGATCGTACGTGATGCCAGAACGCATCAGGTAGCAGGGTATGAATCTCGGAGCACCGGTTAGCGACAAAAACGCCCCATCTAGAGGGGTGGTCTTTTAACCAGAAGAGCACATCAGCAGAATCAGACCAAAGATGAACACTTTCAACTTTTATTGGGAAAGATTCGAGGAATGTGTGAACCAGTCGAGCAAGTAGTAACGCAGCGCAAAGTTCTAAGCGAGATATGCTTAGCGTCTTAAGTGGAGCTACTCGCGTTTTAGCCACTTGAAGCGTGACAAGCGCTTCTTGAGTTTGGATCAAGCGCAGGTAGACTACTGCACCATACACAAATTTAGAGGCGTCTGCGAATCCGTGAATCTCAAGTAATTCACATTGGGGAGTGTATCCGCTCCAGCGAGGGATTTTAATCAGACTAAGTGAATGAAGATCTTGCAACCAAGTCTGCCACCGATTTGAGATATCAAGAGGCAGTTCTTCGTCCCAACTAACCTTCAGAATCCATAAAGATTGCATAATAATCTTAGCGGTTATTACGATAGGAGCCAACCACTCCATGGGGTCGAAGATGCGAGCAATTCTAGAGAGAACCGAACGTTTAGTATATGCCGAATCAACGGGAGCATCTTCGATATGAAAACTAAAGTAATCTGTGTTAGGTTGCCAATCTATACCTAAAATTGGTACAGAGGTTTCAGAAGCAAATAAAGCAATGGAATCTGCAACTAACATATTCGAGGGTAGGGAAGAGAGTACTTCAGTATTGTTTGAAGTCCACTTACGAAGGTTGAGATGACCTTGTTTAAAGAGAAGGATTAATTCATCTTGTTTTTTCAATGCTTCATCAAGTGAATGTGCACCAGTAAGCACATTATCCGAATACATCTCTGTTCGAACAGCTTCAGCTGCGATTGGGAAAGTTTGGCCATAGTCTTCGGCTAATTTCAAAAGAGTTCGTATAGCTAGAAAAGGCGAACAGGCCAAACCATACGTCACTGTGGTTAATCGATAAATTTGAATGGGTTCACTCTTGTCAAAACGCCATAAAATCGACTGAAAGGGTTGATCACATTGTTCGACACCAATCTGCCTGAATATTTTCTCCACGTCAGCTGAAAGTGCGATCTTATACCTAGGCCAGGCACAGATCAAAGCGACGGGATTCTGAAGATTGGGTCCAACGTGTAGAAGATCGTTGACCGAGACCCCTGTTTTTGATTTACTCGAGCCATTAAACACAGTACGTAACTTGGTAGTTGTACTTGTTTCCTTCCACACACCATAATGTGGTAAGAAGGCTTGAGATTTGCTCGTAAATGAATCAAAATTCGAAGAGAGAGACATGTGACCTAAATCAATGCATTCCTTTATGAATTCAGTATAAGCTAATTTCAGTTTTTCGTCTTTAGCGAACTTTGCTTCAAGACGATTGAGTGCGCGTAATGCGGCAGTGTGAGAGCTCTCGAGATGAGCAGAACTCAACTGGTCTCGACTTTTCCAGGGTAGACTTACTATATAAGGCCCTGTTTCATCTTGACGAGTTGTTTTTCGATAAAAATCCTCGCATGCTTGTTCGTCAGGCGAGTAAGATTTTGTGTCATTGACTACCTCCTCCGCCCTCCAAAAATCTTGTACGAGCTCCAAAAGTTTGGCTTCATGCTCGCAGCTGTCCGAACAATGAAGAGATATTGATTCTAACCCTATTTCTGAAGTTGACGAAGAGAGATTACCTGTCAAAAGCCATCCAAGTTTGGAACTAAGTGCTATCGGTTGAAGATTTTGGCCCTTAACAATTCGATTTTCAATGATTTGCGCATAGGCGCTTGCACCGAGAATAATATCGATGCGTGATGGTTCAAAATACATGGGGTCTGCTAGCTGCAGCCCTCTTAAGTATTCGAAGTTAGTAATACCACCTACGATGGGAGGCCTATATGAAGAGAGTTTTGGCAAAACAATGCCATCAACTTCCAAAGAGAAAGTTGAATTGAAATGCGGTTCTATAGTAAGACGAGCAACTTTAGAAGAAACAGCAGCTGTCTTTTCACCTATACCTTGGATGTACGTATGACTGGTTCTACAGTTTAGAGAAAGCATATTACACATAGCTTGTGTAACAAGTGAGATTTGAGATCCGCGGTCAATAAGTGCACGAACTAGAATTTTGGTTCCGTTAGGACCAAGGGCGTTAACCCTGGCGGTAGCTAAAAGTACTCCTGTACATTTAGTACTTTCTCCACTATTGAGGGAGACTGCTTGGAGAGCAGATTGATTGTCTTTAGAAATGACGAAATTGCCACAGTTTGGGCTAGAGGTGCTGGTCGCTGAGTCAATCTGATCAGTCTGCAACGGACTGACTGCTTGATTGTTTTCAGAGTGCACCAAAGTGTGATGCTTGGCTTTACAGAGAAAGCATCGGTAAGTGGAAGTACAATTTTTAACGCTGTGTTTTCCTAAACAATTGAAGCAAAGATTAGAAGATCTTATCAATTCCTTTCGTTCAGGAATCGTTTTATTGAGAAATCGTTCGCATCTATTTGTAAAATGATGTTGATTACAAATCGAACATTTCTTTTTTGCCGAGTTCGAAGATGAAGCTTGAAGCGAATAAACCGACTGAGCATTGTCATGCTCTGATTTACGAGGTTTTGAATTTGAGGATTGAGCTTTTGAGTTATTTGTTGAAGACGATCTAGTGCCAGCTTCTATGGCCTCTAGAGTGAGGGTTTGACTTCGAAAAAAGGCTTGAAGTTGATCCAATGTGGGTGGATCAACGCTATCACCAAGATGTCTTTCCCATTCTTTACGAGTATTCAAATCAAGCTGCTTAAGCGAGAAATGTACCATCAGATCACTACCTAAAGAATCCGCTCTATTAAGGGATGTTAGACTAGCTACAGGGTTGTAAAGTTCCCTGTAAATACGTTTAATTTCCGAAGAAGAATCTATCTTCATGGGTTTGACTGAGAAGATTTCTGAAATGTGAGAACCAACAATACGACGTTGATTTTCGTAATATTCGATTAAAGCTGTCCAGGCTCGTTCATAATTATCACCCGAAATGGGAAGAGATTTAATTTTCTCAAGTGCCTCTCCTGCGAGGTGAGTGCGAAGATAATGCAATTTCAAAGCAGGCGTTAAGTCTTCGCGACGATGTATGACTGAGCGAAAGACATCCCTAAAATTCTCCCAATCAGAGAATTTACCTGAAAATTTTGGTAAATCTATCTTTGGTAACGATTGAAACGAAACGTTAGTTGTAAATATGTTGTAAGCGCTCGTGGTGCTATCTTAATAGTTTTGAATTTTTAACCGGACTTCAACGAGCCAATCTCTTACGCGTTAATCGAATGTCTATTCTCAAATCGAGAAAGGTAGCTTTTGTTTAAGCTTCCTCCTCTCTCGATAAGAATTTTTTGACAAACGGCGACACACATAAGAGAAAAATTGTTTTAAAATGAATAGCTATTAATTTTGGAATAAAATATAATATCTGGGAGTTTCGTCCTTGTCGTACTTGGTGGACTCGTCAGGAAGACCCAAGTAGACATATCTTCGACTCCAAAATAATGAAATTACTGTGAATTCTTATAGTGTGTAAGTTGTAATTTTATATGTGGATTTGAAATTGGTTGCCATCTAGTGTTAAAAGGTTGGAACTAAGATTATACAAGGAAAGCCAATTTTAGTGTCCGAATGCCATTTGATTCTAAATATGTTGTAAGCGCTCGTGGTGCTATCTTGATAGTTTTGAATTTTTAATCGGACTTCAACGAGCCAATCTCTTATGCGTTAGTCGAATGTCTATTCTCAAATCGAGAAAGGTAGCTTTTGTTTAAGCTTCCTCCTCTCTCGATAAGAATTTTTTGACAAACGAGCGCTTACAACATATTTAGAATCAAATGGCATTCGGACACTAAAATTGCCTTTCCTTGTATAATCTTAGTTCCAACCTTTTAACACTAGATGGCAACCAATTTTTCAAATCCACATATAAAATTACAACTTACACACTATAAGAATTCACAGTAATTTCATTATTTTGGAGTCGAAGATATGTCTACTTGGGTCTTCCTGACGAGTCCACCAAGTACGACATGGACGAAACTCCCAGATATTATATTTTATTCCGAAATTAATAGTTATTCATTTTAAAAAAATTTTTCTCTTATGTGTGTCGCGGTTTGTCAAAAAATTCTTATCGAGAGAGGATGAAGCTTAAACAAAAGCTACCTTTCTCGATTTGAGAATAGACATTCGGCTAACGCATAAGAGATTGGCTCATTGAAGTCCGATTAAAAATTCAAAACGTTAGTTGATTGGGCTGAACCTGTAATAACTGGGGCAACATTCGAATTAGAAGAACTTTGAGCAGCATCTCTAGTTTTAATAGATTCTAAGAAGTCAAGAAAATCTCCTCTGCGGTCGTAGAAACTATCCTCAACCAGATCACAGAGATTAGTTGTAAAATAGGCATGTTTTTTATCGAGACCTTCAATGAGCATGAGTTTCTCGTGATTCTCACGAAAAGTCGTATAATTTGCTTCAAGTCCGGCTAAACGCGATTCTGCATAACCTTTCGTCATGTTTTCTTTACCCTTAGATTTGAAATTTTTAAAAGAATTTGCAATTTTAACTTGAAGCTCCATCTGCTTAGCATGAAACGCCTCCATTTTGAGATCAAATAATTGGACTAGTAACGAATTGACTAGTTATGGAGACGAGATGAAGCCTTTGAGATCAACAATAATAGAAGACTAGTGACGAAATTGACTACTTAGCTTTGGTAGTAAACTATTCTTAACCACTCGAGAGTAGAGAAGTAATAGTGAGAGTAATTACATCTAAGTCTTAACCTAGGTTATAATACTTATGCTATAATAGATGTTGAGATGCGCTTGAAACTGCTACGTTGACTGTGTCTGCTAACGTTCCCACGGTGAATCTGCAGGTGATCCACGACGTCGATTGCTCGAAGAGAAGATACTGCAGGTGTTGAATGTTGCAGGCGATGTGGTCGCAGTGATTCCTGCGACGTAGTCAGCTGCCGAATCGTCGTCAGCTGCAGAAATGCAATCAGATGCGGGACAGCAGACGAAGTTCCAAGTAAACTGCAAGGTCCAGTGATATAAGTAAACTGCAATTATAAATATTCGCACCCAAGTTTAACACAACATTGATGTAATTCCCAAGTTCATATATGATTAACCCAAGTTCAAACTAAGAAAGGCCAAGTTCACCAAGTTCAAGTAAATTAAACCCAAGTTCAAACTAAAAAAGGCCAAGTTCAAACTAGATAAAGCCAAGTTCACCAAGTTCAAGTAAATTAAACCCAAGTTCAAACTAAAAAAAAGGCCAAGTTCAAACTAAGTAATTGGAACGATACGTGTGTTCATTTAATGGGCCAATGTATCCGTTCACTTCTGAAGTAGTCCGTGGATGGACTGGTGTAGACTCTGTATCTTGCGCTTCACGTGGGTAGTCCGTGATCTGAGTTGCGTGAGCCCCGTAGCGTGTAGACTGCACGTGGGTACTCCTTGACTTGACGGATGTGAGCCCCGTAGCGTGTAGATTCCACGCGGGTACTCCTTGCCTTGGCTGGTGTGGACCCCGTAGCGTGTACGCCGCACGCGGGTTGTCCGTGCCTTGAATGATGTGGACCCCGTACGTGTACGCTACACATGGGTTGTCCGTGATGAAATGCTGTGGACCCCGTGCGTGTACAATGCACGCTGGTTGTCCGTGTCTTGATATCTGCCGGTCACCGTACGAACGCGGTGACTCGAAAGCTGGCTTTACAGCGCACGCATTTGGCTACAAGACAAGATGGCTGCCGGTCACCATACGAACGCGATGACTCTAGGGCTGGCTTTGCAGCGCACGCTCTTGGCAACGTCTTGGAGTCGTTAGGTACCCACTCCAAGGCGCTTTCAGAAATGGGGAAAATAGCAATTGAGTCTGCTATTTCCCCTAGGAAGCCTTAGTGATAAGCTTCCTCGCGCGCGACGGCGTGATAACGAGAGAGAGAGACAGCAACGTACGCGCGAAGTCTGCATGCTAGAGCACGCGACAGTTACTGCACCCACGACCACGAACACTTTGATGCGTACCTGAATGGAGAAAGAAGCTATCTCTACGTCACTCGAAAGTAGGCGTAGAAGATAGAAGAAGGTTTCTTCTCTGTGTCCATGGCGAAGTTGGATCTCCCACGATCCGGCTCGAAGGATCAAATGTTTTTGAGAATGACTGAGTGAAGGGTGGGATCGTGGACTGAAGATTCAATAATTGAAGGCGTTTCGTGTGGAGAATAAAGTGGTTTATTGTTGGTGTCCGTTGTGCAGTCGTGAGCTGCTGCTGTCTCTCTTGGCCGTCGCGTGCTGAACTGACTGCGCGGCCAGGCGCCGTCGGCCGGCGTCTTGGGAGTTGGAGGGGCGCAGAGAGGGCCGCGTGGCGAGCGCTGACTGGCTGCGCACTTGCGCAGGCCGAATATGGCCTTATAAGGCTCGATGACGTCAGCGTCTCGAACGTTCGAGGCGATGGATCGTGAACATCCACTTTTCTTGAAACTAAATAAGCAACCAAAATTAAAACAAGAAAATATCCAGTATCACTATAATTACTATAAACTTTCAAGTATAGCCATTACAAAAAATTGGAATGTTATAGAGGCAATGCTTGATCCCCATGAAGCTACCGCATTCTTGATAACTGAAATACAAGACTGCTTAGAAAAGTCTAAAGAAGCGCATAAAACAAAAAATAACAAGAGATATCCAAGGAAGGATTGGATATCTAAAGCAATAATGATCTCGTGTGAAAAGAAAGAACAACTATATATTAAAATGCGCGATGAACCAAGTAATAATCTAATAAAATTAGAATATAAAAATTACACAAAGAGGTTTGACAAAGTTATTAATGAGGCAAAAATAAAACATGAAAGAAATTTAATTAAGAACAATATCAATAATGCCAACCAACTTTGGAAATACATAAACAAAAAAATAGGAACCAACTTGAAAAAGAATAACACAATAAATAAGATCATTTTAAATAACAATTGCACAATAGAGAATCAGACGCAAATTGCCAATCACATGAATTCGTACTTTTGTAGAATTGGAAACGATCTAACTAACACCATTGTAAAACCCCAGGGTAAGCATTTATAATTACCAGCAATGAACATGAATATAATTTACATTAAACCGACTAATAACAAGGAAATTCTTCAAATAATTGATAACATGAAAATAAAAAATGGTGGGGTAGATAACATTACTACCAAAACACTAAAAATACTATCATATCAAATTTTTAATGCACTAACACATATCTTTAATCTTTGTATTGAAAAATCAACATGGCCTCAAGCGCTTAAAACAGCTGAGGTAGTTCCTATTTTTAAATCGGGGGTAGTAAAATGGATACATCAAACTATAGACCGATATCTCTAATTTCTAATGTAGCAAAGATATTTGAAAAAATTGTAATGTTCGTTTACAATCATTTTTGGACAGTAATAATTTGTTAGCGCAGAATCAATTTGGATTTATAAAAAAGAAAAGTACCAAAGATGCTTTTAGTTACTTAATGAACATAATCTATAAGAAATTAGACAAAAGTAAACCAATAGCTATGGCATTTTTAGATCTAGCAAAAGCTTTTGTTTGTTTTTTTTCTTGTTTTTATATCTAACTATCTTAGTAACAGAAAACAAAAAGTAAGAATAGGAACAACTGAAAGGTATTATGAAACGATAACTACAGGTGTGCCGCAAGGTACTATACTAGGGCCACTCTTATTCATAATTTACGTAACGATTTACTAACAAACAGAACAGATAGCACCATCTCATATGCGGATGATACAGCTATTATTTCAACAGATGATAACTGGGAGAAAGTTGAAACTAAAATGAACAAGTACTTAGAAGATATATATATCTGGCTAGCACTTAACAAACTATCACTAAATATAAAGAAAACTGTGTACATAACTTTTGGTAACTATTGTGATAGTGCTCCCAAAGATATGAACATACGCATACAGGGTACTAAATTGAGCAGGGTAGAATACTGTAAATATCTAGGTATAATTATTGATTATAGGCTAAAGTGGGATAAACATATTGAACATATAATAAAAAAAACTAAATATATAATATATATACTGTACAAATTATCAATATATATGCTATCTGACACACTCAAGACAATATATTATGCATTTTTTCATAGTGTCATTAGCTATAGAAATATTGCATGGGGTGGTGCATATAAAAACAACTTAAAATTACTACAAAACATCCAAAATAGGATTTTAAAAATTGTAATCAAAAATATTTTCAATCGAGACAACCCCTTGAATCTAAAAAAAATTTTTGCTTACGAATGTGTAACGTATCATTATAATGAACTTAAGAATTTATACTTAACATCGACTAGCAAAACTAGAAATAAACTTATAATACCACCAAAGTGTTCAAAAACTGTTAGTGATAAAGATAACTATGTCAGAGCGATACAAGTATTTAATTGTTTTCCGAAATCTAATCCAAATCGTAAAGTTTTAGATATCGCAAAAAATTATAATAAGAAAAAGCTAAAAATTTGGATTGGTACTAATATATTCTAGAATTTAAATAAAAAAAATAAAATAAATAAATAAATAATTTTGTATCTTGAGTCTAATGGCCAATTGTCTACCAGGAAAGGTTTAAATAAATGGATACCATTTATTTTTATCCGACGTTTCGGACACTTTTTTCATGTCCCTCTTCAGGTTCTATTACGTCAAGATGTAATAATAACGGGAGACTGTCCGTTTCGTCAATCAATTAGACTCAAGATACAAAATTATGATTCACACTCTACCATAAGCGCCTTTACCAACCAAATAAATAAATAAATAAAAATGTAACTTTCCAGTATGGGTGAGATAATCAATGTGGACCAAATATATTATTTATAGTGGAATCTTTGATTCCATGCCTAGTTTGTAAGTTACTTAAGTTTTTTTAGTTTTAAGTACACCGGACCTATGTACAAGTAGCTACGTCTACCTCTATAGGATGTTTGCTGCTTCAGATATGTAACTATGTCCTGAAGTAAGCTGTAACATGTAATACAACATGTACTATTCTGGTTTAAATAAATAAATGCATTTTTTAAATTTACTTATTTATCCACTTCTTCTATTGTAAAATAAAAAAAATAATAATAATAATACATTCAACAGTTACACCACAACCCAACTTTTTACTTTAATAATTAAAGTTGTCTGTGAAAATAAGATAGTCTAAACAGTGTACGAATATGTTTGCACGTTGTTTTCTCAAATTACTGAATATTTACTACACTACAGCATCATGGTTGTAGTTATAAAAACAAGTTATTTCACAAGTCGCAATGTTTCCTTCATCTATGCTATTTATATTCGTTGTTTTAATTTTTACTCACAGATAATATTAACCTGTGTTCCAGAGTTTGCTTTCATATAGGCTCTTCAATATATATTACCTATATATTACCTAATCAATTTATTTTTGATGGTTTTTTTATTCAGATTTCCTGAATTTTCTTTCTTCATTTTTCCATAAACTTTTTTTTCCATCTTCATTCTTCCACAAACTATTTCTGAAGCCAAAGTATAGACTTCAAAGTTAATCTGGGAAAGAATGCTCACAAAGTATCTAGTTTTTTTACAGCTTTATCTTTTAATTTGATATAGTCATTTAATATACTTATCTAATGTATAAGCTAAAAGACCGTATTATGAATCAATGTCTGTATTTATGAATCACCCAAAAAAAATTAAATTCTGGAAATAATTACTGCTTATATTATCCAACAAAAATTATGTTCATAAGCATAAGTTCTAAATGCATAAATATGTAAATTTCTATGTAATTCCGAAGCGTTTAATATCTAAGAAAAAATAATAAAGAGTTTGCACACGAAGGTTATGTAGAGAATACCTGTTATTTGAATAGAAGCAGTAAGAGCACTCGACATAGTCAGTTTACATATTATAAGGAAATTAAATCATCTCATAATATGTTATTTAACTTATTTAAAAGCTTATGAGTTATATATAGTAATTTAAGTATTAATTATCACAAATTTAATTGAAATCAATAAATTATTGTGCTGATTCATAATACAAACATTTGTTTTCGGCAGTCCGTATTTATGGTTCAATGCTTGACGTGATCCACCAATTGGGACTACCTTGTCCCGATTTCTGGATCACTCTTTTCTGCATTATTTAATGATAAAAGCTGTTATATTTTAAACTTTTTACTGTAATAATGAAGTAATCTTTGTTCCTCAGCTTTATTTCCATTCATGAATCCTAGAAAACGAATATTAATCTAAATTATAAGTGATGCGACTTAACCTCTAAAGATTGACACGACTGATTTTGATTCCTCCGCATAAGGCATTCTAAATTCACTTACTCCAGTCTTTTGAGGTTATGTTTTATGATTTTTAGCAAAGGATTCAACCAAAGTTTATATTCGTTTAATATATCTCTGATTGATTAACGTAATATCGAGGAATAAATATTGCTCAATTATTAGCATAAAAAGTTTAAAGTAAAAATTTTATTCAATAAATAGTGTGTAAAAGAGTGATCCATTAATCGGGACAAATTTTATGGATCTCTGGGATATACCCGTCCACGCTGATCTATAAATACGGTCTTGAAGATCGGCCTCTTATTTTGTTTAATTTATTATGTTGTTGATATGATTTTACTGAAACAAAAGTTTTTTTTTTCATTTCTAACATATAGAGCAACAAAAGTGTGCAAAAAAATCTGACCCTTAAGTTTTAATTTACTAAAAATTAATTAAAATCTCTCATTGCCCCTCACAATCTGATCCATAATACAGCCTTTTTACCTTACTTATTTCATCGTTGACACGTAGACGCAGATATTATCGGTGACTCCATATATAAATTAAATGAAAATACCTGCAGTTCTTGATTTTTTATATAATGTTACGGGTGATAGCTTCCCATACATAGATGAAGCACAAGCACGAAGCGATGATAGTCGCGACTCAGCAATATAGGCGAGGCGTGAAATAGTCACGGCGACTCGCCCGAACATAAAAATGCTGACATAGGGACTTGGTCGCTAAGCCGGAGTTCGGAGACTCATCGGCAATAGCCCCACTTATAGGTAATTGAGAGAAGAGGGGGCTTCACCAATTTTGACTATAAAAGCGGTAGGACACCGCCAAGAGGAGAGCTAAAGAGGGAGACCGAGGCTACGGCGCCACCGAGAGAGACCTAGCTAAAGAGAGAGACCGAGGCCACGACCAACGCTGCACGAGAGGAAGTCACGACGATCATCAACCCAGCCGATACGACGGACAACCAAGTTCACTGAGCCATCAAGTCCTTTGCTGCCACAAAGAAACCACCGCATCGCGCAATTGATTAGGAGCGTCTCTCTCTCGCGATAACAGTTTAAGAACAATAAAAGTAATTATTCTATACATATATAGTTTCGTATACTTCATTGTGCACCTTTCTGGGCTTATTACCCGGACTGGCCACGAGAAATAGGAACCTCTCACACGTAATATTTTCTGGTGCTAGGTGTGGGGTTCTCACGTGAAGTATTTTATATTATGATATATTTCGTCTAATCGCGAGCGACGCGCCACGTGGAAGTGCACTCGTCAGACAGGAAGGACGAAACGAAGAATGAGCGCGAAGTGGATGATCATTGTCATCGGCATCTGCTGGTAAATAAAAATTGAATTATCGCATTAATTGTCCTTCGTGGGGAAACAAACGCGTGGCACAAGTTTGCATACAATTAAAACTAATTTCGAATCGAATTATAAACGTAAATCGGGAATTTAAAAAAAAAATATTTAGAAAGTGTCGGCTGCGATTAATTCGACTAAAACTATTGTACTATTTTCCACACCACCTTTTCCTATCCTGGCGTACGCTTAGTAGCGACGCTTCCTTAGACAAGCCTAGTAGCGGTCACTCTACTCCATCCCTGGCGTAAACTTAGTAGCGACGTCTCCCAAGGTATGCTTAGTAGTGACCACTCTTTCCTTCGAGAATAGACAATCGTACACGTGACACCAGAGTTCTCGCATGAACTAAGGCGGTAAAAAAATATCCGGCGGGAAATAAAGAGAAGGGAACGAAAACGGACGACTTTCCATAAATTACTCGCGGAGAAATTGCGTTAGAGACACGATTAAATGCCATAACCAATCAATTTAATAGACGTGGGATCTTAGTCAATCAGCAAAAGAAAACGCCCATCGAAGACTCCGATAATCGACCTCGAGAATCGGGAATCGCGATTACTGTTAGCCAAAAGCAAAGACATATTATGATAAAAGCAATGTGTAACAAAATGAATAGAATTGAAAATAAAGTTTACATAAAGGGGAGACAAAAGAAAACATATTTACGAAAACGTCCGACCAACATAAGAGATGCGAAATATTTGATAATTAAGGAACTACAAATCCAATTCTAAATTACTTTTATTAAAATGATACAAGTCAAAAGATAAAAAATAAAAGTAAAATTACAAAAAAAATTATTATAATTTCTCGCGGATGTTCAATTTGAATTTTTCTAAAAATAGAGCCAACTGTTGCCTCTCCGGGAGTTTCACAGGTATAATAAAGAGAGTCCTTCATTTAATAATTAAATGCAATCGATTTATTCCGATTTAATGAATTTAATCTGCGAATGGTAAATTCCCAAGAAATTCCAGAAACATGAGTTTGCAACGCATTGCTTTGCGATATTCGCTGTGCGAAGCACTAGATTCTATTCCATCAATCGACGGAAATCCGTACGTGATAGCACTTTTTTGTAGAATTGTACGAAAAATACTTGATGAATTTCCGTCAGCCGAAAGGCATATTTTTTTACCTTAGCATCAAAACTTTCCGAGCGTGTAGTAGAGAGATTTAGCCCACAAGGCCTAGAACAGTACAACTTTGATGTCGAATGGTTACTACGAGACCTTAGACGGTACTTTGGTTACCCTGAAAGGTTAGAACAAATATTACTTGAACTTAGCTTTGTGAGACAGAAGCTAGCCGAAAGTGTTATCTACTACGGACGGCGAATAAAAGCCTTCCTATATGGACTCTTCGATTCATATCAAAACGACTACAGTTCTTATTATGAAGATGACTACAAAGGTTATGTAGCGATTAGTAGAGGAACAGTTTTGCATCATTTTTTATACAGTTTGCACGGAGATTTATAACACCAAGTTCGATTGAAGAATCCGATAAATTTGAGAGAAGCAATCAATGAAGCTATAACTATTGAGTATAAGGTACAAGAATGTCGTGTTATAACGCAATCTTGCGCCAGAGATCAGACGAGCAATCTAAGAGAAATTATATATAAGAACATCGCTTCAGAAAGCCCCACGTCCAATGAGACGGTTATTCAAGATGCAGCAGTTAGGATAACTTCAGCAAACGATTGTAATTATAGTCGATTAAATAATTATATGGAAGCACAATATCAAAAGAGGAATTTGGATGAAAAGTTACGTGAGTATTGCAAAATTCGCGGTCATACTCATACAGAATGTGAAAGATTTACGGTAGATCTACAACGTGAAAAAATATATTTAGAAAAATGTGACTCGTCAGCGAAAAATACATCGCCTTCTAGTATACCATAGGTACAGTCGCTAGAACCAATTGCATACGCAGCACCGCCATCTAATTCCAGTACGTCAGAGGATAAGTGTAAAATGCACCCACACCGCTCGGTTGAAACGGACCAAACTATTGACGATTTCAAAAAGATGTTTGATTATTACCAATATCAATTTTATTACAAAAGAATTATATTAATGACGTTACAGTAAATCACGAAAATGATCAATTATCTACGAAAGTAGCTAAGAGTACAGATAGATCTGCCCGAGCAGGATACGAACTTCAAACAGTCATTACGGAAAGCCCTCCATTACAGGGAGACAAAGCCCACTTTAACATTGAAGCTACCGAAAATTTGTTAAAAACAAAACATAGTTATATCAATGAAAATACTATGGCTGATGCTAAACATTTAGTAACAATAATAAACAGTGTTACTCAAGACGAATCTTCTGATAAGAGTGAGCAAGGTCGGATCCCTTCTAATGAAGAAACATTTAATTACGCACACACTAAGTTAATAAAAGATACTGTTAATTTCGTTTCAAGACCACCATTGGGGCAGGAAACGATAGTTAATAATTTTGTAGTTAAACATGAAGAGAGCAATAATTTGTGCTATATTACATGTGATAAGCCGGTGTTTATGGACCCACCATCTTTATATTTGAACCTTGCATAACTACGCTTAAAATGGGCGACGTTTTTGATGCGCAAGAAAATAGTTGCTACGACAACAGTAAATTAAAGTGTGCCAATACAGTATCATCTTTTTCAAAGAAGGGAAAGAATGAAACTTTGAAGGAATTGAAATTATGGGATCTCAACACACAAGAAGACTTGAATACAGAAAAAAGCGAACACATACACGAATCAATAAAAAATCATCAATCTGTTATACAATTATATACGATATACGCTATTAAAAGAGACTGTATACAAAAATTAAGAGATCGAAGGGCAGATCAATTAACGTCAAATTCAAAAGTTCAAAACATGAAGTTAATGCGCAACGAATAAAAATTAAAACTTCCATACGATTATCGTCTAAATATTCCTATTTTTTAAGACAAAGAAAGGGCATATCTATTAAAAAAGTCTCGATATGACAAACAAGATTATAAATATATGCATATGGTTAAATTGAAAAAAAAAGAAATCAAATGGCTATCTAATGTTCTTAATAAATTGAAAGGAAGTACGTTTAAGAAATTTTTGCGGTCCCTCAGACGCCGCACGGGTACAGGTTAATTTTTTCTCTCACGGCCCCTCAGACTCCGCACGGGTACAGGTTAATTTTTTCTCTCACGGCCCCTCAGACGCCATGCCAAATAACATTGAAGTTTTTCTGCTAGACTATTAATGAGTACACCGTGTAGTATACCCAAGTTCCTTTAAAAAAAATATATATATATACATAATGATACGGGAATGAATTAAGTAGAATATGTAAACCCAAAGTCAAGATAATTATACAAATAAATAAAAATTAGCTTTATGATTAAAAATATTACTTATGTCATGCAACTTACTATCAATTGATGAGAATTTTTCCATCGGTCTTACAGCCTTATAAATTAAATTAAAATAATTAATATTTATGGCTGTCAGATTGCCCTTGTTTATAATCACCCTCGCAGAATCTATAATCTATATCTTATATCTAGAAGATAGAGGGTAAAACAAATTCATATATTAAAGATAGTTGGAGTTTTTATGATATAATGAAAGATATTGTTATTCCGAATGATCATAGGATGATTTCATTGGATGTAGTGTCTTTGTTTACAAATATACCTCTAGAGTTGTTGAATGATATTATAAAAGATAAATGGTCTGAAATTAAAGTACATACGAGTTTAACAAAAGATGAATTTGTAAAGGCACATAATTTGGTTTTTAAAAACACAATTTTTTCTTTTGATAATAGTTTATATGAGCAAAGATATGGTTGTCCAATGGGATCACATTTGTCACCTGCTATAGCGAATTTAGTAATGGAAAAATTGGAAAGTGTTGCTTTGTCTAAGTTGGTTTTTCAGCCAATTATTTTTAAAAGATATGTTGATGACATTTTTGCAGTTGTACCTGAATGTTTTGTGGATGATATGGTGGATATGTTTAATTCTATCCATGATAGAATTAAATTCACAAAAGAGGTCGAGTCAGATAATCACTTCAGTTTTTTAGATATTAGAGTCATTAGAGTTAGTAATAATAGAGTGAAATTAGATTGGTATAGAAAACCTACAGGGTCAGGTAGATTTTTAAATTTTGATTCTCACCACCAATTCGGAAACAAGACAGGTGCGATCAAAGGTGTCATTGACAGAGCGATTAAATTGTCACCTAAAGAGTTTAGGAAAAAGAATTTAAATTTAGTTAGAGAAACATTTATTAAGAATAGTTATCTGGTAAAATTTATTGATAAAATGATTGATGAGTGTAGGAAATTTATAATGGTGGATTGAAGAAGCGGGCAGATAATCAAACAAGGAATAGAAATGAAAAGAACGCATATTTTAGTTTACCATATGCTAGAGGTTTGTCGGAAAGGATTAAAAGGGTTTTTAGTAAACATAATATTCAAATTTTCTTTAGAAACGATAATAATTTAGAAAGGTTATTTAGTAATTGTAAAGACAAGGATGATAAATGTTTAAAATCGGGAGTAATTTATAAAATTAATTGTAGGGATTGTAATGGATGTTATATTGGTCAAACGGATAGATATTTGAAGAAGAGAATATATGAACATTAATATAGTTTACGTAGTACATTTTGGAACAAGGGATTAAGAATAAATATAAGAGGGAAAGCCTTGTAAGTATTCACATTCTAAGGAATCGGAATAATGTAAATTTAATGGTAGAGTCAAGTAAATTAGATAACATTTATCATTCTTTATTAATTTAAGTGAGAATGGAAAGCTGGAGAGAGGAAGGTGGATGGTGATGGGGGTAAGAGGAAATAAGTGGGTATATACCGAGGTGTATTGCGGGTTTCATTTCAGTCCCTGAGGAGCCGGAGCGGGCTCGAAACGTTGGGTAATTGGGCAATTTTGTGGTAGGGGCAGTCAGATAGTCCTTTGCGAATAAAGTTTTTTCCAGGTTTTAATTAAGTTTTTATTTCAGATTCTGCAGGGGTGATTATAAACAAGGGCAATCTGACTGCCATAAATATTAATTATTTTAATTTAATTTATAAGACTGTAAGACCGATGGAAAAATTATCATTAGTTGAAAATAAAAATTAGTATTATGAAACAGAAATTGTCGAATCAAACATTGCTGTTCTTAATATTTCAACGCAAAAATATAATTTCCATATTCATGAATTTACAAAAGAAAGCGTAGGAAAAAATATTTTTATTACTTAAAGATGAATAGCAATTTTCAAAGAAAAGGCGAATAAACTAATGATCATCACAGCTTATGATATTTATAAAGTAAAGCTTATTGTGCCAGGACAGCTATGTCGAAGCACGGTTGACAGGATCCGGCCTCTTTCCAGTTACGGCTGCCAAATGTACTTCTGACCATCGGTCCCCGTGCGCGCAATCTCCCTGACCTTTTAAAGGTCAGCTCTGACGAATCGATTGTTATAATCCAGTATTAGAGTATAGCTAACTACTGCGAATAATTGGACGTGAAGGAAACAAAATATTCACGGGGTGCAGCCGCGGCGTCGGCCCGGTGAAAGGAAGTTTAGTTGTGATTCTTGAGTTGTTGTTGGAAAGGTCCGGCCAGTCTAATACCGAATTTATTTTATTCGAGTGAAAAATCATGGTTACAAAAAAAAACCTATAATCTCGATCCTAATTATGGAGAAAGACCTGGACTATACAACAGGCATTAGTGTAAATCGACATAGCAATTATTAGAGTGTGGCGCTTACACGCATGCGCCGTCCACCAAGCACAATTTACAATACACGATACACTCAGCGACTTATTTTACATGACAGAAATATTTTTGATAAACCTTACTTAGCAATAGTCTGTTAAAAGAAAAAAACAAATTGAATTAAATTATTTGGAAATTGCAATTCACATTGAGTAGATATAGTCCTAGTTAAGCAGTTATTGTTTATGAAAAATAACTGCAAGTTATAAAAAAAATGAGAAATACGTTACTCAACATAAATACCAATTAATGGAATAATGTTCGAAAATTATAATTTTGCGATCTCAGTTTTTATATGCATCGCGTATTAATTATTTATAACATTGTCAAATCATATATTATCGAAATAAAATAAATAAAAGAAAAGTATATATATACTTATATAAAAATTAAGGAAATTCAATTAAGAACATTAGAAAAAAAGCTAAACCTAAAAGATTATTTAAATAAATAATATTAATTAATAATATTAAGTACAGGATATAATACAACTATTGGGAATTATCATTGAAAAATCGAAATACTTAGATAATAACTATAAGGTATAGTAAACCATATATTACTTAAAAGAAATAGTACCAGGGAATAGAACAATATTAGTTGATCTTTACTAATATTAATTAATCTTGCATTTTTAAAAAATAATATAACCAATAAAGTGTAAAAATTATACAAAGGAATGCCATAAGCCATCAGCGTGGATCAGGTATCTTGCACACACACGCGCGCATAGCGCTCACACCGATTTTGCTTATTGGAGTACACTCAAACATCCGCACGCCGTGCTCTAGCATTGGCACGGACGCACACATGCGCGCAGAGCTTACACCGATTTTGCCTATCGGAGTACACCCATACATGCGCACGCCGTGCTTCAGCATTGGAGTATATGCACACATGCGCTCAGTGCTCACATCAATTTTGTCATTGCATGGAATGCACGCACACGCTTGCACAACTCCAAAATCGGTCACATCACCTGAAGACAGGGACACTACCGATTTTAAGAAGAGATAGCAGCATCCCAGGTCCAACAAATGCTACTAGGCACACCGGGTATGAGAAAGGTCGATTGAACCTTGATAAGGGATTTCTTATAGAAAGGGACAATTTTAGCCCTTACCAAGAAAATTTGGTACTAAGTTCCGGGGAACATCCTAAGCACACTTAGCCACACAAAGCGACCTAAAGGGTATGTAAAGGGACAATCTCAGCCCTTATAGAGAAAAGTTAGAATTGCGTGCCAAGGAACGCCTTAAGCACAACTAGAGGCACGAAACGACTTAGAGGGTATGTAAAGGGACAATTTTAACCCTTATCGAGAAAATTTAGTGTAAAATGTAGAGAAAAGCAACCTAAGCGTAGCCGAAAGTAAGGACACATGAGAGACATGAGAGGATTATTCTAACCATTATAAAAACAATATAATTAATGCCAACCTTATAACCCTTAAACACCTTACTATTTTAACTTGTCTCTAGATAATCTCGATTATTGACGCAATAATTAGGAAACTATGGCCAAAAGGGGGGTCCCAGCTACTAATTAGAAAGAGAATTTTTTCAGCAAAAGAAAAACCAACTTCAAGCAGAGCATCGGAGGCGTCGTACCACTACGGCGTAGCAGAAGGGCGCATTTTCAACTTACCGCGACTAGATACACTAGCCATCAAAGACTGCTCACGCTCCCTGCGGAAACAACGAGGATTCACCAGCACGCAGTCCATTGCATAGACAACGCCGTATCAACCAGCATCGCCAGAGCGTCATAAGCTCAATAAAATGATGAAATATGAATTATAATTTATATATTGTGTAATAAGAAGAGAGAGCTAGCTAATAGGCAAAAATGTAAAATGAGGCACACCCACACAAACATGTCACAACATATCACAAAGTATTGTAACAAAAAACTTATACACTAGTCAGAAAATTTTTTTAAATACGCTCCCAACCGTTCCACGTCAACCTCAGCAAAAATACCAATCTAGCATCGGAACACCAACTTAGCACATCGTCAATCTAGCATAATACACGGAGAGTAACGGTTTTTTTTCTGCCACGAGGCGTACTTTTACATCATCTAGGTGGATGATGTCACAGCTCTCAGACGTGTTACGGATGGTAGCTTCGCGTACATAGTTGAAGCATAAGAACGAAGCGGCGATAGCCGCGACTCAGCAATATAGGCGAGGCGTGAAATAGTCATGGCGACTCGCCCGAACATGAAAACGATGACATAGGGACTTGGTCGCTAAGCCGGAGTTCGGAGACTCATCGGCAATAGCCCCACTTATAGATAATTGAGAAAAGAGGAGGCTACACCAATTTTGACTATAAAAGCGGTAGGACGCCGCCGAGAGGAGAGTTAAAGAGAGAGACCGAGGCTAGGACGCCGCCGAGAGAGAGCTAGCTAAAGAGAGTGACCGAGGCTACGACCAACGCTGCACGAGAGGAAGTCACGAAGATCATCAACCCAGCCGATACGACGGACAACCAAGTTCACCGAGCCACCAAGTCCTTTCCTACAACAAAGAAACCACCGAGTCGCGCAATTGATTAGGAGCGTCTCTCTCTCGCGATAACAGTTTAACCACAATAAAAGTAATTATTCTGTACATATATAGTTTCGTATACTTCATTGTGCACCTTTCTGGGCTTATCACCCGGACTGGCCACGAGAAATAGAACCCTCTCACAAGTTACAATAATTATATTAAGAATATATGACATTTTCGTAAACGTTGAGAGGTTATTTTCTCTCTCTCTCTTTCTCTCTCTCTCTCTCTCTCTCTCTCTCACTCTCTCTCGCAATGATCGCTGAGAAGCAGACGTATAGGAACTTGACCCTACTGAAAAAGTGCAATTGATTATCAGCTGATAATTAGCTGATAATCAGGTGACAATCGTGCCAAAGCGGCACCTGATTATCAGCTGATTTTCATATGAAAATTTATCGTTTAAATTTTATTTATTATTAATTATTATTTATTATTATAATTTATTATTATCGTTCATTTACTTGAATCTATACGATTAACTAATATATTTTAAATAATGTACACTGTGGCAAAGAAGTTTTGAATTATTTGTCATAATTTAGGAATGTAAAATTAAATTTAAAAATAATAAATGATAATAATAATTAATAATAAATGAAAATCCTGTTGAAATATCAACAGGATTTTCAGGTCAAAATCAGCTGATGATTAGATGATAATCACCTGACAGTCACCTTATAGTTACTCGATTCTCAGATGATTATCAGCTGATATGCACCTGAAAATCATGTTGATATTTTCATTTATTATTAATAATTATTATTATTAATTATTGTTAGTAATGTTACATTCCTAAATTGTAACAAATAATTCGAAACTTCTTTGTCAGTATCTACATTTTTCGACATTTTTTCGAACACATTAATTAACCGTAGATTCAAGTAAATGAACCATGATAGTACTTTATAATGATAAATAACAATAATTAATAATAAATAAATTTTAAACGATAAATTTTCATGTGATAATCAGCTGATAATCAGGTGCCGTTTTGGCACGATTGAAAGCAACGGTCGTAACAGAAACAGCTGATCGAGAGGGAAAAGAAGGAAAAAAATAATCTGAAAACAACCATACAAAATATATAAACGAGATATACATCGAAACGACATTATTATGTCGTTTTTTTTTTTTTAATTGATATTTTTTATACATGTAGTATATCAAAGCAGCTATACATTGATATAAAAAATATTAGAATAAAACATAATGCAAAGACGTAAAAAATTAGTGAAATTCTCGCGCACCCATTTCAATGTATGAATAGCGCAGTCGTCCCTCAGGCTTTTTCTACATTGGACAGATACTTGCCTTTGGAGCGCTCCCGCGTTCCTTGATTACTTTCGCCCGCAAATATTACTTTCACTCCGCCAATTTTACTTTCACGCAAAATTTACTTTCGCCCGGCAAATTTTACTTTCACCTCGCAAAATTTACTTTCCCCAGCAAATTTTACTTTCGCCTCGTAAATTTTACTTTCGCTCCGCAACTGAGATTTGCGGGAAATATATATGGTGCTGATTTTCGGGGGCGAAAGGTGGCCATTTTGGTCAAGTGTGGAATAAAGACTTTTTTTTCCTAACTGAGTGTACAAACTTCGATTTTACGAACCCGAATGAGTGTGCAAAATAACATATTCCCGCAGTAGTGTGCAAAATACATTCCCACACTGCAAGCAGTGCGGGAAACATGTGTTTTGGGGAGGCCCTCTTTATCCCTGTGTCAGGAACGGGCTGAAAATATCATATTTGCGATTTTGAGCCCGAGTTCGGTCAATTTTTATTAAAGTGTTTACGGGGTCTTACTCGTAAGACTATATTGTATTTAAAAATTAACTACATTTCAGTATTTTCAAATATAATTTTATATATTAAAATATATTAAATTTGTTTTATTTTTATTTTTATAGTAAATCAACGGCTGAGCGGTAGAAGAACGTATCTCGCCACGATGATGAAGAACGACTTATCTCGGCGCGAGGAGAAGAACGCCATATCTCGGCGTGTATTATTTTTCTTCAAATTTTGCAGTGGCAGGTTGCACGGGTCGCTGCGATCCACTCCGAGATACGTTGTTCTTCACCCTCGCGTCCAGATGCATCGTCCTTCATCCGCGCAGAGATTCGTCGTTCTTCATCCTCACGCCGAGATACGTTCTTCTTCCGCTCAGTCATCGAAATGCAACTATTAATTATATCTAAAGTAAAGTTTAATAAAAATAAATAATATCTTCCTACTAATTAAAATTATAAATTCCGCATAAATAGTGTTCTTTTTACTTGAAAACAACGATGAATTTTACTAAATATTTATGGTAAATATTTCATACATTTTTCAAGTACAAGCTATGTTAAAATTAACTTGTATTTATCATAAATGGTAGTCTAAAAATTACATTATATTTTTTATTAAATTGTAACGGGCAAGATTACAATGCGGAAAGTAATAGCAGTTGGGAAACAAATGCGATCCCTGCTTATTACTCACGGCGCACTCAATGCTCTGTAGCCGGTTCGTATGTTGACGGCGGACAACGGTACAACGCACGATCTCCTGGTCGTGTTCAATCGATGAGGGCGCTCCTTCCCGGTCGCTCTTATTGAAAGCACGATTCGCCGCGCGTCGTGCCCGCAAAGACAGCGGTATCCGCTTCGCCCATCAGGTGTGAACAGGTGCCAAAGGGAAAAGCAAGGGAGACGGGCGCGTAATGAAAACTAGTGTATCAATTACTATTTGGCTTTTATTGATGTGTTTAAAATTTCGAACGTTCATAATGAACGAAAAAACTAAAATTGTTCATTTCCGTTAAAATCGTTTTTATTTTAAAATAGTGTCGGAATAAGTTAATAACATCGAAAAATATATTATGCAGTTGACTAACCCAAAATCTACCCCTAAACCCACTCCCCAAAATAGTATATTATGCAACTATGGAGGTAAAGAGTTGGCCAGTCCAGAGCACGTGTAACATGCAAACATGTGCTCTGGGGTGGCCCTCTTTATCCCCGTGTTGCGTATACGATTCTTTACTATACCCGGGCTGAAAATACCAGATTCCCGCTTTTGAGCCGGGAGCGAAAGTAGTGCCTTCGGTTATGGTATGGTAAAAAAATATAAATCATAATTTTATTCCATAGCCAAAATGACGTTAGGAAAAAGTTAGCTCTTTGTACGAGTTTAAGTGGTCGCAAGTACTGTTAAAAAAATTCATGGACGAAATTGCACTTCCGGAACAACCCCTTCAGGCCAAGGGTGCACGTCAAGAACACGAAAAAAATTCTCAAGGTCGCAAAAATTACGTTAGGAAAAAGTTGGCAGTTGAAACGTGCATTAGAGGTCGCCATTCGCCAATAGCCTAGAAAAAATTCAGGAACGAAATCGCACTTCCGGAACTACTCCTTCAGGCCAAGGGTGCACGTCAAAAACACGAAAAAAATTCTCACGGTCGGAAAAATTACGTTAGGAAAAAGTTGGCAGTGGGAACGTGCATTAGAGGTCGCCATTCGCCAATAGCCTAGAAAAAATTCAGGATGGAAATCGCAGTTCCGGAACTACCCTTCATGCAAAGGGCGCACATCTAAAACACGAAAAAAATTCCCACAGTCGCAAAAGAACTTCGATGGTAAACAATAAATAACTGTAATAATTTTTACTCGATGTTTAATTTTGTGACTATCATTAAAAATTTCTTAAATGTTGAAAATTAATATTTAAAAATTTTATAACTCTTTGAATATTAGTTCTTCGTAGATGTTGAATGCAACATTTTAATCTTAAAATTGCCTGAGCTTACAAGAAAAAAATTATTCTGATCGCAATAGATTGTTTTTATCTGTTTAAATTGCGTTTTGGTTTAAACAAATGCATTTAAATTAAGGTTCTTGCAATTTTGTTAAATTGTAACACCTAAATTTAGATTCTACGAATCAACATCTATAAAAAGCGATGGTTACTTTATGCAATTGCATCAGAAGAATTAAAATTTATTCGTGGAATAATTTTTCGAATAAACAATTATTCGAAAAAAGTATTCGTCGAATAAATTTTCGAATATTTTTCAATATAAGTCTAAAGGTCAAGTTCTTATACGAAACGTGTTTATAATACAAAATTTTCTCATTACATTTAATATTTATAGAAATAATATTCGAATAAAATTTTGAGGATGAATAATGCCTATCTCTGCTTTCAGCCATACTTTAAACCATACTATCAGTCACACTTTAAGCTATACTTTCAGCCATACTTTAACCCATACTTTCAACAATGCTTCCAGCGATACTTCCATCCATACGTTAACCCATACTTTGAGCCATACTTCCAGCCATACCTTGATCCAGACAAATTCTAACACGTAAACTCGAATTTATACCAAGCCAGTCATTTCAGGGCTTCTTGTAAATTATAAAACTAACCTAGAAAAAAATTTAGAGTGAAATCAAATGCCCGGTACTACCCTTCGGGGGGGGGGGGGGGGGGGGTAAGAGACCGAAATAATATTCTAACTCGTAAAGTCGAACTTATACCCCACCAGTTTTCCAGAGCTTCGTCAAAATGATAAAACAAACCTAGAAAAAAATTGCGAACAAAGTTCGATGACCAGCACTACCCTTAGACGGAAAAACGTGGGTGCGATACCGAATTAAAATTATAACTTGTAAAATCGAAATTATACCCCGCCAACTCTTTAAGGTCATCTTGTAAATTATAAAACTAACCTAGAATAAAATTTAGAGCAAAATCCTATGTCCTACGTTCAGGACATTCGAAACTTTCCCTCATATTATTACTTTTTGAAAAATTGTAATACGTAAATGAGTACTGCAGCAGTTGATTTCTGTTAAGAAAAAAGGCTTCAGTTTTGTAAGCCATACTTCAAGCCATATTTAAGCCATACTTTCAGTCATACAATCAGCCATACTTTAAGCCACACTTTAAGCCATACTGTCAGTCACACTTTCTGCCATACTTTAACCCATACTTTCAGCCATAATTTCAGCCATACTTGCAGCCATACTTTCAGCCATACCTTCAGCCATACTTCCAGCCATACCTTAAGCCAGACAAATTCTAACTCGTAAAATCGAATTTATACCAAGCCAGTCTTTTCAGGGCTTCTTGTAAATTATAAAATTAATCTAGAAAAAAATTTAGAGTAGAATCCTATGCCCGGTACTACTCTTGGGGGGGGGGGGGGGGTGTAAGAGACTGAAATAATATTCTAACTTGTAAAATCGAACTTATACCCCGCCAGTTTTCCAGAGCTTCGTTAAAATGATGGAACAAACCTAGAAAAAAATTTCGAGTAAATTTCTATGTCCAACACTACTCTTCCAGGGAAAAACGGGGGTGCGATACCGAAATAAAATTGTAACTCGTAAAATCGAACTTATACCCTGCCAGTTTTTCAGGGCTTCTTGTAAATTATAAAGCTCACCTAGAAAAAAATTTAGAGCAATATCCTATGTCTGACACTACCCTTGGGGGGGGGGGGGTGGCGGTGCGAGAGCAAAATCAAATTCTAACTTGTAAAATCGAACTTATACTCCGCCAATTTTTTGAGTGCTTCTTATCAATTATTAATGTAACCTAGAAAAAAATTTCGAGCAAAATCCTATGTTCGGACACAACCCTGAGGGGGTGAAAATGGGGGTGCGAGACCGAAAAAAAATATTTGTCACACGTAAAATTGAACTTAAGGGCTTCTTGTAAATTATAAAACTAAACTAGAAAAAAAATTACGAGCAAAAACCCATGTCCGGATGCTACCCCTGTAGGGGAAAAACGAGGGTGCAAGGCCTAAAAAAAAATTCTAACTTGTGAAAAAAAATTATAAGGCTAAACTAGTGGTGGTGCGAGACCAAAAAATAATTCTAACTCATAAAATCAAACTTATACCCCGCCAGTTTTTTAGAGTTTCTTGTTAATTATAAAACTAACCTAGGAAAAAGTTACGAGCAAAACCCCGCCAGTTTTTTCAGGGCTTATTGTAAATTATAAAACATAGAAAAAAATACGAGCAAAATCATATGTCCAGACACTACCCTTAGTGGGACAAACGTGGGTGCGAGACCGAAAAGAAATTCTTACCCGTAAAATCGAACTTATAACCAGCCAGTTTTTCAGGGCTTCTTGTAAATTATAAAACTAACCTAGAAAATAATTACGAGCAAAATCCTATGTCCGTGCACTACCCTTGGGGGGGTACATCCTTCTTCTTCCTTGAGCCGAGATACATCCTTCTTCATCATCACGTCGAGATACCTTCTTCTTCATCCTCGCGCCGAGATACGTCCTTCGTCCTTGCGCCGAGATACGTCCTTCTTCATCATCGTGCCGAGATAAAACCTTGTTCCGCTCAGCCATCATTTTAACAATCATTTTTTGCATAAGGTTGATTCTTGACGCTAATGGTAGTAGTATATAATATAGATTTCAGGAAGCTGATGGCCAATCACTGCCAGGTGTTTAAATATTAAAAAATTTTTTTATTAAACACAACGTTTCGGACATTTTTTTATGTCCCTCTTCAGGTGCTATATGTACAATAAATACAAATTAAATTAATACAATAACGTTTTACAAAACACTTACACACTTAATATTATGTACACCATTTACTTACAAAATTTGTCAAGCTTAACTACTCGGAAGAATTTTCCGTTGTCAGTAAGTTTAAAAATCTATTGCCTGCTTTTATACTTTTATTATAACTATGTGTACTGTACATGTGCTTTCCCTTCCGTCACGCATACAGAGGGAGGAGCTACAATAGACCACTGAAAAGGTCGTGTGAAAAAGACACTGTCCGGAACACACGTATTGGTAGGAAACTAACACCAATGACATTAACATAGACTCTCTGGCTTAACACTCAGTGGGCGTGGCTCCTCCTATTCTACATGTGCTCCTGGTCTATCTACTATAGAATAGACGGATATAACATTAAAACAAGTACATATGATATTATAAACACATAAATTCACAACTTTTAATTAATGATATATATTCGTTGGATAATCTATTTATTTCAAATTGTTTGTTCATGTAGTTTTTTTGCGTATGTATGAACAATATTTCGGAAAATAAACGTTTTCCTCTATTACTTTCTGTGTCTACTACTTTATAATTATTAAAATCAATAGTGTGATTATTATCAATTTTATGCATATATAAAGACGAATTGGTGTCTTTTATCATATATCGTTTAGCATGTTCCTTAATTCTCACATTCACACGTCTACTTGTCTATCCAACATATGAAGGAGCACATATAGAATAGAAAGAGCCACGCCCACTGAGTGCTAAGCCAGAGAGTCTATGTTAATGTCATTGGTGTTGGTTTCCTACCAATACGTGTGTTCCGGGCAGTATCTTTTTCACACGGCCTTTTCGGTAGTCTATTGTAGCCCCTCCCTCTGTATGCGTGACGGAAGGGAAAGCACGTGTACAGTACACATAGTTATAATAAAAGTATAAAAGCAGGCAATAGATTTTTAAACTTACTGACAACGGAAAATTCTTCCGAGTAGTTAAGCTTGACAAAATTTTGTAAGTAAATTTTGTACATAATATTAAGTGTGTAAGTGTTTTGTAAAACGTTATTGTATTAATTTAATTTGTATTTATTGTATATATAGCACCTGAAGAGGGACATAAAAAAATGTCCGAAACGTTGTGTTTAATAAAAAATTTTTTAATATTTAAACACCTGGTAGTGATTGGCCATCAACTTCCTGAAATCTATTTTTTGTATAAATTATGTTACGTAAACCTTTATAAACTGTAACAAAAATAAACATTTCCCAGCTAGTTTAGGTTTATCCTGTTGAAAATCCTGCATGTGACAGCGAGAGTAGCGAGTGTCGTGCAATGCGCGAGTATAAGTGAATGCGTGAGAACTACACTTGTCAATGCTAAATTTAACTCTAAATTTGTTGAATAAAACCAATGGTATAACAGTGCAATATGCAGGACCGCGAGCGTGAAGGAGCCTGGATGTCCGAGGAGTAGAGTAAGAGAAAGGGAGTGGGAGAGAAAGGGGGATAGAGAGAGAGAGATTAGTCGGCACTTATAATTTCTGCGTGGCAGCTGTGGCTGGCTGTACTCACGCCCCAGAACCTGGTGCATCGCTTGCACATGCACACACTAAAAGACATAATGTTACAGTATATTCTTTCAACAATTACAGGAGTGCGGCCGCTATTCAAAACTAGAGTAGGTAAATAATGGTATCAGTAGCGCGGATCGCTTGTGCTCCTCATCACGCTCTCTCTCTCTCTCTCTCTCTCTCTCTCTCTCTCTCTCTCTCTCTCTCTCTCTCTCTGCCTGCTGGTTGAGAAATCATTCCACACTATTTTCTCCCGTAACAACTAATAATTGTTAGTACAATAAAGTTTAGATGGGAAGATGAAAATGGCAAGTATAATTTTCCATCATACAACACTCCCCCAGGTGCTTTTAGCCGGAGGGTGTATCAGCTGAAAGCAATCACTGTCCGTCTAATAATTTGCTGGGGAGTTGTGTCATAATTTAGGAAGTCGTGCCATCGATCCTGGGAGCAGAGAATATGGATGGGCTGTAGATCCCTTATGAAAGAATCCTATAGAAAATCCTGTGGAAACTCTCTAGAAAATTCTATAGGAATCCTGTAGATAGTCCTGCGCAATATTCTGCAGGAAATCTTGTAGAAAATCCTACATGTATTTCTGGACTTTTCTGTAGGAAATCCTGTAGGAAATCCTGTAGGAAATACTGTATTAAGTATGATAAGATCGACAGTTTGGCAGTAGCGCAGTCGAGACCTCTGCTGATCACTGCGGTTAAGCAGCATTGGGCGGCCACTACTTATATGGATAACAGCGTTTTTTATGCGATAACCTCGTGTGATCGGTTAGGTGTTGAATTGAATTTTCGCAAATAGAGCGGAAGGTGTGGATAAATACAGTTTTGGTGTCTACCTAGACATCCAAACTCAATTATGCAAATACACCGTCCATCACGGGACGAGATTTCCTTATTAGGATTTATCGTACGAGGATTGTCTATAAGTTTTCCGCGCCTCACGGGCATAACACTGAGCGAATGCAGGATGGATTAGGTAGGTAAAAATATTTAGGTAAAGGAGAGGTCTATCAGGAAAAAATGTATAGGTATATGTAATAAATAGGAAAATGAAATAATACATTAAATGAAAGATTGAACAAACCTTTAAAAAATACACAAAAAAGCCTGACTTCCGAACGATGTCAGGAATCGAAGAAAATTCGTAAGAATAAGCCGCCCATATAAAAGGAAAGCTCTTTGCGTCAGGAAGTATGGCTGAAAGTATAGCTTAAAGTATTGCTGAAAGAATAAATGGGCATAAAGTATGGCTTAAAATAAGGATTAAGTATAGCTTAAAGTATAGCTGAAAGTGTGACTGGAAGCATGGTATAAAGTATGGCTTAAAGTAAGGCTTAAAGTATGGCGAAAGTATGGCTTAAAGTATGGCTTAAAGTATGGATGAAAGTATGACTAGAAGCATGGCATAAACTATGACTTAAATTATGACTTAAAGTACGGCTGAAACTATGGCTTAACGTGTGGCTGGTAGCATGGAATAAGATATGGCTTAATGTATGATTTAGAATACACAGTGACAATACACAAACGCATCACTTTTCAAACATTGTAATAAATAATTGAATTGAAATATCGATACCGGGTAGGGAACATTTTAAGTCTATTGATCTTCTCTATCGATTGGTCTCATCTATTCTACTCCAAGATTAACATTAACGAAGTTGCGAAATTTTTTTCATGGAAATAATTTGTTTTTCAACTTCTTTTCTACATTTTCGGAAAGAACAGGCAAAAATAACTCGAAATAGGCATTTTTCATAATTTTTAAAATCATAATTTTTGCGTTGCAAACAAAACCGAATGTGGATGAGGCTTTGAATGTTCGATAAGGTTAGAATAGAGGAATGAAATGAAACGCGCTACTTCTCGACGTGTCAGAAAGAAGAGATTACTTGCTCTCTTGATATAATGATCTTATGTTCATCGCTCAGAGATGTCGCCAATATGTTCTTTCTGCGATTCCTTGGGAATCGAAGGATGGTTAATTAGCGAAAGAAAAGATATGTCATAATAATTTAAATAAACATATTCAACATTTACATGATCGTTGTCGTTGTTATTACCGTAAAAAATGTTATTCTATTAATAATTATTATTAAACGAAAACAGGATTTTCCAGTGTAAAAAAATCAAGCCTTGGGCTAATTTGTCGAAAAGCTGTTACTGATCATTTTTTGTCATGTTTGGAAAAGTGTAAGACTTAAAGTCTGACGTAAGGCTTAATCTTTCGTTGCTTCTCCTTCTGTTCATTGTTTCTCCGCAGACAAAATAACATATTTTATATAGTTTTGATGACTTTTTATTTGAATTGTGAGATAGTAATAAATACTATTTCAAATTAAATAGTTAAATAGTTAAATAGTTAAGAGTGTAACGTGCTAGATTTCTGCTGTTAACCGACGGACTTCACCGCTCCACTTGAAGAGGGACGCCGCTATACCGCGTGACCTCCACAGTTCATCAGTGAAAGTGCGTCTCTTGTCGATCACTCTTACTGCACGCGCGCTTTGCCGGCAAACGTGTCAGAAAACCGGGGGTATGCGCTGCTCCGACCACTTGCTCAAAGGGAAAAACTTAGGAGATGTGGGTATGAAAAATAAATAGTCGCGCGTTCAAAATAAATTTGGCTTTTATTACTGATTACAGACACAATATTACGGACGTTGCTCACGAGTCTCGTTGGACAGATTGGACGACAGCGCGTCGACACCGTCGATTTATGGAAGGATATGTACTCAAGTGGATTTCTAGCTCCTCCAAGCCCGATGTACGAATTCACGGAATCACCGGAACATTCGTACGCACTCGAGGATACAAGTTGGGCGTCGTAGCTGAGATTAGCCCACAAGTTCCAGAATGCATAGCGTGGATTTCTCACTCCCTTTTGTCTTGCGTAGAAGTGTTCCTGCTGCGCGGGAATATTAGTACGGCATCGTATGCCTCGGTTACGCCGCCCTCAACCGCCATCATGCGCTCTTGGACAGTCTCGGCCATATCTGAAAGCGAGATTGTTCACATAAACAAGCCATTTCGAAAGCTCACAGATCTCGCAGGACAGACCGGACACCTAGATCCCTATTGGATGTGTTACGACACCTAGACGTGAAAAACTACGAAGGGCACAACCTAGACTCCATCATCGGCCACCCCGAATATCTAGACCCCCCATAGGCTGCACTACGACACCTCGACGTAAAAAATTATGGAGTGCACCACCAATATTACATCATGGGTTACCCTGCACACGTAGCCCCCCATTGGATGTGCTACGACACCTAGCCGTAAAACACTACATTGCACACAACCTAAACTCCATCATCGACCATCCCGAACACCTAGATCTCTCATAGGATGTGCTACGACACCTATACGTAGAAAACAACGAAGCACACCACCTAAACTCCATCATCGGCCACCCCAAACACATAGACCCCTCATTGGATGCGCCAAGACACCTAGAGGTAAAAAACTACGAAGCACACCACCGACACTCTGTCATCGGCCACCCCGAATATCTAGACCCCCCATAGGATGCGCTACGACATCTCGACGAAAAAAGCTACAGTGCGCCACACCTAGACTCCATCATCGGCCACCCCGAATACCTAAACCCACCATTGGATGCGCTACGAATCATAAACGTAACTAACTGTGGAGCGCACCACCTAAACTCCATCATCGGCCACCCCCAAGCTTACAACGGACTGTTTCATGAAACGTTGTTGTGCGCCGATGCATACGTCAAGACACTTGGATGATATTCAATCGTTGCTAGCCGCGGCGCCGCGCCGTCGGTCGCCGCGCATTAAGCGACGGCGAGAGAGAGAGAGAGAGGGGGAGAGAGAGAGATTGATTGATTGATTAGCTAAGGACTCCAGGTCCAAAATAGCCGGAGCATACAAAAAAAACACAACATAAATGTGAAAAGAGCGCAGTGTGACATACAAACAGAACGAGTAAAAATAAAAGTAATAAAACATAACAAAAAACATAAAAAATAAAAGTGATAAAATAAACAAAAGTGTAACGCATATACAGTTAAAATTGGAGTAATAAAACGCACGTAAATGAAATGAATAAAATTATGTACATTACAAATGTAGGCTACAAAATTATCGGCGGGCGCAATCAAAGTATTAGATTTAAAACTTAAAATTAAAATAGAAAAGTAAAACAAAAATAAAACGAGAATAAAAGACGGTCGCTAAGTCTTATTACAATAATACTGATGTAGGTATAGCTTAAAACATGGACGACTAAACGCGCATCGCAGATCGTGAGGTAACTGGTTCTGTTACACAGTGAAAATAACTACGCGAGCATTCCAATACCTCGCTCTACTAAGCTCAAAGAATTTTATAAAAATATGAAATAGACCTTGAAAAAATTAATTAATTATACAGATCACAAGTGGCAGGTTGGCGGGGATTTAAAAATCATTTCTATCATATTAGAACAGCAGACAGGATTCACTGAGTTCCCATATTTTTTGTGCTTATGGGAAAGTAGGGATCGCATGAAGCATTACAAACAAACAGAATGGCAAAATAGAAATGCACTGAATAGAGGTAGTCACAACGTTATTCGACAACAGTAAAAAATTCTTCTTCCTCCATTGCATATAAAGCTAGGCGTAATGAAACAATTCACGAAAGTTTTGGACAAACAATGGTAATGTTTCATACATTTACATAAGCAGTTTGAAAAACTCAGTGATGCCAATATAAAAGAAGGTATTTTCGATTGTCCGAAAATCCGTAAAATGTTTAAAGATCAAAACTTTATACATCACATGAATGAGATAGAAAAATCAGCCTGGTTGAGTTTTAAAAGTATTGTTGAAAACTTTTTAGAAAATCATAAAAGTTACGACTATGAAGAACTTGTCAATGGTTTGCACGATAGCTGCCAACGTTTAGGTTGTTTGATGAGGGTTAAATAGCAGAAGTCCAAGAATACTTCCTTGTGGGACCCCAGAGCACCTCGAAAGAGGGGCTGAGGGGCTACCATCGGGAAGGGTGACCATTTTGGAACGCTCTGACAAAAACGATCGGATCCAACTGTAGGCGGAACTTGAGAATCCAAGGGACAGCAGCTTGTCGATAAGTATATCGATGTTCATGACGTCGAATGCTCTAGAAAAATCAATAGTGACGACTAGCAAGATTGAGCTCGCGTCGACTGCTTTTCTGAAATCATCTACGGTTTTCACTAGGGCAGTATGTGTGCTGTGCCCCTTACGGAAGCCAGATTGAAGGGTGTTCATGATTTTATTGTCGAAGATAAACTTATTTTATCTTAGCTGTGGAGCAAGGAATACTAATAGGGCGAAAATCAGAGAGACTACTCGCCGATTTAAATTTCGGAAGTAGACGTACTATAGCATTCTTCCACGACACAGGGAAAATACCTCACTGCAAAGAGGCATCAAAGATATGCATAAGTAAGTACAAAGATGAGTTTGTTGTGTTAACGAAGTGTCTATTGAAAGAATCGGCATCGAATGGCAATGAGTGATCAGCAGATTTTTTCGTGAGCTCTAGGTCGTTAATAGTTCTCCACATGTCCGCGGGGTTAGAAGCGCTGGAAAGCTTAGATATGAAGTGGTTATACTTCGCATGTATGACCTCGGTTTGGACCCGGTTACGAAGAGAGTTGTAGTGTGCGCGGGTATTGACGTTGTCACTAGAGCTTTCCAAGCACGGTTTCGGTCTGAGATGAGACGTCTAAGATCCGCGGAGAGCCAAGGTGAACAGTTCTCCTTGGAAAGAAATGTGTACATATGAGCATAGCGATCGTACGTTGAAGTCATAGTATTCGAAAAAGCTATGACTTTGCTGTCGATATCCGATGAAGTCGTCACGGTACGTCAGTCACTCGTGGAGAGGTCATCAAGGAGGTGCTCTAATACAAACGATCTGTATGAGCGCCGCGTGATGGAGACAGGTTCCTGATGCGGGACCACAAAGGAGAGTGACACAAAGATGACGTCGTGTCTCGAAATCGAGAAGATACAATTCTGCTTAAAGGCCGAGACCGATATTGGGGAATATATTTGGAATATATTTGGAATATATTAGGAATTATATTGGGAATATATTGGGAATATATTGGGAATAGGCATATTGGGAATATACTGGCAATATACTGGCAATGTATTGGCAATATATTGGCAATATATAGTGAATAAGTTGAATATATTGAAATTTTGAAACTACAATTTTATAATTGAGGGGCTATTCGGAATAAGGGGCTAACTCAAAAACGTACATTTTGAGATAATCAATAAAAACAATAAAAATTTTTATTGGCTTAACCAATATGAATAAAACTTTTATCAAATGAAAGCTAACAATGAATGAAACATTTTATGATAAAATTTTGATATATTATATAACCATAAAAAAATTATAAGAATTAAAAAAAAAATGAGTTAGACCCTTTTTCCGAATATTATCCAAATTTAATAAAGTAAGTCAAGGATTAATCAGTCAAAAATGCAAATATAATTTTATTTCACAAATTAAATGTCAAAACAAAAATAATAACATTAATATAAGCATTTTTCTAAAATCTTTTCTAAAAATTTTTGGCGTGTAATATTTTGCATGGTGTTAGGTAATGATCTGTAGGTCTCATTTAACCGATGGGCGGAAAAAGGGTCTAAGTCGACTTAGCCCCTTATTCCAATCGTCCCCTCAATTCTAAGCTCGCGAGATATACAGGGAACATAGACATCTTTTACTTTATTTTGTTGCATGTTTGGCAGAAGTTGACCTAAACTTAGGCAATCCTTCCCATGAAGAATTAATTATTACAATGTTAGGCCAAAGTTCAGGTAAACTATTGCGAAACATACTCCATGGCATCAGATTCAGATATTAATATAACATTAATATTAATATTGTTTTTCAAAATTCCTTTTCTTCATTCCCAACATTATTCGGAATATTACCAACATATTTCCAATATTTTCCCAATATTTTTCCAATATATTCTTAATATTCTGTTATTTTAGCTTTAAAAGAGTTTGGTGAAAATGCAAAAAAAGTATCATGTCGTGGTTTGGGGGTACGGGATTAACAAATCTATTTGCCAGTAAAAACTTGATCCTATTGTTTTGTAATTGGAATTCTGGCATAAAGTATAGCTGAAAGTATGGCTTAAAATATTGCTTAATGTATGGCTTCAAGCATAGCACAAATAATGGCTCTATCGGTCGCCGGGATAGGGGTTTATTCCGTTTAGCTGTTCATGTGTCATGATTTTCGTAACATAAATTAAATCGATGTTTATTTTTTTAACTCGAAATAGAAATTTCGTTTTCTACCTTTAGCGAAAGTTTTCTTCCAATTCGTACTTTTATAATCTACTTACGTTAAGGTTCATTGAAGATTAGATTTATTACTGCCAATGTTTGGGAAAAATTAAATTTTATATTTATTTTACAAAAAAAAGTATACAAACATGACATAGATTCAGAAAACCCTTCAAGTCAGCACCTCTTTATCGATGACGCAATTTACTAAGAAAACGATTCCGCGTCCTTATAATATGTGTGACGCGCAGTGTAATACATTCTTCTAAAGATTATGACTTTGTGTGATAGTGATGTCGTTATCTGTTTAATAAATTAATTTTCATTTCCTGATGACTATGAGCCACGTCTGAAGTATTGTAGGAGGATCGTGGAGGATTTACCAGCCAGTCAAAACTTAGGCCTATTTTTTAAACAGAAATCGATGGTTCCAGCGTATATGTGCGTATGATTATTTCACGAAATGTTTAAAACTTTCCAGACTAACAAAAAGGTACAACAGACCTCGTACCATGGCTTTGGGTCATAATATCATCAAATTTCTTATTCAGTAAAAACTCGTGTTTTTTTTTAACAGAAATCGATGGCTGCAACGCATATTTGCGTATGATGATTTCCCAAAATGTAAAATATGTCTAGAACTGTAATAAAAAGCTAAAACAGGCCTCGTTCCCTGGATTTGGGATAGAATATCGAGGTATATACCATATAGTAAAAATTGAAGCCTGTTTTTTTCTGAACAGAAATCAATGGCTGCAACGATCATTTTCGTATTATAATTTTTAAAAACTTGATGCAGTTCAAACTAATAAAATGACGGAAAGTATCGATTGTCCTGTTTTCAGGGCATTGAGATTGGCAAATCTAACGGACAATAAAACTTAGGCTAGTTATTTAGGCTAGTAAAACTTAATAATTAGTTTTTTAATAGAAATAGATACCTTTAACACACATTTGCGTATCATAATTTCTCAAAAATCTCAAGCAATCCACACTAAGGCCGAATCCATCTCAAATCAGGTGGTCCGCGTATGCCTATGTCACCGATCATTTTGGGATAAAAGTATTTATGTTCTTCTTCAAAAATTATGTAACCCGTATATTTTTATTTTTTTGTTGCAACAAAATTTCATGCGTTCAGCAATGTCGCAAAATTACGAGAAAATCCTTACATAGAAATAAATTTTTTCAATGTAATTTTCAAACAGCTACTGCTTCACCAATTTTTTAAGCTTTTTAGCGTGCAACACATAATTCCACTCAGGTTTGAGCCCTCTTTCATGGTCTGTATGTTATTTAAAAAAAAAAAAAAATACCCGAGTTATGCACTTTTTACTGAAAAATGCAGTTTTTAGAAAAATGCGTTTTTTTCGAAAAAGCCTATTTTTTTCTTAATTTTCTTTTCTCATGATAGAGGACGTAAACAGCTATCTAGGCGTGTTTGTGAGATTCACGGGTTTTCTGCTGGGATAGCGATCACTAATGAGATAACACACAAACAAATTTTTGACGCTTAGCGCTTATATATAGTGATATAACAATGATATAACAGTTAATATAAAGATGTTTATATTTGTGCGTAATATAAAGGTATGCTCATATGTATGTATTTTGTTTTATTTATGTCTTTTATATTTTTTAGTTTTATAACTACCTTTGTTTTTCGGCTTCGTTATTCTTACTTCAGTAAGGGGACGATCAGCGGGCTTTGCTGTCAAACAATGTACTTTATCATTGCACGTTTCTTTAATCCATAAATCTCTATATTTTTTAAGGTCTCTACAAAATCGTTGCCATTTTGAATGAATTTTTCATGGGGCTCTCGAAGATTATGCGAAGTAGCATAATGCTTTATAAGTCCATCCACACCATCTACAGCTCCTTTACCATGCCCAGTAGCAGTAGCATTTTATATCAAATGGTGCTCGTTTTAATTCATATAAATTGAAAGCGATTTTTAAAGTGGCTAGTGGCGCCGTCTGATACAATGGTAATTTTTTTTATTGAATCACAACAATTGGCTATCAAGTAGGTTATAATTGTTTTTACTGCTAGCAAAGCATACGCTGAATCATGTTTTCGGTCATCACTTGTGACTGCGAAACTTTGTGTCAAATCCCCTTGATAAGAGGTTGAAAATTACCGTTGTATCAGACGGTGCCGCTAGCCACTTTAAAAATCGCTTTCAATTATATGAATTAAAATGAGCACCATTTGATATAAAATGGTTGTTCTCTACTACTGGGTACGGTAAAGGAGCTGTAGATGGTGTGGGTGGACTTATAAAGCATTATGCTACTTCGCATAATCTTCGAGAGCCCCATGAAAAATCCATTCATAATGTCAATGATTTTGTAGAGCACGTTCAAAAATATAAAAATGCAATTAAAATAATACATTTACAAGACGTTGACGTAGAAGAGTTTAGAAAAGTAAAAAATGTTGATTGTCTTGTTACTCCTAAGTATCCTGGAATTTGAAAAACTCATTTATGGATTAAAGAAACGTGCAATGATAAAGTACATTGTTTTACAGCAAAGACCGCTGATCGTCCCCTTACTGAAGTAAGAATAACGAAGCCGAAAAACAAAGGTAGTTATAAAACTAAAAAATATAAAAGACATAAATAAAAAAAAATACATACATATGAGCATACCTTTATATTACTCATATATACGCACAAAGATAAACAGCTTTATATTAACTGTTATATCATTGTTATATCACTATATATAAGCGCTAAGCGTGAAAAATTTGTTTGTGTGTTATCTCATTAGTGATCGCTATCCAGCGAAAAACCCGTGAATCTCACAGACACTCCTAGATAGCTATTTACGTCCTCTATAATGAGAAAAGAAAATTGAGAAAAAAAATATAAGCTTTTTCGAGAAAAACGTATTTTTCTAAAAACTGCATTTTTCAGTAAAAAGTGCATAACTCGGGTATTTTTTATTTTTTTTGAAAATAACATACAGACCATGAAAGAGGGCTCAAACCTGAGTGGAATTATGTGTTGCACGCTAAAAAGCTTAAAAAATTGGTGAAGCAGTAGCTGTTTGAAAATTATATTGAAAAAATTTATTTCTAAGTAAGGATTTTCTCGGAATTTTGCGACATTGCTGAACGCATGAAATTTTGTTGCAACAAAAAATAGAAATATACGGGTTAAATAATTTTTGGAGAAGAACATAAATACTTTTATCCCAAAATTATTGGTGACATAGGCATACACGGGCCACCTGATTTGAGATGGATTCGGCCCTAATGAAAAGCTGAAAAAGGCCTTGAGTCCTGGCTTTGGATCACAATACCGGCGAATTTTCTACAGTCAGTTAAAGCTCATGTCTATTTTTTAACTGAAATTGATGGTCGCAAAGCATATTAGCATATTGTCTGTTTTTTATAGTCATTAAGCAATCAGTTGTAATGCAAAACCAAAAAGGTCTTCGTGTCTTGATATTTGGCCACATTTTTTTCAATCTTCAAAAGACAAGACTAATCATTTTTCATTTTAGCCATATGGTAGTTAATTGGTCACGGGCAGTGTCTTCACGGGCGTTTAAGTCCTCGCCGGATCTATTTTAAATGTTTATGTACTGTTAATTGAAAATTTTGTGGATAAATTAATTTGCTTATTTTTAAAATATAATGTACTAGGAATATTCTTTAATTTTTAATTAATAAATAATAATAACAACAATAATTGATTGATTATCTTATTTTACCTCGGTATTTGTGATTTAGCTTCTATGGTACATACTTCACATTTTATTTCTTATCTAACCCTTATAGTCCATGAAAATGCTATTTAATTAATCAATATTAAATACTGGTATGACGAATGCGTATGTGTTGAACTTTCTGATTTATTATGGTTTTATTGCTTGTTTATTTATTTCTATTAAAGGTAATAGACGGGTCTGCCGTCGCCTCACTCCACCCGCCTCTGCTTCGTGAGTATAATGCCTGCCAGCGTCGTCTTCTCTGCCGGTTAAAGGCAAGTGCTGATTGTTAAACTTCAACAAGCAATTACAATCGACCTAATTAAGATAGAGGAGGTGTTAAGTATTTTTCCTGTGATCAGTTCGTCGAGGCGTATCTGCTTGTATATGTTTGTATATGTTCGTATTAACTTTGGCAAAACTTTGTATTAGAAAATCAGAATTACTAAGAGATTTTCGCAAAAGTTTTTACCTAAAGTTTTGCAGAAATTTGTAATTTTATTATATGAAGTTTTTCTAAAGTTGTAATTAAATAATCCCAAACATTAACAAAACTTCATATAAAAAATCATCACCATTAACAAAGTTTGGTAAAAGTTTACCTCAACTTTTGCCAAAGTTGATAATAATTATTTTTTTATATGAAGTTTTGACAAAGTTGAGATTAAGTTACCACAAGTTAATTGGATTCACCAAAAGTTTAGATAAAGTTTCGCCAAATTTTGCCGTCCCATTGTATGTTTGGTTTATAAGTTAGGCAAATTATCTTTTTCAAATTTGGCGAAACTATCTGTAAACTTCGGTAACAGCAAACTTTGAAACAAGTTTCGCGTAACAAAAATTTTATTTCCATGGGCGCCTATTTAATAAGTGAAATTTAGAATCACTAAGCACTAATCCCCTTCTTAGCCGAATGTAAAGCCCTTCTGCTCGTGATCCCCTACTCGCATACATGTACATAAATGCACATACCCCAACTCAACAAATCGTCATTGATGAATTTAAACTTCATCATTAGACTTTTTCTCGATGTCATTCGAGGTTCCAGATCCACTTCAAGATTCGAAGTAGAAATGAGCGTCTTCTAAAATGCGAAACCCGCGAGTCATTTCTGGCAAAAACTGTATTCAGTAAATGAAAATAGACTGTAAATAGCTTGATATTAAATTATTTTTTGCTTCACAATTACAATTTGTTCATGTGTGTACAATTGTAATAGTAAATAATATAATTTTCATTTAAAAGGTAATAGGAAGAAAGCCCCTCTTGCATAAAAATTTAGTTAAGACCTCGCACATGTGTTTCTTTCTACCTGAATTGACAGTTAAGACAATGCTTGTATTAATTTTCATTAAAAATAATAAATCTTGATGTTGAATAGATACGCGAATTTCATCGCTGTTGTTGAATGATGCTGTATACGGTTGGTGAGCGTGAATCTCATGGTGGGATACGGATTCATCGAAAGTTACAGGTGTTTGTATGCTTAGAATTTCTTCCATTTCGTTGAAAGTAGCAAAAGATGATACAAGTTATTTTCCACCAAGTACTACTTTTAAGCCTAGACTTTGTAGTTTGTGTATGCTCTGACATGTTAGCGTCTTCATAGGTCGTTGATGACTGATGCGTGGCGGGCATATTTCTCTGCTTATATAGTTTCTGTTATAAATAATTCCCATTATGATTGGCGGATATGCAACCTTATAGTTATAACTTTTCCGCGGAAATTTACTAAATCTCCGTCTTGATCAACGATGCGTACTTGTAAATGATCTATACGCTTTACGGCAATCGGAAGGTAAATGACGTGTGAGGGAACTTCGATGATCTTATACCCCGGAGGTACTGCAGGAAAAACTCGTGTATCATGTGTACTTTTTTGTCGTTTATATATGCTCCCGAAGTGATATTACACTCGACTCTCAAAGCGTTGATTTTAAATGTTAAAAGTTCAACAAGCCCTAAAACGTAATTTTTGTTTGGCGATAACTCGATTGGTGGAAAATACTGTACTTCTAGTATAGAAGATGTACCTGAAAGTGTCAGAGTTAATGAACCTTCCATGACAGCTTAAATCAGAATGATGCAATGTTTCCCCTACCTCTCCTTATATAGCCCCGCACAAGAATTTTAGACATAGATTATATTTAACTTCGTCTACTCTGAGGTATAATATTAAATCTAACGGCGGCCGCAGATCGACAAAACTATCCAAATATATAACATTTTCGCCTCTTTTTCTACATGCAACCTAGTGTGTGCCAGGGCCGCTAGCATCCTCTAGATTAACTATAGCCGATTCGTAATAGTGTGGGCCAGAAGCCGGCAATGCATTTCTCATAAATACTCCCCGAAAATTAGATATTTTTAAAAGTTTTGCATATTTTAATATGTCGACGTCGGTAAGTGCTCGCTCAGCCATTGCCCAACGCTATACTTTCCATTGTTTTATTATACCTTTTATTTTCTTCCAACTGCTCCTTAGCGGTTTTTACGTCGTTTACCGCCTTTACTATGACAGCAGCACCACCAGCTAGAGCGCCAGTTGCACTTAAGCCTGCAAATAAAGGTATGAGAAATGGTAACATACCACCTGTTTTCGCGGGCACTGGCAAAATGCGAGGAATTTTAATGTTTTTTTTACCTCCAGCATCTTTAACAGCGCTCCGAGCTTTTTTCAAGGCTGATCTTATAATTGTTAGAGCTCAGTTACTAGGTGTTGATTTAAAGGCACCAGCTTTGATAATTTTTTTCAATGAAACTTGGCTTCTCTTCTTTAAATCCATTCCCAATTTTTTAGCCTTATTTTGCTTTCTCTTTTTCTTCAAACCCATATCAAATCTAGATTTTAATTTCATAGTATTAGTTATAGCGTATGCAGCCGCCTTTTTGCCAAAATTAGAGTCTTTTGATTTAACGCGATTCCAAGCTTTTTCAGCTAAAATTTTATCTGAGGCGTTTCTCGCTTGAGCTAAATGTTTTGTCAACTTAGTGGCGGGACCACAGTACTGATAACCAGGTATGTGAAGCTCAAATGGAAGTTTATTGATAACGTTATTAACTAAACCGCGTCCGCGTTTGTGAATGATTATCACTCTTCGAAAGTCAACGAGCAACTGATGGTGGAAGGTATATAAGACCGCTATTTATACTCATAGCAATCAGTCATGATTTTGTTGTCATAGAGTAAAGATCATGAACTTCAAAGAGCAGTCGGTTAAGGTACCAATAGAAAATTTTGATGCACTTCTAGAGCATGATAAAAGAGCAAATCGGCACGGCGATCTACTTCCTGATAGTATACGAGCCGTCTTCTGCGACCCGTCAAATTGTGGAAAAACAAATAGTTTACTTGCTCTCATAACGCATCCTAATGGCATTAGATTTGAAAACGTATAGAAGGTGTACAATATTTTCCGTTCAGCGAGCACGATGCAGTTGTCGATCCTGACCACGCGCTTCCAAACTCTATGATAATATTTGACGATATTGCTTGTGAAAAACAAGATAATGTTAGAGCCTTCTTTTGCCTGGGCAGACATAAAAAGGTTGATTGTTTTTATCTATGTCAAACTTATGCTCAGATTCCCAAACATCTTATCAGAGATAATGTAAACTTACTTGCTATTTTTAGACAAGACGAAGTAAATCTAAAGCATATCTATGACGATCATGTAAATACCGATATGACCTATATACATTTTAAAGAATTATGCTCCAAGTGTTAGAGAGATGATAAGCATGGTTTTCTAGTCATCGATAAAGATCGAGGAATAAATGATGGCAGATTTCGTAAGGGCTTTGACAATTTTGCTATAAATATAGCATGCACATAGGTAATAATCAGTAGTTTCAGACTGAACGTTAAAACAACAACATGGCCGACTTTCAACGAGAAAAAAACGTGCTTCGCCACCTCGTTAAGGCACGAAATGCGATTAAACGCAAATATACCCGCGTAAAAAAAGTTACTATGGCCCAAATATTGCACGTAGTATTAGCCAAGTATAGGCAAGATGTGGTCTATAAAAAACAATATATGGAGAAATATTGGCTTTATAATGCCACGGCGCCGGAGCCACTCATGGCCAATCTTTAGATGCATCTTGGGCAACTATTACCCATATACTGCTTTTACAAATTCAATGTTTCGATTAACATTGGCAATAAAAGTAATTTTTCGGTGTGTGTAGCAGTAAAAGAAGCAATATTTGGGCTAAATCTATCCACATTTTTATAAAAAGTTGCCGAGATGTGAGAAAAACATCCTTATGTTGCAGAACTATGTCTACATATAAATAAAATGTGTCGATTTAGTGGAAGTAATAAAAATAAAAAAGAAAAATTATATATTATAATATGAATAATAAAAAAGACACATCAAAATATATTAAAACCATGCCAAGCATTTAAAAAATATCGGTAAAATAAATTAATATCGTATCAGTTGCTTCCCCCTCCAGCGCGCGCGCTCGCCCGGCAGTCAACCACCGCGTGCGCTTCGGATCGCCAACTCCGCCCCTTGACACCGATCTCTAAGTTGAAGCTCTCAGACTTTCAACGTTGAGTTACGATATATCCGAGAAATGTGAGGTTCTGTCCGTCCAGCTCGAGGTGCGGGCACTCCAATTCGGCACTAAGTAAATGCGAAACTTAATATCTACAAATACCGAAACTTTTTGAAATTAGCCTCGCATCGTCCAATACTGGAATTATTTCCATACCACTTTCCTTTCCATGGGTTTTTGGTTGCTCGCAGGCGACCTTTTGCAACGAGAACGAAAATGAGAATTAATAACACATGACTCAGTACGCGTGTTTATGGCTGTGAGGAGCCCGCTCTTCCAACTAAGAAACTAAGAATGCGCGAGTGATCACGTCCTTATTGGCCCATACTTCCCGCGCTGGCCTCTAATTGGTGCAAGTTTCCCGTGCGTTTTCCTACTGGAGGCAAAGCTTTCGCGCACTGGCAGCACAAGTGCGCGACAGCCCACTCCCTGGCCTTCTCCGCGCACCGTGATGCACAGCTACAGTGATAATAATGAGCTAGGTTAGCTTAAGTTAGACATGGGGGCATAGCCGAAGTACGTTAAGCTAAAACTGCTGAAAAGTTAAGCAGTTTCTTTTTGACAGCCGGGCAGAAACAACTTAAGCAAAGGTCACGTGACCTTTGACGCTTGAGCGTGTGCACGTCGCTCATGCTGCTTTTACTCGAGCGTTTGGGCAATTCTAACCTTTGTTTTCCTACCCGACCATTCCAGCTACTTTGATCGGAGATTCAAGCAGTTTCTGCTTTTTTTCTCTCAGTGTATGGAGTGACATCTTTGTCTCTATAGGCGGAACGCATTTGCTTTCTGAACTCCCGCGTTCACCAGTGGAATATGGCCGTTACTGCCTTGCCTTGCCTTTGTGGTGCTATCTTTATATGTTTTTATATTTCTTTAGGGCAAGAAGAAAAGCAAGGAGGAATACATAATTGAACCAGCTAATAACTCTGAGAAACAGTGAGAATGTATAAAGAAAATTGTTATTTAAATAAATAAAATTTTTTATATAAAAAGTTTCTTTATTTCAATTCTTTTAAATGTACCTCTTTTCTGTATAATTTTTATTACTTCATTTTTTAAATTTATTTTACCGATATTTCTAAAATGCTTGGAATGGTTTTAATATATTTTGATGTGTTTTTTTTTTATTATTCATATTATGAATAATTTTTCTTTTTTATTTTTATTACTTCCAGGATATCGACACTTACGGAATAGTTTGAATGTCGCGCCTTTGTTTATTTTAAGCCGACGCTAGGGCTCGCTTGCGTCGTCGCGCTGCGATATTGCTAAAAGTGCGGGAGCCGGGGACAGACGTATCATGCGTGTGATGTGATTTTTCCGCGAATATGTAACACGCTATAGAAAATTACTGTATTTTATTTTTGTAATTATTAGTGTTTGACTATCTAGTGAATAAATAGTGTAAGTTGTTGTTGAATGAAAAGAGTGTTTGCTTCAACTTATTTGCCCGCACCTCCAAATATTCATCTCCTCACGAATCAAATAGTATCGGATTAAATTCATATAAATCTCTTTTTACTTAAATAATAAACAGACACATTTTATTTATATGTAGACATAGTTCTGCAATATAAGGATGTTTTTCTCACATCTTGGCAACTTTTTATAAAAATGTGGATAGATTTGGCCCAAATATTGCTTCTTTTACTGCTACACACACCGAAAAATTTCTTTTATTGGCAATGTTAATCGAAACATTGAATTTGTATAAGCAGTATATGGGCAATAGTTACCCAAGATAAATCAAAAGATTGGCCATGAGTGGGTCCGACGCCGTGGTATTATAAAGCCAATATTTCTCTATATATTGTTTTTATAGGCCACATCTTGCCTATACTTGGCTAATACTATTTACAAAATTTGGGCCATAATAACTTTTTTACGTGGGAAGGTATTAATTTTTTCTTTCTTTTTCTTTGTACCAGTTAGATCTTTCTCCCGGTACTTCGCTTCTCCACGTGGTCAGGCTTTTCGCTCTCACTCTTGGCACACACCGCAATACTCTCAACTACGTGTTACACTGTCTCACAACTACTCCTATGCTCTTAACTACACTTTACACTTTCTTCCACTCCTACACTCTTAACTACTCTTTACACTCTCTACTACTCCTACACTCTCAACTACACTGTACTCTGTCAACTACTCCTACTCTCTGAGACTCGACAGCGCTTCTGCTCTATGACGCCAAAATGGATGTCTAAGCGTCGTTTCCTTCTTCTCGGCTCTCCTTCCGTATTCTTCGATGCTCTCCGCTCAGGATTGGCTACGAACTAAGTCTTCCCTGACGTAGTCCTCAAGCTCCTCGTGCTTGAGTCCTACCGTACCTTGGCGTGCCTATCAGCAGCCGAGAATCGTTTTCCCGCTGCGCAATTGGAGGATCACGACTGACGTCACGCCGATTCTCTACCTGTCGTGCGCGCCAGATATGAACATCATCTTCATCACCTCAGCTATAAAGTTAGTGGAGGCGTAGAGCTTTATCCGCATAGGTGCCTCCACTCCGACCGCAACTTCCCCGTGCACCCCGCGATACGGCCGTGCCTCACGGTGGAGTACACAGGGGTCACAATCGTGCCGCATCCGGCTTCTCCGTGGCAAGTACGGCTGCAAGCTGGCCACCCCGGTCGCTGCCGTCTTCTCTCTCTCTCTCTCTCTCTCTCTCTCTCTCTCTCTCTCTCTCTCTCTCTTTCTCTCTCTCTCCTTGCCATAAGTGCAGAGCAGCAGCCAGCTACGTAGGCCGTGCTCTCTCTCTCTCTCGCAACCAGTCCACCCCCCTCTCTCGCTCTCTCGGCCATAGCAGCACATCGTGTATCGCTTGGCTCGCACTATACACGCCTGCTACCGCCTTGCACTCTCTCGCTCTCGCTAGCAGTAGTCGTACTCTCTCTCTCTATCTCTCTCTCTCTTCGCCACATATAGGTGCCAGCGCGCAGTACGGCGGTGCTCAGGCCTCCCGCTACCCGGCCGTAGCGTCTCGCTCTCTCTCTCTCTTGCCCCTAGTCCTCTCTCACTAGCTCTCTCTACTACAGGCAGCTGCGGCCAGCTACGCATACGGTATTCGCTCTCTCTCTCTCCCTTCCTACTGCATACGTTCATCCTCTCTCTCTCGCTCTCGCACTCTTGCTCCCTCACATACGTTCGCACTCTCACGCACCCGTGTGCCGACATTGTCTCTCTCGCTCACTGCGCACGCGCAATCTATCCGCGCAGGCTGGCACGTTTTGCCTCATCTCCTGTTTTGTGTATCGGCCCCACGGCCGCGTATCCCGGTGTCCCGCATCCTCGCCAACGTTGGCTCGAGGTGTGTGTGTGTGTCGCGTGGTGTGAGTGCCAGTGTAGTGTGTCAGTGTGGTGTGTGTCAGTGCTCACGCACCCGGGCGCACTGCCCGTTCTCATCTGCTGTGCCGCAGCCAACATGACTGTTGTCGAGACCTCGTGGGCGCGCCGCGCCGGTTTTGCTGTGATATATAAATGGCGAGTCGGCGTCGAGGCTCGCGTTTTTTCGCAAGCCACGTTGTCGATGTCACTGCTTTCCCCGTTGTCATCTACAGCTGCGGTCGCTGCACACCATCGTCTGCTCGTCTCGCTGCCTGCCGGTATGTGTGCGTGTGATGGTGCGTTGGCATCGCACTGTCGGCTGCTCCTCTCCTTAACACATAGAAACAGAGACACTCATTAGCCCGATGCATTAACTGCACAATCGGGCGAGTGTCAGAGAGGCAGTCGACTTTCTTATACATATGTAACTTTGTGCGTGGAAATCTATGTCACAAAGACCCCCGCGGCGGTGGTACAGCGCGCGCGCGTTATAAACTGATAACTCGCGCGCGGATCCGATTTTGAATATGCTAATAGACGCGCGAACTATAAGCTTATGCCACAAGCTGATAACTCGCGCGCGCGGGTCCGCTTTTTTGAATAAGCTAATAGAAGCGCGAATTATAAGGTAAACCACCGCGAGTGCGCTTTATAAAGTAGTGAGCGCACGTACATTATAAGCTTATCAAAAATAAAAATATGAGTATGAGCTCGCTAGTATCAGCATATTAGTTGAAATTTTTAGTTATTATTGTTATTATTATACTAAAAATGAAAAACAAGGAATGGATTGTAGTTTTATTTCTTACTTTATTTTTAAAAATCAATCTCAATGTTTGTAGCCAAAAGGAAGCGATAGTTCTAACGAAATATAACGACGTTTTTTTAAAACTGTACAACATGTTTTGAATTCCTCCCTCGTAACAACGACGTGCACAGGCATTCGTCTTATAGCTCTAGAATTAATTTTTATATTATTCTACTGCCGGTCATAGTAACTTTCGATAAGATTGTTGATGCTGTCAAAATTAATTTTCATAGAATTATTATAATTTAAACTTATTCCTTTGACTTTGCAACAGTCAATAGTATTTCCTGTCGATAAATCGAACGCTCTGTACGCGTAAAATTTGGGCCCTTGAATTAATTTCCGCCTTTTTTGCGTAGAAAAGGAATATGTATTTTTTGTTAAATAATTAATTACATGTTATTCAAAGTATTGTCCATCGTTAGCTATCACTATTCCCCATCTGTTGGGTAAAGCATAAATGCCATCACGAAAAAAACCCTCATCTTTGGACTGAATCCATTTGTCAAGCCATTTTTCGATATCTTCGTAAAATTGGAAGTGCTCGTCAAGCAAAGCTATGTGCGATCGATCTAAATAAGTGATAATCTGAAGGCGCAATATCTGGTGAATACGGCGGGTGTGGTAAGACATCCCAGTAAAGTGCTTCCAATGTTTCCTTAACGGATTTAGCAACATGCGGCCGAGCATTGTCATGCAGGAAAATCACTTTATCATGTTTTTTAGCCCATTCTGGTCGTTTTTCTTTCAAAGCTCGGCTCAAACTCATAAATTGTTCTCGATATCGTTCGCCAGTGACTGTTTCACCCGGTTTTAGAAGTTCATAGTAGACGACAGCTTTCTGATCCCTCCAAATGCAGAGCATAATCTTTGAACTATGGATGTCACGCTTTGGCGTTGATGTTGACGTTGATGGTAATGGTTCGCCAGGTTTAGCCCACACTTTTTTGCGTTTAGGATTGTTAAAATAAACCCACTTTTCGTCACCAGTCACCATTCGATGCAAAAATCATTTTCTTTTGCGTCTTTGAAGAAGCATTTCGCAGGTCATTAAACGTCTTTCCACGTCTTTTTCTTTCAATAAGTGTGTCACCCAATTTCCTTGCTTATGAATATATCCTATTGACTTTAACCGTTTACTAATGGTTGATTCGTCAACACTTAATGATTGTGCCAAGTTTTTCAGCGTTAAAGATGGATCTTGATCCAGTAATGCTTTCAACTCTTCGTCTTCAAACTTTTTGGGCTGGCCAGGGCGTTCTTTGTCTCTCACATCAAAATCACCACTTTTAAATCGTCTAAACCATTCTTTACAAGTGGTTTCAGACAGAGCATGTTCACCGTAAGCCTATACAAGTAAATGATAACTTTCAGCAGCAGATTTCTTCAAATTAAAGCAAAAAAGTAGTGCTTCCCACAAGTGTTGCTTTGTAGGCAAAAAATTTGACATTTTCGATGCCATAAAAAACAATGTTGTATACACCTTGGATTGATGATACCTACTAAACTTTCGAGGTTATAGATAGTACTTTCATGTGCATAACCGACTGTGTACATGATGTTGAAATAATACTACTTACGACATCTATACGAAGAGGGCGGAAATTAATTCAAGTACCCAATATATGAAGGTTCGGACCGTATTCCGCGAGTTCATCAGTCATATCGCCCAACAATGAGCCCAAATGAGACCTACATTCGTCTCCTTCTGCAGGCTCGTTACATACAAATATACGCGAGTCTGTAGCGAAGTATAACACCCGACGATCGAGTTTCTCTATAAGTAAGTGTATAGTTTCAATCGCACTTGCGCTGTAGTATATGCTGCGATAACCACGTTTGATGGGCGCTTCCTCTACTGCATCTTGAATTTTTTGCCAATTTACGTATAGTAATTCGCCGTTTACAAATAACTGTTTGTAACTAACTTATCTGTTTCGCAAGCACCATTCTGGCCACCCGTTTGCTTTTTGCTTTATTTTTAAGAATGTATTTGCGTAGTCCGCAAATAGAATAAGAATAAGAGTAAGAATAATTTTATTACGACCAAGGACTATCGTCCCTTGTGGTTCAGCAAATAAATACATGATGAAATACATACAATACATTATATAGTTTTGTTTTTGGCGCCAAAGAAAAAAGACAAAAGAATAGGTAAACAATAATAAAATAAACAGTAATATAAAAATTAAAAAAAAAAAAAAAAATTCGCGCGCAACGTATAAAAACACATTCAATGGAGACGTAATAAAAATACAAAAAATCGTTACAAATGACAGTAGCAACATATTCTAAGAAGTACACAAAAAGTTACAAAGAGATCGAATTATCACAGAATGTTTTACGTAGATAGTAGACTAGTAAAAGTTTTTTAAAGCAAGGTCTATTAAACATAATCTTTATCCTATGCGGTACATTATTCCATAACCTTGCGGCTTCAATTCTAAATGATAATTTAAAATAGTCTGTACCAGCCCATTTTATATCTAGGTCCAACTCCGAGTTGCGTAGACTTTTGATAGACACAGCGCTACGTAATATTATTTTTTCAGCTAAGTAACATGGTTCTCCGCATGACATTACGGACGCTAAAAGACTGATCGTCATATAGTCTCTTCGAGCAGTATACGGTAAGATGAATTTATCATGATAAATGGGGATAATATGCTCTCTTTTCCGAGTACCTGTTGCAAAGCGTAAAGCGGAATTTTTGCAGCGATCCAGTTTCTTCGTGAGTTTCGAGGAAAGATGAAGGAAGAGCCCAACACAATAATCAAACAGCGGAAACACTAACGATTTGACTAGCATAAGTTTGCAATCCTATGATATGTAATCATTACATTTTCGCAGACGTGCCAAGGTCGAAAAGCATTTTTCCGAAGTTACAGTGCATTGCTGATAAGCCACCTTTACCCGTAGTCACGTTATATTGCGATATCTTGTACTGCCAAATTATGTATATTTCAGTTACACAATAACTTATCTCTATAGCTTATCGCAGTTCATCGACGATCCACATTCCCGAGAATTCGCGTTCGCTTACATCTTCGTGATTGCAATCTCCTTGTCTCATTTCTTCGCAACACATGCGACAAAGAGCGAAGAGCAAACGATAATGCATTTTTACAGGCAATAAGGGGAGAAATAAATCTCTCGGTGGCAAAACTTTACATTTAACGAGCCCCTTACACTTAACGAGGCGCATTGTTCACCGACGTGTACGTCTGGATGGCCGAGCGGAAAATGACGTCTCTTGCAAATATACGGATATAAAGAACAAATATCCGTGTATCTTACTGTTTCCTCCACTTTCGCTTCGTAACGTACAATTATATTTTCAGTGCGGCCACCAAAAAAAAGCATCTCGCAGATTTAAAACCATTTTGGTAATTAGCGGCTGATTATTTACGTAACTTGCTATTTCCGAATTTTAACTTTTTACACGGTCAAATTCGCACTCCCAAATTTCTCAAACCTCGTAACCGAGTAACTTAATTTTATTGATCTTGGCGTACGTGCTCTCGATGTATACATCGCTGAAAGTACGATTGTACGCGGTTAGCTTACAGTTATCCCAATTCTTTTTGAAACACGTAGGACAACACGTGTGTGTATCAGCCTTGATATTCAAACATTAAACCTCTAACCGGAGTGGTGAAACTCGACGATGACGCAGCGCCACTTATTGAGCTAGCCGGTAAATATCCATCAACTAGAAAACCTTCTGGTAATCTGAATTCGTAAGCTCTACCGGTGTGAATAATATCGCATCCTATTTCACGCTCACATTGCAACAACCACTCAACGGATTTTTGTGAATGCTTGTCCGCGCGTCTGTAACCATTTGGTGGCGGCAGTCCAATAGTATTAGGTTTCAGAAAATTTTTTCTGTATAAATACGAACAAGCCGAGGCCATAGTGGTTGCCGAAACAAAAGGATCAGTCTTACCGATCACGAGAAATATTTTGCGAAAAGCTACGCATGAGCGACGCAATATCTCGGCGTCCATACGACAATATTCGATGATTTCTTTTTTAAATTCGAAGATATAGTCTTGCGCCTGCTCATTATACCAGCGAAAGAAATCCGATCGCTCGCTTTCCGACATCGTGTTAGGCAAATAAACAGACGAATCAGGCAAGGAACCTACGTATTCCTGATTTTCTAACGTATTAAACAGATGAGGAAAATATCCTTGCTTAGTACTCTCGGACAGGCCGAAAGTGGCTGGAAGTTTGGTCAATTTCATTTGAAAATAATTAAAACTATCGATAAATTTTGTACGAGCAAAATCTATTGTAATTATGTTTTGACCATTTATGATGACGCTAGGTAAAATTTGAAACGCGCTCTCAACCATTTCTTTTAATACGAACTGTGCATCGAAAGCACGAGCATTGTGAGCTGTGCATATGATTTTACCGAAGTTCGTTCTATCGCGAACGTACAATTCTGTTAATTTTGCTACAAGCGCTTCACGAAAAATGTATTCGCGTACACCGCATGTATTGCCCCAACGAGAAACGTCGTCATTGTCGATGCAGTCTGTGCAAGTTTGCTGAGCAATACATAAATTTGGCACATGTAAATTAACATCTTCACTATTCAAATACAATTCATCCTGACGCGTTTCTAAGTTATGGAAAATAAACAAAGTTTTTTTTTCTTTTCACTATCTACAGCTTCTTCGATTATGGGTTGCATGTAACAATGTTCGTTTACAAAATGACTTTTTTTGCAACATTTACACCATATCGTGCCACAAATGTGTTTTTTTATACGAATATAATTTATAATTTTGCTACATTTATCACAAAACTTTAAGACATCGCACAATTTTCTGTTATTTTCTTATAAGATCCTTCTTTTAAATGATTTTCGAAACACGAAATTCCGAAAAAATCCCTATTACATTGCGTACATTTTATTGAACCAACATTTTTCTTTTTACACGCCGGAGAAACGACATACTTTGAACAAATTTTTGGGCACTTGTGTTGCTCCATAAAATGAAAGCATTTATTACAATGTGAACAAAAGAATCTGGTTTGCGCAACTCCTATCACACGAAGTATAGTGCCATAATGCGCCAGGATCGTAGCAAAGGTTAATTATACCATTTGACTCAGACCCACTCTCTAGTTCTCCAAAAGCACGCCCGTCAAAATAGAGTGTCTCGTCACTGCCATAAGTTTTTTTATCGTACGCTACTATGGCTATGATAAACTGTAAATACGTTGAAATTTTTCAATTTCGTTAAACCCGCAACCATCACTAGGAATTCGTACGTTAGCATTAGTTATCAATTGCTCAGCTCGCTCTTGCTGTAATCGATGGCGACCATCTCTGATGACGCGCCATTCATTGCAACCATGATCCAAAATGGATGCGCGCATCTTTAGATAAGCCTCGCCAACGACAAGCGCACGCGGCAAACACAAGTTATCCGAGTTTACGATTGAAACCATAGACCTCTGCGTAACGAAGTCAATAGAAATGTTATCTTCTAGCGCCTGAACTAAGGGAACACTAACAAAAACTATCTGTCATGTAAAACTTTCATCTACTTGAACGTTTGCATTGCTTTGAGTTAAATTAGAAATCAAATCCCACAAGTCTTCGTAAAAAGAATTCCGCAGGCCGGAAAGACAATCCACCAGGACCATGCATAAAATGTTTACTTTTTATGCTAACTCCTAACAATACATTTTCTTCTGGTGTAAGTGAAATTATATACGCGTGAATATCCATCATAGCTAACTCTAACCATACAAGCGGATTATGACGCGCGGAAGGAGGATTATTTATGCGAAGAGTAACGCAATGCCCACGCACACGAAATCTTTGCACGAAACTTACTCTATCATCTTACTTCATCGATATTGTTATCGCTGGCTGCGCTGGCATTCGCTGTACCGGCATCGCTAGAATCGTCGTCACCGCCTACTTGTATCGGCTCTTCTTGCATATGCTCCTCCTCCGTTTCTGTTCAATGTATGTTATTTTGACACCCACAAGGTGATGGCGGAAGTGAAGGCCATATCGAACTCGCTGATGATGGTGATATGGAGCCATCGAAGATAAAAGGGAAGGGTTTGAAAAAAATTGTCTCTCGAAACAGCTGTAATTATTTTTGATTTTATTTAAAAAATTTAAGTAAAAAAATTTATTTTTACAATAACGTAACTTTCTTTTTAATAATGAAATCAAGTTTCTGGCAACTCGTTAAAACTTTCGTGTACGCGTTCTAATAAATCCCGCAAATCAGAATTGTTGTAAAGAGGCGAGTTATCATCCTCGACCTGGTCGTGAAACCATTTGATTTCTTGCGCGAGAGGCATGTACTCAATCCGCCTCATGTACAAACGTAATTGCGGATCACTAACAGGTAGTAAAGGCGTACCTTCCATGTATAATCGTCTTCGGATGTCTTTCATTAAAAAAAAAAAAAAAATTAAAATTAAATAACACGGAAACTATTAGAAAAAACTTGAAAATGATAAGAAAAAAAATTACACTCGTTTATTCCACGGTACAAAGAGGATTCTCTGTGGAAACTGTTCCATAAAAGACATCTTCCGTCCTCCCAATTGTTGAAACTTGTTTCCACAGCAGGTGCTTCTCTCGAATAGAAGTCTCGCAACATATCGAAGCGCGCTTGTTTATCCTCGCGCGTAGGTGACGAAGTCGCTGACTAATGCTCTTTCGACAGCTATGCTTGGCTCCTCGCAAAGCACAGACATTCTTGCTGCAGGATACATAATACGTGCAGTAAAATTCGGTTGTTCGTCTTCCAATTCTGAGGCGAAGTTCGGCTTATGTTGCTGTCTTCCTCGTCAACAACATTTTCGTCGTCAATCGATTGGTCGACAAGGAGTGGCTCGTGCGCGATGTTGTTTTGCTGTTGTTTTTGCTGCTGCTGTATCCCGTCTTCAACATCTGAAGTATCGGAAACATCTGGGCTTGTTGAAAGAGATTCATTACTCTCGTACTGTAATTGATGAGCCACCGGATTTTCATGCCCGCTAAGCTGCTCATAACTAGCAAAAAACATCGATGCACCGCTCATCACACTATCATGCAATAGATTCTCTAATGCTGAAAATAAAAAAAAAACATGATGTTTCAATTTATATTAAAAATATTTTTGTAGTAAGTTAAAAATATATTTATGATTATTCTTTTAATTACCTTGTTGCTCTTGGTAGGCAATTATTAGATCTTGCAAGACGCTGACGTGGTGCATTCCTATTTCGCGAATATATTCACCCGCTATCTCGATAGCCGCTGGGATTCCATGAAAAAATCTTGTGTGAAATTGTGCTATTCGAGGGAATCTTGCGTGTCCGAGCAAAAATCGTAGTTCTCGAAGCAAATTCGAGAATGACATAGAGGGGATCCGTCGTTGCCATGTAGCGTTGCATCGTCGCGTTGCATCGTCGCCACACAGGCCTTATAGTGAAACGTAAAGACCTGGCTACGTGTAAAATCACGTTTCGTAAATTACTTTCTGCCTCGATGTCCATTGGGAGTAAAGATGTATGTACAATTTCGATCACTCTCATCGCTACTGACACTGTAGCATCGATGTAAGAAGGTTTTATATTGCATCTCCCTGAGGGTGGGAGTATTTTTTGACTGCTAAAATCGCATCACAAATCTTTGAGGTACACGTGCTGCAGAAAAACACGTGTTTACGTGCTCCTGTATTTTAAAAGAAAAGCAAGGTTCACTCAGATGAGCTTTCTCCGCTAAAATATAACTCAAATTTCGTGCACGTGTATCACGGGGGAGCATCATAATTTTTGTTTAGTCTCCGCGATATTGTATGCATCCTGTCGCCACTCTACTAAGGCATTTTGAGCGCACTATCTTGTCGCTCTCGATTGTAACACTGCCGAGCAACGCCAATTTTAATTGTAAGACGAAACGCAGATAACGCGGTCGAGCAGTGCGGTACATTTTTGGTGTAGTCTTATACACATCCTTCTTGATGAAAAAAATGAACAGCTGTGGCCATGCAGCGCTGGACCCGAAATCGCACATCTGACACCGTCTTCGCCTTATTGCTACGCTTACCAAAGGATAAAAAGCGAGGGAGCACTCCGTCAAGCCACCATTTCGACAAGTATCCTATGCGATGATGTCGTACGTTAAAAAAGTCAGAGCACTGCAGGAGAAGATACAACATTTACAGAAACAAGAAGAAATACTTAGTTTTTCTGTAAATTCAAGATTACGACAAATGACGAGGATAAAGACAACACTAGATTCGGAAATTCAGCTGTTAAAGGAAGTACGAGAAGAAATAGCAGCTTTCTCGACTCAACCTGGTGTTCCTAGAAATGAATCCTGCGTATCAGAGATAAATTATGTAGTACGCACGAAAAAAGAAATACCAGCATTGTCGGAGCGAAGTGGTGCTCATAGAAATGAATCCGCCATATCAAACACGAATTCTGTAGTGTGCACGCGAACACTGTTTAAAAAATATAAAAACTGCGCATGGCACCCGTGTCAAGTGTGTAACAGCTGGGTATGTGGTGTTTGCATACGTCTATGGAGGCATGCGTGCAACGGTACTCTTGCCACAGCAGTGGAACCCCGCGAGGAGGAAACCCACCCAGCCGATTTTGAGTACCACTCACTACTGCATACAACATATAATAATAGCAATGAAGAAATAGATATTATCAACTAAGCAAAAATAATTTTTATAATATTTTTGTAATTTTTAAGTAGTTTTTCAACATAAATATAAAAAATTTGTCTTCTATAATATCAATGAAGAAATAGGTATTATCCACGAAGTAAAAATAATTTTTGTAAAATTTTTGTAATTTTTTAAAATAGTTTTTTTACCATAAATATAAAAAATTAAAAATTTGGCTCATTGATATTTTATTCACCCCATGCTTTTGGAATGGTATTTTTACCATTCATTATCCCTTTCTCTATCTATTAATATTATTTAAGTTATAAATCAGTATAGTTTCAACTATGGCACCAGCTCGTGACGCTATCGATACAGGGACAATTTCTCATCTACTGTTTAGTAACATTAATTTAAATATCTTAATTGATATTTCATTACTTGCTTTGTAAAAACATCATTAATTACATAAAAGAAATAAAACTGACGTTTTCATTACTTGTTTATGTAATCAACATGTCGTTTATTGATGTTTGTTTATATCAAAGTCATGCCACGATATACTATATACTGCTATGGCGGGACCCATCAAGATGTCACCGATCCATGTACGGGCCAATATTTATCATTATATTAGGATACCTTAATTGCTGTTTTTATTGCTTGTTGATGTAAACAAGTAATAATAACACCAATTAAGATATCTTAATTACTGTTATGTAAACAAAGATAAGATAGCCCGGGCGGGGCACGATGACGTCATTTGTGTTGCCTTGCCGTAGTAGAAAATATACTACTTTTAAATTATATATTAAAGTACTTCAAATACAAAAAAATAGCTAAGAAGGTAAGTAAAAGTGGTAAATGAATAAAAACTGCATAAAAACGAAAAATTTATAATAAAATACAATAGATAAAAGAGCATGTTAAAAAATATAAAAATGTAAGAAAACAAAAATTAGTTGATAATACATAACAATATGTAAAAAAATGTAAATAAACGAAAAAATACGTAATACAATGTATAAACATTTAAATAAACGAAAAATACGCAATAAAATGTAAAAGAATGTAAAAAGTGTAAGGAAATATAATAAAGCGTAGGAATATGTACAAAAATATAAAAAGATTATTAAAAGTATAACAAAATATAAAAAGCCGTAAAAAAGTACAACAAAGTATAATTATGTGTAAGAGTATGTAATAAAAGGTAAAAAGATATAAAAGAACGTGAAAAAATTGTAACAAAATATAATAATATGTAAGAATTTGTAAAAAAAATGTAAATAACTGTTTACAATTAAGGATATAAATGAAGAAGTAATAAAATGTAAACAAATATAAGGAAACATAAGATACTAAAAAAAAAGTTAGAAATTGTAATAAAATGTAAGAAAGTGTACGAAAACGTAAAAACCATCCGAAATCCAACAGAAAAGTACACTTAGGTTTGTATACATTTTCTTACATTTTCTTAGACTAATTTACATTTTCTTACTTTTTATTACATTTACTTGCGGTTTTTTACATTTTATCATTTCCGCCAGGGTTCTATAGAGTTTTGTAGAAGTAATGTGAGCTATTACGTCTCTTAGGCGTTAAGTAGTACTTTATATCCGCTGACTGAATAATTTTGAAATTACAACGTGGGCGTAAAATATAATTTTACACCCGAGGTACGGAAAGTTCTTTTGTGTCAGTCAAGTTAACTTATGGATACTTGACTACAATAAATTGATTTCAGTACCTCCCTGTGTTTAATTTGTATAGAAGGATTTGTATAAAAGGATGAACAAATTTGAATACATTTCTGAGAACAGTCATACAGTTGTTTCGGAGAATTGTTTAGATTACCTGACTATCGATAATTGATTTCACAACTATCGTTTATTTGATTTGCAGTGAATAATATGAATGTACTTAGATATAATTTGTTGAGCATATATTGACTCAAAGAAGTAAAAGACTTTTTCGACTAGTATTTATTTGATTTTTAAAAAAAATCATAAATATTATTATTTTATACGTTATACAAAAAAAAACTTATATACTTGCCTTATTTTATACTTTCGTAGAAAGTTTTATTAACAATACTATTTGTACAGTCATGACAAAATTATTACCATTTGAAGAGAGTACTTATTGAATAGATGAGATTAGAAGAAATAAAGGACTAGACAAATTGTGTTGTTAGAACATACTTAAAAATTAACAATACCATCAATTGTAAAGTCGTATGAAAATAATTCTTTTAATTTTTATAGATTCCAGGAAAAACTTATACTTGCCTTATTTTATACTTTCGTAGAAAGTTTTATTAACAATACTATTTGACCAGTCATGACAAAATTATTACCATTTGAAGAGAGTACTTATTGAATAGATGAGATTAGAAGAAATAAAGGACTAGACAAATTGTGTTGTTAGAACATACTTAAAAATTAACAATACCATCAATTGTAAAGTCGTATGAAAATAATACTTTTAATTTTTATAGATTCCAGGAAAAACTTATACTTGCCTTATTTTATACTTTCGTAGAGAGTTTTCTTATTTCTACTTTAAATTAGTTTTAGATAAATAATAAAATCAAATATATTTTCGAGAAGATGTTATTGCTTTCTTTTTGGGGGAAACATTTTTCATAGATTCTGTAGATCTTTCAAAATAAAGTTTGTTAAGGGGGTGTGGTACTCATGCACTCTGTTTTACCAGCAGAACTCGGTAAATTCTATATTATTAAAATAAATATATCGAATTACGTCTTATAAAGAGATAGTTGCCCTGGGGCCTGATTCTAAATTTGTCTCGACGTCGAGACACACCAAATCCGGAGCTGTAGACCAATCAGGGAGCTCCTTTAAAAGGAAAAGCAGTTGTCTCTAGGCCGAGACACATTTAGAATCAGGCCCCTGTGCAATGTAATAATCTACCAGCTTGCGCAGTTTTGAGCCCAAATATCAACGGCACCCTAAAAAATTTTGCGAACGAAATTTCGGTTATTTTTGTCCGCAAAATTTTTTAGGATGTCGTTGATATTTGAGCTCAAAACTACGTAGGCTGGTAGATTATTACATTGCGCAGGGCAACTATCTCTTTATAAGATGCAATTCGATATATTTATTATAATAATATAGAATTTACCGTGTTCTGTTGGTAAAACAGAGTACATGAGTACCACACCCTCTTAAAGAAATTATTTGTTTTTATAAAAATTTTTTGGAAAGATTTAATATTTTGCAAAAGTTTAGGTAATTGTTAGTAAGGAATTAAATATATGGAATACTAAACAAAACTTATACTTGACAAAGTTTTTATTTTCGTAACAAAATTTTTTTAGAGAGATCTCACAACTGTTTAATACTAAACGTACATTAAAAAGTGTTTGTTAAGTATAAAACTATATTATCGTATAATATACATTACCAAACTTTTTTTGGTTTGAATTTCAGATATCCGCATGAAAGAAATTAAATTAAGAACACAAAAATTTATTATTTATTTGTAGAATTCTTTTTCATAAAATAAAACGCAAATAATTTTTAAGAATTGTATAGATTTCGGAAAATAAGTCTTATGGTTTCGGAAAAAAATTCTTACGGTTTGCAAAAGTTTTTGTAAAAGGATTGTAAAGGTTTTGGAAAATAATTTCTCATTGCTTACAAAAGTTTTGAAAAGATAGATATATCTTTAAAAAAGCAAAACTAATATCCACAACTGTACTTTTCTCTGTTAACAAAGCGCCTGTGCGCATATCGTTTATTTATGATTTAAAAATATTTTTTCGTTATACGCGTCCGTAAAGTACGTACTTTACGGACCGTTTTGAATCGGTAAAGTTGTATTTTGCGGACTCGTAACAAAACTCGCAAGGTAAAAATACAACTTCACGGCCTCAAAACAGGACGTAAAGTACATAATACCTTACGGACACACTTATGATGAAAATAATACAGTCGACGGCCGTAATATTTTACGTTCTCGTGAGCAGAGGTCATACTCCCTATTTGACAAATTTTTGGGTAAATAGGGAAGACTTTTTGTGAAAACAGGGAAGAAATTTTATGAAAATAGGAGAGAGTTTTTATTTTTAAACCCAAGTAGGCGGGGGATATACGCTCCACGCATATAAGGGAGTCATGTAGACATGGCAAAATAAGCCAAACGATTATTCAAATAATTTTGAAAGCCAAGTAGGCGGAGGATATGAGGTTTACGTATGTAAGGGATTCATAAAAAAATAAGCAAAACGATTGTTTAACCCTTAGAGGGCCGGGATTTCAAAAATTTTAAAAGCTCATAATTTGTACTGAAAAGTGATCTGAGGTCCCCAAGTTAGAACCAAACCAAGATCAGATGTTGGCGAGTCAGACCATGACGCCTCAAGGCATTATCCCGGCCCTCTAAGGGTTAAATAATTTTTAAACCCAAGACGTCGGGGGACGCGAGGCCCACGCTTATTAGGGAATTACGTAGACGTGTAACAATAAGCAAAACGATTATTTAAATAGCTTTTAAACCCAAGTAGGCGGGGAATACGAGGTCCACGCATATAAGGGAGTAATGTAGCCATGAAAAAATAAGCAAAGCGGTTATTTAAATAGCTCTTAAACTCAAGTAGGCGGGAGATATGAGGTCCACGCATATAAGGGAATTACGTAGATGTGCAAGAGACAATTATTTACAGTATCCCCCGCCTACTTGGGTTTAAAAATTGTTTAAATAATTGTCTTGCTTATTGTTGCATCTCTACATAATTCCCTAATATGCGTGGAACTTGCGTCCCAGGTTACTTGGGTTTAAAAATTATTTAAATAATCGTTTTGCTTATGTTTTCATGTCTACATGACTCCCTTATATGCGTGGACCTCACATACCCCGACTACTTAGGTTTAAAAGCTATTTAAATAATCGTTTTGCTTATTTTTTCATGTCTACATGACTTCCTTATATGCGTGGACCTTATATCCGCCTACTTCGGTTTGAAAGCTATTTAAATAATCGTTTTGTATATTTTTTCATGTCTACATGACTCCCTTATATGCATAGACCTCGCGTCCCCCGGCTACTTGAGTTTAAAAATTATTTAAATAATAGTCTTGCTTATTGTTTCATATCTTCATGACTCTCTTATATACCTGGACCTCGCGTCACCCGGCTACATGGGTTTACAAATTATTTAAATAATCGTTTTACTTATTGTTTTATGTCTTCATGACTCCCTTATGTGGGCGGTCCTCACGTCCCCCGGCTACTTGGGTTTAAAAATTATTTAAATAATAGTCTTGCTTGTTAATGCATGTCTACGTAATTCCCTAATATTCGTGGATCTCGTATCCCCCGCCTAGTTCGGTTTAAAAATGGTTTAAATAATTGTCTTGCTTATTGTTGTACATCTATGTAATTCCCTAATATGGGTGTAGCTCATATCCCCGGCCTACTTGGGTTTAAAAATTGTTTAAATAATTGTTTTGCTTATTGTTGCACATCTACGTAATTTCCTAACATCCGTGGACCTCATATCCCCCGGCTACTTAGGTTTAAAAATTATTTAAATAATCGTTTTGTTTATTTTTTCATATCTATATGACTATTTGACCCTTATATACGTGAATCTCATATCCCCCGCCTACTTGGGTTTAACGGGCTGACAGTCGCCTATAGTATAACTATCCAACTATATTCGGATATCCTATACTAAATTATTAATATAATTATTGAAAATAGGGGAGAATAGGGGAGATGCTTGGAAATAGGGGAGAGAGTATGACTCCTGCGTGAGAATTGTACATCCTCGGACCGACTACGCCGGTCCTCGGACTCGCACAGTTCGTAAAATGTAACTTTTCGGCCTAGGACCGAAAACTAATATTAGTGTTTTTCTTATATAAATGTAGGGCTTACAGATTTTCAAATAAATATTTAATAAAATCGTATTGTTCAGAAAGAAAGACTATGTGGTAATTTATTTATAAAAGAGAATGATCATTACAGTTATTAGTTTTACAAAGATTTTTTTATGCCTTCAAAGTTCTTCAGAATTTCTAGCTCACCTCATACTATTACTAGGAAGTAGCAAACTTTCACCACTGTTTAGAATCTATTGTATTATTCTTTTTTTAATGTGCCAAAATCTTCAAGTACACTTTGTAGTCCATCTGGAAAATGACCAAGATCCATCTCTTGACACCATATTCGATACTAAAATAAAAGAATATGAAACTTTTAGTTCAAAGTTAGTGAAGTATTTTATTAGATATTCACTAATTATTTATTATAATGCGCATATATATATATATATATATATATATATATACACATACACTCATAAAGGTTTGTAATATAATTTAACAACATGCCAAATCTTTAGTATAGGACCGAATCCATCTCAAATCATGTGGTTCACGTATGCCTATGTCACCGATCATTTTGAAATTAAAATATTTTATTCCCATCTCAACAAATATGGCCACTTTCCTCCCTGAAAAGCGGGACAAAAGTTAGAATTGTTTCCTTCTTTCAACAAATTTAACGTTAGCGGGAAATATGACGATATTTCCCGCAAAAAACGGGAAATATGGCCACATTTCCCGCAAAAAGAGGGAAATATGACCATACTCCCCGCAAAAAGAGAAAAATATGGCCATATTTTTCTCTTTTTGCCGGCCTCGCCCATGTTTACAAACACTCCCCATATTTCCGTTGGTTCCACTTTCCAAATAAAAAAGTGGCCACAGTTGAGATGGGAATAAAGTAGTATATGTTCTTCTCCAAAAATTATTTGACATGTATTTTTTTGTTTTTTTGTTTCATCAAAATTTCATGCGTTCAGCGATACCGAAAAATTCCGAGAAAATCCTTACTCAGGAAAAAAGTTTTTCAATGTAATTTTCCAACTGCTACTGTTTCACCAGTTTAAGCCTGTAACACATAATTTCACTCAATTTTGAGCCCTCTTTCACGTCTTTTATGTTATTTAAAAATTAAATTAAAAAATGCACGAGTTATGCACTTTTTACTGAAAAATGCACTTTTTAGAGAAATGCATTTTTCTCGAAAGAGCCATTTTTTTGCTCAATTTTTTTTTGTCGTTATAGAGGACGTAAATACCTATCTAAACGTATATGTGAAATTCACGACATTGGCGCTGGGATAGCGATCACTAATGAGTTAACATACAAACAAAATTTTCACGCTTAACGCTTATATATAGGCAATGATAAAGCAGTGAATATAAAGGTTTTTATCTTTGTGCGTAAGCAATATACAGGTATACATAAGCTCGCAGTATGTACAAAATCCGTAAACATATACATGCACCTTCTTGGATGCCTTTATACGCTCGATGTATTTTATTTTTTTATTTTTGTTTTTTAGATTTTTTATTTTTATAACGAACTTTGTTTTTCTGTTTCATTGTTCTTACTTCAATAAGCGGACGATCAGCGGTCTTTGCTGTAAAATAATGTACTTTATCATTACATGTTTCTTCAGTCTATAAATGAGTTTTTTGAATTCCATGATACTTAGGAGTAGCAAGCCAATCAACATTTTTCACTTTTCTGAATTCTTCTACGTCAACGTCTTGTAAATATATTATTTTAATTGCATCTTTATATTTTTGAACGTGCTCTACAAAATCATTAGCATTTTGAATGGATTCTTGATGGGACTCTCGAAGATTATGCGAAGTAGCATAATGCGTTATAATTCCACCCACATCACCTACAGCTCCTTTGCCATGCTCAGTAGCAGAGAACAACCATTTTATATCATATAGTGCTCGTTTTAATTCATATAATTGAAATCGATTTTTAAAGTGGCTAGTGGTGCCGTCCGATACAATGGTATTTTTTTTTATTGCGTCACAACAATTTTCTTTAAAGTAGGTTATAATTTTTTTTACTGCTAGCAAAGCATACGCTGAATTATGTTTTCGGTCATCACTTATGACTGCAAAACTTTGTGTCGAATCCCCTTGACAAGACACTGCTGTGAAAATAGAAATTTGATCATTAACCTTTAGAGGACTGGGATTTGAGCTGCTCTATCCCCCATAGAAAACCCATGAAAAAGGTATCTCATATCATGGATTCATCATGGGTAAAGTGTCGAACATGGATTGAGCCAGTATACTGGCTTTCCGGTCCTCTAAAGGTTAACCCAATTATTTCCTTGAACAGCTTTATTATGAATCACAGCCCAATTTTCATCGAAGTCTATTTGAAGAACTAAATGATGTGGGTCTTTTTTAGCATTACTAACCTTCATAGTCCAAACCGAAAGTTCATCTTTCAAAGCAGAAATTGACAGTGTTTTTTTAAACAATTTCCACTATCCAACAAATCATATGTAATTTCTTCTGTGCCTTCTATATCTTGCAGTTTTAGAACATGAAACGTAATTCCCTTAATGACTGTAAAAATTTTACGTTCTTGTAAATAACATAAATCAGATGGCTCAAAACACATTGTGTGTTTATTATTTCTGACCGAATTTCATCCAACTCTGTAACGTCACTCCCTCTAAAATTAATTAAGCTCGTAAGAAATAAATCATAATTTGCGGAATAGATACAGAGACAAAGTTCTTTGATCGGAATAAGTAAGATATATTTTAATCGCAAACTATAAAACTTTGACTTACCAATTCTCAATTCGGGATAATCATTTTTAAATGCTCTATACGTTGCTTTCAGACTTCGAGTAAGAAAACACTTAACTTTCTTCTCTTTTTTATTATTTATTTTAACAGTAATAACGTCACTCTTATTAGGGCTCTATCTTGAACAATTAAAATCGTCATTTATATAATATTCCATAACAATTTTTTCGGTGCTTTCATGAATTGGATGGTCTGTGTATGCTTCTGGTTCAGAATAAACTCCTTTTTCTTCTACAAGACTTTTCACTCTTTCCATCATGTATATTTATGTCTGGAAATGAGGATGAAATTTCAATTTTTGTTAAGGATGAGGGTAGCAAAGTTAGAATTTTTATTTTCTCTGATACCGTAGAACATTTTTGCAAGGCCAAATCAACATTTTGTACCCATTTTGTACGGTAAGAAACAGTTGATTCATTTGCATTTACAGAAATATCATAAACATTGTTCAACTTTATATGGAGAATATAAGACAATGTTGAAAGTATGTTTTTTTTCTTCTTTTTTACGTAATTTGCCATTGATTTTTCACGTACAAGATTTTTCCTCTTAAGAGGCGATACAGATCCTAAGAAAAATGTGCTAATTTCATTATTAAATTCTTCGACGCGTTCTCGAGTACTTGGTAAAAAAATCTTCACCTTTATCGACAACGTTATCGATAACATTATTATCCGTTGAAAATTCATTGTCAGTGCTACTCACCAATTCTAAAGCACAATTGTAATAAGGTTTACCCAGATATGTAGACTGTGTCAAAGGTAAATCAGGATAGAGGTGCCTCAATGGATGAGCAAGAGCTAGGTTGGTAACAGATTTTTTTGTGCCTATGTAAAAAATCTGCAATTTGATTTTCTTCGATGAGTAATATTCAGACATCGTCGTTGAGTTGACAAGGTGAAAATATATAATAATTTTCAAAAATATGATAGTTTAAAAGAATACTAGAGGTGTAATATATAGTAGAAACCGAACTTTTCTTGGTACATAAAAGGTCTAACGATAGCCATCTAGCGGACAAATGTATAAGTACATAAACTCTTACAAGTAGGCTCGTGTACATATATGTATTACTTACGTACGCACACAGATAAAAACCTTTATATTGACTGTTAGGTCATTGACTATGTATAAGCGTTAAGCGTGGAAAATTTGTTTGTATGTTATCTCATTAATGATCGCTGTCCCAGCGCAAATGTCATGAATCTCACATATACATCTAGATAGGTATTTACGTCCTCTATCACGACAAAAGAAAATTGAGCAAAAAAATGGCTTTTTCGAGAAAAATGTATTTTTCTAAAGCGTGCATTTTTCAGTAATAAGTGGATAACTCGTGCATTTTGTATTTTTTTTTTTTTTTAATATAACATAAAGGATGTGAAAGAGGACTCAAAATTGAGTGAAATTATGTGTTATAGGCTTAAAAGCTTAAAAAACTGGTAAAACAGTAGCAGTTTGAAAATTACATTGAAAACATTTTTTTTCTAAGTAAGGATTTTCTCGGAATTTTTCTGCATCGCTGAACGGATGAAATTTTGATGAAACAAAAAATAAAAAAATACGTGTCAAATAATTTTTTAAGAAGAACATAAATATTTTAATTTCAAAATGATTGGTGACACAGGCATACGCGAACCACCTGATTTGAGATGGATTCGGTCATAGATAGAGAAATGTAAGATTTTTCAGAGAATCTTTATAAACGGATCTATCTATTTACGCGTTGTCAAAACTGCTTCGAAGTATATTTTGTAAGAAGTTCAGGAAATGCGAATTCTCATGTCGAAGTCAGCCAGGAATTTTTTGGTAATGACACGAATGCCGGGAATCGTTCCCACGTGTTATAAATGATATTTTACGCATTTTATATTTTATTTGCACATATTAATTTTTTTATTCGATAACACACATATGACTCTGGAATTTACTCCCTCACACTTACCCAAATACCCACAGTTAATTTTGTATGAGGAGATTTTACATATTGCTGTCGCATTAAAGTTTCTGTTATGAAGAAGTTCTTTTTGACATTACAATCTGTAATATGCGTCAAAGAGTCCGCGAGAATTTGAGTACGATTGGAAGATTCTACAGTTGTTGGAAATTAAAAACGGGATTTATTGTGTTTTACGGGTAGTGGAAATATCGAAGTAGAAATATGTGTCAAACATAAAATTTTAGTTTATCAGAAATTAAAAAGTAATATAGCGGTCGTTAGAAATTACGTAGCATACATAATAGTAATGGAGAGCAATACAAACAAATAAAATATTAGAGTTTGCTTTGGATGGAAATCGTGTTCTTGCTCACATTACTAGCTTAATTTCGTAGATGGGTTAACACTTTATTAGATATTCTTATGAATGCACTTCATAATTCTATAGAATTAAAGAACTTATAATTTGAATATACTCGTATAGTAAGATTACTATCGTAATTTTTGATCGACATTAGACATTCCGTTTCTTTTTTCAGATTATAAAATCATGTATTCGTTGAAATTATAAATTTTTGGACATAAAGAAATTCATATTGGAAACAAAAATATTTGGAGAAAATAATATTCTAAATAATCATAAATTCGAAATCACGAATTCACTTCATGTACATAACAGTCATTAAGAGTTAAAGGATTAAAGTTTGTCTTGTATAAGAATCACGTAAATTCATATATTTCTAGTCGAAGGAAAATTTCGTAGACTGATGAATATAGTCTTTGATAGTCGTTATAGTACAGTTCATAATTTTGTCGATCGATTATATTTTAAGGACGCTCTTGCACGACAATACAGTTTGTGCGCTCAGCGAGAGCACAAACTATACCATGCACGTCGTTCTGTCTCTCTCACTCTCGTGCAGGTCCTCTGCTATTTGTGTTCATAATCATGAATTAAAGAAAATATCTCGAAATTTTCCAAGGCTACGTACAATTTACAAGGTGTGGTTTGAAAGGGGAAGCCTCAATCTTTAAAGTCATATGTTTTTTACTGGTAAAAAATTTGATCCCTTTTCAGAAATACTCGATTTAACCTATTTTTTCCCGCCGTCCCATAAGAGTACATGTAAAAGATGATAATTTCAAACGTTAATTTCTCAACATTTTCCACGGTTATAGGGTAAAATAAACATACCACAAGATTCGGTACATCTTGAACTATTGAAAATGTTATATCCCAGGTTGCAAATTTTCATGCAAGAGCGTTTTTAATGTGAATATACGCTTATTGCTCAATTAGCATTGGATTTTTAATTAACATTAGGTAACCCGCACTTTTCTAGATTATGAAATAGCTATTAGATAATAAATTTTTAGGGTAAACAAACTCTTACTTGTTACCAAAATTTTACTTGTTTCTTATTCGCTAGAACGTTCGTTTTTCTTTTGTCGTCCACTATTGTTTCGCCTTATTATGTGAGCATTGCCACGGCGAATAGTAACTCGAATCGCTAAAATATACACTGATTCTGTGTCTAGTGTTACAAAAAAAAAACACTTATAGAATTCAGAATATCGTTATTATTTTCTTTTTATCGAGCTATAAACTTTAATGGAACTTTCAACTATTGGTTGTTCTTGATTTTTTAAATCATTTTTCCTATTATTATGTCGCTTCAACAAATTTATTTAATACAGTATGATAAAAAATAAGTTTTATTATTGTTATATGCATTCTGAATAACAAGTTTGTTGATCTAAAATTGATAATATATCATGTTGTATGTACATCTTTGTGACTCTGATTTAATTCAAATTTTGCGTATTAACTCATTTTCTTCTTCATATGAATTTGAACGTTTTCCTTCGCCTATATTTAATAGCCATTCATTAAAATTATTATCATCATCAAATACTCGGAGATTTTCATTTAGTGTCATGCGTATAAAATTTGGCCATAAATAACTGGACTTGACTGAATTCTCAATAACTTCAATGCGACTACCATGCCGAACAACTGGTAATATTTGCCTAAAATCTCCTGAAACAAGTACAGTTTTACCACCAAAAATTTCTTTGACATTGCATATATCTTGAAGAAGGCGGTCAACGGCTTCAAAAGTAAATTTAGATGTCATGGATATTTCATCCCATATTATAATTTGTACTTCTTTAAGTTTTTTACCATCATTTGAGTTATGTTTCACATTACATGTGGTACTCTCGGTTATATTCAAAGGTAATTTAAATGTGGTATGTACTGTTTTTCCATTTTTCGATAAATTCGCTGCAATACCCGTCCAAGCTACACATAAAAAGGTATATTATAAAATTTCAAGAAATCTATTAGAATATTAAGTAAATAACTTTGTCCACTGCCTCCTGGTCCATCAATAAAAATACAATTTTTCTGTTTTTGTTTCAAACTTTCTAAAACAGCATTGAATATATTTTTTCGATTGGTTTTGAGTGTATTTATTTTAAGATGTACTTCATTCAGTGTATTGCATTTTTCATAAAATGTCTCATCATTATACGTAGAAATATCTGGTAATTTAAAATCAGTTAAAGAATATCCATTTATTTGTAAATTTTTATGAATTATATTCAATGCAATATTTTCACCAGTACTTTTTTCATATTTTGGATTATAGAAGAAAACTTTGTATTTTTTATATAATTCTCTTGCATTAATAGGATTATGATAAATACAAATAAATGAAAATAATTCACAAAGTGCCGTAGGAAACTGTACTTGTGTTGCTTCTTTTAAACATCTATCCCACTCTTCATCCTCATTCACTAAATGTTTTGCAACAGCAACTTCATAAAATGTGGGATGTATTACACAATTAACGGTACGTAAATTTTCGAATGAAGTAGCTCCTTTAACGTGTAAAAGCAATAATCTAATGAAATACCTTTGTCGATCTTTTGGATTAACTAAATACATTCTACTTAATATAGGGTTTTTAGGTTTTTTCCTTCTATTCCATGTCTTAAGGTTTTCATAAAAATGTATAATGTATTGGAATTTCGGAATATAAATAATTACGTGCTTCTGAATCAATTTGATTTAATTTAAAATATGCCGTTAAAGTAGTTTCAACATTTTTATTTAGTATTTCGTTTTCTTGACCTTCTTTAAAATATACTTCTTGTGCATTTTCATCGTGTACAGCTAAACGTTTTATAGTATGTGATGTTTCATGTAATACATATTCCAACAGTCTATGCATAGCTTCTGGTGGGCATAAATATCTTGTATTAATATATTGTTTAATCTCATCATAATCATATTCGTCATTTTGATTATTATCTTTTCGATTACTACTGTTATTATCATCTTTTAAATTTAAATCAATATTGCTTATTTCAATAAATGCACAATCGTGACCTTTATAACAATATTTAAACAAATATTTAATACATTGTATAGTTGAACATACTTCTACGATAATGTGAGAGTTGAATTTTAACAACAAATAAGGGTTGTATGGAACTACAAATCGATTATCATCAACTTTATTAGAATGTTTACGCTTATAATTTTTTTTCCATCATTTCTTTGCATATATAATGGATATCCTGAAGAATTAAGAGATGTTTTGTTATTAAAATTTTTTGGAAAATTTTCAGTACATTTTTGCGTATTTTTATTTATACAAGGAGAACCCATATTTTGTTCTCCACAAGGTCCATGAATCATAAATTGTTTTACAACGTCATATAAATGTGGATAAATGTCTTCATTTGGAATTTCCGCACTTATTAGTTCATCAACTTTTTTTGAAGTATTAATTTTATAATTTTCATCTAAAAATAACAACAAATGCATGTGAGGTAATCCTTGCTTTTGAAATTCAATTACGTAAGTATAAGCAATACATTTTCCTAAAACACCTCGTTTATTTACTAATTTTTTAAATTCTTGTACTTTTTGATGAAATACTTTGACAACAATATCAGGTCGATCGATTGCTGTTTCATAATGTTCTAAAATTTCTGATACTTCTTTCCAATTTGGATTACAAGTCATTGTTATAAATAAATCAGACTTTCCGTAACGATTTACAATGGACATTGAATCCATATAATTTTGTTTTAAAAATCTTTGACTACCTGTAAAATTTGACGGTAAAATTAACATTTTTCCAATTTTCATATTTTCAGACTCTTTTTATTTTATGTAAATAATCCATCACCCCTTTGTAACAATCTCTTTCTATAGGAGGTTGACCATCTTTTCCAACAAATATCATAGCAACTTCATTACAAGAAGCTTGATTATATCTATTTTTATCTAATTTATCATTTCGTTTTATAATCATAGTAACTTCTCTTGGCATGCTGCCAATTTTTACACACCGTTCTAATTCTTTTCTTTCTACTTCATACATCATTTTGTGGGCTTTAGCATATGGATTAACATTTCTTAATACGCTATCTAATTCACTAAGCAATTCTGCTTTTATATCAGAATTACTTTTATAGTTTTTTCGTTGCGCTGTGGCTTTTTCATTATCAATCATTATTTTGATATATTTGCCGACAAATTCTAATTACTTGCGCTCCACTACTAGACAAACTTTCAAAATTAGCTCCAAAACTTGCAAAAGTAAGAGCATTGTTATATGACCGAATATTTTTTCGGAAGTTAATACGATCCATTGATAATCCTGTAGACAAGTTCTCTAACTTATATGGATGAGGTGGATTTTCTGGTAAAGATACTTTTCCCTTATGACAACAATTACTATATTGTTTATCTTGAGTATATTCAAAACTAAAATGCTTAGTATTACAATGTTTACAGATCTCAAATATAGAACCCAAATAACTTTCGTTAATTAGGTTCTCTTCAAATTCTACATTTGCTATTCGACCCATAATTTTTGATTTGCTAATTAATATTAAGCTATTTTCATTTCTATTTTGAATTCGTTTTTTCATGATTTCTAATTTCTTATCCATTATTATTACGTTTGAATCATCATATACGTTGAAATATCTTTCTTTATTATCAATTTTTAATTTTTTAGTTGATGTTATTATTTCTTTTGTCATTGCACTTTCAGAATACTTTCTTTTTTCTAAATTGTCTTCTGATCGAATTTCAACTAATTCATTCATATTTCGTATTTTTTTTATCATTTATCGTTTTCTTTTTGAATTCTTTTATTTTTGCTTCACATTCGTCACTTTTTGCTTTCCAATAAATTTCTTTTTTACCTAATGCCTCTTTTTCGCGTTCATTTTTTAATTCATCACTATTCATTTTTTGCCTTTTTTGCAATTTCTGCATTTTTCGTTTTAGTTTATTTTCGACTATTTTACTATCATCGCTATTTTGCTTCCTCCTAGAGGAAGCTTTGTGATAGTAATTTTTTGAGTTGTTGTAAAAACATGTTATAATTGATATTCGAGGTGTTAGGCACCAAAATACATGATTTTTGAAAAATGTCTGTATGGATGTATGTGTGTGTGTGTGTGTGTGTGTGTGTGTGTGTGTGTGTGTGTGTGTGTGTGTGTGTGTGTGTGTGTGTGTGTGTATATACGCCTGGATCTCAGCTTCTACTCGATCGATTTTAACCGGACAAGTCTCATTCTTTTTGTTTTTTTTTGTGTGATGGCGGGTCAAAAATCCGTTTTTTGATTGGGCCGATTAGGTTTTGTTTTATTTCGAATTTTCGATTTTCTCAAAATTGTTTTTGGCTTTTTTTCAATGATAGAATCGAGATATTTAAATCTGATGGGTAGCATTCGAAAGAGAATTAAGTTACCTATATGTTCTAAAAAAAAAAATTTCTCTAGCTATCCCGGTTTTTTTGTTATTGACAAAAACGTGTTTTTTTTTTAAAAGCTTATAACTCCGAAACTAAACGGTCAATTTTTTTGAGAAAAATCACGATAATGCAGAATATAAATAGCTATAAGCTCTAAAAATTTGAATCCATTCTTTTGGTTAGTTTTTGACAAAAAAAAATTGAAAAATGAAAAAAACGAGTTTTCTATGTCCAACGATTACGGAAGTAAAATTGACTTAATCGCTTTAAAATTCCTTGTAGAGGTAGATTTTGTACAGTTCTCGGTCGAGTTCTTTGGGCAAAATGATTGGTCTAGAAATTTCAGAGATATTTGAGGTTAAAGTTTTTTTAACCTTTTTTTCAAATCGTAATTTCTCGAGAACGGCTCTATGTATATGGATCGGATGGGTAGCATTCGAAAGAGAATTAAAATATCTATATTTGGAAAAAAAATTTTATGTCTAGCTATCACAGTTCTTTTGTTATGAACAAAAACAAAAACGTGTTTTTTTCAAAAAAGATTATAACTCCTTAATCCTATTTCCTATCTTTAAAAAATGATGGATTAGTTATGATATCAATTTATTAGTGGTTTGGTTGGTGGGTGTAACGGGTTGCTAGGTCACAAAAACAAAAGTGGTGTAGTTTCGATAAAATCACAGCGCTCACCGCGCGCTTCGAGAATACTAGTCATGTTATATATGTATATATTTATATATTATGTTAAACCTGGAACATTCTTGCCGGTTGATATAAATAAATAAATGAATGAATAAATTTGAAAATTAATACTTTTTAATCTTCAAAATAAATTTAATTATAATTATGGCACAATTTGTTGCAAAAATTATAAATTTTGTTATTAAAAATTAATTAAAGGAATCACAAAATTAAGTTTGAGGAAGCAACGGGCCAATGAATTGGCAGCGGTTTTTTTGTTGATATATGCTTCTCTTTTACGTATCGCTTCTTTTTCGCGTTCCTTTTTTAATTCATCGCAATTCATTTTTTGTGTTTTTTCCAATTTCTGCATTTTTCTCTTTAGTTTTTTTTCAACTATTTTACTACTATCACTATTTTTATTTTTGGTATATGTTTCTTTTTTACGTAATGCTTCTTTTTCGCGTTCCTTTCTTAATTCATCGTTGTTCATATTTTTCATGTTTTTCGTGTTTTTCTTTTTATTTTTATTACTTCCAATTTATTTGAATTTTCCTTTTTATTTTTCCAGTAAATTTGTTTTTTCCGTAATGCTTCTTTTTCATGAAATTTTTTTAATTCATCACTCCCCATGTTTTGCATTTTTGCTGATGCCCGTTTTCTTGTTTTTAAATTATTATCATCTTCTGTTTGTTCATTCATATTTTCACAATTAACATTTTTGTTGTGCAATAAAATCTTTTCAGGTTCATCTTCGTATACGTAGTCGCTATTATTTATTACTCTATTCCTATTCTTATTTTTACAAATTTCATTTTTACTTGGCAACGACACTTTTTCTGAAGCAGTATTTTCCAAACTTATAATTATATCATTGTAATGCAATGAATTGAAAGATGCATTTCCATCATCTATTTCCATTGGAATAATGGACTCTGTACAAGATTTATTATGTCTACTATACAAGTTCATAATTTTATTTTGTTCAAAAATTAATCGTGCTTGAATATTTCTTTCTATCATATTAATTTCTTCAGCATTAAAATGTAATTTTTGTTCGACAAAAACATATTTATGAATGATAGATCTTCGTATCGGTATCAATGAAAAATCATAATTTATATATTCATAGGCAGAATTTTGGGAAAGTGGAAACATTCTTATGGTACGTGTTTCAAATATTTTTAACAAATGTAATCGCATTTTAGAAATATCAAAAGATAAGCTACATGGACATATATTAAAGAGAATAGAAATCGCAAAAGCTATCGCGAAAATTCCGCAATCATAAGAATTAGTTTGTGACTGTAGTGTTTCGAAAGTAATTTTTAATTCAGAATTGTTTGGAAATAATCTATCGATGAAAACTTTATCGATGAAAAATGGTTCAGACAAAAGTTATAGGGGACAAAGGGGGCCAAATAATGGCGCTAACGTCTTTGACCTTGAACTTGACCTTTGAGGTTATTTCAAGGTCAAAGTGGTTTTTTCATATGGAAACACCTAGTTTTGACCCCGGATTCGGAAAGAGCGAGAAATTTTACGTTCAAAATCATATTGAGAAATTTTTTCCAAGGTCATTTCAAGGTCAAATCTAGGTCAAACTCGGAAAAGTCCGTTTAAAATAGTTTTTTTCCATGAACCACATGCTAAGCTGGTTCAAATTGATCGTCGGCTTAATAGAGGAACCCACTACAAGAGCAGATATGCAGGATGGGTGGGGGTAGGTTTGTAGAAAATATTTTTGCCGAAAGCTAAAAATGCCGAAAGGTTAAAAACAAAGAAATGTCAAACGCCGAAAAGAATAAATGCCGATGGCTACGAATGCCTACAGAAACTGAACTCGAAAGTTAATAATGACGATAAGTATTTTTTTATAATAAAATATTACTTTCTACCTAAAAAGCAGAAGATAAAAATGCCGAATTAATATAAGAAAAAATTGTTAATGCCGAAATGAAAAATATCAGAATTAATAATTATAAATAATAATAATACCGTAGATAAAAATGCCGAATCTGAAATAACGATATATATTTGCGTGTAGGTGTTCGAAATGCAATAGATACTTAGTAACGCAGTGGATTTTCACCGTTTTACTATTGCGTGTAGGAGAGCAAATTTCTACTATTAAATTCTCTCAATTAGTTATTCACCTCAGCGTCCCGGGTCACTTGTAATTTTCTATTTTTGCTTTCTTTTTGATTTATTTATTTATTTTTTTCATGCGAGAGAAAATTATACCACGAGTAAACGATCTGCACGGTGTGTACTGCCCCTTTTCTATGAACATCTAGCTTCACCTTCGTCAGTCAACAGCGCCTGTCGTTTCATCGCCGACTTATCGTAATATCGCTGTATTTTTTATTTTAAAACTGCAAGAATGATGAATAAAATAAGATATCACCGACCTCATTTTATTAAAATTTTAGCCTTCTAGAATTTTTTGAAAAATGTCATAAATCTTGTAAAAATCAGATATCCGATACGTCACCGACCTTATTTTGTTAGAATATCAGCTTTCTAGAATTTTTTGAAAAATGTCCTAAAACTTGTCAATCAGATATCCGATACTCAATTTTTACGGACTCACACCCTCTAAGGTATAGTGATTTATGTTGTCTATTATAACTCATAAGAATGAACGCCTCCTGCTAGTACAACCTAGCGCCCTTGCGTTTCTTATCGCATATTATTGCGTAATGCACTTTGTTTAATACACAATATTTCAGCAAACTTGTGGTAGCAAAAGAGCACGTTGTATATGCAAGTAGAGCTCCTGCATGTGCATCACAATTGCACAAGAATGTCCGAAGAGAATTTGCGACTAAGTCTTACTCGCCTTCGGCTCGGTTGGCAATTTAAACGTGCTCTGGACTGGCCAACTCTTTACCTCCCTAGTTGTATAATGTACTATTTTTTATAGTGAAACAGATTTACATAAGAGTGGAGAATTTATTTTAATGAATGAAAATAGGAATCGTTCGTACTTAGCATTTGACTTTGAATTAAAGAATTTTCATTACCACAACATTATGGGAGTTGTCTTATTTCCCTCATTAGGGCTACAAGATGTAGAAATTATTTTTATACAACAGAAGTAATAACAATAGATAGAGAAAGAGTAAGTCTATAGTAATATATCTAGAATTATGCAAAATAATGAAGACACTATTCTTAGTTTTTTATATTCTTTCGTTCTGGCTAAGTTTCGAATCAACACAGTTTTTGCGTAAACTTTGAACAACCCTAGTGGAAATGGAAAATGTATATAAATCTAAATAAGTGTATATTTATGTAAATATAAATGTTGTAATTGGAACACGCATTTACATTTATTTACGAAAATATATTTTTTATTTCTACACATTAAACGACACAATTTTTGAAATGTATATGGATCAAACCAATACTTTTTTAAAAATCCGTGCGCACGGGGGTCCCCGATTTTTCTGGTTTTGAGATATTTTATAGAACTTATCAAAAAAATGATCTCTGCCAATTTTGGGGGTCCAGTATTCAAAATTGACGTCAGGAGCTCGTCATAAAGGTGCAAAAAGGGTAATTTTTTATGCATTTTTTGGTGTTTTTCAAACTTTTTTATAATAAGTTCATTCATATCAATTTGTAATTTATCAGTGGGTTTTTTCTTCGCCTTGACTTGAACTTTACAGATATATTTTTTTCGAAAACCAAAATTTACGTATACATGTCCAAATTACCACATTGCTAAAGTCACCTTTTTGACATTTTAACGATACTTTAAAGCGATTATTCGTGTATTAGTTATAATCGCACCCCAATCTACCCAAGGGCGTTCGAAAGTGAGTGAAAAAACCTTTCTATTTCACTGGGATATGATAAAGTACAGTTAAAAAATACAATGCGTGTGTTAGTTTGAATTTCACAGATTTTCAAAAAATATCCATTTTTACGAAATTCAAACCAGTGGGAAATTTTTGTAGCAACTTTTATTTTGCTGAAAACTATTGGAAAGTGTTCTTAAAACATACCTGAAAAAAGTCTAATTGGACCGAGCATGGATATCAAACGATTTCCTATTGACTCGAGCTGATGAATTATGATATTTTTTCAATTTCGGTGCCTAAATTACTAAGCACTTTCTGCATTTCTAGACTATTTCCTTAAACTTTTAGGATAATTAAAGGAATTTTTTGCATTATTGATTAAAATATACTTCTGAAGTCTTTAATAAAGCTTCGTGAGACACATCTATGTGGTCTTAAAGCAGATATAGCGGTTTGAAGTTTAGAAAAAGAAATGGTACCAAAAAATAAAATGCCTATTCTTTTACTCGCCGCAGCGCCCAGGTCTGTATAATAAATAATACTTTTATTTAATTAAATAATACTCTTAATTACTCTTTTCATTTTAATTTGAAATAACTTAGTTTTGAATAGTCACGAATAAAAATTTAATTTCAAAAATTCAAATTTATCGGAAGTAGTGAAGTCTCAAGCAAATCATAATTTAGTATATTTAGTATATTTGTTTCCAGAGTAACGTATATACATTATGTTTTTACAATATGATATAAGTTACATTCCATATTGTAACCTGAAAGGAAAATGCATTTCCTATAGAATAATCCTATAGAATAATTTATAATTTAACATTTTTAGAAATAGCATTTATTAATTGAAGACAATATTTATCAATTTACGAATGGGCCATTCTAATACTTTTTTAAAAAAGTGTGCGCACGTGTGTCGCGGATCACGCTGAAATTTTGAGGATTTGTTGGATACGATAAAAAAATAAGCTGTGCAAAATGTCAGTGTAATTTACTTAACTATAGAATCTAAGGCGCGCATAACAAAGACTTACCTCGAGGCGCTACCGCGCATCCTGATTAGTTAAATATTAGATATTAGATATTAGATATTAGAAAAGCACACAAATACAATTTTGGAAAATAATTTCAACGGCTCAGAAATGCGAGTTCTAATTTAAAAAATGCAATTAATTTAATGAAAAATATACGTTCACGGTTTGCATACCGTGACATTTTTCGTATCTTTAAATTGCCATAACTTTGATTTCTGTACACCTAGAATGTTTTCTAAAAATAGAAATTAAAGGTCTTACCCTGAAGTTTCAAACAAGTTTATAATGAAGTGGGGACCTTAAAGTCCAACTGGCCAAAAATAGTCTAGAAATGCTGCATACAGAGCTTCTCCTGCGCTAAAAAACACAATATTAAATAGTGATGAAGAAAATAGAAAACGACCGATACACAAAACCGAACTAGATAAAATCTGTCAATAAAGACTTAAAAAATATTTCCCTGGTGGTTTTAGATAAAAAAAAGTTGCTAGAAAAAAGTTTGAGACTGTCAAAAATGGCAAAAGACGCGATTTTTGTCAAATGTCACGGTATGCAAACGGTGAACGTATATTGTTCATTAAATTAATTGCATTTTTTAAATTAGAACTCGCATTTCTGAGCAGTTGAAATTATTTTCCAAAATTGTATTTGTGTGCTTTTCTTGAATACATAATCTAATATCTAATATCTAATATTTAACTAATCAGGATGCGCGGTAGCGCCTCGAGGTAAGTCTTTGTTATGCGCGCCTTAGATTCTATAGTTAAGTAAATTACACTGACATTTTGCACAGCTTATTTTTTTATCGTATCCAACAAATCCTCAAAATTTCAGCGTGATCCGCGACACACGTGCGCACACTTTTTTAAAAAAGTATTAGAATGGCCCATTCGTAAATTGATAAATATTGTCTTCAATTAATAAATGCTATTTCTAAAAATGTTAAATTATAAATTATTCTATAGGATTATTCTATAGGAAATGCATTTTCCTTTCAGGTTACAATATGGGATGTAACTTATATCATATTGTAAAAACATAATGTATATACGTTACTCTGGAAACAAATATACTAAATATACTAAATTATGATTTGCTTGAGACTTCACTACTTCCGATAAATTTGAATTTTTGAAATTAAATTTTCTTTCGTGACTATTCAAAACTAAGTTATTTCAAATTAAAATGAAAAGAGTAATTAAGAGTATTATTTAAGTAAATAAAAGTATTATTTATTATACAGACCTGGGCGCTGCGGCGAGTAAAAGAATAGGCATTTTATTTTTTGGTACCATTTCTTTTTCTAAACTTCAAACCGCTATATCTGCTTTAAGACCACATAGATGTGTCTCACGAAGCTTTATTAAAGACTTCAGAAGTATATTTTAATCAATAATGCAAAAAATTCCTTTAATTATCCTAAAAGTTTAAGGAAATAGTCTAGAAATGCAGAAAGTGCTTAGTAATTTAGGCACCGAAATTGAAAAAATATCATAATTCATCAGCTCGAGTCAATAGGAAATCGTTTGATATCCATGCTCGGTCCAATTAGACTTTTTTCAGGTATGTTTTAAGAACACTTTCCAATCGTTTTCAGCCAAATAAAAGTTGCTACAAAAATTTCCCACTGGTTTGAATTTCGTAAAAATGGATATTTTTTGAAAATCTGTGAAATTCAAACTAACACACGCACTGTATTTTTTAACTGTACTTTATCATATCCCAGTGAAATAGAAAGGTTTTTTCACTCATTTTCGAACGCCCTTGGGTAGATTGGGGTGCGATTATAACTAATACACGAAAAATCGCTTTAAAGTATCGTTAAAATGTCAAAAAGGTGACTTTAGCAATGTGGTAATTTGGACATGTATACGTAAATTTTGGTTTTCGAAAAAAATATATCTGTAAAGTTCAAGTCAAGGCGAAGAAAAAACCCACTGATAAATTACAAATTGATATGAATGAACTTATTATAAAAAAGTTTGAAAAACACCAAAAAACGCATAAAAAATTACCTTTTTTGCACCTTTATGACGAGCTCCTGACGTCAATTTTGAATACTGGACCCCAAAAATTAGCAGAGATCATTTTTTTGATAAGTTCTATAAAATATCTCAAAACCAGAAAAATCGGGGATCCCCGTGCGCACGGATTTGTAAAAAAGTATTGGTTTGACCCATATATATATATATTTAGATTTATATTCATTTATATACACTTCCATATAACTTAAAAAAAAAGGTCTTATATAGCGAAAATTAAAAAATATATATATATATATATATAAATGTATATAAATGTTGTAACGCGTGCGCGAGTTAGGTAATTCGAGATTCGAATTACCCGCGCCGAGCAGGCATGCTCACCGGGGGCGCGAGCGCGCGAGCATCCTGACCTGATTAGAACGGTCTCGCGACACGTAGTATGCCCGTCGCGTATCCGCGGAGCTGCTACGGCTTTATGCGAGTCACGGCAGCCATCTTCGTGTCTGCCATCGCGCCGAAAGCATTTCCTCCGTGCCTCTCGTAAGTTATCTCGTCCGCGCCGTCCTATCGTGTTTTAGGATTACCGCGAGAGTAGTGGAGGCGCCGATATAGTGCGTACGTGCGAAAGAGAGACAGAGAGAGCGATCACGAGCCGCGTGAGCCGCACGAGACTGCGAGCGAGGAGCCGGCAGCCAGCCCGCCTGCCGACCCAATACAGCGAGCAAGAGAGAGAGAGAAAGAGAGCGCAACTGCTGTGCAAGTGACAGAGAGCGAGAGAGAGCCGAGTCCACCGGCTGCTCCTTCCTAACGTAAGTTTTCTACTCTCCTCTCGCGGGTTTATTGTAAAGGCTCGCACGGAAATCGCCCCGTGCAAGCTTTCTGTGCCGTACATTAACACCGCGCGCGATATCAGCAGCTTCGCCGCGCGCCGTATTGTTCGCGCGTTTGAATCTTAACTGTCGCGTGCGAACTAACTTATTGTTTTAACCAGCACTTGCTAGGTGCTTGTAATTACTATTGGTTTTAATATACTGTGATATCTAGTTACTCGTCGCGTTATTCATTACAACTTGTCCTTCTCCCGGATACCGCCGCCTCCGCGGGAAAACGACTCCGCCGGTCGTTTTCATATCTGAGCATAGCGGCCGCGCGCTTTACTCTTCGAGCGCGCGTTTTTCACTCAGCGATCCAGTTAGTTGGAAAGCGAAGTTCGTGTGCGATCTTCGCGTTGTTTTCGTGATTCCAGGATTGTTTTCAGGAGCACCCGGGCAAGTCATTTTAGTCTGACATCCGCGGCACCGTGTTCTAGGGCATCGCTGGCCTGTGGCTTGTTGGGATTTTCCCCCACTAGCCATTCCGTTACAATGTATATAATAGTATATTACGTATCTAGGGAGTAAAAGTAAAGAATGTTCCAGATCGCATGTAAATTGTCACCATAGTCGAACGCGAGAGTGACAAATATACGATCTGAGGCATTCTTTATTTGTTTCCGTGGTGCGTATACGATTTTTTTGTATAGCGAGGCCAAAAATACAACCTTCGCGATCGGGCGTCGGGAGCAAAAGTGGTACTTTCGGCCCACTAGGCAAAAAATGTAAATAACTGTAAAGAAGTGTATATATAGAAATAAAAATTTTCAATACAACTATTCAAAATGTAAGAAAAAAATATAAATGTAAATAAGTGTAAATTTTTGTAAAAAAAGGTGTATAAATGTATATAAATGTATATAAATGTAAAAAAATGTAAAAAATGTTCCAATTACAATTTTTATATACACTTATTTACATTTATATACATTTTCCATTTCTATCGGGGAAAATATTGAATTCGTGCTCGGCATCGCCTCGAAATTTCGTTCAAAGTTTAAGCAAAAACTAATGAATATTTTGATTTGAAACTTTGTACAGAGGTAGAATATGCTGGAACTCAGAAGGGTGTTCTCATCATTTTACGTAATTTGTCAAAAACAAAATTGATTATTATACCATATGGGTAATGTGTAATAGCATCGCCACAGAGTTCTGGTTAGAATCACAGTATAAGGTAGCGGCGACGCCGGCGAGACTGTTGGCCTTGCCCGTATGCCTGTACGCGCATGTAAGCTATGCGTATGCGCTGTAGCTTGTTTAACATAGGAACACGACGTCGCCGTGTATGCACGAAAAAGGCCGGGCCGATTGCCGAATTTCGGTTATACCGAAAAGAACAAGCGTGCTCAGTGATAAGTGATCACGAGGAAAAGCTGCATACTAAACTTCTATAGCTGCACTGCCTCGCTTGCTCTCTCTCACCCATCACGTGCGCGTGGCAGTCATCGATGTCGTATCGCACGAACTTCGCGAGTTACAAAGACAGTACGACTTTCTGCAGTGTTGTGGTTGCTGCTCCGGTGTCGAAGGAGACCTCCTGCTGCTGTCCTCGATATCCACGACAAGATCTTTGCTGCGGTCTTGCTGCCGTTGATCTACTATTACAGCTGCCAGATTTGGAGTTGTTTTCCTTACCTACATATAGGTGATATAGGTGAGACCAGTGCATTCATACTTTTATGCTTCTATGCTGTTGTCTTATATTCCTTTCTTTCTAATTGTGCTAGGAGGAAGCTACATTGGGGAAGTCGTATATCTCTTTTCTGCCAATCACTACGACTTCTTCTAAATCTCTGCTACAGCGCTATTGATGTTGGTCGAGCCTTCTAATTTCTATTTTGACATCAACTATTTCTGGTATGAGTGAGTATACTTAATTTTGTTTAACACCTATCCCTGCTATTTTATGGGTCTGAAGTTCGCATCGTTGGAGTGCAACTAAATAATTTTTTACGATTAATTAAAGTTATTGAACAATGGACATTTTATCTAAATCTTTGTTATAAAGTTATTTTATACTATAAACACACAAAATCTACACGAAAAATTCATATTAACTAGTATAAACTTGAAATAAAATGAATTATTTTTTTTTTTATTTCGTTGTACTCAAACGTTGCAAACTTCAGACCCATGCTGTTTTGAGTATAAATTTTTCAACAAAAAATTGTCACTACTTTTTTTATTACACTTTTAAAACTTTTAAAATACACCTTCAGATGTAATGCACAAATTGTCACTCCCAAATACAACTCCAAATACAAAAAAATAAAAAACTAACAAAATTCAGTATAAAGAAGCTGTTGATATCACATGGATTATGCGATGGTAGATGAGTTGTGCTATTACAAGGTTTATATGTTTCCAGAATCTGGATGCCAGCCACATATATAAATAGATTCTGCACCTGCAAGAAGGTTATGTTATCAAGTGTTTCCTCTGCAGCAGTTAAGGTCATCTTGTGGGTCCTCTTTCATCTACATTTTACTTCAGTTGTATACCGGATAGCTGATAAAGGTATATTTTATATTTATAGTTCAAACTATTTTATTTTTCTGAATACTACAGACAGTACAGATTACTTTTCTGAAAAAAAAAAATTAATTATTAATAATAATAAACTTGATAATATTAGTAATTTTATATATTATAGTGAATGTTACCTACATAACATTCACTTTAACTTATCTTTATGGATCTGTATGCATAATCCAATCCGTATTGTCTCTGTATAGGAAGATTGAAGGAAATTGATCTTATGGTCCAAAAAAAGTAAACTTGTGATAAGTGATTTAAAATCACAAAAATTAAATATATGAGAAACATGAATTCAAAATTTTGATATCATATATACAATACAATGCCACTTACACTCTATTTTGTCTGTATTAACTGTCATTATTTAAAATACAGCATACATTCTTTAAATGTTGAAAATATAGTGCCAGTATCGATGAGGCTATAATATGTGTTTTGCTGAATTAAGTAAGTAAAACTGCTTACCAGTGGGACATTAACCTATTTTATTTCTGCGGTTCTTCTCCATGTTATTAGTTGGACCATCGCAGGGGCTCTTTCTTATGCATCTTTGTCAGTCAATTCCAGTGCTACAATTAATATTCACTTATTTTCATTTTCAACATTCATTACTCGCAACAAAACTTTATTTTCATCTTTGCAAAAAATACTATATTTACAGCTTCTGAAAAATACTTTTATCATACTATTTTATAAAAAACCTTGTTTTTTTTAAAGTATTTCATTATTAAAAACTTTTTTATTTAAAAAAAAGAAATAAAAGGTTAGTAAAAACAATACTCTGCACATAAGTACAGAAGTAATTACATCACAGCTAGCAGACAGTTCAGTCAAACTTAAATCTTACAAATTACATACACACACACACATACACACACACACACACACACACACACACACACACACGCGCGCACATACACACACACACGCTCATACACACACACACACACACACACACACATAACCTATACTCATGTACCTACCAACTTTGTAACTCTACATCTGTTATAACTAGTTACATACACCCTTTTTGTTGGTAGATTAGTTATCTATATATGTTATCAATATATCTCTTTTATAAAAAGAAATATAGATTGAAATTTTTACGTGGGTATATGCATCTAATTCCATTTAAGCAAAATTTTTGTTTATTCATAATATAGAAACAAATGTTTTAAACAATTTCACTTAAAGTTTATAATTTTTGTACATACTATTTAATATTTATTACTATAAAATTGTAACTAAAATTGTTCTTGTTAATATTAAAACCGTTTTCATTCGTTTCATTCATAAAAACGTTTTTTTATCATTTATTTCTTTTTTAGTACTTTACATTTTTGCTTATATGTTCGACATAAAATTTATTTAAAAAAAAAAATTATAGGAACATTTTCTTTAGCAAATTAGCTATTAAAATATGAAATAAAAAAAATGAATTTTTTTTGACATTTTAACTCAGGCTGGCCCCCTTAATCTGAAAACATGTACATCTTTATATTAATGTTTTTTACATAATTTTGTTTTTCTTGAATTTTAAGAATTTGATTAACACGGGCTTAAATGTGTTTTCTTATACCGGTGAAAAAAGTTCGTTGCATTTGATGTAAAAAATGTTTATTTCTTGTACAATCAATAAATGTCACTTAAGAGAGATCACTTTTACCCTTGAATGCAAACAAAATCAAGAAAGCTAGTGTATTTGAGTTTGAAGTTAATAAAACTTACATGGACGCGAATACGAGATAGCTGATTGTTCTTCAGATGTGTCTCGCTGACAGCTGTATACCAGATTGCTAATTCTTGTTCATCTATATTTCTCTCTGGCAGTTGTCAAAACGATGTCGGGTCTCTGAATCTTACGGTGATGCCAATCGCTGAGACTGAGACGGCGGAGGCGAACACGGTTGAAGTACTTAACCCAGTCACTATGGCTCGGAATTGAAAAGGATGTCGAATTCTCAACTCATACAGTGATGCTAATCGCTGAGACAAAGACGGTGGAGGCGAACACGGTTAAAGTCCCCCAGCGGACGAACAAAGCCAAAACAGGTAATAATATTACAGGCCCATTATAGTCACGCAAAATAAACCATATTGGTAATTGTGTTTTATTTTACTAAAGCTATAATAACTACAACGTCACTGAATTAAATTTCTTTTTGTTATACATTTTCAAGTGTACTTTGTTATATTAAATGTCATTGAAACAACTCGGTAAAAAACAATGTTATCGATACCTTTTTCTCACACGGATTTTATCGATACAGTTAATTATGGGGCTATGCCACACTGGAAACACTACTTTACAACTTAAGTTTTTGCATTTCATACCATTGTTAACTCCGGATGATAAACAATGTAATCAACACCTTTTTCGCACACTATAGATTAACGGATCCTAACTGTAGCCTCAATTGGAGGTCTCGTGTCAACTTAGAGACTGCCATAAACTATACTTTTCGGCACTCCGTACACAATGCTCGATTTAGCACACGCTTTAATGAAAAAACATGCGCTATAGCAAGCTTGGTACACGTCATGTCAATAAATATTGTTACATACTGGTTAACTTATTCATCCTCGTCTCGCTCGGTGCAAACGGCCACACGAGAATAAAATCAATTTCACGAAATAGTATCGAAATGTACTATTTATGCATTTATTACCATTGTAAGCACCGGATGAAAACAAGATTGCCGACACCTTTTTCGCACACTATAGGTTGACGGATATTTTCTGTACCCTTAATTAGGGTGTCGCGAATAAAGTTAAACATTACCTTAAAATATACTTTGCTCAACTCAGTCTGTAAAATCCAACTTTTCGCGGGGCCGCGGATCAACTAAAACACTACCGATACCTTTTTCGTACACTATAGATTATCGAATCCTATCGGTAGCCTCGATTGGGGTCGCGTATAAACTAAACCACTAACATTTTTTTCATTTAATACCATTGTAAGCAGTGGATCATAAACAACATTATCGATACCTTTAACGAACACTGTAGATTCACGGATGTTATTGGTAAACTTAATTAGGGGGCCGCGTATCAACTTAAACACTACCTTACAATTAAATTTTTTTGCATTTAATACAATGGTAAGCACCGGATGAAAAACAACATTACCGATACGCACACTGTTAATTCACTGATGTTATCAATACACTTGATTACAGGGCTACGTATCAACTAAAACATTACCTTAAAATAAAGTTTTTGACATTTAATTCCATTGTAAACTCCCGATGAAAAACAATGTTACCGACACCTTTTTCGCACATTATAGGTTAACGGTTCTTGTGGGGTACTATTTAATATATCCTAACGTACTTATTAATTTTTTTATAACAGAAACAACAATAAATATGATTTATTCTGTTTGTCAACTATCTGAGCATATTCATTGTAAAGGGTTGATACTTTATGGAATAGAATATACGGTTAATAATTTCTCTTATAAATACTATAGCGAATGGAAGTTATAATATATCAATAGATGCTTTCTTGTAATAATTATGCAGTTTCGATATTAAAAGTAAAATTATAATATATGTGACTTTGGTATTTAAACCTTTTAGAATGACTAATATTATTACTGGTACAAAATTGTCTTTATTTCTAAATTCCAACATTTTCACATTACTTCACAATATTTCATTATTTTTAATTTTTATATAATTTTTTTTGTTGCAATCGTTCATTGTCATTTTATTGATAAATAATAATTAAAACATTTTTGGATTTAAAATTATTTTCGTTTTGTAAAGATTATGCTGCTTTTTAACCAATATCTAGTAAATATTAGATACAGCCAATCACAATCACAGTGTCCGGATTTTGTATGTCCGTTCTCGCCTGAGCTTCAAGAAATAGAAGCACAAAACCATACTATGATTTTAGCTAGCTGAGTTTCTGTGTTTTTTGGTTGCCAAGTTCCGATATCTTTACGATGTCCGTTCTCACCTACTTCTCGCCAAGTAGAGGCATGCAATAGTGCCTTGCTATTGCAGCCAGCCGATTAACTAATGTAACCTAGCTGCCGAGTTCCGATGTCTCGTTGGGATAATCCGTTCTCACCTATATTCTTGTAAGCTTGGGGTTAACAATTGTGTTGTGCTAGTGTAGCCAGTCAGTGCAATATCTTGACTGCCGAGTTCTGACATCTACAGCCACGTGTGTACATATAATATTTTAAAGAGGTTATTAACATTCATCAGATATAAATGTAAATAGGTGTCGCAGTATAAGATGTCCATCATAGCCTAAGCTCTGAAAAATAGAGGCTCAATAGTATATTTCTGTTGTTGCCAGCTGTGTTATTGTGAGTATTTTGGCTGCCGAGTTCCGATGTCTTTACGATGTCCGTTCTTACCTACTTCTTGCCAAGTAGAGGCATGCAATAGTGTATTGCTATTGCAGCCAGCAGATTTACTAACGTAATTTAGCTGCCGAGTTCCGATGTCTCTTTGGAATATCCGTTCTCACCCATATTTTGTGAACTTATGGCAATTGATGGCATATTGTGCTGTTATGTTATTTTATACTTGAGTGTTGTCCTTAGCTTTAAATGTCTATCCCTGCTGAAGCTATAACAACTAGAGGTATACTGTTATTGTATCCAGATGAGTTTCTAAGTATTTTGGTTGCCGAGTTCCGAAGTCTCGTTGGGATAATCCGTTCTCACCTACTTTTCGCCAAGTAGAGGCATGCAATAGTGAATTGCTATTGCAGCCAACCAATTTACTAATGTAACTTAGCTGCTGAGTTCCGATGTCTCTTTGGGATATCCGTTCTCACCTATGTTGTGGAAAAGTTTAAGCAAAGGATAAAACGTTTTGCTATAACAACTGATCAAGTTAATACCTTGCCTTATAATATCAATAATAATTTTCTCGTTATGCTTAATTTAATTATAAATTTTATGTAAAGTAATGAAATAATGTGAAAATAAAATGTTTTATTTGTAAAAAAATAATTATCATGACATTTTTGTACTGATTTTTTTTTCTTTGCAGTCAATTGCAGCATATATACGAGCACGGCTATGACGCACGTGCTACCATGTGGGCATGACACCTGTGACAATTGCACGAAGAAAAAAAAATGGATTGTATGAAAAAAAAATATCACAGAAAATGTAATAAAGATAAGATAAAATGCATAGAGGTCTTATTACGTTTAGGACTATGAGTTCAAAATAACACCTAAATAATTATATATAGTAATACAAGTACTATACTGTCAGAAGACTTCCATGTATATAGGTAGATATATAGATATATTGTGTTAACATTTTGCATTTCCAAATGTACACATTGTATACCTATATAATATATATAGAAGTTTTCTGAAAATGTAGAAAATAATAATATATTATAAGTAGATTCACCTATTTTCGTCGATACGGCTAAATGGGTTGCATATATATGGAATGGCTCGATAAAAAACGGCGTTACTCGGCGGGGAATGAAACACAGGACCATCCTATTTCACGACGGGTGTTCTGTCCGCTGAGATGATGTAACCCATATGCCCCGTCATGTTGTGCATTGTATGCACACGTAAAACGTCAGCGGCCCCGAAAATCGACATCCTCGTAGATTGCATAAATCTACATTATTTTAAAGCGTTGGGTTCTAGCGGTGCAGTGTGCTATCGCCCCCTAATACTTAGCACCAGAAATGTTATGAGTGACAACTCGCAAATAAATAAATAAATAAATAAATAGAGGAAGACTCGATAAAAAAGGCACAGCGTGACTCGTCGGGAAATCAAACCCCCGACCTTCCGTTTTTGTGAAGGGTGCTCTTTTCACTAAGCTACCGATACCTATGCGCGTATTTTATAGTCGTCCTCGTGTCGCTAGATGCAACCCGATCTGCCTCGTCACGTTGTGCACACGTAAAAAAGTTCTAGCTACGTGAAAATTTTCACTTTTTCAGCATATCTGAAATTTTCATGACTTTTAGCTCAGAAACTTGAAGTATTTTGCATAGAACATTATGTCGGAAGGAAAAAGTTTGCAAACCGTAGTTGAATTGTACATAATTTTTACAGATCGATGCTGTCACGAGTGAGTTATGACAACTTCCAATAATAAAAGGTGACGAACCCCGGGCTTGAATCAGATCCACCGACTCGCGAGTCACAAACACTACTAATAGGGTAGTGGTCCGTATTAGTGTGCCTGTCCATGTTTGTGTGCCCTATTATTAAAACATATTCTAGAAATGAACGAGTAAAAAAGTAACACTAAAATATTTTTTTTCATAAAGTATAGTTAATTAAGTTTAACTAGAATTAATTACTTAATTTGTTTTCATTTACTATAACATTAAAAAAGAACTTTCAAAAATATGTTTTACGATTTGCGGTGTGTCACGGTGTTTCCTTGTCCAAACTTGCTAAAAAATGACATTTTTAAAAGTAACATTAAAGAATGTTTCGGAAGGATTTTAATGTGGGATACAATTGATTACATCATACAGTAATATTATGTTATATAATAAACCTTAATATAAAGGTTTTCAATTGATTTTAATATTTAATTAATAGTGTCTACTAATAGGGCAGTGAAAAACGACTTGTCCAGATTTGTGTGTGCACAAATACAATACAAGCATGCTTGTATCGACGCTTGAACAGAAAAGTTAGGTTAGGATATCTACGCACAAACGTTGTTTCATATCGCATTGACGACCTTCAGCAGTTTTTACCGTATTATGGAATTAATTAACATTCAATGTAAACAAGGGTTAGAAATTGATTATAAATGCACTGCAGTTAACAAAATAATTTTGTTGGCAATGACAATATTATCAAGACACACTAATGTGGGGCACACAAACTTGTACACCCACATTAATAAGAGGCACACAAAAATGTACTTTGTTGTCTGCTAGGGCACACAAATGCGTACAAATTTTTTTTTTTTATATTGCTTGTAACTTTCGTAAATATTAATATTTTTCTATAAAAAAAATTGTTTCGTGTAGATTATTACTTTTATTATCAATATAAACCTGTCCGGAATCTCTGAGACAGCTTAAATAGTCTTTTATTATGCGACAAAACTGAATAGTTTCTTAAACCCACACTAATACGGACATCTACCCTAAGCCACAGTCACCACCAATCGGCTTTCTGTTAACTTACTCCGCATATGAACCATATTTTATATAAGGTAAAGTACCCAGTGCCGGGACAAAGTGAAAATTCAGACCGATGATGGGACAGTAAAAAATAATTACATTTTTTTAAAACAAATCTTTAATAAATAATAAAAGTTTAATGAAATTAATTTCACCTAGGGTCTTACTTTTAAGTATTCATCAACAATTTTTTAATTAATAACATAAACTTATTATAAAAGGTTAAATAAAAATATGTACGTTTGAACTGATAAAATCTCGTCATTTCATACGTGACTTCTAGAAAATCGGGCAGTCTATTTTTACAGAAAAAAAGTAACTAATCTTTGTAAAATAATGAAATAAAGTTTTAACCGATTGTTATTGTAGTTACAATCAAATTAAACACAACTTTAGCTGTATAGTGATCATTATTTATCAAAAAATAACGTGTCCCGACACAGCTACCACCATTTGATGTAGGTGCGTAGTGTTGGGACGGAATCGCATGTTTGTCCAGACTTGGGAACGCGCCTTTTATACCTAGAGTAGTCGCAGGACACGTGCAATACTTTTTGAGTGTACGCGATTTTTGCAACAATCTTTTTATAATAATAAATAAGTGATTTAATATATTGCTAATTTTAAGTAGGTTGTTGTGTAAACTACATAAACGAAAAATAAGCTTTAATATATTGTCTGCCATAACGGAGAAAAAGTCTAACCTCCAAATTTTTAAGCTGTTCACGTAGGTATGATAATAATTATAAATTATATTTTAATCCTTACTTTAATCATATCAAAATAAAATACAGACATTCAATTATATGTTTATATTGCAGGTGTACGAGTTAAAATTAAAAAATGGCAAAAATAAAAAGAAAAGTTAAGGCTACTTCCAAGAAGGGTTGCACTGAAGAAAATACCAGTTCAAAGACAGAAAAGTATAAAAAGAAACAAACAAAACTAAAAAGAACCAAGAAAAAGAAACATAATGTAAAAAAGTACACTGTTGAAGATATAAAATTAGCCCTCGCAGCAATAGACAAAGGTCAATCGATAAGAGAGGCTTCAGAGAATTTTGGAGTACCAAAGGGTACACTATTTGCCAAATTAAAATCCTTTTCAGAAATTGGATGTAAAATGGGACCGGCAACAGTACTAACACAAAGTGAAGAGGATGAAATAGTTAAGTGGATTTTGTATTGTGCTGAAAGAGGATTCCCTATAACTAAAACTGATCTTCTCAATAGTGTGCAAAAGTTTTTAATAGAAAGTAAACGAGAAAATCCTTTCAAGAACAACAGACCTGGAAGACACTGGTATATGGCCTTTATGCGTAGACACAACAATTTAAGTAAGCGAATATCTCAGAATCTAACCTGTACCAGAGCATCGGTTACTGAGGCAAACTTAAAAAGGTGGTTCGCTTATGTGGAAGAGTATTTGAAGAAAAAGGACTTATTATCAATAGATGCCAATCGAGTGTTCAACTTGGATGAATCGGCTTTTACGCTAGTCCCAAAAGACAACACTGTGATAACAGAGAAAGGATCAAAATCAGTATACCAGGTTGTAGCTGGTAATGAAAAAGCGTGTCTGACAGTATTATTTGTTGCTTCCGCATCAGGAGATATGTCTCCACCCATGATTTTGTATGATCTCAAAACAACTCCTAAAAAAAAGTATTAAAAAACATTCCCACAGGCTGGGCAGTTGGAAATACAGAACGAGGGTGGATGACAGCAGAGAGTTTTTACGCTTTTATTGTCAATGTATTTGTAAAGTGGATTCAAGAAAACAACATACAATTGCCTATTGTGTTATATGTTGATGGCCATAAGTCGCATATAACACTACCTTTAATGAAATTCTGCCAAGAAAATCAGATAGAGATAGTGGCGTTGTATCCAAACTCAACGCACATAATACAGCCTTTGGACGTGGCAGTTTTTCATCCACTCAAGGAGGCTTATAAGACCACTCTTAGACAATGGAGAGTTGACAACAACATCATAAATTTTCAAAAGTTTATGTTCCCCAAAGTGTTAGAATTAACTTTAGATAACATTGATTTGTCAAATAGTATTAGAAATGGTTTTAAGGCTTGTGGTTTGTTTCCTTTTGATCCACAAGCTGTAAATTACAATATCTTAAATAAGAAAAAGAAGAGTCAAAAGGTTGTGCCTTCCACTGATGAAACTGAAAAAAGTTATACAGATAGTTATAAACATTTGGAGTTTTTCGAAGAAAATGTATTGCCTTCAAATCTTGTTGAAGAGTTTAAGAAGCATGATATCAATGAGCCATGGGATGGTGATATTAGATACGAAGAACTGTTCAACAGTTGGGCAAAAATGAAGAAATTGTGTGGTACGTTGACTTTAATTAATATTATATTTCAAATGTACTTGTATACTAATAATAATGAATAATATCTCTTTCATCATTTTCTAATATTAAGTATTTTGTTAATTTATATTTTACAGATAATATTAGAGATGATCCAGCTAATAAAATTGTAGAAATATCTGATAGTCCTGATAGTATTATGAGCTCAGAGGTATCTGAGAGAAATATACCTTCGACAAGTATTAGTAAAATAGGTAATAATATTCCACATATAAATCTTACCAATATATTGAATTCGATGGAAAAAACCAAAATGTTGAATTCGATGGAGAAAACCAAAATGTTGGACTCGAAGAAAGAATTTTTTCTAATATCGATACCAATGGAACAAAATCTAGTTCAACGGTGATAGACATTACTTCCAATATTGATGACATTGGAGAAAAATCTAGTTTACCGGGTAAAGAAATTGAGCTTTTTGATGATTGTGGTAATCGAATGATTGCAACTGTGATAGCTGTTATTCCTGAAGAATATCCAAAAAGGACATGTGATACTATACCTTCGACTATAGATGATCCTCTTGGTAAGTTTTCAAACCATTTGAAAAGTAACATTTATTGTTCAACACAGACTTTTATTCAATTGATTTAATATTACATTATTTATTTTTACAAAGAAGAGTAATCTTTCTAGAATAAATTCAGATACACCTGAAAGTGCACTTCAAAAGACTGATGAATATTTAAATAATGAACAGGTTAATTTAGTAGAAAATAATAATCTTAATGATATCTTAGATGAAAGCAATGCTTCTACTAATTGTAAGAATAACGAATTTTCAAATGAAAAGTTGAATAATACTACAGTACCTGAAGTTTCCTTAAATGATAGTTGTAGTATTAATAATGATTTTACAAAGAATAAGGTGTCTCCAAGTGAAAAGAATAATACTTATGTACCTGAAGTTACTGTGAATTATAACTCTAATATAAATAATAATAAAGATGCAATTAATGAAAATGACAATGAAGGTCTACATGCTAATGATAAAGACTTAAATTTAAATAGCTTTGAAGGTATGTAGTTACGAAATAAATGAATTGTGTTATTATTTGGTTTTGTAATAAGTAAGTAATTGATAATTGTTTCAGGTATTTTAGACTTATCAATGACAAACAGCGCTGAAAGCGATGTTTCTCAAGCGAGTACTGCAGAAAACGTACAAGATGGAATAAAAGAATCACATAGTCTGTCAAATCAACCAATAAAACGTAAATGTGCAGATAGTAATTTAATTAGTGAGGACAATGCAGTAGATTTACAAAATTGTTTTAATAGCGAACCATCTACGCCTGTAGTTACTGAGTGTGATTCAGTTATTTCGCCAAATTTCAAAACAGCTTTTGCTCTACCAAACTTCAATATAAAGAAAGCTAAAAAAAATAAATCGCAAAATGTTCCACCGGTATCAGTCGTTGACGACTTTATAGATATTCTTGAAAAGAAGGAAAAAGAAAAAAAATTGAAAGAACAACAAGTTTTAAAAAATAAACAAAACAGAGAGAACATGAGGAATATAAAACAGTTAGAACAAAATGCTAAAAAACTATTTCAAGAAAATAAAAAAAAATTGTTAGATGATAAAAGAAATATTAATTCAGACATAAAACAGCTTAAAAAAAATATGAAATCAGAAAAAAATAAAGAGAATCTTACTGAATTGATAGAAAAACAAAAGATTTTAACAGAGAAATTAGAAGAAGTCGAACGTCTATTGATAGATCACGAGATGCAAGCTTTACAAAGAAAAAGAAAAATTAAACAAGAAATTGTTTAATGTAATAAAATTATCTTAGTTTAAATTAAGTACAACCTTAAAAATGCTTTAATGTTCAAATGTGATTTTACTAAAAAAATATGAAAATATGTATAAATATTTAATATATAATATTTAATAAATTCTAAACATATTGTAAAATAATTTGTCGTAATTATTTTAAACAAACAAGCCACGCATAAGTAAGTCCACAAAGATTGCTCTATATTTTACAAACGTTAAATTTTCTATGTCCCGATACTGGTTCTTAGCCTGTCCCAATACTACAGACCTCGTTAACGGTATGTCCCGATACTACTGCCGAAAACTTTTTTTTATTATTGCAATTATTACCTACATAGTGCGTCAAAACGCATTTATATTAGCTTAAATAATATTAAAATTAGTTCAGCTATGCACTGAAAATCATTATTTATGTTATATTTACAATTTTTTCAGTGAAAAGGCCTTTAAAATATTTCTTGCATTGAAAAGTGTCCCGACACTAGGTACTTTACCTTACCACGAGAGCCAAATAATCATATTGATGTTATGATTTTGGGGTTACAGTGGTATAAAATTTTATTTTATCCGTCAGTTTCAGTTGTGCATTTCAAAATTTGAAAATTTTATTATTTCGGCATTTTTATCCTTCGGCATTATTAGCTTACGGTTATTATTTTTTCTGTGGAAATAAATGTGGTAAATTTTATTCAGTAAAATATATTCGGCATTTTTAGCTGTAGGAATATTTTTTTCTTATATTCTTATAATCTGCTTTTATAACTTTCTTTAATAACTGAATTCTTCAGTTTCATCATTCTGTATATCTTGTTGTATTCATAATCATCATCGTTTTATTAATATTTATGCAAAATTGAATTCGACAACATTCACTGTTCGGCAAAATTAACTGTCGGTATAGTATATTCGGTATTTTTAGCTTTCGGCAAAAATATTGTAGAAAAACCTATCCCCACCCTGCAGGATAGGATTCGTCGAGCATGCGCTGCCATTCCGAGACAAACTTTGCAGAACACAGTTCGCCATTTTCAAAGGCGTTTGACTATGTGCCTTGAAGCAAATGGTCGTCATTTCGAACACTTGCTTCGAGGTTAAATAAAAATTTATTTACATTAGTGAGATGCGAGGGGACTCACTATAATCAAGCACCCCGAACAGTGAGAGGCAAGGGGACTCACTATAATTAAGCACCCCAAAGGAAACAATCCTTCCTACGTCCACGTCGTTGTTTCTGGGTAGCGTTTCCGTTAAAAAATCATTTTGCCCTTGAGAAAAATTTTTCAGGGTTCAGGATGTGTGGGTTTGGGGTGTATGGGATTAGCATGCGTGGGGTAGGGATGTGTGGGACTGGGAAGTGTGGGGTATGGTTGTGGCACCGGGGTGTAACAGTTCAGCATGTGAGGGCATGAAGTGTATGGGGTTAGGATGTGCGAGTTTGAGTTTTGTTTACTCGGATGTGTAAGTTTTGGGTTTGGGTTCCTCTATTAAGCCTACGATCAATTTGAACCAGCTTAGCCTGTGGTTCATGGAAAAAAACGATTTTAAACGGACTTCTCTGAGTTTGACCTAGATTTGACCTTGAAATGATCTTGGAAAAATTTTTTCAATATTATTTTGAACGTAAAATTTCCCGCTCTTTCCGAATCCGGGGTCAAAACTAGGTGTTTCTATATGAAAAAACCACTTTGACCTTGAAATAACCTCAAAGGTCAAGTTCAAGGTCAAAGACGTTAGCGCTATTATGTGGCCCCCTTTGCCCCCTATAACTTTTGTTTGAACCATTTTTCTCTATCTGGCTTAGGTTCCGAGAAATCCGGGTGCTGCGATTAAAATGGGTCACCGTGTATACATTTTCCATTTCCATCGGGGTATCTAATTAGAAATTCAAATTCTACAGACTGTATCTATGAAATATACATATTTAAATTATTTATGTGCAATATGTTCATCATCAAAATACAACCGAGCGAGCGTTAGCGAGCGAGTATCTACTTCATACATCATTTTGTACGCTTTAGCATATGGATTAACATTTCTTAATAAGCTATCTAATTCACTAAGCAATTCTGCTTTTACATCAGAATTACTTTTATGGTTTTTTCGTTGAGCTGTGGCTTTTTCATTATCAAGAACGTACAATTGTCCATATTATCGAGCTTTATTTTTATTTGGATACAAAGCATAATGATATATTTGCCCACAAATTCTCTAATTACTTGCGGTCCATTTCTAGACAAATTTTCGAAATTAGCTCCAAAACTTGCAAAGCAAGAACATTGTTATATGGCCAAATATTTTTTTGGAAGTTAATACTATCCATTGATAATCCTGTACTCAAGTTCTCTAGCTTATATGGATAAGGTTCCCATCAAAGTATACCAAGAAATAAAATATAAAAATAAAAATAAATATAGATTGCTAGTTTAATGATGATTGAAAATGTATTTACTCCTTAATGAATTTTATAATCTAAATTTTACATACTATAAAAATGTCAAATTATATCTAATTGAAAATTCAAATTCTACAGTTTGTATCTGCAAAATATACTTATTCAATATTCATATATATGTAATATGATCACCATGAAAATACAACCGAGCGAGCGTTAGCGAACGAGGTATCTGTTGCTAGTTCATATATTAAAGATAGTTGGAGTTTTTATGATATAATGAAAGATATTGTTATTCCATATGATCATAGGATGATTTCATTGGATGTAGTGTATTTCTTTACAAATATACCTCTAGAGTTGTTGAATGATATTATACAAGATAAATGGTCTGAAATTAAAGTACTTACTAGTTTAACAAAAGATGAATTTGTAAAGGCACTTAATTTGGTTTTTAAAATTTTTTCTTTTGATAATAGTTTATAAGAGCAAAGATATGGTTGTCCAATGGGATTACCTTTGTCATCTGTCATAGCGAATTTAGTAATGGAAAAATTGGAAACTGTTGCTTTGTCTAAGTTGGTTTTTAGCCAATTATTTTTAAAAGATATGTTGATGACATTTTTGCAGTTGTACCTAAATGTTTTGTGGATGATATGGTGGATGTGTTTAATTCTATCAATGATAGAATTAAATTCACAAAAGAGGTCGAGTCAGATGATCAATTGAGTTTTTTAGATATTAGATTTAAAATCGGGAGTAGTTTATAAAATTAATTGTAGGGATTGTAATGGATGTTATATTGGTCAAACGGGTAGACATTTGAAGAAGAGAATATATGATATAGTTTAAGTAATACAAATTTTACATCGAGTTTGAAAGAACATTGTTTAAATAGTTTGCATTCTTTCGATTTTGGAAGTGTGGATATTTTGGAACAAGGGATTAAGAATAAATATAAGAGGGAAAGCCTTGGAAGTATTCACATTCTAAGGAATCGGAATAATGTAAATTTAATGGTAGAGTCAAGTAAATTAGATAACATTTATCATTCTTTATTAATTTAAGTGGGAATGGAAAATTGGAGAGGGGAAGATGGATGGTGGTGGAGGTAAGAGGAAAAGTGGGTATGTGTATATAAGGAGGTGTATCGCGGGTTTCATTTCAGTCCCTGAGGAGGAGCAGGAGCGGGCTCGAAACGTTGGGCAATTGGAAAATTTGGTGGTGGGGGGCAGTCAGATAGTCCTTTGTTAATAAAGTTTTTTTTTCCAGGTTTTAATTAAGTTTTTATTTCATATTCTGCGGGGGTGTTTATAAAAAAGGGCAATATGACTGCCATAAATATTAATTATTTTAATTTAATTTATAAGACTGTAAGACCGATGGAAAAATTCTCATCAGTTGATAGTGTTGAAGAATATTCTAAAAATATAGCACATAGTAAGAATATTTTTGATATTTTGTTTAATCAGTTAACTAATGATCAAAAATCAATTTTCAATGAAATAGTAGACAGTGAAGACAACATTTATTTTATTGATAGTCCTGGAGGTTCAGGTGAAACTTTCTTATAAAAAACATTAATATATTATTTTATATCTTTGAACAAAAAAACTTTGTCTATGGCTTGGACTGGAATCGCTTCTATTTGATTACCTAAAGGAATGACAAGTCATCGCACTCTTAGACTTCCTTTAGATTTGAACAGTATTGAAACTGCATTTTTAAAATTCGAATCGGATAAAATAATTGAGAGAAGTTGATATTATTATTTGGGACGAAGCATCAATGATTCCAAAAAAGGCTTTAGAAATAGTTGATCAAACTCTAAGAAATGTATGTTATAATGATGTTCCATTTGGTGGAAAATTGATCATATCAGGAGGTGATTTTCGGCCAATTCTTTCAGTTATGAAATGTGGCCACAAAAATAGTATAATTGAAGAAACAATTAAATTTTCTATGTTATGGTCCAAGTTTTAAAATTAACTCAAAATATTCATTCGGAAGATAAACAATTTGCTTCACTATTGTTAGAATTAGGTAAAGGAAGAATTAATCTATTTATTATTCCAAATAAATGGAAAACGAATAATGTTTGCAAAGAAATTTATAGTAACATAAATATTAAAACTTCAACAGATCGTGTAATCTTAACTGCTCATAATAAAGGTACAAAAATTATTAATAATAAAGTTTTAGAATTATTGAATGAAAAAATATATACATACTATAGCTTAGATTATGCAACTCATAAAGGAGTTGATCAGACAGATGAAAATATTCATTTAATTTATCCAGTTGAAATGCTTAACAATATTAGAGAAAGTTTTCCACCTCATGAATTAAAATTGAAAGTAAATGCTATTGTTATGTTAATTAGGAATATAAATATTACAGAAGAAATGTGTAATGGTACACCTCTAAAAATAATTGGATTATGTGCTCATAATGTTAAGGCAGAAATAATTACAGGCGAAAGAATTGGTGAAGAGATTTTTATTCCACGAATAACACTAAATACTGCAGATTCATCTTCATTTCCTTTTATTCTTTATAGAAACCAATTTCCAATTGTATTAGCTTTTGCTGTGACAATAAATCTCAGGGACAAAATTTCGATTCTATTGGAATTTTCATTAGACGACCATTATTTTCATATGGCCAATTATATGTTGCATTATCTCGGTATAAAAATCCAAATAAAATATTTATTGAAAATGTTTCAAAAGATTCTTCAATAATTGAGAATGTTGTTTGGAATAATATTTTTAAATTCTGAGTTTGGCTAAAATTTTGAAAAGTTTATAATAGTCACAAATTGATCTATTTATTAAATAAATTTAAATGGTTAATTATTTAATTAAAATTAGAAAATTTGCCCAATGTATAATGAAAATAAAATAATCATTTAATTATAACATTATTTTTTTTGTAAAAATATAAGACATGTCATAATTTACATAAATGTAATACAATAATATTAATTTGATTATTTTATTACTATTTAATAAAAAATAATATATAATACACATATACAGTATAAATGAATTTATTTTTTATTAAATCTAATTACGAAGATGTAAATTAAAATGTAATTTTTGACTTATTTATTTTAGAAAAATTATGGAATAAGAATATAGATAATTTAAAATAAGGCAAAAATCACATTATAATTTACATCTTCAGTGGAGGAGGAAGGAAGGGCTAGGTGGAATCAAGGAGGATTATGGTGGACGACTCCCATGGTTTTAGAGCTCTTGATTAGATTATAGCATGTCCTAAAACTATATTTAATTATCATTATTGTTCATGCATAATACCGATGTAAAATAAAATTAAAAACTCAACGCGCCTACAACAGTACCTCAATGGTGGTGAGGAAACTGTCGTTATTGCCCCCATAATAGACCCGATAATATTATAATGAGCGTAGAATGTGGTCAACAATACGGGGGGCGCAAAATAATTGATCAAACTCTAAGAGATGGTCCGTTTGGTGATCATATTAAGAGGTCATTTTCGGCAAATTCTTCCACCTATGAAATGTGGTTACAAAAATAGTATAATTGAAGAAAGTAAAATAGAATTAAAAATTTAACGCGCCTACAACAATACCTCAATGGCGGTTGCTTCGCGGTAGAGGGAAAGGTGGAGGTGAAGGTGGAGGGAGAAGTGGAGGGGACGGTAGAGGGGGTGGAGCGGACGGTGGAGGGCGGTGGAGGGGCTGAGATTGAAAAATAACGTGATTTTTGAACGAATTTAACGTTAAAAAGTGGAGGGGACGGTGGTGGGGGAGTGGAGGGGACGGTAGAGGGGGTGAAGGGGTCAGTGGAGGGGGGTGGACGGAACGGTGGAAGGACTAAGTTCAAATATAACGGTAACGCCTATATAATATAGGAATATATATATATGAATTTTTATTATTGTTTTTATTATTTGAATTGTTAATATTATTGAACCTTTTGTAACAGAAAATTACTGATGATTCAACTATTCCTATACACGGAGAAAAGTGGGCAGGTCCAGGGATCGAGCAAAGCGAGCGCACGAGCCGTGTGCTGTTTGCTTCGTCGAGCTGCGTACGCGCAGGTCTATACACGAAGCATTTGACGCGTGGATTTCAGCTGCATTTTGCACGCCGTATAGCCTTGCATCTTGGTCGAGCCAGCCAAACTGCGCGTCGCGGCGGCGGCGCTCGACGGCGTCGAACGACGCAGGCCAATTAAATTGTGCTCTGTACCTTCTTAAATATAAAGTTTTACGAAAAAAGTTATGAACAAAGGCTGTTTGTTATTAAATTATCTACAAGAAAGTCAGTAACGACGATTCTCCAAGTGCAATAGTTTATTAGCAAATTGAGAAAAACCATAAAGGGTTTCGTGTTGTCGATGATACTTTCCCTTTATTTTCTCTGTACTTTCTTAAATATAAAGTTTAACGAAAAAAGTCATAAACAAAAGTTGTTTGTTATTAAATTATCTACGAAAAAGTCAGTGATAGCGAATCTCCATGTCTAATAGTTTACTTGCAAATTGAGAAAACCCATAAAGAGTTTCGTGTTGTCGATGATATTTTCCCTTCATTTGCTCTGTACTTTCTTAAATATAAAATTTAACGAAAAAAGCACTGACTTTTTTGTAGATAATTTAATAACAAACAACCTTTGTCAATAACTTTTTTCGCTAAACTTTATATTTAAGAAAGTACAGAGCAAATAAAGGGAAAGTATCAACGACAACACAAAACACTTTATGGTTTTTCTCAATTTGCTAATAAACTATTGCACTTGGAGATTCGTCGTCACTTACTTTTTTGTAGATAATTTAATAACAAACAGCCTTTGTTCATAACTTTTTTCGTTAAGCTTTATATTTAAGAAGGTACAGAGCAGAATTTAATTGACCTGAGTCGTTGGACGCCGTCGAGCGCCGCCGCCACGACGCGCAGTTTGGCTGGCTCGACCAAGATGCAAGGCTATACGGCGTGCAAAATGCAGCTGAAATCCACGCGTCAAATGCTTCGTATATAGACCTGCGCGCACGCAGCTCGGCGACGCAAACAGCACACGGCTCATGCGCTCGCTTTGCTCGATCCCTGCACCTGCCCACTTTTCTCCGTGTAATTGTTGAATCTCTACGATATTCAACAGTCCAAGGAGGGTGGTGTTACGTCTGTGACGTATCTCTAAAATTAAATTAACATGCACATTTCTCATCAGTAATTTTCTGACACACAAACGACGTGTATGCGAATTTTGACAACGTTACATTTCCAATGCCAGCGGGATCACGCCGAAGCGAGCCCCAATTATCAAAACATACGCGCGTTTAACTTTTGTATGTACTCAGCACTTTTCGGTACGCAACAGCATGACGTAGCGAGCGATCAACTTCGCGAAAGTGTACAGGCGTCGAACTTTATGTATACTCAGCATTTTTTTAAGTTCAAATCGAAAGACTTACGTTTAAAAAGATGATCTCGACTCATCGTCAAGATCATCTTTAACCTAAATGAATTGTGTAATAAATACGACGATGTACGCCACATACGGCGGCAATCGTGCAAGTGACGCGAGCTCCGTACCACTCCAATCGACAAAAGGAGTAGCGATTATTTTGTACAGGCCAATACGAGCCTATAGAATATAACCATCGGTACTAATCACCCGCGTATATATCATTCAGTCAACGAATAAATTATACACATTAATCGAATAAATCGAATAGATTTATTGTAAAGGCAATTACTAGCCAGGTCATTTTATAGAAGAGATCTTATAGCAATAAATAAGTCCTAATTAATTCCAAAAGTGTGATTGATTCATTTCGAGAACCTACACCAAGGGGAAAAGGTAAAATAATTCAACTATTGATTATCAATTAAATTATAAAAGTATATTCCTCGATTTTCGAGACTTAACACTCCAATATTAAGTATTATAGGGGAACGCAGGAACGCAACAGCGCAGAGTTTTGACACCAGAATATTACGAGTGAGAGCTCGCCACTAAATAAATGAATGGAGAACAACTCGATAAAAAATCGGCATGGCGTGACACGGCGGGGAATTGAACCCCGGACCTTTCGTTTTCGCGACGAGTGCTCTGACCACTGAGCTACCGAGCCGGTGCGCGTCTTTCCTCGAGTCCTCTTCATGTTGCTCGATGCAATCCGATACGCCTCGTCACGTTGTGCATGGTATGCATACGTAACAGTGACATGGGATGTTATTATTATTAAATTTTATGACTAATTACTTTGTGACACTTGTGTATGTGCTTTATGTAATGTAATATCGATCATATTGTAGGTTAAAATGAATAAATTTCCTATAAAAAAGGTCAATAGTCAAAATGAAAAAAGTGGAATAAAAAATTTATAATAAAATAAATGTAAAAATAAGTTCATTATGTGATTATATGGGGATCCAGGGCAAATTTTTTATTTTCTGAAAATAAATCGTCATGGCGACGGCAAGTAAAGAGCCTCCCGACTGGGGAGTGCTCAAAATGTATAAGTGTCACCCAAGTATACCACTTAAAACAGTAGTTTGTTTAATTTGTGAAGATGTATATCATATCAGTGATTTTATAAAATTAAAAAATATAATTTATCTAAGCAAAACTCTGGTAATATGTCCAGAGATCAGAACCTAACATCAAAAGTAAACGACCTAACCTCAAAAGAAAGCACGTGTTGACTGAAGAAGTGAAATTATACGTAGCACAAATAAAAGAGGCCAAAGCTGAAAAAATAAAGGAATAAATTTTGAATGGGATAAAACAAACCACAAAACTTGAATCAATAATACTCAACAATTCGACGGCTGAGCGGAACAAGATGCTATCTTGGCTGAGGCTAACAGAAGATTCTATCTCGGCCGAGGCTAACAGAAGATGCCATCTCGACCTTGGTTAAAAGAAGATACTATCTCGGCCGTGGCTAACAGAAGATGCTATCTAGGCCGTGGCTCACAGAACGTGCCATCTCGGCTGAAGCTTACAGAACGTGCTATCTCGGCCGAGGCTAACAGTACATGCTATCTCGGCCAAGGCTCACAGAACGTGCTATCTCAGACGCGTTATTCTTTCTTCAAATTTTATAGTGCTAGCTCTGCGCACCTTGATTAAACTTTTATTTCTACAAAATCGGCGTCTCTAACAATCATGAAAAAAATTAGACCTGATTTTACAACAATGACTTTGCCAATTTACTAAATATGTATTATAGAATTCATTATAATTGATTATAAACGTTCGTTTAAATAAAGATTCCAAATTCAATTCTTAATTAAACGAGTTGTTTTTATTAAAGATACAATTTTTAATTCTTAATTTTAATTGTTTACAAGTGTTTAATTAAAGATTCAATATTTAATTCTTAATTAGACGAGTTTTAATTAAAAAGTATAATTTTTATTGTTAATTAAAACAGTTTTACTTAATCCAAATTTTAAATCTTAATTATATGTCGTATAATTAGCATTCAGTCTTAATTATATGCCATATAATTAACATACGCTCTTAATTATATGCGGTATAATTAACATTCGCTATTAATTATATGCCGTGTAATTAATTTCTCTCTTAATTTTATGCATTTAATTAATGAAAGGCTAATTTGCATTTGACATTATCTAGGGGATTTTTCGCCCCGCTGATTTCAATTTTGAGATCTATTTTAGTGCACAATACAACGCGCATGCGCAATAGATGATTTTGCGCTATACAAACCACTTGCATGTTCAGTAAATTACTTGAATAGTTCTTGAGGTATAAGAGCGGCAATTACCATTGCGAAGTCTTATAGATTATAACTATTAAATATCAATATTTTTGGGACATTTATTAAAATAAAAATCATATACTGCATATACGCATGGTAGCGTACACCAAAATTAACCTTAAAATCGAAATCAGCGATTCGAAAAAACTCTTGAATGACCTCGGATCTAAGCCAGAGGCTCATTTGTGCAAAAATTCTCTACTGCGCATGCGCATTGTATTGTACATTAAAATAAATCCCAAAATTCAAATTAGTGGGTCGCAAAACCCTCCGAATGACCTCGGATTTAAGCTACAGACTCATTTGCGTTAGCATTTGATTAATTAAATGCCTAAAATTAAGAGAGAAATTAATTATACGGCATATAATTAATAGCGAATGTTAATTATACAGCATATAATTAAGAGCGTATGTTAATTATATGGCATATGATTAAGAGCAAATGCTAATTATACGGCATATAATTAAGATTTGAAATTTGAATTAAGTAAAACTGGTTAAATTAACAATAAAAATTATACTCTTTAATTAAAACTCGTCTAATTAAGAATTATATCTTGAATCTTTAATTAAACGCTTATAAATAATTAAAATTAAGAATTGAATTTTGAGTCTTTATTTAAACGAGCGTTTATAATCAATTATAATGAATTCCATAATACACATATTTAGTAAATTGTCAAAATCATTATTGAAAAATCACTTCTAATTTTTTTCACGATTTTTAGAGACACCGATTTTGTAGAAATAAAAGTTTAATCAAGGTGCACAGAGGTACCACTACAAAATTTGAATGAAAAAAAAAACGCGTCTGAAATAGCACGTTCTGTGAGCCTTGGCCGAGATAGCATCTTCTGTTAGCCTCGGCCGAGACAGCACATTCTGTAAGACTCGGCCGGGATAGCAGATTCGGTAAGCCTCGGCTGAGATAGCATCTTCTGTTAGCCTCGGATGAGATAGCACGTTCTATGAGCCTCGGCTGAGATAGCATCTTCTGTTAGCCTCGGACGAGATAGCATCTTCTGTTAGCCTCAGCCGTCGAATTGCGAAGAATGTGAAAATCTAAGAATAGAAAATTATTTGTTAAAAGACTTAAATGCTGAATTGAAGGACAAGAATTTTATATTAAAGGAACTGTTGAAAAAAGAAAAAGAAAGTACCGGCAAAAATATCAATAAAGGAACCTACACAGAAATTATATCAGGTATGCCACGTAAGCCAAAACGAATATCAAGAATTATATTAGGTGTACAAAAAAGTTCTAGCCGTTTGTAAGAGATGGCGCTATCTTGAGAACAGCTTACTGGTTTCATATCTTTATGCTAGTGCATACTGCAGATCCTATTCTTCAAATAGACTGCGTATGCAAGTATTCATTGCGAATATAATTCTGTCTTTAACATAAATAAAAATGGCAGTAGATACTGTGCATATCCGACATTGCTTACTTTACGAATTCCATCAAGGTAAAACTGCCGCTGAAGCTCATAAATCGATCGGTACTACCTGTGGAGAAAAAGTTATTGATGAGAGTGCGTGTCGCAGATGGTTTCGAAAAGGACCCCGCACACAATGTATGGGAAAAAATCATTCGGTCAAATTGAACGAAATTGAAAAAAGATAGATTTTTTCAGGACCTCAAGATCTATTTTTTTCTAAAGTTTCGTTCAATTTGACAGGATGACTTTTTCCCATACATTGTGTGCGGGGTCCTTTAAAGACGGAGATTTTGACTTGAGCGACAAACCATGCTGTGGTAGGCTTCAAAAGATGAGTGATGAGAAATTGCAGGAACTACTGGCTGAAGACTCGGCACACACGCAACATCAGCTCGCTGAAAAATTAGGTATTACCCAACACGCGAAATAATAAACAAATACTTCGGGATTAGACTCGAATACATCCGTAACAGTCATAATAATAACACTATCACTAATAGAATCTCACGCGCTACTTTGTTAAAGCCAAAAATACTTTTACCGTTTATTAAACATCTGACTCCTAAAATTAATCATATCCTTTTCCAAAATAATATTATCCCAATCAATAGTACCATTAATAAATTCAACTGCATAATAACCTTAGGAAAGGACCACCTCCGTAAGCTTGACACCAGTGGTATTGTTTATAAAATAGATTGCCATAACTGCTCTTCAACTTATATTGGAATGAGCAAAAGAAAAATGAATTTACGTATTAATGAACACAATAGAGACGTAAAAAATTGCGTTAATACTTCTGCCTTAGCCATGCATGTGTCAGAAACAGGACACAATATAGACTTCGAAAAAGCCAAAATCCTTGACAAAGAATCTAACTTTTTTAGACGCTCTTTTTCGGAAATGCTTAACATCTACTATCACAGCAATACTCTTAACCGCATAGAAGACATCCAATTTCTAAAAAAATCATATAAAGACACTGTGAAATTGATCATACTGCATTGCAATTCTTAGCTCGGTGCTGTGTGTCGGTGCATTCGCCTTTCCATACTCCTTTTCCCCATTCTATACGTCCATGAGCCTGCCGAATGATTGGGAGCGCACGTGAACGTGGAAGTGGCACACACGAGCATAGGCTTAGCTCTGCTCGTTTACCAGGCTTACCACTTCCTCGTTTCGTGCTCTCCTATATCACTCGAACAGCTCCGTGTGCCGTTTCTCCCACTTCCAGCTCTTGCCTCCCTACCCTTGATCCCCAACAGTTTTTCCAAAATCGCCTATTGTTCCCCCGTTTAACAAGTCACATATGCCTCTCATTGTTAGTTTATTTATCGGAGATGGCACTCGCCTTATCCGATAGTAATCATGAGAGAATTACGCATAAGTTGGTAGTAAGTTACAGTTTGATATCTATTTTATTCTTAATTCAATACAATATTATTTTTTAAATTTTGAATTTTCTTAACGTTTTCCTCAAAGTTTGGTGTAGTTCTCGTGGATGTATGTGCGGCAGGACCGAATGTTTTAATAATGACTGAATAATTGTTTATGGTAAAAAATTTTATGGAATTCTCCGACTTGTTTTTCTTATTTAAAAAAATATCATGACGTTGTACATTTACCATTTTTACATATCTTGTAGCCCTGAAGAGGGGAGTATATCTAACGCTCCCGAAACGTCGGCTAATAAAAAATAATATTCGCTTATTCATTGGTTCGTTTGATGTCCGCCTTTTCCAAATAAACTTAAATATCACGAACGTACTTTAACGATATTACCCAACAAGCTATTTCTAAGAGGTTACGTGTGTTGGGAAAAATTAAAAAATGTGGAAAATGGATACCTCATGAATTGACCGAGGAGCAACGTGAAAGGCGAGTCGAGACGTGTCTCTCATTGTTTTCAAAACAAAAAAAGAAAAGCTTTCTGTGGAAATTAGTGACTGTTGATGAAAAGTGGATCTATTACGAGAATCCTAACCGTCAAAAACATTGGGTAGATCCAGGACAGTCCACAACATTTACATCAAAATGTAACGTCTTTGGCAAAAAGTTGCTGCTCTTTATTTGGTGGTACGAATGGGGCGTGCTATATTACGAGCTTCTCAAATCCGAAGAAACTGTTACTGGGGAACGATACTCTTCTCAATTAAACCGTTTAACGCAAAAAATCTAAGAAAAGAGGCCGTATTCTGAGCATGGGCGAAGACCAGTAATTTTGCAGCATGATAACGCTAGGCCACACAGAAGTTCCACGGCCCATCAAACCATAGAAGAATTACAATGGGAAATTTTAACGTATCCGGCGTATTCTCCTGACATTGCACCATGCAATTAGTATCTTTTTCGCTCATTACAAAATAGCTTAGCAGAGCACCATTTTCAGAATGAAGATGAAGTACGAAAAATGATTGATGATCTCATAAAGCCAAAGATGAAGCCTTTTGTTGCCACGGAATACATCAGCTGCCCAGGCGTTGGCAAAGGGCAGCTGACTCGTGTGAGTCCGTTCGCAACTCTTCATATACGCGTACGCGCACAGACACTACGGAACAGACGAGGAGGGAATTGGAGGAACTTACTCTCGGCCAGGCGATGCTTCTTCTGTCTCTCTCTCGTCTCTCTCGTCTCTGGTCTCTCGTCTCTCTCTCTCGTCTCTCTCGTCTCTGGTCTCTCGTCTCTCTCTCTCTCTCTCTCTCTCTCTCTCTCTCTCTCTCTCTCTCTCTCTCTCTCTCTCTCTCTCTCTCTCTCTCTCTCTCTCTCTCTCTCTCTCTCTCTCTCTCTTGTGTCGGCTACTGCTGTCAGCCGCATGGGAGAGCGAGGCTCGCTGTTGCTGCAGGCCGCCTTCCCCTGGCCAGAGCTGCACGGGAGGGAAAACCTGGAAGGGAGTTGTGCGCGGGGGGAAGGAGCAGCGAAGGAAACGGACGCGCACATGTGTGTGCGTCGTTGCCGAGTTATCACTCGCCGCGACCGCCGTGCAATTTACTTTTCACAGATTTAAATGAGATTCAATTTGCCATGTCACAATACACTTCTGCGAAGTAAGGACTAATTTAAGCAAAAATATTAAGCAACCAAGTAATGGATGCGTGAACCCAATTGTAAGAAACAATTAATATTTATACGCCCTACCAATACCGCAGAAATATGTATCATAAGTAAAGATCTAAAAAGAAGCAGGAGGTGTAGATAAAATCAATGCCAGAACTCTAAAAACAATTGCTCCATACATAGTAACGCCTCTACAACATATCTTTAATTTATCAACTGAACATGTAATATGGCCTGATACCCTAAAAAGTGCTGAAGTTGTACCTATCCACAAAGCCGACGATAAATTTAAAATTTCTAATTACAGACCTATATCATAAATATCTAATATAGCAAAAATTCTCGGAAAAATAATATACAACAGATTATATAGCTTTATTACAGATTGCAATATTCTATCAGATTCACAATATGGTTTTGTTAAAGGTAAAGATACAACTGATGCATTTAGAAAAACTACGAACATTATATGGCCGAATCCATCTCAAATCAGACAGCCCGCGTATGCCTATTTCACCTATCATGTTGAAATAAAAATATTTATGTTCTACTCGAAAAAATATTTTACACGTGTTTTTTTATTTTTTTGTTTCATCAAAATTTCATGCGTTCAGCGATGCCGAAAAATTCCGAGAAAATTCTTTCATTGAGAAAAAAAATTTTCAATGTGATTTTCAGACTGCTATTGTTTCAGCAGTTTTTCGAGCTTTTAAACGTGTAACACACAATTTCACTCAGTTTTGAGCCCTCTTTAACGGCCTTAATGTCATTTTCAAAAAAAATAAAAAATCCACGAGCTATGCACTTTTTACTGAAAAATTCATTTTTAGGGAAGTGCCTTTTTCTCGAAAACCCCATGTTTTTTGCACAATTTTTGTTGTCGTGATAGAGGACGGTAATGCCTAGCTAGACGTATTTGTGAGATTCGGTACTTTTTCCCTGGGATAGCGATCACTAATGAGATAACACACAAACAAATTTTTCACGCCTAATGCTTATATATAGTCAATGATATTAGAGTCAATGTAAAGGTATTTGTCTTTGTGTGTATGTAATATACAGGTACACATAACTATGTATTTATTTGTTATTTGCGTCTTTTTGATTTTTTATTTTTATACCTTTTTTTCATTTGTATACCTATTTTACTACCTTTGTTTTTCTGCTTCATTGTTCTTAATTCAGTAAGCGGACGATCAGCGGTCTTTGCTGTCAAACAATGTATTTTATCGTCACATGTTTTTTAACCCATATATGAGTTTTTTGAATTCCAGGATACTTTGGAGTTGTAAGCCAATCAATATTTTTTTTCTTTTCTGAATTGTTCTATTTCAGCATCTTGTAAATGTATTATTTTAATAGCATCAGTATATTTTTGAACATGTATTGCAAAATCATTTGCGTTTTGAATAGCTTCTTCAAGGGGCTCTCGAAGATTATGCGAAGTAGCATAATGCTTTATAAGTCCACCCACACCATCTACAGCTCCTTTGCCGTGCCCAGTAGCAGAGAACAACCATTTTATATCACACGGTGCTCGTTTTAGTTCATCTAATTGAAAGCGATTTTTAAAGTGACTCGCAGCGCCGTCTGATACGATGGTAATTTTTTAATTGAATCACAACAATTTTCTTTCAAGAATTTTATAATTTTTTGTACTGCTAGCAAAGCATACGCTGAATCATGTTTTCGGTCATCACTTATAACTGCGAAACTTTGTGTCGAATCCCCTTGATAAGAGACTGCTGTGAAAATAGAAATTTGATCATTAACCCAATGATTTCCTTGAACAGCTTTATTATGAATCACAGCCCAGTTTTCAGCGAAGTCTATTTGAAGAACTAAATGATGTGAGTCTTTTTTAGCACTTTCTCTTTCTGTTTTTATAGCTTTGCGTTGTATATTTTTTACATACATGTGAGTACTAACCCTCATGGTCCAAACCGAAAGTTCATCTTTAAAAGCAGAAATTGATAGTGTCTTTTAATCAGGTTTCCATTATCCCACAAAGCATATGTAATTTCTTCTGTGCCTTCTACATCTTGCAGTTTTAAAACATGAAACGTAATTCCCTTAATCCCTGGACATAGTTTACATTCTTGTAAATAACATAAATCAGATGGCTCAGAACACATTGTTGCATTTATTATTTGTGACCGACTTTCATCCAACTCTGTGACGTTACTCCCTCTAAAATTAATTAAGCTCGTAAGAAATAAATCATAATTTGCGCAATAGATACAGGACAAACTTCTTTGATGGGGCTAAGTAAGACATACTTTGGTCGCAAACTATAAAATTTCGATTTTCCAATTCTCAATTCTGGATAATCATTTTTAAATACTTTATACGTCTCTTTTAAACTTCGAGTAAGAAAACGCTTAACTTTTTTCTCTTTTTTATTGTTAACTTTAATTGTAACAACGTCACATTTATTAGGACTTTGTCTTGAACAATTAAAATCATCATTTAAATAATATTCCATAACAATTTTTTCCATGTTTTCATCAATCGGATGGCCTGAATATGCATCTGGTTCTGAATAAATTCCTTTTTCTTTAACAAGATTTCTCGATTTGTTGATCATATACATTGTTATTTCTGGAAATAAAGATAAAATTTCATGTTTTGTAAAGGATGAAGGTAGCAAAGTCAGAACTTTTATTTTTTCTGATACCGTAGAACACTTTTGCAAGGCTAGACCAAGATTTTGTATCCATTCTGTACAATGGCATACAGTTGATTCATTTGCTGTTATAGAAACGTCATAAACATTGTTCAACTTCACATCAAGGGTATTAGACAATGTTGAAAGTATTTTTTTTTTCTTCTTTGTTACGTAATTTTCAATTGATTTTTCATGTATAAGATTTTTTCTTTTAAGAGGCGATACAGAACCTAAGAAAGATGTACTTATTTCATTATTAAATTCTTCAATGCGTTCTGGAGTACTTGGTAAAAAATCTTCATCTCTATCAACTACGTTATCGGTAACTTCATTATCCGTTATAAATTCATTGTCAGTACTACTCACCAATTCTAAAGCACGATTGTAACAATGTTGACACAGATATGTAGAAGGTGTCAAAGGTAAATGAGGATAGAGGTGCTTCAATGGATGAGCAAGATTCTCAAGTTGTTTTAAACGTACGGAACTAGATTTGTAAATAATTTGTTTGTGTTTGTCTAAAAGTCTGCACATTTGATTCTCTCTGTTGAGTAATATTGAGACATCGTAGTTGAGTTGATAAGGTGTAAATATGTAATAATTTTCCAAAAGATGATGGTTTTAAATAAGACGAGATGTGTGATATATAGCAGAAACCGAACTTTTCTTTGTAAATGTTAAGCAAACCATATCCATCTAGCGGACAAATGTACTAGTACATATACTCCTATAAGTAGGCGCACGTACATGTATATTACATACGCACAAAGATAAATACCTTTACATTGACTCTAATATCATTGACTATATATAAGCGTTAAGCGTGAAAAATTTGTTTGTGTGTTATCTCATTAGTGATCGCTATCCCAGGAAAAAAGTACCGAATCTCACAAATACGTCTAGCTAGGCATTACCGTCCTCTATCACGACAACAAAAATTGTGCAAAAAAAACATGGGGTTTTCGAGAAAAAGGCACTTCTCTAAAAAATGAATTTTTCAGTAAAAAGTGCATAGCTCGTGGATTTTTTATTTTTTTTGAAAATGACATTAAGGCCGTTAAAGAGGGCTCAAAACTGAGTGAAATTATGTGTTACACGTTTAAAAGCTTGAAAAACTGCTGAAACAATAGCAGTCTGAAAATCACATTGAAAATTTTTTTTCTCAATGAAAGAATTTTCTCGGAATTTTTCGGTATCGCTGAACGCATGAAATTTTGATGAAACAAAAAAATAAAAAAACACGTGTAAAATATTTTTTCGAGTAGAACATAAATATTTTTATTTCAACATGATAGGTGAAATAGGCATACGCGGGCTGTCTGATTTGAGATGGATTCGGCCATATACAGTCACTTATAAGGAAGGTACCCCAATTGTCAGTAGCCGATTTTGATAATATTGCAATATGTTATAGTACTACAAGGAAAGAGCCCCCGGTGTACCTCACCGATTTTCTTCAAATTTTGATATGTTGTAGTACATCCAAAAATATTTGATAAGTGTTCTTTTTACGTGCTCATACGCTCATTTAAGGGCAGTAAAGCACCCTTAAAGTTCACCCCCAAAAACAGTTCTTTTTTTTATATCTTCGGAACGAATTGGAATTTTTTGATGAAACAAAGTGGATATGATTCGCAATTGAAAAACGAATATTTGTGCAATATTTCTACCTAGAAGGTAGCATCGCTTATTTTTTATAAAAGAAAACCCTAAAATTTTGACAATGTTTTCGCTCAAAAAATTACAAACTTGATTGAATCTTAAAAAAAATAATTGTATTATGAACAAATTAAAAAAATAAAGTTGACGTGTCCCCGTGTTTTACGGAAAATATTTTTTACACGGGGTAAACTACCCCTAAATCAGATATTAAGTTATTTCAATATTAAATATGTATATATAAATAAATTTTTTTCTTCTTTATATTGGGTACACAAAACTAATCAAAATTAAATAAATTAACTCGCTTAAAACAATTTACCCCCTTCAGGGGGTAAACAACCCCTTATTACAATATTTGATTTTCGATCAACTAAAAAATAGTTTTTTCGTGCAACTGTGAATAATTAATTCTAGAACTTATTTTTTTGGCAAATTAAATATATAAATAGGTATATTGGTCCCTTGGACAAGGGTAAACTCCCCTTATTTAAAATTCAAAAATTTAGATCTGAAAAAAAAGGGAATGAATTGTCACGGTCTGCCGTACCGACGTCGGTAATTAGTAAGTTCGTGGTAGCGAACGCTAGAGGGTGCGTCGATGCAGAATTGGAGCTGCATCGACGAGACGACGAGCGAGCCGGCGCGAGAGACCCGGGATCCATCTTGTTGTTACCGCGCGTGAGAGATACACGCGTGCGAGTTCGCGGATTTTGTTATCGCGAATTTCGCGAGTGACAATGTTTTTTGTCACTCGCTCAACCTCAGTAAAGAAGTAGTGGGCTTCACTGAGGTCATTTACTCTGCCGGAAAAGTGTGACTTCACGTACTTACGTGGGAAGTACGTGAAGTATACCGAGACTGTACGACAGGCTGATTCTACCTGCCGTACTGTGAATAAAAGTGACTTCCTCGAGCAGAAGAGCCAACCAGCCCGGCTAGCTCAGTCGGTAGAGCATGAGACTCTTAATCTCAGGGTCGTGCGTTCGAGCCCCACGTTGGGCGCCAGTTGTCACAGGGTGGTTATTTGGGCTAAAGCACGTTTCACCTCCGTACCTTAGCGGTTCAATTCCATATCTCTCGGTTCAACTCTCGGAGATATAATAGCCAGATTATGGTAACAGACGCTACAACGTCGTGCAATGTTAACCTAATCTGGTTACTTATCGTGCAACATGCAAGTCGAAGACTCGCGCTTTATTTCTTACGAGTGACTCGAACTCCTCGCCTGGTCATTGGTTCGTGTGCCGGCTGCTCAGATGTAACGAAACGTATACTCTTACGTTCGACTCACCAAGGCAAGTCGAAACCTTGGTGATGTGCGGCACAAGAAAGGGAGAGAATATGTCGCAATAATCAATGAAGAAGACGACGAAAAAAGAAGAGAGAACCAGAAGACTGAAAGTCACTGCTAAGCAAGGAACGAGATGAAGAGAATTCAGCGATGACGACGAAGAAGAGAGTGACGATGATTTTCGGAAGACAAAGAAGACAAATGAGGCCGCCACGTCTGAAAAGAGAAAACGGCGTGAGCATTGACAGTTCGAAGTACCATAGCAGTCGAAGTGAAAGCTCCATGAAATGGTTTGAATGAGAAACAAAGACCTCATTACGAGGGCAAGGAAGACCATCGACAAGGTCAAGGACAGCTCTAAGGTCGAGTACCTCAAAGAGCAAGGACGACCGACGAGAAAGGTCAAGGATAGCCCTGAGGACTCATTGGAGGACCTTAAAGAGCAAGGACGACCGTCGACAAGGTCAAAGACAACCCTCAGGTCTCATTCGCTGCCATGGCTGTGACGAGATAGGCTACTGAGAAGCCGAGAGAGCCACAGCCTGTCGTCGCTGAAGAATAGATGCTGAGACATACCGTTTAACCAAAGAAGCTCACGTCAAGTGACGAGCAGGACAGGTCAACGGTAGATTCCAGCGATGGCAGGTAACATACTTCGGAGCCGAAAAACATCGTACCGCTGTTATCGTTCGACGAGTGGTGGAAAGAGAGGCAGGAAAATCCACCAAGCCGTCGACGTTCAGGCGAAAAGAAGAGAGTATAATATCCTCGGAGGGATAGGACCCCTCGACCGGAAGCCAAATGCCTCTGGACCAGCTCAGGCGATCCTCTGACGTGGCATCGTTGGCCAACTAATTTTGTCCAAAATTAAGCCGCGATGACAGGTCATTTCCCGGCGGATCACACCAGTGACTGATAAAAGTGACTAGAGGTTTCGTCAAGTCCCGTAAATGCGTCGAAGCTTAGCTCCGTATCCGCTTTGTGCCGCCAGGCATACCGTTCCCGATTTGTTTGTCGAATCGACGGTAACGATGCCTGGTTTGGAGTGTGCTTAACTCCAGGTAACGTAAGCGATGACCTTAGAAGCGACCTAGCTAAGTCTAGCATACCCTAGGGGAAGGCCACCCCGCAATGCGCTGACTCACACCAGCCGGGCGTGATTAAGTGCAATGGATAGCTCGACACGTCGCTTCGCCTGTCCAGCACTATGGCTACAGAAATTCGATTCTGAGTTTCGAGAATCCAAAAAATCTCCGAGGGCAACATTTGGCTTGAAGAATAGAAGAAGAGAGGAGGAAAGAAAAAGTCGAATAAAGAAGAGAATTATGACAACGCCCGACCACCGAGGGAGTTAGAAGATCCGGCGATGAGCGACCCGCCGTTGCGAGAACCCAGCCAGCGGGCGCTGGGCCTGATCAGATCGGAAAATAACGAAGAAGACCTGACTTTCACCACCGTCGTCTGGCTGGAAAATGTACCAGATGCCAGCGTGCCGGCTATACATGGAGCAGTGGCCAACGAGAGGCCGCCGACGCGAAGAGGCGAACATTACTGTCTTGGTAGACAACCAGGACAGCAAAGCGAAGCACGTATTGCTAGCTCTACAGGTAGATCAGCCTGTAGAGCTAGAGAAAGAGCAAGCTTCTACCGAAGCTAAATCTTCAGTTACTGAAGAGTGAAGAAAGTTTTTACCTGGCGATAGTTTGACGCAGCTTCGAGGCAAATCTCAAAACCTCCAGAGCTGACAAGGGTAGTCGGAGACAAAGCTGTCTCAGACTTTCCAGGTATAACCGAGGTCGGATTGGTGTACAGAGTCGCCCATCTAGAGATAAGCGACGTCAGGGTGGGAGTTGTCACGGCCTGCCGTACCGACGTCGGTAATTAGTAAGTTCGTGGTAGCGAACGGTAGAGGGCGCGTCGATGCAGAATTGGAGCTGCATCGACGAGACGACGAGCAGGCCGCCGCGAGAGAGCCCGGCATCCATCTTGTTGTTACCGCTCGTGAGAGATACACGCATGCGAGTTCGCGGATTTTGTTATCGCGAATTTCGCGAGTGACAATGTTTTTTGTCACTCGCTCAACCTCAGTAAAGAAGTAGTGGGCTTTACTGAGGTCATTTACTCTGTCGGAAAAGTGTGACTTCACGTACTTACGTGGGAAGTACGTGAAGTATACCGAGACTGTACGGCAAGCTGATTCTACCTGCCGTACTGTGAATAAAAGTGACTTCCACGAGCAGAAGAGCCGATCGCCTGGCGTTGCTACAGTTCGAGAGATCATGAAGAACCGAGCAACGATGCCAGATGAGTCGAGAGGTTGCACGCGAGAATGCTAGGTCACCGAGTCAAATTCGCCGAAGACCTAACATGGTAAGCGTGCACGCATCATCCGCGACGCGAGTAATAACGCGTAACCGCTCGTCCAGGCTCGTCGTACCTGGACATCGGCTTCGAGTAGGCGTTCTCGTGCGGTGAGAGCAAGTGCGAGGAGAGTGTAGGCATCGGGTTCGCACTTCATCAAAGTTAAACGCGAGGTCAAACCTCCGGCTTTTTCAAAGGCGGTGAGTGCGCACAACAGGTGTGCACACGTGTAAACCCGCCATCTACCCTCTCTCTTACACTTATACGTGTGTGCGTCGCACGGCGATCGCGACCGCTCTCACACTTCCTCGCTTTACTAGGTGAGCGCGCGCGTAGAGTACCACACACGTGAGGCGTATTATACCTCATGTGCGCGGCGTAAATTACCGCGAGCGTGACGTCAGCCTCCGAGACACCTGACGTCTAAGATAACGTGTTAGCGCACCGTTAGGTAGGGAAATTAACCTATTCCAACGCGACACTTCCACTGTCTAAATTATTAATTATTCATTCAACTCATTTTACCTTTTATTCAACAAACCATAGTCTTTTGTTATTAACTTTAACCACTCGAGTTATCATTTCGCGACCTTAGTCATTCCCCGCTCCCCGACGCCTCCGCGGTCATTACGTAAGAGGATACGTTTCGTTACATCTGAGCAGCCGGCACACGAACCAGTGACCAGGAGAAAAGTTCGAGTCACTGGTGAGAAATAAAGCGCAAGTCTTCGACTTGCATGTTGCACGGTAAGTAACCAGACTAGGTTAAAATTGCACGACGTTGTAGCGTCTGTTACCATAATCTGGCTATTATATCTCCGGGAGTTGAACCGAGAGATATGGAATTAAACCGCTAAGGTACGGAGGTGAAACGTGCTTTAACCCAAATAACCACCCCGTGACAGAATATTTTACTCTACTACAATATTTAAATGTACTGATATGTCCTGAATACAACTCGAAAAGTAAAATGTTTTTATAAGCATAAACAATTTTTTTTTATTTATTCCAGCTTTTTTTACAACTGAAAAACATTAAACGATAACAAAAATTCTGATATTCGTAAAGGTATTGCACGCTCCTATTCATATACTATGAATAAAAAAAATCTTTTCAGAGTAATTTATTCCAATTTTTCAATAAATGATCTGTAATACTATAAATAATTTGTAATAATACAAAAGAACACAAGTGCTTGTATATAGTTTCTAGATCGTGAATGATGCCTTAATATTACTGAAAATGTGATTTTTATAATCTATACTTATTTTCATCATTCACCGACCTTCGACCGAAGATAAATTTGTATTTTTAACTCGTTCGGTTTATTTTTATTCGTTTATTTCGCTTCTTTTTTATCATCAACAGGCAGTTGGGTTTCATAGTTTTAAAACGTAAGACGTTCATTGTTTTAAAAGTTGTTTTTAATACTATTATATATGAGACGTTTCACGTCAACTGCCCCAAATCGGCGCGCGAGTACCAAATCGTGCTATTTCCAACTCATGTTTATGATACTAAAATGTACTTTAAAAAAATGTTTGATAAGCGTTTCCAACGTGTTTTTTCCTCAGCTTTCCAATGATATAGGCAGTTTTTCCGAAATTTTCCATTTTCACCTTCAAAACCTACAAAACATCTTATATCCCAAAAACCGCGCTGGGGCAGTTGACGTGAAACGCCTCATATACTGTATAGTTCTTCAATAAGTTTACGAAGAAAAGTATTAAAATATTTTTAAGAGAGTAACTACTTGAGTTAAAGAGGTAAATATCTATTGCAAAATAATGTAATATTAGTTTTATTGTTTCTATTCTTCTAATTATAAATAATACTCATACTCATAATACGCATACTCTCTGAAATCCGAGGTTGTTGTAAGAAAAAATACACGTAAGTAAACATAACTTTTAGAGGGGTGTCTATAAGCTGCTCAGAACCTTCTTCCCAATTTGGGCTATTCGAGTCTAGATTTTCTATTCTACCATACTAAATTTTCCATGTTTTAAACTAATGGCCAGTTTTTCTACCCCTTATTTATTGGTATTTTATTTTGGGTTGTATCAATAAAAAATACCAATGTTTGTATTAGTCCGACGTTTCGAACATTTTATTCAGTATGTTCCTCTTCAGGATAAATAAGAGTTTGTCAGATTGATAATTTCGGGAGCACAGTCCGCTCTAAATATACTGAATAAAATGTACTGAATTAAATATACTGAATAAAATGTCTGAAACGTCGGACAAACACAAAAATTTGTGTTTTTTATTGATACAACCCAAAATAAAATACCAATAAATAAGTGGTAGAAAAACTGGCCATTAGTTTCAAACATGTAAAATTTATAAAAAGACTACCAATAGCAGCTAATACACATAGTCTACAATACTAATTCTGTAGGTCGATCTAATTTATACTATTTTAGTATTTTAATATCAAAATGTGATGTTACAACGTATTGTTATACTTATAAAGTAATATATGAAAGTTCTATGAAGTAATTCTATTCACCATTGGCTAGCAATATTTATCTTTTCAATAAACTCCCTGTATTTTGTATATTATATATCAAGTATAAATTTAATTATTACTTTTAAATCATTTTAAAAAACAGTTTTTGAATATCTTATAATATTTTACAAACATATATGTTATTATATCTTCGATGAATATTTAAGAATTTTTTTCAAGTTCAGGAGTTATTTTTGCAAAAAATAATATTCCGGAAGGTAGATCTCACGTGAATTAGAGCTTTGTGAAATTTCTTTAAAACGTTGGTATACATTAAGATTACAAAAATAATTTTTTAATAACAAAATAATATATTTTTAATACATATACTGTTTGTTGCATACTTTCTTTAAAAATGGTTTGTTAATGAACACGTACATCAATAACAAAAATTTTCTTATTTGACAATTTTATGTATAAAAAAATCACAAATATTTTCTGAAAATTCTCTTTTTTTCGTCTTTAATATATTTTGAAACTATCATTGACGAATAGAATAAATCGTATGTATTTAATATTTCTATCTGATATGTTTAGTAGAAGATTAAGCGTTTTATTTTTATTTGAATAAACATGAAAAATACAAACAAATTAATAATAACATAAGTGAAATCCACATTATGATTCCAGTGAATGATCATAATCTACGTATCTACTCATAAAATCTTTAAGATTTAATAAAAACTAATTTTTCCGTTTAAAAAAAACACTTTAAAATAAGTAACTGTAAATGATATAATATTAATATGAAATAATTATTTTTAGATAAACAACTTACGAAATGACTATTAACCCGATCAACGTTATAAATTTACTTTTACTGTCCTTTCAAGTAATGAATATAAAAGAAAGTCCTACTACAACAGAAGAAATTGCATTGAAGGATAGTATAGAAAAATTTTTACTGGATTGTATGTATGACTTTAACGAACCCGAATTCATTCAGCAAGAAACATTGGATTTTCAAGAGCCATTCGACGATGTTGAGATGCAAATTGTTAAAGATTATGATAGAATATGCGCAGCAGACGTTGATGAAAGTTCACAAACATGTACTATGGATGAAGAAGATCTAACAAGGGATTATAAATCTAAAGCTGTGGAGTACTGGAGAAGTGGTGTTACAAAAAATCTCGCTATGAAAACTGTACAGCATAAATTTCGAAAAGTTAAGGCGGTCTTACACCTAGTGGCTTCTGAGGGTAAAATCAGTTATAAAAAAGAGAAAAATGTTGTTTAAACAATATAAAGTATATATCCTATAAATATACTCTATTTCCGACAAAATGGCCCAGGACTTAATCTGTAGATCAATTTTACTCAGAGATATAGCATTTTCAATTTTTTTCATTTGGCGTCATTTTTTAAAAAAGCTAGTTCATGGATTTGCATGGGGGAGGGCCTGAATTACTTGAAATTTATCAAACTATAGCAAGAAGAGTTGGAAATATTGAAAAAAAATTTTTCAATCGTCTTAAAATGCTAAAAATCATAAAAAATCACAAAAATTCTTAAAATTAAGTAATTAAAAGTGGTTTTTAACATTTTAAGATTATTAAAATTTTTTTTTTTAATATTTCCAACTCTTCTTGCCATAGTTCAATGCATTTCAAGTAATGCAGGCCTTCTCCCATGCAAATCCATGAACTAGCTTTTTAAAAAATAACGCCAAACTTTAAGAAATGACATTTTGAGAAACAAGCCTGCAAAGAAAAATACCATAAAACTCCAAAAATAATCAGCCATTTGATCCCCATTCTTTTCCTTCTTGAAACTCACTTTCCTGTATATCTGTTATCTGTTCTCCCATATAAAATGGTTACAACAGAAGCTCTGGCACCTTGCATGGATACTGCTAAGTCAGCAGCATTCGTTCCATTAAAAACTACTGCTCAATCTGCCCTTCTTTTGTACTTTTGATTCATCCACTGTTGAATCACTTTTTAACACATTGGACTGAGTTAGATTATTATTTATAATATTAAGATAACTGTAGAATATGCACCAGGTCTTATGTAATATGAAATCCCACTCATCCAACTCGAAACTTAAGAAGCCATCACTGTTATAGGCATAAGTAGAGTAGTACATAAAAGCCGCTATGAAAACTGTACAGCATAAATTTCGAAAAGTTAAGGCGGTCTTACACCTAGTGGCTTCTGAGGGTAAAATCAGTTATAAAAAAGAGAAAAATGTTGTTTAAACAATATAAAGTATATATCCTATAAATATACTCTATTTCCGACAAAATGGCCCAGGACTTAATCTGTAGATCAATTTTACTCAGAGATATAGCATTTTCAATTTTTTTCATTTGGCGTCATTTTTTAAAAAAGCTAGTTCATGGATTTGCATGGGGGAGGGCCTGAATTACTTGAAATTTATCAAACTATAGCAAGAAGAGTTGGAAATATTGAAAAAAAATTTTTCAATCGTCTTAAAATGCTAAAAATCATAAAAAATCACAAAAATTCTTAAAATTAAGTAATTAAAAGTGGTTTTTAACATTTTAAGATTATTAAAATTTTTTTTTTTAATATTTCCAACTCTTCTTGCCATAGTTCAATGCATTTCAAGTAATGCAGGCCTTCTCCCATGCAAATCCATGAACTAGCTTTTTAAAAAATAACGCCAAACTTTAAGAAATGACATTTTGAGAAACAAGCCTGCAAAGAAAAATACCATAAAACTCCAAAAATAATCAGCCATTTGATCCCCATTCTTTTCCTTCTTGAAACTCACTTTCCTGTATATCTGTTATCTGTTCTCCCATATAAAATGGTTACAACAGAAGCTCTGGCACCTTGCATGGATACTGCTAAGTCAGCAGCATTCGTTCCATTAAAAACTACTGCTCAATCTGCCCTTCTTTTGTACTTTTGATTCATCCACTGTTGAATCACTTTTTAACACATTGGACTGAGTTAGATTATTATTTATAATATTAAGATAACTGTAGAATATGCACCAGGTCTTATGTAATATGAAATCCCACTCATCCAACTCGAAACTTAAGAAGCCATCACTGTTATAGGCATAAGTAGAGTAGTACATAAAAGCCGCTAAGCCCATTTTTAAAATTTTCCCTTCATTACACATCTTGAACATAAAATATATCTTGAATTTAAGCCTGTATACTTGTGTGAGGGGGCTTTGTTGCTTTTAAGTAGATCGATACATCTGGACACTTATTACAATTCACAAATCTTTTGAATTGAATTATAAATCCTATAGTGAGTTAGACTTAATTATCTCACTTTCATCTTTCTTAGAAAGAAGATGTATTTATTTTCATCCGCTGAAAATTTTTACTGCCTCTCCTTTAAAATACTTAATTCAATCTTGCCAATGCACATGTTTTTCAGTATTAATTTTCATACAGCAATGAACTGAAACTGTACGCTGAAACTGAAACTGTCACTGTACGCTTGTATTATAATTACACTTACACTTTTCAGACAGATATCTTCACATACGCAATACATTAAATTTTTAGTCCTAAATTCACTTATGAATTCAAATAACCAAGCACTATGAAAAAAATCTTTCTTCATCAGAAAGCAAAAACTCTGCAAAACAAACTGTTGAAATCACATGGTTATGTATCTAGGCTTATTTGAGATTTTGAGTGGTCAGCTGTGCAACTCTGTTGACACTATGATATTATAGTTTTATTCCATGGTATAGAAAAGTGAGTATTAATAATATAGTAACTTACTGTCAAATTTCGGTAACGGAATGGTCACTTTACTAGAACAGAAGTGCAAAATTGTCACAACTCAAAAGACGATTCCACTGTATTTTAAATTCCAGAATATGATTGATATTATTTTTATAATAAACCCTGTATGTAAATTTAATTATTCTTTTTACAATTCTTATACTAATAAGTCTTAAATAAAGTTCTTTCATATTTTAAAACACGTACAAGTAAACGTGTTCCTATATTATATATATATATATATATATATATATATATATATATATATACCTCAGAAACCTATAGAAAAGGCCAAAAAAAGGAAAATTAATGTTTTCGTTATTTTAAAGATAGTAAGATCTTTTAACGATATCATTTTGAATTTTTAAAATTTTTTATTCAAACCAGGTTTTTTAGATTTAGAATAACATATATAATTAAAAAAGTCAATAAAAAAAATTTGACTTTTTCAAAATTTTTAGGTGTAAGACCTCCTTAAGACAATTACACAATTGAAACGATGGACGCATACCTTAAATAAAGGAGGCACCTACAAAGAAAAAATTGGAAGAATTGCTAAATTTGTGTTAGATAATTTTCGTTCTGCAATCGACGCTGGGCAACAGTTCATGACGTAAACTTACGAAAATGGGCTTTGCAGGCTCAAAAAATTATTGGAAAGCAAGATATAAGGTTTAAAGCTCATTGGTTAAAAAATTTTAAAAAAGCCCACAGAATAGTCAGTAGAAAAATTAACAAATTCATAACGAAAAAAACTCTAGAGGGATCAGAACACTTACAAAAGGCAGCTAATGCTTTTGTTTCTGAAGTAAAAGAAATAATTAATATTAAAGGTATAGAATCTATTTTTAATTCAGATCAAAGTGAGTTTCAAATTGAAATGCATTCAGGAAGAATATTACCTGTTGAAGGAGAAAGGCAAATCGAGTGCCTTGTAGAATCTGTTAGTTCTACAACGCATAGTTACACTATTCTGCCCTTAATATCGGGTGACGGTAAGCTACTTTCTCCGTTGTTTATTGTATTAAAGGAAACTAAAGGACAATTTGTACCAAGAGTAGAAAGTACGCTATTTAAACCTTCAAATGTTTATGTAATGGCTTCTAAATCTGGCAAATTAACTTCAAGTATACGAAATTTACTATTATTATAACTTTTTACTTTTATTATACAAACATAAAAATGTATCTAATTATTACAGAGCATTTTAAAACGTGGTTAAAAGATGTGTATTTTTCCAACGTTGGTCATTCAAGTGTTTTATTAATTGATTCTTGGAGTGGACATTGTCCTGATGCAGTGAAGGAACCAACACCTCCAAATAAAAATGTCGATGTTAAAATAATTCCAAAAGGAACAACCTGTAAAATTGAGCCATTAGACGTGTTTGGTTTTAGGATTTGGAAAAATTACGTAAGACACTTTTCCGACAGTGTAATATTGATGAATGAAGACTTAGAACTGCATTTAAGAAATAACATAATAAAACTTCAATCAGTGGTTCAATCATTGGTTCATAATCAGTTATCATCCCCTCGATATGTGGACCTATTCAAATATTCGTGGCATAAAAGTGGCTACGTTGATGCAAAGCCGAGTAAATTTGATAATCCAGTAAAATTTGGCTTTGGAAATAACTGTAATGCTCGTTGCGAAGTTGCAGAATGTTAATCTAGCAATCGCAAGATGCTCTTGGTACAAAAAATCATTATGTTTGAAGCACTTTTTTGACGATTATCACTATTGTCATGATTATAAAGAATAGTATTAACAATAAATACCAAAAAATAGTCAATAATATTTAATGTTATTAATAACTATTATGGTTAGTTTATATTTAAATAAGTATAAAACACAAACTGTTTATTTTATTAATATTTTAGAAGTTTAATCTGTAAAAGATTTTTTTCAGCTGTAAAAAACTAGAGTGAATAAAAAATGTCGTTATACTGGTAAATACAGGGATACTACTTTTCAAATTGAATGTATTAAATCAATTGTATCCGGTACATTAGTACATTTCCATATTTATTCACTTTTAATTTCTTTCAAGATCCAAATTTTTGAATTTTGAATATGGCTAACTAATGAAGTATACAAGCGGTCAATATTTCTATTTGTATATTTAATTTGCCAAAAAAATGTTTTAGAATTAAGTAATCACAGTTGCTATTTTTTAGTTGATCGAAATTTTAGTTAAATAGTAAAAAACTATTTTTTAGTTGATCGAAAATCAAATATTGTAATAAGGGGTTGTTTACCCCCTGAAGGGGGTAAATTGTTTTTAAGCGAGTTAATTTATTAAATTATGATTAGTTTTGTGTACCTAGTATAAATAAGAAAAAAATGTATTTATATATACATATTGAAATAGCATAATATCCGTTTTAGGGGTAATTTACCCCTTGTAAAAAGCATTTTTCGTAAAACACGCGGACACGTCAACTTTATTTTTTTAATTTGTTTATAATACAATTATTTTCTTTAGGATTCAATCAATTCTGTAATTTTTTGAGCGAAAACATTGTCAAAATTTTAGGGTTTTCTTTTATAAAAAATAAGGGATGCTACCCTTCTAGGTAGAAATATTGCACAAATATTCGTTTTTCAATTGCGAATCATATCCACTTTGATTCATCAAAAAATTCCAATTCGTTCCGGTAATATAAAAAAAAACTGTTTTTGGGGGTGATCTTTAAGGGTGGTTTTCACCCCTTAAATGAGCGTATGAGCACGTAAAAAAAACACGTGTCAAATATTTTTGGATGTACTACAACATATCAAAATTTGAAGAAAATCGGTGAGGTACACCTGGGGCCCTTTCCTTGTTAGAAAAATAAGAATATACGTATTGTTTTTATCGGCCGATATTTAGGGGTTAAAATTTACCCCTAAAGTTCACCCTTGAAAATCGTTTTTTAAAATATTCCATAAAAGAATAAAGATATCTTCATAAAACCAACACCAAAATATTTAGAATAAAGAAGACTATGAAACTGCACCATTTTGAATTTAAAGGATTGCAACCCCTATTTTAAAAAGAGCAAAATATTAGTTTTTTAAGCGATTTTCAGCTACAAAAATATTAGTGCGTTGCATAGTTTTTAATAATGTATTCTATTTGAAAGAATATTGAAAAGTAAAGTTGAAATATCGAAGTTTTTGAAGAAATAATATTTTTAGGGGTAACTACCATTCATTACATTTTTTTCATTAATTAAGTTTTCATGAGTTATATGACCTTAACATTCACTTAAATAAAGTGAGATTGATTAATAAAAAGAATATTTATAAATTTACTTTTTTGCATAGTATGCGTAAAGTACGTCGATAAGCATCGTTCTCAGTGCGTAAAATTCAACTTTACACACTCAAACCTTGCGTCGACATGCTTTATTCATACTATAAAAAAAAATATTGTTCGCCACGCGGGCGAAATCTTTACGACCTCGTGATCGTCCAACACTCGGTGCATGAAGTTCAACTTTACGCCCTAGTGACGAAAACTACTATTTTATAATAAAGATAACATTCCCTACTCATCATCCATGAACATGACATTGTCTGAAAAATGTTTCGGACAATGTTTTTGTTTGTTTTAACAAAATTTTTCCATACACGGAATCCGTAAACATCTAATGGTTGGATACTTCCAGTCGTTCCTGTAGGTGTTAATATTCAAATATTTTTTTATTTTCACTCCATTACATTAACATAAATCTAAAGCAAATGAGTGTTTTATCAAGTTATTTATTTAGTACGTAGTTTTTATTCCTTAAAATAGAAGATATTCTTACAAGGGGGGGAAATACAACTTCCGCACGTACGTGACATGATGGCCGAGGCTTCGCCTCGGCCGAGGATGTACCGTACGTACCGAGTTCCGAGTCCGCTCAACATTTGCAGCACAAGCGTTAGCAAGTGATATTGGTTGGGGCGGGCATCGAAAATACATGAACAAACAGATTGTTACGTACACATGTGAGTCAAGAAAAGAGGGATAGATAGAGAGGATATTTCCAAATAAATAAACATGAATTTATGAATAAATAGTTCAATTTTCAGTCTCTATTTTTATAAAAACATTTATCCACTTTCATGTTAATAAAATAGTCACTTATATTTATTATAGTTTTTTAACTTTTTCTATAATCACGAAGTATCTTATGACTATTTATTGCAATTTTCGCACGAATACCTTGATAAAAGCATGCGCGGTGTTTCCGGCGTAAAAATTCAACGGAACCATTCAACGGCGAGAGGGGGGTTTCTTTCGTGAATGTCTCTCTTGCTCTCACGGGCTTCAATGGTTCCGTTTAATTTTTCGGAACACCATGGGATAGTACCCTCACAGGCTTAAATGCGTTCCGCCTAATTTTTCTTCTGCACATTATTCCTTGGCTGATTTTACTTGCACGACAGATTTCTATAAATAGGTATATTATTTTGCTTTGACTTTTGACTAAAAAAAGTATAGTTAGTAATATATAGAATCCATTCAATACACAATCTGTCATACGAATAGCAGAGGCGATTATTCTTTTCACTCACAGATTTACTCTAACCTGTGACATTAATTCACTGTTTCTATTAATAAAATTAATTTATGTTATAAAAATAAACTATAAAAAAAACTTCATGCATATTCACTCAAATTTTCTGTCCACATTCCAATATGTAAACTTTATAAGAGTGCTCTTGAAAAAAAACAGTCGATTAATATTCCAATTATTTATATTAGTGTTTTGAGACAATGAGACAGCACTGAAAGATCAGTAGGTACTTAATACTTGATTAACTAATATATCTAGTAACCTTTTTTTCTTTGTTAACCGCGTTAAAGAGCAAGCAACTTTTAGCTATTATTTATTTTCTCCTCGATTACCTCATTGGTTACAAATCCTTAAAACTGAAAAAATACAGACAAAGGATACAAATCTTTTTCAAAAATCACTACAAATTTTATTGAAAATATTTATAGCTATCTGATAAATATGGGATTCTTGAGAAAGCCACGCTCCCGATGCCAGACAGTTGCGCATCAAAGTCGCACTATGCCGTGACTTGCACGCGGCAACTGTTTCAGGTGTTTCAGCAATGGGTAAAAGTGCTACTTCTTCTAGCCTAAGCGAACGGCGGAACCACGTACTTTCGCCCAAGGGATAAAGAAACTATTTTTTTTTGCTTATTTCAAAACACTTAACTGTGATTATTACTTACAGAAACCATTTCCTCAAATTATTTTATTTGACTTTCATTTTTTAAAATATGGTAATAGATCAAAGTAGAGGGATATTACCCTCATAAAAAGTTGTTTCGTAAAAATTTTCGAAATACATCAATTTTATTTATGATATTCTTTCAACTAGATCGAGTTAAAAAAAAGTATTATATAATATAATTTTCATACTCGAAGAAAAAAGATTTTGCACCAAAAAATAGGTGATGTTACCCTTATTATAAAAATTAAATTTATAAATATTCCTTTTTTTAATGAATCTCACTTTATTTAAGTGAATTTTAAGGTTATAAAACACATGAAAACTTAATTAATGAAAAAAATATAATGAAGGGTAGTTACCCCTAAAAATATTATTTCTTCAAAAACCTCGATATTTCAACTTTACTTTTCAATATTCTTCCAAATAGAATAGATTTTTGAAAAATATACAACGTACTAATATTTTTGTAGCCGAAAATTGCTTGAAATAATAAGATTTTGCTCTTTTAAAAATAGGGGTTGCAACCCTTAAAATTGAAAATGCTGCAGTTTTATAGTCTTTTTTAATATAAATATTTTGGCGTTCGTTTTATGAAGATATCTATTCATATCTGTGTGTGTGTGTGTGTGTGTGTGTGTGTGTGTGTGCGCGTGCGTGCGTGCGCGCGTGTGTGTGTGCGCGCGTGTGTGTGTGTGTGTGTGTGTGTGTGTGTGTGTGTGTGTGTGTGTGTGTGTGTGTGTGTGTGTGTGTGTGTGTGTGTGTGTGTGTGTGTGCAGGCGGTAACTTTTGAACCGATCGGCCGATTTACATCGGACAAAGCTTATTCTCTTCGTTTCGAAGGAGAATAGAGAGAGCATAACCTACTTTTTTATTTTATCAAGTTTCTTTTTTTTATAACCAAAAACGATTTTGAATTTCTCGCTTTTTTGATTTTTTAATTCGTTAGAGCCAGTGTTACTTAATATAATAAATTTTTCTTAAAAGGTCGTTAAATTACCTTCAATTATATTTTTTAATATTTAAATTATCTTTAGTCTGTCATTTGTTAGTAATGTCTCAAATTAATATCTCAAAAACTTTTTCATTTATCCACTCAAAATTTTTACCAATTATTACACTTATCGAGTACAACATTGTTAAAATTTGAAGAGGTTATGTTGATTTGTTTCCGAAAAAGAAATTATTTTTGAAAAGAAGTGCGTTTTCTTTCGTTTACGATAACAGGAATAAAAGTCAATGAACCGTTTTGAAATTTGGCAGAGAATTAGATTTTTCATGTCTAAGGATTCAGTTCTTTGCCCAAAAAAATCTGACTGTTTTGACCAAATATATTTGAGGTTAAAAGTTTTTTATTAATTTCTTATATTTGCATTTTTAAAAAGAATATTCGATTGATTGACTCAAAATTTTTACCACTTATTACACTTATCGAGCATTATATCGTGTTAAAATTTTAAGAGATTTCTTGATTTTTTTTTTTTGAGAGAAAAATTATTTTTGAAATGCGTTTTCTTTTGTTTACGTTAACAGGAATAAAAGTCAATGAATCGTTTTCAAATTTGGCAGAGAAGTAGATTTTTGGGCAAAAAAATCGATTCTTAAATATAAAAAAACTACCTCTCTGTTAAATTTCAAAACGATTCATTGACTTTTGTTAAGAAGTATAACTTAGTTATTATATTTGTATGATCGTTGCAATAAAGGATTAACTTTAAACCACTAAGTCGAGCAGGATAGTAGTTAAATACCTGTTCGAAAAGAAATATTTATTAGATTATTGCCAATATATACTTTTCTTTCTCAAACTAGTGTATTTCTTTAAAATTTTTTATAACAATAATTAATTGTTGGTATAGGATACGTAAATAAAAAGCAAAGAAGATATTTTTTGTATTAAGTCAAATTGTTTAGCAAACAACAAAGAACAACAAAGAAAACAGTTTTATTTATTAATAAAGTTTTGTTGTGCATAATTTACTTTTGAAGCATCTTGCCAATGAATTGGCAGCGGTTTTTTCTTTGTTAACCATCTAAATCTCTTTCTAGGCATTCCATCAGTGACCCTGAATTCTTTTAGACTTTTTGGAGCCCTCCAAAAAAAGCTGTGACGTCATATATATAGCCAGATCTAGCATTTGCTTATTTTGAAGCCTAAATAACTCCAAAACGATACAATTATTAAAAAAAGTGATAAATATATTTTTGTTATTGGAAAAAGTTGGAAAGTGTTTTCAAAGGGTTCGATCACAGCTAATGTCAAGCGGATAATCCTTAAAGTAGTGTTATATGTCCTAAAATATAGCTGATATGGTCTTAGAATATTATATGAAGTGATTTCCATGTAAAAATCCATTTTATCATCAAATAAGTCCAAAATCAGCTAGTGTTGTACTCTTCCGAGTCAATAAATAAATTAAATTAATAGCTTATAATTAGACCAATATCACTTCTGATGTATACGCATGAAAAATAACTTTCTCTTATAAAAGAACACTCAAGAACCAACAATTTGACTATTTTAGACTTTCTTATTCTTATAAACAAGTACCTAACAGCCACTGGTTTCTTGTTTTAATTTTGTCAATTTTTTGACATGTTTTCTTTGTTATTTTTTCAAGCTACTAATAACCGATTTATTAAAATATAATTTTCTCTTTTTATTAAATTATTTCTTCCACTTAGGAATATTTAAAGTCGATCTCTATAAATATTGAGTTTATTTAGTGAAGATCTACACCGCAGATCCAAAAATATTAAAAAAATTAATTTGGACATGATTGACTAGAGTTTACAAATTAGTTCTTGTTATTTAATAATCAATTTTTTGTTGCATTTTTTATTTATGTCAGCATGCATATTCTCTGAATTGGCAACTTTAAATGCATGCGCTATTAGAGTTACAGATGAATAATTAATCAAAAAAGAAATAACATTTTCATTAACCCCTTAAGGTAGTTCATCACACATATATAGCAATATATATATAGCTATTCGTAATGAATTTTGTTTTGTTTTGTCTTTTATATTTGATACAACCAGATCAGGTTTATTCGAATGATAGGTGTCTTAAAAAGTAGAAAATATTTTTTCATGCAAAATTACGTAGTATTGGCGCTAATATCAACAATTAATTATTTTGAAATTTTACTAACACGTCGCTTCTATGCAAATTTTTATTATACATGCAATCGTATCGATCGAAGTCTCATTTAGTTCCTTATGAAATTTGAGGGTAGGTTCGCGGTAACGATATTGTTGTATAACCGATCTGAACGGTGCTAGATCTCATTGTTTATTAAAATTACAGCGAATTTCGTGAATTTTCGATAAACAATGAGATCTGGCGCCATTCAGATCGGTTATACAACAATATCGTTACCGCGAACCTACCCTCAAATTACATAAGGAACAAAATGAGACTTTGATCGATACGATTGCATGTATAATAAAAATTTGCATAGAAGCGATGTGTTAATAAAATTTCAAAATAATTAATTGCTGATATTAGCGCCAATACTACGTAATTTTGCATGAAAAAAAATGTTTTCTACTTCTTAAGACACCCATCATTCGAATAAACTTGATCTGGTTATATCAAATATAAAAGACAAAACAAAAAAAATTCATTACGAATAGCTTATATATATATATATATATATATATATTGCTATATGTGTGTGATGAACTACCTTAACTGGTGCGACTTTTACAATTTTTCGTGCCAAAACTGGTAGCCGTAAATAATAATTTTGATGTCAGATTCAGATTCAGCGATCTCAAAAACAGTTGTATACCCAATTTTGTCCAAATCCGTTGAGAATTGCAAAAGTTATTCAAATATGTACATATATGATCCATTGCCAGATTTGGCACGACTTTTTTTCTGTACATATATGATCCATTGCCAGTTAAGGGGTTAATGATCTGTGGATCATTTTATTATCAATTCAGCTATAAATGGAAAACTTACCTGTTCTAAAATGTAATAGTATTACGTATTCATAAATTAATCCCCCTCCGACCTTCTATCTCCCACTTTACCCGCTGTGCGAGAGAGAAAGAGGGCCTGACAGCATAACTCTGTATTTCAATTCGGGTACTCCTCGGCCCGTAAGACCGCTCAGTCTATCTGTATAAGTCTATAGTTATAAATAACAGTAGTAATCAGTCTGCTGCTACAAATCACAGGACAAAAAGGAGCATCACTGGGAAAAAAATTGTCAGATAAGTATGAGTAACCTCAAAAGTTTTTGAGACGACTCAACATATGTTATCTCACTTTTTTACTTTAAAAAAAAAAATAGGTTCTTTGTGTTTTTTGTCTTTTTGTAGGATGTGGAAGTAGACAGCCAACCTCATCTATCATGAAGGAGCGATATCATTGAGATGTAATCGGAAGTTTGTTCAAAAGAAGGGATTGTTTGGATTGTGAATATCAATCCACTTAATTTATGCTGAATAACATTTAATTTCCTTCAATACATGGAAAAATTAAAACATTACAAATGCCTGTACAAAAAGAATAAGCTCTGGCATGTAATCTTACATTAGAGGTGCACAACAAAAATATCGCAAAAACTGGAATATATTCAGGTAATAAAATTTGTTTAAACTAATTATTTCACTTGATTCCTAATATTTAACATAATTTATGTGTATTTTATTCATATAAGTAATTGGATACATTTTTTTACAGCATAAAGAGCAGAAAATGGAACAAAATGTCAATATCGTACACATTTTGCCATTTTTTTTTTATAAATTAGTATGGCTGCAGCTTTTTTCTGAGAAGGTGTTAGGGTCTATAACTCAGCAGAGTCCATGGTGATATATTACCTACAACCTCTGCGAGTTTCAAGAAAATTGGGGTCCCGGAACCCTGAACCTCTCCTAGTCCTAGAATATAGAATTTCCAATTTGCACTCATTGGCGTTAATTTTGAGAGAACTATTCCATGGATTTTCATGGAACAAGGCTTAAATTACTTGAAATTTATGCAGTTATGGCCTGAAGAGTTGAAAGTATATAATTTCCTGAAGCAAATATTTTTTTGTCGAGAAAACTACTTTTAATTCATGAAATTTATGAATTTTTATGTTTTTTTGTTGTCTTTAGCATTTTTAAATTATTTTTTTTAGCAAATGTTGTTTTAAACTCTTTCAGCCATAACTAAATAAATTTTAACTAATTTAGGCATCATCCCATAAATATCCATGGAATAGTATTCTCAAAAAGTATCACCAATGAGAAAAAATGAAAATACTATATCTCGGAGTAAAATTGGTCTACAGATAAAGTCTTGGGCTATTTTATCGGAAATTGTGTATATTTATAGAATATATATTGTATATTGTTAGTACTACATTTTTCTTTTTTTTCAGCTGATTTTGGCCTCAGAAGAGACTAGATGTAAGACTGTCTTAAATTATCACAAATCATCACACGCTCAGGTCGAGACTATAGGCGGATCGCGGTCGGAACTGCCGCTGCAGCATACGCTTCCTTAACTGGCTCACAAGTAACAAGCCGGGGATGGGTCGCTCTTCGCCCCGTTCACCAAGCAGTGGATGAGCTTCTTCTGGCTCACCGGTTGTAATTGGGGTGGGTCGATCCAACGTTGGCTGAGCTTCTTCTGGCTCGTTTCTGTCGTTCCATGACTTCCGCACTCTATGTATGCCTACGGTCTCTCAATTCCGTTAGCCCCTACTAGGCACTATGAGTTCAAGCTTCGGGCTTCAAGTATTCAGTAGGAGCCCGAGTCTTTTGGCTTAGCTGCAATATACCTCTGGGCACCTTCTGGTGTCTGGAAAAACAGGCCAAGCTGACCAGACTGCATGGCCGTGTTCAACGCGAGGACGAGCAGCCGGTGCTGATACGGAGGAGTATTTGTAGGCTATATCGAGTGTCCCTGAGCCACAGAGGCCCCCTTGGCTCCGTTTTCAGCGCGTTTCCCCGAGCAGTTCGGGCAGTAACGCCTCATGAAGATGAACAAGCCGCACGAGTAACATATCAGCGGCTTGGCGTGGTCGAATGACGGGCGCTTATGACCTAGCTTCCGAGGCGGGATTCTATTCCCCTTTCTGGCCTCGAAAGCCCCCTCACGTGGCCTTACGGTTTTCTGAGACTTCTGGAAGTCTTTCGGGTGAGGTCTTCTGCACCGTTATCTGCTTGGTTTTGGCATGTGTTTCGCCATTGCCGAGCTCTACGCTCGTCGTCTCTGCTTACGAGCCTCTAACCCTTCCTTGAGCAGGCTTTTGAGCTCAGACTAGGGGAGGCGATGACTCCATCATCATGGACACCAGGTTCATTGCTGGCCTATATGCCCCCTCGGCTACGGCTCTTACCCTAGGTTCAGGTGGCCATAACTGGTCAGCCCTTTCTTTCTCCCGGGCCGCTGGCCATTTCGGACTAACGGCTCGAGGTCGGCTGCCTTCGACGTAAAATTAGGAGAAGCCATCGTGCCTACTTTTGTATTCGGCAGCCGTGGCTGTAAAGGAGACCTATAGGCCATTTCGATCAGCAAAGTGGAGTCGGTCAAGGATGGAGGCCTATACGTCTTCGTATATTCCACCGTTTGTTCGGTCTCCATCGAACGGGCGAGCAGGTCTTCGACGGAGTAAACCTCAGCTCGCCGCACTATCGCTTGGATCTAAGGGTTTAAATTACGATGCAGCAGGTCTAGCTACTGCTCGGTGCTCGGGGGTTACGATAATTTTTTCATTATCGCCACGAGACAAGTGACGTAATCCCTCACGGGCTCATCAGTGCCTTGCGTCCGATTGTTTGCCTTAGACACCAATCTCTGCTGGTAACGACGGTTGGTTTTCCATGTATGCTTCTCATTCTGCTACCATGTCACTGCAGTGTCCTTCAATAACTGGGACAGCGGCGAAAAAACCTTTTCTTTGGTGAGGTTCTCTAGGATTCGACAGTCTTCTAGCCTAGCCAGGAACACAGAGAATCGTATTTGCCACTTCCAAACAATTTAGTCGATATCTCGGTTCGAGGAATTCTACCTCGAGGACTGTGAATCCCTGGTTAGGAACGAGCTGCCCGGCCAATATACAATAGCTTGTAGTCTCATATGACAGACTATTGCTTCCTCCCACCCACGCTGGGTCTACCGGGGGTGGAAGAGGATGTACATGTGGCTGGCCGTGTTGCCGGTTAGGCTCGACCGGGCTGGAGTAGGACCCCCCTCGTCTATCGTGAAGGTGTCCTGGAATCGAACGTTGGCCATTGATTGCCCTCTGGGCTCGAGCCTCGTGCTGGACGCGCTCATCGTCGTGAACTCGTTCAGTCGCGCTTCGAATGATTCACCTACTGGATGAGCCCTACGAGGAGGCTGCTTCTGTCTCTCGGAACGGAGAATTCATCTTCGTTCGTTGTGATGAGACGCAGCCAACCCTCGCGACCTGGCTCCGCTCCATTCCGGCCGCATTGGGTCCTATCTGCCTGCACTTCGGGTGCAACGACGCTATTTTCTCCCTTTCCCGGCTCCGTCGGTCCAGGAGATAGGATTTGTTCAAGTTGCTTTGAACTTCCAGACCGAGGTTGGTTATTTTCAGCGGGTGATACACCTCGTCTGTGTCTTGTCTCGACCCCTTTATCTCGTCGACGTCCAGGTAGAAAATAATAAGTTCTTCTCTGAGCTGCCTCCTCCTGGCGACCGCCTCTTCCGGTACACCCGACTGCTTGAAGTCTGCCGCTGTGTAGTTTCCCAGAAGCTAGTTTGTTAGGCGGCCGAGCCTTTGAAACGAATTTTGAATTTTGGTCTCTGCGCAACTCCAGATGCACCATAGATCCTTTCAATTGGCTGTCTGGTAGCGTCCATACCCAGTCTTCAATGAGACCTGTCACCCCTTGCACCATTTTACTTAATTCGCTCTTATTCACCTGTATACAAAGCTTTTGGCGTGAGATTTTGTTTTTGTGCGCGCAAGTGCCTTTTCGCCTTTTGCCGTCGATGTAATTGCACTAAATGCTTTTTTCACGGCTCTTTACGCCCTTCACTCGTACCTACTGGGCGTAAATTGAAGCCAAGGAGAAGCGAATTTATCTCCGGAAAATCTCCTGACGGCTTTTCCGATTTCTTTCGCCGTAATGCCGCGTAAAGCTTAAAAGTTCCTCTTCCGAATGTTTTCTCACTTCAGAAAAGTTTATTTCCTAAAATAATCCGAAAGAAAATTCTCACTTTGGATTTTGTTGCGGTTGGTTGTTACTAATAAATAGGTCAAATTTAAATAAATAAATTGTTAAAACATCTAAGATGATTATGCTCGTTGCGGTTAGTTAAAACAAAAAACCAAAAAAACTGTAATTTTGAGTTTTGTCACAATTAATTACTAATAATTAATAAATAAACAAAGATTAAATAATTAAAAATTTGTTAGACGTCTACCGTAATGTTAACGACTCGTAACTAATTGTCTTTGCTCCATAGCGGTGGCTGCAACTTCAAATTGTTTATAACAATACTATTGTTAAGAAACCTAGAGAAGTTAAAAATTCTCCTTTGGATAAGGACTCCCTCAAGGTTTGTGAATATGAAGATCACTCTTTGAAAATAAAAGAATCAGTCTTAAATTTATATAAAAGTGAAAAAAGATGCCAACAAATGATAAATTAGAAACGACGAATTAAAACTAAAACAATTGTCACCATTAATTTAAAGCAATTTTTAGCAAACTTTAGAATTGGGATAGAACCTATCCCAAAAGTGAAGAAATCTAAACTTGAGATAAGACCTATTCAATTAAGTTCAGATACAAGAAATAAGTAAATTAACGAAGAATTGCAAAAGATAGAACAAAAAATTCTGACTGCCAATAAAAAATTACGTTCGAAAAATTGGTTATATGATATTTTTCAAGCACGAAACAACGAAAGCACAGAAAGCACGCGTGACGACGCCGCCGTATTGTAAATTTTATTACTAATGAACCCTTCATTTCTTCAACTTGAACTTTGGGGTTATGAAACTAAAGACTTGTACTTTCGCATGAAAAAATTTATTCAAAAAAAAAAAAAAAAAAAAAACTGAATTCTTCTAGAAAAATCGCTCCGAAGTTTCAACCCAAGTTTTTTACCGTAAAAAGCATTTCAGAGAATAAACTATGGCATTACTGGAAAGGGGGGAGGGGATCTATAGATATATGTTCTTTCTTTCTTTTCGGGAGACTCAGCGTATGAGTATGAGTGAGTTGAACAGAGCACATTTTATGCGAAGAAGGCGCCGTGCGGGCCTGCTTGGTTGTTTCTGGAGGACGCTTCCACATGTAGCTATCACAAAAATGATCAAGAATGCATTAGAAATATTGGCTTTATCAGATTTCATTATACTTTTTATTTATAAAGATATAACAAGTATAATTTACGTAACAAGTAACGATTATTATCCTTAGCAAAAAATAAGTAAGTACTAACTAATACTTTAAACTACTTCTAAAAATTTTATCATGTGAATATTACACGACAAAAACGTTTTTCATTTAAAAGTTAAAGACACACACATAGGCACACACGTACACGCACACACATACTCTGCAGGCAAGCATTTGGAATAATAATTTCAAAATAAGCGACAATAGTTAAAACTACAATTTTTTTATTTTTTTTCATCAGTACACCAACTGAAGCTTACTTACGATTATTAGCTGGTGATTATTCGTTAAAATCTTGTGTAGAAACATAAGAGTATTTAACAGATAAGAGTATTTAACATTATAAAAGTTTGTTGTATGAAATTTGCACAAAGTGTGGAAAGGCATCTTTGACTGAAGATTTCTAGGATTTAAACAATGTTAAATCTATTTTTGAATTAAATAGTTGAGGACGATCTTTGGAGGCAAAATGAAATGATCTTATTTCTTCTTTGGCAACGTTTCGTTGGCTTAGTACGCCAACCTCATCAGGCCTTTATTCAAAACACAGAAATAAATTAACATATAAAACTTTTTTTTAAAGACAATTAAACAACAAAGTATAAATACAAAAATCAAAATTACCGAAATTATAACCGTATATATCCTACGTCGATCAGATGTTATTCTCGACTAAAAACAATAACACGTACACTGTATTTATATACGGTGGACGATGTTTACATAAAGAGTTATACAGCATCAAGTTCGTTAATAATAGGAAAATACATTGTACTTAGTCTTTGGATATCTTCCTTTTTATTAATACTATTTTGATTGCTTTTTATATAGATCATATCCGAAATCAGCTTTTTTTGTAATTGCTTTCAAAATCTAAGATGGATGTATTTTCCCAATCGAACTCATGTTTGTTTTTTAATCGATGTGTACTGACAACAGACTCTTTATTTTTGTTTATTTTATGTTTGTTTTTTAATCGATGTGTACTGACAACAGACTCTTTATTTTTGTTTATTTTATGTTCATTAATGCGTGTGTGTAACGATCTTTTAGTTTCTCCTATGTATGTAGCAGAGCAATTTAGGCAATCAAATTTGTACACCACATTAGTACGATCCCATTTTTTGGTTATGTCTGTGCCTAACCGAATGATCGAAGACAAACTTTTATTCAATAATGGGATTGTATAAATATTATAAGATTTTAACATATTAGATAGAGTATTAAAATCTTTGTTAAACGGTAAAGACAATTTTGGTAATTTTTCATAGCAATTTTGGTGCGTATTATATGTATAACCATACTTAAGTTTTTTAAATCTAATTTCGATATGTTTTTTTATAAACCACATAGGATAATCATTGTTACGTAAAATCTTCTTTATGAGTTTTATATTGTCTAAGTGAAAATTAGAATCTGAGAGTAAAAACGCCTTCTCAACTAGGCTAAAAATAATATTCTTTTTTTGCTGTGTTGGATGATTTGAAAAATAATTGATTACACGTCCCGATGATGTCGGTTTTTGGTACCAATTTGTCAAAATTTTATTATCAGTTCTAATTAATGTTATATCTAAAAAATGAATTTTTTTATTCTCTTCTAGTTCATGAGTAAATTTTAAATTTATGTCATAAGCATTAAAAACTTTAATCACTGTGTCAATGTGTTGTTTTTTAACACAAATAAGCGTGTCGTCAACATATCTGTAATAAAAAATAGAGATACAGTCATAATGTAATTCTAATTCTCGTAAGCAATTCTTTTCCATATCATCCATTACAATATCCGCAAATAATGGTGAAATCGGTGAACCCATCGGGGTTTCATAAATTTGTTGATAGGCTTGACCATTAAAAGTAAAAAACGTATTATTAAACAGAAAAGCGGTGCATTCTTTTAATTCATCAAGCGGGATCTTACAGTGATTATGGATGGAAACCGCTCTTCTATCTAAACTATCTAAACTTCTATCTATTTTTGAAGGAAGATTTGGGTTCCTCATACAAAAATCTACAAGAATATGTTTTTAGTTAATGAAAATAATAAAATCTAGGTAAACGCGAGTAAGCAATATAAATTTTTCGCCAATATTCGTGCATTTGACCTTGAAAATCAAGGTCAAATGGTCTCTTTTTTAAATCCGCTTTACTCTTCTTTCTTTGGAAATCACATCTACTTTTAAATACTGTTGAGATATGGATCAGTAAATAAAAGAAGAGAGATAATTGAAGTAAAAGAATGACTGGTTTATTGAGACTTATCTCTTTTTCCTTCAGGCTTTCGTGGACATAATGATAATGTATTTCTATATGCTTCGAATTTTTTGTAAAATTTCGAAAGTTCGCCATATTTATCGCTACAGAATTGTCTTCTTAAATCTTTACAGGATCTCTCAAATTTACATTAAAATTTTTCATTAATTCTCGTAAAAATTTCACTTCACTATCTGCCTGAGATAAAGCTACATGTTCAGCATAGGTCGAAGCCTTTGTTACATCCGGACTCGTATTTGAATTTATATATAATAAAGCACCAATTAAGTTTCTATATTTTATATCTGTTACACATTCCTCAGTCTTTTCTAATTTTAAATTTGTTCCCACAGGAGTACTATATACTTTACTATTTTGTATTTTATATTTATTTGCCAATGACTCAATATATTTCGTTTGACTCAAATTAATTTCGTGCTTACAATAATCATAATCTACTTTAATTCCTAGATATTTACTTATCTTGCCTAAATCTTTCATCTTAAATCTATCTGATAGCAATTTCTTTATATTATTTATATTCTATTCATCTTTTCCGAAAATCAGTAAGTCATCTACATAAATTAATAGATAAATAATATTTTTACCTTTCCCAAAAATATATAAGCATAATTCTATATTACTTTTCTTAAACCCTAATTTTGTAAGGTACTCATCAAGACACTCATACCAGTCTCTAGGACTTTTCATCCGTACAACGCTTTCGATAATTTATACACTCTGTTTATTCCATCCTCATAACCTTTAGGTGGATTGACATATACTTCTTAGTTAATTTTTCGCTCTCATTTACAAATTAAACTAAGCAATCAAAAACTTCATCTTTAGGTTTTATGCAACAAATCTTAGCTATTTTACTGTAAGCATCAATATAAGAAACAAAGTATCTCTCTCCGTTTAAACCAGCCGTTTTAAAACTACCACATATACCAGCATTGTAACGGGGTGGATACGGAAAGGGAGAATAAAAATAGGCGATGGCATCGGGAATCCAACCCGAGTCGTCCGGACGGGAGGCGAGCGCCCTAACCATGGGGATACCGATCGCACTGCTCCCTGGCTCTCGATTCGGTGTGATAACGGCAGGTGCCGGTATCACAGGGCCCTACTCTTGCCCCGGCTAGCGCCGTATCACACCTCGTTATAGTATAATTTCCAAAATATCTTTAGGTTTTGTTCTATTGCTGCTAAATTGCAAGTTATGCATTTTATTTTCTATACACGTTTTACATTTCATAAATTCCGATTCAAGTTCATTTGGAACGCCCGTTGATAACTGCGTTTACATATCGTATTTAAATATCCAAAATTTATTTGATCTAATATCCTGTGCCACCTTTCCTTTTAACTCATGTTATTATTACGTTAATATTTACAAAAACCTCTTGGTATTTAATATACTATTTACAAAAACCTCTTCGTATTTCAATATACTTTTTATTTTGTAAATTCTATTTTCTTTGACTGCTACAGCTATAACTTTATTATTTTCATCAATAATTTTTGCTAAATTCCCTTTAGAAGTAATAGTATTTTTATCAGTTAGTTTCCCGTAACTTTTAAATTTATATTCATATCTTTAGCGTAAAATACATTTTTTATATTCACTAAATTTAAATTACCAAACGCGCTAAAATCAGTTACTACATTTCCAATTTTAGTTACTTTTACCTATCTATTATCACCTATATAGATATTTACGGCATGGTGTGGTTTGTGCACATAAGAATTATGCACATATTTATTGTGCACACTTTAGCATTGGTGTATATCTATATCTATGTGTATACTCCAATGCTAAAGTGTGCACAATAAATATGTGCATAATTCTTATGTGCACAAACCACACCATGCCATATTTACGGACTATTTCAATTTTTTATTTTTGTTTTTATTTATTAACCAGAGTAATACAAAATTACATTACAAAAGTAGTCTAGCAGAGGAAGTCACTTCCTGTATGCTGGTCTGGTATATATAATAAACTTTCAATATATAATAAACTTACAAACTAAACTTACAATCTAATACGTTTATTTTAGTGCGTATTTGTTTACTTTCCTGTAAGATGGTTACAGGGAGAAACAAATTTCAAATATAAATAAAACTATGTCACTACCACTCTCACCAATATCTTATTAGCATAGATCTCGCAGTTGTAGGAGTTTCTGTTGTTGCATTCTTGTTTCTTGCATAAATTATCCTTTCATGTTTGTTGAGTCGAGCTAGGCATGTAAGCCCAACTGCACAAGTGACCCTATAATGAGGGAACATGTCCCTGTGTTGGTTGCTCGAATTGCATTTACAGTTAGATGTGAAGACTATTTCATCTATTACTACTATATACTTGGGTTTTGGTTGTGCATCTAGTGGGTACACTGAATTAGTAAATGTTTGCTTGTCTCTGATTCCTCTATCAAAATAAAAAAGTGCTTTGTTTGATCCTAGGTAGTTACTATCGCCCTATGTCATACGGATGTTGTTTGTAGTTGTTTTATTTTCTGGTTCTGTTGTTACTGGTTTTTGTAATAATTTAATGCTATTTTCACTGGCTATATTGTCAATCATATCATATATTTCTCCTATTCCATTATGTTCTGTTTTGGTGAGTTTTTTATTTTTTCCTTGATTTTCAGTTGTATCAGTGCTTTTTAAGAAATAGGTATGTTTAATTCCACATGTTTTAGAATCATAGCAATAAGGACAATTTTTGTTGTATGTTTTTGTTGTGGATTACTGTTCGAGTTGGGCCACTTAGTAAATTTTCTTATAAAAGAATATACTTTTTTTGGTTGTTTAATTTTTTCTTCCGTTTCTGTAGTAAATAACTGGATTATGCTGTCTGCGATTATGTTTATATTTTGCAAGTATCTATCATTATTGAATTTTTTTAATTTGGTGTAGTTATAATTTGTCATTCGTTGGTGTGAGTGAAATTGGTGTCGTATGCATTTGGTTATCGAGCAGATGTATGTTCTAGTATCTAATAATAATGCGTCAAGCATAGTCTTATCCACATGGACTTCCGATGTTAGACAGTCATGCTTGATGGTTGTTTTCCTTCCTTTATATTGTAATATTAGGGCATACACTAGAAAGGTGCTACTATGTTGGGATATGGATCGGTAAATAGAAGCGGAGAGACAATTAAATAAAAGAATAACTGGTTTATTGAGACTTGAAATAAGGACTATCTATTGCGCTCACTATTGAAGTGACAGCGCCGGGCTCACCGCTGCTCGACTTACATCATACTCCTGCACACACTAGGGAGGGGAGACATACATGTGTGCATCCGGTCTCCCGCTTGCACGATCTCGATAGGTGCAGTTACGCGCTCGCACATGATATACATTTCTTCATATAGGTACAATATAAATGTACTATTTGCAACAAATACTGCTATTTCTGTATCTCTGTCATATTCCTATCTAGAGTTCTACGATTTTGTGCGTAAGCGAAACGAATTAGTACACTGTGCGGCGTGGCAGGCGCAGAGCTGTAGCCGTTATCGGATTTGAAGACTGCTCACTTACTGGAAGAGGTAGCTTGGCACTAAAAAAAACTCGCTGGGAGACCTGCAGTAGAGGTGGCCGGAATGGGCGGCTTAGCTGTCGTCGGCTGGTAGGGGCTGAGAAAGACAGTCGGATCACGTGGACGATTCCAACAGAGTGCCTGGGTGATTATGATGGTAGCAGCAGACGATGGCGTGTTGAGATTAGGATGAGCGATGTTGGAAGAAATAGTTCCAGGCTCATAGAAATGCATTGCAATGCATGATAATAAATAAGCAGACCACTAGCCAGATAATTTATGTACTTAAGTAGAGAGAGAGAGAGAGGGGGAGGGAGAGAGAGAGCGAGAGAGAGATTAGATTAGATTAAGTCTTTTATTGACACCATGGGGTAAGACCCCGTCTGGCGCTTTAAGCAAAATACATAGTGCGACAAATTCGGTGAAGAGAACAGTGATGAGCGGTTTGAAACAAAATAGTGAATAAAATAGTGAACAAAGATAGTATAATTGAAAATAACGTAAAAATAAGAATAAAATAAAAATAAAATAAAAATAGAATACAACTAAGTAAGAATACGCAATCGCAGGTGAACGAATGAGATGAGATGGTATGAGACGCTAGCGGTATATACATAAGGAGCATTGACGGTAACAGAGGTGATAGTGAATTGATGCAATGAGGGAGGGAGATGAAAGAAGAAAAATGAGCATGATGTATGCGATGAGTGACGCACAGCCGCAGCTCGCTCGAGAAAACGCAGGCCCTACAAACAGGGACGAGGGACAGCTGTTGGTGAAGGTAGGCGGTAGAGCAAGCATGCAGGCAAGCTTTCGTTACGAACGCGAAGGTTCCAATCTGCCACATCACGTGCAAAAGGGGCTTCTCGGAATGAAACCTTGAACGAGTTAAGACTGGCAGGGGAAAAGTCGGTGACATGCACCGAGTTGAGCAAATTAATTGCTTCGAGAGCGAATGAGTGTTTATAAGCCTCTGTTCGACGCGCAGGCGGCTCAAACGGTCGTGGCGGATAGCGTTCAGAACGGCGCAGGTCCAGGTCAACACTATGCCGACAGTTGAATCTCTCAACGAGGTACAGTGGATAAATGTTGGCCACAACCTTGTATGCCTGGACATCGATGAGGTATTGGCGCCTTCGGCCGGCGGACAACCAGCCAAGTGCGAGCCTGTGGGGCGTGATGTGCTCACGACGCGGTATATTGCCGATTACAAACCGCACGCAGGCTTTAAGAGATTTCTCGAGCTTCTCCACACGCTCCTTATCAAGGTGGTTATACACCGGGGCGGGATAGTCGAGGTGGGGGAAAACAAGAGTCTCGGCGAGGTTTTTCCTGACATCCCTCGATAGCGCATGGCGGATAAAGCGCCATAGAGTATAAAGCGAGTCAAACACTTTGCACGTTACATGTCTAACATGCGCCTGCCAGTTTAGGGTGTTAGAAAAGGAGACTCCGAGGTTCCGTGCTTCCGTCGCGTATGGGAAGCTGACGCCGTCGATAGTAATACGAGGCAGGGAATCGAGATCGAGCTCCCGAGTGTAGGCATCACTGGCCAGAATCAAGACCTTAGTTCTGCTGGTGTTCAGAGCAAGGCCGCTTGCACGGGCTCAGTCCGCGACTGCTTGGGCACCCCGAGTGACGTGATCAAGGGCGAGATGGAAGTTCGAAGGCAAAAAGTGATGGTAGAGTTGCGTGTTATCGGCCAAGATCATGATTCTGGAGAAATGAACGACGGCCGGGAGGTCGTTTATGTAGATGGCGAATAGCAGAGGGCCGAGAACGCTTCCTTGCGGGACTCCAGACGTCGCACGGAGCCAGTCATAAATTTTGCCATCAGAATCGATTACGGCCTGAAGCCTATCGGCCAGGTATGAGAAGAACCAGTGCAGAGCATGGTTAGAGAAATCGATGGATCTGAGTTTAGCAAGTAGGGCAGCATGAGGTATCGAGTCGGAGGCCTTTGAAAAATCGAAGAGAATGAGGAAGGTAAGCATGCGCTCATCGATGGCATGACGTATATTGTCGAAGACTCCCAGGAGAACAGTTCGGGTACTGTGCCCACGACGGAAGCCTGCTTGGCGTTGGTGGAGTATGTGGTTGGCTTCAAGGTAGCCTTGCAGCTGGACATGCACCAGCCGCTCAAGCACCTTGCAGAGTTCTGGAAGTAGGGCTATCGGCCGTGTATCGGAGGGTGAAGACATAGCTTTTGACTTGGCGAGCGATCTTATAATTGCTTTCTTCCAGTTGGCGGGGAAAGATGCAGAGGCGACAGAGATATTAAAGAGGTTAGTGAGGTGAGGGATAGAGTGAGGGAGGGTAAGCTTGAGCATAGAAACTGAGAGGCCATCTAGTCCCATGGCCTTCGAGGATGATTTTAAAATGGCGTCCGCAAGTCGCGCTCAGTGAAGGGCCACAGGCAAAAGAGGCCGGTAAGGGATGGCGAGGGAGGCTGGTTGGCTGTGTGATCGAAATCGGATTCAGAAAGGGGTGGGTGGCGATTGACAGTCATGGAGTAGTGAACGTTGAGGTCGTCAGCAGCGAACTTAGTGAGCGGTGACGACAGGCTGGGGCTTGCGACGCGGAGGCCGTAGCTCGCGCCACTTTGCATCCGTGGATGGGGCACTTGCAAGGCGAGAAACAACGTGTTTATTTTTAGCGCTATCAAGAGCATTGGAGGTTAGTGCACGAAGCGAGCGGTACCGAGCAAGGTCGGCGACTAATCCCGAGCTGCAAGCAAGACGGTAGGCACGATCACGGGTCCTCATCAGGAGCCGGATGTGGGGATTCACCCATGGTTTGCGGCGCGAGGTAAGGGCAATTTTGCGCAGTGGGGCGACGTCGTCGAAGGATCTCGTGAGCGCATGACTCACCGAGCGCTCAGCCACATCAGCATCGACGGAGGACGGGCCTAGGACAAGCTCCGGTGAACTCGTCGTAGCGATGAAGGTGTCAGATGAAAATGGAGCGTAAGAACCAGGCGGGGGGAGGTGGTGAAGAAGGGCTAGGCGGAGCAACCCTGGATCGACTCTTTTTAACTCACGAAGCATCACTGACTTTTCGACCGAGGGAGGATTTGAGCAGGCGACGGAAATCTCGAGGAAGTCATGCCCCGCAATGAAGGGGGCAGCTGATTTGGTGTAGGTAAGCACGTGATCGCCCGCCTTGATAATAAAGAGATCGATCCAGGTGTGCGAGTTTCGCCAGAGCTGATGATCGGTAGGTTTGGAGGGGACAAGATGAAGCGAGTTTGAACAAATGGAATTATGAAGGTGAGTAGTGTCAGGTAAATCAATAAGGGACATATTAATGTTGAAGTCTCCAGCTATCATAACGGTAGGAAAAGAGGGGAGGTAATCGGCAAGACAGTTGAAGACGTGCAGAGGGTAAGAGGAGTGAGGGCGGCGATAAACAGCGGCGACGAGAATTCTATGCTGGTCCTTTTTTAGACCGCAAATGATGAATTCAGGAGTGTTGTCGAACATCGGATCTGAGGTCGCAAGTACATCGACACTAAAAGTGTCACGGACATAGAGGCCAACGCCGCCACCACCCATTCCCTATCTATCTACGTAAAAAAAATTAAACCCGTCGAGGGCAAGGTGCGAGTCGTTCGCGTGCGGACTAAGTTTAGTCTCACCGATCGCGATAGCGTCAAAACGGGTATCAGCAACCTTGGCCTCGAGCAGGGCAAAATGAGACGGGAACAGGCCATTCACGTTTACGTAGCCCGAGACAAAGGCCTCCACGTTTACAGCACGCGAGGCACGGTTGCTCACGCGTCAGGACGCATGTTTGTCGAGCGCATCAAGATCCGTATCGCAGAGTACAGGAATAAGCGGGGTGTTTCTCCCCGGCCGCAAGAAAACCATTAGGTTTTTAACAATTGGCCTTTGATAGCCGAGCGTTTTACTAGCTACAGTCGCACGCTTGAAGAGCTTGTGGATGGAGTCTGGCCACAACGCGTTCACGGAGAGCTTAGCAGAATCACCGGCCCCGAAGATGATTTGGCTGTCGAGGTCCCTCAAGTCAAGAGTTCTACGCAAAATATCGTCCCGGGCGGACGGGCAGGCAAGGGTGTAAACGAGTCCGCGAGGCTGAACTACAGAAGAGGCATCGAGCGGCAGTGCATTTGCTTCGATACGTGCTGGCGGATTCCACGAACGCCAGCTGACCACGAGTGGCACATGCTGATGCAATTTGAGAGCAGAGAGGAGACTGGCGATAAGCTGCAATGGCTCAAGCTGGATAGCAGACGGGATACCCCTCACTAGAATCTCGCACGGGTCCTCAAGCATACTCCGCTTGGCTACCTCGTTGCTAGCGGCAGACACACGCGCGATTTCAGCTCGGATCGAAGCCACGTCATCATCATGCGTAGTATTCAAGGCCTGTTGGTTCAGCTACACAGCATCAACGCGAGATGCCAGGTTCACTAAAGTGCCTGATATTTCAGCCAGTGCTCTCGAGTTGTCGGCTAGTGCTGCTGTATGAACGCTATGAGACCAAGTGGGCATCTCGTAGAAACACTGCATATACTGCGGAGCCTCAGCAAGAGCAGCCTTCATCTTTCCATCTGCATCAAGTTGAGTTAGTGGCCGCAGCCGAGCTTTCCTGCTCCATCCTTTCCATAATCGCCGAATCTCCACCAGCCGCAGGGCTTGAGCAGTGCGCCTTAGAGAGAGGTGCGACGGTGAGAGAAGGAGTCGAGGCACGCCTCTTCGCCGTATGTTGACTGTTGGTGGGTGTAGCTATGCTCTTTGGTTCGTCGCGCACAGGCGATAGCGGTCGCGGGGGGGGGGGGGCGAGCGTGGAGCTGCTGCTCTCGGGAATGCTAACAGCACTGAAGCAACCTTGCAGACGACGGCACAGGTGGTGCAGCGCTGCAATGGGCTGGCCTCGGACAAACACGTTCAATGAAAGATGCGCCGGCAGGCCACGCAGGTGGCAAGGTCTGAGTCTGTTCGCGCTATGCGACTACTGCAGGCTGATCATTGCCTAGATGCCATATGAAAACGTGCGTAGCAGTGCTAGCGCTCAGAACCAACACTGGCAAAGCGGGCGAACTCGCAGGCAGACGGGCTCGGGAGGTAAATAGGGACCAACACCCGCAGGCGCGCGGCGGTCGATAAGGCGGACCGCAGGAACCAGGCTACAACATTCCTGTGGATTTTTAATTTTGTAATGCTTATTTTGACTCATACATACTATTAAAATTTAAAAAAATAAAAAATATTTTAATTTTAGTGGGGGTCGCTATCCCTATTAACATTATTATTACTAGCTTATGGGCGAAATTATTAATTTGTACAATGTGATGATTTGTCAATGTAACATATATAAATATGACAGAAATTGGTGAATTTGCAAATTTTATTCAATATATGTTTAACAATAATGATAATCTGTGAAAAAATGTTTAAAACATAATAGCTTTTTACACCATGCACATCGTATGACTGCAATTCCTCCACATATGTCGCAAATTGGTTCCTCTTGAGTATGGAAACAGAAATCTACTGGATTTTGATGTCTTGGAGGTTTTTTCGTTAGGTATCCACTTTTATACCAGGCATATTTAAAAACATTTTGAAATCTTGGTGAAGAAAATTGATTATGGGTTAGAGATTGTAGTTAGATTATATTATTTCTCTCGTGTAATTTAGCATCATAATTCATAAGAAGTATTATGTCTGATAATTTTCTTATAAAGTTTTTCCATAATCGAAAACCATATACATCAAGAGGCTGTATCTGACCAGTTGTGCCGTTTGGTATCGTTTTCAATATAAGATATGAATCTTTCGGTAAAGCTTCTTTTACAGCGTTTTCTCATTGTCCATTCCATGAATCTAATAGAAGTATAGGTGAATTCCCACTGTGAATCAAAAATACATTTTAAATCCAAATTTGAAATAGTTCCTTGGATAATTTACCGGATGCTGATGCTTCTACGTATATATTTTCTGGTTTGAATAAAGTTTTCATTACTTTAGGTCTAAATTGCCCTCTTAAATGCATGAGCCTCTAAATGCATGAGCCTCTTTCAAAACTATAAATAACGGCGACATAAGCTGTCCCTCTGCTGATATTGTTGGTTGAATAGTGTAACTATGTGTTGTAGAAGATACCGACTGAACGATGTTTTCTAGATTTTTAATCCCCTCATAACGAAGAGTGCGGCCACTATGTATCTCTAAATTGAACCCACTTTGATCATAATGGTAAACGTTTTGAGCACCATGTACTCTAATGAGATTTTTGACATCGTTACCAAAATTTTCTTTGTGTTGTTCTACTTCTATTGCCTTCTGTGTAGATGACATAGTAATAAATTTTGTTATTTTACTTGAAACAATGTGATGTTTTTTTTTTGAATATTTGTATCCATCTATGTAAAGCTTTAAACTACGGAATTTTTAGTTCTGCTTTCTTTACGAGAGCCCATCTTTTTATATCAATATCATGCAAAGTCATTTTTTATTCTATCGCTTCTTTAACTTTTTGAAGTACATAAGTTGTTATTCCATATAGAATAGTTTTTCTGGTACCCCCTGCTTCAATTTGTATTTTCCACCGTCGCAATTGACGGTCGGAAGTAACTTTTCTATACTTCTATTGTACACTTGTCAAGGATAAGGGCTTTCTTTTTCCACTTTGCCAATACTGCACTGCCTGTTTCTTATATTCAAAGTCTACATCTTCTTCATTCGGTAAACAAACTGGAACCTCTGCATAATCTTTATTTAATTCATCCTCTTCTTCAATATCTTGTGGTAGTGTATCACTGTAGTCATCCTCAAAAAGTAAAGTATATTCTTCTTCTGTATGTAAATTGTAATTTACACTCTCTTTTATTATATTTTCTATTACATGATATAAAGTTATCTCTTGTTCGTTAGCTTCTGATTCTTCAATTTTAACATTGTTAGGATTAAAGATTATAGATAATAAAGATATTAGAACCAGTGGATTAATAGCCATTTTTCAATTTTATTTGAGGCAATGACGTTCAAGCTACAGCCGCAGATTATTTATTCTATAATTATTATTTTACTTAAAATAACTTTATTTTATTTTCATGAACGTTAATTGAACTTACTTTTATTTCAGATATTTCATAATTTTATCCCCTTTATTAAAATTGATGGCTATGTTATTTCACGTTTTATTCGTAATCTGATTGGTCGGAAGCGTTGCCATGCTGTAGCTATGTGCATGGCAACGTAATGTTGTTTGTTTATATTTTTCTTATAAGGTTATTTTCCCATTTTTGAATATTGTATTCAAAGCATAGTGCATCTCCGCGCGCAGCGCGCGTTTGATCTAGTCTTCTTTTTAAAATAAAGTTATGTTTCACTGAAATAAAAATATTATAATTACTACAATATTATGTGACACACACAAATAATTTAATTTATTTTATTTGTTTATTATATGGTAGAGAGAATCGTACCAGTTTAATATAATAAATACATAAAACAATGAAATTGGATATATATATATATATATATATATATATATATATATATATATATATATATATATTGTCACGGGGTGGATTTTCGGACTAAGGCACGTTTTACCCGTGTACCTTAGCGGTTCAAATCCATATCTCTCGGTTCAACTCCCGGAGATATAATAGCCAGATTAGGCAACAGACGCTACAACGTCGTGCAATGTTAACCTAATCTCGTTACTTACCGTGCAACACGCAAGTCGAAGACTTGCGCTTTGTTTCTCACCAGTGACTCGAACTCTCCTCTCGTTCACTGGTTCGTGTGCCGGCTGCTCAGATGAAACGATACGTTTTCTCTTACGTAACGACCCCGGAGGCCGCGGGGAGCGGGGAATGACTAAGGTCGCGAAATAATAACTCGAGCAGTTAAAGTTAATAATAAAAGACTATTGTTTATTAAATAAAAGATGATGAAGTTAAATGAACAATTAATAATTTAGACAGTGGAAGTGTCGCGTTGAAATAGGTTAATTTCACTACCTAACGGTGCGCCAGCACGTTATCTCAGACGTCAGCTGTCTCAAGGGCTGACGTCACGCTTGCGGTAATTACGCTGTGTACGCGCGGTAACATAAGCCTCGCGTCTACAGTAATATACGTAGCGTACTCATCGTCTACGTGAGTGAGAGAGCGGTCGCGCTCGCGTGTCGCGACACACACACTTAACTTAGCCTGAGAGAGAACAGGCTACTAACGCATGTCGTCTGAGCACTTCTTATGCGCACTTGCCGGTTAAAAACTGCCGGTAAGCTAAATCATTGTCGGTGACCTTCTAAGGTTGATGACCCGAGCCTGTGCTCTCTCTACGTTCGCTCTCTCCACACAAGAACGCCTATTCGGGGCCGCTGTCCAGGTGGCGACGAGCCTGGAAAAACGGTTACGCGTACTTACTCGCGACGCGGTTGATACGTGCACGCTTACCGCTATTGTAGGTTAGATTCATACGGTGTGGTCTAGGTTTCTCGCAAGCATCCTCGCTGCTAGGCTGGCTTCATTGTATCGCCTCTCGTGATACCCTCTGCTGCTTTCGTGCCAGGCGAACATGCTTACTGCACCAGGATGTTGCTGGTTCGGGAGTACAACAGGTAGTTCTAGCCTGTCGCACTATCTCTGAGCTCTCCTAGTGTTTCCGTCGAAAGTACGGTATAACACATTTCTCGAACAATGATATTAGCCTCAGGATGCATCACGCCTGCATTCCTGAGGTTGAAACAGTGAAACACTTCACTACTTATCACGGGAGACGCGATCTCTCCGCGAATTCACTTTCGCGCGCGTTTTTGTCTGAACGATAACAACAACATTGATGCCGCTCGTCGTCTCGTCGATGCAGCTCCAATTCTGCATCGACGCGCCCTCTAACGTTCACTACCAGGAACTTACTAATTACCGACGTCGGTACGGCAGGCCGTGACACCCCCCACCCAGACGTCGTTTATCTCCAGATGGGCGACTCTGTACACCAAACTGACGTCGGTTGTACCTGGAAAGTCTGAGACAGCATTGTTTCCGACTGCCCTTGTCATCTCTCGAGGTTTTGAGGTTTGCCTCGAAGCTGCGTCAAACTATCGCCAGGTAAAAACTTTCTTCACTCTTCAGTAACTGAAGATTTAGCTTCGGTAGAAGCTTGCTCTTTCTCTAGCTCTACAGGCTGATCTACTTGTAGAGCTAGCAATACGTGCTTCGCTTTGCTGTCATGGTTGTCTACCAAGACAGTAATGTTCGCCTCTCTTCGCGTTGGTGGCTTCTCGTTGGCTACTACTTCATGTACAAACAGCTAATCGGCACCTGGTTCGTTCTAGCCAGGCGACGATGTTAAATGCTGTGTCGTCTTCGCTAATTTTTGTTATAATGACCAGGAAGCAGGTGATGTAGTCTCTCCCTAGTTCGTCTTCACCTTGCATCCTGGTTATTACTCTCGACCTTATCGGGCCCAGCGCCCGCTGGCGGCTGGGTTCTCGCAAACGGCGGGTCGCTCATCTCCGTGTTCTCTCTCTTCTTCTTCCTTTTTTCTTCTTCTCTTCTTAAGATCAGTTCCTACCCTCGGAGATTCTTCGGATTTTCGAAACTCGGAATCGAACTTCTGTAGCCATAGTGCTGGACAGGCGAAACGTCCTATCGGCTACCCATTGCGTTTATCACGCCCGGCTGGTGTGAGTCAGTGCATTGCGGGGTGGCCTTCCCCTAGGGTATGCTAGACTTAGCTAGGTCGCTTCTAAGGTCATCGCTTACGTTACCTGGAGTTAAACACACTCCAAACCAGATATCGTTACCGTCGATTCGACAAACAAATCGGGAACGGGATGCCTGGCGGCACAAAGCGGTTGCGGACCTAAGCTTCGACGCATTTACGGCACTTGGCGAAACCTCTGGTCACTTTTATCAGTCACTGGTGTGACCGGCCGGGAAATGACCTGTCATCGCGGCTTAATTTTGGGTAAAATTAGTTGGCCAACGATGCCACGTGAGAGGATCGCCTGAGCTGGCCCAGAGGCATTCGGCTTCCGGTTGAGGGGTCCTATTCCTCCGAGAATATTATACTCTCTTCTTTTCGCCAGAACGTCGACGGCTTGGTGGATTTCCCTACCTCTCTTTCCACCACTCGTCGAACGATAACGGCGGTACGATGTTTTTCGGCTCCGAAGTATGTTACCTGCCGTCGCTGGAATCTACCGTTGACCTGTCCTGCTCGTCACTTGACCTGCGCTTCTTTGGTTAAACGGTATGTCTCAACGTCTATTCTTCAGTGACGACAGGCTGTGGCTCTCTCGGCTTCTCAGTATCCTATCTCGCCACAGCCATAGCAGCGAATAAGACCTGAGGGTTGTCTTTGACCTTGTCGACGGTCGTCCTTGACCTTTCTCGTCGGTCGTCCTTGCTCTTTGAGGTACTCGACCTTAGAGCTGTCCTTGACCTTGTCGACGGTCTTCCTTGCCCTCGTAATGAGGTCTTCATTTCTCCTTCCAACAATTTCATGGAGCTTTCACTTCGACTGCTATGGTACTTCGAACTGTCAATGCTCACGCCGTTTTCTCTTCTCAGACGTGGCGGCCTCGTTTGTCTTCTTTGTCTTCCGAAAATCATCGTCACTCTCTTCTTTGTCGTCACCGCTGATTTCTCTTCATCTCGTTCCTTGCTTAGCAGTGACTTTCAGTCTTCTGGTTCTCTCTTCTTTCTTCGTCGTCCTCTTCATCAATTATTGCGACGTATTCTCTCTCTTTCTGGTGCCGCACATCACATTACCAAGGTTTCAACTTGCCTTGGTGAGTCCCCCCCTCCCAGGCTCTACCGTAGCTTTTAAGCAGCGGTTGAGCCTGCTTACCAACGGCACCTGGGAAGAGGACTGTACCTTTCATGAAGGTTGCCCCTAAATTTTCTATTTTCACATCTAGGGCTTGTAGTTCTTTTCTGGTACAAATTCTTTCGCGTTTTGTACCAGTTATCTTGCTAGCTCGCTTGTCGTTTTCTTTCCACGCGCATTGGTGACTCAGAGCGTGCTTGTGTGTGCGATTTCTAAAGAAATGGGATCGTTCCCTAAGGCGCACCTTCTTTACATAAATAAATAATTTATAATATTGGTTTTGTCTACCTAACCTACACGCTCTGAATTGCACCTCGAGTTGCAGAACGGTTGATACCAGTTGCTCGACTTCAAAACGCCCTGGCTGGTTTTTCTCTTAATTTGCCAGTAATAGGTGCTTCGATCCCGATTTAGCACGAATTACTGGTTTGTCGCTGTTTTTCAGCTATTTTAAAATTTTTACTCTGTAAAAAAAAAAAAATTAAACGCCAACCAGGTCACCGCGGGTTCGAATCTACCCCTCAGTTCGATTCTTTGTCTCTGGTTCGAATCCGCTGAGGGTATTGTCTATACTAGCCTTCACTAGGCTAGCAACTGGTATCGATTGAACGCTCGTCACAAATTTAGTCGAGTGTTCAATCCCCTGATGCTTCTCCTCACAAATTTTTATTATTGTTTAGACAAAATTATTGTTGTTTAAACAAATAAAGATCACGCTCACACTTCTATTCCGCTTAGGCGCACCGTATCTAACTATTTGTCACGATGTTCTATAAAAAAAATAGCAACTTTGTAGCCTACAGCAATTTATCTTGATTTTTCTCAAAAATCTTCGAACTTCTACCCCCAGAGGGTTTGCTGTAGGTTGGCTGTTGTACTTTAGTCACTTCCTTACTAAAAATCTAAAAAAAAAATCGGGAAAACGCAAAAAGAAATTTTTGGGATTCGAACTTTGCTCCTTCGAAGTCAAAATTTCGCGATATTCCCGAGCACACACACGTTTAGGGCGCCAGTTGTCACGGGGTGGATTTTCTGGTTGAGACAGGTTTTCTCTCTGTGTCTCAACGGTACAAATCCATATCTCTCGGTTCAACTCCCGGAGATATAATAGCCAGATTAGACCACAGATGCTACAACGTCGTGCAATGTTAACCTAATCTGGTTACTTACCGTGCAACACGCAAGTCGAAGACTTGCGCTTTGTTTCTCACCAGTGACTCGAACTCTCCTCTCGTTCACTGGTTCGTGTGCCGGCTGCTCAGATGAAACGATACGTTTTCTCTCACGTAACAACCGCGGAGGCGGCGGGGAGCGGGGAATGACTAAGGCCGCGAAATAATAACTCGAGCAGTTAAAGTTAATAATAAAAGACTATTGTTTATTAAATAAAAGATGATGAAGTTAAATGAATAATTAATAATTTAGACAGTGGAGGTGTCGCGTTGAAATAGGTTAATTTCCCGACCTAACGGTGCGCCAGCACGTTATCTCAGACGTCAGCTGTCTCAACGGCTGACGTCACGCTCGCGGTAATTACGCTTATACGCGTGGTAACAATAAGCCTCGCGTCTACAGTAATATACGTAGCGTACTCATTGTCTACGTGAGTGAGAGAGCGGTCGCGCTCGCATGTCGCGACACACACACACACTTAACTTAGCCTGAGAGAGAACAGGCTACTAACGCAAGTCGTCTGCGCACTTCTTATGCGCACTTGCCGGTTACAAACTGCCGGTAAGCTAAATCATTGTCGGTGACCTTCTAAGGTTGATGACCCGAGCCTGTGCTCTCTCTACGCTCGCTCTCTCCACACAAGAACGCCTATTCGGGGCCGCTGTCCAGGTGGCGACGAGCCTGGACAAACGGTTACGCGTACTTACTCGCGACGCGGTTGATACATGCACGCTTACCGCTATTGTAGGTTAGATTCATACGGTGTGGTCTAGGTTTCTCGCAAGCATCCTCGCTGCTAGGCTGGCTTCATTGTATCGCCTCTCGTGATACTCTCTGCTGCTTTCGTGCCAGGCGAACATGCTTACTGCACTAGGATGTTGCTGGTTCGGGAGTAGGACAGGTAGTTCTAGCCTGTCGCACTATCTCTGAGCTCTCCTAGTGTTTCCTTCGAAAGTACGGTATAACACATTTCTCGAACAATGATATTAGTCTCAGGATGCATCACGCCTGCATTCCTGAGGTTGAAACAGTGAAACACTTCACTACTTATCGCGGGAAACGCGATCTCTCCGCGAATTCACTTCCGCGCGCGTTTCTGTTTGAACGATAACAACAGCATTGATGCCGGTCGCGTCTCCCGCGCCGGCTCGCTCGTCGTCTCGTCGATGCAGCTCCAATTCTGCATCGACGCGCCCTCTAGCATTCACTACCAGGAACTTACTAATTAGCGACGTCGGTACGGCAGGCCGTGACAATATATATATATATTTACACTCAAGCGCGTGCACGCACTCACACGCTTACACACGCACGCTCATACGATTTCATTAATATTATTTATTAATTGTATTAAATGGACAAGATACTCATTACAATAAAATATTATACTAGTTTTATTTAAAACAGTTATTGAGGGCATGGCGAATAAGAATAAGAAACTTTACCGGCCACCACGTGTTTTAATTAAAAAATTAATTTGTAAACATTTGCTTGATATTATATCGACTTCAGGCCTTCGATTTGTGCGGAGATAATTTTCAGAAATTTTGTGGATCATTTTTGTTATAGTATCTGTGAGATATTTGGGTTGAAAAATCTGACGACTTATTTAGATAATTGTAATTATTTAACATACACTCAATAAAAGGCAAACGAAAAATTTATTAATATATCATGATATGATATTTATGTATATAACAAATATTATAAATTCTATTAACTCTAGAAGAAAAATGAAAACAAGTCGACGTTTTTTTACAAATATTCTTCTTATCCTGGTTATATTAACCCATTAATGCGCAAAACGCTAAATTTGGACATGAAACTTCGAGCCCACTGTGTTGTTAGAAAAACAAATCCATTTTTGTTCAAAATCCTATATAAGGGGTTTTCGGGGATGCTCTTTCAGAATCTGGCACTTATTTTGTAAAAAAAAATCAAAATCATGATTTTTTTTTTGCATTTTAAAAAAAATGTCGCGAATTTTTAACGTTTTTTTTTTTTAAATCAATTTTTACTAACGTTGCTGCATTCAAATAAGCAAATTATTGCCAGAAATCGCGTCCTCGATGTCTGAGGTTTTCAAAACCCTGATTGAGAACTTTTTTTTCCCCCTTAGTTTTTCCAAAATGGCCGTTTTTGTGAAACAGCGTGACCTTAAACTTCATGATTTTTTTCTTGACAGCTTTGAACCTTACGAAAAAATTTATAGAACACAAAATGTTTAGAATCATCCAAAAAACATGTGTGAATTTTTTCAAAAATTTTTGAGCCATTTTAGAATTTTTCAAAAATAGGCCATTTTAAAAAATTTTAAATTCACTCAAAAACTTCTGGAAAAATTTATAAATATTCTTTAGATGATTCCGAGCACTTTTTGTTCTATAACTTTTTTTCGTAAAGCTGATGCTTTTCAATAAAAAAATTATCAAAGTATTTATTACGTAATGGATAAAAAGTTACAATCGTTTGAAGACAGGGCATAATCGTCATTTCATTACTGCAAATTATACAACGTTGTATGCTTCATATCAAAATACCCAAATATAAAACAACATCCTAAAAAGAAAAAAAAAAATTAAAAAAAAAAAAAAAAAAAAAAACAAAAACAAAAAAAAAAAAAAAAAAAAATGTTTTCTGTTATCGTCTACCTCCTCGTGGTAAGAACTGGGCAACGCTGTATCATATTATATACGTATAGTGGCAAAGTGACGATTATACTGTTATCAAACCGAAAAATACTTTGATAATTTTTTTATTGAAAAAAAGTTATAGAACAAAAAGTGCTCAGAATCATCTAAAGAATATTTATAAATTTTTCCAGAAGTTTTTGAGTGAATTTCAAATTTCTCAAAATGGCCTATTTTTGAAAAATTCTAAAATGGCTCAAAAATTTTTGAAAAAATTCCCACATGTTTTTTGGATGATTCTAAACATTTTTTGTTCTATAACTTTTTTTTGTAAGGTTCAAAGCTGTCATGAAAAAAAATCATGAAGTTTAAGGTCATGCTGTTTCACAGAAACCGCCATTTTGGAAAAACTAAGGGGGAAAAAAAGTTCTCAACCAGGGTTTTGAAAACCTCAGACATCGAGGACGCGATTTCTGGCAATAATTTGCTTATTTTAATGCAGCAACGTTAGTAAAAATTGATTTAAAAAAAAAAAAGTTAAAAATTCGCGACATTTTTTTAAAAATGCAAAAGAAAATCATGATTTTGATTTTTTTTTTACAAAATAAGTGCCAGATTCTGAAAGGGCATCGCCGAAACCCCTTATATAGGATTTTGAACAAAAATGGATTTGTTCTTCTAACAGCACAGTGGGCTCGAAGTTCCATGTCCAAATTTAGCGTTTTGCACATTAATGGGTTAATAAATTGAACATTATTAGAATCATTATTTTATTTTACGTTTTTATAATAATCCTATTTACATTATATCACTTCTTTTAATCAAACTTACTATTTGACTTTAGATATCATTTTAATATTTAAACTATTTTATTTTTTTCAAGAAAGTTCTTATTTGTTTAAACGTTTCGCCCATACGACTAAAAATAAAATAGCAATACTTACAAGCCCTTTTTAATAATATATTTTCTTTATCCTCAATGCGTAATTTAAATTTTTTTTTGAAGAATATATAATAAAATGTATAATTATATCAATTTAAACAATTGTATAAACACCAACGATATGTAATCAGTTTAGTAACTAGCGTGTAGTCAATACAAAGAAACACTACAAACTGACCACAGTCGAATAAAAATATCTCTTGTTTACTCGAGAATTATCTCGTATTCAAAGTTTATTTTTAACTTATCAATATTTTTATAAATGTCGTCGCGAAAAAAATATTCGTAGAAGCGTGATGACATTGAAAATTGTAATGTAAATTTAATATAATTGTAATTATATTGCATATTTCGGTAAGAATGAAACCTTCGTTGATAAAAAAAAACTTAAATTTTTATGACATCAACAGTACAAGTATAAATACGGGAAATGAAATATTATCCTAATATAATGTAAAAAAAGATGAATTTTTAATAGAATTTTACCCAGAAAAATTCTTTGTTTATAAATAATTTCATCATTAATTTCATAAAAAAAAAAAAAAAATCGATAAAAATTTTTTTGCAAATTTTCATTTAATGTATTAAATTTTAGTAGTCAATTTTAGTATTTCACGTAAAATATGGTTCGAAATAAGCATCTCAAAATTAAAAATCAAAAAGAATGTTGTGATCAATTTTTCTTAATTACTAAAAGATAAATAACTAAAGTAGGGGTAGCTCACCCCTTCTATGTGTTCTTTTTAAACCTCGAAACAGGGCAACTATAATTTTTAATTTTCTTTACAACATGGCATTTTTTAATCAAATATGGTTCGTCAAAACTTTGTTATTTTAAAAACAGGGTGAAAAAAATTATATTTACCCCCATAAAAATACGGGGTGCAACCCCTTATCATTAAAACTGTGTCCAAATACTCGTCTTTTTATAAGAAACAAATAGGTTTTGGTTTCATTAAAAAATTCCGATTCCATCTCGAGATATTAAAAAAAACTGTTTTTGGGGGTGAACTTCAAGGGTGGTTTTCACCCTCAGAGGTCTTTCTCCACAGATGAAAAAACAAATACGTGTCAAATATTTTTCGATACTCTAACCAGTTGCAAGGTTTCATGAAAATCGGAGGCAGACACTAACAAAAAGGTGATTAATTAAATTAGGGGTAATTCACCCCATCAACGTGTTTTCATTTTTAAATCTCGAAACAGGTTAACTATAATTTTCAATTTTCTTTATAGCATGGCAATTTTCAATCAAATTTAGCTCATTAAAACATTTTTATATCAAAAATACAAGGGAAAATATCATATTTACCCTTATAAAAAATAGGGGATGCAACCTCCAGCATTAAAACTGTGCCGAAAAACTCGACTTTTCATAAGAAACAGATAGTCGTTGGTTTCACTAAAAAATTCCGATTCCATCTTGAGATGTTAAACAAAAACAGTTTTTGGGGGTAAATTTTAAGGGCGGTTTTCACCCCTTACATATGTTTTTCCGCAGATAAAAAAAAATACGTGTCGAATATTTTTTGACACTCTACTCATATGCGAAGTTTCATGAAAAACGGAGGCGGACACCAAGTATCCTTTCCTTGTTAGTCGTGCAAGGAAAAACATACACATAAAATTATTTCGATTTAATTCAGTAAAAGTTTTAATTTATTAAAACCTAACAAACTGCAACAATTTAATATATATTTACACTTTGAGTGACATATGAATCTGTATTTCAAACTGTATTTAGTCTTTACAGGTCATTTATCCAATGAATAAATAAATTGGCTTTGAACGTTTTTGTTGCCTAAATTTTTATCAATAGCTAAGATTTCAATTGGATTATTTAATGGGAATTTCGGCAGCAGTGAAAAATTATTTTGACGGTTGCTACCGGTTCTGTTTGTTTGACGTGTTTGAGTGTTTATATATATATATATATATCAGTATCTCGTTTCTGGTTATAAGCAATTTATTTTAGAATAATTACCTTATTTAAAAATTACTACAGGTTCATATCCTTGACTGCTTTACGCGGTGTGCAATCTGCACAAAGCATCTACTTGGAATTTCATATTTTCGCCATAACGAGTCGTAAATTACAGATATCGTTTTTAATATATAAATAGACAGTCTTTAATAAGTTAACTTATTGGTATCGTGATGAAGATAGTTTATTGATAACTTATATCTGATAGAAATAAGGTACCTATAAACAGTCAGTCTTTAATAAATTGACTTACCAGTATCGTAATAAAGATAGTTTATTGACAACTTATATCTGATAGTAATAAGATATCTATAAACATTCAATCTTTAATAAGTTAACATGGTGGTATCATAATTGGTACGAGTATGAGGATATCTTATAGATGCCATTTTAAGATTTTGTAGCACGATTCCGTTAACGATGTAAACTAAATATCTCTAATTAAATTGAATGTATTTTACTATTAATTTGATTGAATGTAAATAGTGTCATTAAATTTCATTTTTTTTAATAATAGATAAATCGATGTAGAAAAATGTTACTCGTGTACTTAGAGCATATACTACATGGAGGAAGCACGCTTACAGCGACATTGTAGACAAGGGATGCGAGAGAAAGAGATAGTTTGGGATACGATCTTTCTCTCTCACGCAAGCACATGATAGGCTAAACACAAGTCTCTCCGCTCTCTAGCAGAAAAGGGATCTCCTAATCTCGGAATAAAAAAGCCTACAAAAGTTGGGTTTAGCCAATTATGTACCTGCGTGAGAGAGAAAGATAGTACCTCTCTCGTCACTCGTCTCCAGTGTCGCCGGAAGCGTGCTTTCTCCATGTAGTATATGCTCTAAGCTCGTGTAACTGCGAAAAAATTTGAAATTCTAAAATTGTAACGGATAGAATATTCGATAGATAGAATTATAGAAAATAGGATTAGCAGAATTGTATTGATCATCGTTATTCGTAGAATATTAGTTTATCGAAGATAAAACAAGCAGTATCTTTGCATAAAGCAAAAAAGCTCAATAAAGAAACTATTTTTAATGTATTATATGATATAAAAGTAAAAGGTAAGTTTTCAACATGTTCTTATTTTAAAAACTGTAAGACAAAGCTGTAAAAGCGTATTGTAGTGGTGTAGCTGTAGCGGAACTGCACTTCGGTCAATGACGGATGTTAAGCAGCGTTGGGTGTGATCACTACTTAAATGGGTGACCGCAGAAAACCTATGCAACTTTAAAACAAAGGGTTGCGGGTAAATTAAATATGTTTCCAATGTTTAAGCTTACGGAATTTGACGTAACTACTTAAAACATAATCAGACACCGGGTGATGTTTGAAGCAAATATAGCAATTCACAGTTTTTCGCCATGCCCGAGAAAGCAAGTGTGGAAAAAAGGTACATATAACTTGCCAAATAAGGCTGCAGGTGGATATAATCCTCAGTACATACATACATAAAAATAAAAAATTTGAGACAATTTCAAGAAAACGAGCAGTGTTTTATAAATCATACAATGTTAACTTGTATTATTTTATATAGGACTATTTTACTAACAATAAATAACAAATTTAATATTGTAAAGTATTAATTTTGTAATTTCAATACACAAAAATTAATTTGCCTTTTCATAATTTCATCGAATGAAAAAATTAGTAACATCAAATTATCTTTACATTTCGGCAATATTGTCCAATTAACTAGAGAATAAAAATTTAGTAATGCTTTTAGGCTTTAATGCGAGATTTGTCGCGATATTATTTCTTACAAATGAATAGTATGTAAAAAATTATATACTTTTTTCAATTAGCTACTAAGCTATATGGACAACCTGAATTGTAAGATGTTAACAGTGAAAATTTAAAGCATACAAAAGATACAGCATTAGCTTTATATTTAAAATATAATTATAATAAAAAGAACTATTCAGCTTTAGTAATAGATACTCGGAATTAGAATTGTGTGCTATACATCCTTCTTACAGAAAAATATCTGCCGCTATGATAGAGTGCCAGCCTTACAATTATCTTGCCACAGAAGTTGAAGTTATTGTTTTATTACAAGATATGTTAAATAAGTCTTCTGAGCGCTTATGGGATGATGTTACATTAGATTGGGGTACATTAGATTGGGGGTATCCGATATTTAAAAAACTGGAACTGGTGGCAACTCTAGGATTCGGCAGTTCATCAGGGCAGACAAATCAAAACCAAAAATGCAAAAATTCTGAGAATGAAAGTACAAATGCTCAACAGTCTCTCTTTGTGTTTGAGATTGCAGTTAATTGGATGAGGACATGCTTTGGATGTTTCAATAAGTTGAGTTTAACACAAGTTAATCGGTAACACTGTACAATATATTACAAAACAATATTAAGATAAGGTTATACATATTACTGTAATTAATATAAAATTGGATGTGTGTAAATGTTACAATAAATTTATAGTGTTGTGTTTTACAATAAGTAATTGGTTTTGTGAGTGTGCGAAAGTGTGTTACAATTTATAAGTATTCCCCTCGAAGGGAAAACTAACCTGTGATCTTAAATGAGTTTTGCCAAAAGTGAGTTTGTCGGATAAATGATCATTCCAATGAGTGAGAGAAAGATGAGATTTACTTGAATCAGCTTCCACACGCTGATGATGGTAGATGATGCTATTGGTGTGAGAGTTCACAATTAAATATTACTGATTCAATTGTGGAGGTTAGTTGAGTGTGCACGATTAGATATTATTGATCTAATCGTGCGTGAGAACTGCCGCCTGTCCAGAGCATGAGGAATTTCTAATTCAGCGCACGTGTAAGTTTGAGGTTACCTTGTGCTCCTGCACTGCTGTTACGCTGCAACGTTGAGTTGATCCAGCGGCAAAGCAGCGGAAGTCAAGACAAGTCTTTTCTTAGTTGAGTGGAGACGGTGATGAGTAGATCCAGAGAAAATGTGGTTGACAATATCCAAAAAGCTGCAGTAGCGATTCTGTGAGGTGTGCCTCGTGGGTGGCCAAAAAACAGAGAGAGCGAGCGTCGGGGCCAACTTCTTTCTTCTCGACTTGTACTCTCACACGCGGTACGAGTCAAATCACTATCTCCCTCATGTATGGGAGAGCGAGAGAAACAGAGACACTATTTCACTGACTAACCTAATCAAAACACCGTTTACTGCTGCGCCGTGGCAGCACCGTGAGTGAAACTGTTGAGAGCGCGACCGCGCGAGATTTAAAAACGCATATAATTCCCAAACATTCCGCCCGCCATCAACCGCTAGGTTGATTAAGTCCACTTGGTACTGGCAAGATGGCGAGTTTGGTGATTGACCGTGTCAGTTGAGTCGTGGCTGTCTTGAGTGTAACTACTCTGTTGAGGTTGTCCGGTCCAGGATGGAGCTGAGTAACTTTGGCGAGTGGCCACTTGCTTGGTGGTGATCGTTCAACGGAGAGTAAAACCAATGAGCCGACATGAATCTCATGTGATGGATGATGCCACTTAGAGATGGATTGTAGCCGATGAAGGTATTGGCTTGACCACTGTTGCTAGAATTGTTGAGTCATGCGTTGAATGAGTTGCCATCTGGAAAGCCTTAATCCGTTAAGGTTGAGCATATTTGGTTGAGGCACTCAGTTAAGTGCCTTGTCGATAAGGAAGTGTCCTGGAGTGAGCGCGTTGGTATCTTCTGGATCCTCACTGAGTAGTTCTAGCTGCCTTGAGTTGAATGCTCCTCCAATTTGATTGAGTAGTTTAGCTAAAGCCTCAAAGGTGAGAAGAGTGTCCCCAATGGTCCTACGTAGCTGAAATTTTATTGATTTCACAACGGCTTCCCACTGGCCTCCCGTGTGAGGTGCAGCAGGTGGGTTGAATATCCATTGAGTGCCATCATTCACAATTGAGTTGTACTTACTCGAGTTTTCCTGGTAAGGTTGTCTGAAGAGGGTCTTCAGCTTCTTACCTGCTCCAAAATTTGTTCCGCAGTCTGAGTAGAGGTGAGAGGGTCTTCCTCTCCTCGAGGTAAACCGTCTATAAACCGCTAGAAATCTATCCGTTGAGTAGTCACTGATCAGTTCGAGATGAACAGCTGAGGTTGAGAAGCACACAAAGATATAAATCCAGCATTTGTAAGTTTTGGATCCACGACCTTTCCATGACTTTGAGGTATGAGTGAAAGGTGATGATGGGGTGACGCTGGCCATGGGTAGTTGTCCCATGAGTTGCTGAGCGTGTTGAGCCCGATACCTTGCACAAGTCACACACTTTACACTGCCGTATGTGTGAGAGTGTGAGTTGAGCGCCACCGTGGAATGTTTATGAGTGAGAATTCCTAATGACGAGTGATGTGAGTTGACTGCTTCGTGGTAGTATTGCTGGGTGTTTTGGGTGATGATCTAGTTGAGTTTTGTGAAGCCGACCTACTTCTCTAATAATTCCTGATAAGTCGATGTATGCAGTCAACCGATTGAAGACGTGATTTCTTGGGACTTGAGAATAGTAAGTTCTGAGTGAAGAAGAACATACTAAATTTCCTTGACCCAGAAGAGTTTAGCTTCCTTGTATTGCTTGTAACTTCCTGGAAGATCAATATTTTTTAATGAGTCAGGTCTCAAATTTTAGCTTTTACTGTCTACTTTCATAATTTTTCTCCCTCGTTTTCGTATCTTAAATACTTGCAATCTGACAGTCAATAGAAGAGACATCATTTTTTGACGAAATAAACGATATTTGAGATTAAATTGCCCATATCTCAAGAAAAAGGGCTCATTTGACGGAAATATGAGCACTGGGTTTAATTTTTAGGTACCGGAATTCGACTCTCCAATACCCGCTAAAACCCGTTTCCCGCAGCTGAAACTCTCTCTGTCAGTACACATGCTCATATTGTAAGGCTCCTCACTTTATTGTAGCTTGCCCAACCTTTGAACTACACAATTAAGTCGGATCTCTCAGTACACATGCTCATACTGTAAGGCTCCTCACTTTATTGTAGCTGGCCCAACTTCTCAGTGAACAGGAGAGAAGGAAATTTGTAACGGAGAAGCCATTGTGCTTCAACTGTCTTGGGCTTCACTCACAAGGAAACGGATCGAGGTGTCCGCCTCTGATTTTCCTGAATTTTTGATATGTTGTGGAGAACCGAAGAATAAGAGACACGTATTTTTTTTATCGGCCCAATCCGATATTAAAGGGGTGAAAACCGCCCTTAAAGTTTACCCCAGGAAACGGTTTTTTCTTAATATCTTTAGTTCTAATTAATGTTTTAAAATGAAACAAATTGGAAAATTCTTCTCTTTGAATGACGAAACTAACAAGTATAGTTTGGTCCTCGGGGGTGGCAACCTTTACTTTTTATTTCAGAAAAACCTTATATTTTAAACTATTTTTGTATATAATATTTGCAATAAAATTAATTGATTATTATAAAAATCATTTTTGGGCTTAAAATTAAAAATTAAAGTTGACGTGTTTCAGGGTTTTTGCAAATACAAGCGTTATCGGGGGTAATCACCCCTAAGGCGCAAAATACTTTCGAGCCGTTAAAATAAATATTTTATGTTATGTAATGCATAATTTATTTTTATTTGGAAAAACACGTTTGTCGAGCGCTCCGTATAAGTAAATACTATACTCAGATTTTTTTTTTGATGATTCTATTGGTATTTTCGTGAGATATACTCGTTTGAAAAATAACGTCGGTACTCGCATCCCCTTAAAAATATTACTTACATCGACTGCAACTTACTATAAACTGATGAGAATTTTTTCATCGGTCTTACAGTCTTATAAATTAAATTAAAATACTTAATATTTATGGCAGTATAAACAAGGGAAATCTGACGGCCATAAATATTAATTATTTTAATTTAATTTATAAGACTGTAAGACCGATGAAAAAATTCTCATCAATTTAATTATTTTTATATATAATATTTGCAATAAAATTTAAAAATTATTGTTAAAATTAAAAATCAAAGTTGAATTGTTTCAGGATTTTTCTAATAACGGCATTATCGGGGGTTAGCAGCTCCTTGGGCGCGGAATACTTCCAATTAGTACCATTGAAATAAATATTTTAAGGTGTATAATACATATTTAGTTTATATTCGTGTCAGTTTTTTTACCGAAATAACGTAATTAATGAAGTCGCTTATAAACTCTTATACTTATTGTGCAATTTACATTCGAGTATTTTGCTCGCATTTACAAGAAAATAAAGGATGGAACTGGGAAAAGAATGGGTGAGTTAAATTATTGACTGATCTAATGAATAGAAGTTAATTAATATTATTATAAAATGTTAATTGTTATTATGTAATTACTTTTTATTAAAAGTAAAATATAGATATATTTTCACAAATTGTCAAAAAAGATTCGAAGAAACTATATAAACGAGCTTATAGTTTGTTCCTTATCACAATTAAATTTGTTTAAGGATTATAGGTTGAACAATAATGAAAATCTTCAAAAAAATGTTTTAAGCACAGTGCTTTCTGACACCATAAACATTTTATAATAGCAGTATTTTTACATCCTGGTACCTCACAATTAGGTTGGGATCAACCAAAGCTAAAAGGCACGGGATTTACAAATTCATTTGGTTTATTAGCGATATAACCGCTTTTAAATAAAAAAAAACCTTAAAAAAACCTTAAAAAAACCTTTAAAAAAACTTATAAAACCTCTTTTTATACCAAGAGTATTTAAACCGATTTACGTGAAGATAACTGATTGTGCACCAGAGATTGTCATTTAATTACATTATTTCGTACGTGCAAACATATATCTTTATCCAACAAAATGACACTATCGGGAAAGTGTCTTACAAAATTTTTCCATATACGAAAACCAAACGACAGGAATTTTGAAAAGTTTAATGTTTTTAACATCAGGTTTTTCTCTTTCGACTGCTTCTGTGCAATGTCTACTCCAAGAATCTAGTAATAACAAACTATTTTTTCCAACATTTTGAAAAAATACATCCCTTAACCATTTTCGAAAATGATCTGAAAATAAATTTTAAACAACTAAATTTCGCAGATCATTGCAGTAATCTATTGCTATATGTATTACATCACTAATTTTGATAACGATTTATTACTAGGCCAGGAGCATTAAGCCCAAAATCATTATGATATGGATGCGTTCTGGCGTAGATTATCTTTTTTGACTATAGTTTCTCCATAACATATAGAACGAAAATATCGGAGTGCACCAAAAAAAAAAAAAGTTATGCTAACTGCAGGAACAATCAAAACGTGAAAAAATACGTCAAAATCAAGGTTTTTCTCATACGTTATTGAAAATAACTTCTTAACTATACGTTTTAGAGAAAATATTCATAGGACCAACTTCGTTCCCCATGAAATTTTCTACAAGGTAGAGTTAGATAAAAAAATGGAAATGCAATAATTACATAGAAAAATAGCAATAAATTCGCAAAAAAAGCATGAAAAATAGGGTATTTTTGAAGCACTTGTAGAATTATTAAGGGCTGGTCCTATCCTTTTAAAAATTTGTATATAAGTACTTCAAAGCAATATAATTAGAGCCCCCAAAGCTGATTTCGATCAGTCGTATAGTTTTCGCACAATTCATTTGTTAACTAAAGTCGGTGGAAAAAATCACTATTTTGTTGCATTAATGCCAGAGCCAAACCGATTATCTAAAATCGGTCCTGATTTTTTTATGTACTCATAATGTCCCCAGCTATCATCTGGCATCGTCAGTATATCAATTTTATAATTGTTAATAATTTTTTAAGCAATTTTAAATGCTAAGAAAATTTTTTGCTTATAAATAATTACCTCTACACTGCTATTTTACAAGTAAAATAATATTATAACACATATAATGAAAGTTCTTGCAATCGCCTTTCATTTAAAACCACGCTGGTCTCGATTGAACGTATGGATCGTGAGTATAAGTCTCCAAAGATGACGAGGGGTTATCGTTAAACTATTTGCTTTTTAACAACAATCAAAATTGGTCTTGATAGGATATTACAAAAAATCTTTTTATACAAATTTCTGAATTTACTGGACACGTTCTTTTAGTAATAAAAAAATCATAAACATTGCGAAGTTGGATGTCGGTGCGTGAAAATCAGATGAAGGAGAGTGCCGAAACCGCGCCTTCAAAATAGACGCGTGATCTAAACTTGTCATATCTCGGCTTCTATAACTCCAAATGAGATTATTTATTTTTTTAAAGCGACATGCCGAAATGAGGGGAATACGATTGGGTAGGCTTCCACCCCCAATTATTAAGCGTTATTGTGATATTGTTGTTAAAATAAATAATTATTTTTAAATGTTGCAAAGAAATTTATATTAATAAAAATATCGCCGAAGAGTGTACATTATTAAATGTAGACATGTATTAGTTTAAATAATTTCGGATTAACTATACTTTTATAGATAAAAATTTTATTTTTATTCCCTTTTGTTAATATATAGTAGGTACGAAAAAAAAACAAAAAGAATAATTTTGTAACAGAATTATTTATTAAATTTATATATTTAATATTATAGCAATTTTCGTTTTTTATTTGCCATTATTTTCTCATGATCATTATCACTCTCGCAGACTGAATCATCCTCAAAATCATCGAGAACTGGGCTCTATCTCAATATTTAATTCCAATTCATCATCTTTATCTGTATTAATTTCGCTTCATCACATTCTTCAAGTTCTAGATTGCAACTTTTTATATCTTTATTTTTGCAATTTTGGCCATGGCACCCTGCGCAATAATCCGAACATTTTAATCCATGTTTTACGCAACTACATATTTTGGTACACCCTTTTGCACATTTACAACTAATTCCTCAAAATATTTTCAGGTACTAATAGAGCATTTGTATATATTGGCTGCAGCTTCTCTTCCTTGGTTTCCCAACCCGATTCTGTTGGATCTAAAATATTTCCAAGATATTGCTGTACTTGGAAATATACTCGAAATGAATGCTGTGTTGCCGCAGATTCGGTTAGTGATAACATCGCTAAATTAAATGCTTTTTTAGTTGAACTATTTTTAAAGCATAAGTATCGTAGTTCACTTAATTTTAAAGTTCTGGACTTTTTGCCAGTATACATAGCCGAAATTATTGTTTGACCTGCATTTTCTATATCTTGCGTTGTAGAACATAGTGTATTAAAAATTAACGCTTTATTAAGTAAAGAAGGATCGTTTTCTAGCGGCTTAATAATTTTTCCTTTTCCTTGTTTATAGAAAGCTGAAGTCGTATCACAACCACTAAACGCGTGAATAAATCCAATTAAAGGTTTTAAAGATGTATTCATAAAAGTATTAGAGTCATACAATCTCGCGGCAGTTTTTCCTCTACTTGGTTTTAAAAAGTATATTTTTTTATCCGTAGACACTCTTATTGTTAAAATTACTAATACGTCTATATCTTCAGCTACGATTACGGCTGGTTTTTCGTCAGTGGTTGCATTTATAGCTGTTTCATCATAAGATAAGAACATCAGCATCTTCGTCAGCTTGCTTAATGCAAAAAGCAGATGCTTCTAGTTTTTGACATAAATGTAAAATAAAACGATTTTTATTCTTCTCATTTGAAAAAAATTTCTCTTGAGATGCTGTATCATTCATCGACAAATCAAATTGAATTTGTGTACACTATTGTCTAGCCTGTCATCGCTGTCCTCTGCACCTTCAGTGCTATTTTCCAAGTTTTCGGGATAGCCATCGAATACAATAAAACTATTTGGAGCGTAGTATTTTTTAACACAGCTTACATAACGATCCAGAGTAACATTGTAGCTTTCTTTTTGTGGCCAAAAGACTTTATGTAATAAAAATCCACCGTCAATAATATGAATACAGTTTTGCAAGAATGGCTCCTCATAAATTGGTTGAAAGTAATCGTATAATTTTGACTTTTCAGTTTTGCGCATTATACCATTGTCAAAAATTGAAAGTGGATAAGGTGCTAGTTCATATGCAAAACAATCTTTTAATTCAGTTTTACTCTTCATTGCTACAGCAATCCTTTGGAATATTAATGTAGGATTAATGCTGATATCTTCATTTCTTATTTTAATGCAATGTACCTCTTGAAGATGCACGACTTGATCTTTCTTTGAAATTTAAGTTGACTAAAATTATTTCCAACAATATTATCCATAAGTTTCAAATCAACTTCCAAAGCATTGTGACAATTGATTTTTTCAGTGCCATTTATTCCTGTACTAAGTGAAACAATGGCATCGCAAACTGGAAAAGGTTGATTAATTGAAAAAAAATCTAACAATAACGTCAAAGCTGAGGTACCTTCTTTAAGGTGGTTCTATGGGCAGATATAGTACTTAAATATAAAATATTCTACAATGAATTGTTCTCATACTGCAGTGTGAGAACCCATATAGTATCATAGACCGGTACTTTCAGTTTTTTTTTTTTTTTATTGTGCATTTCAAACCTTTGCAGGTTTATTTCTGCAATATACATAGTGTTATAAATTAAATACAATTATATACATAAAGGATCGTACATACTATTTGATAGACAGTTACAGATGTTAACGCAACTTACAAGTATATACAAAGCATGAACAAACAACGCATGAAAACAAAAATGATTAAATTCGGAGACCACAATCTTTAGTGAATACGTAAATCTGGCGGCAGGCTTCAATCCTAGCTGCTTCAAATAAAGGGTATTGCCATAACACATAGTTTAAATTTTCTAGTTCTGAGTCGCATTTACATTTGGGATCCTTTACTATCTTTACTCAGAAGAGGGAAGCAGCTAGGTTGTAGTGATCCGCTCTGCTTCTGTTGATCATTACAATGAAGTCTCGTTGAAGACTTCTTTTGCCTGAGAACCACGGTTTTCTACTGTCTTTAAAGTAGCTTTGGAAGAATCGTTTACCCTTTATTAAACCTGTTTCTTTTACAAATGCAGTCGTTTGCGAGAAGGTGCTTATATTACAAGCGTGATAAAAAATCAGTATACGGAATTACATTTATGTCAATATTTATAGAGGTAGTGACTGATTTCGCTTGACTATCTGCAGTTTCGTTACCTCTGATTCCTATGTGAGATGGTATCCAGAATAGTTTTAGCTTAGTATTGAAAGGGTTACTGTTAAAAAATTCATAGTACTTTTTTTTAATTTCAAATTATGTAATTGGATTTATATGGTACTGTAAGTTACGGAAAAAAATTTTTTTAACGAAATTTCAGTACTGATAAAGTAGATATCGTCAATGTAAAAAAATGATGCAACAAATCGCTTTAATCTTTTTCATTTTTGCTTCAATTTCAAATTTTAATGCCTCATGTTCATCTTTGTTGGATTTCATTACGAGGTATCGTGGATCAAATTAAAAAATTTTAAAACCTTAAAAGTTGCAGGCAACTGTTTATCAAGTTTGGCTCGAATTCGTACCAGATTCGTACAAAACTTGATAAACAATTGAATTTTTTAATTTGATCCACGATATTTCGTAATGAAGTCCAACAAAGATGAACATGAGCCGTTAAAAATTGAAATAGAAGCAAAAATGAAAAAGATTAAAGCGATTTGTTGCATCATTTTTTTACATTGACGATATCTACTTTGTTAGTACTGAAATTTCGTTAAAAAAATTTTTTTCCGTGACTTAAGGTACCGGTCTATGATACTATATGGGTTCTCATTTTGCAGTATGAGAACAATTCATTGTAGAATATTTTATATTTAAGTACTATATCTGCCCATAGAACTTACCTTAACCCATTAACGTGCAAATGCACATTTTTGTGCACACATTTTCAAGTACAGAATTCTATTGGAAAAACAAAGTCATTTTTATCCAAAATCCTATATAGGGGGTTTTCGTGGGTGCTCTTTCAGAATCTGCAACTTGTTTTGTAAAAAAAAGTCAGTAAGTGTATTATTTTTGAGTTTTTTAAAAAAAAAGTAAAAAAATTTAATAAAGTTTTTTTTTCAAATCAATTTTTGTTATTGTTTCTGTTTTTGGATAATCATATTACCGCCACAAATCGCGGTCCGAATGTCTGGCGTTTCCAAAACACTGGTTGTGAATCTTTTTTCCCCTTTTAGCTTTTCCAAAATGGCGGATTTTGTGAAACAGCGTAATGTTAAACTTCATGATTTTTTTTCTCGAAATGTATGAACTTAACGAAAAAATGTTATAGAACAAAAAATGCTTAGAATCACTCAAAAAATACGTATGAATTTTTTCAGAAGTTTTTGAACCAATTTTGAATTTTTTTATTTTTAACATTTTTGAAAAATCAAAAAATGTCTCAAAAACTTCTGAAAAAAATCATATGTATTCTTTGAATGATTCTTAGCACTTTTTATTCTATAAAATTTTTTCGTAAAGTGTATTTTTTTCTAGAACAAAAATTTTGAAATTATGCGTTACATAAACACACAAAACGTTGAATGGATTGAAGACTGTATAATCGTCATTCTGCCACTATAAATATGTAGTAAAATATAGCGTTGCCCAGTCCTCACCACGGGGAGGTAGACGATGCAAGAGAACCTTCTTCTTTTTTTTATATATATTTTTTTTATGTTTTATATTTTTTATATTTTTTATATTTTATTCTATTCTTTTGAATGTATAGAGAGAAAACAGTTTTTACAAACATGTAAACCACACACCTTGGAGAGCTTTCTAGTTCTTAGAGAACATTGTTTGTTAGAACAGTTTCTTTGACTTGCGGACTGAACGGCATTACTGAATTTGTCATTACATGTTTTTTTTCCAAATAGCATTTAGCAATAGCCATACAATCATCTTTAGTACCTATTTTTTGCTCTTACCTGCTGTTGCAACATTGTACAAGACAGTGGCGTTGGTAATTGCTATTTGGATACCTCTGATAAAAATGACCCAAGTGACCCACTGTCTTGTACAATGTTGCAACAGCAGGTAAGAGCAAAAAAATAGGTACTAAAGATGTTTGTATGGCTATTGCTAAAAGCTATTTGGAAAAAGAAAAACATGTAAAGCGGAAATTCAGTAATGCAGTTCAATCCGCAAGTCAAAGAAACTGTTCCAACAAACTAATGTTTTCTAAGAACTAGAAAGCTCTGCAAGGTGTGTGGTTTACATTTTTGTAAAAACTGTTTTCTCTCTATACATTCAAAAGAATAGAATAAAATATAAAAAATATAAAAAATAAAAAAAATATATAAAAAAAAAGAAGAAGGTTCTCTTGCATCGTCTACGTCCCCATGGTTAGAACTGGGCAACGCTATATTTTACTACATATTTATAGTGGCAGAGTGATGATTATACAGTCTTCGATCCATTCAACGTTTTGTGTGTTTATGTAACGCATAATTTCAAAATTTTTTTTCTCGAAAAAAATACACTTTACAAAAAAATTTTATAGAATAAAAAGTACTTAGAATCATTCAAAGAACACGTATGATTTTTTTTCAGAAGTTTTTGAGACATTTTTTGATTTTTCAAAAATGTTAAAAATTAAAAAATTCAAAATTGGTTCAAAAACTTCTGAAAAAATTCATACGTATTTTTTGAGTGATTCTAAGCATTTTTTGTTCTATAACATTTTTTCGTTAAGTTCATAGATTTCGAGAAAAAAAATCATGAAGTTTAACATTACGCTGTTTCACAAAATCCGCCATTTTGGAAAAGCTAAAAGGGGAAAAAAGATTCACAACCAGTGTTTTGGAAACGCCAGACATTCGGACCGCGATTTCTGGCAGTAATATGATTATCGAAAAACAGAAACAGTAACAAAAATTGATTTGAAAAAAAAATTTTATTAAATTTTTTGACTTTTTTTTTAAAAAACTCAAAAATAATACACTTACTGACTTCTTTTTACAAAATAAGTTGCAGATCTCTCAGAGAGCACCCTCGAAAACCCCCTATATAGGATTTTGGATAAAAATGACTTTGTTTTTCCAATAGAATTCTGTACTTGAAAATGTGTGCACAAAAATGTGCATTTGCGCGTTAATGGGTTAATGGTGAAGGACGAGCATCAACGTGCTGTTCTGATGTAGCGAAAGATACATTACAAAACGTTTGTATTGAATTACTGATATCAACGAGAAAGGACATTGTCAAAATCCATTTTGCCAAAACAGAATCCGCTATACTCCTGCCATTTGTGAGTCCCCCACTGCTTTTCATTGAGCGCATAAGTACTTGTTCAATGGACATATCAGACCAAATGCCACTCCAAAATTTATCAGATCTCCTGATAGTAAAAAAGCCTTTTTTTGTATATTTTTCGTATTCTAACGGGTCCATTTTTTGTTCAAGATTTAGCATGTCTTGTAAATAAAGTTGACAAGATTTCGCGTACAAGTAGCGTCCGCTCGCATGGAAAAACGGTAACATTCTTCTTATACTTTCTAAATGTAAATTCCAATTACCCATTTTCTCAGCTTCTATAAATTGTCTCATTATTGTAACCATATCAAAATATTGCAACCATAATTTAGCAGTTGGCCCTCACTGTTTGATTTGTTCAACATGTTTTAGAAATTTGACATAAATTTTGAAATAATCTTCATCATTTATCTTATTTAATGTATTTGTTCCAGAACAGAGTTTATAATCTAATATTCTAATTTCATTATCTGTTGTTACGTCGGGCCTACCAAAGAAGACCTAACATGCTAGTTTTATAAAAACTATTTTGCTCAGTTTAGAGCCTAGGCTACTGAAAACCTACTAGCTCGGGATTGAGCTAGATACTAGCACTAGAAGGATAGGGTAGGTTATGGGCAGCAAAAAGGGCGCGACGCGGTTGAAAAATCAAGTTTAAAAATTTGATAACCAGTGGTGTTTCTGGTTATACTTGTCTCTTTTGTTTTTGTTCACCCCGAATGTGAAATGTTTGATTGTTTTGATCAGGGAATGTACCCACAAGAAAGGCCAAGTTACTGGCGACTTGCGGAATAGATTCCCTAATATAGTTTTTAGTCTCAGGATATCTAGGGGGTCGGTTTTAAAAAGATGGATAGTTAGTAGAAAGAAACACTTTGTTTTAGGGGAAAACTTTACGGCAACACGAATTAACACATGAAATAGGGTTAATATTGTGGAAGAAAAATCTCTAGGCTAACTAAGAAGAAAGTTAAGATAGCAAAGTTTTGAATTACACTTACTATTGAGTTGGGAGCTCGGCAGACCTGGGATCCTTTGGTTGAAGTATTCTGTAGAGGGGATATGGTCGGGGTTTGGAGACGAATAAATTTTTTACAAGTTATTTCAAAAATAATTGTTGTAGTTTATTTTGAGCACACGCGTAGTTACCCTTGCACAGTAACTTGGTTCCAAGTTTGTATATAAAGATTCAGCACGTAGCATACATTAGAAAAACTAACGAAATTAAAAACCACGTTGTTCGAGGGTAAACGTTTTGAATGAGCGCGTATTAAGTTGAGCGCGTATTGAAGACCTCGTTGGAGGATGAAAAGAGCGCGTGTAAGTGAGCGCGTGTTGAAGACCTCGTTGTTTGAGGGTAAATGTTTCTAAGTGAGCGCGTATTGAAGTGAGCGCATATTGAAGACCCCGTTGGAGGATGAAAAGAGCGCGTGTAAGTGAGCGCGTGTTGAAGACCTTGTTGTTTGAGGGTAAATATTTCTAATGAGCGCGTATTGAAGTGAGCGCGTATTGAAGACCTCGTTGGAGGATGAATGAGCGCGTATTGAATTGAGCGCGTATTGAAGACCTCGTTGGAGGGTGATTGCTGGAGAGTGACTGAGAATATAAAGATCGCTCCCGCGAGTGTTCGCACACTCGGCGGGGCTAGGATTGAACACCCGAGTCGGGGTCTGAAATAGAACTGAGGTTTTTCGTTGGACGCGGTGACGAAGTAAGCTAAGCTTGAGATGGGGCGCAGCCGCTTTCTCCTGTCTTAAGCGTAGAGGGATGTTATTGGTCGCATAGATTTTTGGAACCAGCCCTCACTCAAAATCGGGCGCTGGGATTCGATAATGAGGCGTCATTATGCATAAACGCTATGAATTGATTGTTAGGCAATAAAAGAGAATTTTGGTTGTCTTACATTCAGCATCAAGATAAATAACCCACTTTGACATAATGTTTTTTTTATAATAAATAATTTTTAATATGAAACTTTAAATACATATAAGAATTGGGCGGTCCCATGACTAATTAAAAAGAATTTACGTTAAAATATGAAGATTTATTAACAAAAAAGGTGGAAATGAATTATAAGTTAATTAAAGAAAGGATTTATAATATGAATATTATAATAAATTATAATTAATCTGTAAATTAAACATTACTCGAAGTAGTTTATTTATGTACAAGAGTTTTATTTTCAAACAAGAAGGTTTTTAAGTAGCGAAATCGTACAAAGGATAATTATAAATACATCTAATATCCTATTTTGTATATTAACCGTTAAGGGTCAATTAAATACGCGAATAGGAATATTGTTTTGGTATATAAAAGGGTGACAGTTATTATCAGCGAAATGGTTTAACATAGAAAATATAAACGTCTTAAAATTAGTAAAATTAGACTTAAAACTAAATATGACGGCTTTCGATAGTGCATAAGTTAGAACTAAAATATAAGTATAAAAGTAACTAAATTTGTATAAACTCTAATGCAATTAATATAAAAGTTTGAATATAAAATAACTTATATCAGATATCTTATACTTCTACAAATTTAGACTTAACATGTAAACTTAAAAATAAACTATCTAAATCAACATAAATCTAATATGTGACTAATATAATATATATATATATATATATATATATATATATATATATATATATATATATATATATATATATACTTTATTGGAATCTATTACTCATTTCATATTATTGGGGCATTGAATTAAAGTGACTGCTAAAACTTATACAGAAGTACGTACAATAATGTATATAATATAATAACCTATTATGGAAATAGGTGAGATATTAAAATGTATTAGTTTATGAACTTTTCAGGAAAGTCAAGAAATATTAATGTGGATAGAAAATGTTGAAGGTAATTATCTAACGTAAGAGCTTAATAGAAAGGTATGAAATAACCTAGCTTAGTCTTAGATAACTAAAATCTATTGAATTGTTGAATTAATAAATCCTCAGGGATTTAATTGGAAGAGGATTTATATTAAGTAAATGGTATATATTTAACCTTGGAGTTACAGAGGAAAAATTAGTTTACTCTGTATTTGTTACTAACTGGCTATAAACGTGTACTTTAAATATTATAAATTAATGAAAGAGAATTTTGTGGTTTTATTAAAATAAATGCGTTATAAAAAATTTACTTTATAAACTAATTTAAATATACTAATAGGGGTGTTACTAACATTGCGTTCTGATTTATAAATCGTGAATAACTGTAAAATGGAAGAAGAGCAAATTCATAAAGGTTCGCATTTTCTTTGAATATCTTCTTTAAAATCCGGATTTATTTCAAATAAAAAAAATGAGAATGGACATATTGTCTATTGCTTTTTTTTACCTAAAAGAATTAGAATTGCATCCACTGTTTATAAACATGTTAAGAGAAAAATCCAGTATAAGCGTGGGTAGCAGAAAATGCTGGAAAGCGAGAGAGACGGAAACAGACGCTGTCGTGCATAATTACAGCGTTTCCCCAGTTTATTGTTTTTGGAGTGGCTAAGAAATTCCGACGCGTACTCGGGTTCGGGAAAATTACCGCTTGCAGATGTTTGAGTCTGGCTAGTATTGACTGAGGCTATCGTAAGAGAAAGGAAACGAAAAAAAAAACTTTACCACCCGCGACGAAGAAGGAAGCGTTGTACCCTTACTTCGAGATGTTTGCATTTGGGATTTCTCATGCGGCCGAAAATTTTGGACCTGAGTTTTTATGACCCTAAACGAAGAAAATTTTTGAGGATGAACAAATTCTAAAATGATCTAATCCGATGATTGTTGGATGCGAGGAAATAGTGAGCATTTCTTAAATATTGCGTTTGAAATGAATGATACAAGAGCGTCTCACTTTTTAAATGCCAGATAAAATTTTACAACATAATTGCCTTACTACTAAGAGTAAAGTGCCGAAATTTTATAATTTGAAAAGGAAACATACAATACTAAAGGTTACAACGAGATTCCAAGTTTTATTTACAAAACTGGATCTTATATTCTTTTTTTTTATATTCTGAAAAAAAGGAAACTGTATCAAGCTCCAATATATTTTTCTATATTGTTGAAATCAAAATAATTGTGAAAAGAGGTACTATGCCAATTTTTCTAATTCGAAAAGATTGGTATCTAAAAGTACTTAGGTAACAGTGCTCTTCTGTATTTTATAACTATTGAGAATCAGATCTCTAATCTCTTATTAATAAATCCAGAGTAATAAAGGAAAAGAAAAATGATGGAATTATACAATATTTTGAATTATAAATTTTTTTCTTTTTTTTTTCTCTGAAATCTGATATTGGTTTACGAGATTCATGTAATAATGAAATAAAATAATTTTTATTATTTTAAAGAAAAATATTTTTGGCTGGACGTAACACTGTTAAATCGAAGGAAGACAACATTACTTTTCCCAAGGCTAAATGAGTAAGGATATGCCCCCGTACAGCTCTTGAGTAAGCATGGCCATTTAAAATGTTATCAATCGAATTTTCTGCAAAAATTTTACAAAAAAGTTTTTTCAAGCCACTTCCGTCCATTATGAATCCAATAGCACTCATGAAGGACATTAGTAAATGGAACCCGCCAAATTTGGCAATTACTGATGATAATTCCCCTTTACAACATTTTAGTATTTATCGCGCTTTATAGTACAAAGGTTGATCAAATGTGACAAAAGTATGTTTTTGGTTTATCTCTTGAGATTTTATGCGGGCTTGCTGAAGAACGGTATAAATAGTGTCATAACTGCTCGGTGGAGCATTAACAAATGGCAAAAAAATAATTCTACTTTTTTCATAATTGAGAGCTTTTGTTATAGACTCCATAAATCCATTCCAGCCTGGGAAATCAAGTGAGTATCGGTGTTTTCCAAAGATCCACAAAAAATCTGTTTTAGATAACTTAATATCGAGAGATAAAGGGCTTATTTTATTTAAATCTTGAACAATGATATTTTCCATTCCCGAACGAGAGGGCTTGTGAAAGACTTCTACATCAATTTTACCGTATTTTCCAAGGACAACAGAAGATGTTCCTGCGGATAATCTGTCGATAGATTTATTTTAATGAAAAAAACTGAAGATTGCGGAGTAAGAATTTGAATGCCACCCATGGCATGGAAAGTGTTACTCCCATCTATAGTGTTAATATTATGGCCAGCATTATCAAAAACAAACTGCATATACGTATCATTATAATTCGTCTCTTGCGGAAAAACTAATGCTGAACTTTCAAATAATTGTGTTTCTTCATAAGAACAGCATAATCCTCAAGAATTCAAAATTTTTATAAGATCTTTTGAACCATACTTTTTGTTAAGCATAGCACCTAAGCCGACTTGAATAGAAGATACAAAAGATCTTGGACGAGTAGCTGTTATTATGGTGTGAGCTATAGATGTTATTTTTGGTTCATAATTTCTTGTGCTGGACTTCTTTTTTATAATTTCATCTAATAAAATTTTCAAAGTTTCGGGTATACATTTATTTACATTCTCAAGAAAACAATCTGGAGCGGGATACGAATGTAACATGTCATAAACTGCTGATCTAATATCTTCTAAAATTATTTTTGAAACAGTTTTAACCAGTCGTATACGCTCTTCGTTCTCATTGTTTTTTCTACTTTTATACCAATTATCTGCCAAAATTTTACCACGCATATCAGTAAAAGTTAAAATAGGCCCGTCTTTAGAAGAATGTATTATAATATCATTTCCAAAGTATTAAATAAAGGTTCTTTTATATATTTCATGTCGGGCCATTCATTGCTATCAAAATTTTGCAGTATTGCTTTTATACTAAATTGACATTCTTCCTTATTTGCAAGTATGTATTCACTTACGAATTTAGCAGCCTTCGCAGTATTTGAATCTTCAACTTCATAACTCTTTTTAAGTGTATTATACAACTCATTATTACAATTATCGCGATATCTTGCGCCTACATTTTTTAAATAAATCACAGGAGTAACGCGGGAAATCACAGTACTGCATAACTTATGCGTAGAATTAAAAAAGTTATTCAAAAGTGTTCGTTTTGCATCACTACTTTGAAGCATTCGAATGATATTTCGCTGTTTTGCAGAATACTTTTTCTGTTTTTCTATAAATGCATCCGATGTATCTTCTCCACATATAAACCATCGATTTTTAAAATCGAGTTCCGCAACAGAATAAGTTGCCGGCGATGTTGAGGCTTCTAACTTACGTATTTGGGCTAAAATTTTTGGCTCATTTGTATAAGTCTTCGCACAACTCTCATGAACAGTAATAGAACAGTATCTTCTCAGTTTCAAATGTTTTCCATCCTGTTATCTTATACTTGCTTGTATATAATTTTTTATAGTTTGTTGTTAAACTTCAGGTGTCTTCTCGTTACTCGTGTAAGGTTTGCCAGATAAAATGCAGATTCCAGTATCTTTGTCTATTCTACTCTGTAATAATATAAAAGATTATTTTATTACAATCATTGTTGCTAACGAAAGTTATATATAACCAGTGAATAACAGATATAGAAAATATATATAAGTAATACATTTAAAAGAGTATCATGTTAAACAGTTAGAAAATTTGTATCTGTATAAAGATGTTGTGTTTACATTTTGAGTTTTGAAATATACACACGATATGTATATCCATGTATGTATGTTTTGAAACTGTCAGAACTGTGCGTGCGTATGTCCGTACGTGCGTGCGTGCGTGTGTTATTTAATTTAAAATTAAAAATTTAAATAAACCCTGATACAAACGGTATAATAAATTAATATAAATTTATTTAAACATAATTCTTTTACAATACTAAAACTATAAAATATAAATTTTTGTCTTATTAAATACTAAAAAGTTTAATTATAAAAAGTTTTTTATTTCTAAATAAAAAATACAAATGTGTGTGGCTGTGTGTGTGTGTCTGTGTGTGTGTGTCTGTGTGTGTGTGTGTGTGCATGCGTGCGTGCGTGCATGCGTGCGTGCGTGCATGCGTGCGTGCGTGCGTGGTATTTAATTTAAAATTAAAAATTTAAATAAACCCTGATACAAAGGGTATAATAAATTAATATAAATTTATTTATTTTAACATAATTCTTTTAGAATACTAAACTATAAAATATAAATTTTTTTTCTTATTAATACTAAAAACTTTAATTATAAAAAATTTTTTATTTCTAAATAAAAAAACAAATGTGTGTGTGTGTGTGTGTGTGTGTGTGTGTGTGTGTGTGTCTGTGTGTGTGTGTGTGTGTGCGTGCGTACGTGCGTATGTGTTATTTAATTTAAAATTAAAAATTTAAATAAACCCTGATACAAACGGTATAATAAATTAATATAAATTTATTTATTTTAACATAATTGTTTTAGAATTCTAAACTATAAAATATAAATTTTTTTTCTTATTAAACACTAAAAACTTTAATTATAAAAATTTTTTTATTTCTAATTAAAAAGCAAATGTGTGTGTGTCTGTGTGTGTGTGTGTGTGTCAGGGTTGGGTGAGAAATTATGCCAACTTGGCATCCTAGGCGTGAAGGCTGCCGCGCGCGT